>OY728161.1:2114279477-2115638406 GCA_963277665.1 Viscum album | reverse complement strand
AATATATTAATAGAGTATCATGTTTCATACAAGCTTAGTGATGCATGCATTGTATGCTATCAATGTGATTTAATTATTTAAAATTAGAAATATCATAAAGTATTGGGATTTTATAATTTCTTATATTATTTTTTTTCATACACATTATCAAATATGATGTTCATATTTTGAAATCTTGAGGTGTTATATTTTACCCCTTAAATAAATTGCATCCTTGAAATTTAATATTGAACTCAGTAATCAAGGGTTTTTAATTTGAAAATACCATTCTTGAAATGACACATCATGATAAATGTTAAAAAAGCATCCAATTTATAAGAGATAAAGGTGAGTAAAAAGGTCATATGGAATAACACATAAAAAGGTTTCAAAGTAGGAGAACACTGGTGGAAAGTAAATATATGGACATAGAAAAAAGCTTAAATAATTATAAATAGTGATAAAGGTAATTGATCATAAGAAATTGAATGATTAATGTAATTTTAAGGACCTAAAAACCATAAAAATGTGATTATTTAAAAGGCCAGAAGTTCAACATAAATGAAGGTATTAGGATAAAATTTTGTTTCGATATCCCTTTCCTAGAGTTGAGGAATTCATTTAACATCTGGACTGAAAATGTATGAAAGTATAATTAATTGATATATTTATATTTTATCATAACAATATCATATGTTGGATGTTCTTTGATCATTTTCCACTTCATTTATTACCATAAGAAATGAATATAAAAGATAAATTTTCTATGCCTGAAGTACTAAAATTAACATTTAATAGATAGTGAGATCCATAAAAGAGTAACAAGCTATTCCTCCTGTCTTTACTAAAACCAATTTTTTTTTTCACAATTTATCAAATAACACCCATTTTTAAACTTAATCCATTCCATATATAGTTAAACTCAAGACTCATTGAAAATGTTTCTTTTCAAACTCAAAGTCCATTTTTTTGAAGGAATGTCCCTAAATCAACATTATATTCCCCAGAAAATATAAATCAACTCTCAATGTAACATTACAAATATGTGAATAAATTGATCACTGTAAAATCTTAATGAAAACATGAATACTTACAAATATAAAATATTTGGTTTTCAGATATATTCCATAAATAAAGACTTGCAGTATACTCTAATAAAGTTGACATAAAAAATCAAAATTCTAACCAAGTTTATGGTCACTAACACTATCCCATAAACATATCATTATTATCTCAACATCAAGAAAATATTACGGGTTATCCACCCTCAATCATGTGTTTTCAAAAAGGTTCAACTTGTCAGTGATTCAAGTTTCTTGGTCATTAGTACCATTCAAAATATGATCTCAAATCCTTTAAGAAATAGTACTACAGTATAATCCTTATATATTTCATAATTCTTATAACTATAATTAAATTAATAAAATAATTTTACAATATATTTCTTGGATCTAAATAAACAATACTAGTAATAATTCCACTTAAGCTATCATGAACCAGGTCGGGTTGCCATCCGACTCGACGTTCAAACCGGTCCATGACATGACCTGAAGGGTGTTCCTGATACCCACAGGCTGTCACAAGTGTCCGGGTATCAAGATAATATGTAACATCCCAGGTAAATAAAGAATAAAGAATTTTCATATTTATTAATATTTACGAATTAAATATTAATTTTAATTAAAAGGGGTTTCTACGTTCGATAGCGTACTCGATACGCAACGATGAGTTTCTTTGAAAACTTACGTTGCACACAAGTAATAAAATAATATTATTTTAAATGTTAGTTAACAAGTAGCTGTTGTACTGGCGGGAATGGATAGAAATAACTAAAATATGATTATATATGTTTTTAAATGTTTTTACATTTATCCAATAAAAGATAAAGGCTTAAAATACGGAAAGAATTCAATTTTAGGCGTATATGCCTTAGTTTTCACTAAAGGTTCACTTATCACCTTTTGACGGCGAACCGTCATTAAATATAGTTTTTATCACTCTTTTACATTCTTTTTGACCAAATATAACTCTTCTTTAGAATCGGGACATCAAAATTTACTTTGTGTAAATTTTTGGTACCTTTCTGATAAAGTTCATTTTTTTATGAATAGTGTAAAATGTTGTGTTTTAATTCAAAACCTCTTTTTAATCTAAATTATTTATATGATTAGATTATTATTTTAATTGGTTTTAAAGTGAAATTAGAAAATATTTTTACCAGTTAATCCAATGGTGGTCATTGGAATCAATTTCACTTTGAAATTGGACTTAAACTAGTGTCAATCTTTTGATACTTATCGTTTCACAAAAACACGCTATTTGCTCTGACAGCGGGAATTAATTATTAAATTAAATAATGTGACTAATATTTTTTGAATTTTGTAAAATAGACTTCATTTTTGAATTCGTAATATCAAATATAGCTTAGGGTGAATTTTTGGTAATTTTCTGAAAAACTTCAATTTTTGATGAATAGTGAAACCACTAAGTGGTAATCAAGCAAACTGATTTTTCAGTTAAATGAAAGTTTACCACTAATGTGTATTGAATTTTGAAAATCCGACATACATGGTTGTCATTAAGAAGTAAAATGTGGTTCAATGAGATTATAATAATTTTTTGGTTAATAGTAACTTTTTTTCATTAATCGCAATTAGAGGTAATTAGTGTAGTTTAAGGTATAAATAATGCTTTAATAATATGAAATGACCTAGACACATGTCCTACACCTATTGGGTGAGTCATGGCCGACAAAGACAAGCCATGGGCCAACTTGGGGACCCCATGGAGCCACTTTAGTTGGAAAATGACAATAATATATTTTTATTTAATGTTAAAATTAAATTGACACAAACATGAGTTGTTTTACCAAAACAATTTTTAAGTAGGGTTACACAAGTCCAAATATTGATTATAAATAGTCATTTTAAAGCTAAAAAGATTTCCTACATCATAGTATTTTTTTTATAATTTTTAGACATTAAATAAAATAAATTATTTATGACATAATAATGATGCAGCGATGAAATCATTATTTGACGATTTAAAATAAAATGGAAAGATAATGAAAAATCTATAAACTAAACATGTCCAAAACTTATTGGATGAGTGTATTTCGAAGCCTTATCACCTTATCCACGAATTATATCAATGTGGGACCTTTTAAAACCGAAACACATTTTCAAATAAAGTAATAATTCTTTACTTTCCAAAAGTGCCCCTCCTCCCCTCTTATAAAAGGCCCCCACCTCTACCTCATTACACACACTCCTCAAGCCTTTGGCTCGGAAAACCCCTGCCCAATTACTCTCTCCACATCCCTCTCCTCATCCTAGAGGATTCCCTTTTGGAAGAATCCTTTCAAAGGAAGCCTTTAGGCTCAAATCAAAAGGGAGTTACACTTTTAAAGGTAATTCATTCTCTCTTGTTCATTTGTTTTATTTTGCTTCTCCAACCCTCTAAACTCTTTTTATTTACTTCTTTTGTAACAACACCAGTATCTTCAATATACTAGGATGTTGTTATAATATTTATTTGAGCTACACTCTCACACAACTACATCAAATGGTTAAAGAACATACGGTTTCCGTGGACGGCGAAATTCTACCTCCCGAAACGATGATTGTTCAATACTCATTTAACACCTTCAAGGGTGGCCATTATGATGTCACTATTTTTATATATGATATATAATATGTTTATGTTTTCTTTAAGCTTCTGTATTTTTCATTTTTGGGCATACCTTTATGGTTTCCATTATGGGTAAACACGATATCTTCATTTAAGGAAGTGCGGACTACCACCCCCTAAAAGTGATGTGATTCGTTAATGCCATATGTGGGACGTGTAAAGGATGGATTTAAAGTTATTATATATGATGTTATACTGGAATTATAATATACCTCTATATCATTATTATTTCTTTCCATTAAAGTATGATATAGAAATGAAAGTAGCGTTCATGCGTACGTACGGCTTACCGTCTCCATGAACGGTGCCTTTCATTTCTTATCCCCAAATGTAATGTACTATTAAAAGTACATGTATATAATGGATATATGTAATTAATGATATATCTAAATGATTAATATAATTCTGGAATTAAAATACACATACCTCTCATTTAGTTTTAATTCCATTAATATGACAAAGAAATGAAAGTAGCGTTCATGCGTACGTACGGCTTACCGTCTCCATGAACGGTGCATTTCATTTCTTACCTCTAAATGATTATGTAATATTATAAATACATGTATATGCTGGATATATATGATATATATGATATCCAAATTATTAATGTCATTCTGGATATAAATAACCTTTGACCACACGAACAACATGTAATTGTAAGAAGTCCACTTTCGACTTAAGAACCAAATATTGACAAAACAAACATTATTAACTTAAATGGTTACATAATGTTTATAACATGGCAATAAGTGATATAAAAGAAATAATGAACATTAAAAAGGTTCTTAAACAAGTATAAATTAACTCAAGTTTATTATTCAGGACGTTAAAGAACGATCGAGTCAAGTCGGACCCGAGGTAAGGGACTTCGTCTCAATCTCCTTTCATTGAGGCATATTTCGTTTTATACACAACATTATTTTATACGGTGTATAAACTCCTTTGACTTTTACTTTTATACAAAAGGAATCTTTTTCTACGAAGCGTTTTACTAAACGACAAAAAGGAATGTTTTTTTTAACGTACGCGGTGACAACGACCTTTTCCGCCGCCGCGAGTATTATTTGGTCTTTGGCTTCCTCAACAAGCCGTAATGTTTTTAAAATAAAATAAATATCATATACTCTTTTATGTATTTTGGTATTGAAAATGGTTTTGATAAAGGATTCTATTATGTCAATATATTTATGATATATTGTGATTGAAATGTGGAAATGTTTTCATTCCTTTATATTGGTTTTATGTTTTATGATTTTATATTAGTACTTGGACATTTTAATGGGTGGTTACGTTATAAACCATATGACGGGTGGTGCCGTGAATACCAGGACGGGTGGTTACGTTATAACCTCCAATGCATTGGGTATGGAAGTCGGCCGTATGGCTATTCCATTAAGTATGTATGGAAATTGTCCGTATGGCTATTCCATTAAGTGATATGTGTGGAAGTCAACCGTATGGTTATTCCACTTAAGTATGTTTATGTCCCAAGTTACCTTTATATATTCTATGTGTTCTTTATATGGGTTTTATGGTAATCCTTTGGTTACAAAAAGGTAAGTAATGATACTTTATTCAGTGAAGAGTTTTTATTACTTCATAAAGGTGAAAAGTATTACTTTGATAAAGTATACATGGTTTACTTGTTGTTTTGATAAACTAACAATTTTCATTCTTTGTGTATCCCTTACTGAGCTTTTTGTGCTCACCCCAAGTTTTTCTGAAATGTTTTTCACAGGACTTAATGTGGAATAGGGTCAAGGATGGGATCAAGGGAAAGTCATGCTTTATAAAACATGGAATTAGACATGTTTCTTTTTAAGAGTTTTTTTTATTTATTCTATGGAAACTTGGTAGAAGTGTCTACTTTGTAATCTTTTGAGATGTAATAGTTATGTTCTAATACTCTAAAACTCTAAACCTAAAAAGATCCTCAACGTGAATTATTCATTTAATTCAATATTAAGTAAGGTTTAAGGCACGAGGCCTTATAGTTGGTATCAAAGGTCGGTTTAGACAACTTTAGGAGTTAGAAAAGTGTTAAATTATAATATGATTGAAATGATATAGCATTTACGGATTACCATGTTGCTTCGCCTAAGATATTTCTGTGTTCAGAATGGTTTTCCGCAGAGGAAACAAAGCAGCTATGTTGGGACAACATCAGGAGGAAGATAACCTTCCAAATCAGCAACCTGAGATGGTCGGAATCGGAACTGAACAGTTTGTTGCAGTGATGGCACAGTTGACTCAGGCTATAAATGGTGGTGGTATCCATGCACGAGATCAGCCAGATCAACCGCAGAGGAACATGTCAGTGGTGGAACATTTCATGAGGCAACATCCCCCATCATTCAGAGGATCATGTGACCCTGTGCAAGCTGAAGGGTGGATTAAAGCACTGGAGAAGATTTTTGATGTCATGGGGTGTTCAGAACATAAAAAGGTTAGTCTTGCTGTTTACCGTTTTGAAGGTGAGGCTGATCAGTGGTGGTCGATGGTGAAAAATATAAGGGATAGTGATGAGATTGAGGATCTTCACTGGGAAGAATTCAAAGGTATGTTTCTTGAGAAATATTTTCCTAAGGTGGTTCGTCTTAGGATGGAAAAACAGTTCCTAGAATTGAGGCAGGAGGATGATTCAGTGGCTGCTTATGAAGAAAAGTTCACTCGATTGGCAAGGTAAGCTCCAAACTTCATACGAGATCTTGATAGTAAAATAAACAGTTTTTACTCAGGGTTAAAGCCAAAGTATCGAAGGGCTTTAGCTTCTCGTGATTTCAAAATTTATGAAAAACTTGTTCGATGTGCGGAGAAGGTGGAAATGGAGTTTGCCGATGATCAGGTGTTCTATGACAAACAACAGAATAAGAGGTCAAGTTGGAAGGCAATGGGGAAGAATTCATCAAAGAAGCAAGGAGGTAAGAAAACCAAATATCCATCCTGTGAGAAGTGTGGTAAAATGCATCCTGGAGAATGTTTATCCAAGTCTGGTAAGTGCTTTCGGTGTGGTAAGTCTGGTCATATTGCTCGTAACTGTAAGGAAGATGATCAAGCAGGAAATGAAAAGCCAACGGTAAGATGTTATAAGTGCAATGAGATGGGTCACTATGCAAATGAGTGTCTGACAAAGAGCTTGAGTGATGGGAAGCAGTTAGACTACAAGAAGAAAGGGGTGGTGAAATCCTTTGCAACAACTTCAGCAGATGTTGGGCCATCGAATGAAGTGGTATCAGCTCTAGGGAGCTCAGTATTTTTAGAAGATTGACTTGAGGTCGGGGTACCATCAGTTGAAAGTAAAAGAATCAGACGTTCCGAAGACTGTGTTCCATACTAGATATGGCCATTATGAATTTGTAGTTATACCTTTGGGGTTAACCAATGCACCTGCTGTATTCATGGACCTTATGAATAAAATTTTCCATGAGTTCTTGGATAAGTTTGTGTTTGTGTTTTGAGATTTGGGAAGAGATTGTGTGTGCCTTGTGATTCACAGTTGAAGAATGAGTTGTTATGTGAGGCTCATAGTTCCCCGTTTTCAGTTCATCCTGGCAGTACTAAGATGTACAGAGATCTGCAGGAGTATTACTGGTGGGATGGAATGAAAAGAGATATTGCTGATTTTACTGTGAAGTGTTTAACATGTCAACAGGTTAAAGCAGAGCGGCAGTTACCGAAAGGGATGCTTCAGCCTTTACCAGTGCCAGAGTGGAAATGAGAAAACATATCCATGGACTTTGTTGTTGGATTACCGAAGACATCTCGAGGTAATAATACAATCTGGGTTATTGTTGATCGCTTGACCAAATCTGCTCATTTCCTTTCTATACGAGATAATTTCTCTCCAGATCAACTTTCCCGTTTGTATCTTAAAGAGATAGTCAGGTTACATGGAGTTCCTCCCTCCATTGTATCAGATCATGATCCCAGGTTTACTTCTAACTTTTGGAAAGGCCTTCAGAAGTCGTTGGGTACTGAATTAAATTTTAGTACAGCTTTTCATCCTCAATCAGATGGGCAGTCAGAACGAACAATCCAGACATTGGAGGATATGCTACGAGCTTGTTCTATGGATTATCAGGGAAGTTGGGACCAACATCTTTCTTTGGTTGAGTTTTCTTATAATAACAGCTTTCATTCCAGTATACAGATGGCACCAGTTGAGGCATTATATGGGAAGCAGTGTCGAACTCCAGATTTTTGGGATGAAGTGGGTGAAAGGAAGTTGATGGGACCAGAATTGGTAGAAGAGATGACAAAAAAAGTTCAGGTGATTCAGAAACACATGAGAATAGCTCAGAGCAGGCAGAAGAGTTATGTGGATAACCGGAGGAAGGATCTATCTTTCGAGGTAGATGATCATGTTTTTCTCAAGATTTCTCAATGGAAAAGTGTGATGAGATTTGGTAAGAAAGGAAAGATGAGTCCAAGGTTTATTGGACCATATGAATTCTGGAGAAAGTTGGATCAGTTGCATACCTGGTGGCTTTACCTCCGAGTTTATCTTAGGTACACAATGTTTTTCACGTTTCGATGTTGAGAAAGTATATGCCAAATCCATCTCATGTTTTGAGTCCAGAGGTAGTTCAGCTGGAAGAGAACCTATCTTATGAGGAACAACCGGTCCAGATTCTTGACCACAGGGAGCAGGTGTTACGGAATAAGGTGATTCATCAGGTAAAGGTTTTGTGGAAAAACCATGTGATTGAAGAGGCAACGTGGGAATCTGAAAATGCTATGAGGGATAAATACCCCCCACTTATTTTGATAAGTGAATAAAATTGCGAGGACGCAATTCCCAAAAGGGGGGAAGGATGTAACATCCCAGGTAAATAAAGAATAAAGAATTTTCATATTTATTAATATTTACAAATTAAATATTAATTTTAATTAAAAGGGGTTTCTACGTTCGATAGCGTACTCGATACGCAACGATGAGTTTCTTTGAAAACTTACGTTGCACACAAGTAATAAAATAATATTATTTTAAATGTTAGTTAACAAGTAGCTGTTGTACTGGCGGGAATGGATAGAAATAACTAAAATATGATTATATATGTTTTTAAATGTTTTTACATTTATCAAATAAAAGATAAAGGCTTAAAATACGGAAAGAATTCAATTTTAGGCGTATATGCCCTAGTTTTCACTAAAGGTTCACTTATCACCTTTTGACGGCGAACCGTCATTAAATATAGTTTTGATCACTCTTTTACATTCTTTTTGAACAAATATAACTCTTCTTTAGAATCGGGACATCAAAATTTACTTTGTGTAAATTTTTGGTACCTTTCTGATAAAGTTCATTTTTTTTATGAATAGTGTAAAATGTTGTGTTTTAATTAAAAACCTCTTTTTAATATAAATTATTTATATGATTAGATTATTATTTTAATTGGTTTTAAAGTGAAATTAGAAAATATTTTTACCATTTAATCCAATGGTGGTCATTGGAATCAATTTCACTTTGAAATTGGACTTAAACTGGTGTCAATCTTTTGATACTTATCGTTTCATAAAAACACGCTATTTGCTCTGACATCGGGAATTAATTATTAAATTAAATAATGTGACTAATATGTTTTGAATTTTTTAAAATAGACTTCATTTTTGAATTCTTAATATCAAATATAGCTTAGGGTGAATTTTTGGTAATTTTCTGAAAAACTTCAATTTTTGATGAATAGTGAAACCACTAAGTGGTAATCAAGCAAACTGATTTTTCAGTTAAATGAAAGTTTACCACTAATGTGTATTGAATTTTGAAAATCCGACATAAATGGTTGTCATTAAGAAGTAAAATGTGGTTCAATGAGATTATAATAATTTTTTGGTGAATAGTAACTTTTTTTCATTAATCGCGATTAGAGGTAATTAGTGTAGTTTAAGGTATAAATAATGCTTTAATAATATGAAATGACCTAGACACATGTCCTACACCTATTGGGTGAGTCATGGCCGACCAAGACAAGCCATGGGCCAACTTGGGGTCCCCATGGAGCCACTTTAGTTGGAAAATGACAATAATATATTTTTATTTAATGTTAAAATTAAATTGACACAAACATGAGTTGTTTTACTAAAACAATTTTTAAGTAGGGTTACACAAGTCCAAATATTGATTATAAATAGTCATTGGAAAGATAAAAAGATTTCCTACATCATAGTATTTTTTTTATAATTTTTAGACATTAAATAAAATAAATTATTTATGACATAATAATGATGCAGCGATGACATCATTATTTGACGATTTAAAATAAAATGGAAAGATAATGAAAAATCTATAAACTACACATGTCCAAAACTTATTGGATGAGTGGATTTCGAATCCTTATCACCTTATCCACGAATTATATAAATGTGGGACATTTTAAAACCGAAACACATTTTCAAATAAAGTAATAATTCTTTACTTTCCAAAAGTGCCCCTCCTCCCCTCTTATAAAAGGCCCCCACCTCTACCTCATTACACACACTCCTCAAGCCTTTGGCTCGGCCAACCCCTGCCCAATTACTCTCTCCACATCCCTCTACTAATCCTAGAGGATTACCTTTGGGCAGAATCCTTTCAAAGGAAGCCTTTAGGCTCAAATCAAAAGGGAGTTACACTTTTAAAGGTAATTCATTCTCTCTTGTTCATTTGTTTTATTTTGCTTCTCCAACCCTCTAAACTCTTTTTATTTACTTCTTTTGTAACAACACCAGTATCTTCAATATACTAGGATGTTGTTATAATATTTATTTGAGCTACACTCTCACACAACTACATCAAATGGTTAAAGAACATACGGTTTCCGTGGATGGCGAAATTCTGCCTCCCGAAACGATGATTGTTCAATACTCATTTAACACCTTCAAGGGTGACCATTATGATGTCACTATTTTTATATATGATATATAATATGTTTATGTTTTCTTTAAGCTTCTGTATTTTTCATTTTTGGGCATACCTTTATGGTTTCCATTATGGGTAAACACGATATCTTCATTTAAGGAAGTGCGGACTACCGCCCCCTAAAAGTGATGTGATTCGTTAATGCCATATGTGGGACGTGTAAAGGATGGATTTAAAGTTATTATATATGATGTTATACTGGAATTATAATATACCTCTATATCATTATTATTTCTTTCCATTAAAGTATGAGATAGAAATGAAAGTAGCGTTCATGCGTACGTACGGCTTACCGTCTCCATGAACAGTGCCTTTCATTTCTTATCCTCAAATGTAATGTACTATTAAAAGTACATGTATATAATGGATATATGTAATTAATGATATATCTAAATGATGAATATAATTCTGGAATTAAAATATACATACCTCTCATTTAGTTTTAATTCCATTAATATGACAAAGAAATGAAAGTAGCGTTCATGCGTACGTACGGCTTACCGTCTCCATGAACGGTGCATTTCATTTCTTACCTCTAAATGATTATGTAATATTATAAATACATGTATATGCTGGATATATATGATATATATGATATCCAAATTATTAATGTCATTCTGGATATAAATAACCTTTGACCACACGAACAACATGTAATTGTAAGAAGTCCACTTTCGACTTAAGAACCAAATATTGACAAAACAAACATTATTAACTTAAATGGTTACATAATGTTTATAACATGGCAATAAGTGATATAAAAGGAATAATGAACATTAAAAAGGTTCTTAAACAAGTATAAATTAACTCAAGTTTATTATTCAGGACGTTAAAGAACGATCGAGTCAAGTCGGACCCGAGGTAAGGGACTTCGTCTCAATCTCCTTTCATTGAGGCATATTTCGTTTTATACACAACTTTATTTTATACGGTGTATAAACTCCTTTGACTTTTAGTTTTATACAAAAGGAATATTTTTCTATGAAGCGTTTTACTAAACGACAAAAAGGAATGTTTTTTTAACGTACGCGGTGACAACGACCTTTTCCGCCGCCGCGAGTATTATTTGGTCTTTGGCTTCCTCAACAAGCCGTAATGTTTTTAAAATAAAATAAATACCATATACTCTTTTATGTATTTTGGTATTGAAAATGGTTTTGATAAAGGATTCTATTATGTCAATATATTTATGATATATTGTGATTGAAATGTGGAAATGTTTTCATTCCTTTATATTGGTTTTATGTTTTATGATTTTATATTGGTACTTGGACATTTTAACGGGTGGTTACGTTATAAACCATATGACGGGTGGTGCCGTGAATACCAGGACTGGTGGTTACGTTATAACCTCCAATGCATTGGGTATGGAAGTCGTCCGTATGGATATTCCATTAAGTATGTATGGAAATTGGCCGTATGGCTATTCCATTAAGTGATATGTGTGGAAGTCAACCGTATGGTTATTCCACTTAAGTATGTTTATGTCCCAAGTTACCTTTATATATTCTATGTGTTCTTTATATGGGTTTTATGGTAATCCTTTGGTTACAAAAAGGTAAGTAATGATACTTTATTCAGTGAAGAGTTTTTATTACTTCATAAAGGTGAAAAGTATTACTTTGATAAAGTATACATGGTTTACTTGTTGTTTTGATAAACTAACAATTTTCATTCTTTGTGTATCCCTTACTGAGCTTTTTGTGCTCACCCCAAGTTTTTCTGAAATGTTTTTCACAGGACTTAATGTGGAATAGGGTCAAGGATGGGATCAAGGGAAAGTCATGCTTTATAAAACATGGAATTAGACATGTTTCTTTTTAAGAGTTTTTTTATTTATTCTATGGAAACTTGGTAGAAGTGTCTACTTTGTAATCTTTTGAGATGTAATAGTTATGTTCTAATTCTCTAAAACTCTAAACCTGAAAAGATCCTCAACGTGAATTATTCATTTAATTCAATATTAATTAAGGTTTAAGGCATGGGGCCTTATATAATATGTGGGAACGATTTACCCGAAACAAGATACAGAAAACAACTAACAAGATAAATAAACTGAAACTGGAAATAGGAAACCAAACATGCCTTAAAACTATAAGTAGGTTTAATTCTACAATTCAACTAAAAAACCCAAAGTGAACAAAAACAAAGATAAAGAACTAAAACTCTACTACCAACCTCCAAGCGATACAAGAATCCACATACCCATGCTACCAACACCAACTTGTACGCGAATACCAACAACATCCAGAACCACCATCACTAAGCACGATGCCTCAACCTGGATTACACAAACAGAGTCTACATACACCCAAGGGTGTTTGTAGGGTGTGATCCCAGAGCCCATTAGGATACCACCTAATAAAAAGGTTCCATGCCACAACATCAAAAAGATAATTTTACATGCTTATTTAAAACCATACATTTAAAACACTTTTAAGGAAAACATTTAAATGATAAAATTTAAAAAGAAAAGAGCACTGAAATAAAAACCATTTCACAAATACTACTTAAAATGGAAGAGAAAGTTTATAAAGAACATGCACATACTCAAGTGGTCCTCCGTATACCGACAAAAGGCACCACATTATAAATAGTAGAACACTACGGGTAAATCCCCTAAAGTAGTTAGTATGCTTGGTGCACTAGAAACATCATACCTTGGTGTAAACGTGGCATAGGAACCATAATAATCAACACTCTCGTGCATGATCCACTAGTAGTGAAATAAATCCATAACTTAGTGGTATCCAATCATCACAAAAGTTTAGTTAGTGCTGTAACGTCAATCTTGATAGATGAAACCTGGAAGAACCACTCACATGTCATCTAGCATACTCCTCCTAATATACCCACCTAGGTACCCTAGTTTTTCCCTTGTACTCAATCAAGTTCCACATTCACATAGTGTATCACTTTCACATATCACAAACCAAAAAATAAATTACATCATAAGACACCACTTGCACAACCAAAAACCTCTTTAAAGATCAAATTCACACTAAGACCATTTAAAATATAATTTTTATCACATACATAATTTAATATATATATCATTTAAAAACTTAATAAGACAATTCAATGAGACGCTGCAATGTTTTACACCAAAAAAACACTAAAAATCCACTTTTTTAACCAAGCACACACCAAAAAATTTTCAAGGTATAATTCACATAACACTCACAAATTAATAAATCATCTAAATAATTAATAATAAATTTCTAAAATGCACTACAAGGTTTTACTCTAAAAACATACTCAATCTCCCTCTATTAAAATCAAATTCACCTCAATTTTTTTTCCAAACATGGTTTTCACCTCTTCCACAAATAAATACACCGTCATAACAAATTATAAAAGTTACTTAAACAATACCCCTAAATGATTTTAAACTAAAAGTAAACCACAAAGACAACATGTTAAACAATCCGTTTTGAATGAAAAATCCCATTAAAATAGACACAATTTATCTTTCATATCAACTACCAACCGCTTTGAAGAAACCACCATTATTTACAAGACACTATTTTTTTTATTTCACACATGCCGAAGAAAAACCAAGACAATGACCAAACCCCTTTATAAGATCACCCATACTTTAAAAAACATTTCCAAAACAAGCTTTCCCCATTTTTTTTCATAGAAAACAAAACCAAGACAACACACCCAAAATTATTTTCTATACATTAAAAATACACATTTAAACATACAAAACTCAATTACCCTTGAAAACTAAGTTCACACCAACCAAAAAACTCCTAGAACCCATCTTGGAAACATTTCACCAAAACAACACAAAACCTTAACATATACTTAATCCAAAAATTCATTTCTAACCAGAAAAAACACAGACCATTCTAAAAATACAATTCACATCACAAAATGAAACTAAAGAACACATTTATAAACTCAAGTAAGTATAATAAATTTATCAAATGATGATAAGGCACAAAACCACCTCCTGGTGTGTAGAAAATCTACAAAACTAGTGCGCAAAAACCACTGCACATTACGTGTAGCTCAAACAACAAGTGAAAGTCCTAAAATAAAAATATCAAACCCTTTACATCAAAATCAAATGGTCCAAAACCTACAAACATAACCCGAAAACTACCAAAAAGGAAGAAACAACTAATCAAAATAAAATGCACCTGTGGTGGGAATTTTGGGGGATTGTCCAAGAAAGATGAGGGGGTTCCAGAAGTGAGTCGTGCCAAAAAAATCTGATCGAGGACTTGCCGGAAGGGAAGAGGGCGCGAACAAGGGGTTGCACGCGGGTAGCAAGGGTGCGGGGTGACCAGAGGGATGAAGTGGGAGGTGGCGAGTGGGATGGATGAGGAAGGGGGTGTCCAGACGGGAGGAAGCCATTGAGAAAGGGGGGTGAGTCACGAGCTTGTGCTAATGAATGGAATGCTTGTAGAAGTCCACGAGTGGGGAGGAGTTGGGTGTGATGAAGAGTGTCCAAGGGAGAAGCATGGCGTGCGATGGAGGTGCTGGCTAGGAGAGGGAGGAGGGCATGGCGCGAGGTGGGTTCAGCTGTGCGGCATGGTGAGGTTCTAGGGGTGCAAGGGGGAGGCGCGACAAGGATAGCTGGGAGCAAAGGGGTACGAGCGGAGGTCGTCAGCGGTCTGGAGGGATGCCCCTGGGAGATGGTGTGCGATGGAACTAGAGAAGAAGGGGGAGAAGTTCCATGATCTAGGGAGGGAAAATGTGGGGGAGGCACCGAACCCTAACACACAAAGGGAATAAAAAATAAACTTAAAATAAAACTAATAATAAAACTAAAAATAAAACTAATAATAATAATTATAATAATTAGAATAATAATAATAAGAATAATAATAATATCATATAATAATAATAATAAAAATAATGTTATCATTAAAGTAAAATTTATTAAATTTTTATCAATTATTATTTTATTTTATGTTTATTTTACCAATCATTTAATTTTATTTCTTTATTACTAATTCATTTTATTTATTTAGTTGACCATCAAGTAGGGCGTGCGGGGAACCGAGAGAGGTCGCGCGATGACCCAGGCGAGGCCACGTGGCTTCGACCGTGGTGCACTGGATGCAGTCAAAGCCAAACCACACATTTTTAAATAAGAACCCAAAAAAAAATTAAATCAGGCTTCAACCCGGACTACCTGATGCCCGAAAAATTTAACAAAAAAAAGTGGGGCATGAAAATTCTCCCTACCATAAAGCTTTTCGTCTTCAGAAATCCAAAACTAAGGCTAAAATAAGAAGTAGCAATTGATACCCCCTTGGGGTTCAAAATGGACCTCTACGAAAAGTAAGTGAAAAGAGGAAAACACACCGTACTCAAAGAAGGTGACTAAAATGACAAGCTCAAGAAACTCATAAAATGACTTTCTAATATGTGTTTCCCTCCACAAAGAGTTCGATCACCTCTAGTTGATTGATCAAGGAAAGGAACATAACCAAAAGGCTTACATGGGGAAGCCTAAAGGGGATCCCCACCATTAAGAACTTACTATCACCCGAGACGAGGCTAGAAAACCGACACGAGGAGGCCCAGGAAGACTCTACACCATTATGAAGAAGAGACAACACTGATTCATTCCAGAGACATTTGTGCAAGACCCAACATGGGTCTCCCCACCATTAGAACTTACAGAGGATACAAAACTTTGAAAATTTTCTGACAGTGACCAAAAAACCCACCATAAAGGGCGGGGAGGGAAGAGACCAACTACCAGGGCATCAAAACCACAACCGAAGAAAAACAAACATCTCCACATCCCTTGATGAACACTAATTAAAATTGAGACCAATTCACCCCAAAAGACCTGATAAAAACCGCTAAAAGCAATTACATCCGGTGGGACGCAACCCCCAGAATATTAAGGTAATGAGACGACTACTCCTCCTCATTTCCATAGAAACCTCACACACTCAAACAGGTCATTTGTAATGGAAGAATCACAGAGAAAAATTTAAGTCACCTTAACCTTCAATACCAATGACAGAAATAAAGCCGGGGTCCCATACAATCCCGGGGTTCCTGACCACGTGCCAGCTTCAGTCCGAGGTCTATGGCTGGAGCCCTGATGTTTGAAGCATCTCTTATCTAGCAGCCATGTATTGAAGACTTGTAAATGAAGCTCCTTCTTTCCAAGTTTCTTAAGCAACCACATCGTAACTAAGATGACACCAATAAAAACAATGCACCACGATGTCCAAATACTCCCTCGCAGCACATCCACCAAAAAAGGGGTTTAGATGATGCACATGAATCACCTCTTCACCATAAATAAGAACTTAAGAAGGGAAAGATGCACGAAAAACACTCCCCTTTAAATTGAAATAAATAGAACTCCCTAAGAGGAGGACACACTACTATCAAAACAGGGATTCCCGAAGGATTCTATGAAATCCACCCTTGCTATTCAAAGAGAACTCATACTATGAGATGTCACCAAACATGACCCTTACAGCCAATTAAAGAACTAAAATCTTTTCAAGACATCAGTCAATACTGATAACTCTGAACTGCCTTCAACCTTCCCTGTTGGAATTCCTTTTACTGATTCCAAGGGAACCTTCAAATGCAACGGTGTCAAATATCATACCTAGAGACTCAGACAACTCAAAGAGACCAAAACTCCTATCAACTCCCCTCGCTTATATCATCCCACTGCAAGAGGATCTATTTAACCAAAAAGAATAAGGGACAAACTTAGCACTATCATTGAAAAGGGGGATTCCTCCCTTTAATCAACTAGAGGGTTGGCCAACAGCGAATTAACTGTGGCCGCACTTCAATCGCATGTTAACACTTTATGGGGGGATGCGCTAGTCAAGAAATAAAACCATGGACCCAATAAAACTCATCTAATGACCAGGAAATACTGCAAGCTAACAATAAACGTGCACGGGGAACCACTATAAGGGATTCCCGAAGCACTTTTCAAAAGAAACCACTAACCACACATTTTCAAACCAAATTACCAATAAGAATTAAAACAAAAAACACAAATCATTCAAAAAGGATTCTCAGATTGAGAATACTCACATCCAACATTTCAAAAACATAAGGACACACCACAGAATCACTGGTTATTAAAACACCAATTTTTTCTTTTAACAAAACCTTTTGAAAATGAACATAGTTGGTGGGTTGCACAAACACCAATGGTTTCCCATGGGTTGCACACATTCATGTTCTCGTTCCACAACAGCACCCCCCACATGTCCATCCAGGCACCCATTCGCTCGTTCCGTTATGAATTTCTCTTTCAATATACAATCATGTATGTGGTTTCCCTTGAGAAAAAAAAAGAATCAAAACCAAACCTTTCCATTTTTCCAAACCAAACATTCAACCCACACTTTTCAAACCTTAAACATCATTTTATTTTTAAAGCCCTTAATTTACAAAAAAATTTCCAAGACTAAATCATTTTTACTTAGAAACCAAATTTCCACGAATCCAAAAAAAGAGATGATGAATGATGTAAGAGAAAACTAGTTTCAGCGGGTGACTGGGACATATGGTTGGTGACCATACACCAATCACGCCACCGCCATGGAGAGTATTCTATGACAAAATCCCTAGATCCACATGGCTTTCCAGACCATGTGAGCTCACTGGTACCACTGACCCCACTCCCTTTTCATTTCCCCTAGACAAGATTAAACACAAGGACCAATGATTTAGAAAAACCCCAACTTACCCTGGTATCTTGAGTCCCTTCATGAGGTGTGTTGGCCATGCACCTTTCTCGTAGCTTGGACGTCTAGTACCGACAACCTTAACTCTAGTCTACCATGATTCTTCCTAAAGAAACATGACTCGATAGAGAAAAACGCCTTTGATACCATTTTTTCACGAACCAGGCCTGGTCGCCATTCAACTCGACGTTTGACCCAGTCCAAAAAATGGCCCGAAGGGCGTTCCCAATCCCCACGGTTCCTGGGTATTAAGATAATACGTGGGAATGATTTACCCGAAACAAGAGACAGAAAAACAACTAACAAGATAAATAAATTGAAACTGAAAAAATTCAACCAAACACGCCTTTAAACTATAAACTGGTTTAAGTCTACAATTCATCTAAAAAACCAAAGTGAAAAACAAAAAATACAGAGAACTAAAATTCCAATACCAACCTCCAAGAAACACGAGAAGCCGTATCCCCAAGCTACCAACACCAACCTACATGCGAAGAACGACAACATCCAGAACCACCATCACTAATCACGATGCCTCAACCGAGATTACACAAATAAAAGATTCTACATACACCCAAGGGTGTACGTAGGGTGTGATCCAAGAGCCCAGTAGGATACCACCCGATAAAAAAGTTCCATGACACAACATCAAAAAGATAATTTAACATGTTTATTTAAAACCATACTTTTAAAACTCTTTTAAGAAAAACATTTAAATGCTAAAAGTGAAAGGAAAAGAGAACTGAAATAAAAACCATTTCACAAATACTACTTAAAATAGAAGAGAAAGTTTATAAAGAACATTCACATACTCAAGTGGTCCTCCGTATACCGATGTAAGTAACCACATCATAAATACTAGAGCACTTTGGGTAAATCCCCTAAAGTAGCTAGTATGTGTGGTGTGCTAGAGACATCGTACCTCGGTGTAAACGTGGCATAAGAACCACAATAATAAATGGTCTTGTGCATGAGCCACTAGTAGGGAAACACATCCATAACCTAGTGGTCTCTAATCATCACAAAAGTGTAGTTAGTGTTGTATCGTCAATCTTGCCAGATGAAACCTGGACGAACCACTCACCTTTCATCTAGCTTACTAATCCTAATCCACCCACCTAGGTACCCAGGGTTTTCCCTTGTCCTCAATCAAGTTCCACATTCACATAGTGTATCACTTTCACATATCACAATCCAAAAAAGACATTACATCATAAGACACCACTCGCACAACCAAACTCCTCATTAAAGATCAAATTCACACCAAGACCATTTCAAATATAATTTGCATCACTTACAAAATTTAATATATATATATATATATATATTTTAAAAACATAATAAGACAGTTCAATGAGTCACTGAAAGGCTTCACACCAAAAACACACTAAAAATACACTTTTTTAACCCAGCGCACACCAAAACCTTTTCATCGTATAATTCACATAACACTCACAAATTAATAAATCATCTAAATAATTAATAATATATCTATAAAATTCACTAAAAGGCTTTACCCTAAAAACATACTCAATCTCTCTCTCTAAATATCAAACGCGCCTCAAAAAATTTGTTTTCTTTTTTCAAACATGGTTTGCGGCTCTTCCAAAAATAAATACACCATTATAAAAACTTATAAAAACAACTTCAACAACACCCCCAAATTCTTTTAAACCAAAAGAGCACCACAAATTCAACATGTCAAACAATACTCTTTGAATGAAAAAACCCATTAAAATAGACACACTTCATCTTTAAAATAAAAGACCAACTGTTTTGAAGAAACCACCATTATTTACAAGAAACCATTTTTTTTCATTTCACACATGCTGAAGAAAACCAAGACAATGGACAAACCCATTTATAAGATCACCCATACTTTAAAAACATTTCCAAAACAAGCATTGCCCCTTTTCTTTCACAAAAAAGAAAACCAAGACAACACACCCAAAATGATTCACTACACATTAAAAATCCACATTTAAACATACACAACTCAATTACCCTTGAAAACTAAGTTCTCACTAACCAAACAACTCCTAGAACCCATCTTGAAAACATTGCACCAAAACAACAAAAAACCTTAACTTATCCTTAATCCAAAAAAATCATTTCTATCCAAAAAACACACCAATAATTCTAAAAATAAAATTCTCACCACAATATGAAACTAAAGAACACATTTATATACTCAAGTAAGAATAATAAATTTATCAAATGATTATAAGGCAAGGAACCACCTAACAGTGTGTAGAAACTCCAAAAAATTAGTTCTCAAACACTACTTCACGTCACACACAGCTCAAAAAACACGTGAAAGTCCTAAAATAAAAATATCAAACCCTTTGCATCAAAATCAAATGGACCAAAACCTACAAACTTAACCTGAAAACCCCCAAAAATAAAGCAAAAACTAATCAAAATAAAACTCACATGCGGTGGGGATATTGGGGGGATGTCCAAGCAAGATGAGGGGGTACCAGAAGTGAGTTGTTCCAGAAAAATCCGACCAGGGACTTGTCGGAAGGGAAGAGGGCGCGGCTAAGGGGATGTGCGCGGGGAGAAGGGGTGCAGAGAGACTAGACAGATGGAGCGGGAGGCAGCAAGTGGGATGGATGAGGAAGGGGTGGCCAGATAGAAGGAAGTCACTGAGCAAGGGGGGTGCGGTGTGAGCTGGTGCCGCTAGATGGAAGGCATGTTGAAGGCCGTGAGTGGGGAGGAGTTGGGTGCAACAACGAGTGTCCAAGGGAGAAGCGAGGTGCATGACGGTAGTGTTGGCCGGGAGAGGGAGGAGGGCGTGGTGCGAGGTGGGTTCGATGGTGAGGCATGGAAGGGCTATAGGGGTGCATGGGGGTGGCATGACAAGGATAACCGAAAGCAAACGGGTACGATTGGAGGTTTCCAGTGGTCTGGAGGGTTGCGCCTGGGAGATGGGGTACAATGAAACCAGAGAATAGGGAGAGAAGTATCGTGCGCCATGGAGGGAAAGGGGGGGAACCATAACACAAAAAGGGAATAAAAAATAATAAAAAATAAACTAGAAATAAAACTAATAATAAAACTAAAAATAAAACTAATAAAAATAAAAATAATAAAAATAATATCCTCAAATAATAATAATAATAATGTTATCATTAAAGTAAAATTTATTAAAATTTTATCACTTTTCATTTTATTTTATTTTTATTTTAGCAATCATTTAATTTTATTTCTTTATTACTAATTCATTTTATTTAATTAGTTGACCATCGAGCAGGGTGTGTGGTGAACCGGGTGAGGTCACGTGGTGACCCAGGCAAGGCCGGGAAACTTCAACCACTGTGCGCTGGATGTAGTCAAGTACAAACCACACATTTTTAAATAAGAACCCAAAAATATTTAAGTTGAGCTTCAACCTAGACTACCCGATGACATGAAAATTTAATAAAAAAAGAGGGGTGTGACATAAGATGTATCAATAACATAGTCTTGACCTTGGTATCTTAACTTATTTTTAGGTATATTCCCTAGAAACTTGAGGAATTCATTTACATAGTGCCCCATCTCATTAAAATGAAAGCATTTCACATTGAAAGATTCTTTCTTTCCATTTAAATCTCAATCATGGTGGCCTTTTCCACCACACTTGAAACAAAATCCTTTTCCTTTTAGGGTTGTACCATGGTGTTTTTTTCTAGAAGTATCACATGTTGGTAAATAATTATTTCCCTTCTTCCCTTTATCCATATTTTTCTATATCATCCTCTTCGTCTCTTGATTTCCATTTGAAGTCATATAAATTGGATAATTATTTCCCTATCTTCATAGAACATGTACTATATCCTCATATGATAAGAATTTTTGGGAGAATAGTTACCTTTAGAGTATTTTCTTAATACCATCAAAGAAATGGTCAATATTTCTCTTTGTATTACCTACATAGTCCACAACACGACTTGCTAACCTTGTAAAGTTGGATTCATACTTATAAACATTTTAATTTTCTTTTTGTCTAAGACTTAATAAATTTATTTCCATATCTTCTCATTGTTCATGAGGATAATATTTTTCTAATAAGAATACCTTGAAATCCTTCCATTCCATGTTTTCTATTTCTCCTTTATCCTTAGTGTTTTGAATTAATGACAACCATTGATCTGTATCTCCTGAAGAATGATAAAAAATTGTGAAAAATTTATCCCTTTAACTACTTCCCAAATTATGAAATATATTCTCTAATGAACATATCCATTTCTCAAATAAAAATAGATTTTTTGTCCCATTTAATGATGGAGTTTGCTGATACATTAAGTGGTGTATCAGTAGTATACTATATATAGGAAAGGTTATTACTCATAACGCGAGTCATATGCTCCAATATAGTTATAATTTGACCAGTTATAGCTTTATATCTAGCTTCAGTGTGACATCTTGAGTTTTTAAAAGGATATAATATGTTCGATATCGTAAATAATACAGGACATCGAATTTAAGCGAACAACTAAATTTTATTATGTTACCTTATAACAGAGCTGTTAAAATAGTGGGAATTAACAATATTAATTGATTTATGTTTTTTTACACATATATCTAATTAAATCTTTTGTGAACAATTATTTGTAAATTAAAATAAAAACCTTTTTAATTAAAAGGAATTGTTTCTCTGAAAAACTATTTAAATGTACATAAGTGAGTTTATAAAATAATAAAATCACTCGTTATAGATTTTATTAATCAAATAAATATGTAATATATTCAATTTAATGTTTAAAATTAATCTTATATGTTTTCTAGACATTATATAAGAACAAATTCAATTTTTTATATACAAGAAGTATTTAAAAAAAAATACAGTTTTAACGCATTTTGATGGTGAACCCATTTTAAATATAGTTTTTAACAATTTTATAAGTTATATTTGACAAAATAAACTTATTTTTTGGAAGTGGGACATCAAAATTTACATTGGTTTTAAATTTTTGTATTTTGTTTTATAAAAAGAATATTTTAATGAATACTGAAAAATACTACGTTTTAATTCAAAACTACTTTTTCATATAAGTTATTTATATTGTTATATTGTATTTTTAATTTGTTTTAAATTATAATTAGATTAAGTTTTTATCATTTAATCCAATTTTGGTAATTTGAAGTAATTTAACATTGAAATTAGATATAAAAACATGTTGATCTTTTAATGTTTTTACTTAAAAAAACCCCATTTCTTGT
Organism: Viscum album; assembly: GCA_963277665.1. Taxonomy (NCBI): domain Eukaryota; kingdom Viridiplantae; phylum Streptophyta; class Magnoliopsida; order Santalales; family Viscaceae; genus Viscum; species Viscum album. The sequence continues at coordinate 2,115,614,928 of OY728161.1, read as the reverse complement.
TTTGACAACGGTGATTAATTTTAAATTCATTACAACAACATCTATGTTTTGAATTTGAAAAAATGGATTCCATATTTGGAATCATAAGGTCCAAATTATATAAATAGGTCCTTTATAGTTTTTGGACATTTTGAATAGTAACTTTAGTAATTATTTTAATTACCATGGTGAAAGGTAAATTAGGTTATTAAAGGTAAAAAAATTATAATAATATAAAACTGCCCTAACACTTGTAATAATTTAATTAGATGAGTGTAACCTGACCATGATCATACTTGGATCTATTTTAGGACCATTTATATCCATTTTATGACTTTGATGCATTTATAAAATTATATTCAATGAATAAACATTTTGGTTAAACTTTTGTTTTTTAAAAAGAAAAGTATTTTAATATGGAGTTATACAGGGTATAACTTTGACTATAAATAGTCATTGGAAATATAAAAATATTAACTACATCATAATAATTTATTTATAATTTTTTAAATTTTATAATTTAATTTAATTATGTCACGATGATGATTTAGTAATTTCTTAATTAATGAAATAATCAAATAAATGATATTATAAATATTAAAATAAATATTATCTGACATAATTTATGCCATCCATTAATTTTTTGGATAATTTTAATTTTTTTTGATTATTTTATGGAGTTTTTTAGAACTTATCTTCCTGTTATAATACTTTTAAAAGTCAATTAATGAATAACATCAAAATTTACACTATTGGTATTTTAAAATATTGAATATTTTATTAAATGATACTAATTTCCTAAAAGTATAAGATTTATAAAAATAGTTATTATAAGTCATAATATTTCATAAATGGCCCTTTTTTGATTTTTTGACATTTTATGATAATTACATTGACCCAAAAATTGTAAATAACATGATATTACGATAAGTTTTAAAAGGGTAAAATATGGGTTAAAACAAAAATGTAAGGATTAAAAAATATTCAAAACCTGTCTAATTTTAATCGGATGATTTTTATTAGACCCAAAATCATCATATATTCTAAATAAATGATTTTGGGACCATTTGGAACTGAAATTGAATTTATATTAATTTTATATTTTAAGAGTTTCCAAGGGTACCCCTCCCCTCTCCTACAAAAAGGTACCCACTCTTCTCTAATAATCACACTTACAAATACTTTTTTTCAACCAATTTCTACCCCAAAACCTTCCTATAATACCTCCCCACGTTATTGAGGCCTTTTTTTGGCATAAAACTCTTATTAGAGGTGTTAATGTGTTCTTTAAAGGCAATCAACCGAAGAAGAGGTATCATTTTTTAAGTGTCTCTATTTTATTTCTTCTTTCACTTCCTATAAATATTCATCTTCTAAGATGAAATAATAACTCAAGTATACTAAATATAATTATATGTTATTATGGTAATCTCATCACCTAAATCCATCTCGAATTTCATCAAATGGGAAATGGACATTTCATTCGTGTGTACGACGGACTACCTCCTCGTGAACTAATATAGTTTGTTTTTCATTATCTTCCATCAAGACTGGTTATAATGATGGGATAAATGTTTATATATGATATTTAAAACATATTTATCATTTTAAAAGAATAATTTTTTAATTATTTTCTCATCTTACATGGACATAAAACTGATAATATCATTCAGGCGTACGTGTGAACTATCACCTCCATGAATCGATGTGAATAATTTTTATTCACCACACAACTTGTATGATATATATAAGTATATTTAAATGATTATTATGATTTTAATAATATTATGATCATTCTGGATAGGTAAAATAATAATTACCTTATTTCCATAATGAAAAATGAAAAATGGAAATTTTACTCATGCATACATACGACTTACCGTCTCTATGATTGTAACATTATTAATTTTTCATATCCATATTTAATGAATGGATTTAAAAGTATAATTGATATATAAAAGTGATTATAATGTCATGAATATTATTATAGATATTATGGACTTATGAACACATGGACTATTGACATCAATATAAGTTCATTTTCGACTCAAGTACCGAATATCGACAAAACATCTGATGTTAACTTAAAGAATTATATAATTTTTATAATATGGTAGTAAGTGATATAAAATAAATAATAAAATTGAAAAATGTTATAAAGAAATTATAAATTAACCTAATTTTATTATTAATCCTGAACAAGGAACATACACGACGAGTCTAACTTAAGGTAAATGATTTCGTCTCAATCTCCTTTCATTGCATTTCTTGATAATATGAACCTTTATTATTTTGTAAGGTGTATATATAGCCACTATGACATTTAATATCTATATTTTATATATAATAATGTTATTTTGTTTTTGTTAAATGTATTAATTCATGTAGATTATGATTTAAATGTTCAAAGTTTAATGAGACACCTTGAACGTTTAAAGATTTAATTATTAAATCTTTTCCTCATGATATTAATTTACATATTTATTTAAATTAATATAAAAGGATTATACATGAAATTTTATGTCTATCTTAAATTTCATTCAAAGTTTTCAAAATGGAATATTTTTATACAAAGTGTCTTACTTTCTTTACAAAATGACAAAAGGATGTTTTTTATTTTAAATTATATGAAGATAATGACTTCTTTGCCGCTGTAACTGTTATTTGATACTTAGATTCATTTATAAGACTTAATGTTTTTAAAAGGAAAAGAAATAACTTATTCTTTTTTTTCTTGGTATTGAAAATGGATTCTTAAATGAAGTGGTGTTTTATATGGAAATGTGTTTCATTTGGGTGTAGAAGAAGTTTTCAAAATGGTTGTGTGATTCATGAAATGGTACTTGAGAATTATATGAAACTGGTGAGCCTGATATAGAATATACGAATGGTTGAGCCCCATTATAGCTCATAAGTGAGCCCTACATAGATTATATGAAGGTTTGAGCCCCGTTTTAGCTCATGTGTGAGACCTTTATTGCATATATGAAGGGTTGAGCCCCATTATAGCTCATGAGTGAGCCCAATATTGCTTATTTAAAGGGAGATCCCCATTATATATATCTAATTTGGAAGTAGACCATACGATTATTACAATTGGAAGAGGTTTGAAATAGTTTTATGAAAATGATGATCTATGTCACCTAAATTAGTTTTAATTACATTCTATTGGTTTTAATGTTTTTCTTTGAGAAAAAATTATGAGTGTTATTCAAGTGATTTTTTTTGTTTCATTCGCTCAAAGAACGTTAAATGGGTTACCATATTTTAACTAGACTAACGGTTTTTTTATTTTTATGTCCCTTACTGAGATTTTGTGCTCATCCCAAGTTTTAAAATGTTTTTCACGTGTCTTAAGATTGGTAAGGAAAAATAAGATTCCATGATTAAAATATTGAAGTTGTGTCTTGAAAAGAAAACATGTTTTATTTTAAATGGGTATCCTTTAGTGAAAAAATGGATACTAAGTATAGGTGTCCACTTGTAATGTATGAGTTTACTATGTAAGAGTTTTTCCTAATTATCTAAAACTATAAACTTAAAATATCCTTTAACATTAATTCTAGTTCAAAAACACTAGGATACGATATTTTATTAAGGCTAGGTCCTTATATTCAAATTCATTATCTTTCCTTGGAGGGAAATCCCTACATGGAGTAAATTCATTGATATGGTTCCCATTCATTCCATTAGGCACCATTTCTAAATAATGGTATACAAAATATTAGATCTTAACATTATGAAAAATAATATATAATCCCAAAACTAGTGAAATACTTAAAATAAATTAAAAAAATAACGTTTAGTTAATCTCATAATCATAAACATGGTTTATTTGGGAATGTTTTAAAATCATATTTTTTTGAAAGGGAAAGTATATGCACCATGTGACGATCAGATCAAGACCAATGTTCCATTTTTAGAGTTATTACCCCAAGGTACATCTCTTCCAGAACCATGTCCACTTATAGTATCTAGATAGGTATGTATTTTCTAGGAAAAACCACATAATCTCTTCCTTACCAAAAAATTTGGATTCTCATATATACATATACTCAAAGTCAATTATAGGTTTCTGTTCCCTAATATATGTTTTCTTAAATATAGTTACCAAGGTTTCTACTAAACTTCTCTGATACCAACTATAGTGACCCCAACTCTTGTAATCTGGAGCTGGTGTCTACTTTATTACATTGTCACAAGATACAAGGAATGACATCCTGAAGGACCAAATAGTTTAGTAGTCTTGGTAAAATAGATACATACTTGAAATTATTATTAAAATATAAAATAAAAAAATAAAAAAGTATTATTTTTGAGAATGTCATTATTCCCATTAGCATATCCCTGCATATCAATGAACAAACAATTCCTGATATCCTAAGGAAAATAAAACACAAGAAAGGGGTGATCTCAGATGCTCGGTAATGGTAAGATTACTTGTCACATCCATGATTTTATTTTGAGGTATTATCTTGTTTATTTTTGGTCTTGTATTTATCGCTTTGTTTTCCAATGAGGTTTTAGAGAAAAATAGAGTTTTTGGACCCGATAGTAGGTGGTGCATGGTTAGCGTATAGTGAGGGGAAATCGTGTTCCTACCCAAGTGAATCTGTGTAACCTAAATAGTGGATATTTCTATATTACATGACTTGTCTCATGGGAATGCACCCTCCCTCAGGAAACTGTTTCACCAGTTTCCTCTTAGTTATAGGAGACTATACGGTTGCCGCACAAATTGGAAAACTTTGCAGGCTAACTGTGAAGCCTGTCTAGGGAATTTAAAATGATGAATTACCTTTTTACCCTTTCCTTATTTTAACTCCAAACCACCCCTAATTCAAACAATTTGGGATTTCATCCCTAGTAGCTTTCTCCTCTCCCTATTTCCCCCCTTTAACTTCAATTTTTGGGTGGATTTGGCCTTGGATCTTCAAGAATCATCAAGCAAGTATCTCTTTTCTTGATTTATTCCTAATTATAGGGCTCTTCTTCCCTTTTTCTTCAGTTTTATTTGCTCTAAAATGTTTTCCCTAAAATGGGATGAATCAATATTCCTTGGGTAAAATCTTGATGTTTATGGTTCGATCTTTCTTTTATAGGGTTCCTTTATGGTGTGGTTGTGGTTTTCCACCATATTTCAGATGTTTCAAATATTGAGGTATGTTATTATATATTTTAACATTATTATATGATTTTGGTATTCTTTCTTTGCTTCTTGAATGTGTTCTATAGATTTTGTGAAAGGTAAAAAATGGGGTTTATAAAGGTTTTGAGGTGCTTGTGGCTTGAAAAATGGTTTTCTAAAAGAAATTAATTATGTTTCATGTCCTCTTCCTTGTTGTGAATTTTAAATGTGTTCTATAAAATGTTTAAGTGGTGAAAGTGTTTTTCCAAATGGATTTGGTGTGCATATGGTTTTGAAAGAGGTTTTTCCTATGAAAAATGGTGGTTTTCATGTGTAAAAATATTGATTTATGTGTGTATGTGAATGTGGTTATCTATGTGACATGTGAAATAGAAATTTAGAACAAAGAGAATCATAAGAATCTAGTTGTGAGGACTAAGACTAGTACACCACTACTATAAAATAGGCCTTTAATATCACTAAAATGGCCTTTATCAGTGCTAGAGAAGACAGACTACTAGAGTGATATTAAAATCCCTAGGATTTTATCAGCACTAAAAAAGAAATGATAAAGGGGTCCTTTATCAGTGCTTTTAGAAGAACTGATAAAAGACAACATTTATTAGTAGTTTTTTTAGAGATAATAAAGGGAAATATTACAGTGTGCTTTAACATCACAATGCATCACCTGTGCAGTGTGCTCTAACAGTACACCACATCACTAAAAACACCGCAAGATATCAAAAAAATCAAGTAACAATAAATTTTTTAATGGAATGAAATTTACAACAGAAACAAATGAAAAAAACACTATATTATATAAATTTAAAGCATTGGTTTATACAATTACATAAGTAAAAATTATTACATACTTTAAAAAACATCAATGTTCTTTTGTCTTTTGATCCTGACCCCAACTCTTTCTATTCTCAAACAAACCACCCATAATCAAGAAAAAGTATGCACATGTATAAGAAAAAAAATTCTTTTTTTATTAATAATATAGAGAAATAAATTAATAGAAAGTGTTAATTTTAAACTAAACTTTGAGTCATACTGGAAAACTGTATATCTGACTAAGTTGCGGTTGATTCTAGCACATCACACCATTTCTTGTTCATCTTCAAGAATTATATCTATGAAAAATTAATTAAATAAGTATAGGATAAAAATTATAACGATACCAATTATGTAATTAATTTTATAATGACAAGAAAACAATGTAGAATCATTTTCTCAGTTTTGGAAATGTGATGTGAATTTTAAACTAAAATGACACTTATATATTGAAAAGACATAGTTGGAGCAATATTGATCACACCATGCATCAAATTTATGTGAAAATAATTCATACATGTACCAAATTACTTATGGATCATTTTAATAAAGTATAAAAATAATCCAAATGCGTTTTATCGATTTTGAGTACGTCTCATGTCTTTTTTACTAAAATGTCATTTTAAAATGGAAACACGTGATTTGAATCATACTGGTCACATAGTTTGTTAGTTTGACATGAGACTAATTACTACATGTAAAAAATGATTTATGAATAATTTTACTTAATTATCAATACAATGAAATCATGTTTTCTTGGTTTCAGTGAGTGACTCTTTTTGAACTAAAATTTTGATTTTAAACTGATAACAAACACTTTGAGTCATACAGAGCACATCATGTATCATATTGAGGTGAATCAGATTCGTACAAATAAAAAATTACTTAAGGATAATTTTAATAAAGTATCAAAACAATACAAATGAGTTTTTATTCAGTTTTGAGTAGGTCAATTGTCTTTTTTATTAAAGTTGATGCCAATTTTAAATAAAAATATGCACTTGGAGTCATATGGGTCACACCATGTGTCATATTGAGGTGATGATAATTCATAAACATCTCAAATGACTTATGGATCATTTTAATAAAGTATAAAAATGATACAAATGCATTTTCTCAGTTTTTAGTACATCAATTTTCTTTTCTTTAATAAAATGTAATTTTAAACTGGAAACACACACTTTGACTCATATCAGTCACATCGTGTATCGGTTTTATGTGAAACTGATTCCTATACGTGAAAAATGATTTTTGAATATTTTCCCTAAATTATCAAGATAATATGAGTGAATTTTACTAGTTTTCAATGAGTGTCACTTTTTAAACTAAAATGTCAATTTGAAACTGATAATAGATACTTTGAGTCATAATGGGAACGTAATGTATCATATTGAGGTGAATTTGATTCCTACACATCAAAAACAATTTATGGATAGTTATCCTAAAGTATACAAATAATTCAATTGAGTTTTCTCAATTTTGAGTATGTCACTAGTCATTTTTACTAAAATTGAGGTCAATTTTAAATAAAAAGACACACTTGGAGTCATATCGGTCACATAGTGCATCATATTGAGCTATTGATGATTCTTACATGTCTAAAATGAATTATTGATCTTTTTTTAAAGTATCAAAACAATATGAATGTGTTTGATCAGTTTTGAGTACATCATTAGTCCTTTTTACTAGAATTGATTTTAATTTTAAATAAAAAGATGCACTTGGAGTCATACCAATCACATGGTGCATCGAATTAAGGTGTGGTAGATTCCTATAAATCTAAAATGACTTATGTATCATTTTAATAAATTTCAAAAACAATACGAATATGTTTTCTTGGTTTTGAGTATGTCACTTGTCTTTTTTTACTAAAATTTCATTTTAAAATGAAAACAAACACTTTGACTTATAATAATCACACTGTGTATTATTTTGACATGATACTGATTCATAAACATTAAAAATGATTTATTAACATTTTTTATTAATTTTCAAGACAATATGAGCACGTTTTATTTGTTTTTAGTGTGTTAAATATTTTGAACTAAAATGTCAATTTTAAATTGATAAAAGACTCTTTGAGTCATACTGGGAACATTTTGTATCATATTGAAGTGAGTTTGATTCCTACATGTAAAAAATGAAATATGGATTGTTTTTCTAAAGTATAAAAACAATATGAATACATTTTATTAATTTTGAGTAGGTCAATTATCGTTTTTACTAAAATTGATGTCAAATTTAAATAAAAAGACACAATTAGAGTCATACTGATCACAAAGTTCATTATATTGAGTGGATACTTATTAAAAAATGTCTAAAATGACTTATGGATCATTTTACAAAAGCATCAAGACAATCTAAATGTGTTTAATTAGTTTTGAGTAGGTCACTTTCCTTTTTTACTAAAATGTCATTTTAATCTAGAAACACATACTTTGACTCACATAGGTCACATCTTGTACTTGTTTGATGTGATATAGATTCCGAAACATAAAAAATTATTTATGAATCATTTTATTAAATTATCAAGATAATCTGAGTGTGTTTACTTAGTTTTTTGTGAGTGACACTTTTTGAACTAAAATGTCAATTTTAAACTGATGACAAACACTTTGAGTCATACTGGGAACATCATGTATCAGATTAAGGCGAGGTTAATTAATAAATGTAAAAAATGGCTTATGGATAATTTCAATAAAGTATAAAAACAATGCGAATGCATTTTCATGGTTCTAAGTTTTTCAGTTTTATTTTGTTTACCAAAATTGACGTCAATTTTAAATAAAAATATACACTTTGAGTCATACCAGTCACAATTTGCGTCAGATTGAGGTGAATATAATTCATATATGTCTAAAATTAATTATGGATAATTTACCTAAATCATCAGAACAATATGATTTCATTTTATTAGTTTTGAGTATGTCACTTATCTTTTTTACTAAAATGTCATTTTATACTGGAAATACAAACTTTGAATCACATTGGTCACATCGTGTATCAGTTTTACATGAGAAAAATTCCAAATAATAAAAATTATTTATGAATAATTTTAGTAAATTATCAAGATAGTCTGAGCGCATTTTCTCAGTTTTTAGTTATTGACACTTTTTGAACCAAAATGATGATTTTAAACTGATAACGGATAGTTTGAGTCATACTGGGCATATCATGTATCCAATTGAGGTAAGGATAATTCCTATACATAAGAAATGAATTATGTTTAATTTATATAAAATATAAAAATAATATGAATTCATTTTCATGTTTTTGAGTAGATCATTTTTCCTTTTTACTAAAATTGATGTCAATTTTAAATAAAAACACACTTTGAGTCATAATTGGTTCAGCCGTGCATCAAATTGAGGTGATGATGATTAATACATTTACAAGATGAATTATGGATCATTTTCATAAAGTATCAAAACAATACGAATGTGTTTGATTAGTATTGAGTATTTCACTTATCTTTTATACTAAAATGTCATTTTAAACTGAAAACATTCACTTTGACTCATATCAGTCACATTGTGTGTCAATTTGATGTGAGAACAATTATTAAACACAAAAAATTATTTATAAATCATTTTAATAAATTATCGATACAATATAATCATGTTTTCTTGGTTTTTAGTGAGTGAAACTTTTTTAACTAAAATGTCAATTTTAAACTGACAACGTACAGTTTGAGTCATATCAGGCACGTCATGTGATGGATTGAGGTGCGGATAATTCCAAAATATAAAAAATGAATTATGGATAATTTTATTAAATTATTGAAACAATCTTAATATGTTTTCTAGGTTTTTAGTATGTATTTTGTCTTTTTTACTAAGATTACTGTCAATTTTAAATAAAAAGAAGCACTTGGAGTCATACTGGTCACACCATGTGCCATATTGAGGTGTGGTCGATTATTACATGTACTAATGTCTCAAAAAAATCCTAAATTCCAATGTTAAAATTCTTTCTATTAGATTTATTTGTCAAACTTACAAAAATGAATATTAACCTGATGTTCTTAGCCAAAAAACCTTTTTTTGGCTATGAATGTAGAATCAATATGTAGTGTTGCGGTTTGATAAAGAATGGTAATTGAAAGTGTTGTAACATTGGAAGAAAGAAACATTTTCTCTATTTTGTGGATTGTTGCAGGTAGTTGAAAGAAAAACATGACTTATTAAAATATTTGTGAAAATAAATAAATAAGTATTAGATAAAAATGATAAGAAAATTAACTTACAAATAATATATAAAATTATGACAAGATTGATTAAATAATTAGTAGGAACTCACCTTTACGTGATGGTTATATTCATTCTTGAGACATTTTTTTATTATCATTATCCCAGTTGCAAGATCGATTTCTGATATCTCATAAGAATGAGAAACTTCAAAAAAACCACCCCAACTCAAACAAAATAATCCAATTGTATAAATAAATTAAATATAAATATGAAGGAATAAATTAATTCTATGGAAAATTATTTTAATTTGAAAACATCAATATTACCTCTGTGATTGAGTAGTGGATAGAACTTGAAAGAAATTGATTAATTCTAATATTACAAGGGTGAAAAGGTTTTGAGGGAGAATAAGTATGTGAAAGTTTTGGTGTATAAAGGAATGAAAGATGAAAATAAATCTTTTAAAATAAAGGAACTATGAAAATATTACTTCCCCAAAGATATGTGGAAAAAACTAAATAAGTATTAGATAAAAATGATATGGAAACTAACTTACAAATACTTGATAAAATGATGAAAAAAATAATTAAATATTGTAGAGACCCGAAGCCTGACATACATGAACATTACATTACTTTTGCGGAATATTTAGTACATAACAAAAACACACACACAAGGATCGTAATAGTTTAGTGTCTTTGGAAACTCGGAATAAAATCTTCTAATCGTGGTGAAAGATCTTCAACATCTCCCATATAGATCATCCCATTTTTTTACCTAAAACCTTTCTTTATATCTTGGGGAAAATAAAACATAAAAGGGTGAGCTCAAATTCCCAGTAAGGGTAAACAAAAGAAATATCAAACACATCATATTCATAAGAACGTAACATTTTGGAAAACTTAACCTGCAAAAGAGATCATAATTTCATAACATGGGATAAATCATAGTAGTGAAATGAAATCCCAATAATCATAACATAAAACATGAAACTTTTTGGCATACATACATAATCATAGAGAATCATTTCTTGTTAGTTAAGACTCATTGCCAAGACTATCTTAGTGGACAAAGTCCCCTTCTGAACCGAGTCAGCCTCGTTTCAGTCCTGTTTCATTGAACCGGTAAAACCTACCGTTCTAGCCATGTCTATCTCATGAGATATAAAATCTTTACCCAATGCATTGGAGGGAGATATAGGTCCCACCCATCTCATAATGATACCATTCTTATGTGTGCCACAAAATCATAAATCATACATTATTGCATAACCCATGTAATACGAATGGGAATCTTAAACATCATGACATCATAAAACAATTAATATAAGATAAAGGAATTCATAAAAATAATTCCATCACAACATAATCAAATCAATGTAATAATAGGGATAAAAATATAACCCTTTATTATCTTAGATGGAAAATAATTTTGATAAAACACTTGAACTCCATTCTTGAGGAAAATATCATTTCTGCTTTAAAAACACTTTTCCTTTCTTAACATGTCGTACAATTATAAACTAAAAGAATTTGATTAAAAATAAACTTGAAAACTTATAAAGGAAGCTTCTTGTAAATAATGTTTTAAAAATCCATTCATGCCGTATAAGTTAAAAAAACATTCTTCGTACTTTTGTCGGAAAAGTCAAAAAGTACCTCGTACGAAAAACGACAAAAGATTCCTTTCATATCTTTTACTAAAAACTCACCGAAGGGTAAAATTGGATTTAAAAAATTGTAGGTGTATGGAAATAATATTACATATTGAGGAAACATGGATGTGGATGATAAAATACACCCCAGTAAATACCAAAGTATAAACAATCTCGGATAAAAATGAGATTGTGATATTTCCCTTACCTTAGGTCCGATTTGCTTCGTAAGTGTCCGAACCTCCTGTATAATGATTTAAATAATTTCATTGACTTATTACAGAATCATATTCATTGTTATGATATCATATATGGTTCACTTATGACTTTATATTACCCATTCTTTTGTAAATTCCATGTTAAAGAGCGTTTTGGGTAAAATTGTTTCATTTGTCGTCTGTGTTTTGACTTGTAATTATTCATATGATTAATTAGACCATGATTACTTAATTACAGAATATAAAACATGATTTATATATATATATATATTCAGAATATACATATATATAATAAATCAGTAAATGGAAAGAAATACACCGTTCATGGAGACGGTAGGCCGTACGTACGCATGAACGCTGTTTTCGTTTCCTTATTGAGTTGAACAGAATTAAGTAGATGACATACATATATATACACCTAAATCCAGTATCATTATTATGTCATATATTTCATGATTACTTATTATATATACTTTATAATCATTCATGAATGGTTAAAGTGGAGAATGAATCTCATCGCGTCGTGGAGACGGTAGTCCGTACGTACGCACGAGCGATGATATCGTTCTCATGATCGTGGCACTGTATTGGAGTGTATGTATACTATTTCAAAATCAATGTCACTTTAAAATAATAATATATAGTTATTATTTACACCATTATACCCATCCAAGTAAGGTGGTGGTGGAAAATAGATTTCACCACGGCGTGGAGACGGTATTCCGTACGTACGCACGCGCGGTGATTTCGTTTTCCGTAGGATGGATAGATGGTGAAATAGGATTGTTTCGTACTTATAATAACATATCAGTATATGAGTGATACTGATGTTATTACTTCATAATTAAACAACCTAATAAGAAGAAGTGGAAGAATAAATAAAGGTGAAAGAATCGGTAACAGAAATTACCTCTTCTTTGAAGCGCCTCTTTGAGACCTCCTCTTAGGGAACTAAAGTTGGTCTTTGAGGAAGACCAGAACATCTAGGATGTTTCTAGGGAAGTGGAGAAGATAATTTGGCAGGGTTTGGCCGATCTTGAAGGCTCAATGTTGTGTGAGGAAGAGAGGGAGGAGGTGCCCTTTTATAAGGGAGGAGAGGGGCACCTTTGGAAAAACTAAAAATACTATTTTATTATAAAGTCAAGTTCGGTTTTAAATAGCTCCAAATTGATTTATTTCGAGGCTAAGGTGGGGATGGGTCGAACAACTCTCATCCAATAGAATTTAGACAAGTTTAGGTTCCTATTTTAACCTTATCATTTAGATTTAACATTAAGTTAAATAATTTTACTTTTACCGTGTCTTCTTGTGTTCTTACACTATAAGGTTAATAAACATACTATAAGAAGCCAAACGAACCCCAAATTGTTTATTATTAATATATATAACCTTATCTAATTCATTTGGCTGAACCATAGATTTTTAAGAATAAAATAACAATTAATAATATAATATTTTTTAAAAAACTATTTTATGTCAATTTTGACACTATTTAGTAATTGATTTTTTTGAAAATCATAACAGAATTATAAGTTCAAAAAAGTTAATTAAATCAATACTAACATGTCATATTAACTTAGAAAATTAGTGGAATTCATAAAAAGTCTCAAATTACATTTATTTTGGCATTTATAACATCAATTATGTCAATATTTCATTAATAAGACAATTACTGCATCATCATTGTGTCATAATAAATGATAATTATTTAATCCCTAAAAATTCTAAATAAATTCTTATGATATAGATAATTGTATTAGCTTTCTAGAGACTATTCATGTTCTAAGTTTCATGAAGTTTATCACTAGATTAAAATTATTATACTTATACGATTTAAGAAAGTGACATGTTGTCACATTCTTTAGTTTTAATAATAATTAAATTATTTTCATTGAAAAAATTTAATTAAATGAATCTAATCCGACTGTTAGGTTATATGGGTCGACTTTTAGTCATCCAATAGGATTTTGACATTTGTTAGGGTAATTTTAAAATATTATATTTACCCTTAATTACCCGATTTACCTTTAACTATGGTAAATAAAATTTACCGTAGTTACTATTCATAATTCCCAAAAATAAAAAGTAGCTTATTAACATAATTTGGATCCAATGATTCCAAATATGGAATAAATTTTTCCAAATTCAATACACAAAAGTTTCAGAAATTAAATTAAAATTAATCCTGTTGTCGAAAGAAAACAGGTTTTCTTTAAAACATTGCAAAAGATTGAATTGATTTAACCTACGAATTCAAGGTAAAATCAATGCTAATGCCATACATTATATTAAATGGTAAAAATATATTCTATTTATACTTTAAAACCATTCAATATTATAATTTAACCACATAAGATATTACGATGAAAAAAGTTGTTTTTAATTAAAATATAGCGTGTTTTTACTATTCATTAAAATATGAAAGTTATCGGAAAAATATCAAAACTTTATCTAATGTAAATTTTTATATCCTGATTAAAAATAAAAATTTTATTTTGTCAAATTGAACTTATAAACATGTCAAAAACTAGATTTAAAGTGGGTGCGCCATCAAAAGGCGGTAAAACTGCATTTTTTGAAAAATACCTATTTTACCTGAAAAAATTATTTTGTGCTTATACCATGTTCTAGAAAATGTGTAAGATGAATAATAATGTTATAAAATTCAGAATTTAGTTAATACTATTCATAACGGCTAGTTTATAATAATATTATAATAATATAACGTTGTTTAGTAAAACCCGGTATTGCGTACAACACACGCTATCGAGGAAGGTCGTGATTGCGTGTAATGCAAGCCAAGTCAGGGTTGCGTGTTGTGAAAGAATCCTTCATTGTTTCATATAACAGAATCCAACCATATTTCATTTATACATTGAATATATATATATAAACTCAATGTTGCGTAGAATAACTATTATCAAAATTGTGTGTAACACGATCCAAGAATAGTGTTGCGTATACAGCAAGCTAATACGGTGTTGTGTATAGCGCAAGGTAATCTTGGTGTAGAATACAACACAAGACATTAATGAAATTAATATAATATTTTTCATAAAATCTCGGGGTGTTACATTCTACCCCCCTTAAAATGAATTTCGCCCTCGAAATTCGTCGGGGTTATAAATGGTTTACTACTCGAAAGTTTGTTTGATAGAAAACCACATCGTAAAAAAAATACCAAAACATGGCTTTAAAAACTAAAGTATGAAATGTAACGGTTACCCAAATTAACTCATCACTGGGTTTCCACGTAGGAGAACATAGGTGAAAATATGGATATGGAAGAAAAATCTAACCATCAAGTTCTGATGGAGAGTGGTAGAGAACATGGCTATGAAAAAGCCAACAATTGCAAATCCATAAATTTATGATGATCTAGGGTACCATCTGATTCATCAGATATAAGATCACTAGGACAACATTTTTGGTTTTCAATATCATTTCCCTAAAGTTGAAAATTTTGAATTAGAAGATATACTTACTTGATTTTGGTACAATCTCACTGTTGTTCGTGCTTTGAACAATTTCCACTTCATCTCTTAAAGAAATGAAGTTGAATTTGTTACTCGTGAAGTGTTAACAGATCATGTGATATAATGATGGGTCATTCCATCTGTCTCAAACAAAAGGTTAGAAAAGTTATCAAAAAATACATAAGTCTATCTATAGTGAGATTCATCATATAGGGTTCCTAAAATGGACTTATACTTCATATATCATACTGCGTAATATAATAAAACTAGTTTCTACTAAACAGGGACTTCCTGTAGGTCAGTGGTATGCGATAAAGGCCAGTCGCACTTCGGATGTGGGTTCGATTCCCACAGCCTTGTCCGACGCAATGGGTTGTCGCCCGTCCTGCAGGTTGTCCTTGTTCTAAAACTATATTACTATAACATCCCATCAATAATATCGAAAAAACTTCTATCCTTAAACAATACTAACTTATGTCCAACATAATCCATTCCAATCTTTAGGCTTATACATAATACTACAGTCCACTCTCATAATATAGTGAAAATGATTACCAGATATTTAATACCATCATTGATCCCCATATATCATAAAATATGTCTTGTTGGTCATATTCCAAACATTCAAAGTTCTTAATCATGTATTCTCTTGAATAACTTAGTGAAAACATGAATGCAGTTAAAAGTTAACACCTTCCACATACCAAAATCCTCAAAATTATATATACTCAAACCATGATATCACTTAGTCCTAATATCAATCATGAGCTCATGAATACTGTTAAACATTTCGTTTTCTCGTTTTTCCTTCATTATGCGCATATCATCTTATTTCCAGAAATATCTCAATCACTTTGAATACCACATTAGACCACTACATAAGTATTCCAATACTTTATGATACAACATTATTTTGGAATCCCATTACATAAACACTTAATCATTCCACCACATCGTTGTCATATTCAACATCGCCAATAGTGATCGCATGTGACTTACCTTTGTCCTTTGCCTTAAGCGGTTGCTCATATCGATCATCACTAACCCTTGGATTAGGGCATTTATTAGCATAATGCCCCATTTCCTTGCACTTGAAGCATTGAAGTGTTGGTGGTGCGTTATCTGCAGTGTTTGCTTTATTCACATCATTAGAAACCCTTTTTCCATTACTTCGACACTCAGCTGCTCGATGACCTTCTTTTCCACACTTAAAACATTTTCTAGTCCCTTTAAGACAATCTACACCATGCTTCTTTCCACACTTTGTGCATAAGGAAACATTCATCTTCTTTTCACCATTATTTTGAGATTTATCTTTGAACTCCATCTTTCGTTTCTTGTCAAAACTTTGAGATGGATAAGTAACACAAACTTACATTTCTACCTTGATAGCACAACGCACAATTTCTTCATAGCTACTGAAGTCTCTTATAGCTAATGCCCTTCGAAGACTTGGTTTTAAGCCACTGAAAAATAGATCAAGTTTACTTTCAGGTTGGATGATAATGCCAGATGCATACCTTGAAAGTCTTGTAAAATTCGCTTCGTATATACCAACAGATTCATCATCCTTCTGCTTCAGCTCAAGAAACTCCTTTTCCATCATTGTTCGAAGAATACGAGGGAAGTACTTACTGAAAAACAAGTTCTTGAACTCGTCCCATTCCATGGACTCAATTTCATCTCTTTGCCTCATATTCTTGATAAGATTCCACCATTGACCAGCTTCACCTTCCAAATGATATATGGATAAGATTACTTTATCATGTTCAGAACATTGAAGAACTGAAAATATCTTTTCAGTGGTACTGATCCATTGTTCAGCAACAAGTGGATCGGAAGACCCACTGAAAGAAGGTGGACGTTGCCTCATGAAGGACTCAATAGAATATTGTTCCCTTCTCTGCTCATTTGGAAGTCCAGAATGATTCATAGCTTGTGTAAGTATAGCAATAAGATTTTTCACTCCATCTCCTATAACATTTGTTTGTTCAGGAGGGAAATCATTGCATTGTCCATTGCATTGATCAACACGGTTCCTTCGGGTTCCAGCCATCGTCTAAAACCCAAAAAGAATAGTGTGAGAGGCAAAAATCATGCTAGGGAAAACAACATAATAAAGGGGGAGTACCTTCAATATCTAACATCTTAGGTTTAATTCTATGATCGTTAGCGTAATTCTAGTACTATAACCTATACGTATACTTAACCTTAGGGACATCCCTAGACATACCTTAGAAATATCTCTAGGGATCTCACTAACGTTTTCGCATCCTAGTTTCCAAAGGTTGACTAAACCTTTGCTCTGATACCAACTGTAGAGACCCGAAGCCTGACATACATGAACATTACATTACTTTTGCGGAATATTTAGTACATAACAAAAACACACACACAAGGATCGTAATAGTTTAGTGTCTTTGGAAACTCGGAATAAAATCTTCTAATCGTGGTGAAAGATCTTCAACATCTCCCATATAGATCATCCCATTTTTTTACCTAAAACCTTTCTTTATATCCTGGGGAAAATAAAACATAAAAGGGTTAGCTCAAATTCCCAGTAAGGGTAAACAAAAAAAATATCAAACACATCATATTCATAAGAACGTAACATTTTGGAAAACTTAACCTGCAAAAGAGATCATAATTTCATAACATGGGATAAATCATAGTAGTGAAATGAAATCCCAATAATCATAACATAAAACATGAAACTTTTTGGCATACACACATAATCATAGAGAATCATTTCTTGTTAGTTAAGACTCATTGCCAAGACTATCTTAGTGGACAAAGTCCCCTTCTGAACCGAGTCACCCTCGTTTCAGTCTTGTTTCATTGAACCGGTATAACCTACCGTTCCAGCCATGTCTATCTCATGAGATATAAAATCTTTACCCAATGCATTGGAGGGAGATATAGGTCCCACCCATCTCATAATGATACCATTCTTATGTGTGCCACAAAATCATAACTCATACATCATTGCATAACCCATGTAATACGAATGGGAATCTTAAACATCATGACATCATAAAACAATTAATATAAGATAAAGTAATTCATAAAAATAATTCCATCACAACATAATCAAATCAATGTAATAATAGGGATAAAAATATAACCCTTTATTATCTTAGATGGAAAATAATTTTGATAAAACACTTGAACTCCATTCTTGAGGAAAATATCCTTTCTGCTTTAAAAACACTTTTCCTTTCTTAACATGTCGTACAATTATAAAATAAAAGAATTTGATTAAAAATAAACTTGAAAACTTGTAAAGGAAGCTTCTTGGAAATAATGTTTTAAAAATCCATTCATGCCGTATAAGTTAAAAAAACATTCTTCGTACTTTTGTCGGAAAAGTCAAAAAGTACCTCGTACGAAAAACGACAAAAGATTCCTTTCATATCTTTTACTAAAAACTCACCGAAGGGTAAAATTGGATTTAAAAAATTGTAGGTGGATGGAAATAATATTACATATTGAGGAAACATGGATGTGGATGATAAAATACACCCCAGTAAATACCAAAGTATAAACAATCTCGGATAAAAATGAGATTGTGATATTTCCCTTACCTTAGGTCCGATTTGCTTCGTAAGTGTCCGAACCTCCTGTATAATGATTTAAATAATGTCATTGACTTATTACAGAATCATATTCATTGTTATGATATCATATATGGTTCACTTATGACTTTATATTACCCGTTCTTTTGTAAATTCCATGTTAAAGAGCGTTTTGGGTAAAATTGTTTCATTTGTCGTCTGTGTTTTGACTTGTAATTATTCATATGATTACTTAGACCATGATTACTTAATTACAGAATATAAAACATGATTTATATATATATATATATATATATATATATATATATATATATTCAGAATATACATATATATAATAAATCAGTAAATGGAAAGAAATACACCGTTCATGGAGATGGTAGGCCGTACGTACGCATGAACGCTGTTTTCGTTTCCTTATTGAGTTGAATAGAATTAAGTAGATGACATACATATATATACACCTAAATCCAGTATCATTATTATGTCATATATTTCATGATTACTTATTATATATTATTTATAATCATTCATGAATGGTTAAAGTGGAGAATGAATCTCATCGCGTCGTGGAGACGGTAGTCCGTACGTACGCACGAGCGATGATATCGTTCTCATGATCGTGGCACTGTATTGGAGTGTATGTATACTATTTCAAAATCAATGTCACTTTAAAATAATAATATATAGTTATTATTTACACCATTATACCCATCCAAGTAAGGTGGTGGTGGAAAATAGATTTCACCACGGCGTGGAGACGGTATTCCGTACGTACGCACGCGCGGTGATTTCGTTTTCCGTAGGATGGATAGATGGTGAAATAGGATTGTTTCATACTTATAATAACATATCAGTATATGAGTGATACTGATGTTATTACTTCATAATTAAACAACCTAAGAAGAAGAAGTGGAAGAATAAATAAAGGTGAAAGAATCGGTAACAGAAATTACCTCTTCTTTGAAGCGCCTCTTTGAGACCTCCTCTTAGGGAACTAAAGTTGGTCTTTGAGGAAGACCAGAACCTCTAGGATGTTTCTAGGGAAGTGGAGAAGATAATATGGCATGGGTTGGCCGATCTTGAAGGCTAAATGTTGTGTGAGGAAGAGAGGGAGGAGGTGCCCTTTTATAAGGGAGGAGAGGGGCACCTTTGGAAAAACTAAAAATATTATTTTATTATAAAGTCAAGTTCGGTTTTAAATAGCTCCAAATTGATTTATTTCGAGGCTAAGGTGGGGATGGGTCGCAAAACTCTCATCCAATAGAATTTAGACAAGTTTAGGTTCCTATTTTAACCTTATCATTTAGATTTAACATTAAGTTAAATAATTTTACTTTTACCGTGCCTTCTTGTGTTCTTACACTATAAGGTTAATAAACATACTATAAGAAGCCAAAAGAACCCCAAATTGTTTATTATTAATATATATAACCTTATCTAATTCATTTGGCCGAACCATAGATTTTTAGGAATAAAATAACAATTAATAATATAATATTTTTTTAAAAACTATTTTATGTCAATTTTGACACTATTTAGTAATTGATTTTTGTGAAAATCATAACAGAATGATAAGTTCAAAAAAGTTAATTAAATCAATACTAACATGTCATAGTAACCTAGAAAATTAGTGGAATTCATAAAAAGTCTCAAATTACATTTATTTTGGCATTTATAACATCAATTATGTCAATATTTCATTAATAAGACAATTACTGCATCATCATTGTGTCATAATAAATAATAATTATTTAATCCCTAAAAATTCTAAATAAATTCTTATGATATATATAATTGTATTAGCTTTCTAGAGACTATTCATGTTCTAAGTTTCATGAAGTTTATCACTAGATTAAAATTATTATACTTATACGATTTAAGAAAGTGACATGTTGTCACATTCTTTAGTTTTAATAATAATTAAATTATTTTCATTGAAAAAATTTAATTAAATGAATCTAATCCAACCCTTAGGTTATATGGGTCGACTTTTAGTCATCCAATAGGATTTTGACATTTGTTAGGGTAATTTTAAAATATTATATTTACCCTTAATTACCCGATTTACCTTTAACTATGGTAAATAAAATTTACTGTAGTTACTATTCATAATTCCCAAAAATAAAAAGTAGCTTATTAACATAATTTGGATCCAATGATTCCAAATATGGAATAAATTTTTCCAAATTCAATACACAAAAGTTTCAGAAATTAAATTAAAATTAATCCTGTTGTCGAAAGAAAACAGGTTTTCTTTAAAACATTGCAAAAGATTGAATTGATTTAACCTACGAATTCAAGGTAAAATCAATGCTAATGTCATACATTATATTAAATGGTAAAAATATATTCTATTTATACTTTAAAACCATTCAATATTATAATTTAACCACATAAGATATTACGATGAAAAAATTTGTTTTTAATTAAAATATAGCGTGTTTTTACTATTCATTAAAATATGAAAGTTATCGGAAAAATATCAAAACTTTATCTAATGTAAATTTTTATATCCTGATTAAAAATAAGAATTTTATTTTGTCAAATTGAACTTATAAACATGTCAAAAACTAGATTTAAAGTGGGTGCGCCATCAAAAGGCGGTAAAACTGCATTTTTTGAAAAATACTTATTTTACCTGAAAAAATTATTCTGTGCTTATACCATGTTCTAAAAAATGTGTAAGATGAATAATAATGTTATAAAATTCAGAATTTAGTTAATACTATTCATAACGGCTAGTTCATAATAATATTATAATAATATAACGCTGTTTAGTAAAACCTGGTATTGCGTACAACACACGCTATCGAGGAAGGTCGTGATTGCGTGTAATGCAAGCCAAGTCAGGGTTGCGTGTTGTGAAAGAATCCTTCGTTGTTTAATATAAAAGAATCCAACCATATTTCATTTATACATTGAATATATATATATAAACTCAATGTTGCGTAGAATAACTATTATCAAAATTGTGTGTAACACGATCCAAGAATAGTGTTGCGTATACAGCAAGCTAATACGGTGTTCTGTATAGCGTAAGGTAATCTTGGTGTAGAATACAACACAAGACATTAATGAAATTAAAAGAATATTTTTCATAAAATCTCGGGGTGTTACATTCTACCCCCCTTAAAATGAATTTCGCCCTCGAAATTCGTCGGGGTTATAAATGGTTTACTACTCGAAAGTTTGTTTGATAGAAACCCACATCGTAAAAAAAATACCAAAACATGGCTTTAAAAACTAAAGTATGAAATGTAACGGTTACCCAAATTAACTCATCACTGGGTTTCCACGTAGGAGAACATAGGTGAAAATATGGATATGGAAGAAAAATCTAACCATCAAGTTCTGATGGAGAGTGGTAGAGAACATGGCTATGAAAAAGCCAACAATTGCAAAGCCATAAATTTATGATGATCTATGGTACCATCTGATTCATCAGATATAAGATCACTAGGACAACATTTTTGGTTTTCAATATCATTTCCCTAAAGTTGAAAATTTTGAATTAGAAGAAATACTTACTTGATTTTGGTACAATCTCACTGTTGTTCGTGCTTTGAACAATTTCCACTTCATCTCTTAAAGAAATGAAGTTGAATTTGTTATTCGTGAAGTGTTAACAGATCATGTGATATAATGATGGGTCATTCCATCTGTCTCAAACAAAAGGTTAGAAAAGTTATCAAAAAATACATAAGTCTATCTATAGTGAGATTCATCATATAGGGTTCCTAAAATGGACTTATACTTCATATATCATACTGCGTAATATAATAAAACTAGTTTCTACTAAACAGGGACTTCCTGTAGGTCAGTGGTAGGCGATAAAGGCCAGTCGCACTTCAGATGTGGGTTCGATTCCCACAGCCTTGTCCGACGCGATGGGTTGTCGCCCATCCTGCAGGTTGTCCTTGTTCTAAAACTATATTACTATAACATCCCATCAATAATATCGAAAAAACATCTATCCTTAAACAATACTAACTTATGTCCAACATAATCCATTCCAATCTTTAGGCTTATACATAATACTACAGTCCACTATCATAATATAGTGAAAATGATTACCAGAGATTTAATACCATCATTGATCCCCATATATCATAAAATATGTCTTGTTGGTCATATTCCAAACATTCAAAGTCCTTAATCATGTATTCTCTTGAATAACTTAGTGAAAACATGAATGCATTTAAAAGTTAACACCTTCCACATACCAAAATCCTCAAAATTATATATACTCAAACCATGATATCACTTAGTCCTAATATCAATCATGAGCTCATGAATACTGTTAAACATTTCGTTTTCTCGTTTTTCCTTCATTATGCGCATATTATCTTATTTCCAAAAATATCTCAATAACTTTGAATACCACATTAGACCAATACATAAGTATTCCAATACTTTATGATACAACATTATTTTGGAATCCCATTACATAAACACTTAATCATTCCACCACATCGTTGTCATATTCAACATCGCCAATAGTGATCGCATGTGACTTCCCTTTGTCCTTTGCCTTAAGCGGTTGCTCATGTCGATCATCACTAACCCTTGGATTAGGGAATTTATTAGCATAATGCCCCATTTCCTTGCACTTGACGCATTGAAGTGTTGGTGGTGCGTTCTATGCAGTGTTTGCTTTATTCACATCATTAGAAACCCTTTTTCCATTACTTCGACACTCAGCTGCTCGATGACCTTATTTTCCACACTTAAAACATTTTCTAGTCCCTTTAAGACAATCTCCACCATGCTTCTTTCCACACTTTGTGCATAAGGAAACATTCATCTTCTTTTCACCATTATTTTGAGATTTATCTTTGAACTCCATCTTTCGTTTCATGTCAAAACTTTGAGATGGATAAGTAGCACCAACTTACATTTCTACCTTGATAGCACAACGCACAATTTCTTCATAGCTACTGAAGTCTCTTATAGCTAATGCCCTTCGAAGACTTGGTTTTAAGCCACTGAAAAATAGATCAAGTTTACTTTCAGGTTGGATGATAATGCCAGATGCATACCTTGAAAGTCTTGTAAAATTCGCTTCGTATATACCAACAGATTCATCATCCTTCTGCTTCAGCTCAAGAAACTCCTTTTCCATCATTGTTTGAAGAATACGAGGGAAGTACTTACTGAAAAACAAGTTCTTGAACTCTTCCCATTCCATGGACTCAATTTCATCTCTTTGCCTCGTATTCTTGATAAGATTCCACCATTGATCAGCTTCACCTTCCAAATGATATATGGATAAGATTACTTTATCATGTTCAGAACATTGAAGAACTGAAAATATCTTTTCAGTGGTACTGATCCATTGTTCAGCAACAAGTGGATCAGAAGACCCACTGAAAGAAGGTGGACGTTGCCTCATGAAGGACTCAATAGAATATTGTTCCCTTCTCTGCTCATTTGGAAGTCCAGAATGATTCATAGCTTGTGTAAGTATAGCAATAAGATTTTTCACTCCATCTCCCATAACATTTGTTTGTTCAGGAGGGAAATCATTGCATTGTCCATTGCATTGATCAACACGGTTCCTTCGGGTTCCAGCCATCGTCTAAAACCCAAAAAGAATAGTGTTAGAGGCAAAAATCATGCTAGGGAAAACAACATAATAAAGGGGGAGTACCTTCAATATCTAACATCTTAGGTTTAATTCTATGATCGTTAGCGTAATTCTAGTACTATAACCTATACGTATACTTAACCTTAGGGACATCCCTAGACATACCTTAGAAATATCTCTAGGGATCTCACTAACGTTTTCGCATCCTAGTTTCCAAAGGTTGACTAAACCTTTGCTCTGATACCAACTGTAGAGACCCGAAGCCTGACATACATGAACATTACATTACTTTTGCGGAATACTTAGTACATAAAAAAAACACACACACAAGGATCATAATAGTTTATTGTCTTTGGAAACTCGGAATAAAATCTTCTAATCGTGGTGAAAGATCTTCAACATCTCCCATAAAGATCATCCCATTTTTTTTACCTAAAACCTTTCTTTATATCCTGGGGAAAAGAAAACATAAAAGGGTGAGCTCAAATTCCCAGTAAGGTTAAACAAAATAAATATCAAACACATCATATTCATAAGAACGTAACATTTTGGAAAACTTAACCTGAAAAAGAGATCATAATTTCATAACATGGGATAAATCATAGTAGTGAAATGAAATCCCAATAATCATAACATAAAACATGAAACTTTGTGGCATACACACATAATCATAGAGAATCATTTCTTGTTAGTTAAGACTCATTGCCAAGACTATCTTAGTGGACAAAGTCCCTTTCTGAACCGAGTCACCCTCGTTTCAGTCCTGTTTCACTTAACCGGTATAACCTACCATTCCAGCCATGTCTATCTCATGAGATATAAAATCTTTACCCAATGCATTGGAGGGAGATATAGGTCCCACCCATCTCATAATGATACCATTCTTATGTGTGCCACAAAATCATAAATCATACATCATTGCATAACCCATGTAATACGAATGGGAATCTTAAACATCATGACATCATAAAACAATTCATATAAGATAAAGGAATTCATAAAAATAATTCCATCACAACATAATCAAATCAATGTAATAATAGGGATAAAAACAGAACCCTTTATTATCTTATGGAAAATAATTTTGATAAAACACTTGAACTCCATTCTTGAGGAAAATATCCTTTCTGCTTCAAAAACACTTTTCCTTTCTTAACATGTCGTACAATTATAAACTAAAAGAAGTTGATTAAAAATAAACTTGAAAACTTTTAAAGGAAGCTTCTTGGAAATAATGTTTTAAAAATCCATTCATGCCGTATAAGTTAAAAAAACATTCTTCGTACTTTTGTCGGAAAAGTCAAAAAGTACCTCGTACCAAAAACGACAAAACATTCCTTTTATATCTTTTACTAAAAACTCACCGAAGGGTAAAATTGGATTTAAAAAATTGTAGGTGGATGGAAATAATATTACATATTGAGGAAACATGGATGTGGATGATAAAATACACCCTAGTAAATACCAAAGTATAAACAATCTCAGATAAAAATGAGATTGTGATATTTCCATTACCTTAGGTCCGATTTGCTTCGTAAGTGTCCGAACCTCCTGTATAATGATTTAAATAATGTCATTGACTTATTACAGAATCATATTCATTGTTATGATATCATATATGGTTCACTTATGACTTTATATTACCCGTTCTTTTGTAAATTCCATGTTAAAGAGCGTTTTGGGTAAAATTGTTTCATTTGTCGTCTGTGTTTTGACTTGTAATTATTCATATGATTACTTAGACCATGATTACTTAATTCCAGAATATAAAACATGATTTATATATATATATATATATATATTCAGAATATACATATATATAATAAATCAGTAAATGGAAAGAAATACACCGTTCATGGAGACGGTAGGCCATACGTACGCATGAACGCTGTTTTCGTTTCCTTATTGAGTTGAACGGAATTAAGTAGATGACATATATATATATACACCTAAATCCAGTATCATTATTATGTCATATATTTCATGATTGCTTATTATATATACTTTATAATCATTCATGAATGGTTAAAGTGGAGAATGAATCTCATCGCGTCGTGGAGACGATAGTCCGTACGTACGCACGAGCGATGATATCATTCTCATGATCGTGGGACTGTATTGGAGTGTATGTATACTATTTCAAAATCAATTTCACTTTAAAATAATAATATATAGTTATTATTTACACCATTATACCCATCCAAGTAAGGTGGTGGTGGAAAATAGATTTCACCACGGCGTGGAGACGGTATTCCGTACGTACGCACGCGCAGTGATTTCATTTTCCGTAGGATGGATAGATGGTGAAATAGGATTGTTTCATACTTATAATAACATATCAGTATATGAGTGATACTGATGTTATTACTTCATAATGAAACAACCTAAGAAAAAGAAGTGGAAGAATAAATAAAGGTGAAAGAATTGGTAACGAAAACTACCTCTTCTTTGAAGCGCCTCTTTGAGACCTCCTCTTAGGGCACTAAAGTTGGTCTTTGAGGAAGACCAGAACCTCTAGGATGTTGATAGGGAAGTGGAGAAGATAATTTGTCAGGGGTTGGCCGAGCTTGAAGGCTCAATGTTGTGTGAGGAAGAGAGGGAGGAGGTGCCCTTTTATAAGGGAGGAGAGGGGCACCTTTGGAAAAACTAAAAATATTATTTTATTATAAAGTCAAGTTCGGTTTTAAATAGCTCCAAATTGATTTATTTCTAGGATAAGGTGGGTATGGGTCTAAATCCTCTCATCCAATATAATTTAGACACGTTTAGGTTCCTATTTTAACCTTATCATTTAGATTTAACATTAAGTTAAATAATTTTACTTTTACCGTGTCTTCTTGTGTTCTTACACTATAAGGTTAATAAACTTACTATAAGAAGCCAAACGAACCCCAAATTGTTTATTATTAATATATATAACCTTATCTAAGTCATTTTGCCGAACCATAGATTTTTAGGAATAAAATAACAATTAATAATATAATATTTAAAAAAAACTATTTTATGTCAATTTTGACACTATTTAGTAATTGATTTTTGTGAAAATCATAACAGAATGATAAGTTCGAAAAAAGTTAATTAAATAAATACTAACATGTCATATTAATCTAGAAAATTAGTGGAATTCATAAAATGTCTCAAATTACATTTATTTTAGCATTTATAACATCAATTATGTCAATATTTCATTAATAAGACAATTATTGCATCATCATTGTGTCATAATAAATGATAATTATTTAATCCCTAAAAATTCTAAATAAATTCCTATGATGTAGATAATTGTATTAGATTTCTGGAGACTATTCATGTTCTAAGTTTCATGAAGTTTATCACTAGATTAAAATTATTATACTTATAAGATTTAAGAAAGTGACATGTTGTCACATTCTTTACTTTTAATAATAATTAAATTATTTTCATTGAAAAAATTTAATTAAATGAATCTAATCCAACCCTTAGGTGATATGGGTCGAATTTTAGTCATCCAATAGGATTTTGAAAATTTTTAGGGTAATTTTAAAATATTATATTTACCCTTAATTACCCGATTCACCTTTAACTATGGTAAATAAAATTTACCGTAGTTACTATTCATAATTCCCAAAAATAAAAAGTAGCTTATTAACATAATTTGGATCCACTGATTCCAAATATGGAATCCATTTTTCCAAATTCAATACACAAAAGTTGCAGAAATTAAATTAAAATTAATCTTGTTGTCGAAAGAAAACGGGTTTTCTTTAAAACATTGCAAAAGATTGAATTGATTTAACCTACGAATTCAAGGTAAAATCAATGATAATATCATACATTATATTAAATGGTAAAAATATATTCTATTTATACTTTAAAACCATTCAATATTATAATTTAACCACATAAGATATTACGATGAAAAAAGTTGTTTTTAATTAAAATATAGCGTGTTTTTACTATTCATTAAAATATGAAAGTTATCGGAAAAATATAAAAACTTTATCTAATGTAAATTTTTATATCCTGATTCAAAATAAGAATTTTATTTTGTCAAATTGAACTTATAAACATGTCAAAAACTAGATTTAAAGTGGGTGCGCCAACAAAAGGCGGTAAAACTGCATTTTTTGAAAAATACTTATTTTACCAGAAAAAATTATTTTGTGCTTATACCATGTTCTAGAAAATGTGTAAGATGAATAATAATGTTATAAAATTCAAAATTTAGTTAATACTATTCATAACGGCTAGTTCATAATAATATTATAATAATATAATGTTGTTTAGTAAAACCCAGTATTGCGTACAACACACGCTATCGAGGAAGGTCGCGATTGCGTGTAATGCAAGCCAAGTCAGGGTTGCGTGTTGTGAAAGAATCCTTCATTGTTTCGTATAACATAATCCAACCATATTTCATTTATACATTGAATATATATATATAAACTCAATGTTGCTTAGAATAACTATTATCAAAATTGTGTGTAACACGATCCAAGAATAGTATTGCGTATACAACAAGCTAATACGGTGTTGTGTATAGCGCAAGGTAATCTTGGTGTAGAATACAACACAAGACATTAATGAAATTAAAAGAATATTTTTCATAAAATCTCGGGGTGTTACAAATATGTAGTAGGAATTCACCTTTTCATAATGGTTTTATAAATTCTTGACCCATTTCCTTGTTTTCATTATCTTAGTTTCAACCACGAAATATAATATTTCATGAGTATGAATAGATTACAACAAAACACCCCAACTCAAATAAAAGAATCCAACTGTATAAGAAAATAATTCTTATGTGAGTAATAATAAAATCAAATAAATTAAACAAAAATATGAAATAATACATTAATTCTATGGAAAATGATTTTACTATGAAAACATAAAGATTACCTCTATGATTGAGCAGTGGAGAGTACTTAAAGAAAGTGATAAATTCCAAAACTTTAGGGGTAAAAGGGTTTTGAGGGAGAAGAAGTATGTGGAAGTTTTGATGGAGAAAGGCATGAAATAAAGATATAAAGCTTCTAAAATAAATGAAATTTTCATAGAATAATGAAAATTAAATCAATGTTTCATTATATATTTTTTTTCGAAAAAATAGAGAAAGTATATCATAACATTACATTTATATCTTCCCAAAGGGTTTCCTTCGTTATAGTTTGTTCTTCTATGAGATTGTTAACATCATCATGAAAAGAAGACATTTTCTGCATGAGTAGTCAAAAATTTAATTTAGTTTATGTTAATACAATATAGAACTAATAATATTATGATGGAAAACATAGTATATTAAAAAACACATTTACATTCCCATTGAACTATCTTTATTTTTTTAAATGTTTTAGGGATTCAGTTACTCTATTGAGAATCTAAATTCCTTCTTTGTGGTCCCCTAAAACATACAATACATTGTAAACATCAGGACCGACATGAAATGATTGGGATCTCCAAATGAAAGGGTCATCCTCAATTGAATTTTTATCTGACCCAACATTTATTTTAGTCTCTAGTAGGAAAATCGACCAATTATTGTTTGTTGGATCCGAGATATAAAATACTTACACTACTTTTGATTTCATTATGAATGGATCATATTTTCCTATTCCACACTAAGATTCACCTTCACAAAACCCATTCCATCAACTTTCACTGCACTCATATTGTCAACCCATTTACAAAGGAAATCATCACTTGAAATATTATAAAATCGAACCCATAGATCTATTCGATAATGCCAAAATATGACATATTTTACTAAATTAAATTTCTATCCTTGGAACTAGATCTATGCATCACTTATTATACAAGCATAACACCAATTTTTTTCATCATACTATAGTTATCGTATTATTTTGTAAAAAATCTATAAACATTGATTAAAAAACTAGTGTAAGATATAAAATTTTCATTCTATCCCATGGCTAGCAATGGAATCCATTCAGAAATTGAATTAAAATTTTTAGATAACTCCTTATGCATTCGATCTCAAAACCATCCTATAAGTTGTTGATTATTTGTATTTGATATCCATTATTCATCCCTTGATGGATTCAAATATCTATGAATTTCATTGTGGGATTCAATGTATGGATCAATATATTTACTATTATGTAAAATGTAAAGGGATTCTTGCTCCTACTCTGTCAAGGTAACTGTAACAACATAACTTTTGGAAATCCCTTCGCCCATAAGACATTCTCTATAATGAGACTTTGGGAGACCAATGCTATCAATATATGATAGGAAATCGGTATAGAATTTAACAACTTCTTAAAAAATATATCATTCTTCACTACAACATTCTGGATAACTTTTATACTTGACATACCCTTTAAAGATCTTCATATACTTTTCAATGGGGTACACCCATCTATAATGGATAGGACCACATAGTTTAACCTCTCCTAACAAGTGAACCATCATATAGATCATTATATAAAAGAATTATGGTGGGAAGAACATCTCTAATTCATATAATATTACTGAAACCCCATTACTCATGATTTGAAACTTCCTTGGTTCTGTAAAATTATAGGACATGGATATGAAAAAGAAGTAGAGTCTGGTTAATGTACGCCATACATTTTGAGGAAGAATGAAACAGAAAGAAATATGCATCAAATCTTGAATAAAAACATGATAGTTGTGTGATTTTAGTCTTTATAACTTCAAATTAGTCATTGAAATGATATTCTTGATATTTTATGAATACCCCCTTTGGAACTTTTACACTATTAAGGAAAATAAAAAATTTCAAATTTTCATGTAATAATAGAGGGTAAGATGCTGGAGGAAGAGAATTTGAAACTTTACCCTTCACTGATGCCAACTCTTCCCTTATCCCCATGTAAATCATTTCCAACCTATCCTTGATTCCATATTTTTTTTCAAGAAGATTTAGTAATGTGCCAATAACACTATCAAATACATATTTTTTCTAAATGAATGACATCAATAAAATGTCTGACATACAAAAAATTCCAAAACATTAATTTAGAGAAAATTGATCTCTTCTTCAAACCTAATTTTGTAATTTTTTTCAAAAAACTTTTATTGAAAATATTTTAAATATCTTCTACTTTATCAAATAGTTGATGTCCCATTACTAGAGATAGTGTTTTACCTTGTTCAATATTCCCAATAATTTTTTTCATCTAGGATTGATATCTATGTTATTGAGGTAAAATTTATAATGTCTTTAAAAGAAAATATTTTATGAATGTTTCAATAAAATTAAGTGTCTATGTTCTTCACAAATAGGACACCCCAACATTCCTTTAGTGATATAGCTGGATAAATTTCCATTAATGGGGAATTCATTCATTATCTTGTACAACCTGGCCCTCAATGTGAATTCTTAACTTCTATGATAATCATACATTATAAAACCTGTATCCCACATCAATTTTAGATCTTTGATAAATGGATCCAAATAGCCATCAATATCATTACCGGGTTTTTTTGGTCCAGATATAAGTAGATACAACATGATGTATTTGTGATTCCTGAATAAACATGGTGAAATGTTATAATTTACCAATATGACGTTCCTTGTATAATGAGTATTAATCTTTACCCCAAATGGATTTATTCCATATGTAGATAATGAAAGATAAAAGTTCCTCAAATCATTTCCAAATTAAGGATACTCATAATCATCTTTCTTCTATTGAGGAGAATCTTTTAGATGACATAGGTTCCCATATTTATTTCTTTTATCTTCATGCCATGTCAATTTTCTCATAGTTTCTTGACATCCATATAGTCTTCCAAACTATGGAATTATATTAAAGCACTATACATATTTAAAAGGAATTTATTCATTTTTCATGTATCAATCTGTGCCACACTTAGGGAATTTTATGATTGATTCATGGTCCTTGTGAAACAATATGAAATAAATTATAAAAACATATAATTTTTTAGATATCATTCCCATTGAACATAGCATTAATTTATAGCCATATTTTTTACATGGTAGTTCATTTTCTTCTTCTAGCATATTATTCTGGAGACCAAGTAGTTTTGTAAATCTAGTGTCACTCCATTAGCTTCCAGCTTTCAAATTATATAACTTCATTATAGTTGAAAATGTTGTGTATTTATTACATCCGATATACAATGGTTTCTTACACTACTACAAAAACGGTCAAGGGAAGCACCAACTTATATCAACGCTAAGCAAAAACCGCTGATAAAGAACCCCTGTATCAGCGCTAAAATTTTAACACAGATAAAGAAGTCCTGTATCAGTGCTAAAATGTTAGCACTGATACAGGAATGATTTATCAACTCTTTTTAGCACTGATAAAGAGGACCTTTATCAGCGCTAAAAAAGTGCTGATAGAGGATACCTTTATTAGCGCTAAAATTTTATCATTGATAAAGGTAGCCTGTATCACTGCTTTTTCAGCACTGATAAAACCATAGTCCCATATTTTATAAAGTTGGTCACATAGTACCCTCATTTTATCATGACCTAAAGCTCTCACGTTACTGTAACCCTGTGAATCCCCTCTACTGCCCCCGGAGCTTCACATTCCCAGACCTTTGCCGCCCTCGAGCTTCGCATGCCGGACCTCCACCGCCCCAGATCTTCGCGTGCCAGACCTCCACCTCCCTCGATCTTCGCGTTTCCGGACCAGGTGTGCAATGTTTTTCCGGTCCCCTATTACACATAATCTTATAGAATTATAAGGACCCATGTTTAAGGATTATTACATCATGAAGTTGAGTTTTTGAAATGTTTGAGTGAAGGTTTAACACCCTTGGTTTTTTGCCACCACATGTCGGAACACACCTAGATGGAGTGCATCCGTGAGTGAGAGAAAAACTTGTTTTCAATGATGGAAGTTTTGAGGTAGTTCAATGAGTGAGGATAACCAATGATATATAATTTTTCAGTCTCTTGATATCCCATGATATTAAATGGGAATCAATCCTTATTTACTTCTTCAACATGGTGCGATAAGTGATCGAAATCAGAAAGAGGGAGCCATCTCGGTTGAAGGATAAATTCATTTCAAAGTTTTATATCATACAATAGGGACATGAACCATGTTTTTTAACTTTATGCAATGAGAACATTGGAGACACATTTTAATATCTTGTGATTAGGATTATGATAATGTATTTTAAGGTTGAATATATTTTACCAAAATGTCACACAGTTTCATATCATGCAACTAGAACATATAGTGAGGGTGAGGTGAATTTTCCATCCATAGAGTCCCTACACCATGTGAAATTTGGGTAAAGGATGAAAAAGGTTTAAGTTAATGATTCATGGACCAAAGGGGGTGTGTCCCAGAATTTTTGGCGTGTCATGCAAGAATAACGACCTGATGTGAGAAGGGGATTGTTGCGGCTCAACACCACACGAAACAACACATAACTAGGATGTTGGATTTTTAGTTCAAATCCATATATCTCAGACTAAAAGGATGGTTTATTCATGTAAAATATCTCTTGAGAAACCTAATATTGGTGGAAAGATTGATATTCTCATCATCAATGGCGATCAATGAGTTTACACTATCAGAGTGAAGTTTATGAAAAATTTAAGGTCCTTCCCACTTGGATTCCAGTTTCACTATATTCCTCCTAGGTATTATCTATTACCTTAGATCCAACACCATGTCACCGTAAAGTAAGGAATTAAGGATAAAATTTTTCTTTAAGGACAACGACACCCGGTTCTGATTCGTTTCTAGGTCATCCAATGCTTGAACCCTATTTTCTTTGAGGGGTTCCCCCCTTCTTTCATTCATGCTATCTAAGTGAATTTTTCTGGCAGTGTACTTGTATGGAATGATGCCTAGACCACCAAGATTTATAGCCTTTCCACCCTACCTCCATCTTTGTCCTTCTCCCTCGCTGAGGTTACTGACTGCTTCTCTGTAGTGGCCATGACTCTTCCTAGCAGTGTTTGTTCTGTCTCCCTTGGATCTGAGCCTATCATCCGGCTCCAAATACTTATGGATCTAGAGAGAACTCACTCACCATCCCCCAAGTTTCATTACCAATCCTTCCCCTGCCACTTTGGAACCTCATCTCCCACTCATATGAAGCTTACCAACCATAAGGTATTATGAACATGTTCAAAATCAAGGGACCTCAATGAGAGATCATCCTCCCACTTCAATAAGGCTACTAACTCTAGATCCAATGCCAGAGACCTGTCCTACCCATAATTGTTATCTTCATATGTAATTCTCATGGTCTTAGTGCCCATGTTAAATTGTACTTCCTCACCATAGAAACAAAAAAAGAATAATATCATTGTTGTTGTTGTCAAATAACACAAAAAACCCTATAATAATCATAGAATTCTCCTAGAAGATTAAGTTACATGAATGTCTACACTCTGACCCCTTTAACAGAAACAAATGGGTATTTTGGAACAATAAATATGTTGTTGAGACTGTTCAATATTGCAATCAATTCATCATTACCAAGGTGTCCAACGGTGACACCTCATTCCTTATGACTTTTGTTTTTGGAAGCTATGACCCTCTTCAAAGGGAATCTCTATGGAGTGAACAAAATACCTTCGACCCCGGCAACCATCCATTGTTTGTTGGGGGTGACTTTAATGTCATTTACAACCCAAAGGAAAGGAAAGGTAGAATCCCATTCTAGAGGAAGTCCATCATGGAGTTTGTTCAGTTCATGGCTGGGAAGGGCCTCATTGATCTTAGATTCTCAGGTGACAGTTTCACCTGGTGAAACAACTACAGGGGCCATCACCGCTTGTGGAGTCTATTGGATAGATGTCTAGCCAACATAAAAGCCACTAACCTATTCTCAAATACCATGTTTTTCCATCTTGATTGAGGTATTTCGAACCACTCCCCCCTCTTGGTTTCCATTTCTTCTTAGCATGATCATTAGGAACGGTTTCACTTCCACCAGTAGTGGGTTAACATCCTAGGGTACCAGGGCATGGTTTGTGAAATATGGAATGAACCCTTGTAGGAGTATTGGGACACCTCTAACCTCAATGACCTGGCCTCAAACCCCGATAGGTGCGTGTTCGTCCCTTCCTCCTCAGGAACCTTCACCACCTAGGACTACTGTCACATATGGTCTCTTTCAGAGTATTCTGATAGATGGAATGATACCTTGGGTTTATTGGATTAGGAAAACCAGTTTGAGATTTATGTGTGACTATATACTTATTATATTTTCTTATTATTTCTTACACACCACCACTTGAGTCGAGTAACCTGATTTAAATCCATATGGGTACTTTGGTTCTGATGTGGATATCGTTTTTTATGTGTTTGTGACATGCGTATGTGTGGATATATGGGTATTTAGGCATGAGGATATTTAATGTAGGGTAGAGACCTAAGAGTAGTAGATGTATCATTCTTGATTATTCTTATGTTTGGACTGGGGTGATTTGAGGAAACCATAATGAATCTAAAGTAATTATATTTAATGAATTCCATATTGTATAGATTATGAAAATCCTTTCTTTACTTATAGAGTTGGCTACTGGTTTTTATCCATATGTATTTTTGGTTGGTGAGGTATAAAAGGATAGACTAGTTGACCATATAAGGGTTGACCCGATAGAGGAGGATGATCCATAGAGGATGATGTCGTGTGAGTTTTACCATCTATGATGAAAGTGATTATCCCCGAGAACCCCTTTGTGTTGGAAACTCTGTTGATTTTGATAGGGGGTCTATCCTGGTTCTGTTGATTTCCAAATCTTTATTGGAAATGGTTACGCTCTATTAATCTCTATTTTAATAAGGAAGTGGATCCCTTATACTATATTTGGAAGTCTTTTTTTGTGTACTTTAACCATAAATACTAATATTTAAAATTCAAACAGGATGAAGACGAATAAATATTGGATGGATGCTAATCGTTTGACAATAGATTACGAGAACAGAGTGAAAGAGTTCATCAAGTTTGCAAAGGATCACGCAAAGGATCCTTCTCAAATCCTTTTTCCGTGTTTATGTTGTTTTTATTATATACTACTTACTGGAGAGGAGTTGGAAGAACATTTGATATGTCACGGAATAGATCGAAGTTATAAATGTTGGAATAAACACGAAGAAAAAGCGAATGTAGCTACTGGATGAGATAAAACTTCATTTTATGGATCATCAAATCTGAACACAAATATGGATAATGAATAATACCATATAGAGGATGTGATTACAAATGTCAATGATGAAGAAGATTGTTTTGAGGAAATGACAAAGACAATTGAAGATGAACTCTGTGATTTCCCAAAATTGTTTCAGAACTTAAAGATTTTTAAAAAGATGCCATTATATGCTGGTTTCACCAAGTATACAACATTGTTAGCTATACTGAAGTTGTATAAATTGAAAGAAGGAAACAGATGGAGTGATGTCAGTTTTACGGAACTACTTGCTCTCTTGAATGACATGCTCCATGAAGATAATGATCTCCCAAGACATATATATGAAGGTAAACGAATGTTATGCTCGATGGGAATGATTTCTAAAAGAATACATGCCTTCCCGAAAGACTGTATATTGTTTCTAAAGGAGAAAAAATCCCTTAAAAATGCCCAAAGTTTGGTTCTTCTCGATACAAGAAAGATGAATCCAATCCTACAAAAGTTGTATGGTACTTTCCAATCATTCCAAGGTTTAGGTGTCGATATAGAAATGAATAAACTACAAGACAATTGTCGTGGCATGCAAATAAAAGAAATAAATATGGGAAATTATGTCATCTGGATTACTCTCCTCAATGGAAGAAAATTGATCATGAGTATCCTGAATTTGGATAAGAGCCGAGAAACCTTCATCTTGCGTTATCTACAAATGGAGTAAATCCTTTTGGTTTTCAAACCAGCACTCATAGTACATGGCCTGTTATGTTGGTAAATTATAACTTGCCACCCTGGTTATGCATGAAGCGGAAACTCATCATGTTATCTATGCTTATATCAGGAACAAAATAACCAGGTAATGATATTGATGTTTATTTGGATCCTTTGATTGAGGATTTGAAGTTATTAGGGGATTCGTGTGTTATGTTGTATGATGCTTATAAAAGTGAATACTTCACGTTGAGAGTGATGTTGTATGGGACAATAAATTATTTCCCTGCTTATGTAAATTTTTCAAGCTATAGCATTAAAGGAACTCAAGGGTGTCCCGTGTGTGAAGAAGATACAGAATCAATTAGGTTGAAATATTCATCGAAATATGTGTTTCTAGGATATTGTAGATTTCTACCTCATCGGAATAAGTACCGATCTTGGATGACATCATTCAATGGAAGTTCAGAACAATGTGAAACACCATCTCCACTAACATGTGATCAGCTATTTGAGAAAGTAAAAGATGTGAACACTGTTTTTGGAAAACCATTTTCGAAAAACCTTACAAAAATCGATTGGAAAAAGTTATAATTTTTTCTGAATTACCATACTGGAATTGTTTGTACGTCAGACATTTTCTTGATGTGATGCATGTGGAAAAAATGTATGTGACAGTGTTATCAGAACGTTGCTAAATTACCCTGAAAAAACAAAGGATGGAATTAAGGAAAGGTTGGACATGGTTGACATGGGAATACGAGAAGAGTTGGCACCCGTGAAGGGTGACAATCGAATGTTTCTTCCTCCAGCTGCTTATACTCTTTCTTGGGAGGAGAGATATCACTTTTTCAACTTCTTCAATGATGTAAAGGTTCCATAGGGGTATTCATCAAATATCAAGAACATTGTGTTAATGAATGATTTGAAGTTAAAAGGTTTTAAATCACATTACTACCATGTTTTGATGCAAGATCTAATTCCTATAGCTTTACGTTGCATTTTTCTCAAGAATGTTCATTATACGTTAACGAAACTTTGTTTCTTTTTCAAAGATATATGTAGAAAAGTTTTAGACCCGATGAAATTGATAGCTATGGAAAAAGAAATTTTCATCATATTATGTGAATTAGAAATGTTCTTCCCACCCACATTCTTTGATATGATGGTTCATTTGATTATTCACTTGGTGAGAGAGATTTGAATTTGTGGTCCTGTGCACTATAGATGGATGTATCCTGTTGAACGGTATATGAATATTTTGAAAGGGTATGTCAAAAATCTAAGTTATCCAGAGGGTTGTATAGTGGACTGATATATTGTTGAGGAAGACATTGAATTTTGTACCGAATAACTATCTGATGTGGAAAGCATTGGTCTCCTGAAATCTCGTTACACTGGACGCATTGAGGGTGAGGGAATTTCTGGAATAGATGTTGTGACAATCAGTATTACAGATCGGGAGCAGGCCCACCTTTATGTTTTTCATAACAGTTGGGAGGTTGCTCCATATATTGAAACTCACAAAGAAATTCTTAGGTAGTTGAATCCATCAAGAGCTTAAAAATGTTTATCAAATACACATAATCACCAGTTTATAGGATGGTTTCAGGACCATATTTTTAAGCAGTTGGATAAAAATATGAATTCAATTTCAGAACGACTTTGATGGCTAGCCGCTAGACCAAGTGTGTATGTATTATCTTACAGTGTTTATGTAATTAATGGTTATACATTCTATACAGATGAACATGATGAAGATAGTACCCTGAAAAATAGTGGAGTTACACTAGTGGCTAAAGCGTTGCATGTTTCTGGTAGTAAGGACAGAAATCCAATTTATCAAAAATATTTCATACTTTGGAATTATCAAACTAATATGGGAGTTGGATTATAAGACATTACAATTGCTGATTTTTCAATGAAAATGGGTTGATAACAACGGTGGTGTTAAAATAGATTAACGGGGATTTGTGAAAGTTGATTTTATTAAAGAAGGGTACAAAGACGAACAGTTTATAATGGCATCACAAGCGGTACAAGTTTTTTATGTTCCAAATCCCATAAACTGAAAGTGGTCAATTATTCTATTATCGTCCAAAACTACTGAAGGTTCCGATGAAAATTCAATTGAGGACGATCCTTTCAGTGGTATGTCACAATCATTTCGGAGTGGTCCCAATGTATATGATGTATTGTATGTTAGAGGAGACCATAATGAAGGGATTTGGATAATCAATAGAAGTGTAAAATCCCTTCAGCCTTTGAAAAAAAGAGAGTTCAATAAACATGTTATATTTTGTTTGTAATATAGATCTTGTTATCTCATGTTATTATCTTATCATTACTGAATTTATGTAATCTAAATTAACTGTTCAACCAATTTTTCAAATAACGACTTCTGCACATTCTGGTGCTTCTAACCTTGAGGCTGAACAAGTCTCTCAAGCTGCTGCTGCTGCGGCTGCTGCTACTTCTTCTGCTCCTACTGCTGCTCCTACTGCTCCTACTGCTGCTCCTACTGCGGCTCCTACTACTCCTGCTTCTCCTGTTGCGGCTGCTGCTGCTCCTGCTACTACGGCTCCTACTGCTCCTAGTGTTGAGGTCCAAAAACCATCAGCACATGCTGTTGCTACCATTTCATATGAACATATAGATGATTTTGATATCGATGAAATGGTCGGGAATGAAGGACTGACGTTGCAGAAAACACAGGTGCGTCATAGTTTGACGGTGTTAGCCAAAGTTATTAAGGCGAAAAGAAAAGGCATCAAATTTGATGTCAGATGGAATGCACGAGGCCAACATGTGAATCCCAACAAGGATATGTTTAGTAGTTACATTGGAGTTGTCACTCAGAAACGCATGCCGATTGAAATAGATTCATGGAACCATGTTGTGTCTGGGCTGAAGTCTATGATCTGGGAAGAAATTACGGTAACATTATGAATTTATTTCTTTAATTTACTAGAAAATAATAATGAAACAATGTATTACTCTTATCAATATCTTACAAAGTACATTTATAGTAGACGATTCACACAAGGATTATGTACTAATGCATGTAGGAAGGATTCATCGAAGTTTTTGCACTATTTTAACAAGATGTCACCTAAAATATTCCAAAGGTAAAATAAACCCTCACCCACCCATTGTCTACACTCACCTAATATCCCAAGAAGCATGGGATGAATTTATTGGCTGCTGTGGGGATGAGAAGTTTCAGGTACATTGTGGGTGATAATAAGTTGTTTGAGGATACATGTATTCATCACTTTGATTGTCAATAATTAATTTACGAAACAACAACTCTATAATGAAAATAAAGAACATGCATCAAAACCAACATACCCCTATCATAAAGCAAGGATGGGGTACGGTTCACTAGAAAAAAAATGGTACATATTTTAAATTTATAGTAATATTGTTAGGTGACAATAAAAAACATCATAATTATCTTTCTATGTTTATATGTAGATTGATGAGTCTAAAACCAAAGACACTTCCATCCAATGTCATGTGCTTTGGAAGGAGGCACGTGTGAATAAGGAAGGGAAGCTAGTAGATGAGGACACACAAAAAATGTGGGAAATTTTTGTAAGTATGACACGACAATAAAAATATTTGTTTTAAATTGTTATTACATAAAAATAATTACTTATTTTTCTATATCCGATAGTCACATGAATCACCTACTCCTATAGCGAATGCAGACCTATTATTGACGGCTTTGAAGCATCCAGAAAAATACATTCGTGTCAGAGGTGTGGGGTTTGAGGTGACACCCTGAGTATATTTTGAGAAGAAAAAAAAATAGATGATAGAGATGAAAAATTGAAACAAATGAGAGAAAAACTAGCAACCCTTGAAGAATGGTTGTAATGGCAGGGAGAGTTTCTAGAAAATTTTATGGTTGGGAAGAAAGGAGAAGACACAACTCAAGAACAACTAGCGCGTGAAGATCCTGCCCCACCCCCACCTTCTTTGAGGTGAGCCATTCCTCTCAAAGAGCTGTCTTAGCCGTGGTAATCAATATTCTAATAATTGTTCCCATGAAATGTGAATCAAACAAACAATGATACATTTTTATGCTGATCTTTTACAGGGTGGTAATGATTGTGATTTATATCTGTCAACACCCACCTATCACCTTGTAGCAAGGGCTATAGTGTTCAACATCCCAGATGACATGCTGGAAAATAGACCACTTTCGAAAGGTCATTTGAAAGTGACGACTATTATAGCTTATGAACCAAATGCAGAGCTACTTATTCCACTTGATAACAATGATATTCATATGGTTGAAAAGGCTATAGGGACATTCATTACATGGCCATCAGAACATGTAAGAGTACATGCAGCCAAAGAGGTATTTATTTCCTTTTATTTAATCTAAACCTTTAACAATTAATGAAAAAAGGGTATGAACCAATGAATGTTATTATAAACGGATAAAGGGAAGGGGGTGACAAACGTCAACTCAAAACCATCTAAAGGATCGACCAACCGATCCCAAGGAGCTACTGAAAGAACAATAACACCACCTGTTCTCTATCCACATTTACTAGCATTGAAGACTCATGTGGATACGAAGCTAAGAGGTGGTAGTAGTCATATAGTGGTTTTTGAAGAGAATATATACAGAGAGGAACGTTAAGATTTCATTGTTGTTGAAAATGTAAATGAGATCCTTGAAAACAGTTGGCTAGGCATCATAGTTGTAAATATATATATGAGGTACATTTTCATGAATGGATTTTCTAAAAGCTGATCTAATGCGAAAATTATGACTAAATGCATTTTATATTATTGAAAGATGTATATATGAAAAACAGTTGAAGGAATTTTTCCATGAGCCAAAATTTGGACTCGTTAGTCCTCATACCACATCATCACATTTAACAAAATTAGAGCGATCAAAAAAGAATGAAATAGTAAATAGCTTGCTGAAAACATTTGAAAGCAAGATTACAGATGACCGACTCTTCTTAATACCAACCATACTGGGGAAAAACTCTACGATTAAAGAATATCAATTATATTTTGACTTCTTTTATTACTTATTCCTTTTTGTGTTTTTAGGAAACATTGGATGTTAATTGTGGTGAACTTGGATACTCCAAATATTTATTTTCTAGATTCAAAGCAAGGATATCCATCAAACCAACCACACATGATGGAGTTTGTGAATCTGTAAGACACTACATCCTATGTTTTAGGTCTAAACATCATGTAATATAATCTATATTATCTTTTACTGAGGATTTTGTTATTATATGGAGGTGTATCATTATCATCTAAAAAAAGGAATGAGGATAGGGGCTAAGAATAAGGAGGCGAGGAAGTACTACATCTGGAAAAATATCAGGGTATATATAATAAAATTTCACTATCCAAACACATCTCAACACAAGTTACTTATTCTCATAATGATCAATTTTTTTGCAGTGTTCAAAACAAACAAATAATAATGATTGTGGTTACTATGTTTGTAAATTTATGAAAGAGATCATTTTTCATCAGCAAACAATCATCCCTAAAGAGGTATTTTCAAAAACATCTACTAGTTCATTTAATTTATTTATTAATTCTTTATTTTTATATTTTGCAGTACTACTCTGACTGCAAAAAAGAATCATACTCACAAGGCGATATAGATATGTTCAGAAATAAGTGGGTCGCATACCTGATGGTATATTATACACAAATAACATGAAGATCCGACTTGGGGACGTGTACAATTGGCGGTCATTTTTGAGAGGGGTTAAGGGGATCAAAAGATGACACATTGTTGTATGTAAATGTTCATAGGAATATTGTAATTGTTATTAAATAAAACATCATTTCTCTAATGAGTCGATTTCACATTTTAACAGATTATATGCACCAACAACATGAAAGAATGATGAACCACTCAAAGGGTCTCTCTTTTGTTTAAAATGGACATATTTTTATGTGAAAACAACAACTAATCTACGAAAATCCGACCAAAATCATTAGGATTGTGTTGATCCTTTAATAGAATGATCCACGGGTGTGTTGGGGATGTGTACGAGTCAACCCCGCCTCAATCCGAGGCATGGTGTGGCCGGTACCACTAAAAGGGTC
This sequence comes from Viscum album, assembly GCA_963277665.1. NCBI lineage: Eukaryota > Viridiplantae > Streptophyta > Magnoliopsida > Santalales > Viscaceae > Viscum > Viscum album. Next base: position 2,115,571,368 of record OY728161.1, on the reverse strand, counting down.
TCTCTTTTGTTTAAAATAGACATAATTTTAAGTGAAAACAACAACCAACCTACAGAAATCCAACCAAAAGCATTCATATTGTGTTGTTATTTTAAGAAAAAAATACACAGGTGCATTGGGGATGTGTACGAGTCATCCCCACCTTAATCTGAGGCACGGTGTGGTCGGTACCACTCAAAGGGTCTCTCTTTTGTTTAAAATGGAAAGATTTTTAAGTGAAAAAAACAACTGACCTACATAAATCTGACCAAACACATTTGGAATTTGTTTATACTTTAAGATAATGATCCATAGGTGCGTTGGGGAAATGTACGAGTCAACCCCGCCTCAATCCGAGGCACGGTGTGGCCGGTACCACTCAAAGGGTCTCTCTTTTGTTTAAAATGGACACAATTTTAAGTGAAAACAACAAATGACCTACAAAAATCCATCCAAACACATTAGGATTATGTTGATCATTTAGGATAATGATCCATTGGTGTGTTTGGGACGTGTACAAGTCATCCCCACCTCAATCCGAGGCATGGGGTGGCCGGTACCACTCAAAGGGTCTCTCTTTTGTTGAAAATGGAAAATTTTTAAGTGAAAACAACAACTGACCTACGGAAATCTGACCAAACGCATTTATATTGTGTTTATCCTTTAAGATAACTATCCATGGGTTCATTGGTGATGTGTATGAGTCAACCCCGCCTCAATCCGAGGCACGGTGTGGCCGTTACCACTCAAAGGGTCTCTCTTTTGTTTAAAATGGACACCATTTTAAGTGAAAACAATAACTGACCTAAGAAAATCCGACCAAAAACATTCATATTGTGTTGATCCTTTATGAGAACGATCCATGGGTGCATTGGGGGTGTGTACGAGTCATACCCGCCTCAATCCAAGGAACGGTGTGGCCGATACCACTCAAAGGGTCTCTCTTTTCTTTAAAATGAACAAATTTTTAAGTGAAAACAACAAATTACCTACATAAATCCAACAAAACGCATTCGTATTATGTTGATCCTTTAATATAATGATACAAGAGTGCATTGGGGATGTGTACATGTCTACCCCGCCTCAATATGAGGCACGATGTGGCCGGTACCACTCAAAGGGCCTCTCTTTTGTTTAAAATGGACACAATTTTAAATGAAAACAACAACTGACCTAAGGAAATCTGACCTAACGCATTCGGATTGTGTTGATACTTTAGGAAAACGACCAATGGGTGCATTGGGGACATGTATGATTCATCCCCACCTCAATCCGAGGCATGGTGTGGCCGGTACCACTCAAAGGGTCTCTCTTTTGTTTAAAATGGACACAATTTTAAGTGAAAACAACAACCGACCTACGGAAATCTGACCAAATTCATTTGTATTGTGTTGATACATTAGGATAATGATCCAAGGGTGCATTGGTGATGTGTAAGAGTCATCCTCGCCTCCATCCAAGGCACTATGTGTCTGGTACCACTCAAAGGGTCCCTCTTTTATTTAAAATGGACAGATTTTTAAACGAAAACAAACACTAACCTACGTAAATCCGATCAAAAGCATTCAAATTGGGTTGATATTTTTTTAGAACGATCCACGAGTGCGTTGGGGATGTGTAAGAGCTAACCCCACCTCAATCCGAGGCACGGTGTGGACGGTACCACTAAAAGGGTCACTCTTTTGTTTAAAATGGACAAAATTTTAAGTGAAAACAACAACTGACCTACGGAAATCCAAAACAAACGCCTTAATATTGTGTTTATACTTTAAGAGAATGATCCATGGGTGTGTTGGGGATGTGTACGAGTCATACCTGCCTCAATCCGAGGCACGGTGTGGCCGGTACCACTCAAAGGGTCTTTCTTTTGTTTAAAGTGGACATATTTTTAAGTGAAAACAAAAACTAACCTACAGAAATCCAAACAAACGCATTCGTATTGTGTTGATCCTTTAGGATAATGATTCAAGGGTGTGTTGGGGACGTTTACAAGTCATCCCAACCTCAATATGAGGCATAGTATGGCCGGTACCACTCAAAGGGTCTCTCTATTGTTTAAAATGGACAGATTTTTAAGTGAAAACAACAACTGACCGACGGAAATCTGACCAAATGCATTAAGATTGTGTTGATAATTTAATAGAAAGATCCAAGGGTGCATTGGGGAAGTGTAAAAGTCAACCCCGCCTCAATCCGAGGCACAGTGTGGCTGGTACCACTCAAAGGGTCTCTCTTTTGTTTAAAATGGACACAATTTTAAGTGAAAACAACAACTAACCTACGTAAATCCGACCAAACACATTTAGATTGTGTTTATTATTTAGTATAAAAATCCATGGGTGCATTGGGGACATGTACTAGTCATCCCCGCTATAATCTGAGGCACGGTGTGGCCGGTACCACTCAAAAGGTCTCTCTTTTGTTTAAAATGGACAGATTTTTAAGTGAAAACAACAACTGACCTACCGAAATCCGACCAAATGAATTCAGATTGTGTTTATCCTTTCATAGAATGATCCATGGGTGCATTGGTGATGTGTAAGAGTCAACCCCACCTCAATCCGAGGCACGGTGTGGCCGGTACCTCTCAAAGGGTCTCTCTTTTGTTTAAAATGGACACATTTTTAAGTGAAAACAACAACTGACCTACAGAAATCTTACCAAAATCATTTTTATTGTGTTTATCCTTTAGAATAATCATCCAAGGGTGCATTGGGGATGTGTATGAGTCATACCCTCCTCAATTAGAGGCACGGTGTGGCATGTACTACTCAAAGGGTCTCTCTTTTGTTTAAAATAAACACAATTTTAAGTGAAAACAACAACTGACCTACAAAAATATGACAAAAAACATTCGGATTGTGTTGATCCATTATCAGAACAATCCATGGGTATGTTAGGGATCTGTACGAGTCATCCCCGCCTCAATCCGAGGCATGGTGTGGCCAGTACCACTCAAAGAGTCTCTCTTTTGTTTAAAATGGACAGATTTTTAAGTGAAAACAACAACTGACCTACTGAAATCCAACCAAACACATTCGGATTATGTTTATACTTTAAGATAACGATCCAAATATGCTTTTAGGATGTGTAAGATTCAACCCCGCCTCAATCCGAGGCACGGTGTGGCCAGTACCACTCAAAGGGTCTCTCTTTTGTTTAAAATGAACACAATTTTAAGTGAAAACAACAACTGACCTACGGAAATCTGACCAAACGCATTCGGATTGTGTTAATACTTTAGGAGAATGATCCACGGGTGAATTGGGGACATGTATGATTCATCCCCACCTCAATCTGAGGCACAGTGTGGCCGGTACCACTCAAAGGGTCTCTCTTTTGGTTAAAATGGACAGATTTTTAAGTGAAAACAACAACTCACCTACAGAAATCTGACCAAAAGTGTTCGGATTGTGTTTATTATTTAGGAAAACAATACATAGGTGCGTTGGGGATGTTTACGAGTCATCCTCTCCTCAATCTGAGGCACGGTGTGGCTGGTACCACTCAAAGGGTCTCTCTTTTGTTTAAAATGGACATATTTTTAAGTGAAAACAACAACTGACCTACATAAATCCTACCAAAAGCATTATTATTGTGTTGATCCTTTAAGATAATGATCCACGTGTGTGTTGGGGACGTGTACGAGTCAACCCCTCCTCAATCCGAGGCACGATGTGGCAGGTACAACTCAAAGGGTCTCTCTTTTGTTTAAAATGGACACAATTTTAAGTGAAAACAACAAATGACCTACGGAAATCCTACCAAACTCATTCATATTTTGTTTATCCTTTAGTATAACGATCCATGTTTTCATTGGGAATATGTATAAGTCATCCCCACCTCAATCCGAGGCATGGTGTGGCCGGTACCACTCAAAGGGTCTCTCTTTTGTTTAAAATGGACATATTTTTAAGTGAAGAAAACAAATGACCAATGGAAATACGGCCAGACACAGTAGGATTGTGTTGATACTTTAAGAGAATGATTCAAGAGTGCATTTAGGATGTGTACGAGTCAACTCCACCTCAATATGAGGTATGATGTGGCCAGTATCACTCAAAGGGTCTCTCTTTTGTTTAAAATAGACACAATTTTAAGTGAAAACAACAACTGACCTACATAAATCTGACCAAACGCATTCAGATTGTGTTTATCCTTTAGGAGAAAGATCCATGGGTGCATTGGGAATGTTTACAAGTTATCCCTACCTCAATCCGAGGCACGGTGTGGCTGGCACCACTCAAAGGGTCTCTCTTTTGTTTAAAATGGACAGAATTTTAAGTGAAAACAACAACTAACCTATGGAAATATGACCAAACGCATTCGTATTGTGTTGATAAATTAGGTTAATGATCCAAGGGTGCATTTGGGATGTGTAAGAGTCATCCCGACCTCAATCTGAGGCACGGTGTGGCCGGTACCACTCAAAGGGTCTCTCTTTTGTTTAAAATGGACAAATGTTTAAGTGAAAACAACAACTGACCTACGGAAATCCAAACAAACACATTTGGATTATGTTTAAAATTCATATAATGATACATGGGTGTGTTGGGGATGTGTATGTGTCAACCCCTCCTCAATCTGAGGCACGGTGTGGCCGGTACCACTCAAAGGGTCTCTCTTTTGTTTAAAATGGACACAATTTTAAGTGTAAACAACAACTGACCTACAAAAATCCTACCAAATTCATTTGGATTGTGTTGATACTTTAGGATAACAATCCAAGGGTGCATTAGGGATGTGTAAGAGTAATCCCTGCCTCAATCCGAGGCACGATGTGGCCGGTACCACTCAAAGGGTCTCTCTTTTGTTTAAAATGGACAAATTTTAAAGTGAAAACAACAACTAACCTAAGGAAATCTGACCAAATGCATTCAGATTGTGTTGATCATTTAAGATAACGATCCAAGAGTGAGTTGGGGACATGTACGAGTAATCTTCTCCTCAATCCAAGGCATGGTGTGGCCGGTACCACTCAAAGGGTCTCTCTTTTGTTTAAAATGGACAGATTTTTAAGTGAAAAAAACAACTGACCTATGGAAATTGGAACAAATTCATTATAATTGTGTTTATACTTTAAGAGAATGATCCATGGGTGTGTTGGGGACGTTTAAGAGTCAACCCCTCCTCAATATGAGGCATGGTGTGGCCGGTACCACTCAAAGGGTCTCTCTTTTGTTTAAAATGGACTCAATTTTAAGTGAAAACAACAACTGACCTATGGAAATATGACCAAACGCATTCAGATTGTGTTGATACTTTAAGTGAATGATCCATGGGTAAATTGGAGATGTGTACGAGTCATCCCCACCTCAATCTGAGGCACGGTGTGGCCGGTACCACTCAAAGGGTCTCTCTGTTGTTTAAAATGGACATATTTTTAAGTGAAAACAACAACTGACCTACGGAAATCTGACCAAATGCATTCAGATTGTATTGATATTTTAAGATAAGGATCCAAGAGTGCGTTGGGGATGTGTATGAGTCAAACCTGCCTCAATCTGAGGCATGGTGTGGCTGGTACCACTCAAAGGGTCTCTCTTTTGTTTAAAATGGACACAATTTTAAGTGAAAACAACAAATGACCTATAGAAATCCAACCAAATGCATTGTTATTGTATTGATACTTTAGGATAATGATCCAAAGGTCCTTTGGGGATGTGTATGAGTCAACCCCACCTCAATTAGAGGCATGGTGTGGCCAGTACCACTCAAATGGTCTCTCTTTTGTTTAAAATGGACACAATTTTAAGTGAAAACAACAACTGACCTACGGAAATCTGACCAAACGCATTAGGATTGTGTTAATACTTTAGTATAACGATCCAAGGGTCCTTTGTGACGTGTAAAAGTCATCCCCGCCTCAATCCGAGGCATGGTGTGACCGGTACCACTCAAAGAGTCTCTCTTTTGTTTAAAATGGACAAATTTTTAAGTGAAAACAACAACTGACCTACAAAAATATGACCAAACGCATTCATATTGTGTTCATATTTTAAAATAATGATCCATGGGTACGTTGGGGATGTGTACAAGTCATCCACGCCTCAATTCGAGGCACGGTGTTGTCGGTAGCAGTCAAAGGGTCTCTCTTTTGTTTAAAATGGACACAATTTTAAGTGAAAACAACAACTAACCTACATAAATCCAACCAAAAGCATTCGGATTGTATTTATCCTTCAGGAGAATGATCCACGGGTCCTTTGTGACATGTAAGAGTCATCCCCTCCTCAATCCGAGGCACGGTGTGGTCGGTATCACTCAAAGGGTCTGTCTTTTGTTTAAAATGGACACGATTTTAAGTGAAAACAACAAATGACCAACAGAAATCTGACCAAATGCATTCTAATTGTATTTATACTTTATTAGAATGATAAAAGGGTCATTTTTGACATGTATGAGTCATCCATGCCTCAATCTGAGGCACGGTGTGTCCGGTACCACTCAAAGGGTCTCTCTTTTGTTTAAAATGGACAGATTTTTAAGTGAAAACAACAACTGACCTACATAAATCCAACCAAATTCATTTGGATTGTGTTGATCCTTTATGAGAAAGATCCACAGGTGCGTTGGGGATGTGTATGAGTCATCCCTGCCTCAAACCGAGGCACAGTGTGGCCGGTACCACTCAAAGGGTCTCTCTTTTGTTTAAAATGGACAGATTTTTAAGTGAAAACAACAACTGACCTACATAAATCCAACCAAACGCATTCGGATTGTGTTGATCCTTTAAGAAAATGATCCAAGGGTTCTTTGGGGACGTGTATGAGTCAACCCCGCAACAATCCAAGGAACGGTGTGGCCGATACCACTCAAAGTGTCTCTCTTTTGTTTAAAATGGACACAATTTTAAGTGAAAACAACAACTGACCTATGAAAATCTAACCAAACTCATTCAGATTGTATTGATACTTTAGGAGAACAATCCATGGGTCCTTTGTGATGTCTAAGAGTCATCCCCACCAAATTCCGAGTCACGGTGTGGCTGGTACCACTCAAAGGGCCTCTCTTTTGTTTAAAATGAACATATTTTTAAGTAAAAACAACAACTGACCTACATAAATCTGACCAAATGCATTCATATTGTGTTGATAATTTAAGAGAACGGTCCAATGGTGTGTTGGGGATGTGTACGAGTCATCCCTGCCTCAATTTGAGGCACGGTGTGGCCGGTACCACTCAAAGGGTCTCTCTTTTGTTTAAAATGGACACAATTTTAAGTGTAAACAACAACCGACCTACGGAAATCTGACCAAACGAATTTGGATTGTGTTGATCCTTTAGTATAATGATCCACAGGTCTTTTTTGATGTGTACGAGTCATCTCCGCCTCAATCCGAGGCATGTTATGGCCGATACCACTCAAGGGGTCTCTCTTTTGTTTAAAATGGACAGATTTTTAAGTAAAAAAAACAACTGACCTACGTAAATCCAACAAAACTCATTAGGATTGTGTTAATACTTTAATAGAACAATCCAAGAGTGATTTGGGGATGTGTAAGAGTCATCCCCGCCTCAATCCAAGGCACGGTGTGGCTGGTACCACTCAAAGAGTATCTCTTTTGTTTAAAATGGACACAATTTTTAGTGTAAACAACAAATGACCTATAGAAATACGACCATACGCATTATTATTGTATTGATCCTTTAGGAGAACGATCCACGAGTCCTTTGTGATGTGTACGAGTCATCCACACCTCAATCCGAGGCACGGTGTGGCCGGTACCACTCAAAGGGTCTCTCTTTTGTTTAAAATGGATAGATTTTTAAGTGAAAACAACAACTGACCTATGGAAATCCAACCAAACACATTCGTATTGTATTGATACTTTAGGAGAAAGATCCACAGGTCCTTTGGGGAAATGTATGAGTCAACCCCGCCTCAATAAGAGTCATGGTGTGGCCGGTACCACTCAATGGGTTTTTTTTTAAAATGGACACAATTTTAAGGGAAAACAACAACTGACCTACGAAAATACAACCAAATGCATTCATATTTTTTGGATCCTTTAGTATAATGATACATGGGTCCTTTGTGATGTGTATGAGTCATCCCCGCCTCAATCCAAGGAACTTTGTGGCCGGTACCACTCAAAGAGTCTATCTTTTGTTTAAAATGGACAAATTTTTAAGTGAAAACAACAACTAGCCAATAGAATTCTGACGAAACGCATTAGGATTGTGTTTATCCTTTAAGAGAACGATCCATGGGTGAGTTGGGGATGTGTACAAGTCATCCCCGCCTCAATCTGAGGTATGGTGTGGCCGGTAGCACTCAAAGGGTCTCTTTTTTATTTAAAATGGACACAATTTTAAGTGAAAAAAACAACTGACCTATGGAAATCCAACCAAATGCATTTGGATTGTATTGATCCTTTAGGAGAACAATATAAGGGTTCTTTGTGATGTGTAAAAGTCATCCCCGCTTCAATACGAGGCACAGTGTGGCCGGTATCACTCAAAGGGTCTCTCTTTTGTTTAAAATGGACACAATTTTAAGTGAAAACAACAACTGACCTACGGAAATCCGACCAAATGTATTCTAATTGTATTGATCCTTTAGGAGAATGATCCACTGGTCTAATGTGACATGTACAAGTCATCCCCTCCTTAGTTCAAGTCACGGTGTGTCCGGTATCACTCAAAGGGTCTCTCTTTTGTTTAAAATGGACACAATTTTAAGTGAAAACAACAATTGACCGACGGAATTCCGACCAAACACATTTGGATTGTCTTGACCCTTTATGAGAATGATCCATGGGTCCTTTGTGACATGTAAGAGTCAACCCCACCAACCCCCTAGAGCGTTCCCCACCCCCTAGACACCAACCCACCCCCTGGACACCCCCACTCCTCTGGACACCCCCCTAGAAAGCCCCCTCAACCCCCTGGACAACCCCACCCCCCAGAACATGCCCATGGACAGCCCCCCCCCCACCTCAGAAAGCCTCCCAAACCCCCCAGACACCCCCACCCCCTAGACAACCACCACCCCTTGGACGGCACCCCCACCCCTCCTTGACACCACCCCACCACCTGTATACCCCCAACCCCCCTAGACACCCCCACCCATGGACGACCACCCCCGCCCTCCCAGACACCATCCCACCCCCCTTGGACAGCCCCACCAACCCCCTGGACCCCCCCCCCGGACACCCCCACCCCCTAGAAATCCCCCCCAACACCCTGAACACCAGACCACCCCCCATGGACACCCCATAGACACCCCCCACCTGGACACCCCCCACCTGGACACCCCCCTCCTTGGACACCACCCCACCCCCTTGGAGAGCCCTACCAACCCCCTGGACCGCCCCCGCCCCCTAGACACCCCAACCCCCTAGACACCCCTATCCCTCCCTGACACCCCCATCCCACCCTCCTGGACACCACCCCACCCCCCTTGGACAACCCCACCAACCCCCTGATTGCCCCCACCCCCCAGACACCCCACCCACCCCCTGGAAAGCCCCCCGACACCCTGGACACCAGCCCACCGCCCCTGGACACCCCCATAGACAGCCCCCCTCACATGGACACCCCCCTCATAGACACCACCCCTCCATCTAGACACCCCCAACCCCTTGGACACCACCACCCTCCTTGGACAGCCCCCAACTTCCTGGACCACCCCCACCCCCTGGATACAACCATCCCACGGACAACCCCTACCCCCCCTTGGACAGCCACCCAAACCCCCTAAACAACCCCCAACCCCTTGAATTTTGAATATAATTTTTTATGTATTTAATCAACTTATGAATTATGTGTTAATGGTGTATGGGTATACTTGGTGTAATTAGATTATGATTTATGTGTTAATTTTGTATTGGTATACTTATTGAGATTATGAATTATTTGCGGGTGCTGTTTGGGTGTGCTATTGCAGAATGTTTTTTGCAGCAAACATGGCATTTATCACCACTGAGATTTACAATGCTTTTATAGTGCTGATAAAGCCTGTTTTGAGCACTGATAAAGCCCGTTTTTGTAGTAGTGTTAGCACAACTATTTAACTTCTCAAACAACTTTTTACAATCATGAAGTTCATCTTCAAATGCCATTATCATTTCTTCTATGCAATCTCCATCATCATTTACACCGGTATTCATATCAAATGATCCATAAACCACAATATCATCCCAATCGGTATGCACAGTGAGTTTTTACCCATATTTAGTCCAACATTTATAGATTTGATCTATTTAATGAAAAATTAAATGTTCTTTCAAATCTTCCAAACTATTTTTTTCGAATAACAATAATATAAACATATCAAAAGGATTTGAGAAGGGAATTATGCATGATCTATTGAAAACATGATGAAATATTTAACTCAATCTTTATACTCTTTTTTCAAATGATTAGTGTGAATCCATTTTTAGATCATATCCATCCTATTGGGTTTATAAAATATTCATTTTTTATAATAAATAAATAAATACACATAAGATATTCCTTATCATAGGTGATAGTTATTGATAATTATAATAAGGGATACCCAACATTTTATTGGTTTAAATAACTTCAATATACTTTTAAGAAAATGGGTAATTGAATTTAGGAAAATAATTATTCTACTATGGTTGGTGTTATCCTCTGAATACATCCAAAGGTGAAAGTTATAGAAAATTTTTATCCTCATCAGCTCATCTCCCAAACAATTATCATTGCATTTTGTTGTTTGACACTCATCCTACTTATCTTGTGGACATAGGCCTATGTTGCTTGAAATACTATCAAAATTTGTCATCCATGGGATGAATACTGCTCATAGTAGTACAAGAAATGTAAAAGAGATGATGGATGAGTCTCAAGCTACAAATTAAAATAATAACTATTCGGGAGATGAAGTTGATAAGGATGATAGTTGTACTCCATTTTTTTCTCTAAAAGGGGTAATACCCCTCATTTTTGAGAATTACACCATTGATATAATGTCGATATCAATAATGTCGATTAGCATAACATCAATATGGATATGTATTAATGTCATCCATTGATGAGTTTATAAAATAATAATCAAAGAATATATCCAATCTCTTAAATAATCTTGGATTTTTCTCTTTAAATTCACTCAAATATTATCGTTAAATATATTCATCAAATAAGTTCTTATATATTAATTAATTTTCAAGTGATTAAGCATAGTAAATAAAAAAATTATGACTAAATGTAATTATAATTTAATATAAATTATATAATTGATTAACATGAAAATTAAAGTTAACAATTACCAATTAACAATGAAAATAAACTAAAAATGAATAATAAATATGAATTTAAAAATGAAATAACGTAAAAATAATACATATAACAATTAATTTTAAATACTAAAATAAAATATAAATCATAAACATAAAACCCAAATAATTTATAATTTTGTGAATATATCATTTTGATGTTTGAAATATTAACTAAATTTAATATAGATGTCAAATTTTATACATAGGTATACTAAGTAAATATTTGACCACAAATCATACATTTTAAAAACACACAGATACACAAAGTCTCGACAAAAAATTCAATTGTATACTAAATGATTAAGAATTTTGAAACATCACACAATATGAATCATACATTAATTAAGAGAAAACACTACATTAATATATTATACATAGAAAACAAAATAATGAATCATAATAAAATAAAAAATATCCAAACATAATTTTAAAAAGTAACAGTGAATTCCCTTTTAATTAGATGATCAGGGGTGATTTCATGTGTAAAAAATTAATTTCCCAAAAATTTAAGGTGTATAATTTATAAATGGATTGTATATTTTATTACATCATATTGAATGAAAAAACTTTTACTTCTATTAAAAGGGAATTCATACCCAAATTGAGACATACAAAAGTGTTTAGTCAATTATAAATTCAATATTAGTACTTAATCGTTGGAATGACCCTCTTACTCTTTTTCATAAAAATAATGACATCTAAAAAATATTTCTAAAGGGTAATTAATCAATTTCATTTTAAAGTCTATATTAGATTATGTAATTGTCCGAAGAGGTGTACACCTCAGTTACCCTAGGCATGAGGTGAGGCGAGGCACACCTAGTGCTCCTCACCCCTGGTGAGGTGTTGTGACTTCACCAAGGCTCACCCAAGGTGAGCTCCTTGTGCGCTAAAGGCGGGGACCTCACGTGCTAAAGGTGAGTGTCTCACACGCCAACTTGAGAGGTACTATAGCAAAATGTGTAGTAAAGGCGCACCACCAGCTACTGAAATTTGTGGGAATAGGGATGTGGAAATCGTGGGTATTGGGGCGGTGGAAATCATGGGAGACCTGATGGAAATAGGAAGCAATTATAGAAAAAATGATGATAAAAACACAAATAGATATCATAAAACAAGCCATCAACAAGTGCAGAGGAGGAGAAAATAACATACCTTGGATTGACGCTTTGAATCATATGAGAGAAATTAGATATATCACCAAACCAGGAATTCATTTTATCCTTGGATTCATTCAACCCTTGAATCGTTTGAGCCTTGGATTTGAGCCTTGGAATTGTTCAAGCCTTGAGTCAAGTCTTGATTCAGGCTTGGATTCAACGTGGAGGAGTGCCGATAGTAAGTGGCTTCCATAGAATGCTTTGAATATCGCAACTAGTTCATGATTTCTAGGGTTCTTAAAATAGATTGAGACACTTTTATCAACACTTCTAAAAAAGTACTGATAAAGATCCCTTTTATCAGCAATAAATTAATAAGCACTGATAAAAGACATCTTTATCATCACTTATTACTTAAGCGCTGGTAAAGGATTTATAATTATAATTATAAATATTTTTTTTGTAAATATATTCTATATTTAAATATATTTTTTATAATGTTATAATTAGTTAAATATATAATTATTTATTTATAATTATATAAATAAATTTTTAAAAATTAACATTTATATATTTATATCATAATATATATTTATATAATTATAACTATATATATATTTAATAAATATAGTTAATATATTCATTATTTAAATAAATTTATCGCAATTTTATAATTATTTAAATATATATAATTATTTATTTACAAGAATATAAAGACTTTTTCAAAAAATAATATTTATTTATTTATAATTATAAATATATAAATGTATAATTATTATAAATATACATTTATAAATATATTTATTTATAAATATTTATTTACAAATATATTTTTAAAATTATTAATTATTATTTAATTTTAAGTGCATGTGTGTCATAAATTAGTGAAACTTAATCAGTAAAAATGAGTACACTTTAAGAATATTGAAAAAAATGAATTTTATTTGTTAATTAAATATAAATTATTAAGAAAAATATGGATACATATTTAAATAAATATTAATATATTTTGAAAATATTAAAACATATGAAATAAATAAATAAATATAAATAAATAATATAAATCGATAAAATTCCCTAAAAAATAAAAAATAAAAGCAAAAAATTTTATAAATGAATTAATAACTAACTGTAATAAAATTAATAATAAATAGATAAAATTTATCAATTAAATACATGATATATTAAATGTATCATGTTATAATGAAATTCTAAAATGAATCCTAAAATTTGAATAAATTACATAAAGATTTCATTAATTACATAAATATTTGTGTGTATGTGTTGTATATAAAAACTCATTAATTACTTATATGTATGTGAAATAAATATAACACATGTTTGATAAATGTTAAATTGAAAAAACAAACTACATTAAATTATGTCCATTACTCGATGCAATTAGTAAATATTTTTAATTCATATTAATTTTTAATTATAAACAATTCTTCACTAAATATATGACTATTTAATGTAAATCATAAATATTGTTTTATTTTATAAATCATATTTATATACATTCATATATATTTATATATTTAATAAATTCTATGTATTAGTATTATCAATAATTATTTAATTAATTTTTTTTTAATTTTTTTCTTAATTTACTTATTTTTATTCTTTATTTGTTTAATTTTCATTTTACATATATCTATATATTTAATATATACTATTTCTTCATATTTATAATTTAAATTTAGTATAATAAATTTATTCATTATTGTCAATAAGTATTTAATAATATTTTTTTAATATTTTTTAATAAACTCATTTTTATTTATTTAATTATTTAATTTTATTTGAGACCTTTATCACTGATAAAAAATCACTAACAAAGGATCCCTTTATCAACGCTAGAAATAAAACACTAATAAATGGTATCCTTTATTAATGCTAAAAATAAAGCACTGATAAAGGGTACCTTTTATCAATATTAATGAAAAGCATTGATAATGGTTACCCTTTATCAGTGCTAAAAAAAGTGATGATAAAGAGTACCTTTTATCAATGCTAAAAAAGCACTGATAAAAGGTACACTTTATCAGTGCTTATTTTAGAACTGATAAAGAGAACCTTTATGAGCATTTTTTTCTATCATTGATAAAGGCCAACGCTGTTAAAGGCCTATTTTGTAGTAGTGTGCTAGTTGTATTGGTGGGGCCAAGGCCCAGTTTTATATAAAAGGATTTATGATACAACATCAACTAAAATATGATGATTATTTAAGATCATAAGAACATTGGATGGATTCCTCTGTAGTGGCTCATGCACGGGGACATTGTGGGTCATGGTATCTATACCATTTTCACCGGTACATTAGGTTTCTAGGGATTTATTAGATCTAGTACCTATAGGTATTTACCATGATTTAGTGATCTCTTGTGATGTGGTGCTCTCCATCATCAAATGGTGGACCTTTATCCTGTTTAAATTTCAAATAAATCTTCTTTTGAAAATTGTTTTTTCTTAAATTATTTTTTTAAAATGTTCGCTTTTAAAATGTTTCTAGTTTATCTTCTTAAAACATTCATGTTAATTTATATTTTAATGTTATGACATGGAATTTTTATTTTGGGTGGAATTTTACTGGGATTTGGCTCACACAATACAAACACCCTTGGGTGTATCTAGATCTTATTATGTTTTACCTAGGTAAAGGCAAGATGTACTGTTGGAGTGGTGGATCTGGCTGCTAGTGTTCCTCTATTTCAGGTGTTGGTGAAGGTGTCTTGAGAGTGATGACCTTATTTTTACATGGAGTTTTTTGAGTTGCGACCTAGTTAGTTCTCCTCCCATTTTGGTACGTTTGTTTGTTCTGGTTAAAGTTATAAAATGTTGTCTTAGAATTTTTTACCTCTTTTAGTTATGGATATTGATCTTGGTATGATGTTTTATTTTGAGTATTGTTATTGGTTAATTATTATGGAAAAAATCATTCCCAAAAGTGTAATGTTGATACTGAGGCCCTAGTTTCTAGCTCGTGGGGATCAGGAACACCCGTTGGGCCTTACCATGAGCTGGTTTAGGTTTCTGGTTGGATGGAACCCCATATTGGTACATGAAAAAAAGGTATTAGAGTAGGTATCACTCTTTCTCTAGAGTCATGATATTTGGGAGAGTCTGGATATACCAGAGCTAGGATTATTGGGGCTTGAGGTTCCTGTTGCGAGTGGGGCATCTGGAGAACACACATTGTGATAGATGTTGAGTACCCATAGGATGTTGGGATTTATTTTGAGTTCCTCTACAAGTGATACATAAAGGATGAAGACTATGGATGGATACAAGGTGTGGGTGAATTGGTTTTATTGGATTTTTATTGGGATGTATGTGGTTTTTTTGATCTATAAAGGTGTTTGAGATTTTTTGTTATTGATAGAAATCTTCAGAATGATATAGAAATAGTTTTTCCTTGTAATTTTTTCTTGATTTAGTAATATGCCTCCCCAGAGAATTATTGTGAAACCATGGGAAGAGGCTAGAGAGAATTATCCCTCACTGATTGATCAGATACTAGTGGAAGTAGTGGTTCAGGTTATCTAATCCTTGGGTTAGGGAGTGGGCCCTTGTCGTACCCATGTTGGGGAAGCTGAACCATGTCATGGAAGGAAAAATCATATGATTTTATCAAGAATAATCTTCCTTTCTTCCAGGGTATCAAAGATCTCCAGGAGGTAGAGGAGTGTCTTGAGAAAATAGAGAGGATGTTTGGGATTCTTGACACTCATAAGGAAGTGAAGGTGAAGTGTGCATCTTTCTTAGTGGAATTCCCCAATTGGAGGTGGTAATACTCAATGGTTCAAGTTGGGAAGCATGAGAAGATGGTTTGGAAGTTTTTTAAGGATGTTTTCAATGAGTAGTATTTCCCCAAGATCGTGGCTTTCACCAAGACCTAAGATTTCTTAGATCTTTACCAGGGAGATTAAACTGTGATGGAGTATGCAGATATCTTTGTATATTTGGCTTATTTCACACCCAAGGTAGTTTTTAATGAGTATATGAAGGCTCAAAGGTTTGAAATGGGGCTATGAATAGACATTCGATTCCCAGTCTTCTTATTCAAATTGAATAATTATACTAAGGTGGTTGATCATGCTTTTATAGTGGATATTGATCATAGTGGAAAGTTTGGTTTTTATGGAGTAGTGTTAGTAGTGGGACAAGAAAGTGCTACTTTATCTAAGAAGAAGAATAAGAAGTGGTATGAGTGGGAGAATAAGGGAGGTGGTAGTTCAGGTTATCTATCTTGACTATCTTCATCTGTGGATTTATATTTTGGGTCAATCTTATGTCATCAGTGTGGAAAGTTGGGAATGTGGAGTCTATGTGTTTAGATCCACCTATAACTTTTCATTACTATGGACATATGGGGCACTTGAAGTGGTTTTTTATAGATACACATCCATACCAGGGTGGTGCTACTTCAGTAGCCCTCAGAGGGATTTCAACACAGTCAGAGCTTTCATGGACAATAGGTTCTCTATTTGGTGGGCATGGCAGTAGGGATGAATCTTTTTTAGGGTAGAGTCAGTCTAATGTAGAGCCACAAGTCAATGTATGTTCTTAGTATTATGTAGATATGGGGCATATTTATACTCCAGATCAGGAACATGTGGAATTGGATGTAGGACATGCGATAGTTTGAGGTATCGTTCTTATTGTACCATCTTTATTTTTTTCCTTGTTAGATAATGGTGGATCTATTTCTTATATTTATACCCATCTCATCGATTCATTGAAAATTTCAACCAAGATTCTTCCCTATGAGATGAAGTTAGTTACACCACTTTGTAAGAAGTGAGAGTAGAGTTTTAGGTGTCCTTCTTATGCACTCACTATGTTAGGGGTTGATCTAGAATGGTATTTCCTATTTTTAGAGATGGACCTCTTTGACATGATCCTTGTTATGGATTATATGGTGAATTTTCTAGCACACATTGAGTGTTATCATCAGAGAGTGTGTTTAGAAGAACCTAATGGAAGTACCTAGGTTTTTAGGGTGAATGGGATCCTCATTCAGGATATTCTGGATCTCCACTTCATGAATTGGGTAATCTCATTTTACAAATCTCACTGCTCACATTGGAGGAAATTCATGGTATTCCTAAGGGTGGATTACCACCTGTGGTGGATGAGTTCCTAGAGGTATTTACAGATGAATTTTCAAATTTGTCTCCAGAGTGGGATGTGGAGTCCACAATTGATTTGGCATCAAGAACACATCTAAAATCTCTTACCACATACCATATGGACCTCACTATGTTGAGGGAATTAAAGGTATAGCGGGATGATTTGGAATCTAAAGGATTTATTTTCCCAAGCGTCTCTCCTTGGGAATCCCCTATCTTGTTCAAAAAGATGGCTTATAGATCTTTTCTATTGTGTATCAATTATCAAAAGATCAATAAGGTTATGATCAAGAATAAATAACCTTTTCCTGTATTGATGAACTTTTCAATCATCTTAATGGGGTGAGGTGGTTTTTTCAAGATCAAATTTTGTTCTGGGTATCACCAGGCCAGATTAAAAGAGGCAGATGTTTTTAAAAAATATTTTGAAGTAGGTAAAACCAATTTGAGTATTTGGTCTTTCCTTTTGTGTAAAATAATGATCCATTGGTATTTGTGAAACTCATGAATAGGATGGTCCATCAACATCTCAATTTTTTTTGTGTGGTATTCATGGAAGACTTCTTGTTTTATTCTATAAATGAGGAGGAAAATGAACAAAATTTTAGGACCATGTTTAGAACTTTTTGAGACCATCACATCTATGCAATGTATTTTAAGTGAACCTTCTGGATCATAGAGTTGATGTTTCTGGGTCATGTGATCTCTAAACGATGGGTTTGAGTGGGCCTCAAGAAGATCAGTGCAGTGATTTCATGGGTGCAACTAAATAATGTTTTTGATATTAGATGATTTTTGGGCTTGATAGGGTATTAAATTTAGTTTTTTAGATATTAATCTCAAATTTATTTACCCACTATGGCACTCACCTAGAAAAGGGTTAATTTTGAGAGGATACTAGAATTTCAAGCTTCTTTTGAGGAGAATAAGTGGAAGTTTACCAAAAAACATGTGATAATATTTATGGAATCTAGGTAGGGTTATGTGGTATAATTTGATTCTTTAGGTATGGGTCTTGGGTGTGTTTTTATGTAAGATGATCATGTGGTGGCATATGGTTATCACCAACTTTGATGAAATGAATAGAATTACCCAACTCATGACTTGTAATAAGCGGTTGTGATGAATGCCTTGAGGACATGGCATCATTATTTATTTGGGGAGATGTTTTTAGTCTAATCAGATCATAAGAGTTTTTCCTACATTTTCTCCCATAAAGATATGAATTTGTGGCATCGTTATTAGGTTGAATACCTTCAGGGGTTCAATTTTGATATCATATACACCTAGGGTAAAGTTAATGTGGTTGAAGATGCCTTGAGGAAGAATGTGCAACTGAGAGCATTAAAAAAGTCTAGTGATGAGTGGAATTTTATGGGTAAGTTTTCCCAAATGCATCTAGAAACCAAGGAGAATAGTGGAGGTGCATTCTTGGCTAGTGTTCAGTTGAAACCTTCGTAAATGGAATTAATTTAGAAAGAGAAGCTGAGTGAAGAACTTTTCCAATGTTCTATGAAGTTTCTAAATAATGGGGAGGTTATTTTGAATGTTTATTGTCTCTTAAAGAAGATTTGTGCTTTAGGGGTTTCTTCATGGTGCTATTTTCATTGGGTAAGGTGGTGATGTAGGATAACCACCAGTCTCAGCGGGACGTTCATCCTAGGACCACCAAAATGTTTTATAACGTGCATCATTAGTTCTAGTGGTTGGACATGACATGAGAGATAGATGGATTTTTATCTCAATGTTATATATGTCATAAGTTAAAAGAAAATCAATAGAGACCCTTAATTTTGAATCAGACACTACCCATTCCTACATGGAAGTGGGACAATGTCACCTTGGATTTCATTATTGGCTTACCTCGTACACCCCGGGGAAGGAACACAATTTGGGTAGTGACTGACCACTTAACTAAGTTACACCATTTTATCATAATCAGGTATTTAGATAAGGTGGAATAATTAATCCAATTTTATGTGAAGGAAATAGTGAGTCTTCATGGTGTGCTGTTAGTAATCATCTCAAATAGGGACACCCATTTTATCTCAATGTTTTGGTGAGGCCTTCAAAAGGAAACTAGGTTGCAGGTCAAGTTGAGTATAGAATCCCATCCTCAAATGGATGGTCAAACTGAGCGAGTGAATAATATTATAGAATAAATTATATGGGTATGTGTGTTAGAATTTGAAGGTTCATGGGATATCCATTTGGGTTTGGTTTAATTTTCCTATAATAATAGTTACCAATACTCAATAAAAAAGGTACCCTTTGAGGTGAATTATGGTTGGCCATAATGGCCCCCATTGTGTTGGGATGAGGTGGGTGATACCTCATTACTGTGACTGAGTCTCATGTAGGAAATTTTAGATAAAGTCAAGTTAATCAAGAAGTGTTTGTTGACAATGCAGAGCCACCATAAGTCTTATGCCAATCAGAGGCACTAAGCTTTGGAATTTTAAGTGTGTGACTAGTTTTTTTTTGAAATTGGAACATCTCTTGGGTCACCATCATCCAGGTAAATAAGGGAAGCTAATTCTAAGGTATGTTATATCTTTTGAGGTCACAAAGAGAGTTATTAGGGTGGAATACCAGTTTGAGTTTTCATCCCACTTGATTTCAATTCATGGTGTGGTACACGTCTCTCAATTAAATATGTATAATCTAGATCCCTCTCATCAGCTGAATTGGGAAGAATTGGAGATGGAATCTGATTTATCTATGTTTAATTGGCCAGTATGAAATATTTATTTCCAAGAGAATGTGTTTTGGGGGAATTCCATACCTTTGGAATAAGTTCTATGACCTAATGGTAATGATGAGCATGAGACATGGGAGAAGATGTTTTGGGTTGAGACGCAATATCCATTTTTATTCTCTGATAAGGCATTAGGATGACTTTGCAGGGACAAAAAGATTTCATATTGGGGAGAATTATCATATTCATGATTTTATTTTGAGGTACTATTTTGTTTATTTTTTTTCATGTATTTATCCTTTGGGTTTTCTCAGAGTTTCTGGATAAAAATGGAGTTTTTGGACCCAACCAAAGGTGGCACATGATTGGCGCACAGTTAGGGGAAACCATCTTCCAGCCCTGGAGAAACCATGCACCCAAGAAAATGACACTTTCCAGGACACAAATATTGCTACACAAGCCTGTTCCCTCCCCTAGGAAACCATGTGTCTAATTTTCTCTTATACAGAGGAGACCTCATAGTTCCTGACCAGTTTGGAAAACCATTCGGTCTAACCGTGAGACCAATCCAGGCCATTAAAAATGATGAATTACCTTTATACCATTCCTCGATGTTAACCCCAAACCACCTATAATTATAACTATATGGGATTTACAACCCTAGTATCTTTTTCCTATCCCTCTTACGCCAGTTGAAATTCAATTTTTAGGTGGATTTGGCCTTAGATATTCAAGAATCATCAAGTAAGTCTTTCTTTTCTTGATTTTTTCCGCATTTTAGGATTCATATACCCTCTTTATTAGTTTCTCTTTCTTCTATTAGGTTGGATTCCATAAAATGGGTTGAATAATGGTTTCATGGGTAAAATAATGATGTTTATGGTTCAATATTTCCTTTATAGGATTTCTTTGTGGTTTGGTTGTGGGTTTGCACCAAATTCTGGTATTTTTCAAGATCGATGTAAGTGATTCCATTTTTTTAACATTATTAGATGTTTTTCTATTCTTTATTTTCTCTTCAATGTATTCTATGGATTTTTTGAAAGGTGAAAAATGGGTTTTATAAAGGTTTTGAGGTGCGCATGTCTTGAAAAATGGTTTTCTAAATAAAATTGGTTGTGTTTCATGTGTGATTCCTTGTTGAGAATTTTAAATGTGTTCTATAAATTATGTAAGTGGCGAAAAGTTTGTTTCCAAATGTATTTGGTGTGTGTATGGTTTTTAAAGAGGTTTATACTATAAAAAATGGTGGTTTCCATGAGCAATCATATTTCTTTATGTGTATTTGTGAAAGTGGTGATATATGTGACATATGAAATAGAAATTGAGTAAAAAGGGAATAATATGTATTCAGGTGGGAGAAATAGGACTAGTACACTAGTTGGATTAGTGGGGATGAGACCCAGTTTATTCTAACATGATTGATGATAAAACACTAAATAACTATGATCATGATTTCAGACTACTAGAACTTTGGACGTATTCCTCTATAGTGGATCATGCATGGGGATGCTATGGTTCATGGTTTTTATACCATTTTCACCAAGATATTAGGTTCCTAGGGTCCCACTAGTGTTATTACCTATAAGGATTCCCCATGTCATATTGATCTCTTTTGATGTGGTGCATTTCATCAGCATATGGTGGAACTTTATCCCATTTAAATTTCAAGGAATTATTATTTTGAAAATTGTTTTTACTTAAATAATTTTACTTAGAAATTTATTTTTAAAATTATTTCTAGTTTCTATTCTTAAAACATTCATGTTAATTTTTCTTCTAATGTTATGGAATGAAATCTTTATTTTGGGTGGAAACCTACTGGGATTCGGCTCACACCCTACATACACCCTTGGGTGTATGTATATCTTGTTATGATTGAGATAGTTAAAGGCAATATGTATCATGGTGGTGATGGTGGATCTGATTTCTAGTGTTCCTCTCTTTTAGGTGTGGGTAAGGGTGACTTTAGGGTGATGGAACTCTTGTTTTAGGGAGGTTTTTGAGTTGTGTACTAGTTATTTACCCTCCCATTTTGGTATTTTGGTTTGTTCTAGTTTTGATTAAAGTTATAAAATGTTATCTTAGAATTTTTGTACCTCTTTTTTTATAGATATTGATCTTGGTATGATTTTTTATTTCAAGTATTTTTCTTGGTTAATTATCATGGGTAAAATCATTCCCAGAAATGTATTTTTGATACCCAATAACTAGTTTCCAGCCCATGGGGATTGGGAACGCCCTTCAGGCCTTGCCACGGGCCGGTCCTTGTGTCGAGTTTGATGGAACCCTGACTTGGTCATGACAGTACAACATAAGTTATGAATAAATAAGGCATAATCAATATAGAAAGTTAATAAATGAAACAAATTCCATTTAATCAATAACTTTATCATAATATGGTAGGAATAAATAGTGATCAAATGATTCCATAGAAATAATCTCATGAGTTTGAAAACATTACCATGGATATTCTAACAAATAGAATAATCACATGAAATATCAATAATTGAATTCATAATGATGCAATTCATAATGCTGCACATATAAAATATACCATTTAGGCCTAGTGCTAAGAAATATAACACCATTGAGTCCTTGTGCTAATAAATCTATATAAATGGATAAGAACTTAGGCATAACCCAATCTAGTTTGTCTTATGAGATCTACTGATGCATCAAGGGGACCAGGATAAGGTATAAGAACTATGAAAATAAACATAATCCCAAGAGTAATAATGATCATTTAGAAATGGTTCCTAGTGTAAGGAATGAGAAACATATCAATGTATGTAATCCAAAGAGTATTAATGATCATTTAATTGATATCCTTAAGAAAATATTTCAAAGGGAACTATTCACTGAAAAATTCTCATCAGAAGTGGACATAGTATCATGTGATAACAATATAGAGAAATAATTATATAAGTATTATATATTTGAAGATAATTAAGAGAATAAGTGGGTAAAAAAGAAAAAATTGGATAAGGGGAAGAATGGAAAGAAGGATTTTCTCATATATGATAATTGTGGAATGAAACAACCTGGTACATTCATAAAGGGAATTGTAGTTTTCTATAAGTGGGGAGAGAAATTCCATATTTGTAGTGATTATAAGGGAAAAATGTTTTTAATGTTCTAGATCCAACTTTAAGGAGATAATGAACTATACAAATTAATTCCCTATGTTTCAAGGGAATATACCTCAAAAGTTGCTAATGGATCATGGTCAAGATTATGTTATTACCATAGATGAAGTGGAATGATTTATGTTCTTGTGTTTGGATCAATAATTATTTCATTTGAGTATTGTATAAATGATATCTTGGTTATAAGAATTACTAAATGTATAAGTATTATACTGCAGTACATTTTCATTAAGGATTTGAAAATGTATGTTAAATGATAACGATGACCAAGAAAAATGATTCAATGGAAATTCTAACTCCTTGGAAAACACATGATATATTCCTTGTGTTGAGATAATGATGTTGGGATAAAAATATGATTGGTATGGATACAATAAATTGGATAACACTGACTATCTTGGAATTGATTAATTATTTGTTGAAAAAGTGGTTTATGCTATCATCGATGGAGTAAACACAATTTTTTTATTTAAGGAATATATCCAATAATCTATGTTTTATTTAATGAATAAGGAAGCATGCATATTTTCAATAACTTTTTTTGGTAATTTAGGTTATTACCATGATTCAAGATAATACATAATGAAGGTATTCACATGGTTGGTATGTAATGATTAATAGATACTTCATGTTTTTTAAGGTATTAATGAAAAGTTAATTTTGGAAATTTAGTAACCTTTTTTCTATGGTTTTTTATCTTAATCATTTGGATGGTTCAAAAGGTTAACCATTTATGAAATGGTTTAAGTTTAAATTTGGATATGGTTTTCTATATTAATGTATTACTTGACCATGTAAATATTTTTTCATATTGGATAACTTGTACTAACCATTGTTCTATAATAATAACTAGATATTGAAGGAATTAATTATCATTCTATTATAGATCTTCAGATTATTTAAAAGTTAATTTTAGTATTTTAGGTATAAAAAATTCATTTTTGAATATTCATTTCTTATAGTAATTGATGAATTGAAAATTTATCAATGGCCAACTAAAGGATGAAATTGTGCTTATGGAATAAAAATGTCTCAAGTAAGTATATTGCATTATATTCTTAGATAATAAAAAAATTCCTCAACTCTAGGAAAAGAATATTGAATCAAAATGGTATCGTAATACCTTAATTTATATTAAACCGATGACCTTTTAAATCAAAATAGATTTATGGTTTCGAGGTCCCTATATTTCTATTGATCATTCACTTTCTTTGGATCAATGACCTCTATCAGTCACGGTAATTATTTACACTTTTCTTCCATGTCCATATCTTCACTTGACACCAATGTTCTTCAAATTAGAAACCTAGTTATTTGATAATACATATGATCATTTCATTTCCCTTCTTTCTTATCAAGAGAATTTTTTATTAACCCTTCTCATGATGTGGGATTTTAATAATGATATTTTTAAATGACAAACCCTTGATTTCATAGATGAAGATTAAATTGTGAGGATATAATTTATTTAAGGGAGTAGAATGTAACACCCCGATGTTTTAAAATATAAACATCATATTCGATTACATGTATGACATGGAACACCATGTGTATAAGAGAATATAACATACCAATACTTAAAAATATATTTATTTTTAAATAAATTCAATCTCTTCAATATCTTTTAGTGCACACAACAACGGGTTTGAGTGAAACATGATACTATATTAAAATATTATTATTTAAACATTACCATTATAACATAGACATTAAATTAGTGGGTATTAATAGCACTAAATAAATTATGAAGATTATATGGTTTAAAAAATATAAAATAAATAAAATTGATATCTATTGATTAGAGGTAAAATTAGAACCATTTAAAATAAAAATAAATGTTTTCATAAAAATTATATTGTTCTAAAAGGCCGTTTAGTCATGCTTTCCACACATAATTTATAATTAATTTTCACCAATTCTATAAAATTTATTTTAAAAAACTAAAATTAATTTTTTAAATCATCATATAAAAATTATATTATGGTAAATGTTTGGTATTTTTCTAAAATTTTTCATTTTTTGATAAATAGTGAAAAATATTGAATTTTAATTAAAAACTGCCTTTTCTTTTAAATTGTTTATAATTTAAAATTACTTTTTTAATTATTTTTACCATAAATTTAGTTTAATTATATATATATATATATTAAATAAATTTAGGAAATTTTTATCAATTTCATATTGAATTTTGATATAAAAACTTTGTAAAATTTTGAACATCTTCTCTTTGAAAACTCTCTTTCTCATTGCTTTTGCGAGATTAATTTTAAATTAAAATTTTCCAATTATGTGAATGAAATTTTTAAAAATGGATTATATATTTTTAATAAAAATAATTTATACTACCTAATAGTTTCAACTTAATTTTCTACCATAATTAATATTAAAAAAAATAAAAATAATTTACCGTGGTTTAGGATCAGGGGGTTAAACTAGAAATATATGGATAAAAATGACCAGAAAACACATCTAAAGCATATGTGATGACCATATTTTGAACTTATAATGTATAATACTATATAATAATCCATTTTGGATCCTTTTTATATGTGATAAATATGGTTATACCTTTTTATTTTCAAAAATTACAAGGGTGTCCCTCACCTCACTTATAAAATGACACCCCTCTAATATTTTCTTCACACATTAAAAACCTTTTGGTTTGTAAAATACCTATAATAATGACTGTCACGACCCGTCCTCGGGGCCCGTGCCATGACTACTCCAAGCCTGCCTTCCATAGGCCAGGGGCTGGCGACTAGCACCAAGGCGTAAATCCCGGTAAAAAGGGAAGGCATTGCCTTTGTAAAGTAAACAAGCACCTCAGAGTAAGAAAGCGGAAAAAGTAAACACTAAGTAAAAATAGAGTACAACTGTAAGTGCGGAAAGTAAGTGGGCCAGAATACAAACCCAAACTGAAAGTAAAGTACAACTCGAAAGGGAAAACAACAACTGAAAAGTAAAAGCCGCTACGCCGAGCTGTCCACCGGAAATCCCACCTGAAGGGTGGGTACAGATAGCTCCACTGCTCCTCGGGTCCCGCCATCCGCTCCGAGTATGTCCCGCCCAGTGGTCCTCCTCCAGGTACCGTCCTGCTCTGCAAGCCTCAGCCACAATCAACGCTGTCCGTCGTCTGCAACCAACACAACGTAGTGCGGGCATAGCCCATGCAGGGGTGAGTATAAGCTACTCAGTAGGGACCCCGAGACCCCTGAAGGTCTCCCAAAATACACAAAGGTTAAACCACAAAGGAAAGATACAATCACAAAGTAACAACCGACACTGCTTAGGTATATGCCCATACATATATCTAAGTCAACAATTCCAATATGCTCCAACCTCCGAGCTCAAGCACAACTCAGTCCACACAGGAAAGTATACGTATTCCACACAGGAAAGAAAAACGTAATCCACACAGGATAGCACAACACAATCCACACAGGAAAGCAAACAGTAATCTACATAGGATAGCTCAACACAATCCACAAAGGAGAGTAAACATGATTCAGCTCACACAGGTATACTTCTTCAAAAGACGATAGAGATGATTAGATGTAGCCACTGATTCATCTAAGCCGTCGGACCCACAAGGATCTGTAGTTACTAACCCTCGCAATGACCTACACAGGATCGTTCAGGAAGTTGAACCAAAGCTATTGGGGAACTCCTTTTCCATCAAGCACAGTGGTTATGCCGCTACAACCAAGCGCTACACCTATCGGGTACTGAGGGCCTACGACTACAACCAAACGCTCCTCCGTCGTGGGTCTGCCACTACAACCAAGCGCTCCCATGTGCCGCTACAACCAAGCGCACCTCTGTCGTGGGTCTTCTGCTACAACCAAGCACTCTCTTGTGCCGCTACAACCAAGTGCACCTCTGTCGTGGGTCTGCCGCTACAACCAAGTGCTCCACTGTGCCTCTACAACCAAGCGTACCTCTGTCGTGGGTCTGCCACTAAAACCAAGCGCTCCCCTGTGCCGTTATCCGTAACACACCGAGTCGTTCGATCAGCAGTCGTCAAGTCTCAACCGGCTCTAGGGTTTCCGTACACAGCATGCTCGTTCCGGGAGGGTCCACTCCACGAGCTAAGAGGTCGATGCATCAACTGACATGTAGTCCAGAGTTGATGTATCCCAACATGTACCGTAGTGATCACTGCCGAAAACACGGAGGATTCCCGTACCATTTTCATCATCGTCGCAGTCGAATCCACTGAGGTTCTCTGTACAGTCATCGTCGTAGTCACAGTAGCAGTCGCAGCTAGCACTAGGGTTCCCGCACACAGTAAGCTCATTCGGGAGGGTCTGCTCCACGAGCCGAGAGGCTGATACATCAACTGACGAAAAGTCCGAAGTTGATGTATCCAAAAGTTCCGTATCGTCAACAGGAACTCAACACAACAGACGGCGCGTCAATCGGACGCCCGGTCTGAGAGTTATTGGCTTTTTCGTTCCAGGGGCCCGGTTGGTTTTTAAGGTAAAACCAACACGATCGTACTCCACCCGCATCCAAACCTCGGGCAGAGTATGCCAAAAGATCCGTCTCACTAAGAGGAACTCAACCAAGTCGACGACACGTCAATCGGACGTCCGGAGTTCAAGATATGAGCGTTTCCGCTCCGAGGGCCCGGTTGGTTTCGTGTACGAACCAACCCGGCCGAACTCAAAGTATTGCAAAACCTTGAGTGCGATATACCGAAACGACCGTCTCGATCCAAGGATCGCGTTGCCGCTGACGGCTCATCAATCGGAGGTCTGTAGCCCAAGATATGGGCATTTGACCGAATTTGGTCCGAAATCGGGGGGTCTGGGCCCGGGCCGACCCTGCCCGACCCCCCCTGGGTCGGCCGAACCGGGTCAACCCGAACCGGGTCGACCCGACCCAGGTCCGACCCGGCTGGGCCCGGCCGACCGTGGCTCGGCCAGCATGGCCGAGCCGAAACGCGGAGCGGGGTGCGCGACTCCCCCGCCCGCCGCTGATTGAGGCTGGCGGCGGATCCGCCGGCCGCCAACCCTCCGGCGGCGCGCCGCCGCCGCCGCGCCGGCGTGGCGCACCGCCGCCGCCTTCCACGGACCACCGGACGCGCTCCGGTGGTCCGTTTCTCCTGCCGTCTTCGCCTATGTCCCCTCGGGACCCGACCTTCACAACGAAGGAAATCAAACGCCATAGAGGCCTGCTTCGTCGTCGCCCGTCAATCCGCACGTCAAAAAAAACTGCGGAGGGTTGTGGGGCCATGTTCGTTCGGCCCGCGCCCTCCGTGTTAAGTGATATCAATTGGAAAATCAAACATTTGTTCCCAATAAAATATTGAGCACATACTTAACCATGAAAATAGACGACACCCAACAAAAGTAACCCCGCATGGACGAACGGTCCGCGGATCAACCGGGTAATGGTTGGTCCGCGCTCGTTGTTCTTTTCTCAAGGTTAAGAGGAAACAAATAAAATTACCCTACAACCTCTTAAATAAAAAGAATCATATCAATAATCCCAACCCGCAAAAATAATCTTCACGGATCAACATAATATTTAGTTGATCCGGGTTCTTAAATTTAGAAGGGAGTAAAAGAGGGTTCACCAACAATCACAATTTAAATTCCCTACCTCAGTTCAGGAACGGTGCACGTCAATCGAGTCGCGGAAGACGAGCGTCGCGGAAGTCGGGCGTTGCGGAAAATGGACATCGATTCCGTTGTCATCGAGGTGCGTTCAAAGGGGAAACGTTGATGGAAGAAGACGTCGTGTTCTTCGGAGGAGAAGTTCTTCGTTGAAGAACGATGTTCTTTGCGTTCTTCGTCGAGGAAGAAGGTGTTCCTTAGCTTTTTCTCCAAAAAGCTCTCAAAAAACTCAACACCAACCCCTAATAAAATAAGTTCTAAACTTATTTTATTAACACAACAAAGCATTTGAAATTCAATTGTTTGAATTTCAAAAACTTACATGTAACTCACCAAATTAATTACATAAGTTAAGTAAACATAAGTTATCAACATTAAAGTGGGAGTTGAGAGGGGTTAGAGGATATGAAGGGGTGGGGTTCGTGTGGGCCACACCACCCTCATAACCTCCCAGGGGAGGTTGGGTGGTTACCCAACTTCCATCAAGGACTAAACACTTAGAGTAAAAATAATAAAAATTGCAGAGTAATTATAAAATAAACTTCCACAATTTTTATCATAAACACTCGTGTAAACGCAACTCCGGAACAGGAGTTCCTAAGCAATTACCGACACTGCGGTTCCATCAGTGCCCTCGGAATTTGATTCCGGGCACCGGTTCAAAAGTTAGAAATTCTCGCTCGTTCGTTCACTGAACGTACCCGAGCCAAACTTCGAAAATTGATTCCGGGCACACCGGGCCTCGGAATCAGGCGCCGTCAGAAACTGCGTTCTTGTAAAATTCCAAAGAAAATTAAGAAAAAATTTTCCTTGAAATTTCCAGGTCTTTAAATTACTCCCACCACAGGGCTTTACGTCCCCGTAAAGCTTCAACACAAACTAGGGATACAAAGGCGGTAGAGCTAGGCGGTAATCCACCTCACCAATCCTGCTGAGGACCTGGAGGGGTCCGATGAAGCATGGAGATAACTTGCTGCCTCTGCCAAATATCTGTAATCCACGTCGAGGTGAGACACGCAAGAAGAGGTGGTCTCCATCCTTGAACTCTAGTGGCCTCTGCATCCTGTCAGCAAAAGACTTCTGTCGGCTCTGAGCTGTCTTCATCCGCTCCTGGATGACCTGGACCATCTCTATCGTGGCCTGGACCACCTCTGGTCCCACAAGAGCTGCTATGATTTCTTCTTTGCTGATAAGAGAAATCCGGTCTCATCCCTTGGATGAACCACGTTCTTTTCCTAATACAGTCAATCCCGACATGGATGATACTAATCCATACCAAGGATGACGTCGTAAGGCCTCGACGCTACTACCAAGAGATCCAACTGTTACTCTCGCCCCCAAGGGTTGAGTCACACTGTCAGCATCAGTGTGTGGTAACTGGGTCTCCTCCAGTAGATGTCTCACAAGTGAGGGTCAAGTCAACAGTCAAAACTGGAACCTCTTAGTAACAACACAAAAGAGGACAGGAAAGAAAACATCACAAAGGTATGCGTCTTTTATTATTGCAGCTCATAATACAAAGACGCCACACAATAGCAACAAGGAACTAGAAGTACAAAAGACGTATCCACTAGTTCCGCTCCTGTCCATTTGCTCCTAGAGCTCCATGATCGAAGGCCTCAGCTGCCTGAAGCTGAGCTCTCCTATGTCCACCAACTCCCTGCGGTCGGGGCGGACCTCCCGGTGGTGGTGGTGGCAACACCTCTAAGTGTCGCCCACCATCTGCTACTCGGCCATCTCCTCTGCCTCGTCCACCTGCACCCTGCGGACCACCCTGATCGAACCTCTGCCTCTGCCTGGGGGGTCCTTCGTTCATCTGCTGGTCATCCGTATGGTGGGTCGGACAGTCATGAGCCATGTGACCAATCCCGCCACAGGAGTAACACTGCCCTCTCATGGAAAGTCGTTGTCCACCCGGAGTGCCTCGCACAAACGATCCAGAGTCATGTTGTCGACCACCTGTAGGTCTAGTCCTCTTGGACCCCTGCGTCATCTGTCTACTGCCTGCTGCAGAAGACTCTACCGCATGCCGGAAAGTGGTGGGTCCTGCTGCTGGAGACTGCTCAGGAAGGAAACTCTCCACCAAGAGGGCTCGTTCCAACACTCTTGTCTGAGTCGGAATGCTGTGAGAAACAACTGAAGCTCTGATCTCTCGCCTGAGCCCCTGCTCGAAGGTTCGGGCCCTGAAGAATGGGTCCCGTACCATGTCTGTGGAATAGCGCGAGAGATCGGTAAACCTCGCCGCATACTGGGCTACTGTCATGCTGCCCTGCCGTAGTTGTAGTAGCTTCTGAATGCGCACCGCACGGAGGGTGGCCGGGACGAACTCTGAGCGGAAGAGGCTCTCGAAGTCCGTCCAGAGAAGAGATGTCTCGTCGTGCACCTGGAGCATCAAGCTCTACCATCAGCCCGCTGCTGGGTGCAGGAGGCTCGCTGCAAGGACCACCATAAGATCCGCTGGTGTCCTCACTAACTGGAAGACTCGTACGACTGACTCCAGCCAGTCCTCGGCTACCTGGGGGTCCGTCTCCCCACAGAACCTGGGTGGTCGCTGGCGCTGGAACTCATGCAGTGCACTGAGGCGACGTGCATCGTCAGAGACTGGTGCTGGAAGTATCAGTGGCTCGGCGGGTACAACTACCGCCAGTGCCACTGTTGACAAAGGGCCCTGCACCGAGGCCTCGTCGCTCGGTGTGCTGTCGTCACGTACAACTCTCGGAACCCTAGCTGGCTGCCATCGTGGGGCCATCCTGAAAGGAAACAAGTGCGCCACGGTCAGAACAGTATACCTGGTGAGCTGATACAAATTAATCATAAGAAAACTTGAAACACACACGCAATCAATGTTTTCGTGCATTAAGTCAGAAATCAGAAGTCAGGGTCCTGGTGTACGGATACGTCGGCCGCCACACCAACACTGGACTCCCTGGACTGATAACCACACTCAATACGCTAAACACTATTGCTTCACATAGAAAAGATCAGAGTTCGCGGTAGACCGAACTCCTCTGATACCAATTTGTCACGACCCGTCCTTGGGGCCCGTGCCGTGACTACCCCAAGCCCGCCTTCCATAGGCCAGGGGCTGGCGACTAGCACCAAGGCGTAAATCCCGGTAAAAAGGGAAGACATTGCCTTTGTAAAGTAAACAAGCACCTCAGAGTAAGCAAGTGGAAAAAGTAAACACTAAGTAAAAAAAAAGTACAACTGTAAGTGCGGAAAGTAAGTGGGCCAGAATACAAACCCAAACTGAAAGTAAAGTACAACATGAAAGGGAAAACAACAACTGAAAAGTAAAAGCCGCTACGCCGAGCTGTCCACCGGAAATCCCACCTGAAGGGTGGGTACAGATAGCTCCACTGCTCCTCGGGTCCCGCCGTCCGCTCCGAGTATGTCCCGCCCAGTGGTCCTCCTCCAGGTACCATCCTGCTCTGCAAGCCTCAACCACGATCAACGCTGTCCGTCGTCTGCAACCAACACAATGTAGTGCGGGCATAGCCCATGCAGGGGTGAGTATAAGCTACTCAGTAGGGACCCCGAGACCCCCGAAGGTCTCCCAAAATTCACAAAGGTTAAACCACAAAGGAAAGATACAATCACGAAGTAACAACCGACACTGCTTAGGTATATGCCCATACATATACCTAAGTCAACAATTCCAATACGCTCCAACCTCGGAGCCCAAGTACAACTCAGTCCACATAGGAAAGTATACGTATTCCACACAAGAAAGCAAAACGTAATCCACACAGAATAGCACAACACAATCCACATAGGAAAGCAAACAGTAATCTACATAGGATAGCTCAACACAATCCATGAAGGAGAGTAAACAGGATTCAGCTCACACAGGTATACTTCTTCAAAAGACGATAGAGATGATCAGATGTAGCCACTGATTTATCTAAGCCGTCAGACCCACAAGGATCTGTAGGTACTAACCCTCGCAATGACCTACACAGGATCGTTCGGGAAGTTGAACCAAAGCTATTGGGGAACTCCTTTTCCATCAAGCACAGTGGTTATGCCGCTACAACCAAGCGCTACACCTATCGGGTACTGAGGGCCTGCTGCTACAACCAAACGCTCCTCCGTCGTGGGTCTGCCGCTACAACCAAGTGCTCCCCTGTGCCGCTACAACCAAGCGCACCTCTGTCATGGGTCTGCCGCTACAACCAAGCGCTCCCCTGTGCCGCTACAACCAAGCGCACCTCTGTCGTGGGTCTGCCGCTACAACCAAGCGCTCCCATGTGCCGCTACAACCAAGCGCACCTCTGTCATGGGTCTGCCACTACAACCAAGCGCTCCCCTATGCCGTTATCCGTAACACACCGAGTCGTTCGATCAGCAGTCGTCAAGTCTCAACCAGCTCTAGGGTTTCCGTACACAGCATGCTCGTTCCGGGAGGGTCCACTCCACGAGCTAAGAGGTCGATGCATCAACTGACATGTAGTCCGGAGTTGATATATCCCAACATGTACCGTAGTGATCACTGCCAAAAACACGGAGGATTCTCGTACCGTTTTCATCATCGTCGCAGTCGAATCCACTGAGGTTCTCTGTACAGTCGTCGTCGTAGTCACAGTAGCAGTCGCAGCTAGCACTAGGGTTCCCGCACACAGTAAGCTCCTTCGGGAGGGTCCACTCCACGAGCCGAGAGGCTGATACATCAACTGACGAAAAGTACGAAGTTGATGTATCCAAAAGTTCCGTATCGTCAACAGGAACTCAACGCAACAGACGGCGCGTCAATCGGACGCCCGGTCTGAGAGTTATTGGCTTTTTCGTTCCAGGGGCCCGGTTGGTTTTTAAGGAAAAACCAACCCGATCGTACTCCACCTACGTCCAAACCTCGGGCGGAGTATGCCAAAAGATCCGTCTCACTAAGAGGAACTCAACCAAGTCGACGACACGTCAATCGGACGTCCGGAGTTCAAGATATGAGCATTTCCGCTCCGAGGGCCCGGTTGGTTTCGTGTACGAACCAACCTGGCCGAACTCAAAGTATTCATAAACCTTAAGTGCGATATACAAAAACGACCTTCTCGATCCAAGGATCATGTTGCCACTGACGGCTCGTCAATCGGAGGTCCGTAGCCCAAGATATGAGCATTTGACCGAATTTGGTCCGAAATCGGGGGGTCTGGGCCCGGGCTGACCCGGCCCGACCCCCCCTGGGTTGGCCGAACCGGGTGGACCCGACCCGGGTCTGACCCGGCTGGGCCCGGCCCGGCTCGGTCTGGGTCGGTCCGGCCCGAACGGCCGGCCGGCCGTGGCTCGGCCAGCGTGGTCGAGCCGAAACGCGGAGCGGGGTGCGCGACTCCCCCGCCCACCGCTGATTGAGGCCGACGGCGGATCCGCCGACTTCCGGCACCGCCGCGCCGGCGTGGCGCGCCGCCGCCTTTTTCCGCGGACCACCGGACGCGCTCCGGTGGTCCGTTTCTCCTGCCGTCTTCGCCTATGGTCCCCCCGGGACCCGACCTTCACAGCAAAGGAAATCAAACGCCATAGCGGCCTGCTTCGTCGTCGCCCGTTAATCCGCACGTCAAAAAAAAACTGCGGAGGGTTGTCGAGCTATGTTCGTTCGGCCCACGCCCTCCACGTTAAGTGATATCAATTGGAAAATCAAACATTTGTTCCCAATAAATTATTGAGCACATACTTAACCATGAAAATAGATGACACCCAACAAAAGTAACCCCGCATGGACGAACGGTCCGCGGATCAACCGGGTAATGGTTGGTCCGCGCTCGTTGTTCTTTTCTCAAGGTTAAGAGTAAACAAATAAAATTCCCGTACAACCTCTTAAATAAAAAGAATCATAACAATAATCCCAACCCTCAAAAATAATCTTCGCGGATCAACATAATATTTAGTTGATCCGCGTTCTTAAATTTAGAAGGGAGTAAAAGAGGGTTCACCAACAATCACAATTTAAATTCCCTACCTCGGTTCAGGAACGGTGCACGTCAATCGAGCCGCGGAAGACGAGCGTCGCAGAAGTCAGGCGTCGCGGAAAACGGATGTTGATTCCGTTGTCGTTGAGGTGCGTTCGAAGGGGAAACGTTGATGGAAGAAGACGTCGCGTTCTTCGGCGGAGAAGTTCTTCGTTGAAGAACGGTGTTCTTCGTGTTCTTCATCAAGGAAGAAGGTGTTCCTTAGATTTTTCTCCAAAAAGCTCTCAAAAAACCCAACACCAACCCCTAATAAAATAATTTCTAAACTTATTTTATTAACACAACAAAGCATTTGAAATTCAATTGTTTGAATTTCAAAAACTTACCTGTAACTCACCAAATTAATTACATAAGTTAAGTAAACATAAGTTATCAACATTAAAGTGGGAGTTGAGAGGGGTTAGAGGATATTAAGGGGTGGGGTTCGTGTGGGCCCACCACCCTCATAACCTCCCAAGGGAGGTTGGGTGGTTACCCAACTTCCATCAAGAACTAAACACTTAGAGTAAAAATAATAAAAATTGTAGAGTAATTATAAAATAAACTTCCACAATTATTTCATCAACACTCGTGTAAACGCAACTCCGGAATAAGAGTTCCTAAGCAATTACCGGCGCTGCGGTTCCATCGGTGCCCTCGTAATTCGATTCCGGTCACCGGTTAAAAAGTTAGAAATTCCCGCTCATTCGTTCACTGAACGTACCCGAGCCAAACTTCAAAAATTGATTCCGGGCACACCGGGCCTCAGAATCAGGCGCCGTCAGAAACTGAGTTCTTGTAAAATTCCAAAGAAAATTAAGAAAAAATTTTCCTTGAAATTTCCGGGTCTTTAAAATGACTTAAAAATTACATACCATCATACTAGAATCATTTTTGTGGTCATAAATCTATTATAGGAATACTTTAGGTATAATATTAAATAGATGGTTCTAGAAGAGGTAAAATTCTGAACTACGTGTTTTTGTTTTATTTCTTCCTCAAAATCATGAAATTATTATTAAAACATGTTTATATAATAAGATAATTATCTTAAATATACTTATATGTTGTTATGTTAAGTTAATTACCTAAAACCATCCCCACTTCCATCAAATGGGTTATAAAATCATCATTTGTGTGTAAGGTGGACTATCGCCTCGCAAACAGATATGATTTATTTCTCCAATACCACCTCTCACAGTTTAGTGTGATGATAGATATAAAGTGTATATATTTTATTTATAAAATAATTACACCTATGGATTAATTATATCCTATTTATATTTTTTACTTTCAATTATATAGGAAATATGATAATTTCACTCTTGTGTACAGTGAACTACATCCTCACGAAGCGATGTGATTCGTCTTTCAATAAAGCTTTACATGGAAGGAGATAAAGATAATTTTAATGAATATATATGATTTAAATTAAATAATAATCATATTAATGTAATAATTAAAATTCTTAAAATAAAATATATCAATTTATTTCTTACATTTTCACACACTTAATGATGATAACATCATTCGTGTATGTGTGGACTACCACCTTCACGAAGTGATGCGACTCTCTATTAATCACCACATCACATGGGTGATATATATAAGTATATTTAAAGATACAATATGGTATATTTTATATTATTATCAATATGGAAAGATGAAATTTTACTTACCTTCTTTCCATAATGTTCCTTGAAAACGGAAACATTACCCATGTGCACGCGCGACCTGCTGTTTCCATGATTGTAATGTAGTTTATTTTTCCTAACCATATTTAATGATTGGTTTTAAAAGTGTAATTGATGTATAAATACAATAATTATTTCATGATTATTATTATGTATATTTTTAAATAATATCCTCTTTGACCATAGTCAACCTACCAAAGTCATATTTTGACACTTAATCCAAATATCATTGAAACATATGATGTAAACTTAAATGATTAAGTAATAATATATAACATGGTAATAAGTTAAATAAAAGGAATAATAAATTTTAAAAAGGTTTACAAGAATTTAAATAATTAACATATGTTTATTATTCAGGATGATAAAGAACATACATGACAATTCAGACTCAAGGCAAGGGTTTCCCATCTCACTTTTACTTCTGTGAGACATATGCCATATTCACCACTTATTTACTTTGTTTAGTGTATATAATACCCAATTTCTATGTTATATCATGAATATATTTATCTTAATAGTATTTAAAGTTTAATTTTATGTTATTTATTTTATGAGTCTGTTGTTTTAGATGCTTTCGCTGGGGCGCGCGCATCCGTCTGTGGGGAGGACGTGCGGCTTGTTACCCCGCATTCTCGCTTTCCAAAGGCGGACGACATCCATTCCTTGTTCAGGGACTTCTACTCCTTGATCAAAACTGGGATGATGGGATGTCGGTTCTTCCTTCTGTGGATTCCTCCTCGGAGCTCGTCACCTAGTCCGGGTCTCCCTCATAGATTTAAGATGGGTTCGTGAAGCTCATTCCTAGCACCATATCTACATGGACGCAAGTTAATTACGCTGCTTCCGTCGAGATGCTCCAAGGGGTCTTGTCGGGGCAACAACCTTCAGTGAGGAGAATGGTCACGTTGGGGTGTCGTCGGCATGTCTGTCTTCTTATCACAGGGCTTCTCGAGGGCGCGGAAGCCCGAGGCATCCCACATCAAACGCGGGGAATGTGTACCGTCTGAGGTTTTCCTCAGCTTCCCATGTTTAACACGGGGTATGTCACGAGTTTAACATTTTGCGGAGACAGATCGGACTGATCGAAACACTGAGAGTGGATCAGATTGGAGGACCCCCAAGGGGGAACACCGATGTTGGGGCCATCATGTGGGCGGCTTTCCAGATACTATGGAGTGGGGTGGAGTGGCATGATCTCACTGGGATGTGGCGGACCGGGTAAGGATCAGGATGGATGATGAAGTGAGGCATGGTGATTATGCTCTGAGGCGGCCCAAGAGGGGGAATACAATTTAACGTCATGCGGGACGAGGACATATAGTTTAACGTCATGTGGGACGAGGGCATATGGGGCTTACGCTCTGAGGCGGCCCATGGAGAATATGGGGGCTTACGCTCTGATAGAGCAAATATTTTCAATTAATTTATATTTAATATCATTGTTTTAAACTCACAAAAGTGTTCCTCTAAGATGAATTGTTTCATTTTTATGATTTTGGTGTTATTTTGAGCTGAATAGTAAAAATTGGCCATTTTGGATTTTTAACACTTTTAACTTATTTTAGTATTTTGGCCATAACATTCTCTAAATTTATCCAAATTGCAAAATTCTTTCTCTTCCAGATTCTAAACATCCAGGGATTCATTTACTATTTTTGGATGAAAATCTGAATCGGCCATATGGAAGCTCAAAAAAAGCTCACAAGTTGGCTCAAGAAAACTGTTTCCAGTTCTGCCTAGTTTTGGTTTGGGATCCATAACTCATCCATTGTGGGCCCAACGCTTGTAAACGTCGGTGGGTGGACTCGAAAGGGGTTTTGGAGAATCTTTTATTAAGGAATCACCTCGGGATTCGGACGTTTGAGGGTCCATTAAAGCTTCCTAATCCGGGGTTTTTCGTTTTCGATATTCTGACTGGACAGAATAAATGATCAGAGTAAAAGGACCATAACTCTCGGAATACCTGTCCAAATCCAATGAGCATTTGAGGGGACACTGCCAAGACAATTATGAACAACATTGTATAAGGGCTCAACGCGTGAAGAGGTCATTTATTGGGCCAAAAAGCGACAATATTCGGAGGATAGAAATATGGCTATAAAATGAGGAGAGCTCCTCCTCCTCAACAGATCCCATTCTTCATCCCATTCCTTCTGGGACACCAAGGAGAAGAACTTCTCAGATTTTTATTTTATTTATTTTATTTTTAAATGTGTCTCCTCTCCCAAATTATCTCTCTTACCCCATCCATGGAGGGGTAGTTTCATTTGAGTGATCGGAAAGAGGGGAGGCAGGACCTATGTGTTGTGTTTGAGTTTTTGTGATTGAAATGAATAAAATTTGTTCTTCTTTCTTCTTCTGGTTTCAATTCATAATTTAGTATTAAATTCTGAATGCGGTTGTGTTAAGGTTTTTATTCTGAAATTATAAATTGCTTTGGTCGATGATCACATCTCCCTACACCCAATTCTAATCTGTATACGGTGGAACATGATTAGGGTTGGGTGGTGATTGCTTGACGGTTGTCAAGCACGTGTGTAGGATTGTATGTTGAAATCTTGGTTTATTAGGGAACAACAATTCCAGTTCTGAGATTTCTCTAATTAATCAAGAGACCTTCTACAACCCTAAACACATTGGAAGGAGGATAGACCAATCTAAGGTTTTAGAAAGGAAAATTCTCATCACATCTCTCTTACTAGTTTAAGGAAGAAGAAGATATAAAATTTGGAAACCATGATGGCACAACACTAAGTCTAGCCGAACCTAATCCGATCACCATCTTTATAATTTGTTAAAATCAATCAATTTCTGTGGTTTGTTTCTCTCATAGTCATTCATATTAATTAAAACCAATCTTTTTAAGAAAACCAACAAAAAGTGACAACCTTGTTTTGTATGCACTCCTCTTCGGGAGACTACCTAGGATCAACTACTATACTATACTTAGGTAAATAAAATATTGTTTTGCCACGCCCCACGACAGGCGTGCGTCAAACTTGGCACTGTTTCCGGGGAGGATGTGCCACAACCTATTTGTAAATATTTGACTTATTCAAATTTAAAAATAATTTAAAAAAAAAATCTTTTTTCCATGATGTATTCAAATTTAAATTTTTATGCATGGGAAGATTACTCACAGGTGCAATATCAAGAACCAGAAATTGATTATCGTGATCTCAATGATCGGGTTGAAAGGATTAGTAATAATTTGGATGATTTGGGTAGCAAAATGGAATGGGCATTGGACTATGTTCATGCAATGATGGAGCAACCCGACCCTGAGCCGGAGCAAGAACCTGAGATAGTGTTGGAAAAAATTTCACCACTCATCATTGAAGAACTAGAGGAGGTAAATGTTGAGGTACCTGAAGACTCATTCATCATCACTCAACCAATTATACCCGAGATTGATGAAATAGAAGATGACTTCCCTACCGAGCTACATGTGGGAGATCAACAAGAACTTGATGAATTTTGGAATGAATGTGAGGAACTTATTGATCTTCCCAAGCCTTGCAAACAAGAAGATCCAGCACCACGGAAGGAAGACACCACCCAATTGGTGGAATTTGAAGTCAAGATGGAGGACCCCGACTACCTCCCTCCATCCAGTGATAATCAAATCCAAGAGGCACATTCAACTAAAGAAGTGATTGAACCAGACCCAACTCAGGGAGATGATCCTTCCATGAACTCTACCTTTTCTGATTTCATTCAATCTGATTTGAGCATCACTCCTTATAATTTTGAATTTTCAGATTTGGTCAATCCTTACATTTCCTTAGAAGAAGATAAAAAAGAATATGCACCGGTTGGGGAACACATGGAGCTCCCTGAAGATATTGATCATCTACTTGAGGAAGTCCATGAAGAGATAGAAGTGGCTATGCATGAAGAACCAAATATCAAAGATTCCTACCTTAAAAGGGAAGATTTTGAAATTAATATTTCAAATTTAAATGTTGAATCTCCCTTTGATTATTCTTTTCATGCAGCACATCTAGAGAAACCACTATATTTTGAAGATGACGTTGCACAAGTAGCAACTAAAGCGGAGGTGGTTCCATACTTCATCCTACCTCTGCCATGCAATAGGTTTATAATTGTGAAGGGGGAAGATCTGGTGTACTCTATACATGGAATTATCCTCAGAAAGGAAAAAATACATGCTGGAAAGAAGAATTTTTGTTGTTTTATGAGCAAGAAACCTCACCCACCATCAGATTGGGGATAACTGATTAGAACTGCCCCTCTGGAGGCAGTCAAAATCCAGGGACCACTTGGGGGATTAAACCAATATTTATCCTTATTTTCTTATTCAATTTCTATTTTCATTTCTTTTAATAAATTTCTTATGTTATCTTTTTTACTTTTTTAGGTTTTCAAAAAGCAACACTTAGTAGCTTAACTCAACGTTGCATTGCCAATAAGTCAGGTCGTCCATTAATGAAGAGGTTGTAGTGAGATTATACGTCATGAAGAAAAGGATCCATTTGACAGGGGAGTAAGAGTTTCAATTCTATATTATCCAACTTTATTCCCTACATTTTTAGTCTTTTAAAGAATTAATAAAAAATGCATTCCCACACTTGAATTCATGTTTTACTTGACTTATCTAGGAGACATGAGTTTCATAGAAATCCAGTGATTCTTTGTTTTAGATTTCAAGGTTAATGATATTGAATGATTAAAATGGATAATTGGATGATTAAAGTGAAGCAAGGATATTGAAATAAGGACTCATGATTTGAGGGAATTAATTGATTCATGTAAATGAAATTTCCCTTCCATTTTTCATTCTTTGAATTTCTGAAATTCATGTGAATTAATTTTTTATTATTAATCATGCCATGAGTGATTGTCCAATATCATATTATCATTCCTGAGAGGATTTCTAGACCAAATATTTCCTATTTTATCTTGAGAATATTTCTTGAGTGATCTTGGGACGTGCCACCTGCTAGAACTTGTATTGAAACTTATCAAAGCTATGACTGTACGAAACCACATTTAAAATCATTGAGGCATATCTTTTTCTAGACAAATTTTATCCTAAGACCCACCTTTACATTTATCCTTCGTAATCCCTTAGATGCCATGAATTGCCTTATAGGTTTAAGCCACATTACAATCCAATTTTTCCTTACCTACCCGCACTTTTGTTATTTTTGCATGGTTATTTCAAGTTTGAGTGTGGGGGAAGGGCCTTTCGTGTGCGTTCCTTGGGATATGTATCATTTTTGGGTGGTGTAATGTGTGCTTCATCATTTTGGGAAATGTATTATTAGAAAATTGGGCATGAGTCATCATTTCATTATGCTTCTTTCATTTCATCCGGTTCTCCATAAAAAAATAAAAAAAATGAAAAAAAAATCAAAATAAAGCTGTGCCTTTCTGGAGATTAAAAAAAAGAAAATAAAGCTGTTCCTTTCTGGAGCTATTAAAAAAACAGGGAGAACTTGGATGATATCATTCTTTGTAATCATTTATTGACTCATGACCCATGTCATTGAAACGGGAGTGGTGTTGTGATTCACATTTCAAGGGGATTTGAGTGAGGTTCATCTTGTGTTTTCACTTGATTAATCATGCATTGTACTTAAGATTCAAACCTCCTACTTCTAGCCTTAAATTATTTCAATCATTTACCCACCAACCCTAATCCACAAAGTCATTTGAACCTTTATTGCAAGTCCTCATGATTTTATGTGTGTTTTGTCTTTACAAAGTGGAGAAAGTAGTTACTTTACAAGCCTATGGGTAAGGAGAATGTTCTCATGATATGAGCATAAATCCACTATTAATTGTATCATGAGTGATGAGAGAAAAGATTCAAAAGTGAGGTAGGTCATGATTTGGCATGTTTAATAATAATAAATTGAGAAGCTTGAATGAATGAAAGGAGAAGCTTCATTATTTTTAAAAGGGGAAAATTAAAATGCATGAATTGATTGTTTCTTTGAAAAATGGGAAATTAAATTGTTATTTTTTGTGGAACTGGAAAATTTGATTGGACATTGATAATCATTTGATTTTATTCCATTTGAAATTTAAATATTGGTGACATTGGTGCCCTTTGAATTCCATGTTGAGATTTTATGCTTGAGGACAAGCATAGTTTAAGTGTGGGGGAATTGATAGATCAAATATTTTCAATTAATTTATATTGAATATCA
Organism: Viscum album; assembly: GCA_963277665.1. NCBI lineage: Eukaryota > Viridiplantae > Streptophyta > Magnoliopsida > Santalales > Viscaceae > Viscum > Viscum album. The sequence continues at coordinate 2,115,528,628 of OY728161.1, read as the reverse complement.
TTGTTTTAAACTCACAAAAGTGTTCCTCTAAGATGAATTGTTTCATTTTTATGATTTTGGTGTTATTTTGAGCTAAATAGTAAAAATTGGCCATTTTGGATTTTTAACAGTTTTAACTTATTTTAGTATTTTGGCCATAACATTCTCTAAATTGATCCAAATTGCAAACTTCTTTCTTTTACAGATTCTACACATCCAGGGATTCATTTACTATTTTTGGACTAAAAGCTGAATCGGCTATATGGAAGCTCAAAAGAATCTCACAAGTTGGCTCAAGAAAACTGTTTCCAGTTCTGCCTAGTTTTGGTGTGGGATCCATAACTCATCCATTGTGGGCCCAACGCTTGTCCAATTTGGTGGGTGGACGCGAAAGGAGTTTTGGATCATCGTTTATTAAGGAATCACCGCGGGATTCGGCCGTTTGAGGGTCCATTAAAGCTTCCTAATCCGTGGTTTGTCGTTTTGGAGATTCTGACTGGACAGAATAAATGATCCGAGTAAAAGGGCCATAACTCTCGGAATACCTGTCCAAATCCGCTGAGATATTTAGGCGACATGTCCAAGACAATTATGAACAACATTTAAGAAGGGCTCAACGCGTGAAGAGGTCATTTATTGGGCCAAAAACGCGACAACATTCGGAGGACAGAAATCTGGCTATAAAAGGAGGAGAGCTCCTCCTCCTCAACAGATCCCATTCTCCATCCCATTCCTTCTGGGACACCAAGGAGAAGAACTTCTCAGCTTTTCTTTTATTTATTTTATTTTTAAATGTCTCTCCTCTCCCGCATTATCTCTCTTACCCCATCCATGGAGGGGTAGATTCATTTGAGTGATCGGAAAGAGGGGAGGCTGGACCTATGTGTTGTGTTTGAGTTTTTGTGATTGAAATTAATAAAATTTGTTCTTCTTTATTCTTCTGATTTCAATTCATAATTCAGTATTAAATTCCGAATACGGTTGTGTAAAGGTTTTTATTCTGAAATTATAAATTTCTTTGGTCGATGATCACATCTCCCTCCACCCAATTCTAATCTGTATACGGTGGAACATGATTAGGGTTGGGTGGTGATTGCTCGACGGTTGTCAAGCACGTGTATAGGATTGTATGTTGAAATCTTGGTTTATTAGGGAACAACAATTCCAGGTCTGGGATTTCTCTAATTAATCAAGAGACCTTCTACAACCCTAAACACATTGGAAGGAGGATAGACCAATCTAAGGTTTTAGAAAGGAAAATTATCATCACATCTCTCTACCAGTTTAAGGAAGAAGAAGATATAAAATTTGGAAACCATGATGGCACAACACTAAGTCTAGCCGAACCTAATCTGATCACCGTCTTTATAATTTGTTAAAATCAATCAATTTCTGTTGTTTGTTTCTCTCATAGTCATTCATATTAATTAAAAACAATCTTTTTAAGAAAACCAACAAAAAGTGACAACCTTGTTTTGTGTGCACTCCTCTTCGGGAGACTACCTAGGATCAACTGCTATACTATAATTAGGTAAATAAAATATTGTTTTTCCACGCCCCACGATAGGCGTGCGTCACGCTCTGAGGCGGGCCATGGTGGATATGGGGCTTACGCTCTGAGGCGGCCCATGGTGGATATGGGACTTACGCTCTGAGGCGGCCCATGGTGGATTGGGAACCGATGTGGAGAGGTCAGAATGACCGGGTGGTGGGCTTGAACATTGTGGAGGCTTCCTACGTACCATGCGTTAGCACGGATCAAAGTCCACATAGTTCGCTGGCATGGGGATTACGCTCTGAGGCGACCCATAGGAGGATATCATGGTCGATGTGCGCTCTAAGCCCATGTGAGTCATGATCGGTGTGGGAAACAAGAGGCAGCAGGGACCAGAAGATCACGTCGCGAAGGGTGCGTCCGTGAGAAGCGGAATGGGGCTTACGCGTTGAGCGTCCCCAAGAGGAAACATGGGATTACGCGTGGTTAGCGGCCCAGAGAGGAAACAGGGGCTTACGCGTGGTTAGCAGCCCTGGGTGCCGGAGCTTACTCTAGGGTGGAGGCCCGTGGTGCAACAAAGCACAGTGGGAAAGGGACTCCACTGGCCTTGGCAGGGGGGAAGTACGGAGATGCACGGGTGAAACCTTCTATAAGAGAGGCTAGGGGATTACGCTCTGAGGTAGCCCTTCCCCCGTGAAAAAACGCCACTATGACAAGGAGGATCTCATTCCATGCGAGGAAGAGTCCATTCCCGTAGAGATGAGAGGTGTAAAAAATGTCCGAGCTGGGGGGACCCTGCGTGCGAAGCACGGGGTCGGACCATAGTTTAACGTCATGTGTTAATGACGAGGTACTCAGCAGTTTAACGTCCTGTAGCTTGGACGAGGTGGGTTCGCTCCTCACCCCTATGGCTTACATGCCCAATGCCCTCTACCCCTTGTGGGAGGGAAGGCATCGACAAGGCCGTAGTGAAGGGGGGGCACAGGGTGAACCACTGGGGGGTCCACATTAGCATGGCTATGCGAAGAAGCAATAGCTGTTAGCGTGCCTATACGGAGAAGCATAAAGCAAAGCAACACAACGGGAAACACCGCCCAAGGGACCTTGAGGTTACTTCGTATGAGCCTGGAAGTCCGTACGGGAAAAAAACACATGGTGCGCATGCCCGGCAGGGAAGACATAACGTGCCGGCGTGGAAGGGCAGCCAAGGGGCGTCAAGGTAAAGGGGTCCTGGGTGTTGCACACAAAAGGAATGCTTGCGCGCAAAAACACCGGGATGGCGCGCAATCGGGCCAAAGTATTGCACGGATAGGGGATTGAGCGCAAGGTATTACGCACAGAGAAGAGGATTGCGCACAAGGGACAACGATCACGCGCAAGGGAAGCAACAGGAGGAGGATGGAAGTTCACCGAAGCTGGTGGAGTTGCGCGCAAAGGTGAACCCCGGGGAAAAGTTGCGCGAAAAAAGAGATTACCTGGAAGTCATATTGCGCGCGGGGGGAGTCGAATTGCGCGCTCGAGAGCAGATCTGAATTCCTCAACCCCCAAACCGTCGGGGGTCGCCTTCTATTTATAGGCCCCAGTTGGCGCAGAATCCAGGCAGCGCGCGAAATCTTCCGCGCTGGGATCCGTCAGCGTGCAAAATCTCGTCGCGCGGAACCGGGGCGCGCCTCATCGGCTTGATTACGCAAATCCCGGGGATACTCCGCGCGCACAACATTATTTCACGTGGATCCTCCTTTATTTCGCACACTGCTTCCCGGGCCTCTAGATCGGGCCTCTGACTCCGAATATGACTTCGCTTCATCACTTCAAAACTTCCTCCGGGAGTTACGGACTTTTTCAGCGTCTACAAATTCCCCCACTTGGAATTGGATCGGCGAGAGGTCACAACAATCAGATTCCAAGGGAAACGCCGAAACGCCGAAGCAAGGCCCCTTCCGGGCGCGTAGCGTGCAAACAAGTGACTCGGCATGCAAAAGGGGTGTGGGGTCGCGAATCCGTACCGAAGCTTTTCTGCGCGACAGGCTAATCGCTCTCGTGCGCGAAATTGCTCCTGCGGCTGCGCGTAAAAATGCTCTGGCAGCATGGAATCCCTTCCGAATTTAGGCCGTCTTTTCGCGCCTGCTCGGGGTATTCTGCGCTTAGCGTGCCGATTGCGCGCCCATCACTAGGATTTCGCGCAAATCCTACAGATTTCTCGCATCCCTCTCTGATTCCGCGCACTGCATCCTGATTTCGCGCAACTGCCGAATAATTTGAGATGGCCGCAAACCGAGTTGATGAGGGGGAAGCCGCTGCTCATAGGACAGAAATGGCGGCGAACGAGGAGGTTTATGGCGCCAAGGTGATCGTTTACAACAATCTAACTTTGTTCAACCTGCTGACCCTAGCCCAGAAGACGTATCCGCTGTCCGACAACCTCCCGCTCTGGAACTTTGGCATCCTAGAGGAGGTGCCCCTGCCGGGCTTCGAGGTGGACACGCCGCGGTCATGGGTGACTCAGGAGGACGAGATTCCTCGCTAAAACATTACCAACAATGGCCATCCTACCAGGGAAACCAGACATATGGACCTATATGTTCTGAACCCGAGGACTAGAACCATTACTGGGGAAGAGCCTGTCGCAGAGAATTCTCCGGCCCTCTATGCGAGCACGTTCCTTCAGAGCGTCACAGATGACACGAAGGGCTGGCTGAAGGATTGGGACCTGCGGTCCAGGGGAAACTTCACCAGCGAATGGGCCTGGGCATTCTGGGTTCGCCATACCTGTGACCAGTTCGGGGATGAACTGCGGTATATCGGCTTGTTCGAGGCGGTATGGACATCGTAGTTCCACTTCCACCGTCAACCTGAACTCGGGCCAGAGCTCTTCACCTGGTGGTCTCCTGACACCAACACATTCCACCTTCATCATGGGGAAGTCGGCATCAGTCTCTGGGACGTTCACTGCATCGGGGGTATCCCACTGGAGGGCTACCAATACGATGAGTTCGTTCCACCAAAGAACACCTGGGAAGACAGGTCACATACACCTATGCTGACATGGCACCTACTGGAGCTAGCCAAAGAGAGGCTGGGAGTCAAGGTCTTCCTGAAGGAAATCACCTACAAGGGCTGGTTCAGCCTGTTCCTTGAGAAGGATCCGACCGTCAAGATGTCGGGCCGAGATAAACGGTGCTCAACTGCGGCTCAGAGGAGCAGGGATGGGTCATACTGGAGGACCCTGGAGGTGGGGAAATACCAATCATGGGGCTATCGCGTCATCGAGGCCCGGGACCCGAATGTCCGGTGTGCCGGGTTCCTTGCCGCCTTCCTGAGCGGGTGGCTCCTACCGGTGCGGGACGCGAGGATGGGCGTCCGCCCAGCAACACTGGTAATGGCGGGGACCATGGCCACCAAAAAATGGTTCAACTTGGGCGTCCCCATACTGGCCAAGCTGTATGCCATCCTGGGGCGCATCTCACGAGGGGGGTCGCCTCAGAGAGTATGTGGTCCCTTCCAGATTTTCCATGGCTAGGTGGCGGCTCATCTCGGCGGGTACACTTCCCCAAACGTTGTTCGTCCTCTGGGAAATTGTCAGTGACCATCCTCGCTAAACATCGCAGGGGTGGCGCCGATGACGCTCAATGAGGAGGGTGTGAGAATCCTCATTGGCAACCATGAAAAATTCAACTTCAGCCCGTTCCCCACCCCAGTTGGCCAGATGGTGGACAACAGGCGAGGCTCTCTGGAACAACAGGAATATTTGCAGAGCATTCGAGGTGGGGTGCTCGTGGCTCGGATCGATGGGAAGGTGATCTGTGAGCCTTACGTGCCATCCCGATTCGCCAAGCAGTTCAGGTGACTCCAACAAATGCCGAAGAAGGTATTCACAGCTATCTAGCAAAAGAAGAATCCCTACCTCCTGTGCCATATGTGGTTGATGTTCACCACCTTCGGCTCTAGAGAAGTCATTAATCTTCCTCCCACCGGGGTTGATGCTGGCTTAGCAACCGAATATACCGAACATTGGACCGTCGCGTACCCTGAGGGGCTTTTACGCAAGCGAGTCCGGCAACTCGAGGTTACTCGCGCGGAAACTGGGTGACGAGGGAGAAGGCAAGGGGCTACCGGAAGAGGGGAACTAGGGGTGCGTCAGGCAGCGAGGCCTGCGTAGGCCAGGACTTCAGCAGCAGGAACATCATGCAGCGCCGCCGTGTCCTCGTTACCCATAGGGGGGGTCACATGAGGCGGACATGGAATTGACTGGGAAGCAGATAAGATACCTGCTCGAACCTTCCCAAGATGAAATTCTACCGGCACTATGGTCATCTTGGATGACCCTACGACAATCGCTGAGCGTTGAAGCCATCTGGCAGAAGATAATGCAAAATGGGATCCAACTGCCAGAGGTCGGGCTCGTTCGAATTACCGACCGGGTGAACTTCCATCGGCAGCATGCTTATTTGATGTCCATGGATGCATATGCACGCCAAAGGGGTCGGCGTGCGGAGCCACCTTTCTTAGTGAAAGTGATGCTCGGCCAGGAGCATGATCCGGAAGCAATGCCGCTGGGAGAAGGCGATAGCGACGAGGAGTCGGAGGGGGAGGAGGAGACTGGAGAAGACGAAGGCGAAGGAGAAGACGAAGAAGAAGGAGAACCCGAAGATGAGGGGTTGCAAGGGGAGACCCACCAAGTGAGTCTCCGAGAGAGCAGAGAGATTGTCGGCTCTGATCTCGACATAACCGAGATACTCGAGGTCTGTCTCTATCTTCATTCATTTTCCTTATTCAGCCATTCTCCTTTTCAACTTCTAACCCATTTCCCTGCCACACTCAGGAGAAACTGAGCGTTGGACGGGCGTCCCCACCAGAGGAGGGAGGAGAGGAACTGGTGGGACATGATGTGGATTCGACACCCATCATTGAATTAATAAGCGCAGAGGGGTCTCCTCTTACGGTGACTCCTGCAGCAGCCGAAACACTGGAGACCGACGCTCTGGATTCCTGTAAGTCTCACGCTTTACTACTGGCGCTTGTTATCAAAATTTCCCCACTAATCAGTGTACGCCTTTCACAATGATCTCAATATTGGAGGCTCGTCAGGCTGCGGAGCCCAGGCCGTCCGTGAGTAGACCAGTGGCGGGCATACCACATCATTCAGAACATGCTCGCCGCACTGAGTCAACCCTGGAAACTGGTGACCAGGGGACAGTGGACGTCGACGGCGTTGTTCCTGAGGCGGGGTCGGAAGCTGTCGAGGGCACCGTCGCTGCTGGGGCGAGAGAGGAAGGTCGCCCGGACATCAAGGATCTTATTCCTCATGAAGACATCCCTGGGGCAGATCCTGCTGCCGATCTGCTGGATGCCTTCCCTACATACCGACCTGATGACCCTGAGGAGGTAGACGACTCGAACTCAGAGGCAGCCGAGGAGATCCAGATGACATGGTGCAAAGGGTGGAAGTGTATCCAGCACTTTCGCAGACAACCCCAGTCGGATTGGCTGAGGCGGATGGGATCACTCCAGACCTGGCTGCACTTCCTGTGCGTCGGAGGGCTCGATGCTCAGTACCTTCATCTAACGGTCCGTGATTACATGGACGAGAAGATAAGTGAGAGAAGTCGGTGCACCGACGTTGCCCAGTGCCGGGAAGGATCGACAAGTGCCCAAACGTTGCTGAGGGCGGAGCAGGAAGTTCGGAACCTCAAAGGGCAGGCGACAGATAAGGAGGCCTTCATCGCAATGTGCTTTGAACATGTGGAGCAACTGACGGCCTAGCTGGCTGACGCGCAGGAACAACTGATGGAGGTGAGTCACCAAATGACCGGACTTTTAACCGAGTGGGCGTAGGCACAAGATAGGGTTGGCGAGATGCGCTCTGTGGTGGATGATGAGGAGAGAATCTTCAAGGAGCGGGAAGTGCTCCTAGAGGCCACCAGCCAAAGGGTAGCATCACTGGAAAGGTCGATTCAGCGTGCTGATCCTTAAGGGATTTGTTTTGGCCATCTCATGAACCTCTTTCTTGTACCGCTCACTATCTCAATCCAATACAGGGTCAAATCCATTTATCTTGGTTTAATATTCTCAAACATAATTCCGAAATGACTAACAACCCATCACTAAGTTCTTGTGGGTCGCACCCAACGCGAGAATCAAAGGATACTCGGGTCATCATCTCGTCCAACTACGGGCCATTGACCAAACCCCAGACATCCAAAATTGGGCCTGGATTTCTGAGGAGAGGACCTCAGACTGATTGATATATCACCTTCCCAATGTGCTCTGACACATGAGCTGGGCAATGCCGGGGCATTGAAATCCATCCAAACATAGGGAGATGGAAAGAAAAGGTGAATCATGCTACCTGAATTCGGAACACTGTGGGGCGCGACGATGGAGGATAACTGTTAACCATGACAGAAACACAGCATCCATATCGTGTTGGCCTGGATTGGGGATAATAAATGAGGGCTGACCATTGACCATGTTTGCAACATTGGGCCTAACTCAAATATAGCTGGTCAGTTTCCCGGAACGTTGACCCAGGACAGCAGACGAACTATAGGTCTATCATCCATGTTGCTACAATAGGCGGACCAAAGGTCTGTCATCCATATTGTGGCAGAAGGCGGACCAAAGTCTATCACCCATACTGTTAGGGGGTCCCGTCAAACATGACTAGCCCTCCGAAATGTTGGCCCAGGATAGTAGGCGGACCGTAGGTCTGTCATCTATACTGTTAGGGGGTCTTGTCAGACATGAAAGAGAATGAGGATCCAAATAAAGGGGCACACAAAGTGTGGAAGGTGGAGTGGTGGTTTGTTCGAACAGAGTCCAACACTCCCAAAATTGCGCCACCGTGGCATAGGCGCATCAGGCGGACGTACCAACCTGGTCATGGGTCGTCCCAATTTTCAGGAAGGACCTCTCTAGTGAGAGAACTACCGCTTCCCATTACTACTATGGGGCATCCCGAACTCTTTCGGGGTGTATGTTACGATTACACCACTTCCCACGAAGTCAGGCCGAGGGGCCGACAATAAGGAGGGATAAGGTTTGGTAATCCATGGGGCTGGACCCAAGATGAAATGTCTGGGCGTTCCTACGTATCTCATTAGGACGAGAATCAAGCCACACGTAGTTCTGAAAAGGCAGTTTAACGTCATGCTGGACGAAATATAGTTTAACGTCGTGTGGGACGGGGGACTCATCTCATCTGAGGACAGGCACGGAACGACGAGTAACCCGACGCGAATGAGGGAATAATCCTGCACCACACCGTACAATCCCACAAGAGAGACCGAGTTGTGGAAAGCCAAGCAAAGGATCTTAGTTTTAATTCATAGAATTTGGACCAGAAAAGGTTAGGCTGGGCCTGTGGGGAAGTTCCCAGGTGCTCCTATGTATCTCATAAGGATAAGAATCAATCCATATGTAGTTCTTGAAAGGTAGCACGGCGCGACGGGGCGCCTGTGCAAAGGAGTAGTGCGGGTCTATCCCTCACACCAAAAGATGCGGCATTTGATATATCTTGTTTGTTCTTGAAGGTAAATGGTTTTTCTTTTGTGGGGCGACTGGCCTAGGGTAGAAGTTCCTGGCGTCTCCACAATAATCAAGCCATAGCGGGCGTTGACAAGAGGCATGGTAATTGACCAATGCCTGGCGTGATGTCCCCCATGGGGAGGTCATCACAATGCGGTGCCATTTTTCGTCGTGCGGCTAGGACGATATCATCACAGTTTATGGTCGTATGGTTTGGACCAACAACACAGTTTAAGTTCGTATGGTTTGGACCAACAGCACAGTTTAAGGTCTTAAGTTTTGGACCAACACCACAGTATAAGGTCTTAAGGTTTGGACCAACACCACAGTTTAAGGTCTTAAGGTTTGGACCAACAACACAGTTTAAGGTCGTATGGTTTAGACCAACAACACAGTTTAAGGTCGTATGGTTTGGACCGACAACACAGTTTAAGGTCGTATGGTTTGGACCGACAACACAGTTTAAGGTCGTATGGTTTGGACCGAAAACATAGTTTAAGGTCGTATGGTTTGGACCGACAACACAGTTTAAGGTTGTAAGGTCTGGACCAACAACACAGTTTGAGGTCTTAAGGTTTGGACCAACAACACAGTTTAAGGTCTTAAGGTTTGGACCAACAACACAGTTTAAGGTCGTATGGTTTGGACCAACAACACAGTTTAAGGTCGTATGGTTTGGACCCACAGCACACTTTAAGGTCTTAAGGTTTGGACCAACAACACAGTTTAAGTTCGTATGGTTTGGACCAACAACATAGTTTAAGGTCATATGGTTTGGACCAACAACACAGTTTAAGGTCTTAAGGTTTGGACCACCAACACAGTTTAAGGTCTTAAGGTTTGGACCAACACCACAGTTTAAGGTCTTAAGGTTTGGACCAACAACACAGTTTAAGGTCATATGGTTTGGACCAACAACACAGTTTAAGGTCGTATGGTTTGGACCAACAACATACTTTAAGGTCTTAAGGTTTGGACCACTGGGAACACATGCGATGCGATACAACATACCTGATGCGGGTGAGGGCGTGATCCCATACCATCACCACGCGCGGTTCTGAGAGAAGAGCCACAGGCCAAAGGTGCCTACGAGGGTTCAACAATCAGGGAGGGGCAGAAGATGCTAGCTCCCAGCTATGCTGGGCCTGAAACGCAATGTCTGGGTGACTCCTCGTTCCTCATGGGGATGAGGGTCAAGCTGCACACAACCTATAGAGAAGAAACCCAAGCACATACTCTAGCACTAAGATAGTGGGAGCCCCGAGAGACACCGTTACGTAGCTCGGTCTGTCTGATGTGCGGGGGTGTACTGAGGGTTAGTACAAGGAGTGTCGGGATTCCACCTTGACACGGTGGGGGCGGAACACAGTGTGAACCATGCCACCAACATTCAAGGCCCAAGGAAACCGGCGTGACGACCGAGGATTACTGTTGACCATGTTCGCAACACAGCATCCTATCGTGTTAGCCTAGAAGCAGGGGCAAACAAATGAGCATCAACCACTGACCATATTCGCAACATGGGATTTTTATCAATTTAACGCCCAAAACCCTTGGGGGAGTTGGACCGTGATGGTAGGAGAGCCCTTAGGCATTGTATCCAGGCCATTCTTGGGGGTCCCTCCGGGTGTGAAGGATGGTGGGGACTGAATGAAGGGGAACACGAAGCTTGAAAAGTGGACCAAAAATTGTCTAAGTCGAATCTGACACTCCCGGTCCTAGACCAGAGTACTCTGAACACATTAACAGACCACCAGAAAGGGTCAAAGGGCTCAGTCTGAGAGCGGCCAAAAGATGGTGGGTCCCTGAGAAAAAGAGGTGGGTTTAATTCAAAAAACCCTGGAAACCCGGAGATCGTGGGATCTCCTAAGAGGTGGGGCTGGACCTGACATCTAGGTGTTCAGGCGGTCCTACGTATCCCATAAGGATGGGAATCAAGCCATATGTAGTTCTAGACGACACCTTTTAATGTCTTGGGGAACATGACATAGGAGGGCTAATCCTGAGGACAGGGTGCGCGTGGTGCAGCTATTGAAAACCCAACGTGAATGAGGACATAATCCCATACCACGCCACACGATCCTGTGGTCAAGGTCCCAAAGGAAAGACAGACACGATAGCGGACCTCAAGATGGACCCAAAGACGAAAGGTCTGGGTGATCCTACGTATCCCATAAGGATGGGAATCAAGCTAGAAGTAGTTCTTAGAAACACAGTTTAACGTCATGTTGGACGAAAAATGGATCTTAGTTTTAGGTCTTAGACCTCGGACCCTGAAAAAGAAGGAATTTGGTAATTCCTGGGGCTGGACCCAAAACAAAATGTCCGGGCGTTCCTACGTATCTCATTAGGATGAGAATCAAGCCACACGTAGTTCTGAAAAGGCAGTTTAACGTCATGCTGGATGAAATATAGATCTTAGTTTTAGGTCTTAGAACTCGGACCCAGGAGCCCAGATGGAGGGAAAAATGCAGTTTAAGGTCATGCTGGACCGGGTGCAGTTTAAGGTCATGCAGGACCATACAGTTTAAGGTCATGCTGGACCATACAGTTTAAGGTCATGCTGGACCTAGAGAAAAGAAAAGAAACCCTGGGGCTGGACCCAGGACGAAATGTCCGGGAGTTCCTACGTATCTCATTAGGATGAGAATCAAGACACATGTAGTTCTGAAAAGGCAGTTTAAAGTCATGCTGGACGAAATACAGATCTTAGTTTTAGGTCTTAGAACTCGGACCTAGGAGCCCAGATGTAGGGCAAAATGTAGTTTAAGGTCATGCTGGACCGGGTTTAGTTTATGTTCATGTAGGACCATATAGTTTAAGGTCATGCTAGACCATACAGTTTAAGGTCATGCTGGACCTCGAAAAGGCTTAGGCAAAGTACTGCTTGAGGAACCTGGCGTTGGTGGGAGGAGTTACATGCTCACCATCCATAGTCACCAAGGAATACGCGCCATTGGGATAGACCTTATGGACAATAAAAGGCCCCTCCCACTTGGGCTCCAACTTGGGTGGTTTCCTACCGGGAATCATTGGTGCTCTGAGAGCCAACACCAGATCACCTTGCAGGAAGGAGTGGAGGTGAACCTTCTTATTGAAAGCTCGAGCCGTCCTGCTCTGATGCTTTTCCAAGTTATGTAAAGCACGAAGCCTACTTTCGTCCAGCGCTTCCAATTCGGCTAGACATATTTCGGCAACTCTATCTGACGCTTGCTGGTCGTAGACCGCCGTGCATAATGAGGGAAACTGGATCTCGATGGGAAGGACAACCTCAGCTCTGTACACCAGGGAATATGGAGTCACCTGGGAGGAGTTACGAGGCATCGTTCTATAGGCCCAGAGGGTGTTGGGGAGCTTATCCGGCCAACTTTTCTTGTTCTGACCAACCATTTTTTGCAGAATGTTAGAGACAGTTTTGTTAAATGCCTCAATCTGTCCATTCGCCTGCGCATGATAGCGGGAGGTGTGGTTAGAGCGAATGTTGTACTTGGCGTACAATTTCTTCAACTCGGCTGCTTGGAAGTTGGTTCTGTTTTCCGTGAGGATAGTGTGAGGTACTCCAAACCGGTAGATGATATTGGAGCTCATGAAGTCAGCAATAGAACAAGCCTTGACTTCCCTGAGCGGGATTGCCTCTGCCCACTTTGAGAAGAAATCCGTAGCGGTCAAGATGAACCGGCACTGGCGGGCCGTCGCTGGCGGGTAAGGCCCTACGACATCCAACCCCCAGACTGCAAAGGGCCAAGAATACTTGGTAGTATGGAGAGGCTCTGGTGGCCGATGCACAAAGTTATCATGAACTTGGCATGCATGACACCTCTTGGCATACTCGATGCAGTCGTGGATCATGGAGGGCCAGAAGTATCCCAGCCTCCGAATCTGGTGGGATAACTTCGAACCGTCCTGGTGGGCACCACAAGAACCAGCGTGCACTTCTTGCATGACCTGTGGGATCTCGACTCCTTGAAGACAATGGAGGAGAACACCATCAAATCCGCACCTGTAAAGGAGCTGCTCAAGGCTAGGACCACTCTGAAGGGTGAACTGCGGCGCACGACATCGGATTTGTTCTCGCTCGGCTCGGTCCGGCGGAATATTTCCGTGCTGAAGATATTCAACCAAGGGCGTCCTCCAGTCAGGAACTGTCTCGATCACCACGCCTGAAGCCCCTGAGATTCCTGACGTAGGGGCGCCAGTGGTGAGATGGTTCACTCGCGGGCCACGATCTCCATTTGGAATAACAGGAACAATGACTCTCCGGTTCGCCACGTGGATGATTAGGTAATCCTATTCGGGCTCTGCGAGTGATGAGGCCAGGCTGGCCAAAGCATCTGATCGACTGTTCTGCGACCAGGGATTGTGAACGACCTCTGTCCAGGAGGGGAACTTAGCCATTAGACGGAGGGTGCACTCCAGCAATGGAACGAGCTATGGCTTCCTAATAGCATAGTCACCATTGACCTGCTTGATGACTAGCTCGGAGTCCCCTTTTACATAGAGATGGGGTACGTTAACCTCCAGAGCCAACTCGAGGACAGTGATGAGGGAATGATATTATGCCTCATTATTGGTGCATCCTTCTGAAAACAGGAATGGATATGGCAGAACAGCTTTCTCCGGGGTGATGAAGACGATACCCAGACCTACTCTGTTAAGCCTAGGATCGTTGAGCCTTCTACCGGCGGGGCTTCGGGAGGCGCCGTCAAGGTGCATCTGCCAGTATGGGATGGCGTGATCGACTGAGAGGATTGCATAATCAGGAAAGCCTAGATCCAGTGTTTGGTCCGCAGAGGTTGGGTGGGTAGCTAAGAAGTCTGCCAACGTCTGTCCTTTGACGGCCTTCTGAGGTACTAACCTAATATCGAACTGCTAGAGGATCACCGCCCAACGTGCCAATTAGCCCGTCAACATAGGTCGGTTCAGGATATATTTCAATGTGTCTACTCGAGAGACCAGCTGTACCTTGTGGTGCTGCAAGTAGTGCCACAATTTATTCATGGAAAATATGAGCGCTAGACATCTCTTCTCGATGGGGGAGTATTTAATTTCCACGTCGAGGAGCATGCAGCTAAGGTAGTAGAGGCTATTCTCTGTTCCCTCGTTGTACTTCTGGGCGAGAAGTGTGCTGAGGGATTGCTCCAAGGCGGTCACGTAAAGGACCAGCGGCTTTCTGAAAATGGGTGGCATCAAGACCGAAGGGTGAAGCAGATACTGCTTGATTTCCTCAAAAGCGATCTGACACCCTTCGTCCCATTCGTAGGCGGCGCCCTTCTTCATGAGTCGGGAAAAGGTATTACACTTGCCGGCCAGATTCACAATGAATCGGTGTATATAGGCTAAGTGGCCTTGGAGGCCTCGAAGCTCCCGAATATTACTCGGGGGAGGCATCTGACTGATGGACTTGATCTTCTCTGGGTCGATCTTGATGCCTCGATACCTAACAATGAAGCCAAGAAACTTTCCGGAGGTGACCCCGAAGGCACACTTCAACGGGTTCATCTTCAGGTGGCGAGAACGGAGGAAGCTGAACACTTTCTCAAGGTCTTTGAGATGGTCCTAGCGTTGACGAGATTTAACCACCAGATCATCCACGTAGCACTCCACCAGTGTCCCGAGGATCAGCTAGAAAATGCGGTGCATAGCCCGTTGATAGGTGGAACCCGCATTCTTCAGGCCGAAGGGCATAACCCGGTAGCAGAAAGTACCCTGGGGGGCCATGAAGGCAGTGAACTCTTAATCCTCGGGGGCCATCCGGATCTGGTTGTACCCGGAGTACCCATCCATGAAGGAGAGGGCTTGGAACCCGGCCGTTGCATCGATCAACAACCCCGTCACGGGAAGGGGAAAGTCATCCTTTGGACAGTGGCGATTGAGATCGTGGAAGTCGATGCAGACGCTGATCTGCCCATTCTTTTTCCTGACCGGAACAATGTTGGCTAGCCACCTGGGGTACTGGACTTCCTTGAAGACGTTGGCCTTGATGTGATTATCAACTTCAGCCTCAACCATGGCACCGTGAAAGGGGTGCATCTTTCTGGGAGGCTGCTTGAACCCGCGATGGTTTGCTGGGAGGCCAAGGCGGTGGACGACTACCTGGGGATCTAGTCCTGGCATCTCATCATAACTCCAGGAAAACACATCACGGTGCTGTTTGAGGAAGTCTATGTACTGTTTCCGTTCCTCGGGGGGCATAGCGGCGCTGACCAATGTGGGTCTCGGGTCCGCCTCGCTACCGTGGTTCACCTGCACTAACTCGTCTATCGTGGTGGAGACGCCCTCATCAAAGGCAGGAGGAGAATCTTCCATGTCCTCATCTCCGCTTGTGGAAGGTTCATCCATGGGGGGAGCCGTTTCAGGGCTGCCAGACCCTGATGGGGAGCTGGCGCTGGCTTGGGCGGCAGAGGTCATCACGACGGGAGACTCATGAATCGCGGAGACCATGGTGATGAAGGCGGTTGATCCAATCCCATCTGGCCTTCGGCCCAAGGGGCCACTCTTTACGACATCAAAGTAGTAGTGATGTGTTGTCTTGAGCCGGTCTATTCCGGCTCGGCGAAACAGACGCGTATGACGTACTGCCGTTGTCATGAGCCCAACGTCCCGATATCGTACAGGGGTAGGAGGCTCGGGGATCACCTGAGCCTAGTTGGTGTAAGAGTACGAGGTGATTTCTCACCGTCGCTTAGACCCGGAAATATTCCTTCCTCCAGTACCTGAGACAACAAAGCACTCTCCCATATTGGGGTCGTGGCCTCCAACCGATGGATTGAGAAGACATATGCGTCATCCAAACCTGCCCAGGGATCACTCGTGATAGCGGCAAACTCGACCTCACCTGCCAGGATCTTCTTGTCCTTGCTCTTGTAATAGTCAGCGTCCAGGTAACGGGATTCACAAGAGGCAAACAGAGACACATCTCCTTGGAGCACGCCCACTCGACCCTTAAGGGAGTATTTGAGGCACTGATGGTATGATGAGGGAACCGCTGCGTGAAGGTGGAGCCACAGCCTGCCCATCAACGCATTGTAGGCGGTGTCCTGAGAGACAACCATGAATTCGCTATTGGCAATTAGGCTTCCGAACTGGGTCTTCAGACGAATCTTGCCGAGTGAAGTTTGCTCAGTCCTGTCATACCCCTGGATCCCGAGGTCGGAGGGAGTTAAATCATCCTCATACAACCCCAGTTTTCGTAATGTCCGAGTTGGGATCAGGTTAATACCGAAACCCATGTAGAAAAGACAGTGACTGACTTCCACGCCATTGAAATGGCCGGTGATGTATAGTGGGATGATGTTCCCCTGTATGGGAAGGTCTTCATCTTCACCGGAAAACGAGATAACCGCCTGACATTCGGCTTCCTCAATCACCTCGGGGTGGAAGGCTTCTGCGGCTGCTACCTCCGTTTCAAACTGGAGGGGGGTCCGTAGAGCTTCAGCGAGCACCTCACGCATTTCAGACAATAGGCGAAGGGCCTCAAGGATAGATATCCTTGCTGGAATGCCGGCCAGGTGCTTCAGAACATCATACTTTCGAGCCAAACGCAAGCTTCTGCTTACAGGAGGCTGCTCTGCGATCAGTGGCATGGTGGGTTCTGCCGGCGGGACTGGTGACTGACTGGTACTAGGCACGTCTCCCCGTTCACTAGTCGAAGCCCGGGAGGTGGCTGCCGCGTTAGGACTGTAAGGCTGTAGCCGGCTAGCAGTAGGGCAGGGCTGGCTGCGACACGGACGAGCTGGTCCCGCCTGATCTAGCAACACAAATGGTGGTGGAGGAGAACCTGTTGAAACTGGGTGAGGGAGCCGCGTGTGATGCTCTCTGTACCGGGCCTGCTGCCTGGTCTTGGTAGCCTGCACGACCTAACTGGAGGTGACTACTTCCGTGCCTCAGTGATTCACGTAGCCACGGCTCCGCCGGCGTTGGCGACGACTGGGGACATTGGGGGAGTCCACCTGGCGTTCCTCATCGTCGGGAGACAAAAAGGGATTTACCAACTCTACGGTGTTAAACGAAGAGTACCCCGGGATTTCACTCGAGGAGTCATCCACTACCGGACGGGGGTCTCGGAGGGATCCCCATTTCTGGGGGCATGAAATCACCAAGCATGTGGGAAGATGATGGCAATGTCAGGTCACGTTCTTTCTTCTTGCGCCGCCGCTTGCTCTTCTGGGCAGAGGTAGGCTGGGACAATGATTCCAAAGCGGCACTCACAGAATCCGGGGGCTCTGGCTGACTCAGGTGGGCACGAATGATGCCATGGGCATGGGCGACCGTCCTGCGGGCCATCCAGTGAATCGGGCTGTCGGCGGATCACACAGAAAAGAAGAGCAGTGTACTGCCCCCATCCGCGGATGTGCGCGTGGGGGGTGGCTTCATAAATAACTTTGCGGAGTACTTGAAAACTCTGGACGCATTGTTACTGGAGGGCCCCGTGGTGGCCTAATGACTCAGGGTGCCGAACCGTAGGGAACACTGCTAGGTCGACCCGATGGAACTGCTCACTGATATCCTCGAGATGCGCTTGACTCCCGGGATAAGGCGCTAGCTGATAGCGGAGGCGAGAGTGAGTCACTCAAAGAGTCTGGCGGAAGCATTCAAACTCTCCTGGGGTGAGTGACTCTGGAACATCAAAATCCGACCCTATGACCGGCCAAAACTTCTCGGGGAAGTGGCCCGCTACGAGGACGGTCCAGAAGCTCCATGACTCTGGTTCGGGGTTCGGACCTTGCTGCCCCTGCTCGTCAGCCGAGAATGGACGGGGAGATGGAAATGGCGCCGAGGTAGGTCGCCGGGCTGGTGAGCTAGCCGGTGGGGAATCGCCGATCCCTGAGTCTTCCTCCAAGGGCTTCAGTGCCCTGGCTGTAACATCGCGATAGGATGGTCCAGCGAATGGGCCTCCTGTCACAGCGTCGGTGCTCGCCAAGGGTGTATCACTTCGCGGATCTTCCGTCGGTCCCCAGAAAAGTTCCCCACCCTCCCTGACAGGGGCGGAAGGTGCTTCTGGGGAGGCCAGTGGCAACTGCGGGTTTGACCCCTGGGGGAACTCCATGTCTTCGTCCTCCTGGATATACCTTCGGAGGGAGGAGGGAATCATACGGATCTCGCATTCGGGTAGTAAGAGACTGACACGCCGCGTCCCCATTCCCACCCTCGACTCAGAAGTCTGGGGGGAAGGTTCCACCATCGAGTTGTACTCCACCTCAGAATCCGAGAAACGGACTGGTCTAATTTCTGTCCGGACTCCCCTGACATTCCTTTTACGGCGACGACGCCCGACCTTCCTGCCCCTGGGTGGATCCTCAGGGTAAGGATGATTTCTGTCAAGGAGTCCCCTGGTCGCAACAGAGCTGGGGCAGTGGGGACTGAAGGCCGGGGTGTGAGAAGCATCGAGACAGATGTCGAAAGGGACATGGGGAGGAACTCCATGTGAGTGAGTGACTAGATACACAACGGCTCCATACTCGCGGCCGGAAGTAGGGGGAGTGACCTCATACCCAATGCAGTGGGTGATGGAAAGAGTCATACACAGAGCATAGCCGTCACAAAGAATCCTTTGGCTTTCCAGGTCAGTGGAATGGAATGAGCCTTCATGGTGGGTGGCACTACCGCGGATTGGTCCGAGGTGGCCATCGCCAGTGCCCACGACTGGGAGATTCGACCCAACTTGCCTGTAGGGCGGTCGGGGTTTCGATCCCAGTCGGGCATGTGGCTGCCCCTGCTCAACGTGTGCGGGGGTCTGGTACCAGGAGTCAGCAGTGGCTCGGGCCACACTGGTTGTTGATGTTGGTGCCCCATGACGGGAATTCTCTTCCGCTCGCACCCGACGCTGGCGTCGGGTCATATGGGTCGGAGCCAGTGGTGCGGGCATGACGATTGCCTGGTCCCCAGCCTGGGGAGTTGGGCGGCAGCGTCGATGCAGCCTGGCGGGGGTTCTTGCCGTTAACCCCTAGGAAGGGTCTCCGATCGGGCAGACCCGGACATCCCCCACATCATTGGCATAGGGGAGGGATGTGTCAAGGCGATCCGGGGATAGGATCCCGAAACGGTTGAACGTCGGAGTGGGGAGCGGCGGCTCCCTGCACGGCCCTCGGGGGAGGCGATGGTGGTGAGGCGCAGCTGCCTCTAGATCCAAACGGGCCATGCCCCTGGTGGGGATGATCCCTTCCTCATCGTACCTACGAACCAGGTCGTTGATCACCCTCCGCTGGATGATTTCTGATGGGGAGAGGGGGCGTGGGCGCCCGGAAGCTACGACGGCCGAAGTCGAAGCGACTGTGGAAAAGGTGGGACCGCGCTGGGTAGCCTCGTTGGTACTGCCCCTGCCTCTGCGCTGGTGGGTAGGTGGCGATTGAGCTCCGAATGCAGTGATCTGATTTCTGGAAGCAGGGAGATGAACCCATTAGCATAAACAGGAAAAGGGATCAACGACCAAAGCCCAGCGTCATTCCGTCTTCCATAGTCAGCAGGAGGGATCCATGATGATGACGTCGCAGAACGGAGTGGTCAACGTCCTGACGGCCTCGACCCCTGCTGGGTTTTGCATCCCGGTGAGGGTTACCCGGACCTGGTGACATGATAATCTTCCAACACCCCGAACGCTACCTATCCCCATATTGAGGAGAAGAGTTTCACGTCGGGTTCACCATTTTTTTTGTTTCTGATGCTTTCTCCGGGGTGCGCGCATCCGTCTGTGGGGAGGACGCACTGCTTGTTACCCCGCATTCCCACTTTCCAAAGGCGGGCGACATCCGTTCCTTGTTCAGGGACGTCTGCTCCTTGATCGAAACCGGGATGATGGGATGTCGGTTCTTCCTTCCGTGGATTCCTCCTCGGAGCTCGTCACCTAGTCCGGATCTCCCTCATAGATTTAACACGGGTTCGTGAAGCTCATTCCCGGTGCCATATCTACATGGACTCCAGTTAATTATGCTGCTTCTGTCGAGATTATCCAAGGGGTCTTGTCGGGGTAGCAACCTTCGGTGAGGAGAATGGTCACGTTGGGGTGTCTTCGGCATTTCTATATTCTTATCACAGGGCTTCTCGAGGGCGCAGAAGCCCAAGGAATCCCACATCAAACGCGGGGAATGTGTACCGTCTGAGGTTTTCCTCAGCTTACCATGTTTAACACGGGGTATGTCGCGAGTTTAACGCCTTGCAGAGACGGATCAGACTGATCGAAACACTGAGAGTAGATCAGATTGAAGGACCCCCTAGGGGGAACACCGATGTTGGGGGCAACAAGTCGGCGGCTTCCCGGATACTATGGAGTGGGATGGAGTGGCATGACCTCACCGGGATGTAGCGGCCCGGGTAAGGATCAGGATGGATGATGAAGTGAGGCATGGGGATTATGCTCTGAGACGGCCCAAGAGGGGGAATACAGTTTAACGTCATGCAGGACGAGGACATATAGTTTAACATCATGCAGGACGAGGGAATATGGGGCTTACGCTCTGAGGCGGCCCGTGGAAAATATGGGGGCTTATGCTCTGAGGCGGCCCGTGGAAAATATGGGGGCTTATGCTCTGAGGCGGCCCATGGTGGATACGGGGCTTACGCTCTGAGGCGGCCCATGGTGGATATGGGGCTTACCCTTTGAGGTGGCCCATGGTGGTTGGGGAACCGACGTGGAGAGGTCGGAACGACTGGGTGGTGGGCTTGAACCTCGTGGAGGCTTCCTACGTACCATGCGTTAGCACAGATCAAAGTCCACGTAGTTCGCTGGCATGGGGCTTATGCTATGAGGCAGCCCATAGTAGGATGTCATGTTCGATGCGTGCTCTAAGCCCACGTGAGTCATGCTCGGTGTGGGAAACAAGAGGCAGCAGGGACCAGACGATCACATCGTGAAGGGAGCATCCGTGAGAAGCGGAATGGGGCTTACGCGTTGAGCGGCCCAAAGAGGAAACAGGGGCTTATGCGTGGTTAGCGGCCCGAAGAGGAAACAGGGGCTTATGCGTGGTTAGCGTCCCTGGGTGCTGGGGCTTACTCCAGGGTGGAGGCCCATGGTGCGACAAAGCACAGTGGGAAAGGGACTCCACTGGCCTTGGCAGGGGGGAAGTACGGAGATGCACGGGTGCAACCTTCCGTAAGAGAGGCTAGGGGCTTACGCTCTGAGGTAGCCCTTCCCCCGTGGACAAACGCAACTCCCACAAGGAGGATCTCATTCCATGTGAGGAAGAGTCCATTCCCATGGATACGAGAGGCGTAAAAAATGTCCGAGCTGGGGGGACCCTGTGTGTGAAGCACGGGGTCGGACGACAATTTAACATCATGTGTTAAGGATGATGTGCTCAGCAGTTTAACGTCCTGCAGCTTGGATGAGGTGGGTTCGCTCCACACTCCTAGGGATTACATGCCCAATTCCCTCTACCCCTTGTGGGAGGGAAGGCATCAGCAAGGCCTTAGTGAAGGGGGGTTGTAGGGCGAACCACTGGGGGGTCCACGTTAGCGTGGCTATGCGAAGAAGCAATAGCCGTTAGCGTGCCTATGCGGAGAAGCATAAGGCAAAGCAACGAAACGGGAAACACCACCCAAGGGACCTTGAGGTTACTTCGTACGAGCCTGGAAGGCCGTACGGGAAAACAACGCATGGCGCACATTCCCGACAGAGAAGACATCATGTGCTGGCACGGAAGGGCAGCGAAGGGGTGTCAAGGTAAAGGGGTCCTGGGTGTTGCGCACAAAAGGAAGGCTTGCGCGAAACAACACTGGGATGGCGCACAATAGGGCCAAAGTATTGTGCGGATAAGGGATTACGCGCAAGGTATTGCGGGCGGAGAAGAGGATTGCACGTAAGGGACAACGATCGCGTGCAAGGGAAGCAACAGGAGGAGGAGGGAAATTCACCGAAGCCGGTGGAGTTACGCACAAAGGCGAACCCCGGGGCAAAGTTGCGTGAAAAAAGAGATTAACTGGAAGTCATATTGCGTGCGGGGGGAGTGGAATTGCGTGATCGAGAGCAGATCCGAATTCCTCAACCCCCAAACCGTCAGGGGTCGCCTTCTATTCATAGGCCCCATCCGGTGCGGAATCCAGGCGGCACGTGAAATCTTTCGTGCCAGGAGCCGTCAGTGCGCAAAATCTCGCCGTGCGGAACCGGGGCGTGCAAATATTGCGCGCCTCATCATCTTGATTACGCGAATCCCGAGGATACTTTGCACGCACAACATTATTTCGTGCGGATCCTCCTTTATTTCACGCACTACTACACGGGCCTCCGGATCGGGCCTCTGACTCCGAATATGACTTCGCTTCATCACTTCAAAACTTCCTCCAGGAGTTACAGACTTTTTCGGCGTCTACAGAGTCCTACTATTCAGAAGATACAAAAGTGGTAAGGGTTTATTTCACAATCTCATTATTATTTGAGATTGTTTATGTTTATGTATCCCATAGAGGAATTATTTAATATTTATATCTTAAAATAAATTTATTTTATTCACCTATGGTTATTAATGAACTTTTTTAAGTAATAGTACCATTTTTATGCTCTTTTATACTTAAAATGATCGATAAAATTCATTTAAGAAAATATGAATTTATTTCTATCTTCAATCGAAAATCATTTTTCTTCCAAAACCATGTTTTATAAAAAAAATTAAAAATGTTTTATAATTATCCAAAAGATTTACTAAGTAAATTTTTACCCATGTTTGAATTTTTATAATTTTTTTGATAGGAAGCTTCTTGTCATTTTATGAATGAGGCACTTTTCTAACCTTTTTATAGTGAAAAAGGAATGTTCTTTTTTAACTTATTTTGCATGAAAAAAATTAACCGCCATTATTATTTTAATTTTTTGAAGTTTCTTATGCAATTTTAGAAGTTTATTTTAAAATAAGATGTTATTTTATAATATTATGGAAATTAATTGTTTTTAATAGTGATTTTGAAAGAAAGGGATTTTGAATATATTTTATAATTTTCTAGTTCTAAAATAAAAGGGTGATTTTCAAATAAAGGTTATTGTACACTAGAAATATTCCATGTGATATTTAAAAATCATTTTACATATAATAAGACATGATTTGATGTTACCTATGCTTTAATGGGGATATAATCAAATGATACCATCCTTTTTATTTCCCAGAATGGTTTATGATTAGTTTGACAGGGGATGTACTATGTTAATACCATTAATTTTAATTTGGATGGTTTATGATTATGATTGTTGATGAGGAAAATTATTTACATTTAAAATTATGGTTTAAATATGAATGTTTATGTGATTTATGTTTCACCCCTTTCATGTGAGGAATGAATTGGACTTAGTAAGTGATGAGTTGGGCCCTCTATAGCCCCTCGATGCATCGACATGTCTCATGAGATAAACTATATTGGGTTTTTACTTATTCATTAACCCCCCCCCCCCACACATATATATATGTCATGACACAAGGCATAAAAATTATTAGATTTCTTGGAAGAAGGCCTTAGTGGTATGTTTCATATGTCCAACATTATGCATTCAATCATTATGAATATAGTTATTGATATTTCATGTGACTATTCTATTAGTTAGAATATCCAGGGTTAAGTTTCATGATCATGTGATTACTTATATGAAATTATTTGATCATAATTTATTCCTTCCATATTATGATCAATTTATTGATTAAATGTTATATGTTTAAGTTATTTACCTTTCCATATTTATCATGCCTTATTTATTCATATCTTCCACTGTACACAACCCTTACTGAGAATTTTAGCACACTCCTTTCTTATATTTTATTTTTCCAAGGATACAAGGAAGTGTTTTGTGATTGATATGAAGGGATAAACTAAATGTAATAATGTAATTTTCAAATAAATTTCCTTGTGTATTATATATTTTAATATGTAATGTGAATTTAAAGTATTTATCTAGTTTAACAAGACTAATTAAGTCTTTCGAGATTAAATTTATTGTAACTTATGACAATTTAATAAAGTAGATACTGACTCTAGGCTATTGGGGTAATGT
The DNA here is from genome assembly GCA_963277665.1 of Viscum album. NCBI lineage: Eukaryota > Viridiplantae > Streptophyta > Magnoliopsida > Santalales > Viscaceae > Viscum > Viscum album. The sequence goes on along the minus strand of OY728161.1, from coordinate 2,115,504,662 downwards.
TCGCAACAGTTGGTATCATATGAGGTTTTGTAGAATCCTTGGGAGATAGATTTAAGAAAACATAGATTAGTGAAAATAAACCTATTATATAATTTGAGGATATGTAAAGAATAACATCCTAATTTTTTGGTAAGGAAGATATTATAAGGTTTTCTCTAGAAAATAAATCCCTATCAAGATAATATAAGTGGACATGGTTTTGGTACAAACGTACCTAGGGGAAATAACCCTGATAATGGAATATCAGGATTGAACTGATCAACACATGGTGAATGAAAATGGCCCTTACTATGCACCAGTTTTGAAACTCCATGAATATATGATTAGGATAATTCAATTTTTTTACAAACCATTATGAAGGATTTGAAAATAGTGATATCTGCAAAGAAACCATTTTTATGATTATGATAATATCTAGGTCTACCATTAATTTGGTGAGTATTGATAATAATAACTAAATTATTAAAATTATATGGTTTACGTTTTTTATAAAACAAATAAAATAGATATCTATATATTAAAGAATAAATTAGAACCATTTGAAATGAAACGAAATGTTTTCTAAAAGTAGTATTTTTCTAAAAGACGGTTTTGTTGCGCTTTGCACACATAATTTATTATTAATTTTCAAAAATTATATATTTTTTTGAAGAAATAAAATTAATTTTTTAAATCATCATATCAAAGTTTACTTAGGGTGAATTTTTTTGAATTTTTCTATTTTTTTTTATTTTTCGATGAATAATGAAAAATACTAAATTTTAATTGAAAACTGTCTTTCCGTTCAAATTATTTATAATGTTAAATTATATTTTTAATTAGATTTGAAGTAAATTTATTTCAATTATATATCAATTAATCCAATTTAGGTTATTTTAATTCATTTGATATTGAATCTTTATATAAAAACTTTGTATACATTTGAACACTTTCTCAACGAAAACCTGCTTTCTCATCGCTTTTATAGGATTAATTTTAAATTAAAATTTTACACTTATGTGAATATAATTTCAAGGAATTTATTCCAAATTTTTAATAAGTATAATTTATATTACTAAATAAGTTTAACTTAATTTTTTACCATAATTAATAGTAAAAATAGTTAAAATTATTTTCTGTGATTAAGGTAAAAAATGATTTACTCAGGATTAAAATAAAAATATAAGGGTTAAAATGGCCTAAAAATTGTATAAAATCTATTTTATGGACATATTTGGACCTTATAATGTCTAATTATCTATGATTATTCATTTTTTACCCTTATTTAATGTGATAAATATTGATACACCTTTTTCTTTTTAAAAATTGCAGCTGTGTCACTCACCCCACTTATAAAAGGCCGAACCCTCTCCTATTTTCTTCACACATTAATACCATTTTTATTATGATAATAAATATCACAATAACTCACCAAATTCTACAACCTAATATTATAATCCTTTTTTTATAAAAAATATCTTCTAGGAATACTTTAGGTATAATTCTAAAGAGGTGGTCTGAGAAGAGGTAAAATTCATAACTATATATTTTTATTTTATTTCTTACTCCACCTCCTTAAATTATTATTAAACCATGATGATACAATAAATTAAGTATATTCTATACAATTATATTTTTTTATTTCAAGGTAATTACCTAAACCACTCCTTCCATCAAATTGTTTACGAAATCATCATTTGTGTGTATAGCGGACTACCATCTCGTGAACTCATGCCATTCATTTTTCCATTACCACCTATCACGGTTGGGTATGAGGATGGATATATAGTATATAGTATATATATATATTATATTTATATCATAATTACACATTTTTATTCATTATATCATATAAAAAATTTTACTTTCCATTTTTTAGGGGATATGATAATTTCTATTGTCTGTACGACGGACTACCACCTCATGGTAGTGATGTGACTCATCTTTCACTATAACATTATGTAAAAGGAAAAAGTATAAATTTAATGATTATATGTGATATAAATGAAATAATTATGATATTAATTACATATTTTCCATTCTAAAAACATAATATATAATTTTCTTTATTACATTTTCACTCACTGAAATATGATAACGTCATTCATGTACGTGTGGACTACTACCTTTAAAAAATAATGTGACTCTCTTTTCATCACAAAACAATATGGATTATATATATAATAATATTTTAAAAAAATAATATGGTATATATGATATTATTATCATTACGTAAAGACAAAATATTACTTAATTTATTTCTATAATGAACATTAAAACATGGAAAAGTTACTCATGCGTACGTATGACTTACCTTCTCCATGATTGTAAAAAAGTTAAATTTTCATAACCATTTATCATTATTGTTTTTAAAAGTATAAATAATGTATAAATATGATAAATATTTCATGATTATTTTTTTATATGTTTAAATAATGAACTCTTTTACCATAGTCAACCTACCAATATCATTTTTTACATATAAGCCAAATATCATTGAAACATATGACATAAAACTAATTTATTAAGTAATAATATATTACATGGTAATAAGTGAAATAATAGAAATAATAAAATTAATAAAGGTTATTAAGTAAGTAAATAATTAACATAATTTTCTTATCTAGGAAGATAAATAACGTACATGATGAGTCAAACTCAAGGTAAGGGTTTCTTTTCTCACTTTTACTTGAGTGAGACATACACCATATTCACCACTTATTTCTTTTGAGTGATGTATATACTTCCCTTTTTGAATGTTATATCATGAATTAATTTATATTAATGTAATTTAATGTTTAATTTATTTTTTTAATTTAAGTATATTTATTTCATTGTGCTTATGATATAACAGTTACTAAAGTGGTAAAGGTTTATTTTACAATCTCCTCATTATTTGGGATTGTTTTTGTTTAAGTATCCGTTGGGGAAATTATTTGATATTTATATCTTATAATAAATATAATTTCTTCAACATTTATTAATAATGATTTTTTCAAGTAATATTACCATTTTCCACTCTTTGGTACTTAAAATTATTGATAATATTTTTAATAAAATCCTACTTTTTCTCTCTTTAGTCAAAAATCATTTTTCATCAATACCAATATTTTTTATTATTTTTCAAAAAAAATTTTTGTAACACCCCAAGATTTTAAAATAAGGTAATTATTTTATATATCATATGTGACACACAACACTGATCTTAAAATACCCATGAAATATATCTCTTTAAATTAAATCTCTTAGATAACTTGCGGAACACACAAACCCTAGTTGAAATGAACTATATTATAGTATACCATTATAATAGAACCGTTAAATTAATAAGAATGAATATTAATAACTAAATTATGAATTTTCTTATATATTTATTATAAATAAAAAATGAATCATTTAAAATAGAAATAAATATTTTTAAAAAACTGTATTTTTACTAAAAGATGGTTTAGTAACGTTTTGCGCGCATAGTTTATAATTCATTTTTTTCCAATTCTAGAGAATTTATTTGATAAAATTAACTTAACTTTTTAACTCATCATATAAAAATTATCTTAGGGTGATTTTTTGGGATTTTTTTGATATGTTTCATTTTTCAATGAATAATGAAAAGCACTGAATTGTAATTGAAAACCGCCTTTTTGTTTAAATTATTTATAAAGATAAATTAATTTTAAATTGGAATTAAAGTGACATGAATTAAATTACATATCAATTAATTCAATTTCTACCATTGAAATAATTTTCATAATGAATTTTGATAGAAAAACCTTGTAAACTTTTGAACATTTTTTCTTTGAAAACCCGCTTTCTCGTCGCTTTCATGAGAATAATTTTAAATTAGATTTTGCCACTTATGTGAATTAAAATTTCAAAAAATCATTAAATATTTATAATAATAATTATTTATATTATCTAATAAGGTAAAATTAATCTTTTACCAAAATGAATAACAAAAAAATAAAAATTATTTACTATAGTTAAGGTAAAAATGGATTTACCGAGGTTAAACATAAATGCTAAGGGTTAAAATGATGTATATATTTGTATGAAATATATTATATGGATATATTTTGATTTTATAATATCTAATTACATAAAATAATCTATTTTATATCCTTTTGTCATGAGAAAAACTTGGGTACACATTTTTATTTTTAAAAATTACATGTGTGCCACTCACCTCACTTATAAAATTCCACCTTCTCACATCTCTTATTAACACATTCAAACCATTTTGGTTTTGAAAATACCTATTAAAATAACTTACCAACATTCATAAACTAATACTAGAGTAATTGGTTTATTCATAAATCAATTCTATGAATACTTTAGGTATAATTCTAAAGAGGTGGTTTGAGAAGATGTAGCATTCCTAACTCGTAATTTTTGATTTATTTCTTCATCCACCTCAATAATTTCTTTAAAACATTATGATATAATAAAATAAGTATCTTACATATATTGAGATTTTTAATGTTAATTTCATGATCTACAACCATCCCCACTTCTATAAAATGGGTTACAAAATCGTCATTTATGTGTACGACGGACTACCCCCTTGTGAACTAATGTCATTCGTTTTTTCTTTACCACCTATAAAACTTGGGTATGATGATAGATATAAATTATATAAATTATATTTATAAAATAATTATACCTATAAAGTAATTATATCATATATTCCATTTTACTTTCCATTCCATAAGGGACATGATAACGTTGCTCATGTGTACGACAGACTACTGTCTCACGAAACGACGTGATTTGTCTTTCACTAATGATTTACATGGAAGGTGAAAAGGATATAGTTAATTAATATATGTGATATACATGAAATAACTCTGTTATTATTTACATATTTCAAATTCTTAAAAAATAATATATGATATTCATTCTTACATTTTAACTCATTGAAAGATGATAATGTCCTTCGTGTACATGTGGACTATCACCATCATGAAACGACAAGACACTATTTTTTTCACCAAAACACATGGATGGAATATATAAGTATATTTAAATAAATAATATATATATATATATATATATATATCATATTATTAAAATTTTGTAAAGATAAAATATTACTTATTTTCTTTCCATAACGAACATTGGAAAATGGAAACGTTACTCATGCTTACGTACGACCTACCATCTCCTTGGTTACAACATAGTTTATTTTTCATAACCATATTTTAATATTGGTTTTGAAATTATAAATGATGTATAAATATGATAATTATTTCATTATAATTATTTTTTAGGTGTTTAAATAATGACATCTTTGACTATTGACAACCTACCAAAGTTATTTTTAACACACAATCCAAATATCATTGAAACATCCTAACTAAACCTAATTGATTAAGTAATAATATATCAAATGGTAAAAATTTAAATAAAAGGAATAATAATATTGAAAATTTTCTTAATATATTAAATAATTAATATACGTTTATTATTCAAGAATATAAACAATGTATGTGATGAGTCTGACTCAATATAATGGTTTCTCATCCCCCTTTTACTTCTGTGAGACATACAACATATTCACCACTTATTTCATTTATATGGTCTGTATACATAACATTTTTATATTATATTAGAAATTAATTTATCTTATGATATTTAATGTTTCATTTAAGGTTATTTATTTCATGGGCCTTATGATATAAAGTTACCAAAGTAATATGGTTTTATATCACAATCTCATCATTATTAATTATTATTTTTATTTAAGTCTCCATTAGGGAAATTATTTGATATTTCTATATATAAATAAATCCATTTTTCACATATTTTTATTTATGATTTTTTTAATCAATTCTACCATTTTCAACTCGTTGGTACTTAAAATTACTGAGATTTTTTTATGAAAATGTGACTTTATTAGTCTCTTTGGTAAAAAATACCTTTTCATCAAAACCTAAGTTTTATAAAAATGTTTTCAATTTTTTTTAACACCCTAATATTTTAAAATAATTATTTTTTTATAGTGTATGTGACATATAACTCTATGATTAAACGACCCATGAAATATATTTCTTTAAATTGAATGTCTTAGATAGCTTACGGAACACGAAACCCCGAGTCGAAATAAACCATAATGTAGTATACCATTTTAACATTATCATTAAACTATAGGGTATGAATAGTTCTAACTAAATTATGAATATTAGGGTTATTTATTTTTCATAAATAAAATAATAATCATTTAAATGAAAAGGAAGCATTTTCTAAAAACTGTATTTTTACTAAAAGGCGGTTTAGTCATATTTTGCACACATAATTTAAAACTAATTTTTACCAATTTTAGAACATTTATATGGTAAAATGAAATTTATTTTTTAAATTATCATAAAATAATTAGCTTAGGGTGAATTTTTGGGATTTTAATGAAATGTTTCTTTTTTTCAATGAATAATGAAAATTACTGAATTTTAATTGAAAATTTATTTTTTGTTTAAATTATTTATAAAGTTAAATTTTATTTTAAATTGGTTTTAAAGTTTAATTTGTTAAATTATATATCAATTAATCCATTTTATGTTATTTTAATCATTTTAATATTTAATTTTGATATGAAAACCTTATAAAATTTTGATCATTTTCTCTTTAAAAACATGCTTTCTCGTCACATCTGCAGGATTAATTTCAAATTATATTTTCCCAATTATGTAAATTGAATTAAATAAATGGATTAAATATTTAGAATCTACATAATTTATATTATATAATAATTCCAAATTAATTTTCGAATAAAATGAATATAAAAATAATAAAAATTATTTACCACAGTTATAGTAAAAATGGATTTATCTGGGGGTTAAACTTCAAAGATAATGGTTAAGATGAATTAAAAACATGTATAAAATATATTTTATGTACATATTTAGACCCTATAATGTCTATTAATCAATATAAATCCATTTTTAACTCATGTGTCATGTGAGAAACATGGGTACACCTTTTTCTTTTCAAAAATTACAAGTTTGCCACTCACCTCACATATAAAAGGTCACAACCTCTACTATATTATTTATACCTTATAACCATTTTGGTTCAGACAATACTAGCCCAAATAACTTCTCAACATAAAAAATTTAATACAATAATCCTTATTTTTTATATAAATCCTATATATGAAGGATTTTAGTGAAAACCTAATGAGGTTACCTGAAAAAGAGGCAATGTTCTTCAATGAGCATTTTTTATTTTATTTCGTTCTCCAACTCTATAAAATATTATTAAAACATGATGATATAATAAAAAATTATATTAAATATTCTTATATGATTTTTATGTTAAGGTAACAATCTAAAACCATCCCCACTTCCATCGAATGGTTTATGAAACCATCATTTGTATGTATGACGAACTACCTCCTCAGGAACCAATGTCATTCATTTTTTCAATTACTACCTCTCACGGTTGGGTATGATGATGAATAATATATATATATATATATATATGTATATGATATTTATAAAATAATTATATACCTAAAATCATTATATCATATATATAATTTTTACTTTTCATTCCATAGGGGATACGGCAACGCACTCGTGTGTACGACGAACTACAACCTCATGAAGCGCTGTGATTTGTTTTCACTAATGCTTTACATAGAAGGTAATAAAGATAAGGTTTATAAATATATATGATATAAATGAAAAAATTATTATATTAGTGAAATACTTATCATTATTAAAAGATAACATATCATTTTATTTCTTACCTTTTCACTCACTTAAATATGATAACATCATTCGTGTACGTGTGAACTACCACCTTTACTAAGCGATGCGACTCTCTTTTCATCACCACATGACATGGATGAAATATATCAGTATATTTATGGAATTAATAAGTTATTTAGGATATTATTATCATTATTCAAAGATAAAATAATACTTACATCCTTCCCATAATTATCATTGAAAAAATGGAAATGTTACTCATGCATACGTATGACCTACCGTCTCAATGATCATAACATAATTCATTTCTCAAATAAATCATTCAAGACTTGTTTTAAAAGTATAATTGATGTTTAAATATAATACTTATGTAATTATTTTTATTCTGGATGTGATGAAACTATATAATATTAATAAGAACAAGAACTTTCATTAGAAATCACAAATGGGAAAATTAGGCAATTAATACACAAAACAATGAAAATAATGAACAATTATTAATTAATGGGTTATAAAATGTTATAAAAGGATAATATATATATTTTTTAAAAATTAATATCGTTATTTTATAAGTTAATAACATGTTTAAAAAACTATACATGAGGTTAAAAAATGTTCAACTAAAAGGAATCACGAGGTAAGGGACTTCGTCTCAATTTCTCTTCATTGAGGCATATTGTAATTTATGTACCTAATTTCTTTTATATAGTGTATATATTTCGCCTTTGACATGTAATATCATGAATAATTTATCATTCATGGTATTTCTAATTTTCAATTTTAATTATTTTATCTAATGGCATTTGACTTAAGAGTTACCAAGTGGTAAATAATTATATAACTCTTCACCAATTAGTTCTCACTTCAACGTTATGATCATTATAAGGGTTTATTTAAAAATAACATTCTCATTGAGACTATTTATTCTTTAATTTTAGTTTATTGAAACTATTTTAAAATTTTATAATAAACTCATTTCATTTTATCCTCCTCTAGTTATTCATCAAAATTTTCATGTAACAGTACCATTTTACGCTCTTTGGTACCTAAAATTATTGAGAAAATGTTTTTAAGAAAATATGACTTCATTTCTATTTTCAGTCAGAAATATGTTTTTTTACAAAAGTATTTTTTCTAAAAATGTTTTCAAATTTATTTTTACTTTTTTTCTAAATTATTTATTAAATGAATTTTTACCCATTTTTTTCTTTTTAAAAATTATTTCAAAGGAATATTTATGTCATTTTGAAAACAATTCCCATTTGTCTTTTACCAAAAAAGTGAATCGAATATTTGTTTCAATGTGTATGACATGAATGTAATTTATAAACATCATGACCACTCAAAATTTTTAAATCTTATTTTATAATTTTCAAATATTATCTTTAAATAAAAGTATTTTCAAAATGTTTTGTGAAATTTTAGTTTTAAAAAGTGATTTTCAAAATAGAAATGATAGTTTCCTCAATAATATTTTTTAAAGATAATTTTTATGGTATTTTTATTCATAAATGATAAAAAACCATTATTATTAATCAAATGGTTACATATTGTATTGATATTATCCTTATTCTTTATATGGATGGTTTATGATCATTTTAACCAAGGAAACTATTGACATTCACTTCCTAGATTAATTTTTATAGGAATTAACTTTCCCTTGAATTATTTTCTTTCTCGTGGATATTAAATTTCCTCTAAATATCCTTATTATTATTCTTGGATATGTTTATTGCTTAAAAAATATATCATATCTATATATAATGTTCTACATTGAAATTTATTTTTTGATCTGGGGAACTATTAACAATTCTTTATTCCTTACCCAATACAAATATTTGATGATAAAACACATTGATCATGAATTAAATCAATTATTTCATATATAAGGAATTATTTAGACATGAAGAAAAATGTGGTTCCTGGTCATAGATATCCCCTCGATGCATTAATAGTCTCATGAGGTGAATCAATAATCTATTATAAAATCATTTTTTCAAACAAGATGAGTTTTTACCCAGTAGTTTTAAACTGTCTTGGGGATAGATCTTAACAATAGATGTATCATGTTCCTAAGACATGGAATCTAGTAATTAAGAATTTTGTTTATTCATAATTCAGTTATTATTATCCATGATATTTTCATAATGATATTATCTCTGGATTAATTTAATTATATGTTATTGATAACATAGAATGTGTGTTTAATTATTTACCTTTCCATATTGATTATGACTTATCCAATTATAACAGTCATGTTATTAATTAAAGGTCATGTGTTTTCAGTTATTTACCTTTATATATTAATTATTATCCATGATATTTTTGAATTGATATTATCTATTGATGCACTTCCTTCTCAATTCATTTATTAGATGACATGTGTGTTCATTTATTTACCTTCCCTTATTGATTATGATTATTTATTCACGATTGATTCCATTGTACATAACCCTTAATGAGAATTTGAGCACACCCTTATTTTGTTTCCTTTCCAAAGAATCGATGGCTTTTACTATTATTGATATGAAAGGATATGCTAGAGTAAATATTGTTATTATAAAAAACAATGCATTATAATTTTTATATTAAAATGTAATCCAAGACTCATGTATATATCTAGTTTACTAACACTACTTAATGGTGTAATTTGGGCCCAACTCAGCTCGAACTGAACCAGATTGGGTCAAACCTGACTTTCCCTCTAAAAAACTATTCCACAAACCACTATTCGTGTTGGACCAGGATGGCCCGAACAACCCCATGAGGCAGCATGAGCCCAGCCTTGGGCTGGCCCAAACCATTAGGTCGGGCTAAGATTTTTGGGCTAGGCCATGGGTAAGCCCTTTCATACTTTTAAATTTAAAATCATAAATATTTTTATTAAAATGCATTTCATTTGTTTTCAAAACTTTTTCCATTTTTGAAATATGAAAATGTTGTAGAAGTGTTTAATTTATTTAAAGACTCATTTTTTAAGTAACTACCTCATGATTCTCTCATTTTCTAATGGAATGTTTTTTTATTTTTTCATACACCACATTTTTTTCTTTTAATTCAATTAAAATTATTTATTTATTTATTTCCAAATTACATGTTTCCAATCACACACTTTATTTTAAATTTTTCCCACAAATCATTTCTCTCTCCAATAAACATACTCAATCAAATACTACAATTTTATAATGATTTTTCCATCTTATGCATTTCAATTTATTTTAACCTTTTTAAATTTAAATAAATTTTATTTCCTCTATTTTACAAATAGTATATATATATATATATCGTTTCATAATAAAAACATTCCATATTTTTTTACATCAATGTATTATTTATACATGATATATTTTATATTTATAAAATTATTTATGCATTGACTTATGAGTTATTATATATATATATATATATATTATGTCAAATTGTTGATATATAATTATATATGTCATGTTAAATAAATTTCTGATATATAATTATATATATTATGTTTAAAATCATTAATATTTTTTTTAAAATGTTAGCTTTCTTAAAAAAATGTTAGCTTTTTAAAAAATCATTTGTTTTTTAGAACAATCTCAAAATGTTGTACATGTGTTTTATTTATTTAAAGACTCTTTTTTTTTCTAATTTAATTCCTCATGATTATCTCAATTCCCAATGGAATGTTTTTTTTATTTTTTCATACACCATTTTTTTTTATTTTAATTCAAATTAAATTTATTATTTATTTATTTCCAAATTACATGTTTCCAATCAAATGCTTTATTTGACATTTTTTTTTCAAAAAATCATTTATCTCTCCAATCAACATAATCAATCAAATCTTATATTTTATATATTTTTTTCAATATTATAGGTTTCAATTGTTTAACAATTTTAATTTTAAAATGTATTTATTTCATTTATTTTACAAATAGTTAATATATATACTGTTTCATAATAAAAACATTCCACAATTTTTTGCAGAAGTGTATTATATAAACATAATATATTTTATATGTGTAAAATTATTTATTCACCAATTGATGAGTTTTTATATATATATATATATATTATGTTAAATTTTTGATATATAAATATATATATTATGTTAAATAAATATTTGATATATATATACAGAAATATATATATATATATATATATATATTATCATAATAAAAATATTAAATATTGTTAAACAAACAAAAGAATTTGTGATGAAAAAAGTATATAACAATTAAACATTATGAAATTTTACTATTTATTTGTGTAGTGACAAAAAATTGAAATAGTGAAATATATTTAACAGAAAAATACATTATATATTTATGCCATTACAAAATCACATTACAGAAAACATAAAAAAAATTAATCATCTAATTCTGATGTTGTGTATTTGGTGGGGATTGAAAACATGTCAAGTTCAGTATCAATGTTGATAAATTCTTGTTGTTGATATTATGTATAAAAATTATCCCTTGTGACTATAATAGCTTCATCTATGTTTGGGGTAATCCATATATGATAACCAATAAAAACTGATCCCCCTATACAAAAAGTAGACTTGGATGAAACTGAAGAAAAGGAACCACTAATTACATCATGTGAAATTCATGTAAGTACCATAAATGTAGATTCATAATATTTCCACAAATTTAAAATATCAAATTTAGATTCATTATCAATTTATTAAGAGTTTAAATATCGTTGCAATATATATGTTATTGCACTGTAAGATTCAAAAAGTCAACTATTTTATATAGTCTTCCATATACTTCCACTACTATGAGAAGAATGTGTAGCTTGTGTGGGAAGTCTACTAATATCAACATGTATCATAAAATTATATTCATTATACAATTGTTCTAAAAAAATAAAATATACCATCAAATTGAGATTCATCACCACAAATAATTTCTATTTTTTTTTCAAACCATTGTCTTTATATCTTAGGTCCAATATAATTTTTATTCCAAAATATTTATCAACTGTTTCTTTTATATAATTAATAATTGTTATATAATATCCATAAGAAATAAATTTTATAAAAAAGACTTTATATCTATTTAATAATTTAAAACTAAAGGTGATGTAGGAATATATACATGTGAAGACAATTAAGTCAATTTTTAAAATACATGCAAAAAATCTTTATATAATTTAACTTGACCCCAAAATTTTATTTGAGGATAATAATCCCTTTTCATACTGTTGTATACTGAAAAAATAAATCTATTGCTTTTATTTTATTTAAATATAATTTTAACATATATTATGTATAATTCCATCTATTTTCTACATCCAATTGTATTTTCATTCTTTCATATTTTCATATTGAAAAATAATTCTATATACTTGTACACGATTAGTAGAGATATTAATAATGCTAATGCATTTTCTAATAATATCTACACAATATTTATAAATAGATAAACATATGTAACAATTAAATGTATAATATGATTATAATAATAAACATGATTTTTTATTATCACATGGTAATTGTAATGAAGATATAAGATATGTAACTGTATTATTATAATAAGATGAATTATTCATAGTAATTTTAAATAATTTATTTTTCAAAAACCATTCAGAAATATGATATCTTAATGTAGCTCTTAGTGAATGATCATTATATGGATGTTCAACCAATTTAAATGAAATAATTTTTTTAGGTAATTTCCAATAATTATCAATAAAATGATCAGTAATGCATTGATATTAATATGTCTATTAGAAGTCCATAAATCAAAATTTAAACAAACATGTCCATTTAATTCTTTGAAAATATTTTTCATATCTAATTTAATATTGTTAAATTTTTTGTATTTTTTTCCAGTAGTATTTCATGAAAATGGTTTATATTTAGGAGTAAATTCTCCATGAACTAAATAAGTAATACATGGACATTCAATAGTATTAAATTGTTTTTATTTTTTTAATTATATAAACAACCATAATATTTTGTGAACGTATAGGATCATAAGAAAAATTACTTAATTTATTACAACCTAATTTTATTTGTGTTATAATATATGATTTAATTATTTTTATATGTGAATTATGCCTTTTAAGGTGGCTAGTTCCAATATTAGATGAACCAATAAGTAACTTATCATAATATTTTCATTTTTATTTAATGTTCTTTTACCCTCATATTCATTGATATTTTTTTTTCAAAGTGACCCCAAACATTAGATTGATTTTTAGGTTTAGATGACGATGTATCTTGAGGATGATGAGATGAAGATGAAATATCAACACTGGGTGAGACAATAGATTTAGGATAAAAAATGACAGGGATCTATTTAAAAAGTAAAATAAATTATAAATATAAAAATAATAAATAAAATACCACATTGAAAGTGTGTGGGGAAAACATAAAGTTGATGTTCGTATGCACAAACAACATAAAAAAGTAGAAGAATCACTACAATAACATTTGTGTAGTGCTGTGATAGAAGTGGTTTGATGGAATAGGTGGGAAGTTTAAAGTAATAAATTTAGAAAAAACACAGGGAGGTCTTGTCATTTATAATGGAAAACATTCGTTTTTTCTTGTTTTTTTAATATCAAATGGTCCTTTGACAGTTTGTTTTTTGATCTCTATGGGGTTCAAATACACCCAAAATAGTCCTTTGACAATTTATTTTATTTTTTTGATCTCAAGGGGGTGAACATTCTCCCAAAATGGTCATATGACCATTGTTAATTTTTTAATTAATGTTTTAGGGATGGGAAAAATAGTGGGTGGTGGGGGTGGAGGTGCATTCCCAGGTAGGCATGTTAACCCATTTTTTTAGAAAATTAATATATCTTTCATTATTTTGATAGTTTAAAATATTTATTAATATGAGGAAAGGGGGTGGGGTGGGGATGTGTGTTTTTCTCTATGCGAGACAGGATGTGTGACCAATTTGTTTTAAAAAAAAATTAATATAACATTTTTAGTTTGACCATGTAAAAAAATATTAATATATTGAACAGGGGGTGTGCTGCATGCTACAAGAGGGGGTGGGTGGGAATGTGCATGTTGTGTTTTTTATTAATATATATATATATATATATATATATATATATATATATATTTATATCTAATCTTGAAATTTTTAACTTGGCACACCGCTCGGACTAGTAGGTCTAGGCGCAACCATGGAAACTTGTGGAAGGGGTTCGAGTCTCCCTACCCGCAATTTTCCAGTTATTTTTTAGAGTGAACAAGATTTTGTGGGCTTGGATTCATATGGTCTGAAGGTTTGGGATGACCCGGCCCTGATTGTGGGATTACTTACATAGGTCTAGGCCCGACCTGATGAAGCATCAACCCAATCCCGACTTAGCCTGACTCGGGCTTTTTCGGGACATGCTGCTAGGGCTTTCGGCCCAAGCCACTCGGGTTACTGGGATGGAATTACACCCTTAACAATAAAAAACTTTTTGTTCCATTGGGATGTGATTCCCCTATGTCTTATTACAATGTAATAAAGAAGATACCAACTCTAGGTTACCAGATTCAGAGTCGTTACTATTGGTATCAGAGTAATTTTAGTATAAAACTAAGGAACTAGATTAAGGAAAACATAGATTTGTGAACATAACCATATAATAGACTACAAGGATAATTAAATAAGACCATACTAAAGTTTTGGTAAGTAAGATATTATATTTTTTTTCCTAGAAAGACATCATTTTATGGATTCTACAAGTAGATTTTGTTCTAGAATTGAGGTACCTCGGGGTAATAACTCCAAAAAATAGGGCATTAGACTTGACCTGATCATCACCTGGTGCATGAAAATAGGCCCTACTGCACACCTAGTTTAACACTCCATGAGTATATTCTTAGGATAATTCAAATTTTCTTTAAAAAACATTATAAAGTATTTGAAAATAGATATATCCCCAAATAAACCATGTTTTTGATTTTTATATTAGCTATGCAATTTTTTTAATTTATGTTATGTATTTCACTAGTTTTGGGATTATAAATTATGTTTCGTAATGATATGATATTATATATAGTACTCAATCATTTAGAAATGGCTATTATCCGAATTAATGTGAACCACATCAATATATATAATCCAAAGATTAATAATGACTATTTATTTGACAGGATTAAGCCAATATTTCAAAGGGAACTAATCTCCTAAATATTATCACCATATGAGTACATAGTATCATCCGTTAACAAGATATAGAATTAATTCTCTAAGTATAATGTATTCAAGGGGAAGAAAGAGAATAAGAGGATATTAGGAAAAAATATAGATAAAGGGAAGAGGGGAAAAAGGATTCTCCAACATGTTATAATTGTGGAATGAAACACCCTAGTGGTTTCTTACAAGGAATGTGAGTTTTATACAAGTGTAGAGAGAAAGGTCACCATGTTTCTGATTTAAAGGGAAATAAAAAAGTTTCCAATGTACAATTATTCAATAGTAAGTAAATGATACACAACACAAATCAATTTATCAAGTTTCAAAGGAATATACCTCAAAAGAACATAATGAATCATGGTTAAGGTTAATATATTACAACAAAAGAAGTGGAAAAATTAATGTTTTTGTGTTTGGATTCTAGAATTATGTAATTTTATTATTTTATCAATGATATCATTATTATAAGAATTATGAAATGTATAAGGATTGTACTGTGGTACTTTTTCCTTATGTATTTGAAGGAGTATGTTGAACAGTACCAAAGACCAAGAAAAATTATTTAGTGTAAAGTTGAACTTATTGGAAAAGGAATGATTGAGGGAAAGATAACCCTTAATATATTCTTGATGTTGAGATAATGATGTTTGGATAAAGAGATGATTAATATGGATAAAGTAAATTGGATAATACTGACTACCTTGGAACTGATTAACAATTTTTTGAAAAAGGTGTTTATGCTATCATTGATGGAGATAGTAACATAATTGTATTTTATAAACATATCTAATAATCTATGTTATATTTAATGAATAATTAGTAATGAATGTTTTCAATAAGGTTTTATGGTAATTAATTTTATTACCTTGTTTCAGGGGAATACATGATGAAGGTATTAAAATTTTTGACATGTGAAAAAATAGATCTACTTCATATTGTTTGAGGGATTAATAATAATTTAATTTTATAAATTCAGTGATACTTTTTTTAAATTTTTGGATTGTAATATTTTGTAAGGGTCAAAAGGTTAACCATTTATGAAGTGGTTTAAGTTGAACTATGGTTTATGTTTTAGATATAAATATATTAATTCACCATATTAATAATTATTCAAATTGGATAACCAATAATAATCATTTTTTATAACAATAACAAGATATTTAAGCAGTTAATTATCATTATATTATAGATCCTATGATATTTTAAAAGTTAATTTTAGTGGTTCAGGAATAAAAAAAATTATTTTTTGGGTATTAATTTCTTGGAGTAAGTGATGAATTGGAAATTGATTGTAGAAAAACCTAAATATTATGTTGTGATTATGAAATAGAATGAAATCATGTAAGTATAATTTCTCATGAAAATTCATTAACGTTGGAAAAAGAATCTTGAAATAAAATTTTATCCTAATACCATCATTTCTAATGATATCAATGACCTTTTTCAAATCTATTTGGTTTATGGTTTTGTGGTTTTAAATTTTCACATGATCATTCACTTTATTGTGATCAATGATCTCTATCAATCTCCATCATTATCTGGGTATTATACTTTTCTTTAATGTAAAAATATTTATATACCACCTATGTTCTCTTATTTGGAAACTTAATTATGTGTTATTCCATATGAACATTGTGATACCTTTTATCTATTATTCGGAGGATATTTTATTAACCTTTTTATGATATGATTTTTCAACAAAGAAATTTTATAATATCAAACACTTTATTTCTGAGTGCAAGATCAAATTGCGAGGATGAAATTTATTTAATGTGGGGAGAATGAAACACAAAAATATTTTAAAACAATAACTTTTTCCTGATAGTGTATGCAACATGAAACAATAATCTTAAACAACCCATAATATATATTTCTTTAAATTTAATCTCTTAGATAGCTTATGGAACACGCAACCCCGAGTCGAAATGAACCATAATGTTGTATAACATTATAAAATAACCTTTAAATTGGTGGGTATGAATAGTAATAAATAAATAATTAAAATTATGATTACCAATTTATTATAAATAAAATAATAATCATTTAAAATAAAATGAAATGTTTTCTAAAAAACTGATTTTTCACTAAAAGACAGTTCAGTAGTGTTTTGTGCACATAATTTAAAATTATTTTTTTACCAATTTTAATTTTTTTTGATAAAATAAAATCATTTTTTTAAATATGAATATCAAAATTATCTTAGGGTGAAGTTTTTGAATATTTATAAAATGTTTCATTTTCCAATGAATAGTTAAAAAAAATTTATTTGAAAACCACCTTTTTGATTAAATTATTTATAAAGTTAAATTGTTTTTAAAATTTGTTTTAAAGAAAAATTAGTTCAATTATTTATCAATTAATCCAATTTAGGTCATTGAAATCATTTTCATATTAAATTTTTATTTAAAAACATTGTAAATATTTTAATATTTTCTCTTTGAATACTCTTTTTCTCATCGTGTTTATAGGATTAATTTTAATTTTAAATTTTAAATGTATATGAATGGAATTTTAAAAAATTTATTCCATATTTGGAATAATAATTTATATTATATAATAATGTAAAATTAATTTCTGGCCTAAATTAATAGTAAAATCAGTAAAAAGTATTTACCATGGTTAAGGTAAAAATGGATTTACTGGGGGTTAAACTAAAAAGCTAAGGGCCGGAATGAAAACAAAAATTATATAAAATATATTTCTTGGTCAAATTTTGACCCTATAATCTATATTTTTCAATAATTATCTATTTTGGACCCTTTTTTCAAGTGAAAAACATTTAACAAATTACAAGTGTGCCACTCACCTCACTTATAAAAGGACACCCATATCCTATCTTATTAACACCATAAAAACATTTTGATTCAAAAAATAAATTAAAAAATAAAATTTTAAAATCCATTTTCTCATCCTTTAGGCCTTATTTTGGGCATAAATTGAAATTATGAAGTCTTTTGGTGTAAACATATGGAGGTTACCCGAAGAAGAGGAAATGTTCTTCAACATGCATTTTTTATTTTATCTCTTCCACCATCTCCTCCAATAATTATTAACCAATTATGATTTAATTAACTCAGTATATTCCATATAATAAGATTTTTTATGTTAAGGTCAGGAATTTCAACCATCCCCACTTCCATCAAATGGTTTACAAAATCATTATTAGTGTGTACGGTGGACTACCACCCCACAAACCGATGTTAGTCATATTTCCATTACCACCACTCATGGTTGGGTATGATGATAAATATAAAGTATATATATGATATATTTATAAAATAATTATACCTATGGAGTCATTATATCATATATATATATTTTGAAATTTTCATTCTGTAGGGGATATGATAATGTCGCTCGTGTGTACAGCGGACTACCGCCTCGCAAAGCGATGTGATTTGTTTTTCACTAATGATTTACCTGGACGATAATAAGGATAATGTTAATAAATATATAAGTGATATAAATGATATAATTATGATATTAATTAAATATTTATCATTCATTAAATATAATATATCATTTTTTTCTTACCTCTTCATTCACTTAAAGATGATAACATCATTCATGTACGTGTGGACTACCGCCTTCATGAAGTGATGTGACTCTCTATTCATCACCACACCACATATATGATATATATAAGTATATTTAAACAAATAATAAGTTATTTATGATATTATTATAAATATTTAGTGATAAAATATTACTTACATCCTTTCTATAATGGTCGTTGACAAATTGAGATGTTACTCATGCATGCGTACGCCCTACCATCTCCATTACCAAAACAAAAATTAATTTATAAAAACCATATTTCATCATTGGTATTAAAAATATAATTGATGTATAAATATGATATTTATTTCATTATTATTATTCTTGAGATGATTTTACTATATAATATGCAAAATAAATGAGACTTTCATGATAAAGAATGAATGAGGAAACAAGACAATTTACACCCGAAATAATAAAAATAATGAAATATTATTAATGTACGGGTAATAAGATGTTATAAAATAATAATATATGATATTTTAAATATTAATATGGTTCTATTATAAGATAATTTCATGTTTAAAACCACTATAATAGAGGTTAAAGTATTTTCAACCAAAAAGAATCATGAGGTAAGTGACTTCGTCTCAATTTCCCTTCACTGAGACATATTGTAATGTTATGCACCTAATTTATTTTATATGGTGTATATACTACCCATTTTATAATAATAGAATGAATAATTTATTATTCATGGTATTTAAGTTTCAATTATAATTATTTCATCCAAGGTTATTTGAATTAATAGTTACCACGTGGTAGAGAATTTCATAACTCAATTTCTTTTCATTGGGCTATACTACATATTCATTGTCTTGGATATTATAAGATTAATTGTGTAATTAATTTCAATTATATTATGTTTTATTTAACCTTTTTTTATTTTTATTTATCTTTTATGAACTTAATAAATTCATTTACTAATTCTCTCTTTAAGGTTATGATCATTGTAAGGGTTTATTTCATAATTTCATTCTCATCAATATTGTTTATTTTTTAAAACAAGTTGAACTAAATTATTTTATAATTTTATAATAAAACAATATCATTTTATCCTCCTCTGGTTATTCATAAAATTTTTCAAGTAATAACATCATTATTCCACTATTTTGAGAAATTTATTTTTATAAAATCTGACATCATTTCTCTCTTTGATCAGAAATCTTTTTCTTCAAAATCAAGTACTCTAAATTTTTTTTAAAACATATTTCTATCCTTTTAAAAATGATTTATTAAATATAATTTTAACCATTTTTTTATTTTTATTTTTTTCAAAGGAAACCTTATATCATTTTCAAAACAATGATCATCTGTATTTTACCTAAAACATGAAAGTAATATTTATTTTAACGTGTATGACATGAATAGAATTTATAGAAAACATGGCAACTCAAATGTTTTAAATATTATTTTATATTTTTCAAAGATAATTTTTAAATAAAATTATTTTCAAATTTTTTTTTAACTTTTTGTTTTATAAATATATTCTTAAAATAAAAAGGATATTTTCCTCAAGAATGTTTGTTAAATATCTATTTTTCTTTCTATTAATTGATGAAAAAAACCTTTATTATTAATATAATTTGTATATGTTGTATTGATACCATCCTTATTATTCCTATAAATGGTTTATTATCATTTTTACCAAGGAAAGTATTGACATTCACTTCCTTGATTCATTTTTATAGTCATTAACTTTTCTGTGAATTATTTACTTTCCTATAGACATTAAATTTACATTAAATATAAATTTTATTTATCATGGATATATTTATTATATAAGACATATATCATTTTTACGCATGTAATTTTATATTGAATTTTATTTTTTTATCTGGGGAAATATTGGTAAATCCATATTCGTTGTTCAATACAGATATTTGATAACAAGGGACCTTATTCATGAATTAAATTGAATATTTGATATATGAGGAATGATTTGGACCTAAATGGACATGTAGGGACCAATTATAGATAGTCCCTCGATGCATTAGTTATCTCATGAGGTGAATTATTATGCTAACATAAAAGTAGTTGGCCAAATCAGATGAGTTTGTACCAAGTAGATTTAAACCTTCTTAAAGATAGATCCTGATTGTAGAGGTATCATATACTTTATACAAGACATATAATAATTAAGAATTACCTTTATTAAAGATACAATTTTAATTATCCATGATATTTTATTAATGATATCATCTTTGGATTCATTTCATTCTCAGTTATTGACTACATGACAAGTGTGTTCAGTTTTTTACCCTGCCATATTGATTGTGCCTTATCCAGTTATGATTGTAATTTTATTAATGAAATGAAATGTTTGTATTTATTTATTTACCTTTTCATATTGATTATTATTCATGAGTTTTCACATTTATATTATCTATAGAGGAACTTAATTCTCATTTTATTGATTATATGACATGTGTGTTTAGTTATTTATCTTTTCATACTGACTGTTCTTATTGATTCATGATTTAATCCATTGTACTTAACTGTTTCTAAGAATTTGAGATCATACTTTTCTCTATTTCCCAGGAATCTATGAAATTTACTATGATTTATATGAAAGGATATTCTAGAGGTAAAAATTTTATTCTTGAAAAAAATGTCTTGTAATTTTTATATTTAAATGTAATGAAAGACTCATGCGTGTATCTAGTTTACCAATACCACTAAACTATTTGGTACATCGGAATTTTTTTCTTTGTATCTTATTCCAATGCAATAAAATATACATTGAATCTAGGTTACTGGATTCAGGGTTGTTACATTTATAACCATTTCAAAATGATTTATTAAAAACACTTTTACCCATTTTTACTTTTTATAAAATGTTTTAAAAGGAATCTTCACATCGTTTTCAAAATAATTCCAATTTGGATTTTAACAAAATATTAAAAGGAACCTTAATTTAATTTGTAATTAATGAAAAAAATTTTCCACTTTCATGACCATTGAATGTTTCAAAACATATTTTTCAAGTCTTCAAAGGTTATTCTCAATGTAAATTATTTTAAAAATCTTTTGTGAACTTTTTAAAAATAAGGTGATTTTAAAATTAAGGTTACTTTCCATAAGAAATGTTGCAATTTATATTTTAAAATCATTTCCCATATAATAATACATTCTTTAATGTTACTTATTCTTTAATGGGGATATAATCTAATGATACCATCCTTATTATTTTTCTAGATGGTTTAAGATTAGTTTATGTGGAGATGTACTATGTTGATACTCTTCATTTTACTATAGATGGATTATGATTATGTTTATTAATTGTGGAAAGTATTTACATTTCTTATGCTTGTTTAAATACTAATGTTTATGCGTATTATATTTTAACCCTTTTATACGAGGAATGCATTGAACTTTTTAAGTGATAGGTGTGGCCCACTATTTACCCTTGATGCATCAATATGTCTCAGGAGATAAACATGACTGGGTTTTGGCCGAGGCCTTACCCATTTATATAGATATCTTGGAATAAGGCCTTGATGGTTTTAGATGTCTTGGTACAAGGTCATGATGGTAGGTTTCAGATGTCCAACATTTTCATTCCATCATTATGAATTTATTTATTGATATTATATATGATCGTTAGAATGAATATCTAAGGTTAAGTTTCATGATCATGTGATTATTTATAATAAATTACTTGATCATCATTTATTACTTCCATATTATGCTAAATTTATTTATTAAATGACACATGTTTCAGTTATTTACCTTTCCATATTGATTAATCCTTATTTATTTATACATTTTTCTATATGCTTATCCTTACTGAGAATCTGAGCTCACCCCTTTCTTATTTTTTATTTTTCCTAGAATATGAGGAAGTGTTTTCTAGTTGTTATGCAGGGATACACAATTATTAATAATGGAATTATCAAAGAAAATACTTTGTATATTTTATATCTTAAATTTTAATAATAATTTCACGTATGTATCTAGTTTACCAATACTCTTAAATTATTCCATCCTTCATGATGAAATTCCTTGTATATTATGCCAATGTAATAAAAAAACATTGAATATGGGCTACTAGGGTTGAGGGCAGTATAGTTAGAATCTGAGGATGTTTAGTAGAAACCTTGGTAACTAGATTTAGGAAAATATAGATTAGGTAACATAAACCTATGATATAATTTAAGGATAAGTCTTGAATAACATTGTAAAGTTTTTATAAGGATGATATTATGTGGGTTTTCTTAGAAAATAAACCCCTGTATATATATTAAAATTGGATATGATTTTAGAAAATATTCATCTACAAATAACAAATCCAAAAAACAATACATTGAGCTCGACCCAATCATCATAAGGTGCATGAAAATGGGCCTTAATACACACCTCGTTTGACATTCCCTTGGAATATTCTTAGGATAAATCACATTTTCATTAAAAACCATTATGAAGGAGTTAAAAATAAATATATCCCCAAGGAAAACATTCATATTATTATGAGATTATCTAATCATAAAATTTTCAATTTTTATGAAGTGTTTCACAAGTTTTGAGATTATATATTATGTTTAATAATGTTTTGATCTAATCTAGTGTTCCATTTTTTAGAAATGGTACCAATAGGAAGGAATGATAACCAATTTAATGGATATAATTCAAAGATAAATAATGATCATTTCATTAATTCAATGAAGACAATATTTTGAAGAGAACTAGTCTCGCAAAAAATCTCATCATATGAGGATATCATATCATATGATAACAAGAAAAAATAGTAATTATCTAAGTATTAGGTATTTTAAGGGAATTAAGATTAGAAGAGGATGAAAAAATAAAATATATATAAAGGGAAGAAGGGAATAAAGGATTTTCCCACATGCGATAATTCTGGAAAGAAACACCCTAGTACTTGCATAAAGGGATTGAGACTTTGTGACAAGTTTGGAGAGGAAGGCCACCATGCTCGTGATTGGAAGGTAAAAAAAGGTTTCCAATGTTAAATGCTTGAACTGTAAGGATATGGGTCACTTTGTAAATGAATTTTCCAATCATCAAAGGAATATACCTCAAAAGTAGCTAATGTATCTTTGTCAAGATTATGGTATTACAATAAATTAAGTTGAATGATTAATTTTTTTTGGGATTCATGAATTATGAAATTTGAGTATTTTATCAATGACATCTTGGTTATAAGAATTATGAAATATATAGGTATTGTAATTATGCACTTTTTCAATAAGGATTTGAAAGTTTATGTTAAAAAATTTTGATGGCCAAAAAAATGATTCAATGGGAGTTTTAACTTCTCTGAAAACACAATATTGATAGAAATATATCCCTAAATATGTTCATAATTTTGAGATAATGATGTTGGGATAAATAGATGATTGATATGAGTAAAGTAAATTCGATAGTATTAATTACCTTGGGACTAATCGATGGTTTCTTGAAAAATAGGTTTATGGTATCAATGATGGATTAAACTAAATTTTTGGATTTATGGAATATATGTAATGATCTATGTTTTATTAAGGAATAAGGAATAATTAATGTTTTCAACAAGTCTTTATGGAAACTTAGGTTACTACCATGATTCAAGAGAATACATGATAAAGTTATTAACATGGTTGGTATGTAATGATTAAGTTCTAATTAGTGTTTTTTTTGTGGGATGAGTGATATGTTCATTTTTTAAATTTAGTGACCTTATTTCTCAAGTTTTGGATATTAATATTTTGGAAGGTTTAAAAGGATAACCATTTATAAAATGTTTTAAGTTGATCTTTGGAAGAGTTTTTAGAGATAAATGTATTATATCACTATATGTAGATTAATTCATTTTAGATAACCTGTAATAACCATTTTTCAATAATAAATACTATAGATCATAGAAATTTCTTATCATTATATTATGGATCTTATGATATATTAAAATTGAATTTTAGTACTTTAGGCATAAAAAATAATTTTTGAAAATTAATTTCTTAGACTAAGAGATCAAAAGAAAATTGATTGAAGTAAAACCAATGGATGAAATTTTGGTTATGAAATAGAAATGTATCAAGTAAATATATTTTCTTATATTTATAGATAGAAAAAGAATTAATTATCTCCAAGAAAATGATATTGAAACAAAATGATATCTTTATCCCTTTATCTTTGATGAAATGATGGTATTTTAAAATTTCATAGATTTATAGTTTTGAAGTACTTAAATTTAAATTGATCATTCAATTTCTTGTGATCAATTACCTCTATCACTATCTATAATTCTTTATTGTTTTCTTCATATCCATATATTCACTTTCCCCTAATGTTATCCTACTTGGAAACCTAGTTATATGTTATTCCATATGATCTTTTTATTTAAATTATCTATTATCAAGATGATGTTTTATTAACATTTCTCATTATATGTTATTTCAAGAATGGTATTTTCAAATGAAAAACCCATGATTTTCTAGATCAAGATTAAATTGCGAGGGATCAATTTATTTAAGGAGGGAAGAATGTAACAACCTGAGATATTAAAATATTAACATCATATTCAATAGCATGTATGAAATGGAAAAACAAGAATATAAGGGAATATAAAACCCTAATACTTGATGATATATTTATTTTTAAATAAATTCAATGGATTCAATAGTTGGAAATGCACACAACATCAAGTTTGAACAAAAGACACTACTCTATTAAATTGTTTTTATTTAAACATTACTATTATAACCTATCCGTTAAATTAAAGTGTATGAATAATATTGAATAAATTATGAAAATTATATAGTTTAACCACATATAAAATAAATAAAATAAATAAAATGGATATATATTTATTATAGATAAAATTTGAACCATTTGAAAGAAAAAAAATGTTTCTTGAAAAACTGTATTTTTCTAAAAGGTTGTTTAGTCACACTTTGCGCATATAATTTATAATTAATTTTTATTAACTTAAGAAAATATATTTTAAAAAATAAACTTCATTTTTGAAATCATCATAAAAAATATATCTTAGAGTGAATGTTTTCTATTTTTCTAAAAAATTTCAATTTTTGAAGAATATTAAAAAATAATGATTTTTAATTGAAAACTTCATTTTTGCTTATTTTTTTATAAAATTAAATTATATTTTTAATTGGTTAAATTAAAATTAGTTCAATTATATACATATATAAATCCAATTTATCTAATTGTAATAATTTTCATATTTAATTCCTATATAAAAACTTTGTAAACTTTTGAACATTTTCTCTTTAAAAACCCACTTTCTCATCACGTCTACGTGATAATTTTTAATTAATATTTTCAAATTCTATGAATAGAATTTAGAAAAGTGTATTAAATATTTTAAAAAATCATAATTGATATTATATAATAATTTTAACTTAATTTTTTACCATAATTAATAATAAAAATAGTAAAAATTTATTTACTGTGGTTAAGATAAAAATGGGTTTATGGGGGGTTAAACTAAACGGATAAAGATTAACATGACCTAAAAAGTTGTCTAAAATATATTTTACGGCCATATTTAGACATTATAGTTTATAATGATCCATATTAATTCATTTTAGACCCTTTTTCAGGTGAAAAACATTGGTACAACTTGTTATTTCGAAAAATTACATGTATGCCACTCACCTCACTTATAAAAGGTCACTAATATACTCTCTTATTCACACCTCTAAAACCTTTTGATTTAAAGAATAACTATCCAAATAACCTCTAAATTTACATACCATCATCCTCAAATCCTTTTTTTAGTTAGAAATACATTCTATGAGTACTTTTGGTATAATCCTAAAGAGGCAGTTTGAGAAGAGGTAAAATTTCTAACTATGTGTTTCTTTATTTCTTCCAAAAAATATTTAAATTCTTATTAAAACATGTGGATCTAAAAAAATAAATATATTAAATATCATTAAATTATTTTACTTTAATTTCATAACCCAATGTTATCCATACTTCCATCAACTTGTTTACGAAATCATCATTCATGTGTGCAACAGACTACCACATTTCAAAAGGATGTCATTCATTTTTCCAAAACCACTTATCATGGTTGGGTATGATGATGGATAATATATATATATATGATATTTATAACAAAATTATAGCTATTGATTCATTATATCATATATACATTTCATAACTTCCTTTCCATAGTGGATATAATAATGTCACCCATGTGTACGACTGACTACCACCCCGTGAAGTGATGTTTTTTTCACTAACGCTTTAAATGGATGGTAATAATTATAAATTTAATTAGTATATATTATATAAATTACGCAAATGTTATATAAATTACAAATTTATAATTTTTAAAATATAATATATATCATTGTTTTCATACACTGAAAAATGATAATGCCGTTCATGTATATGTGGAGTATTGCCTTCACGAAGCGACACGACTCTATTTTCATCACAGCACCACATGGATGAAATATATAATTAAATTTAAATAAATAATATTTTCTATATATTATTATGATCATTCTATAAATATAAAACATCACTCAACCTATTTCCATAATGATCTTTGAAAAATGGAAACATTATGCATGCGCACGTACGACCTACAATCTCCATGATTGTAAACCATCCAGAGAAACAATAAGGATGATATCATTAGATTATATATCCATTGATGCATAATTAATATAAAATAATGACTTATTAGATGGAAACTTATTTTTAAAGGTCACTTGAATTTTTTTTAGGAAAATAACCTTTCTTTGTAATTCACCCTTTTTATTTTAAAACCATAAAATTCACAAAATATGGTCAAAAAAAATTTATTTAAAATTCACATTTAAAAAATAATAATTTTTGAAATATTATGAAAGAAAATTTCTTTACGAATTATTTTGGAAAATTTAAAATTAATATTAGAATAAATGATAGTCGTTATAGTGGTTAATTCCACACATGTTTTTTAATTGAAAAAGAATTTTCATTTTGCATTGTAAAAAGGATAAAAAACTTCCTCCTTCAGATAATGATAAGAATATTCCTTTAGAACTGTTTTGTAAAACTCAAAAATGGATAAAGAAGTCTTTAATAAATAATTTGGATAATGCTGAAACATTTTTTGTATGCATTTTTATTTAACATGG
Organism: Viscum album; assembly: GCA_963277665.1. Classification (NCBI taxonomy): domain Eukaryota; kingdom Viridiplantae; phylum Streptophyta; class Magnoliopsida; order Santalales; family Viscaceae; genus Viscum; species Viscum album. The sequence continues at coordinate 2,115,476,183 of OY728161.1, read as the reverse complement.
TTTTGGAAAAAAAGGATTTTTGACAAAAGAGTGAAATAAAGTAGGATTCTATTAAAAAATATTCCTTAATCATTTTAAGTACTATAGATGAGGAAAATGGTACTATTTCTTGATAATGTTCATTAATAACCATATTAGATGAAAATATATTGATTTTAAGATATAAATACCAAATAATTCCCTAAATTTATACTTAAACAAAACTAATGCCAAATAATTATGAGATTGTGAAATAAAACCTTACCACATTGGAAACTATTGAATCATATTCCCCATGAAAAAATAACTTCAAATTAAACATTAAATACTATAAATATAAATGAATTGATAATATAAAATAAAAAAGGATACGTATATAAAAGTCAAAAAAGAAATAAGTAGTGAATATGACATATGTCTCACGGAAGTAAATGTGAGACAAGAAACCCTTACCTTGAGCCCGACTCGTCAAGTATGTTCATTGTATTCTTGAATTATAAAATTATGTTAATTATTTACTTGATCAATTTTTTTTTTCAAATTTATTATTACTTTTATTTCACTTATTAACATGTTATATATGATTACTTAATCAATTAATTTTACCTCGAATGTTTCAATGATATTTGGATTATGTGTAAAAAATGCCTTTGGTTGGTTAACTATGATCAAAGAGATCATTATTCAAAAATATATAGGGTAAAATTTTTTTACCTTATTTCAGTAATTCCTTGACCTATTTTTGATATTATTTTGGTTGGGTCGTTTTTCAAGGGGTTTCGGGTGGAATATGGATCGATTTTTAGAGATTTTGTGGGCTATGCACGGTTGGCGCACGGTTTCCCAAACCGTGTGCCCCACAAGTGAAAACCATGAAACACTAAGGAAATGGAGAATTTACAGTTTTATTATGATTTCTCAAACCATATTTGAAACTAAGAGAAACTATGTTCCATGGATAGAGAGTCTATAGGATGAACATGGTTATAGCGTGCAGTTTGCCTAATCTTGTGGCCCTCTCTAGGAAAATGTGTGCATGAGTTTAGTTTATTTTGAAAAATAATTTTAAAATCCGAAACACCCTGGTTTTATCCCCAGTCAACCCCCACTCAACCCTAATCATTTTCCTTGGCATTAAAGGCTCCTAAGAAGCAGTTTTGGATCCTCCAAACTCTTTCCTTAGATGATAGAAGCATGGTTGATCTCATTCAATCTCCTCTAGGTAAGTGGATCCCCTCTCTTTTAGTTTATTCAGATATATCCTTCCACCATCCTTAGATTTTTATATATCATCATATATTTTATGGATATAAACTCTATTTTATTGGTTCTTGATTTTTTGGTTATATTCCTAGACCATCCTTTCCTTCATCTTCATTGGTGATTCTTGTTACAGATGTTAATTTCTAAATATATTATTTAAAGGAAGGTGGTTACATAATCCTTTTCCTTATGATGAAAACATTGAATATATCGATTAAATTGAAATGAGTTTTTAATTGATTTAAAAACACAGAATTCTGTTGATTTGATCCTTGATTTGAAAAGGGTATAAAAACTGAGAAAACCCCCAATTTCAATGGAATTACAATTATGGGACAGATTTATGGAAAATTATGGATTTAGTTTGGAAAATGTTTCGAGGAAAATGATTTGATGTTAATCTTGAGAAAAAGGTTTAAATTGAATGATGTTTTGAAATGGCATAAAATGATGAAGACATACGTGTTGGTTTTGAAATGAAAAAAGAATATTAAAAATGGAAACTGGGTAACTGTATTTTAATGTTTTTTAAAATGGTTTATTACATATTTATTTAATGTAATTTTCCCTTAAGTGGTTGTGGATGTGATTTTCCCTTAAGTGGAAGTGGATGTAATTTTTTCCTTCAGTGGGAGTGGATGTAATTTTCCTGTAAGTGGGAGTGGATGTAATTTTCCCTTAAGTGGGGATGAATTTGTTTAATTTTTTATACATTTCATTAATTTACTGAAATATTTTATTGATGTTAAATGATTTATATGAACTATTTTATAAAAGCTGTTAATTGATGCTTGTTTGAAAGTTTTTTGATATACTTGCTATGTATTTGAATAAAATAATGTTTTTTTGTTTTAAATATATAGAATTAAATTCCATTCCTTCTATTATTTTATCTATTATCATAAATGGAAAATTATTATGGCATTGATTATGGACCAATTTTTGAGACCTTACTGGAATTTATATCTCATTTTCTACCTTTAACTTTTGGAGTTTGAAAATTTTCTTATACTAGGTTTGAGAAAAGGGAAAGTGAATCTTGGTGGTGGTGGATTTTCTTGATCCTTTGGGATCAGAGTGATTAATGTGACAGATGTGTATGTTATCCACCTGTTTCATAATATGTTTGAGTTTTTATCATGTTAGTCATTGATCAATTTGATGATTTAATGATTTTGGGTTTTGTTTTATGAATTTGGTTTCTCGTACTTTCTCCAATTGAAGTGTTGACCATACTAACTTGTAATATTTTATCTTCTATTTTTATGGAAAATTTAATCCCTATTTTGTATTTATGTTTTTAGGTGCTAGTTTCCAACCCATGGGGGTCAAGAACACCTTTCAGGCCATGTCAGTGCTAGCTCAGGTATTAGGATACCTATATATCTAGGATGGTACATGAAAAAGTGGTATAAAAGGCCAAGTTTTGCATATTTTCTTAATGTTGGTATGAAATTTGGGTTGTATGATCAAGACTTATGAGGTAGTTATGAGTTTGTTCTGGTTATCTCTCATCATAACAAGACTAAAGTCACTATGGGTGGTCTAGGAAAGGTATATTGACAAATAATTTGATCTGAATCTAGTCTTTACCTTATTTTTTATTTGGTTTTGATGAAATCCAAATCTTGATATCTTGTCTGATGGTTTTAATTTTCCCATTGATCTTGGTTGAGTTTTTTATCTGAGTAATATTTTGATGTCTTTAGTGTTTTTTGATGTTGTGTAGCATCATTACTCTGAGAAGACATTTGAATAGGATCTCAGAGGAATCTTTTAGTGAACCACAGTGAGAGGATCCTCCCATGGACCAGAATATTTTTGAGATTATTATTCTTGTTGTCCATGCTATGGGACATGAACTTACATCCTTCCCCATTTAGGATCCAATTTTATAACCTCATGAGATAAATCTTATAATCATGCTCAAGATTTTCATTAGCATAAACCAAATTCATTCTAAAGAACTAATGATCCTCAAGTGTTTGAGTACTTGTTGATAAAGATAGAACTTCTCTTCGATTTTTTGGAAATGCTTGAATCTGTTAAGGTAATGTTTGATACCTTTAAGCTGGAAGGTCCTAGAAAGATATGGTGCGATACGACGGTAACAACGAAGAATAATGAGGGTTTGGAGTGTAAAGAATTTAGATTTATATTCCATGATCATTTCTATGAAGAGTCTATCGTGAAGGTTAAGGCTAAGTAGTTTTTCAAACTCAAAATGGTTAATCAGACCATGATAGAGTACAAAAATATCCTTGATGAGATTGTATAGTTATCACTTGATATTGAATGAAATAAGAAGCAGAATAATTGATGGTTTGATATGGTCCATCAACCTGATATTCATTCTCAAATTTTCTTATTGAATCTTTCTTCTTATACTAACATGTAGGATAGTGTGTTAACGGTTGAGCTTGATCAGGATGGTATGTTAGGGTGGATGAGAGTTACTTTTTCTCCCACTGGAACTTCTATGAGTTTCTTTAAGGGAAAGATGAAGTGTGATAAATCTTGTGGTGGTTCTAGATAGAAGGTTTCTTCTAGACCACCTATAGTTCCTGATAGATACCCTTTTACTTGAAACCACTGTAAAAAGGTTGGGAATTCGAGATATGTTTTTACTGAAGCACCAAAGACCTTTAGTTCTTGTGGTCACTTGGGACATCTACAGAAATTCTTCCATTTATTTTCTACCCCACATAGTAGAATGAGATCATCAGAACATAAAATTATTTCATTGAAATAATATTATTCATTAACAATGAGTTTCCAACTACATAAATTTGGAACTAAGCTTCTTGATGTAGTGAAAGAGTCTTTAGAAGAAGTTGATATGGGTCCAATGTCTATGAGAGGTACCATCACTATATATTCATCTTTAGTGACTACTTTATTTGATATTGGTGAATCTCATTTGTTTATATCAACATGTATTGTGAACAAAATAAATATTCTTATGATGCTTTTGTCTTATGTGATATATATTACTACGCCCCCTGAAATGAAGAGATAGTAGGGTGTCCATTTTCTTGCTTGTGTCTTATTGGTGTTTATAACATCAATTATGCCAATATTTCATTAATAAGATAATTACTGCATCATCATTGTGTCATAAATAAATTAAATTATTTAATGTCTAAAAATTATAAATAAAATACCATCATGTAGGAAATCTTTTTAGCTTTCTATGGAATATTTATAGTCTAATTTATCTTATGTATAACCCCATATTAAAAATGATTTACTTATTAAACATTGATTTTAACTATTTTAACCCTTCTTTAAATAAATTAATAATAAATGTCCTAATCTAATCCAAGTGGACCTAAATGGTCATATTTTATTCCTAAGTTTGTTTTTGGTCGAATTACACTTGTCCAATAGAATTAGGACATGTGTTAGGGTAATAATAATATCATTTTTACCCTTAATTACCTTATTTACTTTTAACCGTGGTAAAAAAAAGTAAAAAGTTACTATTCACCAAAAAAATTATTTTCATCTCATTGAACCACATTTTAGTCCTTGATATTAACCGTGTCTCTCGGATTTTCGAAATTCCATTCACAGAAGCGGTAAAATTAAGTTTTATGCAAAATTCTGTTTTTAACCTACCACTTAGTGGTTTCACTATTCATCAAAAATTGAAAGTTTTCAGAAAAATACCAAAATTTCACCCTAGGCTAATTTCGGTATTCCGAATCCAAAAATGAAGTCCATTTTGAAAGATAAAATTTATAAAATTTCAAAAAGTGGTTATTACTATTCATAACGGCTAGTTTTAATAATATTTTAATAGCATATCGTTGTTTAGTGAAACTCAGTATTGCGTACGACGCAAGCTATCGAGGAAGGTCGTGGTTGCGTGTAAAGTAAGCCAAGCTAGTATGTAGCGAAAGATTCCTTTGATGATATATATAAAAAAATATTACTCATAAAAATCTCGGGTGTTACATTCTACCCCCCTTAAAAAGAATTTCGCCCTCGAAATTCGTCACTTTGTAACAAACAGATGAGGATACTTCTCCCTCATCATATCCTCAAGCTCCCATGTAGCTTCTTCTAATTGGTGGTTCCTCCATAAAACTTTCACCAATCTAGTGGTCTTGTTTCGTAGGACTTTTTCGCTACGATCCAGAATCTCTATCGGTTGTTCTTCATAAGAAAGATCTTGCTCCAGCAGTACAACTTCTGAGCTGAGTACATGTGAAGGATCAGGTATGTACTTTCTCAGGAGAGATACATGGAACACATCGTGAACTTGAGAGAGATTCGGTGGAAGCGCCAATCGGTAAGCTACCTTTCCAACACGATCCAGTATTTCGAAAGGACCGATATATCTAGGGCTCAACTTCCCCTTCTTTCCAAATCTCATAACCCTCTTCCAGGGAGATATTCGTAAGAACACTTTATCACCCACTTCAAACTCTAGGTCTTTTCTTCGGTTGTCGGCATAACTTTTCTGTCGACTCTGAGCTGCTCTTATGTGTTGTTGAATAGATCTGACCTTTTCTGCCATTTCATCTACGAGATCAGGTCCTAATAGCTTTCTTTCCCCAACTTCATCCCAGCAAGTTGGAGTCCTGCATTTCTTTCCATAGAGAGGTTCATAAGGAGCCATCTGAATACTGGAGTGAAAGCTATTATTATACGAAAATTCCACAAAAGGTAGGTGTTGATCCCAACCTCGTTTGAAATCCATAGAGCAAGCTCTCAACATATCTTCTAGTGTTTGAATTGTTCTCTCAGACTGACTGTCTGTCTGAGGATGATAAGCAGTGCTAAAACTCAACTCTGTATCCAAAGTATGCTGAAGACTTCGCCAGAACTTTGAGGTAAATCTCGGATCCCGATCAGATATAATAGAAAGTGGTACTCCATGCAATCTTACCACTTCCTTTACATATATCCTGGCAAGCTGATCTAGAGAGAAATCCTCTCTAATAGCAATGAAGTGTGCAGACTTTGTAAGACGATCAACTATGACCCAGATAGCATTATTGCCTTTGGATGTTTTAGGAAGTCCTGTGACAAAGTCCATAGTGATGTTTTCCAATTTCCATTCGGGTATGGGTAATGGTTGTAAAATCCCCTTAGACTTCTGTCTCTCAGCTTTAACTTGTTGACAAACCAAGCATCGAGAGACATATTCAGCAACATCTCTTTTCATGCCGTCCCACCAGAAGTACTATTTCAGGTCCCTATATATCTTCGTGCTTCCAGGATGAATAGAGAATGAAGAACTATGAGCCTCATCCAGCAGCTCCTTCTTTAATTCGGGGATGGGAGGAACACAAACCCGATTCCTGAACTTTATTATCCCATCACAATCAAGGTTGAATTCAGGAACATTTCTCACCTTCTTTTGTAACTCGACATCTTCTTTCTGTGCCTCTTTAATCTTCACATGTATAGATGGTTGAACATTCATTTGAGAAAGATAAGATTTTTCCCCTTCCATTATAATTCCAAGATCCATACTTTGTAAATCCATAAATATTGGATCTTTTGTGATCCTCATCATGGATAAACTAGCATGGCCTTGTCGACTTAATGCATCTGCCACCTTGTTTACTTTCCCAGGGTGGTAATGGATTGAGCAGTCATAATCCTTAATCAGCTCCAACCATCTTCTTTGACTCATATTCAGCTCCTTTTGTGTGAAAATATACTTTAAACTTTTATGATCAGTATAAATATCACACCTTTCACCATAAAGGTAATGCCTCCAAATCTTTAATGCAAAGATTACCGCAGCCAACTCCAAATCATGTGTTGGGTAATTTTGCTCATGGATTTTCAACTGTCGTGAGGCATAAGCTATCACCATATCATTTTGCATAAGAACACACCCCAATCCCTTCTTGGATGCATCACTGTAGATCACAAACCTTTCTCCACTACAAGGCAGTGTGAGCACAGGTGCACTGGATAACCTTCTTTTCAACTCCTTGAAATTCTCTTCACATTCCTCTGTCCAAACAAACTTAACTCCTTTCCGAGTCAACTTGGTGAGTGGGTTAGATAATCGTGAAAAATCTTTTACAAAACGTCGATAATATCTAGCCAAACCAAGAAAACTTCGGATTTCAGTTACTGTTGTTGGTCTCGACCATCTTTCGATAACCTCTGTTTTTGCTGGATCCACAGATATCCCCTCTTTTGAGATTATGTGACCCAAAAATGCAACTTTTTGAAGCCAAAATTCACACTTGGTAAATTTGGCATAAAGCTTCTCCTTTCTCAGGGTCTTCAATATAATTCTCAAGTGATCTTCATGCTCTTCCTTGCTCTTTGAATAGACAAGAATATCGTCTATAAAGACTACCACAAATTGATCAAGATAGTCTCTAAAGACTCTATTCATTAGATCCATGAAGATAGCAGGGGCATTAGTAAGACCAAATGGCATCACTATAAATTCATAGTGTCCATACCTTGTACGGAAAGCCGTCTTTGGTATATCCTCCCTTTTGACCCTTAATTGATGATACCCTGAATGAAGATCAATCATGGAAAAGTATTGAGCTCCGCGTAGTTGGTCAAATAAGTCATTAATGCGTGGGAGAGGATATTTGTTCTTGATAGTGATCTTGTTAAGTTCTCGATAATCAATGCAGAGTCTCATTGATCCATCTTTCTTCTTAACAAATAGAACAGGTGCTCCCCAAGGTGACGCACTAGGGCGTATGAATCCCTTATCAAGATTCTCCTGGAGTTGCTTCTTCAATTCCTATAACTCAATTGGGGCCATTCTATAAGGTGTCTTTGAAATAGGCAAAGCACCCGGTACGAGTTCTATTGAAAACTCAACTTCACGATTTGGTGGAAGACCAGGTAATTCCTCCGGAAATACATCATCAAACTACCGTACTATGGGAATATTCTTAATTGTGAGTTTCTCACCAACCATTTGAGATAAATAACCTTCATTTAGTGGAATCAAGACCCATAAGATGGAAGAAATTTCCACTGGAAGGTTATATTCATCCTTGCATCGATAGACGATCGTAGATTGATCTGGAATATGAAATGTGACTTCCCTTCTTTGGCAATTGATATGAGCTCCATATAAAGAAAGCCAATCCATGCCAAGAATCACATCAAATTCCACTATAGGAAGGATCACAAGATTTGCAGGAAGCACTTTCCCACAAACTTCGATCGGAGAAGAATTATAAACTTTTGATGCGATTGATGTGCCATTAGGTGTTGTCACAGCTAACTCAACATCTAATTGTTGAGGTAATACGGTGATACCCTTAGAAAAGTCTTCAGAAATAAAAGAGTGGGTGGATCCAGAATCAAATAAAACATTTGCTACTTTAGAGTGGATGGTAATTGTACCTTTCACCACATCGTTATCGTACTCCACATCGCTGATAGAAATTGCATGTGACTTTCCTTTGTCTTTAGCCTTAAGAGTTTGTTGACATCAACCATCATCATCAACCCTTGGATTTGGGCATTGATTGGCATAATGCCCCATCTCCTTGCACTTGAAACATTGAAGTGTAGTAGGTTCATTCTGTGTATCCCTTCCTTTGTTTGCATCATTAGACATCTTTTTCCCATCATCGCGGCATTCAAATGCCCGATGACCTTCCTTTCCACATTTGAAAAATTTACTTGTCCCTTTAAGACAACTCCCTCCATGTTTCTTTCCACACTTTGAGCATAAGGGAAAGCTCATCTTCTTTTTAGTGTGCTCTTTAGATTTTCCTTTAAATTCCATTTTCCTCTTCTTATCAAACCCATATGACTGATGGGTTACTCTAATCTCCATCTCGACTTTGAGAGCACATCGAACGATTTCCTCATAGCTATTGAAGTCCCTTATGGCTAACGCCCTTCGAAGACTTGGTTTTAAGCCACTAAAGAATCGATCGATCTTACTCTCAGGTTGGATAATAATACCAGAAGCGTACCTTGCAAGTCTTGTAAAATTTGCTTCATAGGTACCAACAGATTCATCATCCCTTTGCTTTAGTTCAAGAAACTCTTTCTCCATCTTTGTTCGGAGAATACGAGGGAAGTACTTAATAAAAAATAAGTTCTTGAACTCGTCCCATTCCATAGACTCAATTTCATCCCTTTGCCTCGTATTCTTAATAAGATTCCACCATTGATCAGCATCTCCTTCCAAACGATACACTGCTAGGATGACTTTATCATGTTCAGAACATTGAAGAACTGAAAATATCTTTTCAGTAGTACTAATCCATTGTTCAGCAACTAATGGATCAGTAGACCCACTGAAAGAAGGTGGACGCTGCCTCATGAAGGATTCAACAGAATGTTGCTCCTTCCTTTGCTCGTTTGGAAGTCCTGCATGATTCATAGCTTGAGAAAGTTGTGTGAGCATGGATACAAGATTTTTCATTCCAGCTCCCATATCGTTTGGTTGCTCAGGGGGACAATCATTGCATTGCCCATCGCATTCCGCATTAACACGGTTCCTTCGGGTTCCAGCCATTGACTAAAACCAAAAAGAATAGTGTGAGCAACACTAATTATAATAGGAAAACCACATAATTCAAGAATAAAATTTTCACGCTTAAGGTCTTATCCTAGGTTATTCATGGCCATTTCTAAAACACTAAGATTGTGTTCTATGCTTAGACTTATCCTTAGGGTTCTTACTAAGGCTTTCACATCCTAGTTTCCAAAGGTTGACTATACCTTTCCTCTGATACCAACTATAACGACCCATACTTTACATACATTGTTAATACTTCAAAATTGAAGCACACTTATTTCAACATATGACAAAACCACAAAGGACCGTATAGGTATAGTGTCTTTAGAAACTGGGAAACATAAACAACTGGTTCATAAATCTTCTATAGTGTCTCCCATTTATTTCATCATATCTAGGGTCCCTTTTAGCACATCCTACTTAATATCCATCTTCCTGACCTGGGGAAAAGAAAACATAAAAGGGTGAGCTCAAATGCTCAGCAAGGGCAAATAAAGGAAATAAAAATCATATCATATCTTTTTGAAAATCATAACCTGCAAAAGAGATCATAATATCTTAACATGGAATAAATCATAGAAGTGAAAATGAGATCCCCATAATCATAACATGAAACTTGAAACTTTGTGGCATGCACACATAATCATGGAAAATCATTTCTTGTTAGTCATGACTCATTGCCAAGACTATCTTAGCGGACAAAGTCCATTTCTGAACCGAGTTCACTCCTTGTTTCAGTCATGTATCACTGAACCAAAATAACCTTCCGTTCCAGCCATGTCTATCTCATGAGATATAAATCTTTACCCAATGCATTGGAGGGAGATATAGGTCCCACCCATCTTATAATGAATCCTTTCTTATGTGTTCCACATAATCATAAATCATACATCATCGCATAACACATGTAACAAAAATGGGATTCTTGAAACATCATGACATCATAAAACAAATCATATAAGGTAAATGACTTCATAAAAATAATTTCCTCAAAACATAATCAAATCAATGTAATAATAGGGATAAAAACAGAACCCTATATTATCTTAGATGGAAAATAATTTTGATAAAACATTTCAACTCCATTCTTGAGGAAAATATCCTTTCTACTTCAAAAACACTTTTCTTTTCTTCACATGTAATACAATTATAAACTAAAAGAAGTTGATTAAAAATAAACTTGAAAACTTATAAAGGAAGATTCTTGGAAATAATGTTTTAAAAATCTATTCATGCCGTATAAGTTAAAAAAAACATTCTTCGTACTTTTGTCGGAAAAGTCAAAAAGTACCTCGTACGAAAAACGACAAAATATTCCTTTCATACATATTACTAAAAACTCACCGAAGGGTAAAAATGGATTTAAAAAATTGTAGGTGGATGGAAATAATATTACATATTGATGAAATATGGATTTGGATGATAAAATACACCCCAGTAAATACTTACGAATAAACAATCTCGGATAAAAATGAGATTGTGATATTTCCCTTACCTTAGGTCCGATTTTCTTTGTATGTGTCCGAAGCTCCTGTATAATGGTTTAAATAATGTTATTGACTTATTCCAGAATCATACATATTGATATGATATCATATATGGTCATATTCTTAGCTTCTTGTTAGTAATATTTCATTGTTACTTGTTACTTGGGTCTTTATTGCCTTTTGTTCTTATGCGTGTTTTGCCGAATAAATTATTATTCTTCTTTTAAGGTTATAGATACCTTATATCCAAGTTGGTATTAGTGTAACATATATAATATTTATTCATTCAATTCATTTATATAATTACTATGTAATGATGATCATGTAGAACGAGTCGCATCACATCGTGGAGACGGTATTCCGTACGTACGCACGAGTGATGATATCGTTCCTATGATCATGGAATTGTATTGGAGTATATGTATATTATTTCAGTATCAATATTACTTTATAATAATCATAAATAGTTACTCATTACACCATTATACCCATCCTTGTAAGGTGATGGTGGAAAATAGATTACACCACGGCGCGGAGACGGTATTCCGTACGTACGCACGCGCGGTGATTTCATTTTTCCGTAGGATGGATAGAAGGTGAATTAGGGTTGTTTCATATTTATAATAACATATCAGTATGTAAGTAATACTGATGTTATTACTTTATCATGAAACAACTAAAGAAGAAGAAGTTGAAGAAGAAAGAAATTGAAAAGATCGGTAATGGATATTACCTCTTCTTTGGAACGCTTCTTTGAATCCTCCACTTAGGGAACTAAGATTGGTCTTTGAAGAAGACCAGGACCTCTAGGATTATTCTATGGAAGTGGAGAGGAGAAAATGGCAGGGGTTGGTCGAGCTTGAGTTCTCAAATTGGTGTGAGGAGGAGGGGGAGGAGGTGCCCTTTTATAAGTGAGGAGAGGGGCACCTTAGGAATATCTCAAAATATTATTTTATATTAAAGTCAAAATCGGTTTATAATGGTTACAAAGGGTCTTATTTCGAAGCTAAAGTGGGGATGGGTCGAAATACTATCAACCAATAGGATTTAGACAAGTTTAGGTCATTATTTTAACCTTATCAATTAGATTTAACTCTAAGTTAAATAATTTAACTTTTACCGTGTCTTTTTGTTTTCTTACACTATATGGTTAATACACTTACTATAACATGACAAACGAACCCCAAATTGTTTATTATTAATATATATATCCTTATCTAAGTCATTTGGCCGAACCTTAGATTTTTATGAATAAAATAACAATTAATAATATAATATTTGATTTAAAAACTATTTTGTGTCAATTTTGACACTATTTGATATATGATTTTTGTGAAAGTCATAACAGAATTATATGTTCGAACCAAGTTGATTAAATCAACACTAATATATCATAGTAACCTAGAAAATTAGTGGAATTCATAAAAAGTCTCAAATTACATTTATTTTGGTGTTTATAACATCAATTATGTCAATATTTCATTAATAAGATAATTACTGCATCATCATTGTGTCATAAATAAATTAAATTATTTAATGTCTAAAAATTATAAATAAAATACCATAATGTAAGAAATCTTTTTAGCTTTCTAATGAATATTTATAGTCGAATTTAACTTATGTATAACCCCATATTAAAAATTATTTACTTATTAAACTTTGATTTTAACTATTTTAACCCTTCTTTAAATAAATTAATAATAAATGTCCTAATCTAATCCAAGTGGACCTAAATGGTCATATTTTATTCCTAAGTTTGTTTTTGGTCGAATTACACTTGTCCAATAGAATTAGGACATGTGTTAGGGTAATAATAATATCATTTTTACCCTTAATTACCCTATTTACTTTTAACCGTGGTAAAAAAAAGTAAAAAGTTACTATTCACCAAAAAATTATTTTCATCTCATTGAACCACATTTTAGTCCTTGATATTAACCGTGTCTCTCGGATTTTCAAAATTCCATTCAAAGAAGCGGTAAAATTAAGTTTTATGCAAAATTCTGTTTTTAACCTACCACTTAGTGGTTTCACTATTCATCAAAAATTGAAAGTTTTCAGAAAAATACCAAAATTTCACCCTAGGCTAATTTCGGTATTCCGAATCCAAAAATGAAGTCCATTTTGAAAGATAAAATTTATAAAATTTCAAAAAGTGGTTATTACTATTCATAACGGCTAGTTTTAATAATATTTTAATAGCATATCGTTGTTTAGTGAAACTCAGTATTGCGTACGACGCAAGCTATCGAGGAAGGTCGCGGTTGCGTGTAAAGTAAGCCAAGCTAGTATGTAGTGAAAGATTCCGTTGATGATATATATAAAAACAAAATATTACTCATAAAAATCTCGGGTGTTACATTGACCAAAATGTATCATTATCTTCATAGACTTTATTGGTGGCCAGGGATAAAGAATGAAGTTGCATGTTTCATGACGTGATGTTATACCTGTCAGTAGGTAAAGGTGGACCATCAGCAACCCAGTGGTTTGTTACATAAATTACCCTTTTCTATAATTCAAATGGGATGACATAATTATGGAATATTTGGGGGTCTTCCAATGACTCCTTATAAGAATAATGTGATCTTGGTAGTTGTGGATCGGTTGACCAATGTGGCACATTTCTTACCAATTAGAGAGACTTTCACCATTGATCAGTTGGGTGAGATGTATGTTTGGGAGATAGTAAGGTTTCAGGGTGTTCTCCAAAATGACAATTTATGATCATGATCCACATTTTACTTCACACCTCTGGTAGGGGTTACAAAAATTTCTTGCTACCTAGGTTCTTTTAAGTACATATTTCCACCCACAGACGGACGATTAGTTATAGGGTACTATTTAGGTGCTAGAGGAAATGTTGGGGGAATATATCCTATATTTTGGTGGATCATGGGAGAAGAAATTAGAACCTTTTGAGTTATCCTATAACAATAGTTACCATGAGACTATTTAGATGGAACCATATGTGGATCTTTATAGTAGACCATGTAGATCATCATTTTGTTGGATGGTGGCTGGCGAATCATAGTTGTTGTGACCAAGTATCATGTAGGTGAAATCAGAGTAAGTTCAGTTGATTTGGAAATGAATGGATATGGATCATAGTATGCAGAAGTCATATGTTGATAGTTATCTACAACCTCTTGAGTTTATGGTGGGTGTTTATGTGTTTCTTTGGGTGTCTCCAATATTGGGTCATTGTCAGATTCAAAAATAGGATAAGTTGGCACTCATGTTTGTGGGGCCATTAGAGATTGTAGAGAGGATCAGACTGAGGGAGTAGTAATTAGATCATCCACAGAATTATAGTGGTATGAATGATGTTTTTCATTTTTCACAGCTTTGGTAGTATCACCCCAACCCATATCATGTGAATTATGTTCATGATGTTGAGCTTGAGGTGGACGTGTTCTTTGAGGAGAATTTGATTTGTATTGTGGATCATAGTGAGAAAGTATTGTAGGGAAAGATTATGCCTTTAGTTTAGGTGTTATGGTGGAATGGTAATGTTTGGGAAGATACTTGGGAGAGATAGATGTATACGGGGTCCCACTATCCTCATCTTTTTACCTTTGAATCTCAATGATTCTTCGTAAGAGTGGCTCAAGGATGATTCATTATAATGCGGGGAGGTTGTAAGATCCTTGACCTCTGGTGAGGTATATCCTTGTTTAAATTTTAGTTTAAATACCCTACATATGGTTAATGTAATGTTTATTACGTGTATGAGGATGTTTGGGAGTGTTCCAGGGGTTTGGTAGAGGAAATAAAGGGAAAATGGCCATCGAGTTCATGTTGCACAGTTGGTGCATGGTTATGAGTAACCATGCACCCAAACCATGATATCTAGGTGAGGATCATGGTTAAGTAAACCATGAAAGGGGGAAGGGAAAACCATGTGGTCTTGGATAGATCCATTCCGCATGGTTGGAACACAGTTTGTTAAATCATGTGGGATCCCCAAGTAACCATGTGACCTGGACCCTCTTGGACAGAGGTTGTCACATAATTGGTTCATGGTTTGGAAAATTTTGTGGCCAAAATGTGTACATCATTAAAAGTGGAATTTTACCCCCCCCCCCAGGGATTTATGAGTTCTCATCCAATTTTCATCCTCATTTTACTGCTAGAAAACCTAGTGATGATCCAAAACGCACAAATCTTCTCAAGGGTCTATCTCCATCATTATTAATTGATGTAGAGTGTTGTTGGGTACAAATTGAAGCTATAGGTAATATTAACACTTATCTTTTCTTAATTTTCTAGATTAGGTCCTGTAGATTTTTTATTCATCTTCCAAATCCCTAAAATACTATTTTCCAGAATTGTATAGGTTGGGGATTTGAAGGGTGCTTAAATATGACTCAAAGGATAGGGATGGGTGTGCAGTTATCTTTGGAACCAATTTAGGTGGTCTACAAGTTATATCTCATAGTAAAGATATTTGGTTTATGTGTATATGATTGTTCTTTGGGTATTTTTTTTTATTTTATTCTTTTGTATGATTTGGAAAATTGGTTGACTAAGTGATGGATTGAAACCCTCGCAGTCCCCTTGGGATGTATTAAGGTTGATTAAACCCATTATAGGGCCACCTAAGGTGTGTGCTATTACCTAAACATGGAAATGGTAATATTAAGTATTGAATTGTTTTCTAATGAAGTAGATCCCTTGATACATCTATTGACATGTTGGTTTGGGTTATGAAATGGAAAAAAGATAGTTGTGTCTAGTTGTTAACATTGCATAATGGGTTGTTTGGAACATTGTGAATGGGTTGAATGAATTAAGGTGAATGTATTAAATGACTTCTAGGGTGTAATGGAAGCATGTAAGTGAGATAAGGAATATAAATGGTAATATTTAAATGGAATAAGAAATAATGATAGTTTATTTATTTAATGAACTATGAATTGTGAATGATGTGTGTATTTTTTTATGGTTCATTGAAATGGTGTATGTAATGAATGGTTATTCAATCATGTGTGCATGGATTGGTGGTGTATAGGTTATTGGACTAAGGCTCATTCCATGAGTTGATATAGACTGAGGCTCTAAACCCAACCCATATAATGCATGTGTTAAGGTGTCAGAATGAGGCTCTAGGTCCCAAATAGTTGCATTGGATGAGGCTACCTGGATTGAGGCCCCAAGGTAATTGAAATGTAACTGATTGTGAATTTTTTTCCCTATAGAGATAGAGAACTTGAATTATTTCATTATGTGTATTAGTTAACTGGCATAGGTCATTATCTTATAAATAAATTTCATAGACCATGGAATAAATAAAGAAATGGTTGGTCAGAATAATGTTAATTATTGGCACCTATTTTATCTTTTTTTATCTTGTGATCCATTTTGTACATGAATACACTACCTATTTAGATGTGATATTTTGTAGACACCATTGGTAGTGGATTACTATGTTGTACCCACACCCTAGTCAGATTGTCATTGGATTCCTGCGAAGATTTCATGGTTGCAGGTCAGGATAAGGGAAAGGGTCGGGTTCTAGAGGGTTGATTTGGTCATGGGATGTGCATGGAGAAGAGGAAAAACTTGTTATTATAACCAATTTTTGGGATTCATCTATTTGTATTATTTTTTGGTATTTCTTTACACTTGATACTATACAGACCTTATATAGCATGTTTACTTTTGGTTGTGGTGTTTTACCTAGATTTGGGAAATTTTGGTAATGAATTTTCATTGTATATTTTTTTCTTCCTTTATTTTGTGTTATCTATTTTTAGATTAATATGGGAAAGAGGTTATAGTCTACCCATGTGATCAATTTGACCCTCACTGGTAGTCGGTAGCCTCCGATGTATGGGGAGGTGTTCCTAAGGTCATGTGGTGACTCCTCTAAGGGCACTGGTTTGTGGCCTTCGGGTTGGGACGTTACTCTAATTCTTCGAATATTTACTTGGATTAAAAAAATTATATCTACTTATTGATAAATACAAAATATTAAAAAGAACATAAGTTCTCCCATGAGACTCATATTGATTTCATTAGTCTCCAAATAAGAAAATTCCATACAAAGGAGTACACTATACGTACCAAAAAATAATATCATATACATAAATCTGAAAAATAATTATATTCTTATAATACATTTTAATAAATAGTGTATGTTCAAATATACCTTTAAAAACCCATTCTTCAAAATAAATTGTGGAGTCCTCTAATACCAAGATGTTGGTTCCTATTTAAATCTATAGATAACTTTATAAATCATAAACATGTGATATAGATTCTTCTGCTGATAAAAGACTATTGATTGTCTTACATAGACATTCTTTGAGATAAATTCATTATGAAGTTCACTTTTCATAAACAATTGATATAGCTGGAAAACATGATGCCTTTTATAAGATAACAAAAACCTTAATGAATTCCAATCTTGAAAATGGTGTAAAATTATCAATATAGTTCATTCCTTCTTATACATTATAAACATTAGTAAATAGTCTGCACTTGTTCCTTAAAATATATCTAGATTCATCAAATTTATTCCTGAAAATCTTTTCATATCCAATAAATTGTTCATGTTCAGGTGGTTCAACCAATTAGAAAACTTTCTTCCTTGAAAATTAATTAATATCCTCTTGTATATTGATAACCAATTTTTTGTTCATTAATGATTTTGAGGAATCATCTAGAATATAATATGAGATGAAGGTAGAGTGCACACAAATATTCCTTACCAAACATCTAGTTTAAACTATTGAATCAACATCACCATTTACTCTTTGAATAGGGTGTTCATTATATTTCTTTAAAATGATTTATTTATTTGAATGTGGATTCCCTTAAATAGGTGTATCTACTACCTGATTATAATTTATCATAGATAGAGGATCTATAAAATTTAATTCTATAAAGTCTTATTCAATCTCATCTTCTTCTATAGACTTCTCCTTATATCCATTTCCATCAAATTTTATATGAACTAATTCTTCAACAGTCATGGTTATTTCATTATAAAATCATTAAAATTTACTCATAATATAATTTTCTAAAAAATACATCTTCCTTATATTTATCATAACATTTACCTAAACTATCCTTATTTCTAATAATACATATATTATATCCAAAAAACTATATAAGATTTAGGATTATTATCTATCAACAATGTATAGGGATTATTCTTGGGAATATGTCAAATAATTATTCAACCTAAAACATAACAAGATGTATGAATATATTCTAACCAAAAATATATTTCTACCACATACTCACATTGCATGGTCCTTTCTATTTCATTAATTTGGCTATTCTTTCACTCCACAACATCATTTTTTTGTGGAGACTTTGGAGATAAAAGGTTTTGATAATAAACATTTTTTATAAAATTTCTAAAACTCTGGGTTGTAAAATTCACCTCCCTTAACACTTTTAATATATATAATCATATATAAATTATCATTCTGAACTAAATTATAGTAAAAAGAAAACTAAGATAAAGTATCACTCTTGTGATCTAGAAAATATACCCAGGTAAATATGTTATAGTCATCCATAATAAAAATTTCATAATTATTTTAACCAAATATATAAATTTGAGCATGTCCAAATAAACAAATATGAACCATCTAGAGTGTTCAGATGGTTTCCACTATCTTGATCAGCCTAAATATCTCCTTTTACTACATTCCCTTTATACATAGATCAAAAAAATGATACTTATCCACCTTAAGTACTGGAAAATACAGAACTCGTTGATTCTTTGAAAGAACCTGAATAGTATTAAAGTTAAAAAAATTATCCTCTTATTCCATAAGATAATATCTATCTATAAAATATTTAAACACTTTACATGCTTCACTATTATATTAGAATGGTCAACATATTAAATATTCTCTTTGAAGTTAGCATAAAACAATACACGATCATCTTTAAAAATCATTAATTTATCATTATAAAATATAAAATCCATTCCATCGTCACATAATTGGTATATTCAATTCCTGTTGTGTTGTAATATATTAGTATAAATAACTTTGCTAACAATAGTATAATTTTATATGCCAATATCACTACAAACATTTTCCTAGAATTTTAAATTATATGAAAAAGTGAAGTTCCTCCACCGCATCTTTTGTAAGAAACGAATTTGATGGGTCTCCATTCATATTCTCAGAGTATCCACTCTCTACATACCATAAAAATTTCATGATACTTCTTAGAAATATTTCTTGAATAAATCAAAAAGTAGATAGTTTTGGCACCCATTCAATTTTAGTCCTAATCATATTAGTTAATATATTAATCAAAACCTAAATAGACTTCAAATAAGTGTCAAAATTAAACCTACAATATATATATTTAGAGATATATATTTTCATGTGTCCCAAAGATTTTGGTTGTCCAAAGTATAATTCAACAGAATAGTATCCATGTATTTTATATCTAAAAAATGATAGTTGAGATAATACCTATTATATTTTTATCAATGATTTTTTTATATATAAGGTAGTTTCCAATTATAACCAGAACTATTTTTGTTTCTAATAATAATATATGTTCATATCATTTATTCATAACTCTCTATAACTTAAACAAAAGTTACAATAATTTACTACATACTTTCAATATATTTCTTAAGCATCTAATTATCTTTCTAAATGGCCTCCAAATCTCCATGAGACTTTTCCTTTGAACTGGAATCAATTTTAGTTATCATCTAATTTTCTTGTTAAAGAATTTTTTTTCCTTAATAAGTTTCTTATTACCTTCTTTAGAATCCTTTCACAAATCATTAATTATAACTATATCTTTTTCAACTATTTGATCTTTAAATTGAAATCATTAATACTAGTTTTATCAAATTTACATTTAGATATAGAATCAATATTGGAATTGAAACTAGAATCACTAACCTCATTCATAGTTTCTCTTATACATAAGTTGCAATATTCCTTCTCGGTTTCAGATTCTTCATTTAAATCATAATATTTATGGATAATCCATCTTATAGACAATGTTTTTTTAACTTTATTCATGATATTTTAGTCCTTAATTTAATTATTTTGTCATGGATTGTCAATTTTTGTCTTCCTTTTCTTTCTACACTCATAACAGGTGAGATTTTATTTATTCATATTAAAAATAGAAATACCTTTATTATTTCCTTTTTTATCATATCATTAATATTATATTCTAGATATTCTTTTGAAAACTTTATTTCTTTTCATGTATTGTATACTCCTTTCACTAGTTTAGCTTTATCAAATTTTTCACTTATATATTAGAATATGGAGAGTCATATGACAAAAAATATAATATTTGAATGATAAACCATTATTTTTATTTTTTGCTTCTTTATTTATTCTGTTAAATTCTAAAAAATATTGTTTAATTAATTGGATTGGTTTATCATGTATTTACTTCATGAATCTTTTACTTTCATCAATGTATACCTTTTTGAAATTCTACTTATTTGGATGATATCTAAGAACTCTTCCAACCATGAATTGTTTATAAAACTTTTCACCTGGTCCACACATTCCATTCACAATTCTTGTAAACCTATGGTACATTTGATTACCGGTCTCATTTTACACCATTTTTTAATATTAATACTCATCCTAGGACATTCCAAACTTATTTGTTTCAACTAATATGTACCATAATATGTAACTTGTAAAATTATCCAAATATCATGACAATTTTTATAAGCGTAAACATGACTACAAACATTTTTTATAAGAAGAAAATTCAAATTATTAATGATCTAATAATTTAAAACATGCTTAGTTATATTATTCCATTGTATGATTTGGGTAATATATCTATAATTTTATATGGTTTTACTATTGAGTTAAAATTGTTCAATTCTTTATTTCTTTAGGTAGGATTCCATCATATATTTCAAATAACCATAGTTATTCTCACAAAAAATGGGTAGAATATATAGAATCCAAATATCATTTTCTCCTTGAATTTACATATGAAATGACCTTTATCTTAGACTATTAATTTTAGGATCAGGTTAGAAACATAATATAATTTGAAAGAGACTATAAACTAATACCAATTATTTTACATTAGGAATAATAGTATATAATAACTATCTTTACAATGGTATGATTTGATACCAACTATTTTCCAAGATATAAATATGTTCAATATTCAAGAGGTGTGAATTGAGATTATGAAAAATAAATCCAAACAAAAAATGTAAATAAGATCACAAGTGGTTTTAATAGTAGTTGGAAACTCAAAGGTCCTACATCTACTCTTCACATCCCTATACTCCTAGAGTGGTATGATACACACTAAATCAACCTAAATTATCAATAGGAGTAACAACCCAATTACAACTTTACATTTATAGTAGAATCATAACCAACACACAACCTTCCTTTAATGTAGTGGTGAATCCAATTACACACACATGCCTTTTATAAAGTTCTAACCAAAACATAACTTTATTATATAAATAAATTCATAATCAAATTGAAATTACACCATAATGGAATAAAAAATGAAAACACACTGTAAAAACACAAAATCATATATATATATATATTAAACATGTGTAGAAACTAGATCATACATTACAAGGAATCCCAACACAATGAAGTATTCACAAGAATTGCAGAAAAAAGACATTCAAGGTTGAATTTTTTAATACATCCTATATCTCCTTCATATTTTTATCAATGTCTATTTATTGAGATATCATCAAAAAATAATCATCCTAAATTACATATAATATTTATATTGTTTATTTCCTAAACTACCATTCATAAATAAGATAAAAAAGTTTTATATCACACTTTTGTATAATGAACTACATTGAGGTTTAATAACCATCCTTTAAGTTCTTCATATCCATTTCAGCTTTATAAAAATCTTAATAATTTAAGAACTGAGAATATTAATTTAAATATTTATGAAAATTACTCTAGGTTTATTTTGAATAATATATTTTAAATCATACAAATTATATAACATTGATACTAACTGGTTACCTATCATAAATAGTTATCTATAATTATTCATCGGATTTATACATAATATTCTTATTGAAATAGTTTTTAAAATATATCAATGTATCTTATAAAAATATATAATGGAAAATTATAATTTCATTGTAATTTGTAATATTCTTCTCTTTATCCAAATATCAATATGTAAAATTACATTTCAAAATCCATGAAATATGTAAGAGTTAATATGCAAGGGTTGTATCTAGATATATATGTGTGTGTAAAAAATAATACTTGAATACCTAAGAGTAAAACATTAATAAGTTAGAGTCATAAAAACACTTATCACTCACATATATGGGTTCGTACTTATTTTTTAAAGGTGAAAAAATTACCAAAATTCCAAACATTCAATATGTATTATATTATATATAGAAAATTCCATTAACATAAAATATGAAGAATAAAAACTAATAATAAAAAATAATAATAAATAGAAACAAATGATGATAGGATAATAATAGTGAATGATATAAATAATATTAAACAAAATAAATAATAAATGAATAAGATAAGAGAGGGATAATTAATTATTGAGACAAAAATAAAATCAAATTATAAATAGAGTAACAAGGATACCCTCAACACATTATGAAGTAGTTTTTAGGTTGAAGTGTTTATTTATTATAGTTGAATCTTGTGTCTTAAAATATACCTCCTTAAATAATTTCATCCTTAAAATTCATGGTATACATAATCATATAAATAAATGTCGGAAAATCTTCATCATTGCTTCCTTAATGTCCTGCATTTCTTATTCTAACATATGATTCATCTACAGTACTTTCCCAGTTGAGTTATTTTATTGCACAACTCTTTGTCTCCAGTAACAAGAATCTAGAAATATTCTTCACTATAATACAAGTTATTTTTTACCTATATTTCATCATTTTTTAATTTTTATATAGGGTATGGAATTTACATCTTTGATAGCAAGACATGGAATATGTCATGCACTTTAGAGAGGTAGGGTGGAATAACTAAATTTTATTCCAATACTATAATTAACTCCAAAATTTCAAGAGTCCTGGTGTACATTATACCAAGCTTCCATTTCTTACTAAATGTTATAAATCATTTCCATGGTGTTAATTTTAATAAGGCATGATATTATACTTGAAATTATATGTCTTTCACCTAATTGTTGGTATAACTCATCTATCTTCCTTAAGCCATCCTGATATGATTCAAAATGGCTTAAATGTGTTCATTTGTCTCCTAAATGAGTTTTGGAACTACTATCTTTCTTTTCCCTACTTATCGCAATAGGTTGGGGTACACTATGTTTTCTCATATAAGGCATCATAGGGTTCCATTTTAATACTTGAATGGAATCAATTATTGTATGAAAATTACACTAAATAATGATATTGGTCTTGTGTTTCTTAGAGGTCAATTGGGAATAACCTGATTATGTCCTATAGTGTTTGGATAGTCTTTTTATACTACACAATAGTTTGAGGATGATAGGTGGGGATCAAATGTCTCTTAGTGTTTAGAGCCTTCTAAATATTCCATTAAAATATTTATGTCAAATAAGGGTTGTGATCAGATACAATTTCTATAGGTACACCATAAAGTCTCATAACTTCTAAAATATAGAGCTTTACATGAAACAGAAGGGATAGATCCTCCCTTATTAATATGGAATTTGTATACTTTTTAATATGATCCACAAAAACCATTATTACATTATTTGACAAATATATATTGAGGATTACAGTAACAAGTTACATTATAATTTTTTCCTACTTCCACATTACTATAGGGAGATATTGAATGAACCCCTTACATTGTCTCTCAGCCTTTACTTTTTGAAACACCAAGAATCCAAACACATAGTTAGTAATTTCCAAGTTCATGTTTTACCACCAAACAAATTCTCTTAAATACATATACATCTTAGCCCTAATATGGTGTATATATAAATTTGAGCTATGGTATTCATCTAGAAATTACCTCTTTAGATCAGGTACTGATAGAACAAATAGTATATTTCCAAACATCAATTCACTATCTATAAATATGAAGTATACCAAATTACAATCATTCAGGGATTCAATATTCATTTGTAAACCCCATCACCTTGTTGGTATTTCTATATATTCTTGAGTAAATATGGTTTGGTAATCCCTTTAAAATGAATTATTTATATCCTTCCTTAATAATTTTCATACCCATATTTACTAAATCTTTGAAAATATAATCCTCTTCCATTATCATTATGGATATAACTCCCTGATCTTTCATACTCAAGGAATCAACTACCTTGTTTCTTATATGTGGTCCTCTATCATTCTCTTTTATTCTTGATTTACTTTGAAAATAAAATACTTAGAGCATTTTTTTCTCACTCTTAATTGAATTTTTTATTAACTCCATACATGTTGAAAATATTTAAGATACTAATTCACTTTGAACTATTGGTTATATCCCATTGAATAATTTATCAATCTTGTTTTTTAGATTATGTATGTAGTTCACAATAGTTCTTTTTGACCATTTAAAGTTATTCTTATAGTTCAAAACTTTCCTCTTACTTTTGTTTCAAATTTATGAATTTAATTTTTATATTATCTCATTGCTGACAAAAGAAAGAACTTTTCAAACAATATCCTCTTAAAATACTCCCATTTCTTTCTCACTATCTCCTCCTCCTTTGAATTTTTTTGAATAAATGACCACCATTGATTAGTATCTCCCATTGAATATTATATTTCTATGATAGACTTATCCATTTATCAAATTACCAAATCAAGGAATATCTTCTTGAGGGACTTGATCCATTATTCAATGGACAATGGGTTAAAAGTTCCATTAAAGGATGGTTGGTGCTGCCATAGGAAGTGCTCCAATATTTTTACACAATTTTAGAGAAAAAAATTTTATTCGTTATAGTAAAGTCTACTATTCATAACTAGATTCAACTTCCATAATATAGTTATAATTTTCATAACTCCAACACCATCCTCATTGACTAACTCTTGAGAGAAATGCCTATATTGATTACATGTGTTAAAATGGTTTATGTTCCTTAAATTAAGAACCATTTCTAGAAAATGATATATGCATAATTAGCTCAAAACATTGGGAATATTAAATCATAGTATAAAATTACTATATATGCAAATGGTTCTAGAAAAAATTATTGAATATCATAAGTGTTTATAATATTGTTTTTTTTTGTAAAATTATTACCTTCTCAATATAGTTCATAAAGTTTATAATAATATTTATTTGATACCAACTATAACACCATGACTCTAATAACCTAGATTAAATGGTTATTTTACTACATTGCCATAGAATACAAGAGTTCACATTACACGAAATCCAATAGTTCATTAGTTTTGGGTGACTAGATATATATATGATCATTACATTACATTTGAAACTATAAATTTACATCATAAAAATTCAATGAAAAATCTATTGTTACCTATATAATTTCTTTAGATCATTCATTGTACTCTTCTTGTTTGCCTATAGAAAAGGGAGCAATATAATGGGGTGGTCTTAGATTCTTAGTAAGGGGTAGGGTACATTAGAAGTTATCATGGAATAAACAATGCATAAATAATATGGAAGTAATAAATAATAATAAATTTAATCTATATAAAGGATAAAATGAGAATGAGTTATATCCATGGATAACATAAAAATGGAAATAAATAATCACATGGAAAATAATAAATGATTTTAGGGTGATGGAATGCATAATATCAGACATCATAAAAACAACACCAAGGTATTATTCTATTAAATCAAACATAATTGAGTAAGATATACCCCAAATAAAGAATATAGATTATATCATGAGACCTACTGATACATATAGGGGATATATAATTATGGGAATAACCTACCACATAATAAATCCCATGAGTCCTTTATATGAAAGATATTTTATAACAATACATGCCATAATATTACAAAAGGACCCTAATTAAAAATATTTATTAGTAAATAATACACATATTTATATAAATAGTAGTAATTTTGATTGTAATAGTTTTATCGGTCAAGTTAATTACTTTTATATCTAGGTGAATACCCATAAATCAATTAATAATTATAAGATATTCACAACTCAATGGAAAGTATCATTGACTATGATGTAATAGGGTTCATACATTCATCATATAGTGTTTTTAATAGGTATCAATGAATTCAGTGGTTGGAGACTACATAACACACAGAAAATTATTCTCTTGGAATAAAATTAAATTTAATTGAAATTTAATGGATTGTGAGGGTGGTATAATAATTTGCAATGTTATCTTCTTATTTCAAGTACAATCATGAATTTTTAATAATAAAAAATTACATCATTACATATGAAAATTTAAATGATTATAATAAAATTGAAAAATAAATTAAGAAATGCTATAGAAATCCTAACCTTGATATTTCCATTACAGAGTCCTTACATTGAACTCATAATATACTTATTGTGTGGGATCCATAAATAGAAATGTAGATACGGTTTTAGGAACCCTTACCTATCTAATTCTCTTGAGAAATACAATTAGGATCAACTTTGAGAGGAAAATAGAGATATAGTTTGAAGAATTTATCTACCTAAATCTATTCCTAAATCTAATTCAGAGGTAGAATGGGAGGAAACCCATGTTTAAGGGTTTTGGAGTGGAGTGGAATGCAATTATTGGTGGGTATTTATGTTAAATGTGGGGGAATTTTTAATTAATTTATAAATATAGAAATTGTAATTTATGTTGTGTAAAAATTGAAAACCATTGGCCTTTCAATGGTTTTACACCATGGTATTTTACATTTATGGCCCCGTTTTTTACTTTTAATAATTTGAGAATTAAAATCCTTTAAACTATATTATTTTGGAGATGGAAAATATTTTTAACAAATAGTGACTTCTATATAGGTTTGGAAAATTTATTTTATTGGTTTAAATACATTATATTAATTATAAACATATTTTTAACTAATAATGTGTATATATTCATTATTACATTATTTTAAATCATTATTCTATATTAATACTTTCAATATTCGTACTGTATTTTACTTTTTACCCAAAAATTTGACTGTCTCATAAAATTATGAAAAAATAATGATTTTATATTTTTTATGTGATGATTCAAAATTTTAACTAATTCTTATGAAAATAATATTCTATATATAGAAAATTTTATTATTAAAAAATTATACTTGTGTATTTTAAAATCATGCATTTTGTTCCAAAAATTAAAAACTCTTTCCAAAAGAAAATATATTTTGTTTCATTTTTATATATTATTGAATATCCATTATAAAAAATTTATAATTATATTATTACTAAATTATTTTATGTATTTTATTACAAAATTATATGTATAAGGGTAATATTACTATTAAAGTACTTATATAAGAAAATTATTATTCTAACAATCCAGTTCTTAATGGTCAAATTCCCACAGTCACATTGCCCTTTAAGTGATCATATTTGTACTTACATATATATACTAAATTATAACATCTAAAATAATTAATATACTTATATTAGTTATTATACCATGTCTATTCCATTATATATTGTTTTCATCATAATAGAAGATTATTTTGTAAACATTTTAATCTCTTTCGCGTATGATCCTCTGGGGTTCAAGATTATAGTTATACCATATATTTGTACTTTTTATATAGTACTAATTGTAATGGTTATAGAAAATATAATCTTATACATATTTATTGTACAATTATCATGTCATAATATAATGTGAAATGTGAAATGTGAAATATTTTTTTTATGAAATTATTATATATTATAGTTTAATCTCGATTATAACAATAAGAAAGGATGAGGGACGACATCTAATAGGCCATCCACACATTCTCAAATATTCATCAATCAAAGAATGAGTAGAGAGTGAGGATGGTACATAATACATTAGCTCCACCTCCATTTATTCAATCAATATAATAAACCTCTAAGGGGGTTGTAAAATAAAACCCAGAACGAGGTACTAAAATAGAACGCCTAAATGACCAAATATCCCAACACATAAAAAGGTGATTAAGATTCATCAATGTAATTGTTATGAACATAATTGAAATCCCAATTATATAAATATTATTTTGTGTCCAACCATAATAATTTCAATGGAAAGGTGTAACATCTAGATATTTTAAAAGAGCACTATGTTTGATAGCATATACAACACACAGTACCGAGCATAACTGAACAGTGAAATATTATTATTTAACCACTATAACCTCAAATTTGTATTAATGGGTGGAAATATGATTATAAAAATTAAGAAATGTATATAAAGTTTTAACTCAATATAAATTTAATGATTAATTATTAGGGAATAAACACTAAATATTTATTAAAGAAATTTTATTCTTCATAAAAATGTTTTCTTAAAAATGGTTTTTATTATTTTTAGTGAAAATATATTATAATTAATTTGGAACATTTTTTAATTTTATTTATCAAAAATAATATAATTTCTGAAATCATCGTATCAAATTTATTTTAGGGTTATTATTTAGTATTTTTTTTGAAAGATTGATTTTCATGTGAATAGTGAAAAATACTGCTTTTTATTGAAAACTGTATTTTTTCTATAATTTAAAAAGTTTAATTTTATTTTGTAATTTTTTTAAAGAAAAGTTGGTTTTATTTCATTATTATTAATAAAGTTAGGTTCATTGGAATCAATTTTATGATTGATTTTTTTTATAAAAACATTTTTATACTTAAAAGGAATTTTTTTGGAAATTATTTTTCGTTACATTTGGTATTTTAATCATAAATTAATATCTACCAAATATAGAAATTTATCATTAAAAATGATTCCATATTTAAAATTAAGAGATCCAAATTTTTTTTATATTTCTCTTTTATTTTTTTCATTATGAATAATAGCCAAAGTAAATATTTATCACCACGGTAAGGGTTAATCAGGTAATTATGATTAAAAATAATATGATAATAACTATGAAATTACCCTAAAATAGTCTTTTATCCTATTTTATGAGTTTATATTTTCAATTTATATCCAAATTTTAGAAATATGGAAACTTAGTGCCACGTTTATTTGATTTTGACTGTTATAATATTTAACTAAAAGATAAATTCAAAAATGTCACTTTCATTATTTTAAAATATATAATATTTAATAATAGGGAAAATTACATATTATGTTAACATTTAAATTATAATATAAATTATAAATGATTTTTATTTTTTATGGTAATTTATTTATAATTTTTTATGATGAAATAATTCCCATAAGTTTTTACACAATGCATATACAATATTTATTCAGTTAATAGAAAAATAAAATAAATGAGACTAAATTAATTAATAGTAATCTAATATGAATGAATTTTTATGTTTCATGAATTATTTATATAAATATAACATTTTATAGATGTGAAAAAATTATTATATTCACATTACTTTTTTGTTCTTTTTTAATGCCAAATTAGATGAATAGTTCCAAAAATGATATTATTGATATTTTACAATACATAATATTATATTAACTGATTAAAAATAATATATTAATTCACATTAATGTGATATATTTGAATATATAAACCATGATTCACTAATGGGTTTAATTTATTTTGATAGTAACTTTATTTACCCCTAAAGAGTAAAAAAACTTTGTTATTTTGGTAACTGTTAAAAGGGTTAATGGTGGTTAAAATAAAGAATATAATAATGAAAAAATCACCTAGACTTTTAAAAAATATAATTTATGAGATTATTTAAAATAATATTTATCTTATATTTAAATTTTATCAATTTCTATTGATTGGAACATGAAAATTAATATTTCTTAATTTAATAATTTAAAACATTCCAAGAATTCCCTTCCCTCACTTATAAAAGGAAACCCTATCTCCACTTCTATCCACATATCATGATCCATTTATTTCATCCAATACCTAACCCAATACCTTCTTTAAAATACCTTTTACATTCTAGTGTTCTTATTTTTGGCTTAATATCAAACATAAAAGGATTAAGGTGTAAACTAAAGAGGTGGCTTCTTACTGAATGTTTTAGTTTCATTTACTCACATAAATCTATAAAATATTATTAAAATAAGATGAAAAAATAACACTACTATATTAAATATATTTACCTGTTTTTATTTTAATGTAATAACCTAAATTCATCTCTTATTTCATTAAATCATAACCAAAATCGTCATTTGTGTGTACGGTGGACTACCGCCTTGTAAACTGATGTAATTGTTTTCTTATCACTGCCTATCATGGTTGGGTATAATGATGGGTTTAATATTTACATATGATATTCATGAAATATTTATCATTATAAAAATATAATATATAACATAATTTCATACTTTTTCATCTAATGAAAAATGATTACGTTGTTCATGCATACGTGTGGACTACCCCCTTTAGGAAGAGATGTGATTCATTTTCCATCACCCTATAACAAGGATATTATATATAAGTTTATTTTAATAAATAATATTGTATTTATTATATAATTATAATTATGTAATGATAAAATAATTTTTATTCTCTTTCTATCATGATTATTGAAAAATAGAAATGTTACTCATGCATATGTATGACATACCGTCTCCATTCTTATAACGTAGTCCATATTTTATATCCATATTTCATGGTTGGTTATAAAATTATAATTTATGTATGAAAATGATAATTATTTCATGATTATTAATTTTTAGATTATGGAATAATTAAATCATTTACCATAGTTAACCTACTGAAGTCCTTTTGGATATATGAACTGTATATCATCAAAATGTATGATGTGAACTTAATTAATTAAGTAATTAAATATAACATGGAAATAAATAATCATAATAATAACATCAAAAACTTTTCTTCAATAAGTAAATAATTAATATAGCTTTATTATTGAGGAATATAAATAATGTATGCGATGATTCGGACCTAAGGTAAGGGATTCCATCTTAATTTTCCTTCATTAACGCATATTTTATTGTAATGTGCCTAATTTATTTTATATGGTGTATATAATTACATTTTACATGTTATATATTGAATCATTAATACTTAATTTTATTTTAAGTTTCAATTGAAATTATTTCATCCAAGTGGATTTTATTTGAAATTTACCTAGTGGTAAGGAGTTTCTTATATCAATTTCCATTCATTCTATTATACTTCTACTTCATTTACTATGTTATTCCATTAATATGTGTGAAATGATATATTATTATATTATATGTTATTTTAATTTTTTGGGATTTAAATTTGTTACACGTAATCACATTGTTTATTAATTCTCACATAAATGATAAAATCCTTTTAGGGGTTTCTCATCGCACTTTTTTCCATGATATATATGTCATATTCACCAATTTATTCTTTCAAGTAGTGTATATAATGCCCTTTTGTGTGATATATCATGATTCCATTTATATTAATGGTATTTAAAGACTTGTTTTAAGTTATTTATTTTATGAGGATTATGGTTTCTAATTTACAAAAGCTGTAAGGGTTTATTTCACTATCTCATTATTATTCAAAAAATATATCTTTAGGTATCCACTAAGGGAATTATATGATATTTCTATTATAAAAAAAAATTATTTTATTCTACTTTTTTTATTTCGGAAAATTAATGTTTTTCCTTTCATTTTACTCTTTTAAGTACTCAAGTGATCAAAATAATGTTTCTAAGGAAAACCAACTTTATTTTCTATTTATTCATGAATCGTTTTCTAACATGCCCATAGTTTCCTTAAAAAAAATTTAAAAAATGTTTTTAATATTATCTTATGAATTTTTAAATCCATTTTGACCCATGTTTTACTTTAAAAAAAATGGAATCTTATTATCATTTTACAAATATTGTACTTTTTCAGT
The DNA here is from genome assembly GCA_963277665.1 of Viscum album. Taxonomy (NCBI): domain Eukaryota; kingdom Viridiplantae; phylum Streptophyta; class Magnoliopsida; order Santalales; family Viscaceae; genus Viscum; species Viscum album. The sequence continues at coordinate 2,115,444,093 of OY728161.1, read as the reverse complement.
TTTTACAAAAAAATTGAAAGGAGTCTTTATTTTAATGTACTCACATTAACAATATTTACCATTTTCATGAATACTCAATTATTTTAATCATGATTTACAATTTTCCATGATTCTTAACAAATAAAAAACTCCTAATTTTTTGGAAATTTTAATTTTTAAATAATATTTTCAAAGTGAAAGGGGTAATTTCTTCAATAATGTTTTATATATTTTTAAATGGAATTTATCTTCAAAAAAAACCATTGTTTTATTTATACACCAATGGGGATATGTTGTAAGGATTTCATCCTTATTCATTTTATCGATGGTTTATGATCATTTTTAATGGGGAAATTAATAATATTTCAATTTTTAGTTTTTCATTATGAATGTTTACGTTGATTATGTTTCACCCCTTTCATATGATGAATTCATTGGACTTATTATGTGATGGTAGGGGTCTGTTAGAGGCCCTAGATTCATTGATATGTCTCATTAGAAAAACTATTTTGGAAATTTTGTTGAGGCCTTATTTATGTAAGATCTCTTAGGATGAGGCCTTGATGGTATTTTTAACATTTTAGATATTATTCATTTCAACATTATGATATTATTTATTGATGTATATGTGATTATTTGAATAATTATTATAACCATGTATATATTTCAAGATCATGTGATTACTTATATGTTATTATTTGATCATTATTTATTCCAACTTCGTTGGTATTCATGTTCAATTTGATGATTAAATTACATGTGTTTTTTGTTATTTACCTTTCCATATTCCTCAAATTTACCTTTTTATTTACATTTGTAAGAATCTATTTTTAGGTTTGAGTAGAAACCCATAACCAAACATAATGTACATGCCAAACATAAAAAATCACACAAAACATACACTAAAATTTTAGGCTATAAGGGTACCAAAAATTCCAATAAATATCCATTATTTTGTGGTGAGAATTTGACCATATGATCTCGTTGTAAATATCTATATCGAATATTTGAGATCACACTTATTTTCATTAATTTATCTAATATAAGAAGAAAGAATATTTTAGATGTTCAAGGATGAAGAGTATTTACTTTCACTATGATGTATTTTTACGTTTTCAAATGTAATGTGGGATTCAATTATGTATCTGGTTTACTAATACTACTAAACTATTTGGTCCTTTAGGGTGAGATCTTTTGTATCTTATGCGAATATAATAACATAAAAATGACATATATGATACTAGAGTTGGGTTTATTAAGGTGGGTATCAGATGAAGTTTAGTATAAACCTTTGTAACTAGATTTATATTAGGGAACATAACCTTATGACAAACTCTAATGATATGTTTAATTTTAGGAAAATATTATAAATCTTCTTGTAAGGTAATGATTATATGGTTTCTATAGAAATACATCCATGAGTGGATACTATATGTGGGTGTGGTTTTGTAATAGATGGATCTAGTGGTAATAACCCCAAAAGAAGTTATTCAATTATATTTTTTCCATTATTCTATAATATAGTTATTCTTCCCTTCCTACACCCATATCTTGACACTCCTGGTGTATATGTTAGGGTTAATTCACATTTTATTTATTAACCATTATGATGAAGGGAATAATAGAAATTATGGAATATTATGATATTCTATAATGTATTGGGATAAACCAAAAGTTATTTTGGGTTAATAATTCTATGCTTGATCATAATTTTAATGGTACAGATACCCATTTTTAGAATTTATGTGATGCAAGTTTAATATGAAAAAGGATATTTTGGGAGACATTTATGTGAACATAGCCTTTTGGTTTAGTCTATCTTTTAGGGATAAGATTACTTGGGGAACAATGATTTAATATTTTATGGATATAAATTTAATTTTATTGATAACCCTTAGGGTTAATATGACCAATGGTGTTAAGGTAATAATAGTCAATAAAATTTATTTTATTCTATGAAAAAATAACTTGTAAAGAAACCCTTTAGAGTTAAAAAGTAATTTGATGACAAAGGTTATTTTTCATATGATCATAATATTTTTAGCAACATTATAGGAATTATATTAATAGAGTTTTAGAAATAGGATAACCCATAGTTTGATGGAAAACTGATCACATCTTGTAAGTTCGTTGGGATTAAACTCACAAATGAAGGGAGACAAGGGAGTATCACCCACCACTAGATTACATGATGTCTTAGATAGTATGATATTGTATTTACTCAAATGGTTTGATGGATAAATATTAATTTTATTTTGGGAAATATATTATAGGATAAAATATTTTTAAAATTTTATGATTTTGAGGTGATTAATGATATTTTGGGATATGTCTTTTTGGGTTGAGGTATATAAATATCACTTAGTTTTAATGTAAAGTATTATTTGTTAAGAATTATATTATGATTTTAGAGGTGCAAGATGAAGGTTATGAGGTAACCTTTTATGTTAAAACATTATTTAAGTTTGAGGAGTGTGTGGTCGTTAGGGATATAAAGTGATTTATTTAAGAAATGAACTATGTTTAACCTTTGGTTTTATTGTTGAATTTTGGATATTAATTTATTATTTCTTTATATGAAGGTTTATTAATTTTGGGTATTATGTTTCACTATGATAACCATTTTAGTCTTAGTAAAGACAGTAGTAATATTTTTTTTTATGGATTATTTTATTTGTTATAAGTTTATGTTAGTGCTTAATACACTAAAAATTCATCTTGAATACTCATCATTTGGAACCAAATATGAGATTTTAGTGTAAATTGATTAAAAGATGAAATTGTACTTGTAAAGTAAGTATATTTCCTTCTGTTTCTAGTTTATATGGTAAATTAATTCCTAAAAAATAGGAAATTGATATTGAAATAACAATTTTTTCTTATTACATTAATGTCTAATGAATTGATGGAATTTTTCACTATATTGATTTATGATTTTTTGGTCACTAACTTTCTCAAGATTAGTCATTTTATTTTGATCAATGTTCTATATCACTCTTCATTATAATTAGTAAATTTATTTTTCCTCAATGACCATATACTCACTTACCAATAATGTTTTCCTATTTAGATACCAGGTTATGTGTTATTGTATATGACCTTCATACTTCTGTTTCCCTCTTTTTAAGAGAAAGTTTTATTAACCCTTTTTATGATGTAGATTTCCAAAAAAATGTATTTTTAAATTTAAAAAACTAGATTACTAATATCAATTTATATTTTTAATGATGGAATTTATTAAATTGGGAGAATATAAAACCCAAAGATTTTAAAATTACACTATGTTTGATTGCGTATATGACACACAACACAGAGCTTAAACAAACCGTGAAAAAATATTATGTGACATTTATAACCTAGTAGTGAAATTGATGAGTATGAATAGGATTAACCACATTATGATATATATATAAATTTACTACTCAATAAAATTGTATTTATTAATTCATAGGGAATAATAATTAAATTTTTAGTAAATTCATTTTATTCTTTAAAAATATTTTTCATTGAAAAATGGTTTTTATTATTTTTTATGAGAAAATATTATAATTAATTTAAAAAAAATTAGAAATTTTATTTACTAAAAATAATATCATTTTTTAAACTCTCATATAAAAAATAATTTTCCAGGGACTTCTTGGGATTTTTATGAAAAGATTGATTTTCCAGTGAATTGTGAAAATACTTATTTTTATTTAAAACTATATTTTTGCTTCAATTATTTCAAAAGTTTGATTTTATTTTAAATTTTTTTGAAATGAATATTAATATTAATTATATTATTTATAATTCAATTAATTTAATTAAGATCAATATTATGATTCAATTTGGTATTAAAACATTTTTTTACTTAAAAAATAATTTTTCTAAAAAAAACTCTCTATTTTGAATTTTAATCTTAAATTAATTTCTAGAAATTATAGAAATTGAATATTCAAAAATTTATTCCACATATTAAATCATTATGCTCTAATTTTGTAAATATTTCACTCTTATTTTTCCTCATTAAGAATAGTAACTGAAGTAAATAATTATGACCGTATTATTGGTAAATTTGTTTAGAAAGGTTAAAAATAATATGAAAAGAACTAAAAAATGTACCAAAAACATGAATTTATCTTATTGGATGAGTGTATTTCTTCTACTTCTATCCAATTTTTTTCAATATGGAACCTTTGGGAAATATTTCTTTTATGTTGACCTTTATAATATTTATGTAAAAGATAAAGTAAAAAATGTCACTTTCTTGCTTTTAATATTTATAATATTTTAATAGGGAAAAACAACTTATGTTCAATTGTCAATAATTATTTTAAATAAAAATAATTTTTATTTATAATGGTAATTTATTTATAATTTTTAGTGATGAAATATTTACCTTAAATTCTCCCGTAATGTCCATATAGTATTTATTGAATTAATAGCGAAATAAAATAAATGATTCAAAAAATATTAAAAGTAATAATAGTTGAATAAACTATTGTGTTTGATGAATTTTTTAGATAATTATAACATGTTATATATGTTTTAAATTTTTATATTCAAATTCATTTTTTCTATGTTGTTTTAAAATTACACTTATATTAATAGTTCCAGAAAATTAAATTAATGATATTTTATAATAAATTATATTTTATTAAATGATTTAAAATTTTTAAAAATACAATATTCATCAAAGTGAATTTCATATAGCTTAAAAAATAAAATATGGTCCATTTATGAGTCTCTATGTATTTCATAGTAACTCTATTTACCCATAAAGAGTAAATAATTATGTCATCATAGTAATTGTCAAAAGGGTTAATGATGGTTATAACAACAAATATAATCGTGAAAACATCAACTAAACTTGAAAAAAAATTATTTGATGAGATTATTTAAACTAATAATAATATTATATTTTTATTTTATCAATTTTGATCCATTTTAAATTGAAAATTAATTAATATTATTTTAATATTTTTCGAAATTTCAAGAATGTCCTTCCCTCGCTTGTGAAAGGTCACCCATTATCCTCTTCTATATACACTTCATGATCGATTTTTTAGCCAATACTTACACAAATAACTTAATAAAATCAATTAAAATAGTATAGATTAATTATTTTGGATATAATAGAAACATTATAGAACTTAAGATGTAAAGTAAAGGAGGTTGTCCGAAGAAGAAGAATAGATTTTAACTAAATATTTTAGCTTTATTTATTATTTTAACTCATTCAATTAATCTTAAGACATACTAAAATAATAAAACCAGTATATTAAATATACTTATATTTTTTATTTTAATTTCATACCCTATATCCATCTCCTCTATCGTCAAATGGGAAATGAAACAATCATTCATGTGTACGGTGGACTACCACCCTGTGAGCCGATGTAATTCATTTTCCATCACCACCTCTCACGGATGGTTATAATTATGGATTAAATGTTTATATATAATATTAATTTTATATTTATCAATGTTAAAATCTATTATATCATCTCTTTCCTTACCTTTCCATACATTGAAAAAAGATAATGTTGTTTGCGAATATGTGTGGACAACTACATCTACAAAGCGATGTGTTTCATTTTCCATCACCACATCACAAGGGTGAAATATATATAAGTTTATTTAAAAATTTGATTTTTTATTTATGATATATTTATAATTATTTGAAGACAAAATAATGTTTATTCCCTTTCCAAAATGATCATTAAAAAATGGAAGCATTACTCATGCCTATATACGAATTATCATCTCCATACTTGTAACGTTGTTCATTTTTCCTTTACATGAATCATGGTTGATTTTAAAAGTTTAATTGATGTATAAAAATTAAAATTATTTCATTATTATTATTCTATATATGATTTAATTATGACCACTTTTACCATAGTCAACCTACAAAAGTCATTTTGGACATATAACTGAATATCATCAAAACATCTTACATAAACTTAAGTGATTACATATTTAAATATAACATGGCTATAAATAAAATAAAAAGAATATTAAACTTAAAAATTTTATTAATAAAGTAAATAATTATAAAAAAAGATTATTATTCAGTATGGTAAAGAATGTACATGATGATTCGGTCCTAAGGAAAGCAATTTCAAATTAATTTTCCTTCATTGGGTCATATTTTATTATTATGCACCTAATTTATATTATATCATGTATATACATCTCTTTTACATGTAATATCATGAATAATTTATACTTAATGGTTTTCTAGGTTTCAATTGTAATTATTTCATCCAAGGGGATTTTATTTGAATGCTACCAAGTGGTAAGGAGTTTCTTAATTCATATTCCATTAATTAGGTTATACTTTTACTTCATTGAATAGTATATACCATGATTAAGTGTGGAATCATATATAATTGTGATATATTTTATTTAGAATTGTTTTTTTAGATTTACATTTTTTATACATAATCGCTTCATTGATTAATTTTCACTTCAATGATACAATCTTTGTAAGGGTTTCTCATCTCACATTTGATTCCCTATAACATATGACATATTCACCACTTACTCCTTTCGTGTGGTGTATATACTATCCATATTGATTTGGTATATCCTTATTCCCTTTATATTTATTATATATAACTATTAATTTCAATTTATTTTATTCATGGGTATTATGATTCATAAGTTACCCAAGTCTTCGGGCCTTGTAAGGGTTCCACCTCACCCCTTTAAAGGTGTATTATCAAAAATAATAAAAAATGAAGGCCTTCGGGACATTCCGACTAAAAAAGTTTCCAAAGCGATAAGGGTTTATTTCACAATATCATCATTATTCAAAATTATTTACTTTTAAGCCTCCTTTGGGAGTATTATATGATATTTCAATTTTAAACCCAATATATTTTCTTTCACTCTCATTATTTTATAAAATTATAAGTTTTACATTCATTTTTTACTTTTATGTACCAAAGAGATAAAAAGAATTATTTTAAGGAAAATCAACTTTATTTTCTATCCAGTCGGGAATCTTTTTCTTTTGTGAGCATTTTTTATTTTTTTTAAATGTTTTTACTATTATTCAATGATTTCATAAATACATTTTTAGCCATGTTTGAATTTTTAAAATGGTTTGAATGGAATATTCTTCTAATTTTAAAAATGAAGTACTTTTTGACTTTTTACCAAAATTTTAAATTGAATATTTGTTTTAACATACTCTATATGAATAGAATTTCCCACTATCATTACCACTCAATTATTTGGAGATTCTTTTATAAGTTTCCATAATTAATTTAAAAAAAAATATTTCACTAATATTTTGTAATTTCTTATTTTTGATAATTGATTTTCAAAGTGAACAAGTAATTTTCCTATAAAATTGATTATTTATTTTTTATAGAATTTATATTTATCAATAAAAAAACCATGTATTTTATTTATACTCTAATATGGATATATTGTAATGATACCATAATTAATATTTATTTGGATGTTTTAAGATCAGTTTGACTGGGAAATTATTAACATTTTTTATTCTAGTTTTTCAAAAAGAATATTTACATTTATTATGTTTAACTCTTATCATATGACGAATTCATTCGACTTAATAAGTTACATATGGGCCTCATATAACCCCACGATGCATGAGTATGTCTCGCGAGACAATTTTGTTTTTGATATTTGGCTTAGGCCATACCTATTTATGTAATATGTCTTGGCATAAGGCCTTGAAAGTATATTTAAGATGTTTGGAATTAGAAATTCCATCATTATGATATTAGTTATTGATGTCCATGTGATTATTGAAATAGTTATGATATCCATGTATATGTTTAAATCTCTTGTTATTTGTTATATGGAATTATATGATCATTATTTATCCTTTCCATATTATTCTTCATTCTCAAGTTATTGATTAAATGGCATGTGTTTTAATTTATTTACCATTCCATAATGATTATTCCTTATATACTCATGGAAGCTTCCACTGTACATTACCCTTATATGGAATTGAGATCACCCTTATTTTACTTCCTTTACATCAGATATGAGGAAGGAAACATTAAATGGGTTTAAGGATGTAGAATATTTACTTTCACTATTCTGTATTTTTACGTGATAAAATATAATGTGAGATTCAAGTATGTATCTAGTTTACCAGGACTAATAAACTATTTTTTCCTTTAGGATGTGATATATTTTATCTTATTCTAATTTAATATGGTAACCACAGACTGTAAGATACTATATATGGAGTACTTAAAAAAGAGAAATGGTATTACTCTCCTATCTTATCCACAGTAATCTGGATGATCAGTCCCTATCCTTTTGGTGGTAAGGGAAGTGGTAAAAAACCATAACTCATTCCACTAAAGTACAATGGAATATCACTAATATTTTTGTTTCTATTACTAAAAACATATAGAAAACCCACTTACAAAGACCTCAAAATATCAAATCTGGGTATTTTACACCAGTCTTTCCATCTTCAAGGAATTATTTATAACATATCAAAAAAATTAATAATATACTTCCCTTGATTTAAATCTAAAAATCCAAACTCTCTTACATTTATTTCCACAAAAATATGAATCTTTCTTAATTCCAATAACACTCAAAAATGTGTGACATTTCAAACTCCACACAATATTTTTTTTCATCCTCGAAAATAAAAACTGGTACATCATCTAAATATTTCGACCTATACTAGTTGATTATTACTTACAGGAATACTAAATTTTATCCCAAAACACTCATCACACATCCAATATGCCTCTTCAAACACATTATTAAATTGTTTATTATCTAAAATACCAAAAAATGGTATATTTATGCACCCTCTATTCATAATCATTGATGGTGATACCCATCATTAAGGCCCTCTGTCAAAAAACAAATTCATTTTATAGTGGTCCTTACTATATAATTCACCTATTAAATCACGTCACTAAAATTAAAAACATCATAACCATTAATTAATTATCCCAGATCCTCAAACATAACTCAAATTATTCTCTCATTTATCTTAAATCACATGTGTCTTCTCAATCAAAAAACATATACTAAATATATCTCACTCATCCCTGGTTAAAGGTATCATTCTTAAATCCAATTTCAAATTCATTTCTCCGTATTTTTATAAAAACTAAAAAATCCCATAATCTTCCATCCTCAATAGCTATTAAAATACATAAACCCTTTAAACTATTTTATAAATTTTTTCAAATAGTTAATAATTTTATTTCAAAAATATTTTTCTCCGTAAAATCCACATTCCATTTTAAAACCACTAGATCCTTGAGTTATTTCATATAAAACCAACTCTAAAATATATTTAATCAACCCTTGTATTATTAAATAAATTTTAATTGTAAAAAAACATTTTAAAACACTAAAATAATTACCTTATAGTGGTTAAAAAATCACAATAATTAATCAAACACATTAATAAAAATACCTCTGATCTAAATTAATTAATCTAGACTTAACAATATAATTAAGAAATTTCAATTATATTATTAGTTACTTTTAACTAATATTTAATAATTTTGAGTTAATATATATATTTATACCACAATTGGGTATGTATATCATTCCTCAGTCATTCCACTATCATGATGCATGAAAAAATATAGGAACTAGATCCTTTTCAATCTTTATTTATAATCCAAAGTCCCATCCATTTAGTACAAAAAATTCCAAAAAAAACATCACTCATACCAAGAGTTCCTACCCTTGACATAAAATCTATTTTGGAACCATGGGTTTTAAATATATCCATGTTGGTCAAGAGTGCTCACAATATACCCCCTTATCCTTACATCCTTTCTACACATATAACTAACTCAACCACCAAAATCAAATTATTTGATATCATTTTGTAAAATTATTCAACCCATGTGCCTAATTCAGGATGCGAGATAGGGTCACGACAACATCTCAGGCATGAATCCTCATATGTTAGACATAGAAAATAGGAAAAGAGGTCCTAATAAAAATACTGGTAGACTATTCCCATATATAACTCATAATGAATCTATCAAAAAATTATCATATCTCATTTTTATATAAACCATAACAACACCCTGTGGCAAGAATAATGATCTATCATTAGTGTAACATCTAGACTCAGGAGGCTAAATCCCAAGACCCGAGCTAGGATACAACCTGGTATAAAACATGCTCCTTGATTTCTAGAGGTTAACGAAAATTAGTGAGGGATAATAATGTACCATTTTGATATAATTTTTCCTAAAACAATAAATTATAATTATACATGTAGATATAAAACATTTTTAAATAAGAAATACTTTTTTAAAAAATATCACTAATATATATATATTTTACTTATGAATATAACAAATAAAGAAATAATAGGGACATTCTAATATGAAATAAACAAACTCAAACCATGATCCACCAACTTCATCTACATTTCTCTAAGTCAGATCTATATATTACTATAAACAATGATTGATGTTTTCCAATATTCTACATCTTGAACCATCATGACAACTTATCCACCAAAGTGTGCATGGGGGGAGAGTATAAGTTTAGAAGGATTATTCCAATGAATCCAATATACTTTCATTATGATTAGTCAAAATATACAATTCCAATTATAAATAATAAATCCAAAACAGTTTTATCCAAAAAAAATTATTTATCCAAATATTTTAAATTCCAAGTTACTAAACAATGCATATCCATTTATTTAAAAAATACACATTTTAAAATAGAAAATTTAAAAAATTAATTTCAAAATTAATTCATAAATAAATTTTTCTCTTCAAAAACATTATTTTCATATAACTCTCCATTTACCTCCCTATTTCCCAAGATCCTATTAAAAATAAAAAAACACCTCATTTACAAAAATCAAACCAAAATTTAATAGAAAATATTTTTTTCCTACAAAATAATTCATGTTAAGATATATTATATCATAATTCAATCATCAAAATGTTATGTAGATACCCAGAATAATTCATTACTCACTTAGCCAAAATCAAAATTTGATTCACTTGTCTTTTTGATTAAATTCATCACTATTTTATATGTTAAAACCTTACCCCACTTCATTACCAGGATAGGGAGTTGGGTTTTTATATATCTATTAGGTTATTCAGGACATTTAATATTTCATAAATGATCTCTAAGTATCAGATTTAATGTAATATTATGAACTTTCTAGAGATTTCCTGTGGTCATTTTCATGTACTCTTTCACCCTTGTTTTTGTTATACCTTGGTTGGGTTTTTATATAGTGTTGTTTTAGGTGAAATTAAAGAAATTTGGAAGTGCTTGGGTCTATGCACATTTGGACCACAATTAGGAAAAACCATTCAACTTGTCATAGGAAACTGTGCACCTCATTTTGTAGGCATGAGACGTGTCACACGGTTGGTGCATGGTTTGACTAAATTATGCATCCTCCCTCCCAAAACTGTGCAGCCAAAAATAGAGGGGGTTTGTATAGTTGGTGGACTATTTTTCAAATAGTGTTTTACTTTAGATAAACCTTGCACCCCTTAACTATACATGCATGGTTAAAGAGCACGGATTGGAAAACAATTCACCTTAGCCCAAGAAAACATGTGCGTGGGTTTTTAAAACACTAAATTTTTTAAAAAATTCAAAACTGCACATAATTTTTCCCCATCCAACCTCGCTTGGAATAGACCTATTTCCTTCATTTTTTTGGCTCCCAAGAGGATTACAGTGCTCCTCGAACCCCTTTATTAGAGAATCAAATATCCGATTAAAGTATTGGCTCCTCATTGGTAAGTGATTTCTTCCCCATTTAGTTTCCTCTATCTCTTTTCTCTTGTTCCCGGTTATGTGGAATAATTTTTCCTCTATTGGTGATGGTTTAGGTATAGGTTTTAATGTAACTCAATCCTTTGTAACATGAACATATCGTATTGGTCTTTTATCCTCCACACTATTGTGTTTTCAATCATTCCACATCAATTTTGGGATTTTGGATTGGATAACGTTCATCAATGACCTTGAGGAAGGTGGTTTAATTTTTAATTCCTATAGTCTTTATTATAATTTCATGTATGTAATTATAAAATTTCAATTTCCATGTGGGTAAATTTCATCCTAATTTGAATTAATCAATTATTTCAACATGAGATTATGAAATTAGTGAATAATGGGTTAATAAATTGACTGATTAATGAGATTATGAAATTGATGGTGACCCATGGGTTGTACCTATATAATTAAAATGATGTTTTATAAATTATGAGTAGTTGATAAATTAATTTATGAAATGGTTTGAATAATTAATTGCAGAAATGGTTGAAAAATAGGTTGAGAATATGGATCCATGAGATGTGATATTTGTGACTAAGTTGTGGGAAAGGGACTGCTAAACAAAATACCCATGGGGTGTTATATTTCCACTATAATCATCTAATATATATATATATATATATATATATATATTAATTTCATGTGATCACTAAGTTTTGGTATATGGACTACTTATTCAAATACCCACGGGGTTCCAGACTACTGCTCTGGGACCCCATTGTATGAATATGAAATTGGTTTTAAATGATTAATGAAAATCCATGATTGAATGAATTATGATATCCCTGTATCGATAGTTAAGAATCTAGAAAGGTCATAAGTAGGTGTTTATGGTTCCAGTGTCATCATGAACCAAGGGGGTTATGTTGTTTATTAAAGAATAATGAAATATGAAAATTGTTAACTTATTCTTTTTTAATTTATTTGTTATACAACTGCATACACTGTTATAGAATTTATATTGTTTTAGACACCCTTTTTGGGGGCCTAATGAGTTGTACTCACACCCTAAATGGTCTTCCATATTGGTACTTGAATAGAACTCATGTTTAAAGGACGAGATAAGGGAAAGATTCCCATATTAAATGGATGAGTTGGGATGGATCATGAATTAGGGAACTGAACATGATGTCGGGACCCACTTGGGAGTTTTCCATGTGTCTTTATTTTGGTTTTCCATTTGACACTTGACACATACATGGAATGACTCATCTACTTCTTGGTTTTGGATATTTTTTCTGTATTGGGATTATCATGTGATGTTGGTTTTTATTTGTAATGATATTATTTTGTCTATTGTCTATATTTTTTATTGATTTATATTGATTTTATACTTTTTTAAAGAGGTTATAGTCTCCCGATGAAATATATATTATATACTCACTACTACTCGGCAGCCTCTATCATGTGGGGAGGCATGCCAGAGATCACGTAACCAAATAGATTGGGTAATCTTCATGTGGCACCCTGGTCGGGACATTACAAAGTGGTATCAGAGTAGATTTCTTTCCTTTTTAGTTGTATTACTATTTAGGAAAGGTATATGGGAGACTATGATGATTCAGTCCTTTATTATGATCTCATACAATGGATTATCTAACCCAAGTATTGAGGAAAACCCAAGTACCCATGGTGGGATTATTGTTATTGACTTTTTTTATTACATTTTGATGTTATTTCACTATTGATGATGCACTTGTTATGTGGTATTATTATTTATTAAATTTTATTCATGTCCTAATATGGAATTGGAGTTGATTATACATGAATAATTCTAGGAATTTGGGATTTTATGTCACATGAATCATTCTAGGAATGCATAGAAATCCATGTTTTGGTAAGTGTTATAAATAAAATGATTTTCATTCCTTGAGTATTTTAAAAATTATATGGTGCCTAATAAGAAATGGATGATTGAAAATGATGATAATTGTGGAAATCTAACATCGATAAATGGGCTTCCAATAGGAAACATTGAGATTTGACAATTGTTTACCCTCTCTTAACCATGACCCAGTTGAGGGATGGTTGAGGGTAGTGTTAGTGTCTCATTTTTCATCGTGTGGTAGGGTATGGGTTAATTTTTATGTATTTATGTGAACCCATCTTTTAAAATTTGTTAATGATGTGTTATGTGTCATCTGTTTGACATTATAGATATATGCCTCCATGGTGATGTTTGTTGACAGGATGGTAGGAGAACATGGTTGGAAATGATCCTCCAGTAGTGGAACCTAAGGATATGATAATATTAGGTGAAGGATCCATGGAGAAGTTTCATAAGATCCTTGCTTTCTATATAATGTTTATAGAAATATACCTAGGGTAGGTTGTGCGAAATATTTATTACTTGACATGAGAGTTCTAGTTTCCGCACCCTCTGACCACCATTAGAGAGTGGTGAACTAAGTAAGTTGAGTACTAGATTTAGGTCATCCCCATGATACTCTACCATTTAGAGACTTCTACTAAGAAGATATTAAAATTAGAAAGTTATATGTTATGTGGTCAATATAAGCCTTAGTGGGATATTCTGTCTTGGGATGGGAAATTGGAGAACATTGTATGGAAGTACTTTCAAGAGAAGTTCCTTGAACACTTTTACCCAGAGATTCTTGGGTAAGATTGGTAAGTTTACTTTATATGGTTTACCTAAGGGAATATGTCAATGATGGATTATGTTGGTCACTTCACAAATTTGTATTGATTTATTTCATCTTTGGAAAAAGATAATGCAACTATGGTGAAACGTTTTTGGGATGGGCTTATATGTGACATTAAGTCCCATGTTAACATCTTTACTCTAAATAAGTTTTATGAAGTAGTGAATCAGGCTCCCATTTATGAGGGGGGACCTAAAGAAGTATTTTAGTAGAATATATGTGTTTTCTACTAGATGACTTGGTGGTATTCCTTCTGTGAATATCAAGCATCACTTTAATAATGTCAACCAAGGTAATAGAAACCAATGTGTCTAGTTGGAAGGATCAATTACTCATATAATTAACTAAATATACTTCTTCCAGTGTGGTAGGTAGGCACACATCATAGCTAGTGTCCTTGACCACTAGTGGAGTGTCGAGCATACAGCAGGATAGTTCACTTGCATAGCTATTTCAGGAATCCTCGACTGATGGGTAGTGATGAGGGAAACAGGCTGAATCAAGGTGTTGTAAGGGTATCTTTATAACAACCAAATCATAATATACATAGACGTTACATCATTTTTTTGGAATACGCAAACACAAGACCAAATACTGAAATAGTTTAGTGTCTTTGGAAACATGGAACACAAACTTATAATATAGAAAAATATATTTAATTGTTCCCAAAAAGATATTTCCCTTTAGTACCCCTACCTAAAACCTTTATTTATTACTTGGGAAAAATAAAACATAATAAAATTGTGAGCTCAAATTCTTAGTGTAACACCTTGATATTTTTAATAATTATTTCTCATTAAATAATTTTAGTTCTTCAACAGCATGAATTGTGTACAGCCATGAGTATAAAATGACCATTATAACCTAGCCATTAAATTTTCAATAATAAAAATTAATAACTAATTTATGAAATAAAAATAAAGGACCAACTCAATATGAATGTATTGGTAAGTGCTTAGAAAAAATCCCACAATTCTTAGTAAAATCACTTATTTTTAAAAAATATGTTTTCTTTAAAAGAATATTTTATTGTATTTTTATGAGTGAATTATAATTTTTTGAATTTATAGAAAATTTGTGTGAAAACATTAATTTCATCATGTAAAAATTATCATAATATTATGAAAATACCTATTTTTAAAGAAAACAGTATTTTCTTTTAAAGTATTAACAAGGTAAAATTGGGTTTTAGAATATTTTTAAAATTTATTTAGTTCATTTTGATCTAATTATTCTGTTTTAGAATAATTTTATACATGATTTTTTTATAAAAAACATTTTATGTTTTAAAAAGAAATTTTTCTAAAAAACTGTTTCACATGGCATTTTATTGGTCTTATTTTAAATTTATTTCTATAGCTACTGTGTTATGAATTTTGATAAATTGATGGAAAATTTAGATTCATAAGTTAAAAAATCAGTTAATAGGTCTCTTTTATTTTTTTTGACCAATATTAATTGTAACCTTGATAAATTTTTTTACCACTATAAAAGATAATTTTGGGTCATTTAGGTTAAAAATAAAATTATAGAGACTATAAAATGACTCTAAAACGTGAAAAGAAAATATTGTATGAATCTAATTCGACCATTAACACCTAAGTATCAAAATTAATTTATTTAATGAACACTTTTCTTTGAAAATGACTAGTATGATATTTAAATTAAAGAAAGTCACAAAATCCCACTTTCTTTGTCTTAAATAATTTTTATGTGTCCAAATGGGGAAAAATATTTGTTACGAATGAATATAAATGTAAATTTAAAACATAATAAACATAATTTCTTGATAAAAATTATTTTTGACTTTTTTAGGCTACCAATATGAGATTATCATATTTATAATATTTAGTTTAATAAATATTATAAGAAGTCACATCCATATTTTAAATATTATATCATTTTTGATATATGATTAATATATATATATATATATATATTTGACTATAAATATTCTTATTCAATATTGAAGATTTATCTTCCTCATGCTATTTTATTTTTAATTTTTAGTGAACAAATAATTATATTAAATAATTACACAACGTTGATAAGGTAATTATTGTATTAATTGAAATATCATATAAATATTAATAAAAATATTAAAATATATACAATTTGAAATAATTAATGTGATAATCGAATTTTATATATTACATTTACCTCATATATATATAATAAAATATTTTTTTTTTCTGAAGTTAACTTGTAATCTTCAAATTTCTAAAAGCCCGTGTAATGAATAGTGTATAAATTAACACTAATATTTTTTTTCAAAATAATATTTTATTAAATTATTTAAAAATAATAAAACATCTTTAAAAAAATAAAAATACATAATATGGTTTAAAATGTAATAAATTGTTCATTTATGATTTCATTGACATCACTTAGGTAAAAATTACAAACTTCTAATACTGAAACTTTTGTTACCTTGGTTAAATTTAAAATAGGTTAACTAAGTGTTAATCAAAATGATAAAGATTAAAATAATATAAAAACTTATCTAAAATATGTTGGTTGATTATATTACAACCATATCTAATCTTAGCTTTGAATACATATAATTTTGGTGGTATTTGGATTGAATTTATTATTAATTGATTTTTTTTTTAATTCCAAAAGTGCCCTTCACCTCAATTACAAATGGAAACCACCTCCCTCAATTATTTACACCACATTGATATTTAATTCTCACAAATACCATGAAACATTATCTTATCAAATTATTTAGACACATTATATAGTTTTTGGTCTTTTAAAAAGACCAACCCCAGTGTCCCTAATAGTATATCTAAAGGAAGTTTGCCAAGAAAGTGGTAATCGTCTTTACTGAATATTTCAAGATTATTTCTTTATCTACATCCTATTTATGTGTTTTTTTTCATTATAAATTAATAAGTATACTATCAAATATATACTGAGATTTTATTATAAATTTTTTAAAACTATATTCCACCTTTTATCAATCCTATGAAGAATGAAATCAATGTGTTTGTGTACGTACAGTTTTCTGTCTCCACGCCATAGTGTAATATGTTTTTAATCCCCGCTTTATTTGGATGGTTATAATGATGGAAATAATATATATATATATATATTATAATTATAAAATTATATTTATTATTTAAATAAAATTAATATACCATCATCTTTCTTTCTATTTCACCATTAAGGGAATGATACCATCGCTCGTGCGTACGTACGGTCTATCATCTCCAAGATGTGATGCGATTTTTTTCCATGTTCACCATTCATGAATAGTTATATAAATGTATATAAAGAATAAATATGATATATATTACATTAATATAATTTTTAATATGATGTAACTATATCCTATGCATAAGAACTAGGACTTATATGATAAAATATGCATAGGAAAATGAAGTAGTTAACACCTGAAAGAAGGGTAATAATGAAATATTATTAAAAAATGGGTGATAAGTTGATATAATTGGATTGTATAAGATATAATAAATATTAATATGTTTATTTTATAAATTAATATCATTCTTTAAAACATTATATAAGAGTTTCAGATATGCCTGAAGGAAATTAGACCAAGGGTAAGGGTAAATTTCACAATCTCATTGTTATTAGTGATTGGTTATATGTAAGTATCTAGGGGAAATATTTATATTCCATATCCATTTCTCTTATAAAATTTACTATTTCAATAAAATTTTTAAATTCATTTTTACCGATGTTTTAATTGTTACTAAATAATTTTAAATAAATCTTTCGTTGTTTTCCTAAAAAGGTAATTTTGGAATTTTCCAACAAAACTATGAGAGGAATGTTTTTCAAACTTATACGAAATGAATGGATGTTTATTATTTTATGATGCATTAATACCTTTAATATTCCCTTAAAATATTATAAAGTTATTTTCAAATAAAATTTCTTTCTGCTAAATTTGCGAGGAATTTGAAGAAAAAAATGTTTTTAAAACAGAAAGGATATTTTCCTCAATAATTTTTTTTTAAGTAATATATGAGAATTATTTTCAATATAAGATAATATTATTTGATTTTAATTCAAGGATACTATCCCTATTATTTATATGGTTGATTTCTGTTTATGATGTAATGATATTTATGAAACCCATTTCTTTCCCATAGGTTATGTTATGATGGAATGTTTTTTATGAAACCCATTTATTTTATGGATTATATGAATGAATTATGTTCTTGTGGAATCTATATGTATTGTTTTCATTATGTGATGGGTGGTACCTATATCTCTCTATAATTCATTGGGCTATGATTAATATCTCTTGAGATAGATAAGACTATAACGGGTAGTAAACTTGGTTCAATAATCCAGGGTTGGAATGAGGAGTGAACTTGGTTTAGTAAAGGACTTTTTCCACTATGATGGTCTTGGAAATGAGCCTTGAATAGTATAGAAATTATTTTCTATGCTTATATGTAGGTTACAATTCTATGTCTTATGTTATACTCTCATGGAATATGTTCTTTGATTCATTATGAACTTCTATGATTTATCCCACAACATTATGTCATGATCTTTGATATGAAAGATATAATTTTCAAATGTTTTTTCTATGTTCTTGTGTCTTATTATTATTATATGATTAATATATCCCTTTTTTATCCTTACTGTGCATATGATCTCATCCTTTTCTTATGTTTCTTTTTCCCAAGATATGAAGAAAATTATACATTAATATGTATCAAATATGGTACTAATTATGAAGGAATAAGTGTGAGATTATGTAAATGTTTTATGAATCAGTTGTTTATATTTCCCAGTTTCCAAATAAACTAAACCTATACAGTTCTGTTGTGGTTTTGTAAATTTACGTAATTAATATTCTTATATTTAGATGTAATATCTATGTATGAAAAGTATGGTTCATTATAGTTGGTATTATAGGATGGTTTAGTTAACCTTAGAAAACTAAGATGAGAAAACCTTAGTAATAACCCTAAGGATAATTCTAAGTATAGGATACAATCCTATAGTTTGGTAATGATCATGAAAAACCTAGGATAGAACCAATGGTGTAATGAATTCAAATTTTGTATGTAATTTCCCTCGATTATGTTGTTCCCCCACTATTATTTATATTTCTCACACTATGATTTTTTTATTCAATGAATGGAACCCGAAGGAACCACGTTAATTTTGAATGCAACGAATGTTCCCATGAGAAAATAAATGTTATGGGAGATGGAATGAAAAATCCTTTTTCTATGATCACACAACTTTCTCAAGATATGAATCATATAGGACTTAAAAATGAGAAAAGTAACATTCTATTGAATCCTTCATGAGGAAGTTTCCACCTTCTTTCAATGGATCTTCCAATCCACTTGTGTTTGAACAATGGATCAATACCACTAAGAAGATATTTTTGGATCTCCATTATTCAGAAAATGAGAAAGTAATTTTGGTAGTTTATTATATGGAAGGTGAAGTGGATCCATGGTGGAACCTCATAAAGAATATGAGGCAATGAGATAAAATTGACTCCATGGAATGGGATGAGTTCAAGAAATTATTTTTCAATTTTTACTTTACTTTTATTCGTCTTATGAATATGTATAAAGAATTACTTGAGATTAATAAAAAAGGATGTTGAATATGTTAGTACCTATGAATAAAATTTTAGAAGACTTGCAAGGTACGCTTCTCGATTTATCACCCAACCTAAAAGTAATGTTTATTGATTATTCAGTGTCTTAAAACCAAGTCTCATAAGATAATTATCCATAAGGGACTTCAGTAGCTATGATGAAATCGTTTGATATTCACTCAAGGATAAGATGAATATTAGAGTCACCCATAAATAGTATGGGTTTGATATGAAGAGAAAAATGGAATTCAAGGGAATATATTAGAACCATAGTGAAAAGAAGATGAGATTTATTTTACGCTCAATATGTGGAAGGAAACATGGTTAAAATAGTATTTAGGGTACTTGTAAATGTTTTAATTGTGAGAAATAATTTCATTAGAGAATTGACTACCAAAGTAATGGGAATAAGATAGCTAATGACATGAATATATAAAAAGCTATATATAATTCACCTCTCACCCTTTAATGCTTCAAGTGCATGTAAAATGGTAATTATGCTATGAAATTCCTAAATATGAGGGTTATTTATGATGATCGACATCCGCAACCTTAAGGTCAAAGATAAATGAAAATCACATGTGCTCACAACTGATGATGTGGACTATGAAAATAAAGTTGTCAAAGGTACACTTACCATCCAATATAAAATATATAATGTTTTATTTGATCCTATATCCACTTAATCATTAATTTCTAAATAATTTTCTAAGGGTATATCTGTATCACTTTAATAATTAAATAATGAGTTAGTTGTGAAAAATCCAAATGGAACAATAGTCACCTTACAAGTTTATAATTCTTCTCTAGTTTATGTTTGTGGGAAAGTGATTCCTAAAAATATTTTGATCCTTCCTTTAGTTGGGTTTGATGTGATTGTTATCATGTATTGGATTTATTTATATAGAGATCATATCAATTGAGGAAGGGAAGTCATATTTCTTATTCTGAATGAATTCATGATCATATATTGATGCAAGGATGAATATAAACTTCCATTGGAAATAGATTCCATATTATTGGTATTAATTCCTATAAATGTTAGTTATCTATATCATATGGTTTTGTAGAAACTCTCCATTAAGGATACACCTATTCTACCTTATTTTTTTATGACTTTCCAAAATAATTTCTTGGACTTCCACGAAATCATGAAGTTTAGTTTTCAATAGAACTCGTACTGGGTGTTATTCTATGTAAAACTATCCTTATAGAGTATATCCAATTGAGTTGCAGGAATTGAAGAATAATCTCTAATAGAATATTGATAAGTGATTCATATTCCCTATTGTGTCACCTTGGTGTGCACCAGTTATATTTTTTCAGAAGAAATATGGATCAATAATACTCTACATTTATTACTGAGAATGTAACAAGATTACTAAAAAGAAACAATATCATATACCCAATATTAATGACTTACCTGATCAATTATGTGAAGATAAATACTTTTCTAATATTGATCTTCATTCTAGATATCATCAATTGTGGGTCAACAAGGAGGATATACCCTAGAAAATATTTTTTACAAGGCAGGACCACTATGAATTTATACTGATACCTTTTGTTTTAACAAATTCACCCACTATCTTCATAGATTTAATTAATAGATTATTTAGTGACTATCTTGATCATTTTGTGGTAGTATTTATAGATGATATTCTTGTGTATTCAAAGAGAAAGGAATAACATGTAGATAACTTGAGGATTTTACTTAAGACCCAGAAAAGTATAATATTTATGAAAAATTTACCAAGTGTGAATTTTTGCTTTATAAAGTTTTATTTTAGGGTCACATAATTCCAAGAGAGTGGATATCTCTCTATCAAGCAAAGATGGAATTTATTGAACATTTTCCTAGAAAAACACCTGTAAATATGATCCTAATTTTTCTTGGTTTGGAAGGACATTATAAATGTTTTTTAAAATATTTCTCGTGAATATCTAATACACTCATAGTGATGACTCAAAAAGAATTCAAGTTCATATGGAAATAGGAATGTGAATAAAAATTCAAGTAGATGGAAAGAAGGTTAGTTAGTGAACCAGTGCTCACACTACCCTATAATAGATAAAGGTTTTTGTTCTATAGTGATGCATCCAAGAATGGGTTGTGGTGTATGCTCATAAAAAATTATATAGTGATAGCTTATGCCTCATGAAAATTGAAAATCCATGAGAAAAATTACCGAACTCGCGATTTAGAGTTATTTGTGGTAATATTTACATTAAAGATGTGGAGTCATTATCTATATGGAGAAATGTGTGATATATATACTAACCATAAATGTTTAAAGTAAATTTTCATTCAAAAGGAGGTAAATATGTGTCAAAGAAGATAATTATAGTTGATTAAATATTATGACTGCTAAATACATTACAACCATGGAAAAGTGATCAAGGTGGTAGGCACTTTGATTATAAAAGACAATTCAATACAATCTATAATGAGAATCATAAAAGATCCAATATTTATGGATTTTCAAATAATGGATTTGGAAATCATAAAAGGGAGAAATATTATCTGGATCAAATGAATGTTCAACCATCTATATAAGTGAAAATTAAGGAGACATAGAAGGAAGATGTAGAGTTGAAAAAGAAGGTGAGAAATGTTCCTAAGTTCAACCTTAATTGTGATGGAATAATAAGGTTCAAGAACTATGTTTGTATCCCTTACATACCAGAATTAAATAAGGATCTATTGGATGAGGATCATAGTTCATCATTCACTATTCATCCTTGAAGAAAAAAAAGATGTATAGGGACCTAAAAGAGCATTTCTAGTGGGATGGAATTAAAAGTGATGTTAGAGAGTATGTTTCTTGATGCTTGGTGTGTTATAAAGTTATTTCTAGGAGATAGAAATCTAAGGGGATGTTACAATCCTTACCCATACCAGAATAGAAATGAGAAAATATAACCATGGACTTTTCCATCAGACTTCCCAAATCATCTAAAGGCAATAATGTTATATGGTTTATAGTTGATCACCTTAAAATTTCAGCACACTTCATTAATATTAAAGAAGATTTTTCCCTTAATCATCTTGAAAGAATATATATTAAGGAAGTGGTGAGATTTCATGGACTACCACTTTCATTATATCTAATCAGGACCCAAGGTTTACCTTGAAGTTCTGGAAAAGTCTTCAAGAAGCTCTGAATACATACATAGGTTTCAGCACTACTTATCATCCTCATACATATGGTCTGTTAGAGAGGTAAATTAAAACTCTATAAGACATATTGAGTGCATTCTCTATGGATTTCAAAGTTGGTTGGGATCAACACCAAACTTTGGTAGAATTTTCTAACAACAATATCTTTCACTCTAATATTCAGATGGATCCTTCTGAAGCCATCTATGGAAATAAGTATAGAAATCCAACATAATGTAATAAATTTGGGGAAAGAAATCTATTAGGACCTAATATTATTGAGAAAATTACAGAGAAGGTAAGTTCTATTCAACAACGTATAAGAGCAGCTCGGAGTCGAAAAAATAGTCATGTTTATAATCGAATAAAATAGCTAGATTTTGAAGTGGGTGAAAAGGTATTCCTATTAATATCTCCCTCGAAGAGTTTGATGAGATTTGGAAATAAGGAAAAGCTAAAAACAAGATATATCGTCTCTTTTGAGATTCTTGATTGTGTTGGGAAGGCAGCTTATATATTGGTGATTGTATCGAATCTCTCTCAAGTAAATGATGTGTTTCATAAATCTCTCCGGATAAAGTACATACCTAATCCTTCACATGTATTAATCATAGAATTCTTTCCTCTAGAAAAATATCTTTCTTATAAAGAAAACCCAATACAAATTCTTGACTTTAGAGAAAATGTTCTATGAAACAATACCATTCGCTTGGTTAATGTTTTATGGTGGAACCACCAATTTGAGGAATCTATGTGGGAACCCAAGGATGTTATGAAGTAGATTTATCCTCACATTTATGCATGCAAGTGATGAATTCTGATGGTGAAATTCATGGTAAGGGTGATAGAATGTAACACCATTATATTTTTAATAAATATTTCTCATTAAATAATTTTAATTCTTCAATAGCATTTCTTGTACGCAACCATGAGTTTCAATGAACTACAAGAAATTATTTATATAAAATTACCATTATAACCTTAATTTTAATTGGTAGGAATAAAAAATAATAACTAATTAATGAAATAAAAATAAAGGCCCAACTCAGTATGAATGTATTGGTAAGTTCTTAGAAAGTAATCACACAATTTTAAGCAAAATCTCTTTATTTTTCAAAAATAAATTTTCTTCAAAAATGAGTTCATTTTATTTTTATGTTTGAATAGTAATTTTTATAAGTTCTATAAAATGTATTTGACAAGATTAATTTCAAAATGTAAAAGTTATCTTAAAATTATGAAAATATGATTTTTTATTGAAATTTTATTTTCTTTTAATGTATTTACAAGGCCAAAATATGTTTTGGATAATTTATAAATTTTAATTTGTTCAATTCTACATAATTATGGTTTCTGAAAATTATTTTATACATTAATTTATTATAAAAACATTTTATGTTTTAAAAGGGCAGTCTTCCAAAAAAACTATTTTTCATGGTGTTTTATCATTTTTTTAAATTTAATTCTATAACTTCTATGCTTTTAATTTTGAAAAATGGATACCAAATTTATATTAATTATGTAAAAAATTGTTGAATAAATCCCTTTTATTTTTTTGTGCAATATGAATAATAACCTTGATACATTTTGTTACCAGGGTAAAAGGTAAATTAGGTAATTTAGGTTAAAACTATGAGTATAAAAACTATAAAATGACTCTAACACATTCCAAAATTTAATTGGATGAATATAATTCGAACCTTAACACCATAGGATAAAAATTATGTTTTTTAATGGACACTTGTACATGAAAATGACTTATATAAAATTTAAATGAAAGAAAGTCCCAAAATGTCACTTTTTTGTCTTAAATATCCCTTATGTGTCCACATGAGGAAAAGATATTTTATGAATGAATCTACATTTAAATATTTAAATTAATAAACATATTTCCATGATAAAAATTTATTTATGACTTTTTGGGCCACTTGGATTATATTGTCTTATTTATAATATTTTATTTAATAAAAATTTAAAGATATCACATTCATGTTTTAAATAATATATCATTTTTTATATAGGATTTCACAAAATATATACTGGACTATAAATAATATTATAAAAATATAGAATATTTATCTAAATAACAGTATTTTATTTTTAATTTTTCATAAGAAAATCAATTTATTAAATAATTACACAACATTGACGATGTAATTATTTTATTAATGGAAATATCAAATAAATGTTACAAAAAATATTAAAGTAAATAAAATTTGAAACAATTAATGTGACCAATGAATTTTATATATTACCACTACTGAATATGTATATAATAAAATATTTGGTTTGAAGTTAACTTATAATCTTTATATTTTTAAACTTCCATGTAATGAATTGTGTCAAAATTGACATTAATGGTATTTTATCAAAATAACATTTTATTAAATTATTTAAAAATAATAAAATATTTTTAAAAAAATTATAATATGGTCTAAAATATTATAAATTATTCAGTTATTATTTAATTTAAATCATGTAATTAAAAACTAAAATCATTTAATTTTGAAAATTTTGTTTCCTTAGTTACAATTAAAATATGTTAATTAAGGCTTAATCAAAATGAAAAAGTTTAAAAAATTATCAAAACTTGAAAAAAAAATTAGTTGATGATATTACAACCTTATATAATATTATCTTATAATAAATGGAATTTTAGTGGTATTTGGATTTAATTAATTATAAATTAGTATTTTTATGAATTCTGAAAGTGCCCCTCACGTCAATTATAAAATGGAACCTCCTCCCACACTTCTTCACATCACATTGATCCATAAAGCTAAATAATACCCTAAAAAATTATCTTCTCAACTTACCTATCCAAATTATAGAGGTTCTCTTATTCTCAAAATACTAACCCTACTATCCCTAATATGAGATCTAAAGGAAGTTCTCTAAAGGATAGATAATTGTCTTTACTGAGTCTTTCAAGATTATTTCTTCTTCTAATTACTCTTCATGTGTTGTTTAAATTATAAAGTAATAAATCAATTATCAAAAATATTCTGATATTTTATTATGATTATAGAATAACCATATTCCACCTTTTATCCATCCTACGAAAAATAAAAGCATCGCGCGTGCGTACGTACGGCTTACCGTATTCATGTCGTGGTGTAATCTGTTTTCCATCCCCAATTTCTCTGGATGTGTATAATGATGGAATATATATATATTATAATTATAAAATTATATTAATTAAATAAATAAAATAAATATACAATCCTCTTATGTACCATCTCACCATTAAGGGAATGTTATCATCGCTCGTGCGTAGGTACGGTCTACCGTCTCCATGACGCGATGCGATTCATTTTCCATGTTCACCATTAATGAAGTATTATATAAATACAGATAATGAATAAATACGATATAAATTTCCTTGATATCATTCTTTAAATGGTTTAACTATATTTAATGCACAATAATTGGGACTTATATGGTAAATTATGCATAGAAAAATGAAGCAGTTAACACCAGAAAGAAGGGTACTAATGAAATATTTTTAACAAATGGGTGATAAGATGATATAATTGTATTATATTAGATATAATAAATATGAATATGGTTCTATTATAAATTAATAACACTCTTCAAACCATTATAAATGAGTTTCATATACGTATGAAGGAAATCAGGCCAAATGTAAGGGTTAATTTCACAATCTCATTATTATTTGGGATTTTTTAAATGTATGTATCTACTGGGGAATATATATCATCAATTTCTATGTTTTATTAAAAAATAAATATTTTTCTACAGTTTTTAATGTCAATTTTACCCATTTTTGAATTTTTACTAAATAGTTTGAAAGGAATATTTTATTGTATTTCTAACGATATACTTTTTGACTTTTGAAACAAAAG
Source organism: Viscum album (assembly GCA_963277665.1). Lineage (NCBI taxonomy): Eukaryota > Viridiplantae > Streptophyta > Magnoliopsida > Santalales > Viscaceae > Viscum > Viscum album. Next base: position 2,115,417,036 of record OY728161.1, on the reverse strand, counting down.
TTTGAGAGGATTTTTTTAACATATATGATATGAATGTATTTTTATGCCTTTATGAGACATTAATGCCTTGAAAATTCCCTTACAATCTTATAAGGTTATTTTCAACGAAAATTTTTTCTTTTAAATTTTCTCGACATATATAAAAAAAATGATTTCAAAACAGAAAGGTTATTTTCCTCAATAATTATTTTCCAATGATCTATAATAATTATTTTCCATCTAATATAACATTATCTGATGTTACTTATTTTTTAATGGGGATATTTTTTAAGGATAATATCCTTATTCTTTCTATGGTGATTTTATGTTTATGATGTAATGATATTCATGAAACTCATTTCTTTCCCATGGGTTATATTATGATGGAAAGATGTTTATAAAAGCCATTTCTTTTTATGTGTTCTATTAATGAATTATGTTCTTATGAAACACATATATATGGTTTTCATTATTCTATTAGTGGGACCTATATCTCACTAAAATTCATTAGGTAAATATTTATATCCCATGATATATATAGGTCTATAACAAGTAGTAAACTTGTTTAGTAATAAAGGGTTGGAACGAGGAGTGAACTCGGTTCAGTAAAATACTATTTCTACTATGATGGTCTTTGAAATGACCCTTGATTAATTTGGAAATTATTTTCTATGATTATGTGTATTCCATAATTCTGTGTCCTATTTTATACTCTCATAGAGCATGTTCTTTGATTCATTATGAACCTTTATGATTTATCTCGTAACATGATATCATGATCTTTGATGTGCAGGTTATAATTTTCAAATGATTTTTTATGTTCTTATGTCTTATAATTATTATATGATTCATATCTATCTTGTATACCCTTACTGATAATCTAATATCACCCTTTTATTATGTTAATTTTCTCTAGGATATGAATGAAGGTATTAAGTAAGATGTATCAAAAATGGTTCTAGTTGGCATGGAATCAGTGGGAGACGATTTAGATGTTTTATGAATCAGTTTTTTATGTTTCCTAATTTCCATATACACTAAACCTATATAGTTTTTGGCATGGTTTAGTTATGTTATGTAATGAATATTCTTCTATTTAAATGTAATATCTCTGTATGAAAAGTATTGGCCTTTATACTTAGTAATAGTAAATAAGGGAGATACGTAAGAATAATCATAAACATAAGGGTATGAGAACATGAGCATAACATTAGATGGTCATACCTTTCATATCAATGATCATAAACATGAATCATGCTATAAATATTGGGAGTGGATAACACATGAATCATAAGGGAATCAAGATCATAATCCATGAAATAAAAACATATAAATAAGACATGGAATTGTGGAATAAAAATGTAATATCATTTTCTATTATTCATGGATCATTTCCAAAAAAACTTATCAAGGAACTTCATAGGGACTACACTTACTGGAGGGACACACCACTCTCCCCAATTGCAGTCCTTTCGTTTTAAGGGATCAGGTTTCCCCATCTTCCCATAGTGTATTGGGTTTACTCATCTTCTGATAGTGGTTCAGGTTTCCCCATCTTTCATAGAGGATTGGGATTCCCCATCTTCCCATAGTGGATCGTGTTTCCCCATCTTCCCATAGAAGATTTGGATTCTGAATCTTCGCATAGTGGATTAGTTTTCCCCATCTTCCCATAGTGGATCATTCCCATTGACTTATTTCCCATCATTATCTCATGAGATATAAATCTTTACCCAATTAATTGTAGGTAGATATATGTCCCACTAGTCACATAATAAAATCATACATACATATTCCACAAGATAATAAAAATTTCTTCATATCATGACCCATAAAAAGAGATGGGTTTTATAAACATTATATCATAACCCATGAAATAAAATGGGTATCATAAACATTTCATCATATCATTAACTATGGAAAATAGATTTGTAACATCCCACCCCTACCTCATTGGATTGAGAAGGCAGTGAGGTGATACTAGGCCTTAAGAAACAATCCCAAGGTGCCGAAGACTGACAATAAATGCTGAGGGCTTGAAGAATAATTTGGGGAATGATTTTCCCTTGAGATAAACCAATCATCAAAACAATTCTTTATCAAAAAACTACATGATAAATGTTAACCTAGAAACCCAAACCATATAGTACCAAAGAATAACCAAAATAATCAATAACATTTCCCAAAAACCAATACAACCAAACAAATTATTAGATTAAAAAGCAGAATACTACACAACAAGACCCCTGAGAACTTGGACACCACCCATAGCTCCACACCAAGCTCCATGCTCTGAGCACCACAACATCACCAAATCTTCATGTCGAACTGCTATCAAAATGAAATGATTTACTCTGACCTGTGTCCCAGAAAATGACATCTACAAAAGAACCAAATTTCTAAATCAGGGGGTGAGTAATAATACTCAGAATTACTTCCCCAAATAACATCCCAACGCATGCCACTATGAAATAACCGTTAGCACATTTAAATAAAGAATGTTATATAAACCATTAAATATTGAAACCACTATCACAAGTAAATCACACCCTTACCAAGCCATGTAAAACAAGAGAAAACCACAATTGTTCTATAAGACATAGCACCATCACACATTCACCCAACCAATTTCATCTTGCAAAGAAACACACAACAAGGAAACCAAAATGGTGGAACTTCTGTTCAACTCGTTCACTACATTTCCAACTACTAGTGCTTCCCAAACACTATCCATAATGGTGACCCTTATGTCCATTATCCATCACCATTTATATTGAGACTTCCCTCAAACTTACTCACAATCAACACAAGCCACAACACTTAATCAACCAATGATCATAAATCACCAAGGACACACTATTAGAACAAAACTATTTCCAACACATGACAATTCACTTCAATAAACCATCCATTTATTGAAGACACCATTCTACCATTTTCCATTCCAAACACATTTTAATAAAACCACATTTTTATTGAAAACCATTTTCATAAACTAATCCAAGTAACAAATTTTAAAATATACATTTTAAAATCACACAACAAAACCCCTCTTTCAACAATATCCCATTTCACCCAAAAATCCCCAATCTTCTCCCAATGGATTTCCATGAAGATTCACACATAATATTCACACTTAATTTCAAGAAAAAACAAATTAATTTCAAAAAAAATCACAAGTACTAACCAAGTTTAGTCGAGAGAGAAGCCACCTACCTTTAGAGTTCTGTTGAAATCGACCCACAAGAAAACGCACCACAAATCCAGTGAACGCACCACCCAAACCACTATATATCTTCTTCTATATCATAAAAAATCCCAAAAACATCAGTTTAGGCTAAAAACCCTAGATCTACATACAACAAATGTTGATCTTGAAAACCAAGAAAGGGATAAGAGTAGATCTAGAGAGAAACCAAGAAGAATCCAAGAGGATAGAATTACCCAAGAGAAACCACCTTCAAACCCCCTTGAAACCCCTTCAAATCCATTATAAATATAGTGGGAGAGAACCCCTAGCCATTTAGAAGATGAAATCCGATATAGGTTTTGAGTGGGAGAAGAAATGGGTGAGTTAGGGTGAATCCTGAATAACCCTATATTTTTTCAAATACATTTTTAATGGGATGCACAGTTAGCTCACACATTTAGGAAAACCATGGACTAACCGTGAGGATGATACTACCTCGAAGTAATCTCATATGTCCTCCTTGAAAAGTTGGACAAATCATGCATAAAACATATGGAATCCCACTACCTTGAGTTGCACAATTTCCTCGGAATTCTGCACAGTTTCCCCTAACTGGGCTCAAACCATGCAACCCTAAAGAGGCCTCCAAAACGTCCCAAAACCATTCCAAAATCTACCAAAATCATCAAAACTCATCCTAAGAATTTTAAACATATAAAAATGCATAAAAAGGATTCATAACTCAAACAAGGGGTGTTACATTCTCCCCACCATTGGAAATTCCTTCCTCAGAAAGTGAGAAACACCAGTATACTGAAAGAGCTCGGGCCATTGCTCGACCATCAATTTCTCTTGTTCAGAAGTATCCTCCTAAATCTGACCATACTACTAAAAAAAATGTTCTAAACCAATTATTTTACCATTAAAGACATTATCTTGCCTCTCCACAATCAACACTGTCACATTCACCAAAGAAACATCTGGTTCTAGCTCAACATGATCCCAATGAATCACATGGTCATTATCCGGATGATACTTTTTCAATTGTGACACATGAAACACATTGTGCACCATACTAAACTATGGTGGAAAAGCCAACCGATAAGTCACCTCTCCAATCCACTTGATTATCTCAAAAGGCCCAATATACCTTGGAGATAACTTTCCCTTATTCCCAAACCAACAATGTCCCAACCTAGGAGATATTATAAAAAATACATGATCACCCACCTCGAATGACAACGGTCATAGAAGATGGTATGCATACGATTTCAGACGAATTTGAATCGTCTCCATCCTCATTCTGATCAACTAGATTATTTCAATGTATCTTGGACAAGGCTCAGTCCAATCATCAAAGTCTAACCCATTTCCACCCAACATAGCAGATAACGACATGGACACCCATACAATGCCTCAAATGGAACTATATATATCGAATACTAATAACTTTTATTATAGGTGAACTCCACCAACGGTAAGTGCTCCTCCCATAAACCACAAAAAACAATCACTCAATCTCTTAGAATATCCTCTAAATTTTGTATCATTCTCTTAGATTGGCCATCCATCTGGGGATGATAAGACCTGCTCATAGTCAACTGTGTCCCAAGGGATTTCTGCAAGGACTCCCAAGACCGAGATGTGAACCTTGGATCTCTATCTGATATAATCCAAACTGGAACACCATGCCTTTTTACCACTTCCTGAATATATATTTTGGACAGATCCTCCACCGTATGATATTCACAAATTAGGATGAAATGGGCCAACATTGTGAGCTGGTCCACAATCACCGATATAGAATTGTGTTTCCGGACCATTCTTGGGAGGCCTTTCACAAAATCCATCGCTATTTGTTTCCACTTCCACACTGGAATAGGCAATGATTGCAACATTCTTTCTGGATGTTAATGCACTTCCATGACTTCCTGACAAGTCTAGAATCTCGAAACAAACTTGGCCACTTTCCTTTTCATTCCAGCCCACCAAAACTGTGCATTTAATGCATTATACATATTCTGAATTTCAGGATGGACAACCGACCTAGAATTATGATAATCCCTAAGAAGTTCCTCCTGAAAAGATATTGGTATCACCATCTGATTTTGAAAACAAAAAACTTAATTCTCATTCAGTTCCAAGCCCTCAATCATCTCGCCACCATTGAGTTTCGACCTGATCTCCACACACTCAGAGGTAGATTCCTATACCTCTTTAACCAAACCAACCAGGTCAAGAACCAAAGAAACAAGAAAGAAGACCACTCTGTCACCCTAGTCCTCATATTCCAACCGCATGTAGGCTATGACTGACATCAACTACCACTGTTCTAATGCCTATTTCACCACTTGAGTATATGATTTTATACATAATGCATCTGCCACTGAATTTCCCTTAACTGGTGTTTACATTAGGTGAAAATCAAAAATTAAGAGATATTTCATCCATCTCCTTTGCCTCAAGTTAAAATATATTTTTGAGAAAATATGTTTTAAACTCTTATGATCAATAAACACCATTAATTTCTCACCAAAGAGATAATAACACCGCATTTTTAAATAATTAACCACTACTTCTAACTCCAAATCATATTTTGGGTAGTTATTATCATTCATCCTCAATTTTCTTGATCCATATGCAACCACATGATCCCCTTTCTTGAGTTCACACCCCAACCCTGATCTCGATGCGTCACAGTACACCACAAACCCTTTCCCCGGTTCATGAAAACCCCAGATTGGTGATGATGTAAGGAGACTCTTTGGATATTCAAAACATTTCTAACACTAATCATCCCATTAAAATGGGATATTATTCCTTGTTAAAGTTGTCATCACTGAATTCAATCGTGAGAAATCACAAAAAAAATGTCGATAATATCCAGTTAGACCATGGAAGCTCTGTATGTCGAAAATATTCTTTGGAGGTTTCCTAGATATAATGAACACTATCATTTTAAAATCAACTGAAAAACCCTTCTCAAAAATATCATATCCAAATAAATGATCCTTCTATATTCAAAATCCACACTTTGACAATTTTTTATACAACCGATGATCCCTCAAGACACCCATCACAATCGTTAAGTGATGATCATGATCCACCCTTGTACTAAAAGACACTAGTATATCATCAAAAAATATCACCACAAAATAATCGAGATATATCTGAAATATATTATTCATCAATTCCATTAACACCACTGGTGCATTCATTAAACGAAAGGGCATAACCATTCACTTGTAATAGTCATACCTACTTTTGGAAGTTATTAGGTAAATATCCTCCTTCCTCGCCCTCAATTGATGATATCCTTACCTCAAGTCAATCATGAAGAACCACAGATCTCCCCTCAATTGGTCAAAAAAATGTCAATGTGTGGAAGTAGATATCGGTTCTTTATCATAACCTAATTAAGTCTATGATAATCCACACATAGTTGCAGAGTTCTATCCACATTTTTAACAAACATAACTGGCGTGGCCAACAAATATGTGCTAGGATAGACAAACCCTTTGTTTTCTAGCTCCTCTGACTACACATTTAATTCTTTCAATTCTGCTGGTGCCATTTGTTAAGACGGAAGTGAGATAGGGCTTGTCCCCAGAAAGAGATCAGTCATGAAATCCACTTCTCTCACTGGTGGAAACCCTGAGAATTCTTTGGGAAAGACATCCATAAACTGATCTACAACTAATAGAAGAACAATCTCCTCAACACCATCCACTAATTATAATGAAAAATCTACTAACTAATACAATTTTGTGCCAACAACTGGTGAAGATAAATCAATTGCAACCATTTTTTCATTATTCACCCCTCTAAAGAGGTTTTCAACACCATCCTCCATCGTAAAACTAATTGTTCATGCATCGCAATTGATTTGGGACTTAAAAATCACCAACCAATCCATTCCCATGATTATATCATAACCACCCATATCAAGAATTGATAAATCCCACATCAATTCAATGTTTTCCATAACTAAGCAACATGCTCTAAATAGGAATGCTCGACACTCTCTTTGACACAAAAGAGTTTGAAGTGTCAAAAATGAAGGCATCATTTCCACAGTTAAACCCAAAAAACTAACAGAACTATAAGAAATAAAAGAATGTGAAGTTCCTATATCAAATAAATATTGCATATATGTGGAATTTAAAAGAACTATACCTCGCACTATGGATGGTCGCACTTGATCATCCATCACAACATGTTCATCTCCAAAAAAATTCTTGCTTCCCACACTCTGCTCTTAATTACCCTATTGACGTGTCATGGTATTTCTAGAATCACCATGAGTAACTTGGCTCTACTGATGAGGAGTATCCTACTAACCTTGTCCTCTCAAGGCATAGGATTCCTGTGACCCCTATGGAGTGTCACGAACACCCAACCTCAGATCATTACGGCAATACTACTAAAGATGCCCCATCTACTTACAGTTATGACATGATCGAGGTTGTGTCATATAATCCTGCTTTATGTGTCTCGTAGAGCCACATGGAAAACATCTCGGCTTAAGCTGATTCTTCATTGGAATATTCACTGATCTTGCTTTCAGATTCTGAGTCGTACTCCCACCCTAGAAATAATTTTCCCTATTCCATTTGAACCTAGCATTCGACTTTCCACTATTTCCCATTGGTACCAACATGCTTCCCCCACCTGTATCCCCCAAAAGATCCCACTCATCCACCATATCTCTATTCACCATTTCTATGTAATCATCTTTACACATCACCATTATCCTGGACCTAATTTCTTGCTTCAACCCAACTTCAAAAATTAATTCCTTCAATGATGTTCTACCTATCATCTAAGGTGAAAACTGCACTAATTTCATAAACATAGCTCTATATTCCATTACTGACATGTTCCATTTTTTCAAATGGAATAAATCCATTGTACATTAATTTTTTAATGTATGAAGGTATAATTTTGTATTAAACAATTCCTCAAAACCCTCCCATGTCATTCCTTGGTCTATCCCAGCTTAGATTGCTAGTTCCCAACATTTAAGGGAATAATATTCCAACATGTAATTGGATAACTTCACTTTGAGCTCTGACGGTATTCCCAATAATTAAAATATCTTGTTCATTGTATTCAGCCATGCTTCTTCCATTTCTGGCTCAGAATCACCGCTAAATATGGGTGGATTCTACTTTGGAAAATGAACCTCATGATCCACATGCTTCGGTTCATCCAATTTATTCGCACTTTCCACAGCCTAGAAAGCTTGCACTAGCTACTAGTTCACCTAAGTCTTAGGTAAAGCCACATTTTTAGCAGCTTCCTCCGGTTGGTATCTAATACACCTTCCCAATTCCATTTCTATCAATACAAATACAACCATAAGTCCCACTCCATTAATAAGAAAAGGCGTAAATTTTTCAAATTCAATTAATTACAACTATCACAACCAAGCTTTCCCAAGTTCACATTTCTAAAATACCCCAAGTTTCAATTTTTCAATTCCTTCCCTTTTGAAACCCAATTAAGATTTTTCCAAATACACACATTCATATAAAACCATAAATCATTATACCCCCAATGAAATATGCATCCTAGCGGAAATTCATTTCTACCATGAATGTCATGCTCATCTCATGGCTACACCCACAACAATGAGATTTTCATTTCTTGTACGTGTCTCGAAGACACATATGTACCCAACTTCCTGTTAACTAGAAGTTCAACATAAAAGGGTTATCTAAATAATTTTATGTTATACATTCTATGTTCTGATAATCATATACCTTACTACAATCCTAACTCAAGGAATATTCCAAGAACCAATGTCAACACCCAGACCAACGATCAACGCCAAAAGACCGATCATATTGAAACCACTGGTAACATCCCACCCCTACCTCATTGTCTTGAGAAGGTGGTGAGGTGATGCAAGGCATTAATCAACGTTCCCATGGTGCCAAAGGTGGGAAATAAAATTTGAGGTATTCAAGAATAATTTGGGGAATGATTTTCCGTTGAGATAAACCAACCAACCAAACAATCTGTTACCAAAAAGACTACATGATACATGTTAAAATAGCAACCTAAACCATGTAGTACCAAAGGACAACCAAAATAATCAATAAAAATTCCCAAAATCCAATACAACCAAACCAAATATCAGAGTACCAAGCGGAAGACTACACAATAAGACCTTAGAGAACTAGGACACCATCCATAGCTCCACACCAAGCTCCATGTTCCGAGCACCACAACATCACTAAAGATTCCTGTCGAACTGCTAACAAAATGAAATGATTTATTGTTACCTGTGTCCTGGAAAATGAAATCTACAAAATCACTAAAGTTCCAAAGCAGGGGGTAAGTACTAATACTCAGTAGGATTTCCCCAAATGACTTCCCAATGCATGCCACTAGGAAATAACCGTTAGAACATTTAAATAAATAAGTTTATATAAAACATTAAATACTCAAACCATTATCCCAATTCAATCACACCCTTGCCAAGCTATGTCAAATGAGGTAAAACCACAACTTTTCCATAAGCCATATCACCATCACACATTAGCCCAACCAATTCCATCTTGCAAAGAAACACACAACAAGGAAACCAAAACTGTGGAACTTCAGTCCAACCCATTCACTACACTTAAAACTACTGGTGCATCCCAATCACTATCCATAATGGTGTCTCTTACATCCACTATACTTATCCTTTTATAGTGATACTTCCTTCACACATCCACACAATCAACACAAGCCACAACACTTAATCAACCAACAAGTATAAACCACCAAGGCCACACATTAAACACACAACTCCAACACATGCCAATTCACTTCAATAAACCACCCATTTATTTAAGGAACCATTATACCATTTTCCATGCCAAACACGTTTCAATAAAACCAAAATTTTATTGAAAACAATTTTCAAAATCCATTTTCATAATCCTAACATATAAAAAAATTTAAAATCTACATTTTAAAATCACACAAAAAACACCACTTTTAATAATATCCCATTTCACCCAAAAATATCCAATCTTCACCCAATGGGTTTCCACCAATATCCACACATCATATTAACAATTAATTTCAAGAAAAACAAATTAACTGTGACCAAATTAACTGTTTCTAACCAAATGGAGTATAGAGAGAAGCCACCTACTTTTAGGGTTTGAGTGAAATCGACCCACAAGAAACCGCACCACAAATCCGACAAACGCACCTCCCAAACTGCTCTAGATCATCTTCCCTATCATAAAAATCATATAAAACATCACTTTAGGATAAAATAATCCTAGATATACCTAAAATAGATGTATATCTAGAAAACCACGAAAGGGAGAAGAGTATATCTAGTGAGAAACCAAGAAGAATCCAAGATGAGAGACTTACCCAGAAGAAAACACCTTCAAACCACCTAGAATCCCATTCAAATACCTTTAAAATCGAGTGAGAGAGCACCCCTAGACCTTGAAAAGATAAAATCCGCGTAGAGTTTTAGTGGGAGAAGAAATGCATGAGTTAGGGTGAATCATAACTAACCTCATATTTAAAAAAAACATTTTTAATGGGCCTCATGGTTAGCTCGCATAGTTAGGAAAATTGTGCGCTAATCGTACGAATGTTACTACCTCGAAGGAATATCGCATTTCCTCCTCCCACATTCAGAAAAACCGTACGAAAACTATTTGGAACCGCAATGCCTTGGGTTACACAGTTTCCTAGGAATTCTACACAGTTTCCCCTAACCGTTCTCAAACCCTGCAGCCCTAAAGAGGCCTCCAAAACTTCCCAAAACTATTACAAACTCTCCCAAACTCTTCCAAACTCATCCCAAGCATTTTAAACACATAAAAAGGCATAAAAAGGCTACATACCTCAAACTGTGGGTGCTATAAGATAGGTCTCATAATCATTTCATCAAAGAATAACCTGTGAAAAGAATTGGGTTTCAAAATAATATAACTTATAAAAGAGAAGTGGTTTCCACAAACATCATTCCATCAAAATATAAACCACTAAATAAATAATTTGATTGGTATTCCTAGATCATATACCTGGTAAAGAATAAACTATAACAAAGTATGTCAAATTAGATGGAGAAGGATTTAGAAGGATCACATGGAGCATTGATGAAGGAAATTATCATTTCTTTGAAAATTACTTTCATTAAACCATTTCAAAAATAATTTTCTTATAAATAAATCATTTAGATTTCATTTACAACATTTCTTGAGGAAAATATATTTTCCACTTTGAAAAACTATCTTTAAGGCATAAATCATTATGAAAACATTTTTCTTTTATAATAGATTTTAAAAATTATAAATTACCCTTGAAAACATTTAGAATACCTTTTACTTTGAAAATATTTTAAAATTTTATAAATAAATCTTGAAAATATTTGGAAATCCTTTTTCTTTGAAAATATCCTTGAAAACATGTAAAGAAATACTTGAGAACCATTTTAAATAATTTAAAATATAATACTTTTCATTATAATAATTTTTATTTGAAAATTATCTTAATATATCATTTTAAAAAATGAAAATATTTCTTTAAAACATGGTTTGTTAATAAAACAGATTTCCGAACAAAGAGAGAAATAAATTCAGACTTTCTTGAAAACATTTTATTAATCATATTAAGTACCAAAGAGTAACAAAAAATGGTAACATTGTATGAATATACCATGAAAGAAATAGGATAACAAAATTCATGAGATTTATTGAGATATGGATCATAATATTTCATTAATGGAATCATAATCATAAACCATCTTGATAAATGATGATATTATAGAAATAAATTGTTACACTTTAGTAAATTTAAATATAGATCCCCTTAAGAGAATAAAATTGAAGCTTATAATATTTTTAAAATTACATAATAAATTATATAACATTTAAATGGTAATTATATACACCTCATAGAAGAATATAGCTGCATGACATAACATGTGTCTCAAAGAAGGAAAATTGAGAAAAATTTATTTTACCGATTTGGTAACCTTTTAACTGTAAAACCCATAAAATAGATATCATAAAATGGATATGTAAATACCCATATATTTAATTATAATTATTATACAATACATTCATGGGAAGTATATACACCACAAAAAAGAAATGAGTTGTAAACATGGAATGTATCTCGTAGATATAAAAAGTAAGATGAGAAAACCCTTACCATAAGTCTTGACAATTTTCATACATGTTAAAACTACGTTATAATAATAATGTTTTTATTATAAATATACCAAATAACCGTATTCTTATATATCATACCATATATTATTTTAATATGAATTTATATTACCTGTTTATTAATAATTTCAGGTTAAATTTACATTTTGGGTAATAATAGCTTTGTTTTTTTTATATCTTTTTCCATGTTATTATTGATTCTCTTACTTATATAATTATTTAATTATTTAAATAATTTAAAACATGATATAAATATTATATATATTCAGTTTGTAATTATTTATAATAATCTATAAAAGATATAAATATGAGATGGAAACACCATTCATGGAGACAGTGGGTCATATATATGCATGAATGTTGTTTCCATTTTCTTATAGTATTGAAAAAAATAAACTAAATTAAACACCTGTATATATATATATATTAAATATAATTAAATTATTATTATTATTTAATTTATATCATATATGTTCGCTAAACCCATCCTTAATACATTCCATGTAATGTACGAATGAATCACATCGCTTTGAGGAGGCGGTAGTCCACACGTCCAAAAATGAATTTACAATATTTTAAAAAAATTAAATCATGAAGGTTTTTGTTATATAATAATTAAAAAATATAAATACATTATAAATACGATATATATAAAATAATTATATTATTACCATTATAATTCCCAACCATGAGAGGTGGTAAATGAAAAAACGAATGACATCATTTCATGAGGCGGTAGTCTTCCGTACAAACGAACGGTAAGTTCTTTACACATTTGGTAGAGGTGTGTGTAGGTGTAGGTAAAAATATCAGAATAAAAACATCTTAGTATATTGAGTATACTGATTTTATTACAAAATCATGAAATAATAAAACCTAAATGAGTGTATAAAGAAATAAAATACAAATGCACGTGGAAGAATGTTACCTCTTTTTTGGTAAATCCTTTTGGTTTGAAATAAAGGGATTTATTGGTTGGATTTATACCAAAAATGAGGCTTATAGCATTAGAGGATGAATTTTGGGATTTTATTTGGGAATAGTTTTGATGGTCCAAAGTGGCTTTAGAGGTGTGAGGAATGGGAAGAGTGAATGTCTTATTATAGAGGAGGAGGAGTGGCATTATTGTAAATACCAAAATGGTAAACACTATTGGGGGGTCTCCCTAGCCTAATGTACTAAAAAAATGGAAAAATAATGGATTAAAGGGGAATTATGGTCTATAAAAATCTCTACCTCACAAAAATAAGTTCATTTTTATAATTTTGTTCTTTGCCTGCAATCCATTTTTTTCATTTTCTAAAAAGCTGGTTTATGGGTTACTGGTAACCAAACAGACAATAACCCAACACCATGAACGGTGGTCATGGAACCCAGATACCAGATTAAAAATCACAACATCAGCTGGATTCAAAATTAAAATTATCAAAACCCCATCAACACACCCACATTATGTGACTCATCCATACATAATATGCAGATTCACCCAACACCAGCATCATGTTCATCCAACAGATCACGAACAACACGAAAAAAAACAAGGAACCAAATTCACCAACAAACATATCAACATCAGAATCCAACAGATCTATTCCTCAGCCAAACCGGAGAACAGAGGAAGAAACAACCACAGAACCAATCAAACCGCAAGTAGATCCAAGAAAAGAATAAGACAGTTCCAAGGAATAATAAGAAATCCCAATACCTAGATCTCGTCATTACCATCCTTATCAAGCTCTAAAACCACTGTAAAACACCAACCGAACTCACCAGAAGTAAGGCGAAGACCTAAAGCAGTTGGATCTGGAACATCGGTCACCGAACGGATCACGCCGCAATGAAACCCTAACCAAATCGGGCGAGAAGGCAGGCATGGTGAACCACCGATTCCGTGAGGCTACCAGACATCTATGTTTCCCCGTATTTATCATTTTGATTTTTATTAATGTAACTATTTTTGTATCCAAAGTAATTTAACCATTAAGACTAAATTTTTTTGAAATTTTTCTGAAAATATATTCCCACTGAATTATAAATATGATATCTAATTTAAAAAAACACATGTTTTCAGAAAATTAATTTTAAAACGAGCGCATGTAACTCACAAAAACTTCACTTTAACCTGAACTGTGCTAACAATGTTTTTACTATTTAAAGTTCAATATGTTCATTATAAAATATCCATTGGTCCATTAATAGACAATATTTTATAATTAATAACAATTAAAATTCACTTTTAAGAATAGCGTATTTTTTTATTTTAAATCTTTTAATAAAATATTATTTATTATAAAATAACATTAATGTCAATTTTTGACATTATTTACTTAATTTAAATTTAAAAATATCATGAAAAATCTTTAATTTGGATATATTAATTTCATAGATGTGTAACATGATATATTCATATAAAAATATAATGTAACACAATAATTATTTAAATTTACTTCACTTTTATTGTTTTTAGCATCATTTATTTTATTTAATTATAAAATAAATAATCTCCATGTCAGTTTTTCTTAAGTGTTTAATGTATTTCTTTTATTTATAAAAATTAAATTTAACTTTTGATGATAAAAAACTCATTAAATTTTCAAAATATGTTTTATAACCGAAACTATGTAACTTCTTCCTTACTCTAAGTCTTTATATGAATTAAAATCAAGTAAGGAACATTTTTTGTATTTTTCTTTACATAACATATTATATGGGTCACCTTCATGAAAATGTATCCCAGAAACTCATAAAATATGAATAAATAGGGGATACGGTCAAAATATGGGCATAAAATGGTATTTGGATAAGGGTATTTGTCATTTTTTCCCTTAATATTAAAGTATAACTACTAAATAAATTAATTTTTACCTTAATCAATACAGTTAATTTTAATTTCTCTCACTAATTTTTTGTTCAAAAATTAAGTTGATCTTACTAGAGAAAAAATTTCATAATGATTCTAGATAAATATATGCATTTTTTTCAAATTTAATTCACATAAGTGGTTATAATTAATTTAAAATTAATCTCACGAACGTTGTGAGACAGTTGGTTTTTAAAGAGAAAAGTTCAAAAGTTTTGAATTTTTTTATTTCCAATTTCAATGTGAAATTGGTTATAATGACCTAAATTGGATTAATTTATGTAAAATTTATTCAATAAAACTATAAAAACAAATTCAAATATAATTTAACAAAATAAATAATTTATATGAAAAATCAGTTTTGAATTAAAATTCAATATTTTTTTCAATTCATAAAAAGATGATGTTTTTCATAAAAATCCCAAAAGTTCACTGTAATCAAAATTTTACATTCTGAATTCAAAAATGAAGTTTATTTTAACATATAAAATTTATAAAAGTGTCTAAATTTAATTTTACTATTTTCACAGAAGGACATAAAAATCAGTTCATATGAAAAATAGTATTTTCAAACCTATAAGGACTTTCTCAAATTTATATGTTTTATTTATATAAAAATATTATAAATAATATTTTAAAAATAGTAATTACAATTCTTATTACTATGTTTACCAGCTATTTTATAACTATCTAATTTAAAAAAATTATAATAATAAATAGTTATTTCGTAGAAACATAGAGTTTCATGTAGCATAAGCTTAAGTTGTTGTACTATATAATGAAAGTTTAACATGGTGAAGTGTGAAATTAAATACATGATATAAATTTAATTAATTCAAAAATATTCATAAAAACTTGGTGTGTTACATTTTACCCCCCTTAAAATGAATTTCTCCCTCGAAATTCATCTAGGTTATCAAAGGATTAATACATGAAAGTAATTTTCATAGAAACCCACATCATAAAATGGAATAATAAAAAATCATTTAAAAAGGAAAATTTGGAAACCTAATGGTTATCCAATGTAACCCATAACTATTTTTCCATGTAAGAGAAAAAAGGTTGTCAATAATGATTGTACGTGGAAGAAAAGTTTAAATAGCTATAGATAGTGATAAAGATCATTGGTCATCAGCAAGTGAATGATAAAAAGAAAGTTAAGGGAATAAAAACCATAAATTTATAAAGATTTATAAGACCATTGGTTCAAAAGATACAAAGGTATTAGGATAAAAAAAGTCATAATTCTTTTCATAGAGTTGAGGAATTCTTTTACTATTTAAGTACATAAAGAAATATACTTACTTTATTTTATTCCATTTTATATACACAATATCACCCTTTAGTTGTTACTTGCTCAACATACACTTCATTTCTTACTCCAAGATATGAAGATGAATTTTTCATTCCTAAATAATTACCAGATCATGATATCCATAAATAGAATCATAGGTCATTCCATCTATCTTTACCTAACCTCACAAAAAAATGGTCATCACAAGTTATCTAATATGAATAAATCCATATATAGAGAGATAATACTTTAATCTCTGAAACCTCATCCAAATATTAACATAAACCATTTCAAAAAATGGTTATCCTTATAACCCTTATGAAAGATGAATGTCCAAAATATTCGAAATAAGGTCACTAAATTAATCAAAAATAGTTTAGCATTGATCCCATGTATATCGTAAAGTATCTCTTATTTGTCACATACCAAACATGTGAATACCTTCATCATGTATTCTATTTAAACATGGTAATAACCTGAATTGAAATAAATCCTTATTGAAAACATGAATTTTAGCTTATTCCAAAGTTTATTGGGTATATTCCATAAATCCCTAAATGTTGTCAACTCCATCCATGATAGAATAAAACACATTGTTAGAAAAAACTGTAATCAGTCACAAGGTAATCAATACTATCCAATTAACTTATTCACATCCAATATACCATTATCTAAACATTATTATCTCAACCTCAAGAATATATTAAGGGTTATCTTTCCATAAATCATGTATTTCCCATGAGTATCTCCATTCCATTAAATCGCTTTTCTAGTCTATTAGAACCATTCAATATATTCTTATGAATCCTAAGAAAAAAACATAAATTCAACAATACATATATATTTAACAATTTGTAATTATTAAATCCAAATAGATAAACACCTTAATCCTTCCTTTCTAATTATTTCCATGGAATATGTCTTTACTTGGTTTAGAAGTAGATTATTAGGTCATGTCATTGAGTTTGGTAATTCCCATGTTCTCCATAGATAATATATTGAATTCCATGAAGATTCATCACTCTATGACCCTTTTTCCCACACAGATAGCATCTTCCCCTCCATTTATTGCATTCCACAGGGTTCTTCTTACCTTATTCTTAACATGTAGAAAGTTAAATCTTATTTCCTCTATGTTCTCCAATATGTTAATATTTATTAAAGAACATATTCCACTTATTCAGTGTTTTAAGAATATCACCAAAGCTCATATTGTTAATCATATATCACAATAGCTGATTTGGCACAATTGAAATATCTATATCTCTATTCATTATCCAATTTCATTTCTCATAGTCACCAAATTTTCTATTAGATTCATTGTTAACCCAGTTCCTTATGGTTCCCTCCATTTACTAAAATAAGAAAGCATAGTGTGAGTGACACTTATCATAGTGTAAAACCGCATAATCATGACAAATAACTTATAGGATGCAAAAATTATGACACCTTATTTAAACTATTACATATTAATAATATCATTAGAGACATCCCTAGATATATCCTTTGAAATTCCCTTAGGTATCTAACTGATGTTTTTCTATCCTAGTTTCCAAAGGTTGACTAAACCTTTTCTCTGATACCAACTATAAAAACCCAAGCTTAATATACATCGACATTACATTTTTTTATGGAATACACAAACACACGCCAAAAGATCATAATAGTTTACTACCTTTGGAAACTTGGAAGACAAATTTATAGTATGGTGAAAGATCTTCAATATTTCCAACAAAGAGCTTCCCCTTCATTACCCCTACCTAAAACGGTTTTTTATAACCTTGGGAAAAAAACATAAGAAAAGGGTGAGCTCATATTCTTAGTAAGGGTAGACAATGGAGATACATAAGCATAATCATGAATATAAGGGTATGAGAACATGAGAACAACATTAGAATATCATACCCTACATATCAAATATCATAAACATGAATCATGGGATAAATATTGATAGTTCATAAAACACTAAATTTAAGGGATTAAAGATAATAATCCATGAATGTATAACATGGGAATAAGACATGTAATTAAGGAATGAACATGTAATATCATTCCCTATAAGTTAAGTGTCAATTCTAAAAACATACCAAGGAACTTCATGGGGACTACACCTAGTGGAAAAGACACACCACCATCCCCAGTCACAGTCCTTTCCTTATAAGTGATCGGGTTCCCCGTCTTCCCGTAGTGGATCAAGTTTCCCCATCATCCAATAGTAGATCAGGTTTCCCCATCTTCCCATAGTGGGTCAAGCCTATCGACCTGTCTCCCATCATTATCTCATGAAATATAAATCTTTAATCAGTGAATTAGAGGTCTATATAGGTCTCACATATCACATAATAAAATCATACCTACATGTTCCACATGATAATAAAACTTTATCATATTATTAACCATAAAAAGAGATAGGTTTTATAAACATCATATCATAACCCGTGAAATAAAATGGGCATCCTGAACATTTCATCATATCATTACCTAAATAAAAAATATGGGTATCATAATCATATCATCAAATCCTAACCCATGGAAAGAAGTGGGTTTCATAAGAATGTAATCCATGGAAGAGAAAATAGTGTCAAAAACATCATTCCATCAAAACATAAACCATTCAAAAAATAATATTAAGGGTATTCATATATCATATCCTTAGTAAATCATAAACTATAACAAAGTATGTAATCTTAGATGTAGAAGTATTTTGAAGGATCACATGGAATATTTATTAAGAAAAATATCCTTAATTTCAAAACCCCTTTCATGAAACAATTTCAAAAACCCTTTTCTTATAATGAAATCATTCAAATTTCATCTAAAACATTTCTTGAGGAAAATATATTTTCCTCTTCCAAAAACTCTCCTTAAAACATAACGAATTTTGAAATACTTTTTCATTGAAAATATCAATTAAAATTTATAAAGTATGATTGAAAACAATCATAATAAATTTACTTTGAAAATACTTTGAACACTTATAAATAAACATTGAAAACAATTTGAAAAAAAAAATTCCTTAAAAATATCTTTGAAAAAAAGTAATGGAAGCTATGAAATCTATTTTAGAAACATTAAAACATAAAAGGTTTCCTTAAATCCTTTTTCCTTGGAAATTTGATTAATAGGTCATTTAAAAAAAATTGAAAATGTTTTTAGAGAACATGGTTTTTGAATAAAATATTTTTTGGTAAAAGAGATAAATAATGTAAAAATTTCTTTAAAACAAATTAATAATCATCTTAAGTACCAAAGAGTGAAGAAATGGTATCATTATATTAATATATCATGAAAAAAATAAAGTTAAAGGAAATTTATGAGAGTTATTGAGAGATGGATTGTAATATTTCATCAATAGAAGAATAATCATAAACAATCCTGATGAACGATGATATTGTAGCAATAAACTGTTACCAATTTGGTATCTTTAAATCATGATACCCATAAGATAATAACATTACAAGAATCTTATAATATCATTAAAAGAATATAATTGATGATATATCATGCAAAATGGTATTATATACACCTTGTAGAAGAATATAGGTGCATGACATAACATGTGTCTCAAAGAATGAAAATTGAGAAACAATTACTTTACTGATTTGGTAACTTTTGAACTGTAAACCCCATGAAATAGATACTATAAAATGTATTTGTAAATTACTATACATTTAATTGTAAGTATCATAGAATACATTCATTTTAATTATATATACCACACAAAATAAATGAGTGGTAAACATGACATATATCTCAAAAACATAAAAAGTGTGATGAAAAAATCCTTACCTTATGTATTGAATTTAATTATACACATTAAACCTATTGTATAATAATTATATTTTTATTATACATATACATAAAACCATGTTCTTATATATCATACCATATAAGATTTTATTATTACTTTTTATAACTCATTTATTAAAAATTTATTGTTAAAGTTATGTTTCGAGTAATAATCTATTTGTTTTTTGGATATGTTTTGACATATTAACAATAAAAAATGTGAATCAATCATTGGGAAAGATTTCTTGTCCAATGATCAAAGATATGTGATATTTAGGGAACTAAACATTAAAAACTAAGAATAAATCGAATAAGTACATTAATTCTATTAACGGGACCATGTAAAGTATTAATTAATCACATATCAAATAATAGCAGATAAGAACATTCAAAATCATTTAATAATGGGAAGAAACCACAATTTATGATACCTGCCTCAATTATAGATCAATCATTAGTGAATAACATGTTCTCCAGTTTTTGAGATGATCTGCAACATCCACTATCTGTGGATCCAACTGAATCTGATCATCGATCATCATCTAATTTTGATCTTCCAATGAAGAATGTTGAAACATTTTCTCAATGATCCTAAGGTTATGTATATAACCCAGAATATTTTCTATAACAAGATATTTATAGAGGTAAATCTATTTTGGGTATTAAATTAATTACTTAATTAAATTAATTAATCCACATAACATACCCCCCCCCCAGCTGCAGCCTCATCCGAACACCTAGAGCTGACCAACATTAGGTTATTACTAAGTTAAACCCTACACTCTAGATCCAATAGTGGAATAATATTTCTAATTCATAGCTTCATTCAGGATATATTCCATTATTTTCGAAAAACTACATGTGTATAGTATAAAATATATTTAATATTTTTATACAATTGATCCCATACTCATAGGGCCTCAGAATCTAACATCATCTCATCACCTAGATCCAAAAGTATTCCTTAATATATTTCAAATTCTTAAAAATAAAAAACATATTATCTATATTATTCTCTCCAAAAAAATGCATCCTCTAAAAGTAAAAGCTAAGAAAAAGAGTGGGTATATTGAGCCTGTATCTGGGTCTCCCACTCCTAAGAGCTGTCATGCATGCACCCATGATACCACATCACTAGAACTATGGTAATGGTCCAACCATGTATAATACTCTCCTTATGACCCTCAATTTCCACTGAGTACTCTAGGAAGGTGGCTCCATCCTCAATGCGTATCTCTCAATTTTCAATAACACGTATAGGATGCTACACTTATCTCCTCAACTATAACACAGGGAAGATGTCATACACCCTCTCTAACAATGGGGGTGAGTCTAGGTGGTAAAAAACCTCACCAACCCTCTATAAGATCTTTAAAGGTCCAATAAACCTTAAGGATATCTTACCTCCCTAGCTAAATCTATACAATCCTCAACATGGGGACACACATAGAAAAACATGGTCTCCCTACTCAAACTCAAAGTTCCTACAATGTCAATCTGTATAAGATTTATACCTACACTGGGTAGTTCACATATTTTCATGGATTACCTAGACCTTCCCTATTGTTTCCTACCCTATATCTGCAAAATAAGATATGTCTCACTAATCTCAGTCCAGCATCAAGGTGACCTAAAGGACCTCCCATACAGGTCCTAGAAAGGTTCCATGTTGATTGTAGAGTGAAAGATATCAACATAAGAAAACTCTACAAAATTTATGTGATACTAATAGCTTTGAATGAATCCTAACATGCAAGTCTTTAGAATATACTCCAACAAATGGATAGTTCACTTGGTTTACCCATTTATCTATGGGTTAAAAGTTGTACTCAGCCTCAACTAGGTCTTGAATGCCTCATAAAGGAATCTCCAAAATAATTATGTGAACCACACAACATGGTTAGAGATAATCATCGAGGGAAACCCATGGGGGTGTATGAACTCCCATATGTATAACTTCCCTAAACTCTCCACCAAAATATGATCCCTAATTGCAAGGAATTGTGCCATCATGGTAAGATAGTCAACCATCACCCAGATGGAATCATGGCCTCTTATTGTATGAGGAAGGCCTGTCAAAAAATATAGGGATATACTATCCCATTTGCACTCTAGGGTCTCAAGATTCTATAAAAGACCTACTGAACCCTGCTACTCATCCTTCACCTGCTGGCATTTGAGACACCAATAGATGAACTCAAAAATAATTTTCCTCATTAAAACCCACCAAAACTACTATTGAATGTCCATATATATATTCACTACACTAGGATGTATATCTAAAGGATAATAATATTACTATCTCATCACCCCCTCTCAAAACATGACCAGAACCATCGTTCTTCCCTGGAAACTAATGACATGATTCCCTCCTTAAAGGAGTTCATATGGTGATTCTCCTATGGATATCTATTTACATGGGACCCCATAGTAGATGTATCCTTACTGAGTCTCCCTCACATGATATAGAAGTTGAGGAGTCAACACTGTCTACTGATAAAATGATGAAACCCTCTTCTCTACTAGGGTTAGCTCCAAGGATGCCAACTAATTATATTCCTCCTCCAACAAATGAGAAATGGACTTCCTATTGAGGTAATCTACCACCATGTTTCCCTTACTAGGTGTATAGACTATCTCAAAGTTAGAGTCCTATAGTAACTCCAACCAGTACCTTTATCTGAAGTTTATATATATCTATGTGAAGACATATCTGAGAATCTGATTGTCTAAGTAAACAAAAAATCACTCTCCTAAAATATAGTGCCTCTACATCCTCAAAGAGAATACCACGACTTTAAATTCTAGGTCGTGAGTCATGTATTTATAATCTTGGGGTATCAACTTCATTATACCATATATGACCACTATCATCCTCTATATAGTCATGAATCCAAGCCCAAATCTAGAGGAATCACAATATATTACATACTCTATACCCTCCTCCAATTGTCTCAAAATAGGATCACTCATCAGCCTTATCCTCAACTCCTAAAATGATCTCTAACACTACTTATTCTTGTTAAATGGATTCCCTTTCCATGTGAGGGTGGTCAAAGGGGTAAAAATCCTATATAATTTCTCTAAGAACTTCATGTAGTACCCTGCCAATCCAAAAAAACTCTACTCCTATGACACGTTCATCGGTGGATCCCATTAAATAACTACATCAATATTCATCAAGTCCAATTCTAATCCATGATCAGAAATGACATTCCCAATAAATTGAACATCATGGATCTAGAACTAGAACTTCAAGATATTACCATATTCTTGGTGCTCTTGAAGTAATTCTATGATCATCCTCAAGTTCCCTTCTTGATCCTCCTCTAACACATAGTAGATGAGTACTTAATCACTGAAGAAAACCACAAATTAGTCGAAATATAGCTGAAAGATCTATTTCATCATAGCCACAAAAAATATGGGGGAATTTATCGCACCAAAAAGAATCACCAAGAAATCATAGTTCCCATAGTGACATCGAAATTCTAGCATCGGAATATCAACCTCATGAACCCTAAACTGGTGGTAGTCGGACTTGAGATCGATCTTTGAGAACCATATCACACCTCAAAACTAATCAAATAGGTTATCAATACTCAGAAAGGGGTGATTTTTCTTTATCGTGGCCTTGTTCAAGAGATGACAATCATCACAAAGCTGTAAGATCTCATCCATATTTTTCACTAAAAAATCTAGGGCTGGCCAAGGGGACAGAATGGGTCTGATAAAACCTTTCTCTTGATAGTCCTTCAATTAAACCCTTAGTTCCCAAACCTTGGTAGGGGCCAAATGATATTCCTTATAAGATATCAAAGTGGTCCAAGGGTGAAAGTCGATACAAAACTACAACTCATTCCTTAAAGGTAGTTTTAGAACATCCTTAGGGAATACGCCCATATAATCCCCTATGAATAAAAGAAATCATATGCCTAAATATCCCAATATTCCAAAGTCTAAACTCACCAAATGATTGGTGATGGGTTTCAGGTTCCGACTCAGAATACCTAGTCTCTCTACATTGAGATCTCTCTCACCCACAAAGGATAATCTTTCCCCATATGTTTGAAGTCATATGACTCATATGAAATGATATTAAATCCAATATGACAAAATTTGGTATCATTGTGATGAATAAGAGGTTCCATGAAAAAATATCTCTTCAAAACAATAGTTCACACTACCAGTTCATAATTGATATCAAATAAGTGTTCCCTATAGGAACCTCAAGCCAAAGATGTTGGGATAAAGTCTCAAATGGGAGATACATCTCTCACACCAAGAGTGTGGAGATAAAGGAATGAATCATACCTATGTCTAACCATACTAAATTGAGAGTATAATAAATAGAGATCATAACTCTAATCACCTTGTGAGCTACCAACTCATAAACCTCCATTCCCTATATCTTCCCTCAGCCCTGACTGCCAGCTCCCTAAGACTAATGTGTCCGACCAGTGGTGGTGATGGTGTATGTATCTCATAACTTCATCCACCACTAGAAGATCCTCCTTTAGGATCCCCACTTACTTATCTACCAGCTCCGCCTCTCTATGGTCACCATAATGATTCCTGGGAGATCTATAATCACAGGACCACATCTGTTGTCGAAGTCCATATGATACCTTCCTGTCCTCCCCAGGATGTGAATTTGGGAAATCAAATTTCATGTGACCTCACCAATCATATGAACATCATCATCTCTATCTGGGAAACCCTGGTCCTCTATGTGGTTCATGAGTTGTATCACCATCACTATTGGAAATTTAGGCTATAGCCATGGTTTCAAACTGTGGCTATAAGTCCCAAAACTGTGGCTATAGGTTATAGCCACGGTTCAACAAACCATGGCTGGTAATGTCGTGGCTATAGGGCAAGACCTACATCCATGGTTTGAAACTGTTGCAGGACATTAAGCCAGACAAAACCTATAGCCACAGTTCAAAACTGTGGCTCTATAGCTTTAGCCATGGTTTAAAACTGTGGCTTTAGTTCTACAGCCACTATTTAAAACCGTGTCTCTAGGGATTGACATTTCTTTAAAAAACCCACACCCCCCCCCCCTGAACAGCCCCCCTGGACAGCCCTTGCACCCCCCCGGATAGCCCCCCATGCCCCCCCCGGATAGCCCCCTTGCACCCCCCCCAGACATCCCCCTTGCACCCCCCCCCCTCGATAGCCCTCATGACCCCCCTGGACAGCCCCCATGCCCCCCTGGACAGCCCCCTTGCACTCCCCTTGGAAAGCCCTTTCACCCCCTGGACAACCCTTGCACCCCCCTGGACATCCCTTGCACCCCCTGGATACCCCCATGCCCCCCTGGACAACCCCCTTGCACCCCCTGGACAACCCCCTTCCCCCCTTCCCCCCCCACCCCCCCACTCCTACAGTATCCCACCACCCCACCCCCTCTCTACAGCCCCCCCCCCCCTGGGCAGACCCCCCTGGACAGCCCCCTGCCCCCCCCACCCCCCACTCCTGCAGTAGCCCCCCCTCCCTTCACCCCCCCTCATGCAGACCCCCCAGAACACCCCCCACACCACCTTTCAAACCCTCCCTGGATAGCTCCCTTGCACCCCCCTTGATATCCCTTGCACCCCCTGGACATCCCCCCTTGGAAAACCCCTTGCACCCCCCTGGACAACCCTTTCACCCCCCCTAGACAGCCCCCTTGCACCCCCATGCCCCCCCTGGATAGCCCCCATGCACCCCCCCCCCCACTCCTGCAGTAGCCCACAACCCCACCCCCTCCCTGCAGCCCCCCCCCCCCCTAGGAGATGAGTGGAGAAGACCCTTGAGAAGCTGCCATACTTATTTATTCCATGCAAATATGGAATTTCTGGAAAGTGCTTGAAAAAATCGTTGACGAGGTATGCATTTCTCTCATCCCTTTTAATGACCGAATAAAGTCTGATATTAAGGGGGATAAATTTAATTAATCAATGACAAGAATTTGAGAAAATTTGAGATCTCAAGGCTGATTTCTAAAACCTTCTACATGTACTTGAATGTTTTCAACATGTGTATTGAGATGAGTGCAATATCTCAAGTTTTAAATGAGGAAGACAGGTTGTTTCATGCCAATATGCAGATGATAAATGGATTGCAAGTTAGTTGGAGTACCCAAGCATATTGATGAGTCAATTAGGAGCTGGATAGCTTAGAAGGGAGTTGGAAGTTCCCAATCTTATTGAGAATGAATATGAAGTTCTCAAGCAAAGGTGTTAGTATGCGAATTTTAACCCCCCCCCCCCCCCCCCATGCACCCCTCCCCCTACATCCCCCCTTCCCACCTTGGACCGACCCCAGTCACCCGCCCTGGACAGACCCCCCCCCCCCTCCTGGACACCCCCTCCCTCCTGGAAACCCCCTGGACAGACCCCCCCTCCTGGACAGACCCCCCTGGGAGACCCCACCCAGACAACAGCCCCGGCTGGACCCCCCCCCCCCCCTCGTGGACACCCCTCCCTCCTGGACAACCCCCACCCCCACCCCCCTCCCCGGATAGCAGCCCCCCCCAGACATCATCCCCCCATCCCCCTCCACCCCCTGAACAGACCCCCCCCCCCCTCCTGGAAACCCACCTGGATAGACCCCCCCCCCCCAGACAACCCCACCCGGACAGTAGCCCCCCCCCCCCGGCTAGACAACCCTTACACCACCCCTACTGGACACCCCCCCCCTCTTGGACACCCCCCTCCCTCATGGAAACCCCCTTGGACCACCCCACCCGGATAACACCCCCCCCCCTCCTAGAAACCCTATACTATTGTGATGCCTTTGGGTCCATTGTGGGTTTTTGGTGCTGGATTTATATGTTGGAAAGGGATAGGAATTTTGAGTGGATTTTTTTTATGGTTCTCAGCTTGTGTGGGTCATGCAGGCGATGTTCTTGTGGGGGTTCTTGTTGCTATTATGGTGTTGGGTGGGTGTGGGGTGTTTATAGTGCAAGGATCCTGTGCAGAGGATGCCTGATTTTAGTGTGTGGGGAAGATTCTAGAGGGGATTCTAGTGTGGTGCGGATAGAGTCACATGTAATTATTCTAGGTGTAGTTATAGGGGATAGGGTTCATGGTGTGGGTGATTCAAGTGGGGATTTCTAGTTTTTGGTTGATTGGTTTTTTTTTGGGTTGTGGTTTTCCTACTACTTGGCTACATGTAGGGGATTTGTTGTGGATGGTTGTGGTTGAGTTTGTGGTTGACTGGTTGGGAGTTCCTTGGTGGATGGTCTTTTTTATATGGTGATGTTATGATATTGTTTTCTTGAGTCTTTGAGTGGTCGAATGTGGTGGTCTGGTGCCATGACATTGTAGAATGTTTCCTTGGCTTCAAGGTTTATGAAGTAGTAGGTGGTTCGAGTTGCGTATGGACTGGTGTTGTTGTTCCTAGAGGAAGGTTTTCTTTATTGGATGGGTTCTTTCTAGTAGGCTTTTGGGTTACAGTAGCTATTCTGGTTTGAGTGGCTAGGAGGGTTGGGTTTGGTTTGGTGTTGGGTGGGATGACTGGAATTATTGGTGTTTAGGGGAGCGGTGTTGAGGTTGGGTGGTAGGTGGATGGTTTGTGGTTTTGTAACGGTACAAGAAGGTGGGTTTGATTGATGGTGTTTATTGTAGGTGAGTTGAGTGGTCTGTTGTAGGGATTATGTGATTATGAAACTATTAACTTTTGGTGAACAATACCAACAAAGATTTGGTTATATTTCATAGGAGGGGTGAGGGATTTTAGGATCTGCACCTTAAGTGAAAATTCAAGAAGAAGATAATTCAATATCCATAATAGATTTATGAGTTCAAGAAAAGAGAAAAATAATTAGATACAACATCTCTAATATAGAACCTAAAATATATTACCTCAATCTATAGAATAACATTTGGGGTAAACATAGTTTGAGTCCCTTGTAATATGGAATAGTCATAGGAACAAACCTACATTTTAGGGTACTACAGTTCTTGCACAAAACATAGTGGTTTCAGTATCTATTGAAATTAATCAACCATAGAACAGAGAAAAGAAAGAGGCTTTTATTATCAATCATGATGAAAATAAGAATCAAAGGTCTTTTACAGAAGAACAAGTTAAAGACAATGATAAAATAAATCATCAAGATCAACTAGTAGTCTTTGAAACTAAAATGATAGTCTAAATCCAATCAATTTCTATCATAAATGATTACATAGACACGGAACTGTTTATTCGTACTGATATTAAAGTGGTTTTTGAGACTGCATTCTTTGCCTCTATTTAGAAAATTGGAGATCAATCCTATCCAACTGTTGATAGAGTCCAATCATCTAAAGAAAAATTTGAACAATATTTTGATTCATTGAATACATAATCAAAGGATTTCTTGATCATTTTAAGAATCTATGAGAATAAAATTCACGTTCTCACAGTGATTTAAAGGATTTAATAAAATCATTTGAAGATTTAAGAAATTAAACTATTCATTGAGATGAGATTGAATCTATACAGACTCATCTTACTAATCTATGCGATAATACAATTACAAGAAGTGATTTTGTTTTTTTATAAATGGATCACCAGTTTGGAACGATCAATAAAGATTATATTTCTAAAATAGAATTAATAGATTTGAAAAGATATTTTTGGAGTCACATTGAATATGTTAGAATTTATTCCAATCAATCTATAACATCAAAATATACAACTCAAACCTCTTTAAATTTAGTCATAAGGTTTTAACCCAATATAGTTGTCATGAATTGTGTCAATGATATATTCATACTCTTTAGTGCGACATCATACAACTCAATGTGCTACAAGAAAATCAACAACATCTTATTGAGAAGCTAACTTTATGAGATCCTACCATCATGAATTGTCTCAGTCTATTTGGATCATTGATTTATCTATTTTTATGTTCAGAAGAAACATTTCAGGAATTCATGAATGTAAATTTGATTGAATGTTTAATGATTCTTCTTGGAGCAGGGCCAAATCATAGCATTACAGCGGCGTGACCGCGACATGTTGGCCCGGTCCAGCAACATCCGCGGGGCAGCATCTTTCGGCCAGACGTGAAGGGAGTAGGAGGAGGTGGGGCAACATTCCGGTCATCGCCCCGCCGGTAGAAATTGTGATTATTCAGTATCAACATTGATCACAAGACTCATGGAATACTATCACTGTGAACCGTCGCGGGTTGTCGTCCTAGATCAGGTCCAAATCATGGCGTGACCGCAGCGTGACCGAGGCGTGACCGTGGGGTGACCGCGGCGCGACTGCGGCGTGACCGCGGTGTGACCAAGACGTGACTGCGGCGTGACTGCGGTGTGACCGCGGCGTGACTGCAGCGTGACCGTGACGTGATCGTGGCATGTTGTCCCAGTCCAGCGACATCCGCGGGGCAGCATCATTCGTCCAGGAGCTAAGGGAGCTGGAGGAGGCGGGGCAACATTCCGGCCATCGCCCCGCCAACAGAAATTGTGATTAGTCAGTCTCAACATTGATCGCAAGACTCTTGGAATACTATCACTGCGAACCGCCGCGGGGTGTCGTCCTGGAGCAGGGCCAAATCACGGTATTACCGCGGAGTGACCGTGGCGTGACCATGGCATGACTGCGGCGTGACCGCGACGTGACCGCAGCTTGACCGCGGCGTGTCGTCCTGGTCCAGTGACATCCGTGGGGTAGCATCTTCCGGCCAGGAGCGAAGGGAGCGGGAAGAGGTGGGGCAACATTCCGGTCTTTACCCCTCCGGCAAAAATTGTGATTAGTCAGTCTCAAAATTGATCACAAGACTCATGGAATACTATCACTGCGAACCGCCGTGGGGTGTCATCCTAGAGCAGGGCCAAATCACGGAATTAACGCGACGTGACCGCGGCATGACCGCGGCATGACCTCGGTGTGACCGCGGCGTGACTGTGGCGTGACCACGGCGTGCCCCCGGCATGACAGCGGCGTGACCACAGCATGACCACGGCGTGACCGCGACATGACCACGGAATGTTGGCCCGGCCCAGCGACATCCGCCGGGTAGATTCATTCGGACAGGAGCGAAGGGAGCGGGAAGAGGCATGTGAAAGACTCAAACCAAATCTAAACATGATACAAATAACTATCACTACACTTTGGTTTAGAAGAAAGCGCACCTCCGTTGGAGGGGTTTTATTATAAAATCATGGCATTGATTTGTCACACAATTTATTTAATTATATTTAACATTTATTCTAAAACTCATTCAGCACAAATCAAATGCAATAATTTAAGCAACTAGATCAACATATCTATCACTATGAGTTTTCACAGACATCGCACCTCTGTTTGAGGGGTTTTATTATAAAAACATGACTTTATCAAATGAAACAATTATATTAAAGAAAACTTATTCAAGATATGAAATTCAATATAATTAACCAGAATAAAAAAAAGAAGCTGAATTCAATTTAAAGAATTCTTGAATTAAAGAAGCTAGAAGATGGATCCTACCTCAAGGTGGAACCAAACCGTCTACTTCGGCTTTTGGAGCTTTCTAACTAAAAGTTGTTGCTCCCCCACTAGGTATACGCACCTTCACACATTAAATGTATTTTACAGAAACCTTCAAATTAAATGGGAAGTGTCTCACATATAATTTAAAGAGGAAGGTGGAAAACATAAAAAACATTGAAAACAAAGTATAAACACGAACCTGGATGTTTGTTTATGCTTCCAACAATAGTATTATTCGATCTTTCAACAGGTGCATGAGGTATTTTCTAGCTTTTTCCATGCCTAGAAAACACAAGAAAAATGATATTAAATAGTAAAATAACTAAAAAAATAAAAGAAAAGAAAAGGGAAAATAATTTTTAGGTTTTAAACCCCGAACAGGGGCTGTTGTTAACATGTCCACAACTGGATAGTTCCAACAATTTATGTCCCCTACCCCCTGCCCCCCTGCCCCCTACCCCCCTCCACCGTACCCCCCTGCACCCCTCCACCCTGCCCCTACCCCCTTCCCCCTCCACCCTGCCCCCTGCACCTCTCAACCACCCCATTCTATTAGGGTGTCTACATTACAGTAGCTTGTCGAGCATTATCATACTTCTCTAGATACTTCTTAACTAAATAATAAGTGAATTCAATTCCACTATTATAACATGGAACTTTGATATTCATTCCAAATCATGGTGTGACTCTAAGGTTAAATTTTCAACTGTATAAACCTACCATTGTAATCTATTGAAAGCACTGACATTTCCTAACCCAATCATATTGGTTCATCACAAGCCATCTTGATCCTGATGATGATGCATAGACTCCAAACATCACCATATTTTCAGAACATTCAATTCCCAATCCCCCTATTTCAGGAGGCACATCATGTTCACCATTAAAGACAAATGAATTAAACTCTTGAAACATAGTGAAATTCTTAGGTCTGGGCCTCCACCAACTAGACTACCATCAAGCCCTATCGCCAGCTTTGACATAACCATAATTTAACACATTTGGGTCATCAAAACCACCCCAAGTCCGAAAACTACTGTGATTCCCTCATTTGGGTCATTAGTTGATCAATCCCATGTCATGATTTCCATAAGAACCAATTAATTTTCAAATCTAAAGAAACCTTTGATCTTTACTATTTCCACTAAACCCAAATGACCATGTTCGGACTCTGATCTCCAAGAAAAACCAACTCAATTTAGGTACTCATTGGGTCATTGGAACCTAATTTCCATTTGAAATACCTACCTATTGGTCTCCCAAAACTAGGACTCTACCCTCATGGGTTTATATTTCCCATGACTGATGCCACTCTCTCCACTATAGGATAACCCTTGTCACAACATCACTTGATCAAAATCCAAGCACCACAACCCACATCCTATCTACCCCCAAACATGACGACTGGATTCATCCAAAACCCATGCATTCCTAATAGATATCCAAAAAACTACTCAATACCCATTCTCAGTGCATGATAATTCCATTCTTGGAATGTGATGAGTTTTCTAGAAAAAATGATTATCACCTACCACACCATCCATTGGTGCACTCGCCCCTACCCCCTCACCCTGTCCCCTGCACACCCCCTACCCCCTCCCCCCCCGCACTTCTCCCCCAGCCCACTGCACTTCCCCCCTGCCCCCTCACCCTGCCCCATGCCCCTTGCCCCTGCCCCCCTGCACACACCCACTGCACCCCCCCCCCCGCCCACTGCACGCACGCTTCCCCCCCCCCCTCGCAAACACCCACTGCACCCCCCCCTGCACACACCCACTGCACCCCCCCAGCCCACTGCACACACCCTGCCCCTACCCCCCCCCCCCCCCCCCCGCACACATACCCTGCCCACTGCACTCCCCCCCATCCCACTGCACTTCCCCCCTGCCCCCCCCCCCCCCTCCTTCACATACCCAATGCACGCCCCCGCCCAGCCCACTGCACACCACCCCCCCCCCCCCAGCACACCCCCCTGCACCCTACCCCTACCCCTTGCAAAAGAACCCAACACACCCCATGCCCCCTCCCCCCTTGGAACCTAGTTAAAAGCCTTTTGAAGAACAATAACACATTATGATCATGTACGCTAATTGGAGGATGGATGATTCTAATGACCATGAATCAATTGATCTTTCCCCATTAGTTACCGTATCATCTCATATAGGCTGGGGTAAGGTTAGTATATAATTTAACCCTGTGTTTAATGTGATGCGAGAATAACTAGAAAGTGGGAAACTGACACTTGAGTGTTCACTGTTTGATGATTATGTGTTACAATTTTATAAGATTTATATTCCTTGAATCATTTGGTGAATAGTTGACGAGAGACTGTCATACCTCTGTGGTTTCTGAATCCTAGCGAGACAAATATGGGTGATGAATTCGGGTGTCTATTTTGGTGGCCATGGACCTAGTAGAAAATATAGGAATGTTTTATATCTATGAAGACTAATACTATCATGGAGTTCCCTTAAGAATTATATGAGAGATAGATGCACATATTATGCCATGATTTTTGGAAAGGGTTTAATATGACCTTAGAGAATCATCTAATATTGAGCAGAACGTACCATCAATATATAGAAAGACACTAAGAGTAGATGATACATATATTGTAGGATATGCTTCAAGATTGTGTTCAATAAATCGATGGATCTTGGGTTTAATATGACCTTTGGGAATCATCTAATATTGATTGAGAGATATGATATCACACCAGCAGGTGAAACTAAGAAATTTCAGGAAAATTCATCTAGAGGAGAATGGACTGGTGTTTTTTGTGGGGTTGGATGCGGTGAGATGAAAACCGCATTGAGATCATTTTTAAAATCCAATTACCATGTCGATAGACCGTTGGAAGATCATTCTTAGTTGAAAATTTATATGGTTAGGAGCACCATTATGTTTAGTTGAGGGGTGAACCCCCCCCCCTATCTAGAACATTTCCGGCTGTGAACCTCAGTTCAAGCCATGAAATTCACAAGGGTAGGGATTCAAGGTGTGAAACCCCTGTTCACACCATGAATCATGCCTAGTTGGATTTATTTTGATATGTTAAATTCTGTCTTTTTCTAGTTCAAGTGTTTCAAAATGATGTTACTGAAGAAAGTATCATGTTTTCAAAGATGGTTGTTTGTGTTTGATGAATTGAAAACAAAGATTTTCATTATGTTTTAGATTTTTATGAGAATGCTCGGTTGATGTTTTCTCAAAATGAGGACATTTTCATCTCTAAAGTGAAGGAAAATTCATTTTCTACTATTGAGTTGGCTGAAACTTTCTACTAGTCCACGTTGAAGGCTTAGGGAAATCATGTAAAATAGATGAAAATGTCATTATAAAGAGACACAACCAATTTGAATAGCATATACACATTATATAATAATAAAAACAAGTTTTAAAAATACTCTAGCAATTATAGAATTCAAATTAAAGGGTTAGGCAAAGGAAACTAACCTCAACCTCAAGGCGCTGCTTTTATCGACAACTAGAATCTTCCTTTTTTCCGCTTGCACGCATATGCAACCTCACATATATATAAGGACACCTATCCCCTATGTACATATTTGCATGGACAAATATGCACAAGGGGATCCTTAGATATATGTTTATACTTGCATATGCCCCTTTACACTTATACATATATGCATTTTTCATATCTATATATAAGCACACCTAGCCCCAATATATATATTCATACATCCATGAGTGAATATATATAAAGGGGGAACTAATATATTTATATGCCTACCTATGCATACACATGTAAGCCTTTGTCAATGGCAACTCGAATCCACCTCAACGAGATCCAGAAAGCACTACAAAATATAAAGAACCCAAAAATCACAAAAGCCCTAATTAAAATTTGGCCAAAGAATAAAAACGAAATAAATCTTACCCAAATCCATTGTTTAACTCACTGTCATCGATGGTGGTGGATAGAACTAGCCTCATCATAAGAAACCACCTGCAAGAAAATGGTGGGAAAAGAAATGAGATATAACAACTTCTTATATATATGTGATCAGTGATGATAAATGATACATTAATCCATTACCATTATAGATTCTATAATTCATTTCTATTATTACCACAATATCATCATTTAGTCACTCCCATTGAAATGATAATTTACGGTGGTCATGTCAACACAAAACAGCTACAAACACACATTGTTAATCATAATATCAATAATCATTGCATCAGTACATGCATAAACAATAGAAATAACACATACATGAAGCATACTTCACCCCCCATCTGAATTGGAAGCATGTATTGAGCAGAACACAAAACTCATGAAGGAGAAGTGGCTGCTAATGAAATTATTTTAAAAGATGATCGAAGGAAAGGAGTATATCAAGTGGGAAGCTACTTAAATTAATGAAATCAAAAAATTCAAATTGAATGTGGTTGATGAGGATAAGATGGTGAGTAACCTTGAAGAGAAACTTTATTTGAGAGAATAAGTACTAAGAAAGGCACAATCAAAGTATCTTGAAGTTTAGGATGATTTGAAGAAGATAAGAGAAACAAGGCAGTTGAGGTTTTTGGTGAAAAGAAGGGTCCAAAAAGGCAGGTTAATTCATCTCCTAATAAATCTCAATATAAACATGTTACTTCTAATAATGCAGGTACTAAAACCAAATCTGAACCAGTTTGGACCATAAAGACTAATGGGAAATCCTTTTTGCATCAAAAGAAGAGAACGATATCTCAAGAAGATTACTTCTATATAAGTGAAAACAGACATGGTTTGTGGCATGACATCGACAACAATATTCCGGAAAAATTTATTAACATTATGGAAGATCAAGGTTCAGAGACTATTTATGGCGTTGTAGATCTTTTGGACACAAAGCCTACTCATGTTGGTTCAATTTGTTACTCCTAGAGAAGAGGCATGAATAAAGGGGGAGTTATTCTGAGAAAATGGAAAGAGACTCACAAAGGAAGCAAACTGTGACCAGGAAATCATCTCTTCTTTAAACACATAACCAATTTGATTTCAAAGAAAAACAATTTGGCAGATGTAATCAACAGGGTCATTGCGTTGAGAAGTACATGACTAGCCTACCTGGACATATTTCATATGGTGAGAAAGGAAAGATAATTCAGACGTACAAGGAGAAGTCTTGCTTTACTGAGGTTTTCATTAAAGGCCTTCAAGAGAACCAAGTCATGGATTCTTGACAGTGGTTCTTCCCACGTGACCGGTGACACAATAATTTTGAAGAAAATTGAAAAGAAAGGATAGGAAACATTTTTCAATGACTTTTCTCTAAAAATAAGGGGAGTTGGCTTGCCATGAATTGTTCTTCATCTGAAAAGAGGGAAACCCCCTACAGGGATATAAAAAGGGTCATGTACGATGTGTGCTTTACGACTAACAACGACATTAAGTATAAGGAAAACATTGATGCAATAATTTCAAACAAGGTATACCACTATGAGTTTTTGCATACAGTGCACCTCTGTTGGAGGGGTTTTATTACAAAACCATGACTTGTTTATCAAAAAAAACTATTATCTTAACTAACACTTATTCAAGAATTGAAATTTTATATAAGAAGAATTAAGAAGGCAACTAAATGAAATTTAAAACATTCTTGAATTAAAGAGGATTAGAGAGGAACCTTACCTCAAAGGGGCCAAGCCACACTCGGTGCTTGAAACATTTATCAGCAACAACTCTAAACTACTTCATCCATCCTCCGGGCATATGCACCTTTTCATATATATAAGGATGCCCTAACCCCTATGTACATGTCCTCATGGCCTTGAACACGCACAAGAGGATCCTTTTATATATTATCACATTCATAAGCCCATTATCACCCACACACGTATGAATTTTCCATATATATACATAAGCACACCTATCCCCTTATATGTAATCGTGCTGCCATGGTCGGATATACATATAACGGGAGAACTTATTATATATATGCTTACCTATGCATACGTGGTGAGTCGCCTTTGACTCTGGTTTCCGCAACACACATGAACGGATCCTGAGAGACTTCAACAAAATGTCAGTGATATGATGAATCATCATTAATTGAACCTAAAAATTGAAGTGGGAGGAACATGATTAGTGAGAAAGGCAATAATAGAACAGATTATGATGATAACAACATCAACATGCAGCATCATCAGCAAGATTAAGACATCAGGAAAACAATACCTTGTTGAAGTCAACACAGTGTCATGCAAACGCATGGGTGAAATGAGAGATTAACATAAAATAATACAACCAAGAAAACAAGTAATAAAACAAGTGAATATTGCTCGTGATGATAAAGGGTGTGAAACAGTGGCTATATCCCCCCCCCCCTCAGACAACCCCCACACACCTGCACCCCCACTACCCCCCCCCCCCCCAAATGCACCCCCACTCACCCCCATCCACCCTTCACCCCAACTCATTTGAACCCCCACTACCCCCCACACCTAAATGCACCCCTACTCACCCCCCCCCCCCCTCGCCGCCTCCACCCCAACTCATTTGAACCCCCACTTCCCCCCCAATGCACCCCCACTGCCCCCCCCCCCCACCTACACCCCGACCACCCCCCACCCCACCCCCACTGCACAATTCCCCCCCATACCCCTTTACAGGTTTGGGTATAGATCATTATATTGTTGGTATAATCTATCAATTCCTAAAAATTTGAATGTTCCCAAGTCAAGGGAGATAAAATCAAGATCATTTAAGAATTTAGAAAGTAAACTGAATGTATTTATCTACCTATAACATATTTAAACATCTTTAAGATCACTGTTGTATTTTAATTGAGTGTGGTCACTAGAATGGAGCATGCTCATCTAAGAATGTGTTAAAAAAATGGATAATGAAGACCACTGATGATGAAAAATGGATGAAAACTTCCTTTGGAAAATTTAAGAAAAATGAAGTTGGAAACACTATTCCCAAGAAGTTTTTAGAGATGGCAGATCATACATCCTTGGGTAATAAACCTAAAAAGTCTAATCCAAGTGCTAAATATAAAAGGATCTGTTCTTCTATCATGGAAGAAGGGGAAAAACTTATATTCAGAAAAACAAGCCTTGCTTGTATGTGAAAATAGAGGAAAGAAATAGCATAATGGAAGATTTGTCCAAGGAGAATACAAATGAACTGGTTTGGTGAAAATAAATCATAAGAATCCATCTGGAAAATCCAATTTGTACCTAAAGAGTTCATGGTAGTATGTCCCGTCTATTTGGAAAAAAATAAATAATTATAAAGGAAGCACTTATAAAATTTGTTTCCAAAGGAAATGATGAAATTCATTATGAAGAAGTCAAATTTCTTGAGAGGTGTTCAATAAATAAAAACCCCAAAGTTTGTCTACAACTTTTCAGAATAAGTAATATGGATGGATATAGTACCAACAATTGCTTAATCAGGTTACTGGTATAAGAAAAATCCCTAAATAATATAAATATTACATTATGTGATGCATGTTCCTTGAAGGTTTAGGAAAAGAAGAACATATCACATAAATAAGTTGAAAGTGAAGAACTACATGCTCCAAAAAGAAAAAAACAAATCTCGAATGAAAATGTGAAAGCATTAAGAAAGGGGAAACTTGATTGAGAAAACATTATCAACCTTGTTGTTCACACCAAGGAATAAATAGTAACACCTTATTCTATTTCATATTGTATTTTTGTGCTAACCATGAATGGAATTGAAGGTGAATCTAGATCTCAAAGAGAACTCAAGAAATTGTACAAGCTATAAAATCTAGAATGTTAATTCAAGTAATACATTTTAGTAAATTCTCAATATGGTATATCCTAAAATCTATCTATAGAAGAGATCCACATTGATGAAGATAATTTACATTTTATCCTTATGGGGGAGAAAGGTGAAGAAAACCTTGAGAAGCTACTATAACCTATTAAAATCATGTAAATCATAATTCTAAACGGTGCTCTAAAAATATTCATTGAAATGGTATGGATTCATATTCTCTCATTCTTGAGTGAGAAAATAAAATCCTTACATTAAGTGGGAGATGTTGATTTTAATAATTGAAATGAATGAGGATGTTTAAAGAAGCCTTGAGACCAAGGTTACCTAACTCGGGGCTCTTTGTCTTGAGAATCCACGAGAATTCAGGGAATGAACCCCTCATTCACATAATGAGTTGCTACATTAGCAATGTT
Organism: Viscum album; assembly: GCA_963277665.1. Classification (NCBI taxonomy): domain Eukaryota; kingdom Viridiplantae; phylum Streptophyta; class Magnoliopsida; order Santalales; family Viscaceae; genus Viscum; species Viscum album. The sequence continues at coordinate 2,115,378,091 of OY728161.1, read as the reverse complement.
GTGTCTCTTTCAAGGATCCAAAATTCCCAAAAGTTGGAAATGATCAACCAGATGATAAAAAAAATAAACAAAAAGATTTTTCGTACCTAAAAAAAAACCTAAGATGTTCCATAACACAAATGAACGAACCATTATACTACATTCTACATTCTTCAAACTAGCATCACACTAGCTCATCATCTCAAATTCCTTCCATCTTTGGAGTAGATCATAAATACTATCCAAGATGTCACTATATCACAAAAATAATCTTCTTCCACAAACAAAGTATTCAACTAATTATAAAGAAACACTTCAAACTTGGTCTCTATTTTTATTCTCACTTACCAATTCTTCAAAACTTATTCACTGGCTTCTCAAACTCAAAGGAAATCTTCCTCTTATATTTCTTCTTCTCTTTATCATCTTCATTTAAACTAGGTAGGTTGTAACTCATCATCACTGTCTCAACACACTCTTCTTATTACTTTATATAGTATGTAGTGGATCATGATTCTTATTATTCAAAATCCTCAACTCACTCAACCAACTCCTCTACAACACTATTGGCTCCTCTCACTGCTCACTTGGCACACCCAACACATAACACCATTTTTTTGTTTATTAGTTTTTTATATTATCAAGATCTTTGTTACCTCAATTATCAAAATATATTTTTAAACCCATTCCTATTATACTATAATCCGAAACAAATAGGGTATAACTTGGCACACCAACTATATATTCTCATGAAACTATTTTAACCCATGTGATTTATTGTATGATTTATTTAATGGTTATCTCTACTAGTTTTCCACAAATACCCATTTCTTTTTATTTTTATTCTCTTCTTGGCCAATTATGTCTCCCAACGAGATCAATTATTTCTTCATCTCAAAATACTCTTTATACAACAACTTTGTATTAATATTCTTGGCTATTTCAAAATGTAGTATCAGTAAGTAGAGAGGATCTCCTCATTTTGGCTTTTATGAAATTGTAATTTCAAAAGAATAATTATTTTTAGTCATAGATTGGAATCACTGCCAGATCATCTCTTCATCCTTCTTCTCAATAATGAATCACTAGTTCTTTTTTGATCTATTGATCATTGGAGTTTAGCATATGCATCCTCTGAATTCTTCACTTCCATATTTAAGAGACTTATAATATCTCTCATTTCAGTCTTGATTTAATTCCTAGACTTCCATCACATGTTCTCTTTGTCTCAGTCATTAAGATCAATGACTCGCAAAAATAGCTCCAATCTCAATAATTTAGTCTTAATAACTCAAGCATCGACCCAACTTCTTCTACATTATTCTTGGAAAACTCATTAGGCTCTTTCATTTATCAAGACGTTCATTCTCATGATCTTCTCATCCCCCTTTAATTTTATTTTACTCAGACAAATCTTGTACCAAGGTTTAACTAGAAATTTTGATGTTTTGAACATGATAGAACAACTCAAGCATCATCATGATGAGGATATGAAACTCCTGATAATATTTATAAAAACTAGGACAAATTTAATCTAGGATTTAACCCATTATATATGGGAGAAATAAAAATATAAATTTAGAGTATTTCCTTACCTTATGATCATGAATTAACACCTCATCATACCATTCAGTGTAAGAATGATGAAAGGAGAACAAGAATTCAAAACCTTGACGATTGAGGAATTTAGGGACTCACTCTCAATTCACATAAACAGTAGTAAAATAAAGAAAACAATGGATTATCAACTTTAGATCTATTATGTTATGGGATTTTCAGAAACTCAATGATTAATTTAGATAAGAATCAAAGGTAGGTTCAATGGGAGATGGAGAGCGATGAAGGATCACCTCTCAAGGGTGTTACAAAATGAGAATCACAATAAAATCCCAATAAAGGGTGTTTTAGGGGTTAATTATCTAATGTAAAATTACTATTTTAATCCCTATTTAAAAAACTCATCTGCATCTTACTGGGTGCCTAGTATAACGCACTAGGTATATAGTGGTTACACCAGTAGTTACCGATGATTATACCTGACATCGCTAAATACTCGGTATCAGACAATTAGGTATTTATTTCTACACCTACACCAAACACCTTACCTTTTTAACACCAAATTCCTTTTACCCTTCTTATATCCTTCTTAAACCCCCTAAACTTCCATTTTTATCCATTTTAATAATATCACACTTCAAATTAATGGAATTAATAACTCATCATGATGAGATTCATTATAAATTTCTCATCACTAGGCTTCCCCTCACCAGGAATCATTCATGAGATTCCTGAGAGAAAAACAATGTACATTGAGAAATAATTAAAAATACATGTTTATAAGTTTCATTATGAAGCTATACAAACAATATCTATTCTTTAACTATCAATATGAGCATCCCTTAAAAAACCTTCTCACATTAGTTAATGATACAAACTGATCATTCCTTATAGGAACCAATAGCTTCCAACTCAAAATTATCAAACTTGATAACATGAGTAGGATCAAGTATACATATCCTCAGTTTTAAAATATGAAACACATTCATCGTAGCATTGAACTGAGGAGAAGAATCCAATATTTAAGTTGTTTCTAAAAAATGATCTAAGATCTTGAAGGGTTTAAAGAACCTAGCATTTGACATACCTTTATTTCCCATCCATCGATGTCCCAATCAAGGGGATATCTATAGAAACACATCATGATGTGGATGCTGCTATGCGTGAGGACAGGTTGATGGGATGGAATCAAAATCTGCGATGAACTAAAGTTATTCGAAATTGTGTTAGGGTTTCACGAGGCTAGATTGGCCGGCGTGCTGAAGGAGGAGGTGGGGAGGTCGCCTAAGAGTAGCATTGGCGGGTAGGCGGAGTGTCCATGTTGGATGGCAGCTTCAGGGGAGGGTCGCGGATAGGAGAGATCGCGGAGGGGTGGCCGCATTGGGAGACAGCGTCGGGGGAGGAGGGTCGCCGAGGGGAGAGCTCGTGAGGGTGGAGGAGGGCTGCGGAGAGGATAGCTCACGAGGGTAATGGGAGGAGCGCCGAGTGAGGAGAGGTCACGGGGGTGGGGGACGGTCGCAGCGAGGAGAGGTCGCGAGGGTAATGGGGAGAGGGTCGGGGAGAATAAGAGAATCTTGCGAAGGAATGAGGCTGGTGCCACGGACCATGGCTTCAAATAACCATATAGCCACGATTATAATTGAAGTGTGGCTATAAATTAAGCTATATCCATGGGTTTATAAAACTGTGGCTATAGATCCGTGGCTATATATCATTTTTCTAGTAGTGTATGTTCCTGAGCTTATCCATGAGAAGGTCTCATATGCAAAGACCCTACCAACTAGCACCTACTATATTCTGAAAACAAATCATCCCCATGACACCCATTCTCTTCTTCATCTTCATGGAATCCCTCATATAGGAATCTCTTTATCACCAACACCTACTCTAGAACTCCAGTATGTGTGGGAATGGACATGGACACCATGTTGACCTGGATGTATCTTTATAGACCTTCTCAAACCATCACACCTAGAAGTGACGATCCAAAATCATGTTGAGTTAAAACCACATAAGGTCATTGAACCACATGGAAAACTCAAAAAAAATATCCCTCCCTACTGCATCTCCAAAATAAACGTAATCCAAACTGAGCACAAGCATGAGGGGTAGTTATCCTAATGAAACACATGTTGGAAGTTAGACCATGAGAGCGTTGACTTATCATGTGTTTATGTGACTAGAATCTACTAGTTCCTAGTTGATCCATGGAAAATAATGAATTCGTGTGCAACCATATGATTAGTCAGGTTCCACACAAGTTTGAAAACTCAAATCACTGACCGAATCCAATCCTCTTATACCTAGGGATCTGGCTAACCATGAAACCTTAGTGGCCTCTAGTTTGGGAACTCAAGGAGTGAACTATTACTACATGCATCCTCATCCTACTCTTCTAGTATGATCTTCTACTTGATAGGTGGGGTTTTTTCTACCTACCCACCTAGAAGAAATATCCCACGATATGTCCCTTGAATTGAGGACTCATCACTCATTGGATCATAATCATGATCCTAAATCAGTAAGCCAGTAGGTTGTCTTTGTAGAGGCAATAAAAAAATAATAAATAAGTGTCATGATCAAATGAGAATTTATATATAGGTAGATAACTCAAGAAGGGTAGTCAAAGGAATCAATCCTATGTAATGCATGTACCAAAGTTCCATGGAACCAATGTCTCAGTATTCCAAGTCAATAAGAAGGTGGTCAGAGTACCGGTGAATGGATACATTGGCCACTACACTAACACTGGCTTTTATGGACATAAAACCACACTACATTCACATTGGAAATGTTTCCCAAAATTACCAACCAAACCTCATAAGGGTAAAAACTCCAAACACCATCCCAAGGTCGAACCCCCTCTAATACTAATCTGTAATGACCCAACCCACTGGGGCCTACTAGGCTGACGAAAGACTGAGATGCCATAACCCCATTCTGCCTCCATAGACTAAGGGCTGGTGAAATGTTCTAAGAAGGAATAACTAATATGGGAGGTATTTTCCAAATGTACCTACATTCACACACCCAACCATCTCCAAGCAGAAGTATAGAGGAATAATAACATAAGACTGTAACATCTAGAGTAAAAACCATGCATGTCCTAACCACTAGGGAATATAAAAGAGTGAAATATAGTAAACCAAAATGAAAAGGGAAAAATACATACCCACCTTAAAAAGATGACCCAACCTAACAAAAACTGGAAAATAAATGTTGAGAGAGCCTGGCTCCAGATCTCTAAGACCGACCAACATACTCATTCTATGCACCTAAGTATCCATATGATCCACTAATTTCACAACCAAAATATCCATTTATCTTATAATACGTGAAACATATTGTCAAATATTATGTAGGTGTGGGTATATAAAACCTAGTTGGATTACCTGGAAACTAAAGAAAGGGAAATAGATGAGATAATATAATTAGCCAGATTAACCCAAAGTAAGAGGGAAAAAAACCCAAAATCATAGATATATATTCTTATATAAGAAACCTAAATGATATATGTTGGGAAAAAATACCTCAAGTGGTCATCTCGATATTATTTTGGTTTATGTTTACTGGAAAAACTCAATGACCATAAATAAGCATGGTTGATTTTTTTCGATGTAGTTGATTAAGGTGGTTTAGTTTCCTAGTGTTTTCCATTTTTGTGCCACAAAATTGGGAGTTCAGTTTTTGGAAAAGGAATATTTATATGTAGTAGTTAAAAATACATGAACCACGATGTATAGTTCATAGATTGCAAAGGAGGTACGCTAAATGTTTTATGGAAGGAAAAACAGTCTGCGAGGAGGCCTGTGGTTCACAGAAGGTGAATAGTTCATGAAAACAGCTCACTGGATGGAATTTGGTTAATGGGAGGCTTATGGTATGTGGGATGGCATGTTTTCGAAAAAACAACTAGGTGGAGATTTATGAAACCATGAAGGAAGAATGTCGGTATGTGGACCACATAGGGAATAATGGTTCAAGAGAGAATTGGTACGCAGTGGAGGATGTATCGAATCAAAGATTTAAGAAATATTAGATTATAATATTTCTTAGATCTATTAGAATATATAAGGAGTGCTAATCCCATCATTAATTAGAGTGATTTTCATAAGAAAGATTATTTGCTCTGGGAATTTGGCCAAGTCCAGAAGAGGTTCACGAGGAGGATTCCATAAAGGGTGAAACGGTTCACGGAAACAATTCCGTGAAAGTGTTTTTGTGGAGAATTTTAGTCAGTAAAGAAATAAGTCAATCGATGCAATAAATAGTCTATAAAATAAGGAATTCTAAAGAATCATAAGTGGTGAGAAGAATTGGTATGGGGAAGTGGTACATGGAGGCAGTATGCAGAGATAGTTCATGGAAGAGGTGGTCCACGAAGCATATACTTGACATGGTTTTCAAAAGAAGGAGGTGGCTCACGAAGGGACTTAGACAATTCACAAAAGTAATTTGCGCTAACTAAATAGTTTGTGGAAGAGTATATTTAATCTATAGGTGAAAAAGGAACTTCAATAGAGCATCCATCTATAGTTGATGATGCGGAATTCATGCAAATGAAGGGACCTACAAGTCCATAAACTCTGAGTGTATCCCTTCCAAGAGCGGTGAGAGATGGAAAAGTAAGGCAGTGATCCTTTCAACTAGTATTGATCCATAGAAAGAGATATAGGGTGTGAACCTTGAGAATTTAGTGAATAGACCCTAAATCTTGTAAATTTAGTGATCCTGTACATATAAGTGATTTATCCAAAACCTTGTAATTGGTAGTGAGCTTTAGTAGATTTGGTACATTGTCACGTCGTCATTGAATGCTCCTTGGATGTAACCCAATGATGGTGAAACAAGTAAAATCATTGGGTCTTATGAATTATATCATTTTTTCATACATTGGTACAGGATAAAGAGAGAAGTGTGATTTTTTTACAACAAAAACAAGATCCAAAGGGGTAGTAGATTTAATCTATCATACCCTAATTAACCATCCCCCCTCTCAGGGTATTTGACCATGTGGATCTAACAAGAGAGAAAGGGGACATCCATATAATAGACCATCCTAGGATGATGAGTATACCTATATCTCCAAAGGTCCATCATCGATTCCCTATCATCTCATGTTTTCGCCCAAACAAGTAACCATGTGGTGGACCCACACCTCACCATTGCGTCGGATAGTCTAGGGGCACAATCTCAAAGTAGAATATCCATACCTATAGATGATAAGGGGGTTATAATATGTAGATATATATAGGACCCATTTTTTAGTGTGTCAAGGGGTGCCACTCAATAGGTAGAGTACCCACTGCATAATCCTTTATGGGGTGTAACTTAGTTGGTAGAGGACCCATGCCCTAGTCCATCAGGGGGATGCCACTCAGTGAGTAGAGGCCCACACCCTAGTCTATTAGGGGGTTCAACTCAGTATGTATAGGATCCATGAACTGGTATATTAGGTGGTTCCACTAATTATGTAGAGTACTCATACCCTATTATGTTAAGGGGGTTCCACTCAGTTGGTAAAGAACCCATGCCCTAGTCTATTGGGGGTGCTAACCCTGACCACTCTCTGATGACCCTACATGATCTCTTTTATAATAAAGAGTCACCTAAAGAAACCTCATGCACATATCATCTCTTATCATATCTCAAAATCCACTATGAAGGCTATAAACACATTCTATGCAGAAAATAACTAAGGATAGGCTACTCACATGCCAAAATTGGAGTCCAAACAAAGGAGATATAAGAGAAATAAGTTGAATAGGGAAGTACATAGTGTGTATGGGGGTCCACACGGTGTGTGACCCTACCTTTTTTCATATCTTTATCTCCTATGGATATGTATTTGTGTCTATATCACTGAACACATCCATGTATAGTGCCCACAAGGTGTATCTAGACCACTCAGGGCCTTCCCTTTTGCACCTAGTTGTGTCTGTGTCCTTCAGGCCATGCCCATGTACCTGTTTATATACTGCATTATGTCCCATACCAGGTACCCAGCCATGCCCAGTCCATAGTATTTTACCAAGTCTCTGTGTCTGGTCATGTCGTGTACCTGGCTATGTACCTGGTCATATCTGTGTACCAGCATGTTCTTGTGTACCTAGTCATGTTGATGTCCATATACTCCTAGAGTACACATGGGGATTCCAACACTAGGTCACATGGTGTGTGTGGGTCTCACATAGAATTTTATACTTATCTTCACTCGAAAACCCTAGCCATTGCAGCCAGGGGACTACACAGTGTGTGTTCTTCCCAGTGCATGCCATGTAGTCGGGATTTTCACAGAAAGTTAGATCTATCATGTAGCTTTTAGATCTATTACTCCCGCCATCGAATCCACTATTTTACCACCCGAAAATCAATGTAAATCACCTTTATTAGTCAATTCTGGACCTCAAGTGACCAAAAATCGAAAATCAACTTATCACATGAAGATATTTCATGTGTTCTGCTCCGCCTTGTATTTCCCATCACCACTCTAGATTATAGATCATTGTATCACCCATGATCCTTCCTAATGTACCTGAAAAACACTGATTTGTTCAATGTGTTCACATTCACTATGAATCTAGGGGTTCGTTCATGCTCAGACCCACCTACCAATATCAAACTATGGCCCCATAGATCAATGGTGATAAACATGAGGAATAGGTGGGTAAAAGGCATAAAAATAATTGTGCATAAATTGTTATCAAAGAATTTTTATCCAATTATCATATATTGGGGATATTTTGGGAATAAACAATCCATAACCTAGAATAAATCTAATAAACAATTTAATTTGATAAACGGGAACATGATAATGATCAATTAATCATAGATCACATAATATAAGAAAAGAGAATGATCAATCAATTAATTAAAGGTGAAAACAAAAAATAACGATCCATTCCTTGATTATGGATTGATCATTGGTGAATAACATGTTTCATAGTGATGAGGATGATCTTTTTCATCTTATTTCTGTCGATCCACCTCAATCTGATCATCGGCCATCATATGATCTCAATCCACCAATGAAAAATGGTAAAACATCCTCTAAATGATCTAAGGGTTATATGGATAACCCTGGAGATTTTCCATAATATTCTATTTATATATGTAAATAATTTTTTGTTATTAAATGAATGAATTTAATTAATTAATTAATTAATCCACTTAACATACCTACCAATGGCTACCTCACCAGAACACTCGGTGCCGACAACCTTTAGGTCACGCCCTAAGGTAAACCCCATGATCCTGATTCAACCATTGTCTCAAATTTACCATTTGAGACACTATTCAATGGATATTCCATTATATCTGAAAAAGTGTGTGAGAATGATATAAAATATATTTAATATTTTTATAAAATTAATTACGGTCTCACTTATCCTTTGAATCTTGCACTATCTAAACACCTAGCTCCAAGAATATTCCTTAATATATTTTAATTTCTTACAAGGAAAAAATAGATTCTCTACTTTAACACTGACATTATCATCATTTGGCTCATTTACCTCTATAACAATTATCATTATAATCCATAACTCTATATCCACACTCATACCTGAATCTATATTAAAACAAAAAGGTTTACCCACATACATCCAAACCCATATTGTGTATATAAGTATGGTTGTGTCCAATGACACAGTAAGATTCCCCATATCACCTCAATACACTGAGTGGTATTCATAAATTGGATGCATGTACAATTCTATATTGAATGACACTCAGCCCACCCAAAGATATACAATGAGTGAAAATATAATACCAACATACCTGCATTCCATTATAGCATAGAAGACACATATTCACAAAAGTTCACACATTTGTACTACCCAACTTTAGGTCAAGTCCAACAAAAATATCAACAAAGGAACACTTATTCAAAACCCACCATGGGATACTATAATTCCACACTGTCTTAACATAATGTACATCATCAAGAAGTTTGACCTCACATCCACATTGGTTCTAACACACAAGAGTCCCACTAAACCCATAAGTGTTCTCAGAGACCATAAAGAACCACAACCTAAATTATTAGGAGAAATAATAATCCTAGAAAGATATATAATATTAAGTAATAAAATAGAAACAACCATAAATATCTAAAAATAAAATGATAATAAAAATAAGAAGGGTAATAAAAGAAGACCCAAAATGAAAAAATATAAACTTAAAAAAATACCATTATAAAGAAAATTTGAAGAATAAAAGAATAAGACCCTAATAAATGTAAATAATAGAGATCATATTACTCATGAAATTCCCCATATCACCTCAAAAATCTTTAGTAATGTTATCTTCTAGAATAATAAAAAATGATCTCACACTCTATCACATATATCATAAGTTCAAAATTATATAGCACAAAGGATACACACTGATCCCTCATATCAAATATAAATAATAAATATAAACATCTCATTTTATAGGGATATTTTCTTATCATGATATAGATTATAGGAATTCAAACCTCCTCCCTAGTGGTTGTTGTCTCTTCCACCAAACAGATTTACCTTTCTCTCCTAGAGATAAACTAGTTGTCGCATCGTGTCCAATATCCTATAGGTAAGATAACTATTAGGGGTAGCACTATAATAAAATGAATGTATCATTATTCATGTATATGGCTGTATAAATAAAATAAATCTCAATATTTGATATAATCATAATCCTTGCAGTCATTCTGGACATCACCTCTATGGTCATGGTCCATTACAAAATCATTGATATCTAGTAAGAAATTTTCCTAGTCACTTGATATTATAAAATTAAAAAATAAAACCACACCAAGGAGGGAACTCACACCACTCTTATCCTAATATCATAAAACAAGATAATGATCAAAACAATACTAAGACTATATCCTCATTTAGACTAAGAAGTAAATCAAAATAATACTTTATCTAACCAATAGAATTAGAATTTTTCCCTCAAGATCAATAATGAACATCCTCTATATATTCCATGATATCTCCAGATATATCACACTTTCCCAAAGTTTATCTGATAACCTAATAAACAAATTTGTATGATCAACCATAAAAGTATCATAAAAACCCCAAAACTCAACTCCAAGTGGTGTTGGAGTAGAAAGAGTCCTAGACTCTATCAAAATCCAAATAGTTCCTTTCAAGGTCTCGTGAACATAAAATCAAATGGGGATTCACTATAAATCATTAACTAATATAGCTAACCCCTCTTACTAGGGAATGTTTTATATGAAATTAATATAAATCATCATGAATCATCTAGAAATTATATAAACTAAATAAGATAACTACCAAATCAAGATAGAATAATGTACACAAGATTTCAAAAAATTCTACCATCAATATGAGATAAATAAAACTAAAACACACACACAATCCCTTATTTTTTAAATTATTTAAAATATTAATCAGTTATTATCTTTATACACCCAATTCCCTTGGATAAAATCCAATGAAAACCCAATTTCCCTTTGAAATCCCATTTTAAAATAACTCAAACATTAAAATTATATTAAAATTTTCAATCAATTTAATTTCATAAACACCATCCAAACCATCAACATAGTCCACCCACACAATCATTAAAATTTGATATCGAAACTCATACATTTTTTAAATAATCGTATGGTAAAGGATACCTAAAAATATATGCATCAATTTATTTTTATATAGGTCTACATCTTCCACCCTTGAGACCAAAGAGAACCTATCACAATAAAATCCATATAAATACTTAAACTAATCAATATACATTAAAATACCCTAAATAATAAAAACTATGAAAACCTCACTAAGAAATGTAACAATATTAAATCCCTAAGAAAAATGGTTTATAAAACCTATAATGGACTCTTAGTAATCCTACAAACAAAATATAAAATTCCATAAACGTGAATGATCAGTAATTTTATTAACTTTTACCAAAATCCAAAGAATAACTCATTTGGAAACGTACCAAAATTCAAAAAGTGAGAAACAAAAGTGTTATTATTTTATAAACCTCTTCTATCAGTCATGAATGAAAGTCCCATGATCTATTTAAATAACATACTAAAATCCCAAACTAAAATCACCAAAGTAAAGAAGAATAAGGGAAATAAAGTGAGGGAGAAGAAAGGATGAGGTACTACCACTAATCAACCCCACCCTTAAATTTCTTGTATCTCTATAAACTAATGGATGATGTGGAAGGAAGAAATTGAAGAAAGGGTGACCCCCCCCCCATTATACTCGTATAGATAAAAAATGCTTGAGGTGGTTAAAAAATAGAACAGAAAATGGTCAAAAAACCTTCAACTTAAAGTGGTTATCAAAATTCATCATTCAATGTTTTGTTGCCCACATCAGATTCTTGGTTAAAACATCAAGTATCTTGTGGCCTACCACTAGAATTATTCTTACAATAGAAATAGTAAAACATAACAACCCAATCTACCATATCCCTAGTAAACTACTATAAACCATCTTATAGTGGGGGTAGTGGTACACAACCAATTCCTACTACACTGAATTCATAATGGAATGACAACATGGCTCTAGTGGTTTCTACTATAGTTCATCATGGAAACCCACATATACATACCTCAAAATATTATCTTCATGTATTTTCTACCAATATTTTCCTCTCTAAATACATTTTTCTAACTTTCTTAAAACAAAACAAATAATAGTTTTTTATGAAAATACAAAATTCAAACTCTCATAAATTTTTCTCAACTCAAATTTGTCACTTTTAAAATTCTACCAAAATCTAATAACATGGGTAATTTCACATTTTCTACCTATACTAATCCAACATGTCATTCATAATTGGCCAACCCTTAATTGTTTTTCTTTTGATCAACCTGTATCATGAAAGTATGTTTTATATGTACATGTAAAGGTGTATGTGTAGGGTGTGATTATGAATGACTCAGTAGGTTTCCACCAACTATATCTAAACTTCCTCTAAGTTATATTTATGTATTCTCATGTTAGTTTTATAATAACTGATAATATATTTATACCAAACATATCATGATGATAAACATATTCATGAAATGATTATTTTATCAATGTTAGTCATGAGTTAAAACTTTTATACCTATCATATTTAAATCCCTGTGTGATTACCAAGAATCAATGGAAAGAAGATACACATGGGTTGAATTATACACAGAATAGACAAAAGAATAAAAACAGTATATCTAACTACTCCACTAAGATAGTATAAGTTCATAGGTAACCACTTTCCTTGGTAAGGATAATTATAGAGTACTAACTTTAATTTTTTCATTTAGGAATTAAAATAACAATATTCATACAGTCACTTCATCCCTTGGGTACCCAACGAATAATATCCATATATTCACTTCAACTCTTATGCCCTTGAAAAATAATACCAAACTCATTAATTCATCTATAAAGCCTCATTTGGACACTATAAATATAGTTTCATCAACCCTTAGGACATTGATGAATAATATCTATATTGCCACATTGTCCCTTAGGACCTAAATGAATAATCCATTAGTCACACTAACCCTTAGTCCCTTAGAAAATAATAATTATTTCATATCATCACATAGGATCTTTATGAATAGATATAAAATTTCATTGTCCATTAGGACCATTATGAATAAAAAATAAAGTGCTACTAACCCTTCGGTCTTGGTGAAATTGATTCAATTTTGAGAACTCACTACATTAGTTTAAGGATCAATTCTCATGAATTATCCCCCCACGTGTTTCATTTATTTTAGTTACATCACCACCTAGATTCCTTTTCCGAATAATTATGAAATAAAATTTCTTAGAAGGAAACAAACATGACTAGTCAATGAGAACCCAACCATCAAATAATTCTTCTAATGAAATTAAAGGTGAAATCATAGAGAGATAAAATATTGAAATAAAAAAATTCAAAATTAATTCATTGATTCATTAACCCTCTTAACCTTAGTAACTCTTTTTTAGCTTGAAATAATCTTAACTCATTCTAATATAAATTTTAAATTTTAAATAAAATTCATAATAAATATTCACACATCTGTCAAATATAAGTAATTTATTCATGGAATAAATAAAATATAATAATAAGAGATATATATATATATATAGTTCAAATAATCCTTTTTTAATTATATAAATATCTATTTAAATTATTTCCATCTAAATAAACAAAATAACTACCATATATTTCAAGAATAAATCATTTTATATCCTCAATATGATCTTTTATTTATTTATGAATCATAATATTTCTATTTATTCTGTTTTCCTATATTCTAGCCATCAGGATCATCATACCATACAATGTATATTCTTTTTAAAATCAATATTCATGATGTGAAACCAGAAGATTATAACAAGTTAATATTTGAGATTTCTAATTTTCTAGGTATCATGATTTCCTTTCTGGTTTCCCAATGACATGTTCCCATACCCAAACACATACACATGCACCAAAATATAAAAAACAACATATTGAAGGTTAAGGATCACCTAACATGATTCAATTTATTCCCATTATAGGAATATTATTTTTAGAATCATGTAAAAATAAAATATTTATAGATAAAATAAAATAAATAAATAAAAAGAATTTAAAACCAATAGACACATATATAAATAAAACAATGGAAGAAAGGTTAGAGAATATATTATCCTTGATTACTTGATTTCATTTTCATAATTTATAAAATTCGTATCCTAGTCCCTAGTTGTCAACCTCATCCAGATAAAATGTGTGATCTCAAGCTCACCACTATATATACCAGAGGCTTCCAACTAGAAATGAGCGTCTGTGATAAATGTTTGAGAGACTATTTACTTATTATTATAAACATAAAATAACCCATAAAAATAGATACAATATATAAAAAGATAATATCAAAGTAAACATATGAAATTTTATAGAAGAATGATAACTAACAGAAATATAATACACTAAAATAAAATACCAAAATAGAACCATTTTATAACTAGAAAACCATGTAATATTATAGATACCCAAGATTCTCAAACATAGATATTACATCTTTTTATATTAATATTCAATACACTACACAAACACACACTTGAGGACTGTAATAGTTTATTACCTTTGGAAACTAGGAAACATAAGCATTGGTCCATAAGTGAGCTACAACATCTCTCACTAAATTCTTCACAACATGCACCCTTCTTAGACATATTATAAATAATACATATCTTCAAAACCTAGGGAATGGAAACATAATAAAGGGTGATCAAATATTCTCAATAAGGGTAAAAAAGGTAGATAATTACATATAACTTGAATGTAAGGGTATGAGAACATGATAATAACATTTGAAAACCATACCCTTCATATCAAAGATCATAATCATGAGTCCTTGAATAAATATTGGTAGTTCACAGGACATGAATAATAAAGAAATAAAATAACATGGCCCATGAGAGCATAACATTAGAATAAAACATAGAATTTTTAGCATACACATAAGCAAAATAATCATTTTCATAGTATTAAATGATAACTTCCGCGACTATCGCATTGGATAAATTCCTTTACTAAATTGGGTTCACACCCTATTCCAGCCCAATCTTACTTAACCCGGTTCACTCTTTATTCCAGCCCTATTTTACTGAACTTAGTTCACTCCCAGTTCCATTATATTCTATATCATGAGATATAAATCATTAACCAATTCATGGGAGGGAGATATAGTTCCCACCCATCACATAATTAAATCATACATATATGTTCCATGAGATCATAAAAAATCATCATATAATAACCCATGAAATGAAATGAGTGGCACAAATATTTCATCATACCATAACCTATAGGAAAGAGATAGGTTTCATAAACATTTCATCATGGAATAACCCATGAAAATAAGTGGGTTTCATAATCATTTTAACATGGTATAGCCTATGGAATATAAATGAGTTTCGTAAATAAATTTTCATCATAAACATAAACCATTTTGAGAAATAATAAGAATGGTATCCTTGGATCATATCCATAATAAGGCATAGTTAACATCAATGGATGTAATATTAGATAAAAAATAATTTTAAATATTATTTAAAACATTTCTTGAGGGAAATTTCTTTTCTTCTTCGAAAATTTATTTTTAGAATATAAAACATTTTGAAACCTTTTTTCCTTGAAAATAATCTTGAAAACCAATAAAGTTATCTTTTAAAATTATTTAAAATTATTTTAAACCTAAAAAATTTTCTAAATCATTTTCTTTGAAAATTATATTAATATATCATTTAAAAATGTTTTTGAAAACATTTTTTGAGAATAGGGTTTTGTAATAAAACATATTTCTTATCGAAGAGAGAAATAAAGCCAGATTTTATTAAAAACATTTTATTAATTATTTTAAGTACCAAGGAGTGGAGAAATGGTACCATAACTTGAAGATATAATGAATAGATATAGGATAAGAAAATTCCTGATAATATTTGATGGGTATATTAGGTGATTTCAACATTTGGTAATTAATCATAAATAATCCAAATAAATGATGAGATTGTAATATAAAATCTATAACACTCAAAAACATTGAATAATAAACCCCCTAAAAGAATAAAATATCATGAGGACAAATAAATTCATTATTTTAACTTTCAAATAGATTGTATATAAACATTGTGAAATAATATTGGTTCACAACATAACATACATCTTAGAGATTTAAAATTGAGACAAAATCACTTAACGATTTGTTACCTTTTGAATGGTAAACCCCATTAAAGAGAGATCCTAAATTGATATGTAAACCATAATATTTTTCATTATAATAATCATAATATAAATTCTTGTAAATTATATTCACCACATAAAATAAACATGTAGTGAATTTTTCATTCGTCTCGTAGTAAAAAAAAGAAAAATGAAAATCCCTTACTTTATGTCTTGACTTTCATAATTATTGGGTCCTAAAAACTTTTCAAAGAGAATATAAATACTCCTACAAATAATGGTACTCCTATAATGTGTAATCCCTAATCAATTAAAGTTTCCTTCTAATGGGCCTCCTATAAGGTTTAATCCCTATATATAATGAACTATGAGTACTCTGATTCTTATCCCAATTAGGATACGTAAGACACATGTCAAAGGCCCGAGATCAAAGGGGATCCTTCTCAATGTTTAACCCCAATCATGACCCCCCCCCCAATTAATCAAGTCATCCTTTACAATATAATTCCAATATATGGCTCAAAAAGGGCCTACTCCACCGATGTAATCCCCAAATCATGCCTTCTTTTTGGGAAACTTCTATTTGTAAACCCCCCTCCTACTAAACTGTGAGGGATTTGATTCCCAACAAACTGGGATTTGTAGGAAGCCTCCCTGAGGCCCTAACCTAACATTAAAACTTTCCCTAATGTTTTTTGGGATATATTACAAATAGGGTCACTCTTTAACCCTAAGACTATATTTCTTTAGGATAACTTTGGCTTCCTTGGCATAAGTAACACATCAAATCTTGACTAGGTACCTTCCACATAGACTCCTTTGTCACATGATGTTAAAATGCATGAATTGGTCCTCATCCCACGACCTCAAAAGATGATATTTCTAGCTATGTGGCATCAAACTATGTGGGCGTTGATTTCTCTTTTGAAGATACATAGGAATCCCATCTTATGGGACTGACCCCAACATTGTAACAATTCCTATCTCCCCTGAAAGATGATAAATCTAGAGTGCCTCGTATTAAGGCTTAAACTCATATTGTCTTGGTAAATAGTAAATTAACTCCTAACCTATCCAAAAAATGATATCATCATTGATGGAGAACCTTGGATACATAAAGATAATTCTAGGCCCTCGTGTATTTATGATTGACCTTGTAACCCAAGAATGATATGTGGACACATTATTGGGAAAGAACCAAGGATTCAAAAACATATAAACATTTATTAAATCTATATGAGAGTCCCGTACTAGGAAATAATTCATCCCAAAAGGGTGTGATGAGACCGACCTCCCATCCCCTCGACCAACAGAGTCCTTAATTTTCATTGGCCATGTCATCCAATGAGTTCCTACCATTGGAAAGTAGATCCATGAATCATGGATAAAAGGGTCTTTTGGTGTTTTTGGCTCCATGAATATACCTATTGGAGACCATCCTAGGACATCATACCTGACGTGGGCCGATTATACAAAACACTTAACCTCTGATATCGCCTATCAAGACCATTCAACCGTGGAACCTCTTTAACAATATAAAGAGGACACACTACGTAGTCCCCATAGTACCACCTTAGTCCTCAAAATGGTTATGATGTGAATCGGGTCAAAAAAAGTGGTGAACATGATGTGGAACCCTCTATAACAGTAGGCAATTAGTTGTTATCTTTCAGGCCATTTTGTTCGCTCCCACACACGCGCACCTTGAGCTAAAACAATTATACTCTTTCAGACCTCTTATATAATAAATATAATTTTATTATATATCCATTAAATAACCACATATATATATATATATCATACTCCATATTATTTTCTTATGACCTTTTATTTCCTGTTTATTAACAATTCCATGTTAAATATATGTTTAGAGTAATAACCTCTTTGTTTTTCATATAAGTTTTGATAAGTTATAATTTTGGTTGTAATAATTTGATCATGGTTATAGAAACCCATGAATGATAACCATTATATAAATATTATATATATTTATTTATAATAATCCATAAAATTTAGTGATAGCAAATACACAGTTCATGGAGACAGTAGGTCATACGTATGCATGGATGTTGTTTTGCATTTTCTTATTAGGTTGAAAGAAATAAAATTAAATGACATATATTATCAATATATATTAGTTATTATGTCATATATATTACAAATTTTTATTAAATTAATCATTAATATACTCCATGTAAAGCGTAAAAATTTCATATCGCTTTGCAAGATGGTTGTCTGTCGTACACACGAATGGCGTTATCGTATTCCCACAAAATGGAAAGCATGAAGGTTTGTGTGATATAACCACTAAATAATAATAATAATAATAACATCATAAATATCATACATATCATATATAAACAATAAATACATCATTATGAGCATTCCTAAGAGGTGGTAATTCAAAAATGAACGACATCGGTTCGTGAGGCGGTAGTTTGTCGTACACAAGAATGATGATTTTGTAACCCATTATATAGAAGTGGACATGGTTTTAGTTAATTATATTAATTAAAAAATATATATTTATATTAAATATAATTATTTTATTATATAATCATGATATAAATATAATTTAATGGTTAAAGAAATAAATAAAACAAAAATCGCTCATTGATGAATTTTACCTCTTCTTCGGGTATCCTCCTTATTTTTTCACTAAAATAATTACTCGGATAAATTTTTGTCAAAAATAATGCTTCTAGAATGATTTTAGAGAAGTTTCTAAGTTATTTTGGCATGTTATGGTTGAGAAAAATGTCTGTAGAGGTTTGAATAAGTGAGGTTAGTGAGTGCCATTTTATAATTGAGGATGAGTGGCATTTTTTCTAAATATAAAAAAGTATTCACTATTGGGATGTATCCCTTACCTCATGTTCCCCAAAAATGGATCTATAATCAATGTGGATTTATTTGGTTTAGAAAAAACTCCACAAAAAAATACATTTTTATCATGTGGTTACTTAGTCTTTAAGTTTACTCAATTTTACCCTTTTTATTTTTTTAACATGGTAACTTGTATCCTTTTTATTTACCTAGGTAATTTATCCTTTAATTATATAATTAAAATTATTATTATTATATAATTTATAAAAAAATCAAAATATGAAATCATATTTATAAAATAAAGAACCTATGTGTGTGGTAAATTAATTTTGACACAAACACATGTAATGTGAAAAAACTCCATTTTAACCATAATCACGGAAATTAAATTTTACTCTTTTCAATAATCATTATGGAAAAATTTTTATTTTACCTTATTAGATAATATTATTTATTCGTATTCCAAATATGGAATCCATTTCTAAAAATTTCATTCATAGAAGTGGTAGAATTCAATTTAAAAGTAATCTTGTAGACATGATGAGAATGTTGGTTTTTGTAAAGAGAAATTGTTCAAAAGATTTTAATGTTTTTATATCCAACTTCAATAGTAAATTTATTAAAATGATTTAAATTGTATTAATTTATATATAATTTAACTAATTATAATTTGAAACCAATTTGAAATTTAATTTAACTTCATAAATAAATTAGACAAAAAGACAGTTTTCAATTAAAATTCAGTGTTTTTCACTATTCATCAAAAAAATAAAACTTTTTAGAAAAAACATAAAATTAAACCTATGATAATTTTGGAATTATGATTTAGAAAATAAAGTTCATTTTTTCAAATAAAGTTTATAAACTTTTCAAAAAGTTTTTTTAAAATAGGTGCGCCATAGAAAGGCGGCAATACTGCTTTTTTAGAAAAAAAATATAGTTTTTAAGCATAAAATTGGATATATTCTTATCACATGAATATAAAATATATAAGGTGAATGTTAAAAATTATATTGAATATATAATATATAAATTTAAATAATATAATTTACCAAAAGTGATTTTTTTAACTGATTAATGTAAAACACACATGTGGGCATAAAAAATAGTTTTCAGAAAAAAAAATTATTTTAAATAAAGGGGTTTATTTCCATTTATAACTAATTTTGCAAAAAATAAGTAGTTATATATACATTTTTAAATAGTATTTTTATAATTTATTTAATCATATTCATATCCACCATTAAAATGGCTAAGTGATAAGTATTATATTACATAATAATATTTTAATAGTATTTTATGTTTTTTTTGAACTCGGTGTTTCATGTAATGTTAAATAAACTCATTATTGTTTGTAACACAAGACAAAATTAGTGTTTCATGTAATACAATCCAAAATCACTATTTTTTAAATAATAAAAAATATATAAAATGTTAAATTAATTCAAAAAAATATATTCCACAAAATCTTGAGGTGTTACAAGTACAAAAAGTGATCACTCATTATATTATTCATATATAATATTTAAAAAAAGAAAAATAAAATATGGATTTATTTCCATAAAATTCCTATGATTTTCATCAATATCATCACTAAATGTACCATGAAACTACACCAACCTGGTCACAATTAAAAGGGCCTTATCCCAGACCTACATACTAGACATAAGTACAACACATTTACTACATTCCACATAAAGAGTGTGCGTATAAAACAAAATATGACACCACAAATGAAGCCCCCAATATATTCCATAATATCCCATGTGTATTAACGTATAATAAATTAAATTATTAAAACATTGTATACATATAACCAATTCAGGACATCTTCTGCTAACTAAGATACCACAACACTAGACCCTAACTATATAGACAAGTTTTAGTAAAACATACCAAGGATACCATGTGATTTCCCTTTGGCCCCCTCTAAACAAAACTATTTGATCTAAGAGACTGACCCTTGATCTCTTAGTATAAAAAATTTGAGTGGCATGAGACTAATCCCCGAGTCCTTAATATCCAAACTACTAGCATCAAGAAACTAAACCTTAATTATCTAGAATATGTTTCATGATACAACCTAGTAAAACCCATCACATCACCTGGGTTATCTTATGATAAGGTCTGAGTCACAATCTCGATCACCAAAATCTAGATACTAGTGTCTAGGAATTAATTTACACATCATAGGGAATCATTTTTTATGATAAAAAACAATTAAAAAATTAAATCCCCCTAGAAAGTTCATCATCACCATTCTATAAGTTTGAGTATCACACCAATGAGAATAAAACAATTTAAAT
Source organism: Viscum album (assembly GCA_963277665.1). NCBI lineage: Eukaryota > Viridiplantae > Streptophyta > Magnoliopsida > Santalales > Viscaceae > Viscum > Viscum album. The sequence continues at coordinate 2,115,356,741 of OY728161.1, read as the reverse complement.
ATAAAAAGGTAAAAATAAAGCATAAGAATGTAATCTTAAGACCGCTAACCAAAATTAAAAGTAATAAACATAACTAAAATATTATCACATAAAAGTTTTTCGACTTTAATTACAGATCCAGTTGAAGATGAAAAAGGAACTAGAGTATGAAAGATGAAGTGGCATAATACATGGGAAGAACTAAAAACATAAGTGATCAAAATCTAAAGGAAAACTAATATATCTATCCCCATGTATCAATTTGATAATTCTTTACTTTCCACCACCAACATATCCCAACTCTAAATCAAAATATCATCTACTAGATCCCAGAGGAACTAGTATTAAACCTATAATATGATAGTCTTGAGAAAATAATGCCCAATAGGTATCCTCCCCACACACCATACATACCCTTTAAAATTAAATCCAGTTTTTCTAGTGTATAGTATAAATATAATATTTACATTTTAAATTACATAAGTAATATGATACAAACACTAATGTTCATTCTTCCCAGGGAATACGACATACATATTTTTTAACATAATCATAATTTTAATATTTTAATGAAATAGTTTAATTTGAACAAGGAAAATACCTTGAATGTTACTTTGGAAATTCCCAAGTAGAGAAGATATAATAAGAAATACCATGATTAATTAAATTTTTAGATTAAATAAATATAACAAAAGAGTTGAGTATTAATTTTTTTATAAAAAAACATTTATGATAAAAGTTAAATAGGTAATGAATAACTTTATTACTGGAAATAACATTTTTATTTCATTAAGAGTGATAATTTTCATTAAAAAAATAAAATGAACAAGGTTAGACTCTTATTGAAAACATAATAACATATATACCATAAGTATGTGAGAAAATATTGAATAAGTTTAACAATATCATAATAATCAAGGCATTAGTGATATTAATCGATCATGAAATACCCAAAAATAAACAACCATGATATAATAAAATCACAATTGTTATAGAAACATCTTGGATCCTAGGATACAGTCAAGTAACATTCCAAAATGGAATCCATATAATTGAAACCTAAATAATTCTAACAACTTAACACTTAGTTTTACCCTACCTTTCCTAACTGATCAGTAAAAATCTATTAAATAGAATATAGTCTAATCTAAGGCCACTAGCTAGTGTAGAAAGATAAATTACTACAGTACTTGTACATAGATTTCCTCTCTATATACATATGTCTCCCCATGATATATAAATGGAGGTAAGAAAAATAATTAAAATTTATCATTGTCACCAAAATAAATAATAAGAAAGGTTTATCCTCACCTTTAATTCCCCTTCATAATAGAAATCACTTTCATAATTGCATCAAGGATATAAAAAATATTTTTTATTAATAAACCATATCTATAGACATCTCATTCCATTTTTCACTTTCACTTTTTGATGAATAATATAAAGGGGATAACCTCAAGGGTTCATAACAATAAAATCTGTTATTAAAAATATATTCATGAAGAAATGGACATTTAAAAAGAAAAAATAAAGGCATAAAATATCACATTTGAAATTAAACTGAATCCTTTAAATAATGGATAATAAATACAATTCAATTTATTCATGGATATTCTCATGTTTTCATTTAAATAAAAAATATGTGGTCTTAGATTATTTAAAAACAATATTTTGGTAATTGAGGCATGATAAATGTATTCAATCTAAATGAAAACTAAGAGAAAAAATAATTTCCTTTGACATAGAATTAAAAGATACACTTAATATATATTTTTAAATATTCAATGTAAGGATTGGAAAAAATAAATCACTTATGTATTTATGATTTCAGTCGATGAATATATAAACCTAACTCAAATCATTTATTTTATTGAAAAAATGGTTATTCCACCACCAAAGATCCAATGATTCCAATAAAAGACCATTACAAACACAAATATGGAAAAAACCTAATTGAAAATCATAGAACACCACTATACAAACAAATTCATAGAAAATCCATAGATGTAGGAATGAACGGATAAAATTATTGGGATCTAAAGGGATCAAATGTGGCGTGAAATAGAAATTAAGGTGTTAAATTTGAGTAAGGGGGAAATAAAAATTTTACATTTTTAAAAATAAGTAGCTCACACGGTATAAATGCACATCTCAAAAAAACATGTGTCAACCATGAAACAAACATTGGATTTGAGCTATGAACACCACATAGTAATACCACAATATCACTTTTAACTAGGTCTAGGCTATGTATTAGCCACTGAATACTACACACCATGTAAGATTAAGTCACATAATTACTCTTAACTGTGTTCCAAAAATGTGTTATCACTGAACCAAAAACCATATGTATGATTGAACCACATGGTTTATAATAACTATACCTATAATTAATTCACATATTTACCCTTGGGCACATATGATTAAGTAATATGGTTACTTATAACTATTCACTAATCATGTGCCTCCATAAAAATAGAACAAACCAGTTTTGTATTAATCCAAATAGTTTCTTCTATCTGTGCACCAACAATGTGATGACTGCATGACATAAAAAATATATAAATCATTGAAAATTTTAAACATGTAATTCTATATTTCCACTAAAATAAAATGAACATGTAAAATAATAAGAAAACATGAAATCGAGGTGTCACTATTCTCACCACCATATGTATTTCGACCCCCATAAAGTCTTAATATAAAATTTTTATCCAAGAAGGGATGAGGTTTAACTTTTCTATTTAGGACACAACTCTGAATAAATAGGGACTCTATAGTACCCAATGAAGAAATATTAATGATAAAAACCTAATTCCAATACATGAAGATTTTAATAAACAAATAAAACTTAGATTCATAATCATAAATATAAATGTTGAGTGTATAACACATACCTACTTTACTCATTTAAGAGTGATCATAAAATACAAAAAACCATATTACTTTAAAAAAATTACGTTGATAAATATATGGCCTATCATAGAGTAAGGTTGGGTCAAGGATTTAAATACCTCATCTAGTAGTCCATCATCACTGACATCTCAATAAGATATCACTTAGGTTGTTCTCTCCACCATATTAAGTATTATTCTAATAACATACTTCCAAAATCAATTAATTAATTCCAAGGACTCAATAAAAGATAACAAGACTAAACAAAATATTGACCAATTTTTTTTCCTTTGTCACCTAAGTGACAAACCTCTGACACTATATTTATGTCATTAACAAATAATACTCACAAATGATTTAGAAATGTTATAATAAGGAACCAATAACAATATTAACCAAACATGTTACCTGAGTAAGATACCTAGAAAATATATCACTAATAAATAACATCATCTTAAATAAGATAAACTATATAAGTCCAAACAAGAGTAGAAAGAATATTTAAAGAAGTACCTCAAACCGTCATTATATCAACATTAGTTACAATATATTAATCATAAAGTATTCCAAAGGAGTGGATATATATCCACAACTATTACGCATTTCTACTCAATAGAAACATAAAGAAAACCTAATTGACTCTTGTTATGGGAGTTATTTTGATCATCGTTACACTAAGGCTTCTTATGACCTATCCTACCACACTGGTGGAATTCCCAAGAATTACTCCAAAAATAAATCAATATGAGGAAATATGATGGATTCTTGATACCATAATCTACATGACCAAAATCAATAAAATTTTTCTTTCTTCTATTAGATTTCCCTTCACCACCCCTAGGAATAGAGTAATTATCAATTACCTTGTGCACTCTATCCAAGACTATCTCAATTAAAGTATTACTACAAACATCTATGTAAGAGGTTAGGCTAAACAAGGACCCCTTTATCTGAATGTAAAAAAAATACACTTTTAAAATTATATGATTTTAAAAAAAATCATCCAATAATAGTTTACGTAGATACTATACATTCTCAATAAAGTGATGAGTGTACTCTAGAACCAACTACTCACAATTCTTGAGGTAATACAACTTCACATCCTTAAACACTTTCACGGTTTCAGAATAAATATTATTATATAAAAAATTTACTTGAAACCTTACCATAAAATTTCATTTTATGACTTAGTCCAAATGATGTACTTCCACCACTTCCATATTTGACCTTTAAGAAGATACATAGAAAAACTAATCTTAAAAGACTTCAGGTGTTTGATAAGGTTGAAGTTATAATAAATATTCTTTATTCACTCCCCTATCTCATGGGAACCATAATTCCCATGGAATAGGTGATGAATTAAATTCTAAAAATATTGAATATAGTCTCTGGGTTGAGCTATAAAATATAGAAAACTATGCTTAAAATTTTAAGAAAATGGGACTACAAACTCATTAAAACATTGATCAACATGAGGGTTTTCTTTCAGAGACTCAATCAAAACTCTCTCTTGAGAATCCATAAGGACTTGTTGGGAGTATAATTTAAATTTATAAGAAATACATAACATAGTAAAAATTATCCTCAATATTAAAAACATTACAAATAAAAATAAAATAGATGAATCGATCTCAAAATACCAAGAATATTCCATTTATAATAGCTAAACCATTTCTCTAGAGAGTTTCATAAAGACTCTTTTAGAAATATATCTCTATAAATTCCATAAATTAATAGTAATACATCAAGACATTGAAAATAAAATTTTGAAAACATTTTCAAATCAAAAACATAAATAAGATCTGAAATAATTCATAATAATATAAAATAACATTCCAAAACATTTTCTACAACCAACCTTTTACACCAAAACAAATCCTTTATAACTCTTCGTTTATAATTTTATCCATTTCATAACACCCCTTGAAATTTATAAGACTCAAACCTTAAAAATATAAGAACCAAGGTTTTAATCCTAAAACCCCGAATGAAACTAATCTAAATAGAATCAATAATTCATAAAGACCCATCTCATTTTATCTTAAATTAATAATGGAAAAGAATAATGAAAACATAAGATCACAAATAATAAAAATTTAAAAAGTTTAAATAATTATAATATTGTAAAGTTTGGACACAATTTCTAGAAAACCTTAGACTGGCCATTTTAATTATACTATAAGTTACCCAAGATATTCTATAAGGTATGCACATGATTTTCTAGACTATTCACAATAACCATGTGACCTTGTGTTCCATTACATTTTCAACTAAAAAAAATTAAGTTTCTCAAAATAATTCATATATATTTCATATAATACATAAATTATAAAATATATACAAAAAATATATAAAACAATTAAAAATAAAGCTCAAATTAAAGATGCATACATTCTAACTACCCTTGGTAACTTAGAGTTAAATAAAAAAAGTATTGGAAAAAAAATTACTCACACCTACATCATGAGAACTGATGATATTATATTCTATCTATCATTAATCTTCAATAATAAAACCCATCATTGATATATTTTTTGAAGAACCAACTAATGTTAACCGAGCACATCACACAAGTATTCCCATGCTAAGGCTCAAGGAACATTCCCAATCACAACAGGCTAAAAACTAGTACCTGATAATCAATTTATACATCATTGAGAATGATTTATCCCAATATATAAATAATTAATTAAGGAAATATCACCTGAAATTTCAGAATGACAATTCTATAAGTTGAAATTTCAAACCAATTAGAATAAATAGTTTCAAATAAAAAACAAAAACAAACAATGCATAAGAACGTAATATTAACACTATTAACCTAAAGTAAAAAAATATAACTGAAATATCCCAAAACAAAAGTGGTTCAAATTTAATTATAGATATGGATAAAGATGAAAATGGAACTATACTAGGATTTCATAAGTGGCCTGATACTTAGGAAGAACTAAAATCATAATCAACCAATATCTAAAGTAAACCCCAAAAATTAATCTCCAAGAATGAATTGAATAATCATTCACTTTCAACCACCAATATACATGAACCAAAATTAAAAAGTTCATTCTTTAAATATAAGAAGAACATTTAATAAACCTAAAATATTATAGGCATGGGGAAATAATTCTATATAGTTGTCATTATAATTCATTGTGCGTACTATTTAAAATTAAATCCATTTCATGTAAGTTTGAAATAAAAATTTAAATTAATATTTTCATTTAAATAATATAATTAACATAGGACCTTTATCTAATAAAATTCATCTCAATTCATACAGGATAAAAAAATTAGAATAAACATCCCTTTTATTATTTTAATGAAATTATGGAATTTTAAAAAAAGAAATAGTTTAAAGCTTACTTTGGAAATTACCCATGATTAATAAAATTTCTCATTAAAATAAGGGGAATAGAATAATAGAGTATTTAAGATTTAAAAAAGAAAAAACTATTCATGATACAGGTTAAATAAATAAAGTTGAAGTTTATTACTAGAACAACCATTTCTATTTCCTTAAGAGTTATCATTTTATTTAAAAAATAGAAATAACATGGTTAAGAATCTTATGGAAAATTTTATAACATATTTACCATAACAATATGAGAAAACGTTAAATAATGTTAACATAGTCATTATGATATAGATAATAGTGATAAGAAGCTATCATGAAATAACTAAAAAAACTACCATGGTATAGTCAAATCACAATTTTCATAGAAACACATGAATCTCTATAGAGAATATATTATAACACAAAAACTAAATCCATATAATTGTTTCTTAATTAATTTCAATTTCCTAACACTCATTTTTACTCTACCTGGAATGACGAAGAGGAAATAATTCTATAAATATATCATAGTCCTACTTAGGACCCCTAGCCAGAGGAAAATCAAAAATTAATGTGGTACTCATGCCTATATTTCCCTCCTAGACACCCATGGTTTCCGATGGCATGTAAATGGAGTTGATAAGAATAATCCACAGTTATTAATGTATCTATAACAAATAAAAATCAAATCTCACCCTCACCTATGAACACCATTCATAGGATCAACCCCTATCATAACAACAAAAATGATATCAATGACTTTTCTTTATCAAAAAACCATACCCATTAACATATAATTCCATTTGAAAATTTAACTTTTAGATAAACAATACAAAGGGACTCACATAAATGGTACACAATAATAAAATAAATTATCAAAATATATTCAAGGAGATAGCAAAAAAATATAAACATCAAATATCACATTTTAAATCCAACTAAATCCTTTATACAATGGAACATAATGAAAATTAAATTCATTATTTGAAATTATCAATTTGGAACTTAAATTAACACTAGGTGTGCTCAGTTTACATGAAAATATTTGTTTGAGTATTTATACAAGAAAAAATGTTTCAATCCAACTGCAAACCAAAAAGAAAACTAATCTACTATAACATATAATAAATATATACACATAATATAAATTTTAATATATTAAAATCAGGGATAGAAAATAGGAAAACACTTATGGATTTAAGTTTAAAAGGAATTGTGTGGAGTAACATTCCTCAAGTCATTCATTCAATTGAAAACATGGTTACTCCAAAACTAAAGGTCCAAATAATTTACTACAAGACCATTAAAAACCCTAACATGGAAAATACACAAAATGGAAATCATACAACACTCAACCCTAGGTCTCAATGTCCATCTTAGGGAAATAAACAAAGATTAAAATTAAAAAATTATAGAATATGAGGTGGTTTAAAGATGTTTACTTTTAATAATAATCACCAATGGATAAATAAATTCATCGAGAAACCATATAGGGGGAAACAATGGATAGAGAAAATTCCTGGTATATAAAGGATTTGAATGAGGGGATAAAAAGAAACTAATGGGTTAAATTTAAGTGAGGGGAAACAATAATTTCACATTGTTAAAATTGGGTAGCTAATATGGTTTAGCTGAATAGTCTAGAAAACCATGCACTAACCATGTAAAAACCACTAGATTTTAGATATGCACCCTTCATGGTTAAACTATAAAGTTACTCCTAACTATGCACAAATAGTGTGTTAACCACTAAATATTACACACCACATAAGATTAAGTCATATGGTTACTCCTAAACATAAACCAACTAGGTGTTATCATTGAATTAAAAAACCCACTTGTATGATTGGACTATACTATTTCTAATAATCATACATATGATGAATCTGAACAATTACCCCTAGTTTTTTTATTAAGCCACAAGATTACTAGTATCCATGTGCTAACTATAAACCAATATAAAACTGGAATGAATCCATTTAGGATTAAGCCACATTGTTTCTTTTATCCATGCACCAACCATGAGAAGACTTTGTAATAAACAAAAATTCATGGAACGTTGATAAACTCAAACTTGTACTTATCCATGTCTACTAAAAACTAGAAATAAATAAAATAATAAGAAAAATTGACATTGGGTGTGATAATATGTGACAAATCCTTGATAAAATATTTATATGGTGGGGTAATTTTGTTCCCCATCATCCCCTTATATCTGAAACACTATTTATAAATAAGAATCACCTCACATGTGCATCATATATTTCTATAATCAATATAAATAGAACAAATAAAAAAATGGAATTCAAAGCCTATTATTAGATATAAACTAGTGATAACCTCATATTGGGCTACCCATATCCTCTATGACGTACTAAACTTGTTTCGCTCATAATTAACCAAACCCAGTTGTTTGTATGGCCTCAAGTGTGCCTCTATATATACCAGATACCTCCACTAGCAATGAGATCCTAGGGTGTGTCCATGGGGAGACTATTTCTTCATGTCATAGTGGGGCACAATGGTATGATACAGATAACCTAATAGTTAAATTAATAATAATAATATGATAAATGGAATTAAATCATCCAGATATAATAAAATGATGAATAACCACAATATCCAAGTCATACAAAAAATTGGGATGATATCATGATGCTATAAAAATAAAAAAGAATACATGGTAGTAGTAATACATACAATACATATATATCAAAAGGGAAAAGTGACCAAAACTATCTCCAATAGCATCATGAGCCTAATCTATGTCATGTGATCCACAATCCCATGCTATAAGAAAGTCAAGAATATAAGACTGGGCACAGGCCCTTATCCCTTCCTAAATCTATGAAATATGTCCATGTACCAATCGGCGGCCCGAACAAGGTGTGAGATATAATTAGTATTCCACCACCAATAGTGTCTATAACAAGTCTAGTATACGGATATAAATATATTAGTTTGTAGATAAAATGATAACTAGTTGAATAAGAAACTAATATAATAACCATGTCGGGATCGGGTTCCCAATGGGAATCCCATCTAACTATACCTGCTTCAGCCTAAGATGGGAGTCTCTAAATAGGTGACCTATAAAAATTCAGGGCCCATTAATATGATAATAGTTTTCATGTGATAATAATAATAATAATAATAATAATGGAGTGACTAATGTGAAATTGAGTCATCCTTTACCTTATAATGTTATGCCATATCATAGTAATAACCATACATCCTAGCCAAAGGGTCTAAGTGTAATATGAGGGGTACTCCAATTTAATTACACTAGAGAAAAGTATCTAATCATGTACTTGGGGTTCTTTTGACATAAATCTTGTGTTAAGCATGATTGGAGCCCAAGGTTATGATGTAAGGTGTCATGTGTCTGAAGACATCAAGTTGAATGCAATGAGATAATCCAAGGAATTCTAATTTTTGGATATAATGAAAATGAATTTTTGGTACAACACTAAGGAATTTGTATACTAATAAGACAAATACCAAACTCTAAGGCGGGTATCTCCCTTGGAAATCAACTTTATGAATCAGGATGGTGTCCTCTAATTTATCAAGGCATTCCATTTGGAATCCAAGTCTAGCTCAAGTCTGTCCACTCATTTAATATTGAGAAGCTCCATAATCAATTATAATGATTTATAAATAGTCACATGATACATATTAATCCATGCCACTTTATCATTCCATTAAATTCAACACAATACATTTTCTTTTATAAAAGTAAAAGGATTATAAGGGAATTATTACATTTTAACCATGTTTCACATAAATAATCAGGGGCTAAGTGAAAGATAAATTCTATTACATCATAATTATTAATTTATTATAACTTAATAAAATTCATTTTTAAGAGTCAATCCAACCGATGTAAAGGGTTTCAAAGGCTTATGTATATAATGAATCTCCCAAAGGTGTGATCCATTGTGTGGTTCCAACCTCCAACAAGGTCAACGAGTATCATAAGAGGTCTAGGTTATAGTCTCTATAGCTAATCTAACAAATAAATTAATTATAAATAAACGCATGAATATTACGAAATATGGAACTATAGAAACATTTATAAATGGGTGAGACATTGATAGAAATAGTATAAAAACCCTAACTTATAGAACTACTCTAACACTTGCCCAGTATCATCCATCGATCTAACATGGAGTTATAATAATCATAAGAATAAATTAAACCCCTAAAAATAAGGCATATTATCTCATTAATAAAAAATGCCTAATATGGAAAGAAAAATCAAGAAAGGAAGGTAATGTATCTAATCACTTACCATTGGCTAACCAATATGAGAGATATCAGCCTGATCTAAGTCCGGAGGAGGGAGAGGATTCAATTATTTGCTTGATTCCATGCATTAGATCCAATGTAGGTTGGATCTTGTTTGTGGAATTAATAAGAGATATGGGCTTTAGTTTAAAAAATAAGAATAGAAAATGATAATTTTACCCTTATCTAAAGGGCCTACATGGTTTTGCTGTATTTTTTTGCCAAACCATGCACCAACTATGTGGTTCTACTACCTAAGTGGCACTGAGGGTGCTGGCTAAATGCATGGTTTGTCCAAAATTTGTGTATCCCTTGCACCCATCTGCACTTTTCTACAATTCCCTTCATGGCCATGTAACCATCAATACATGGTTAAAATAATTGTACACCACCTCTTATAGGGCCACATGGTTGATCCACACGGTAACTACTAACCATTCAAAAATCATGCACCTCATGTTGTTTCTCCGAAATCCAGAGCTCTAGGATTCGAACAAGCCTTGAATGCTCTCGGAAACTTCCTTACTCATTTAATCAAAAGTATGGGGTTAAAAATAAATGTTCAAAATTAAACCTAAATAATCTATACCTCATTAAAAATATTTTATTTTTTAACCTCCACTTCTTAAGAAAAATCATCCTAAAGTTTCCCTTAGGGTGTTTGATAATAATCCGAGAAAAGTTTTGACCAATAAGCATGTACATTATCCTCTCTCTCTCAGGTCTTGTCATGTACATAGATTTGCTTCATTAGCACCCAAACTAGAGGAATATATCTTCTTTGGAGAGATTTTATTCTCTAATAAATAATATGAATAGTTTACTCCCCAAGAGAATCATCAACTTCTAACACAACATCATAATGATAAATAATATGTGACGGGTTGGAGTGATAACGGTGAAGCTGAGATGAATGGAAGACATCATACCTAGATTAGTACCTCTGAGGTAACTACAAAAAATACTCTAAAAGTCCAAAATTCTATAAAATCTGAAAGGTATTGATCTAAATAGGTTATAATATACTTTATTTATCAATACATTTATTCCCCATCCTAAGTGATACTCATATAAATACATGATCCCCAACATCGAACTCAAGAGTTCATCAATGGCAGTTGGCATATGAATACTTCATAAACTGATCTATATCCATTTAATTTCTGATAATTTATACCAGCTCCAAGGTATCATGAATGAGATAATGTTGGAGTAGTATTTTCTCCACTGACTCTAACCATAAAAGAGGTGATCGGCATGGCATACTATATACATCAAAATAATGATCTATCTGGATATGTTACTAGAAACTATTATTGTATTCTAACTATTCTAGATGGATGTGTTTCTCCCAAGAACCTCCAAAATCAAGGACACATTCCCAGAGCATGCCCTCTAATACTTGTATCATATACTTGGAGTTATCATCGGTTTGTGGGTGATAAGTTGAACACAAAAGTACTTTTGAACCCGTATCATTATGCAACCCCAGACAAAACCACAATGTAAAGAAAATATATTTTTCCAATATGATAGCATGCAATGTACCATGAAGTCTAATAATCTCACTTACATAAATTATACATAGTTTATCTACTAAAAATTTCTCTTTAATGGGTCAAAAATGATCATCCTTTGTTATTCCATCAGCAATGACTCATACTGCATCATTACCCTGAGGGGATATCAGTAAGACATTCACAAAATCCATGGTGTCATAATCCCATTTCATCTTCAGAATGAGCAATGGCTGTAAAATAACTTATGGTTTATAGTGTTATGTATTCACTTACAAAAAGGTGAAACACCTAGTAACAAAGACATATATCTTCCATTTCAACATCGACCCCCAATACTAGCATCATAATTCATGTTCTATCTTTATAATCATGGGGTATACCACCCAACTAGATGCACGATATTCTCCCCTTGATTCTTCTTATGAATATATAAGAACCTAGATTCATCCATGAATATATGATATCTCATCTCCATCAATTATCTAGCCTAGTGGTAGGTCCACTCTAGAAACACTCTCTCTTAGGACTAATTCCTTAGGGTCTGAAAGTTATATAATCCTTAATCTATCTATAAGTGAATAGGTTGCTGCTAAAGTTATAAGTATTGGATTATCATGATTCTTCTATACCTATAAGTTCATATTACAAAATAGGGCCATCAAATGCCACTCACTACTGGTCTCTTAGACTTCCTATGTATAATTCTTTTAGCTCATAGTATCATCAACAAGATTTCTATTTCTATGAATATGGGTAATAATGAAATTGATTGACTGTAGGTATTTAATCCACCTTCACTATCTAAGATTTAATAGATGCAACATAAAGATTTATTTTATGCTTTTTTGTTTCGTATAAACCACAAAACATTCTCTAAGAACATAATACCTCTACCAATTCAAAGTGTAAACTACAACTGGTAACTAGAGATCATGTGTTAGGTAAATCCTATTATGTGGTATCAACTGATGTGACCTATATGCCAGGACTCGATTTTACTACATCAGGACTAATCCTAGCTTGATGTCTAATGCATCACAATAAACTTTATATTTCTTCCCAACCTGGTAGAATCAGTATCAGTATTAAAGTCAACCATCCATTAAACTCTTGAAAGGAAATATCGCATGATTCAGACCATAAAGATTTTATGAAATTATTTTCTAATCATGTGAGTGGTTCATCAATACATGATAAATCCTATATAAATAACCTATAATAGACATCTAACCCCATGAAACATCATATTTCAAAATCATTCTTGGGATTCTCCCAAAAAACAGCTCCCCTCATCATCTCTATGTCAGAATATATTCCTACCTTTGAGATAATGTGACCCAGGAAGTGCACCTTGTCGATTCAAAAGGGTAATTTTGTGAGATTAAAAAACAATTTGTTTTCTCTCAGTGTACAGAAAATGATATCAAGATATTGGGCATGTTTATGTCATTTATGTGAGTAAAAAAAGATGTCATCCATGAAGACTACCATAAATAAATCTAGATATGTGTGGAAAACCCAATTCATCAGATCCATAAATATTATGGGTACAATTTTTAGACAGAACATTGTAAATAGATACTCATAAGGAAAATATCTACTTTAAAATGTTATACATTATATTTCTGAAGGCCTAACTTATACCTGATGATACCCTAAACTCAAGTTTATCTTTGAGGAATCCCAAGATCCTTAGAGCTACTTTATGATGTTGTCTATATGAGGTAGAGGATACAGGTTCTTAACCATAATCTGATTAAGTTTTCATAAATCCATAAAAAACTAAGGGTCACAACCACATTATTTTAGAAAAGCATGGTTGAACCCCAAGGAGAATTATTGGGTCATATAAACCATCAGATTTCAGGTCTTATAAATTTATTTTGAGTTCATGTAGCTTGGTAAGTGACATCTTATGTGGAGGAAGAAATATCGATACTACTCCTAGAAATAGATCAATATTAAATTATACATCTATCATAGGAATTAGTCTAGGAAATTCATCAGGGATGAAATCCCTAAATCACTCCACTACATAAGAGAATTTTTTTCATTTCATTTCACAATCACTCAAAAAAATAATAGCAATCCAGTTTACCACTCCTCTCATCCCATGATTCTTAAGATCATCTCAAATATAATGAACATATGATTCACCCATATATACATAGTTACTGCCCTATTTTGATTACAAGGACAGTCTCTGGTTATAGAAATCAATGTGGGTCTGGTAAGAAACCAACCATTCCATCCCAAGAATAATATTGAAACCCTTCATCTCAAGTATGAAGAGGTTCCATGTGAAGTGATAACTTCCAATCTCAAGGGAGAACTCTATTCATTTTATAAACATTTTGAATAAATTCCCAAATAAGTATCAAGTGTTTTCGTAGAATAGAAATAATTAATTTAAAGGCCAAGTCTTTCCATGATTGACACGAAGATAAAATAATTTGAAGTGACTATATCAAAAAGGGAATATACTAAAGTATAGGCTACCAAGATCATACCTCATACTATAAATGGAATGGCACGCTACTCCTCTGGTATAGGTTGTAACATGTATATCATTCCTAATCCATGGTCTTGATCTACAACCTGACTACCCAAATCTATTCCACTCATATGGCATTACATATCCAATGTCTGGCCTCCATGACCGAGTCCACCTCCTCAAACTATACGTTTGGTGGTACTCTAACTCCCCACCTGACGTGGTGTTACTAGTATTGATCTATAAAGTGAATCTAGTGAAGATCCTCTTCCACTCGGAACAGATGGAAAGAATCAGAGGAGTATCTGAAGATGGCCTATTTTTCTACAGGATTGGCACTCAACTATGTCTCAGTTGAACTTAGGCTTTACATGACCCCATCGTGCACACTGATGATATATAAGAGAACAAAAAATGAAAATACCTTGGATTCCACTACCCTATCGAGAACCCCCAAGATGATGCTTCCTTACACTTGATTAATTACCCTTCCTTGGTATTATACCACCCTTCCATGTTCCCTATACTTTACTATATTTGTGATCGATAATAAGGGTTTAGTTCCCTATCACTAAATCATTAATCATTCGTAATATATTTACTTGATATTAGATAGAAAAATTGATCTTATCCTCAAAACATATTTTTTTAGATAAAAAATTGCCAAGAAAAAGTATGTGAAATGTGCTATATCTATATTAAATGACTATAATAGTCCATAACAGGCATAGTTCCTTACTCTAGGTACATAAACTCTCTCACTCGATCAGCTCTCTGCATCATGGGAAAGAAGTAATCATAAAGGAGGGATTATAAATCTCCCTAAACCATACCCCAATGTTGATTAACCTGATTTATCACACCCCATCAATTCTTGGTAGAGTGATGCAGCATATAAGTGGAGATCTTAGCCCTATTTTTTGGAGGAATATCCAAATTATCACAGATAAGTAATATAGCCTGCAACCAAGATTCAACAACCAGGGGGCTACCATTTCTATAGAAAATAGGTGGGTTCCACTATTGAAATTACCTCATCAACTCTAACATAGTCAAAGCAGGTCATAGAGCTCCCTCCATAGACTGAACTAAGTATATAAATGCTTAAATATACTAAGTGTCACTATCTAATCTAGGTATAATATGAGGTACAACGGGAGTTGCCTCAGGTGGCACTACTGGTGGGTTAAGTCCCACCACCTCAAGACCATGGACATTTCCACCATCGTAACATTCGACATGAGGTCATCATGGAGTTATATATCTACAATTTATATGAACATGCCTCAAAACATGATAAACATTGTAAGAAATCTCTCATAACAAAGGATAGGCATAAGGGTTCCCTAACCAAAATATACTAACCCAACTACCCAAGATCTAAGGTCAAGGTACTGGTCATATTCCAAGTTTTAATCACATAGTTTCTAGTATATTCAGTTTTAATTACATGTTATAGAGGAAAACATCCTTTAAGTTGTAATTGGAATCCCCAATTAATGGAAAAAAATTATATTTAAATTTTTGAACTCAACAGATCATAAGTGCATCAAAGTGTATCCATATATATATAAAGGACTAGTTATATGCATCTATCATTACCATGTTATAAACTCATATGTTTTATAATTTTAAAATGGTTCTACATATAACTATAACTAGGGTTTTAAATTGATTAAATTAAATGGATCATAATTCCCAATATATAATGGAACACACAATCTTTAAATTGAAATTTAAATCTTTGTAATTGTAATAAACTAACATTTTAGCGCATCTAACAAAAAATCTATGGCTCAAACTCATTACAATTGGACAATTAAAGTTCCACCATCATGATATACGGAAAAAAACACTATTTAGGTTGATGCAGACTCTTTAATTTATTCAATTATTTTATCCTTCTAAGAAACATTAGAACAATCAAAAATAAAACTATCAAAGGAACGAGGAATATAGAGCAAGAAAAGTGCATAGTAAGTATACATGGTGTGGTATAATACATCACATATCAATCCTTAGGTTCCCTAATGATGGATGTGACTGAACCTCATCCTCATACTGAGCCAATTGTACTGGTAAAATTCACAATGATAATAAATAGAAACAAATCGAGTGTTTTTCCCAATGGTGAAATTAGTACAACTATAGTAGGCATAATCCATAACATTAAATCCCAACCCAAGAAATTTTTCCCCCCATACATGGGTTAGGGACTCCTAGTCATAAGCTCGTTACCAAATTCCATCATGTTCTAACCTTCTTTCTAACTACTCCAATATAGTAATACAAAAATAAACGCTCTCATAAAACATTGTGACATCCAGGTCCAGGTTCAATCATAAGTAACCAAACCCAATGGGCCACATGCTCTCAAGCACACCTCTCGTATTCCAGAGGCTGCTGACTAGTAGTGAGGTCCTAGAGTGTGTTCTTGGGGATACTATTAAGTCGTTTCAATGTGGATCATAGTGTTAAGAGAAAGATAACATAATAATATGAGCATTAATAATAATATGAGCAATAGATTTAAAACATCCAGATATAATAAACTAATGAATAACCACAATATCCAAGTCATATACAAATGGGGATGATTTCATGATGTTATAAAAAAGAATTAGGCATACATGGCAGCAGACATACATATAATACATGTAAATAAAAAGGGGAAAAATATCAAAATTATCTCCAATATAATCACAATAAAAAGCTCGGTCATGTGCTCCAAGCTCCCATACTATAAGAAAATCAAGCATCCCAAATTGGGCACTTTCCCTTTTCCCTATTTGTATCCCTGTAATCTATCTTGGAACCAATCAGCGGCTCGAACAGGGTGTGAGATATACTCATTGATCCACCATCAATGGTTTCTATAACAATTCCACTCTATAAATATAAATATAGTAGTTTTTGGGTAAAATGATAACCAGCAAAATAAGAAACTGATATAATAATCATGCTATGATTGGGTTCTTAATGGGAATCCCGACTAACCATACCATCTTTGGACTATGATAGATATCTCTTAATAGGTAACTTGTAAAGAGTTAGGTACTGTGAATATGATAAGAGTTTCCATGTGATAATAATAATTATGTAGGGCCTAAGGGGAAACCAGGGAATCCTTGACCTTAGAAGGTCGGGACAACTCATAGTGATAACCAAGTAGCCTAGCCAAATGGTCCAAGTGTAATATGAAGAGTACACCCTTTGTATTCTAATAGGTAAAATTATTTAACTAATTCCTTGGAGTGCTTCCAAAGTAAATCTCAGGCTAAGCATTATTAGAGCCCAAGGTAATGATCCAAGGGATCACGTGTCTGAAGACATCAAGCAAAATCCAAAGAGATAATCCAAGGCATTCTACTTTTCAGATATAAAGATAATGAATTTCCATTATTATCTCAAGGTTTTCATACACTAATAATACAAATACCTACTTCTAAGGTGGGTATCTCCCTTCTAAACTATCTCAATTCATCTGGGTGGATTCTTATGAGTGATCAAGGAATTCCTTCGAGTATTCAAGACTGACTCAAGTCTGACCACTCCTTTAATGGGAGAATGGTTAATAATCAATTGGAACCATTTATAAATAATTTTCAGTCACATGTTAATCTATATCTCTTTAACAATCTTTTAAATTCAAGACATTACCTTTTATTTAATAAAATAAAACGGTTTATAACGGAATTTTTATATTTTAACCAAGTTGCACATAAACAATCTTGGGCCAAGTGAAAGCTTCTTACCATTCAATATCATTATTATTCATTTATTATAACTTAATAAAATTTCTTTTTAAGTGTCAATAAAACTT
Source organism: Viscum album (assembly GCA_963277665.1). Taxonomy (NCBI): domain Eukaryota; kingdom Viridiplantae; phylum Streptophyta; class Magnoliopsida; order Santalales; family Viscaceae; genus Viscum; species Viscum album. The sequence goes on along the minus strand of OY728161.1, from coordinate 2,115,338,406 downwards.
ATGTAATAGATTTGAAAGTCTCATATTTATAAGGAATCTCCCAAAGGGGGATCCTTGGTGAGGTTCCAACCTCCAACAAGGTCAACGGGTACCATAAGTGGTCCATGTCATAGTCCTCATAACTAATCTAACAAATAAATTAATTAAAATTAAATTCATGGAGATTATTGTGTGCGGCATAAAGGAGACATTTATAAATTGGAAATATTTTAAGGAAAATGTTATAGACCACCTAAATTATGGCGGTGATAGAGAACTCATCTAGTATCTGTCACATATTTGAGAGAGAATCATAGTAATCATAAGAATAGAAAAATACCCAGAAAATAGTGCATTTAACCCTAATAAAAACAACATTAAATATGTTAGATAAACCAATAAAGGAAGGTAACATATTGAAGAAATTTCCATTAGCTCGCCAATGTGGAAAATAGTGGTACGATCAGAGTCTAGATGATAAAGAGGATTAAATTCCTAGTTTGATTCCATAGAGGATCTCTAACATAGGAGGGAATTTGTGAATGGAATTAAAAATAAAGTGAGGTTTTAGTTTATAAAGTAAAGAGGGAAAAATGTTCATTTTATCATTCTTTAAAGGGTCACATTTTTTGGCCACATGTTTTGGCCAAACTGTGTTCCAACCATGCATATCTACTACCTAAGTGGCACTAAGGGTGTAGGCTAGGTGCATGGTTTTTCCAAACTATGCATAGCTCAAGTGACACTATGAAGATTTATGCATCACCTATTCTTACTAGGCTTGATGGTTGAGCTACATGGTTACTACTAACCATGAGAAAACTGTGTACCTCAATCTTTTTCTCCAAAATTTAGAGATACAATCTCCAAGAAAGACCCAGAGGCTCTTAAACCATTCTGTAATCATTTATGCACAAGTATAAGGTTAAAAATGAAGATTCAAACTGAATATTAAAGGATCTGTACCTCATTAAGAATTAGGGATGTTACTTCCTAACTCACAGTATACAGAGCTTATTCATCTCAAACAAATTTCATTGCACCTGTAATAATCACTCATAACCACTAAACCCATAAGTTACAACCTGTGAAGTCACATTATAACTCATAAATCGCATCAATATTGACCAATAAATTGTCTTATTCACAAAATCTATAGCATCTTATTTGTTACATAATGACCAGTCTCAGAACCTTACCTTTCACTACTGACTAATTCTAATAGTCTTTAGGGTCACTATTATTCTTAAAACCTTAAATAATACCCCCAAAGTACTAATCATATAATTTTAATCCATCACCTACTTTTATCCCATGACTATACCTAGGTTAGATACATTTTTCATGTCAAGACCTATTATATCCCTCTTAATAGATGACCCAAGTTCCATAGACCTGATTCACCAACTCCTAAGGATTATTTTAGGGTGCAAAACATCATCAATCTTAAACCATGAGTATAAAAATCCATTATAAGTCAAAATATGATCCCCCTGGACCAAATTCTTAGTTAATTATCCTACCCTCACTAACACCTTTTTGTTAACCAATATATAGAAACCAAACCACTATATTTCACTAAGTAAGACACCTCACTTACAAACACCATTCCCTATCCCCCAAGGCATTACCAATGAATTTTATGCCCAAAATCTCTTTCTTCAACCTAAGGAAAATTCATAATTTAGTAAAAAAATTAACATTATTACCAAAATAGACCACATAAAAAACAGCTCACTAGAACAGTAATCAAAATTCCTACACATGATAGACTCATCTAACTCTCCCAAGGGAGACCCTCCTAATATATTCGTATTCCATATCAAGCTTGAAAAACAATTTAGGATCCAAAACACATAACTATTCCTATCATTACATGAAATCATGTCCATCATATGATTCTAAAATTTCCAAACCTTATACAGAAATTTTTTCTAATCATAAGAGGCTCTACCTATTTATCTCTCAATTCTAAACCCACTTAGTACTCATTCAGAACTCCATAACTCAAACATACATTCTCATGTACCACACTGCATTAAAATCATGCATTATATGTTCTAATATATATGGAAACACCTACCTCACGTTCATATGATTTATTTAATTCATTGTCAATATCTTATTTATATTGAACTGAGTGGAATTAGGGAATCTAACAAAAATTCCAAATTAGTAATTTATGGTAGTAAGAAAATAGTAATGGAGAATACAAATAAAATGGAATAAGAGGTTATCCTTAAAAACAATACACCATCATAGAATAAAAATCATTGATCGGAAAAGAATTACAAAGTGTGGATGGGGATGAGCCTAGGAATGAGATATGGGTGTGGCTACCTATAACAAAGGAAGGAAGAGTATAAAGGTAGAATTTTATAAAAAATTGACCTAGAGTTACCAAACATCATTACTTTAAGTGGGGGTTTAGGTAACCACTATATTCTTGGTTGATTGCCTCCAGGCCTCTAGTTACATGGAAAATTCTATAATGCCTCCTCTATATCCATAGGGATTTTGATGGAGTGCCACTACAATTTTAGTGGTCTTAGTTTCTTCCTAGTTATGCATTACCTAATAACTCTTTCTAGGTATTTTAATCCCAATCTACCACCTCCAAAACTTCTATCTTAACACTCTAAAATATTATTAAAAGTATCTAACTCAATATAAATTATAAATTTTAAACTTCCACTAGCTTCAATTCTATTAAAACCCACCATATTCCTTGTTTCCACTACTGTATAATATTGATGTGGTCGTGATGTCATAACACATCAAATTGATTGAGTTTTTAAGGTTGATTTATAGTTTAGGTTCGACCCTAGTTTATCTCTCAAGGAGTTTTGGTAGTTTATAGTATGTATTTTTAATAAATATTACTAAAAGAGGGGCGATTTTGAAAACAGTTTAAAGAGAATAACTTAATAAAAATAGTTTAAAAGTTGAAAGACCAAGTGGATTTTGAAAATTTTGAGATAAAGGGGTCATTTTTATTTCACTACACACATTTAATGTTCATTTTTCTTATATATTCATTCATTTTTGGAGTAATTATTTGTTCAAAATTAATTGGAACATAATTAATTCATATGCTTTTGTTCCAATGCTTAAAAAACCAAACTTTGACATAACAATCGTATTTTCAAGGAACAACACTTATTCATGGAATGTGAGCTTCCAAAGTAGATTAAAATATCAAGAAGGAAAGTATTCTTATGTTGTTCAATCGAAACAACAAAATTCATGCACCCAAAACCTCAAACTGATCAGTTAGAAATTAAGAGCATAACATTCACAATCATCAAAACAAGATTTCAAATATTAAATCATGTAAGATACATGGAATGAAATTTTTAAACACCCAAATTATGCCAAACCAGTATATAATATATGTGTCATAACACCCTTGAAATGTTTGTAGCTCCCTCACAATTAATGTACACCATTTATCCTGACATCGATAGGAGGCGGGAGCTCATGTACATCTCCTTCTTCATTTCATCTCTCCCTATAAGGACAGGGCCCACTACAAGATATTTGAATTTTTTCAACAGATGTTTAATGATAGATAATATATCTGTTGGTAAAAACTAGTAATTTCAATGGATATTTAGTTTTATTGGTATTAATTTTGTCTGCCAACACTTGTTTTTACCGAAAAATATATCTATTGATATTGATGGTTCAATACCAACGAATCATTTACCAACAATTATATTTGTTTCTTTGTCATACTAAGACCAAAATTTTTTTACCAACACATGAATCTACTTTTAATAATAACTATTACCAACAAATCTATTTCTATCAATAAAAGTTGTTGTAACCCATTAAATAAAATCAAATATTTTATTGGTACCAACAAATCATTTTACCAACCAATATATATGTTAATATTTATTGTTCAATACCAAGGAATTTTTTATTAATAATTAAATTTGTCTCTTTATCATACAAATACCAATAATTATTTTACTAATAAATGAATTTATTTTCATTGTGTATTTTAACCAAAAAATATTTTACATTTAAAAATACACATCACAATATATTATTCAATATCAATTAATCATTTTCCAATAATTTCATATATATATTTACAAATTATTTTACAAAGACCTATAAATTATCAATTAAAAATATATGTTTATATATTGAATTAAAAAATTGATAATTTAACAATGTTTCTTAGAAAAATATATATATATAAAATATAAATTAAATCAATTTTTTTAAAAAATATTTATTATTATTTAGATCTGTGGTCCACAAAAAAATTATTCTCACCCAAGAACACCTCCCCGACACCGCCGAACTGGCACAACCCACCTCCTCTAGCATCGCTCAGCCACCATGCCTCCCCGATCGACCGCTACTGCTCCTGTCTTCCCCTCCTGCTTGCCCAGGTTTTCCTTGCATCCCCTTTGCCTGCCCAAATTTTCACTACATCTCCCACATCCTTGGTATGAATGCCTACCTCCACTGAAGCCACCTCTTCCATGATTACCAGCTTCTCCGACCTCGGGTCACAATCATCCCCGCCATGTTTCATCTCCCCATGTTCGAGTATCCCAGCCAGTCCCTCTCCCAGATCCACCTCTACTGACCCTGCTCACTGATCGTCGTCCCCGTGTCCCATTGTGGTTCTATTTTTACTGTACATTTTTTTGATCCAATAAAACTATGTATGAATTCATCCATGTTATTCAATTTTTCCCTGGATATTTCTATTCCCAAAATATAAGGGGCGATAGTTAGTTTCTTTTACCAAACACTCAAAACACAAAACCTAAATGGAACCATGACATTCAATTTCAATCGGATAACTGGGGATGAATTGGGCCACTTTGTTACTGATAAACATTGTTTGTCATGAATTAAGTTGGAAGTGTGTGGTAATATCATGGGTTTCAGCTTGTGTTCTTCTAGCCTTTCTATGATTTTTCTTTTGAATCTTAACACCTTGTCCAAGATAGCCATCAACTGCTCTAATTTGAGGGAACTCTCTTTATATTTTTTTATTTTAGAAAATTGAAATACTGATGGTCTGGGAAGGACATTCCCAACGTAAATGAACCTAAATGTTTCTTTAGTCTAGATCTCTCATGGTTTTCTACATGCTCTAGTGGATTCTAACTTCAGAAGTATGCATATGCTTCTATTGATGCTTGGATCAAAAATCACTGATGCATCAATTGTTTCCATTGGTTCAAGATGTACATTATTATAATTTCTTGATCTTAGTGGGTCTAGAATACTTGACAGTGGTATTGGTATGATCTATAGCATGTTCTGTGAGATGATTTCTAGAACCTTCCTTGATCTCTTCCCTAAAATAACATCGAATGTTTTTCGATTTTCCACTGCTCAATTTCTACATTTTAAACTCATGGTTTTTCTATTGTCCATATATTTTCCCAATTCAAAAACCCCAATATCTCCAAAAATGATATTTTAGAAATGAAACTGCCACCATAAAGTGGCATGTTATTTATCTAAAGGTGATAATTAAACATGGAATGTTGAAAAATATGAGTATTATGGGCTGTTCTAGTTTAGATATGAGTTTTCTATCATCTGATTGATTCCTTGTTCTACCCCTCTTCAAGTATTTAACATGTGAATCTCTATTTCAGGCTCTATATTTAAATTGTCCATAACATTGATCTAAATTTGAATTTCCTTGTGAATCTGCATCCAGGTTTGCTACCTATTTCCCTTCTTGACAAAGTAATGGCTCATTAAAAATTTGTACAGTATTAATGGCACTGATTTTTATTAATAACGGTGACCATGACTTTTTCTTCTTAGTGATATTATTTCTCCAGATTCAAGTGATTTTTTTCAAAAATGTAAGTGCATGTGTTATTTCAGAATCAAAATCGTCATTAAATATTTTTTCAAACTACTTATATGCAGTTTTAAAACAACTTATTAAAAGTTTTCCCTTTCATACTTACTTTTTGAGGAAGGTACATTAGAGCCATATATAGCTACTATCACATTAAAAATGTAGATCTGTTTCCCAGCCAATGAACTCTCTAAAATCTACTATTTTTATTTTCTCCACTTTGGTATTATACATTTTTCCCAAATTCAAACTCCATTTTGAAAATTGCCTTTTGAAATTTTAATCACTTATGATAAATGTATATGCATATGTGTTTTTAGTTTTCTTATTGAAAGTGTTTTTATGCTACTTATTTGCGTGTTATTTTCTCGGACTTTAAGTTAAAGTGATTTTTTAGACAGAAAAATGATCACATATTTGTTTAAAGTTCATAGGTGGTATTTATTATAAGTACATAATCTACAACATTTCTTCTATCTGCCACTGTTTACTTTGTGAATTTTCAATTTTTTTTGTAAGACCTGAATTTTTATTCTTTTGTCTTCTCAATTAATTGATCTGTAGTCATATGATTTTATTTGAGGACAGCCTTTTGGAGATTTTTTTTTTGAAATTGATGGTTATGTCTACCTCTTCTCCACCCTACTCCCAATAAATGGAGCGATGGATAGTAAGTATCTTTATCCATGTTATATTTCCCTCTTACCGTTCAATTTTTTATTCTCCCTGTTAGGGTTATATTACCTTTCAACACCTATTTTGTTTATATACCTTTCATAGATGAATATTTTTTCCTTTAATGGTGGATTCATCCAGACTATGGTTGTTCTACCCTCTTAATTGTTGGAATGGCGTTCTTCATGAAGCTATTATCTACAAGGATTTTGAAGTAAAAACCCACAAATATTAAAACTCCTGCTATATTTGAAGAATACTTGTTGCGTCATTGTAATCTACAAAAACTCCTACAAATTAGCTTATACCTCATCTCCACTGCCTCCCTACCCTTTTGATGCATCATTGAGGTAAAACTCTAACCCAATATAGTGTTTTTCTCTCACTTTATCTTATAATTGATTATAATTGTTGTTATTTTTTCAGTTAGTATTTATATTAACTTTCTAGTTCTCTCTCTATTCCATGTGTTATCCTTGAAGGATAATTTTTAGTATTGTCCCCCCACTATAGAGTACATTACTGCCCCAAACAGTTATCAATACAACCCACTCAGAGAGCCCCTACCCCCATGTTTCCATAATTTCTTCCTTAAAATCCATCTTTTTCTGAAGTTGAATTTTCATAACAAATTCCTTTATTAATCTTGTTTCTCCCCTTTTGTTTCACCTTTTAGATGGTTTGTCTTCTAATATTACATCAATAATTCATTCTTTTACAGTCTAAAAAGGTGATGTCAAGAGGAAAAAAATCTCAACAACTTGGTGATCGCCTCTTCCAGTACCAACTTATACAGGATTCTAACTACCCTCATTGAGAACATTGGGACCCAATCCAACATTTAATACATAAAATAGAAGCCTCTTGTTCCCAAAATCAGTATCAATGTTAAAAGGAGTTGCACTACTTATGATTACCTTCACCATACCACCAATTTGAACCAACAACTATGAGCATTCCAAAGTACAAGATACTGCATATGGAAACAACAGAGTAATATCATAATTAGTTTTAATATTAAGCATACTTCTCATATCATAAACAACAACCTTCACTTATTTCTTAGAAATAGAATTAGGAACAGTATGATTCTCCCTCTGGTGCAGTAGTCCTTGATCTCTCATAACTCTTTTACGGACCTCGGCATCTGCATCCTTTTCTGGCTGCTATTTATAGTTGTATATTATAGTCTTATCATTCAAACCATCAAAGTATATGTGCACAGATTTACTCCTCAAATCAGTAGCAACAGATGATGCCTGAGAAATTTTCTTAACTCATGGAGGAGAAAAAAACTCTAAAATGATATTCTCATATTTGGTTTCAGTTTACAGGCATGCATGTTCTCAATAATCCATTTATTGTCAATTGACAATGGTAGTTCAACCAAAAACAATAGATAAGTATGTGTATTGTAACCTGTCATCTAGGGTTACATCTTTTTTAACCTCCTTAGCTCTTATTGAACATGATTCTAGATATCTGGAAGCATTCCTCAAGTTTTTTCCTTATGCGCTATAGTATATGTGAACTCTGTAGCGATATCGTTAAATTGTCAGCACAATGAAACCTTTATCTCTTCCTGAGACTATTTTTTTTAAAATGAGCCTCATATTTGGTAATCAAGGCCATAGGTTTTCCAGGAAAATTCATCATCTTCACTTTCTTGAAGATAGATCTCAACCCTCTTGGACGACAGTCCACATTTCCTTGTCAATCCCAATTAACAGCATCAAAACATTGATTCCCACCTTTAATTTCCAGTTGTAGATTGCGTTCTCCTTCCTCATAAATGGGTTTTTTTCATTTGTTAGTATCCCATGTGTAAAACTCCACCAAACTCTTAGTAAGATGATCTGCAATTTTTGTTTTCTCCTACAAAGCTGGATTTTCCTTACTAGCATTTGGAGCATTACTTTATACCTAACTCTTGTCTAGTTGTCCCACAAATACCATAAGTTGTTGCATCTCCACCTTAAATTCTATGACTTTTTTCACTTGCAAGTCGTCCCTCCATGTGTGGGGTAATGCAGTTGGATCAACTTAATCCTTCTTCCATAACCTCCCTATCAAGAAACTCCTTGAAGATTCTCTCTCTCTTTTTAGAATATCTCTATGAAAGTACCGATTGATAGGAACTCAAGATGTGCGAGAGATAAAAATGAATGATTTTTATTGTGTGTTGTTTTTATGAACATGATATATATTCTTTTTTCCATTTGATGAATAATCTTCTGTTTTTTTTTGTCTCTATTTATATTATCTTATGGTTGTTTCTAGTGGTTAGATAATCCTTTTGTTCTTATATAATGCATTATTATTTTTATATCATGCATTTTGCGTGATCATAATGTTGCTCATGATGGTGTATGTCTAATGTATAGGGTACGTGCATGTCTAAAGTGGAGGTTGCTAGGACCGATGCTACTTCCAACATAGAAAGGTGGTCAACTACAATTAATTAAATAGAAGATGAAGTTGTGCATGCCCAGATGATGAGGATTCCACGATAGTGATGATAGATATTTTGCACTAATTTGAGGTGGAGTTGGTTCACTTGTTCTGAGGCATGGATGAGTTGTTGTTGCTCGTTGGTCCCTAGTGTGGCAAGGATGAGCTACTGCTGGTGGGGTTGGGGTGTTATGGATTTTGGATTGGTGGGGTGTGTGATGGATCCTGTTGGGGGTTGAATTTTTAATTGATTCATTTTATATTAAATTTAATTATTAATATAATTATTATTTTTTCTAATTTTGAACATGTGTGAAAATCGTTCTTTAATAATTAAAACATGTGTTATATATGATAAATTAATAAATATAATATGAATTTTTATTAAAAATAAAAATTTATAATTTTTAGTCAAATGTAATTTACAAACAGATATTATATATTGGTAATATTATTACCGACAGATAAATTTGTCAGCATAACCTATTGCTAAACACTTTAACCAACATATATATTATCTATTGGTATAATTATAATTGCAACATAACTATTTTATCTGTCACAAAAACATTTATTGATAGAGTTTTTACCAACAGTTTAGTAACAAGGATATATATGTTGGTAAAACATTTTACCAACAGAAAATGATCTTTTACCAACAGATATGTCCCTGTTGGAAAAAGTGGAATATTTTGTAGTGGGGAGATCCAGAACCCCCAAGGTAATGAAAGGAATCCTATGGAACTTCAATTTGGTGTAACTTACCTCTCTTAGTCAAACTTCCAAATGGGGATCCCAAGGTACCATTTTATAGGAAAATTGGAAGGTGGTTTTGAGCACCTTGATTTAGAGAAACTACATGTCCCATGGTTTTCGATGGATAGATAGTCTTATATCGCTTTTGATAAAGCTATAAAGTTATAGCACCACCTCCTGAATATCTCCACCAAACATTTGGTGATATTTTTACTATCACGGGTCGAGATATTGCAGAACACAGTACACCACTTTGGACTTGATGCAGATTTTGTTTGCTGGACAGATCAGTCTGGATGGGCCACCAGATAGACGAATTAGGATTGGGTTTATGCATATGAAATGTAGAAAATTAAATTTAGGACTATCCCACAAAACTTCATCCCATTTGGATTAAAATATTAGTAAAATAATGTGGTTGAGTCCACTGTTGTGCATGGATCTTGCGCAATTTGGCCCATTTTTCTTGGACATCATCATCGGCCCTCAAAATCACCTCCACCTTCAATTGAATTATCAAAACAAGTAAAAAATTCCCTTTTTAACAGTGACAAACACAAAATAATGGAATCAAACATGAAGTGAAATTTGTTATTATTTTTATAATTTTCAATAAAAAACTATTTTAGCACAGTGGTGTAAGGGTGAAGATGAAATAGTGAATCATGGTGTGATCACATCCCCAGACCTAAACATTTTCACTCCAGAGAAGAGTCATATTTCCAAAAAATTATGCATGTAGATATTTCCAAATTCATAAAGATTTAACATTCAATGAAAATTTAATTCTTTATAGAAATGAGATCAAAGAAAAAATCACACTAAGGAGTTATTATTAGTGAATAAACAAAAGGATGTCTCAAAAACTATATCAGCACGAAATTCAAGGATTTGAATGATACCAATTCGAGAAAATAGTTCAAAAGATAACCATTTCACTAATTTCCCACGTGTTTGTGTGGAAACCATTTCATGCTATTCTTTCCACTTTTTATCAAGTAAATATAAGTTATTTTAAAAAATTTCTACTTACATGATCCTTTCCACCGAACATTCCCTGCATCCTTTGAAATCAAATTTCAAGACCCACTCACTTAATCATTCCCAAAATTCAAACCATAAGCTCCTAACCTAGAAAGCCCCATATGTTGTACATTTCATCACTCCCCTCAATTTTTTTTCTAATGTTGAACTTGGAACAAATCTCACACTCTTCTCTCAACCCTTGTTTTATCTCCTCACGACACAATTTGTAATAGTTATAACAAGATCAAAATTCGAGGAAGGGTGGTTTTGACCTACCAATATACAACCCTTTCTGTTTTTTTTGTGATGGCATACAACAGTTGGATAACAGGTAAACACATATAAGTTAATCTGGTACAGTAATTAAATAGATCAAATAAGGAACAAATGTACGGAAAAATGATTTTGGAAAGTATAGAAAAATAAACCAAACTTATTTTTAACTTCCATTAAGTAATATATTTTGACACTTCATGTTTGGGTGCAAAGATGTGTGGAGATATTAAGTGAAACAATTTTCCCTTAAACTATTCACAAAAAGGGTACCATTCTTCCCAAAGGTTTCGAAATGATACAACCATTTATATCATCAATAAACAAGCAAATTTAAATAGAAAATCATAGTACGGTATTTAATTCCATCTGAAATTCACATTTCATCAAAAAAAAATTGAATGTTAAAACAACCTGAAGTAGATAAATTACTCATTCATTTTAAATTACTTCCATAATTAATATGGAATAATTTTCCATGATAAATTGGGCATAACTAAATTAACATTTTGGAACAAAAGTGAGGGGGGAAATAGGGGTCAAGTGAAAATACTATACATCCAGTGAAAAGAGAAAAAGAAATAAAGATGATGAAAAATCCAAACTAAACCAGAAATATACCCATCCCCCCACATCTAAAATGTGAAATGTCTTCACTGTAAAAAGGATAATGTGGGAAGGAAGGATAAAACCTAGTGAGTTTCATTTATATAATGCTTCTTGAACAGGGAGTTCCTACATTGGGGACTCCAAAATGGATTCATGGAAGTGCTTCAGCCACTTCCCGTTGATATTAAAGGTTTTCTTGGTTTCTTCATTTTGAAACTGGGAAACACAAAATAAAGAGACATTAGTAATAGTGTATGGTCCAAACTAGTGGGAACGAAGATTACCTAGATGAAACTTCAACCTTTCATTGTAGAGGAGGACCTTATGCCCAATGTGGAATTGACGATGAAAGATGATATGTTTGTGGGAAGCCTTGGTTTTATCCTTATAAATCCTAAAGTTATCATATGAATCTCTTCTCATTTCCTCCAACTCCTAAATCTGCAACTTCATTTGAGCACCTACACTAGAAAGATTCGAATTTCATTTTTTTATGGTCCAATAGGCCTGGTGCTCAATCACAATAGGGTGGTGACAACTCTTTCCAAACATAAGATGATAGGGTGATATTACAATGGGAGTTTTAAATTCACTATGGTAAGTCCATAACGAATCGTCTAGTCTAAGTCTCCAATATTTTATATTAGGTTGAACAATTTTTTCAAAAATCTGTTTTACCTCTCTATTTGACAACTCGCCTTGACCATTGTTTTGGGGATGATATGCAGTAGACACTCGATGAATGACCTCATAACGACACAAAAGAGATTTCATTGTTTAGTTATAGAAATTAGAACCCCGATCACTGATGATGAACCTAGGAAATCCAAACCTACAAAAGATTTGGGTTCTCAAAAATTTCACAACTACCTTAGAATCATTATTCCTTGTAGTTCGTGCCTCTACCCATTTTGAAACATAATTGACTTCTAGAATAATGAAAAAGTTCCCAAATAAATTGGGGAATGGTCTCATAAATTCAATACCCCAAACATCAAAAATTTCATAGAAGAGAAAGTGTTGTTGTGTTATTTCTTTTATTTTAGATACATTCCCCATTCTTTGACAATGAGGAAAAGATTTACAAAAGACATGGGTATACCAAAAAAGTGTTTTCCAAATGAGACCAGAATCAAGGACCTTACGAGCAGTCTGTTGGGGGCTAAAGTGTCCCCCACAAGCAAGAGTGTGGCAGAACCTAAGGATGGAATGAAACTCTCTATCGGGAACACAAGCCTATGTACATGATCACTACATGTGCACTAAAGGTAGCGGTAATCCCAAATGAACCAACGAGAGTCATTTTTTAGATGGTTAACCTGGTTTTTTTTGAAATTATTAGGAATTCAAGATGCTAATAAATAATTTAAAATGCCAGCATACCAAAGAATAACAACTTACACTTGATACAATTTATTATCTAGAAACATTTAATTTATGGGAATATAGGGGGATGATTCAATGTCTGAGGATGGGTGGATCATACTGATATGGTCAGCCACCACATTCTCTACTCCATTTTTATCTCTAATTTCTAAAATGAATTCATGAAGGAGGATAATTTAGTGAATGAGATTTGGTTTGGCTTCCAATTTCTTAAAGATATATTGGAGGGATACATGGTCTAAGAACACAATGAATTTGGACCCTCAAAGATACGACTTGAATTTATCCAAGGCAAACACAATGGTAAGAAATTCTTTTTCAAATGTGGTGGTAGTTTTATTGGGTATGGTCCAAAGTATGTGAGGCATAGGAAATGGAATGATGAGCTCAATCAACCCTATGTGATAAGGCTCCCCCAAGTTATAGGAATCACACATGAGCTTAAATGGTAAATCCCATCGAGGTGGTTGGATTATCAAGGGTGGTCTGAGACTCCATTTTAACTTATTAAATGAATCCTCACATTCATCATCAAAAATAAATTTATCTTCTTTTTGGATCAATCGGGAGAGGGGGATTTCAATTTCACTAAAGTCACGAATGAAATGATTGTAAAATCCATCATGACCTTGGAAAGACTACACATCATATACATTTTTTGGTAATGGTTTGGAATAAATGACATCCTCTTTTGATTTATCTACTTGGATACCATCCCCAAGAATGGCATGTCCCAAAACTATACCTTGATGCACCATGAAATGAAATTTCTCATAATTTAATATGGTATTATTCTCAATACAGTGACGTAGGACTGAACCAATACTAATCAAACATTCATAAAAAGGGGATCCATAAATAGTGAAATAATCCATGAATACTTCCATGTAATTATCCAAGTAATCCGAAAAAATACTAACAATGCATCGCTGGAAATTACCTGGAGCATTGCACATATCAAATGGTATCCCCCTATATGAAAATGTTCCAAAAGAGCAAGTGAAGGTCATATTTTCCTGATCGTTGGGGGTAATATGTATATGAAAGTATCTAGAACACCCATCAAGGAAATAGTATTGGGACTTCCATGCTATCCTATCTAGTATTTGGTCATTGAATGGAAATAGGAAATGGTCATTCCTTGTGTATGGATTTATTTGGTGATAGTCTATACAGACACATCAATTATTCTTCACACTATTTGGAACCAATTCATTATTTTAATTTTTTATTACAGTATGATAGGTTTTTTTAGGAACCACTTTCACTGGAATAACCTATTGACTATTAGAGATGGGGTAAATGATTCCAGCAACCAATAATTTTGTTACCTTCTTTTTAACAACATCTAGAAGGTTTGGGTTTAGTCAATGTTATGACTGCCTCGCTGGTATAGCCTCATCATTTAAAAATATATGATGTATGAAAATTGATAGTCTAATACCATTAATGTCAGTAATTGTCTATCCCAAAGCTTTCTTATACTCCCTCAAAAGTTCAATAAGTCATAATTCATGCTTAGGAGGGATTGAAATAGAAATGACCATAGGAAACTTGTTTCCATTCTCAAGATATGAATATTTTAAATCTTAAGATATTTTTTTTAGTCATAGTTAATGCGTATTTTTTATGTATGGGAGTGTGTGTGAAATTGAGAGGTCACTAATCTCATCTAACTAATCAATGGAATCATCCATAGATGGGGAGTGAGCATTTATAAGCTTAACAGTATCATCGATGGTCATGTGATCCTTAGTGTTCAAAAAATCATCAATTCACAAACACACTTGGAATTTTTCTAGACTGGTACAACATTCAATGCATGATTCATTTACTAAAATTTAAATCAATAATGGGAACTCATAAAGAGGATCATGGTAATAAAAATAGGATTTTTAGGGGAAGGGAATACATCTATAGAGTTAATAGAGAGGGGGGAATGTTCTTTTGAGAGGTGATTCATGGAATCAAGGATGTTGAGGGGGAAAATGTCACCACCAAACTCCATAGATAATGTACCACTATGAAATTTAATTATAGTTTTGGCAGTTTTCAAGAAGTTTCACCCCAGTATAATTGGGGCAGGTCCATTCATCCTATCATTTTCCATTTTAAGCAC
Source organism: Viscum album (assembly GCA_963277665.1). NCBI lineage: Eukaryota > Viridiplantae > Streptophyta > Magnoliopsida > Santalales > Viscaceae > Viscum > Viscum album. The sequence goes on along the minus strand of OY728161.1, from coordinate 2,115,323,278 downwards.
ATAAAAATCAACAATAAAAATTAAAATTTTCACCCTCACAAGAACATAATCTAACACACCATAGGGGTGTGTTGTACATTAACTTTCTAATTGAACAAAAATTCCATTGGCATTCAGTTATAAGACCTGTAATGAAGAGTAAATGGAGTGAGGAATCAAATTTATAAAGGCATTCAAATCAAGCATGTCATTGGAAAAGGAATACTCCCCTATGGTGCACAGAATTTAGAATATTCATGGATCATTGAATTTGGTGGGAATGGTGTCTCTATAAATGCTGAGACAATACTCCCCAAGCTCACCTTCTCATCACATATAAGTCTTCTTCATTGTTTACACATCTCCTTCAAGAACTTTCCATATCTTGGAATTTTCTTTACAGCATCAATCAAGGCGCTGCTAACCTGTACTTTTTTGAAAGTTTCCAATATTTACTTATCAAGTTCAGTTTCCTTTTTTTCTTGGTTGGGTGGCCCTTTTGGATATGGAAGAGGATTGGTTGGGATAGGTGACTCATCAATAGACACACTCTTTCCTTTCTAAGGGATTCTCCTAGGACAAGGACTTTCTTCTATTGGACTATTTTCAGTAATTTGGATAGTGGTTTCCTTAGGAGTGGATGAATCTAATGTAGGGTTCGTTGGGGTTTTAATTTATTTCTCACTCCTAAGGTTGATGGAACTAACATTTCCCTTATCACTAGGGTTAACTACTGGTTGAGAGGGTAGTTTACCCAACCCATGACATTTAATTTCCCCCCACGGAGTTAGCTAGATGGCCTAATTGGGTTTTTAGGTATTGTATGGATGATTGGGTGGTTTTTTGGAATTTTATATTGTTGGAAGCCATTTGTTTCATTGTATATTCTAGGTTAGGCTTTGGTTTTTGAGGTGGTGTTTGGAATAGCCTTTGTGGTGGTTGGACATTTCTGGGTGGTGGAGGTGGATGACTACTCTACCCTAGTTGGTTCCATTGTTGTTGATGTTGTTTTGAATACCCCCTTGCCTATAAGAATGATTTTATTTCCACCTAGGGTTGTGTGGATAGTATGGTTATTTCCTAAAGGGTTGGTTATAGGGCCGTCCTGGAAAGATTACCTCACAACTCTCAGAATTTTCTCTCAATTGGTGGCATTGGTCAGATTAGTTTGTGTTAGAAAAACATCTACCATAATTTATGGGAGAAGTATATTGGGATTTCCTTTGGTTAAGATCTAGTTTTTGAAGAAGCATACATACCTCTTCAAACATTGTGTCCACCTTCTTCTTGAATTTAGTACATTGAACCTCATGGAAACCTCGAATGGGTACACTAGACCTTAAACCAAATTTTTGAGTGTTTGGAACCATGTTCTCAATTAGGGTTCTTGAGCAATTGGGGTCTTATAAACTAGTGCACCACTATTTTGTAGTTTCTTTGAAACATGTGTCCTAATTTGAAGAATCTCTATTTCCAAGTGGTTTCCATTGGATTTATTCATGTAACCGGAAACATCCAACAGTTCTTTATTCAAAGAGGACCTACTTTACAAAGGCATACATTCGTTATGTTTTGACCTTTATGATACTTAAGAACAGGCATTGGTTAAGAGGATGAGAGGTCAGACTCATCACACCCTTTTGGGGGGGATTATTTTCTACTCCGGGACTCTCTTTAAAATTAAAGTATTTTTTATAAATCCTTATTAATTCACCAATTATATCATAAGTATCCCTTGGAATTTAAAATCACTTATTAACATGTGTAAATCTTTAGAATCATTTCTATGTATTTGATGTTTTCCATCAATGGTATCCTCTAATATACTGATTATAGATTATTTTTAATCATCATTGTGATGATACTGGTTTTTAAGCCACTCAGTGGGGCACTCTGGAATTTATTGTCGTCCAGGGAGATGATAGTTTGTTTTGATCTTGATATCGTGATCATAAAATGAGATACCTACGTATCCTTGTGAAAGGAATCAGAACCCTCATAGTTCGGTGCCACTTAATGGGACACATCATACCTTTTAACGTCATGTGATAAGTACCTCTAAGCGGAATGTGTTTAGTTGAAACTTTAGTGTGGGACTTATGTTGAAGTAGCCTAAGGAACATAGAAAGGATATGGGTTTCCATGTAAGATCAGACCCTGTTTGAGAATATGGCTCAATGAGAACAGGGTTGATTTGAAGTGTTGGGTTCAAACTTCAAGGAGGCTTCCTACGTATCCCATATAGATGGGAATCAAATCCCATGTAGTTCGATAAATCTCATAGGAGAGTATGGTCCTCTGAAAAAAATTAGTTTGGGCTTACTTCTCGAAAAGTATGCCTTGATGATTTGAGGATTGAATTTGGGACTTATTTTTTAAGGCGGATGCCCAAATTGGGAGAATTAGGGATGTATTTCTGAGGATGATATCCAATGAGCTCAGGACCTAAAAGGGATTCCTACATAACGTGGTTTCAATAGGAATCAGAGTTCTTGTAGTTCCTTCAATGAGTGTTTATGCACATGTTGTAACCATCACATATCTCTAAGCCCATGTGAGTCATGCTCGGTGTGAGAAACAAGAGGATATAAAATATTCAACAATGACACTTCACACTTTCAAATTTTTCCACCATGCTGATTGAGGAGGGCACACCTACGGCGGTGATAGTGGAAGAGGACGAGGTGATGAGCCTTTCCTCTGTTCTCTTCACATTGGAAAAAGCATCCAAATGGAAGGAATAAGGGGTGAAGGTGAGGGGCTTATACCAGAATGGTTTCCCTTCTATTGATCTTGGTAGGAGAGGGAGACTTATCCTATTCTTGTGTGGAACGGCAAGTGGGAAGTTTACCTTCTCTACCAGAGACCTGAGTTTTTGGGCCATCTCTTTGCAAAGGGAGAGGTTAGGACCCAAACCCCCCTCCAAACCGGGATCTTCCCAACACAGTTCCTAGGAGAAAGGCCCATATGACTACGGATATACAAACCCACAAACATCCCATGAATCCTAACCCCATTTTGGAACAAATTTTGGAAACCTCTGACTAAGGAAATACAAACCCAAATAGAAGACACACTGATGTGCCTTACCCAAAGTTTTGAGAAGTTAGGAGGTTTTAGTGGAGGATTCATCTTTTCCCCTTTCAGATAAGGGAACCAAGGAAGGAGATAACCTTCCATGAATGACTTTTAAGAAGGGTACTTGAGATGGTCATGTAGGTACCTCACGCAGGTATTTCGCGTAGGTACCCCGTGTTGTTGTAGCGCGTCGGTATAGCACGCAGGTGTACCGCGCAGGTATATCGCATAGGTATGGCATGCAGGTATACCGCACAGGTATGGCTAATGATTGAAGAATGTGAAGAACTTCAAAAAATACCTATCCAATTTAATTATCTCTTCTCTCGTAGTTTAAAGAGGTACCTGAGACAATTTGGGAGATCTAGGAGAAAGAGCTACACAATGGGAGCTTCAGAGAGTCTTTCACTTTTTTTCAGTCCTGAAATAGGGAGACCAAGGGCTCTATTTATAGGAACAGATGCGGCTTGGCCGAATAAATGGTGCCCACATAGGTACTTTGTGCAGATCTGCCGCGCAGATGCTCTATGTAGGGACATAAAAATTTTCTTCCACAGAGGTCAGTCGCGCAGGTCAGCTACGTAGCTTGGCCGTGTAGCTCTGTAAGGCGACTACGTTGCAAAGTGCTTTTGGGATCATTGTTGATTTTCCTTTGTACTCTTTGAATCTTTCTTTGGGATTTGAAGTATCCATAGTTCTTTTTAGTGTCTTTTTAGTTACTTTCTCAAGTAGTGTCAACAAAAGCCCCCCCCCCCCCTCAAGATTGGATATGAAAATATACAAAGAGGGTCATGTTCTGAGATGAAAGTCTAAAAAAAGATAAGAATGGATTACTGAACAGCAAGGTTTTGTCACGTAGGTATTTCACATAGTTACGGAATGTAGGTATTGTGCGAAGTCATCATGCGTACGTCTCCAGTTGCCTATAAATAGGTCTCAAATTTTCGTGATTTCTTGCACATGTTCATTCTCTGAAATTTGGAGCTCTCGGTGTGTAGCTCATTCGCTCAACTGCATCACGTTGTTCTCTCACATAATTCTCATCAAAAAATTTCAAGGTAAAATTTTTTACGTGATTGAGCTACGCCAAAAAGACTTCACTGATGGATTTTTTCTAGGATCCTTGTCGAAGGATCTACGTGACTGACCTCATCGAAGGACCTTGTTGAAGGACCTATGCCAATAGTTTCCTTTGCCAAATTTTTCACTTTATTATTTATTAATCTGACCCAAAATTTTGGTAATTCTTCTTTGCAGGAAAGAATGACTCATTTGATGACCCATACTGAAGAATCTAAGGCTTTCCAAATTGAAATGATGAAGGTCATCAAGCCAGACTATTATGACATTGTTGAGAGTACTCTTCATGATCTATGGAAGGGTTTAATTCTGTACCAGCATGACTATCCACAAAGTTCTTACTCACTCCTGTATGGGCATGTGATTTTACAAGAAACCCATGTTCCATCTATTAATAAGTACTTTCCAAAGAATTGGTTTCTTAAGTATTCCAACTATAACTGTATAAATATTAGTGAAAGGGGGGTTCTGATACAAGAAGGCATGGTCCCTATTAGTTTCATCCTTCATCACAGTGGCTGCACTCCTGATATGAAGGATCATGTTGTAGAGCTAAGACCACATTGTTATCATTCCACTTTTTAGGCTTCTCAAACATATCAGTCTAATGTTTGGAAAGGAGATTGCGACCTTCATTCTGGAGGGGGTGTAAAACCCGAGTGGATGTGGTAATTCTAGGTATGTCGGACATGTGCAGAATTCAGAAAAGAGTTATCAGACATTCATATTTACAAATATTTCTGTATGGGGAAAACTTATGTTTACAAAAATGAATTCATTCCTGAATTACTGAGTCGATGGTGTCACAGGGGAAACTCAGATTCATGCTGACAGATCTGCAATTTTAGTTTGATAAATTGTCAAAAGATTCAGCTATACATGCTCCTGGCTCTGTTGAAAGAGTGGAAATCCATGGTAAGATTAAATACATTCCTCAGTTTCTTTTGTCAAAGGATCCTAAAATAATCAACACTGATATTTCTATTGCTTTAGAAGAAAGGAATGAAGATCCAGGGAAATCTAAGACAGATGATGGTGTTGACCCAAACATGGAGAGACCTGATAATGCCATATCAATTGAATAACAAATGGAACAAAATGTCAGCGGAGCCAATTTGGGAATCAAGCAACATTTATTGGATACCTTTAAGGGTGAGGATGCTGTAACATTTCAAGCCTTATACACTGAAATGATGGACACCCATAATCCAAATGTTGATATTCCAGGTTCCATCAAGGAGTTTGGGAATTTTCATGAGGAATTGGAAGGATGTAAGTCCCTATTCTTGTATTTTTCATACATAATTTTTTCTTCAACTTTATTTTTTACATCAAAATTCACCTTATGTAGCATTATCTGTGGAAAACGTCGCAAAGAATCTTTAGGAACGGGGTATTCCACTTTATGCTTCTTTTGGAGCTGGGGAAATACCCACAAAGGATCTTTCATCAAGAGATGTTCCAGAGCCTACAAATGTCATAACTGAGAAAATTCATGGAAATAATTCATCTCAAGAAACATCTACTCAAAACAATGGAGCTAATAATACAGGGGATAAATCCAATCAAGTAGCTGACTTATTATTGGGTAAATATAATCAGCCGTCTGAATCATATTTTATTCCTCTATTTGAAACTAATAATGACCTTTATTTATCATTTAGGGCTATCAGCTCTTATATCATAAGGTGAATCTTCTACTGTCCCAAGATAAGTAGAACAAGGCAGCTCTTTAAGCAACCTATTTCTAGAGTACATTTTACCTCATGGTAGTCACTCGGATTCATACTTAGAGATGCAATATGCTCTGGGAATGGCGCATAAGAAGACATGGTGGAAGATCTGGAACATAATTGCTGAAAATCCTTTAAATGAATTTTTGTCCCATTTTTCAAAACTCCCAGCATTATTATGTTTGTTGGGATTTGGTGGGGTCAATTATTGACTGGTCTATGATGCCATGAAAGAGACTATTCACCGATGGGAGTAGGAGCATAAGATGTAACAAGATTTTGAAGAGGCTAAATGAATCATCAATATTGAGGAATTTCAAGGTGTATTAGTTGTGGTAGAGGCAAATAATAACAAGAAATCACTTGAGATTAGCCAAAAAAAATCAATGAAACCACGAAGGAGTTGTTATCTCTTCAACAGAAACTGGATGTTGTTCATAAAAATCTTGATCAGTTGAATCAAACATTATGAGAAACCCAATTGGAGGGTATAACTGCCATTTCAACTACAAAGGAAGCACTTCGTCAGGCAGAGGAGGCTGGAGTTGCTCAACTATCTCAACTTCAATAGGCAGTAGATAGAGCTTATGAAGCGGTCCAATAAATAAAAAGTCATGTTGAGAGTTTATTCTAAAACATGATAGAGAGGCTATAGTTTGTGGATAGCCCTCCATTTTCACATGAATGAAAGAAATTTTGTTTTCAATCATATATGTCTCCATTCCTGTTCTTCTTTCATGATTAGAATTTAAAAGGTAAATGATGATAATGATCCCTTTATATTAAAAAATAATTATTATAATAATAAGAATAAAGTGCTCAAAAAATTCTTATTAAGCCGAGGGACCTAATGAGCATAATTTGATTGTTTCTACGGTTTTATGGATAACCCAAAAAAATTCATATCTTTTGAATTTATTTTATTGCTCAATATTACCTAAATCATACCAAAAATGTATTTTTTAGTGAGATGGAACTCAACTTTTGTTCAGAGTCCCCTTTGTGGGTTCTCAATATGATAAGTATCATGTCTCTTGTTGTTGGCAGTTTAGAGTCATGCATGTTGGACTATAAAGGGCTAATATTTAGGGTCGAAATAGCTTTGACCATGAATTTGAATTAGATCCCAAACAAAATTTTGTGGCTAAGAATTGCTTTAATATTATTTAAATATTTCCAAGGGGAATCTTGAGTCGTGATTTTTATGGTCACCAAATTTAAAACCTATATCAACATAAGGGGTGTATTTTCTAGGAACGAAGTTACCATTATTTGACAAACCCGTTATGGGGGTTGTATTACGCAGGGCCAACTAGGGCATATGCTGTATAGCCAAATAGTGGAATATTTTAACTGATAGGCCTTTTATGTAGGTAAATTATGCAAGGCCGCCTAGGGGCACATGCTGTACAGTCATTCCAAAAGAGATCTTTAGAAATTTTACAATTTCTGCTGATATAGAGGGGAAATAAGATTTCGGTGACCCAAGACCATAGTGGGTGGTTTTTCCAAGGAAATTAATTTTAAGAACATAAGAGCTATTTTATACCAACATATATCATGAATAGGAAATCCATTTCTATACAAATTTGGTGTATGAGAAATGGCTAAAAATTCATCAGAAAAGGGGAGATTTCTGATATCGTATTGTTCAGTTTTAAGTCATGTAGGGAGAACATTGGTACTATGTAGTTTTAAGTCATGCAGTGAGTACATTGGTACTATGCAGTTTTAAGTCATGTAGTGAGGACATTGGTACTATAAAGATTTATGTCATGCAGTGAGGACATTGGTACTGTAATGTTTTAAGTCATGTAGTGAGGACATTGGTATTGTGCAATTTTAAGTCATGCAGTTAGGACATTGATACTCTGTAGTTTTTAAGACATGCAGTGAGGACATTGGGCAGATTTAATTTAAGGGCTTTAGCACTGACCAAAATTATAAGAAAACTCACCCAATTTCTTGATAATTTGTTTGGAAACATACTATCATATTTAGGTATGGAAGAGAAAATTATAAACTGTGATTTGGGAATTTTTGGAACCGAGAAATGATATAGGAAAAGGGCTAAAATCATTAGAGGAAGTCTTTTCTAATAATGAAGTTACCATTAAATGAAAAACCCATTATGGGGGCTGTATTATGTAGGGCCAACTAGGACATATGCTGCATAACCAAATAGTGGCATCTTTTGACCGATTGGCCTATTATGTAGGCAGCTTATGCAAGGCCACTTAAGGGAACGTACTGCAAAGTCAGGCAAAAGAGCTCTCAGAAGTTTGAGTTTCTATTCCTAAAAGTCAAAAAAGTTTATGGAGATTCAGATTTTCCGAAGCACAGAGTTTGGTTTATGGAGAAAGGTACCTGAATATGGAAAGTGTATTTCTAATCAAGATATCCAAATAATTGGAGGAATAGGAATTTTACAAAGGTCTTACCCAAACATAAAAGATATGGTGTCTGTAGTTTTGGGTCATACAACTAGGACAAGAAATGGAAACAATATATAACATGTAGCCATATGATTTCAAGGTTATTTCATAGTGTATCAAACATGTGGTGAGGGAAATGTGTAAACCATGGTATTGAATACTTTCAGATTATGAGAAAGATAATGGGACAAGTATACTTGAATGACTATTTTAAAATGCAGATTATTGTATATTGTCATCAATGATTAAAGGGGAAAAAGATACTATAACCAAATAATGAAGTTACCATTACTTGAAAAGCCGGTTATGGCGGCTGTATTATGTAGGGCCAACTAGGGCATATGCTGTATAGCCAAATAGTGGCATCTTTTGACTGAGAGGCCTGTTATATAGGAAACTTATGCAAGGCCACCTAAGGGCACATGTTGCATAGTCAGGCTAAAAGAGCTCTTAGATATTGGAAATATTGTCACCAAAAACTGTAATAATGATTATGAAAATCTAAAAATATTCATGATTAAGAGTGTAAAATATGGAAGGGGTTATGCTCAATGCATATGAGAAATATTTGAACCAATATTGACCATGAGTTTGGTGTCCTTTACAGAGATTTGACTCATATGTGAAATGGAAACCTTTTCTTGTTTCATTTAAATGAATATGATGATGTGTAGTTTTAAGTCATGAAGTGAGGATATTGATAACCTCATAAGAAATTGAAAACACCTTATTTATATAAAGAATATATTTATCCAATTCCTAAGCCCACGTGAGCTATGCTCGGAGTGAGAAACAATGATCAGTAAAAGTTTCTTTTATAATGAAAAGGTGATGCAAATGAAGAATAGGGGTATTAGATTTCCATGCAGTATAACATCGTGCGGTAAGGATGACAATGAACTGATATGAAAGGAAAGACATATTGTAACCAGATTAAGGGATAAAACCAAAGTGTCACTATATGTCTTTCCGAGGAAAGAATCAAGTCATACATAGTTTTTAAAACATTCCCTAAACAGATTTGATTTTTTTAAACAAGAAATAAAAGGGGGTTTTTCGTGTGGTTGGGCCCAAGATAGGAGGTCTAGGTGTCTCTACGTATCTCATTGAAAATGATAATCAATCCGTACATAGTTCTTTAAACAATAATTCCTCATTATAATCGAGTTTGACATGATGAATGTGGGATTTCAATACGTTCTGAGAGAAAGATAAATCTTAAGACATAAAATGGTATACATACCAAATCATATATCATAAGGAAACACTCTGTATAAATCTGATTCATATACAAGGGGAGAAAATAAAATAATAAGATTTTGTGATTTTGGATGGGCCCAAAATTGGATATTTTAGGCATCTCTACGTATATAATTAAAAATGATAATCAAGATGTATGTAATTCTTAATACATTGTCTCTATGCAGATCTGACTCCGACATAAGAAAGAGAGGGACTCGTGTACTACTAAGGATTAGTAATGATGTCAATGATATTTTCTTATGGAATCTTCTAATGTCTTATAGGAAAGAACATTAGTTTTACAAATGATGTCATGCAATTTAATGTCATGAGACAAGGATGAAGATGTTACGCACTTTAACATCATGCAACAGGATGCTTATGGTTATTATGTAGTTTAACATCTTTTAACTAGGACATGAGGGCTATGTAGTTTTAAGTCTTGTAGAAAGGACATTGTAATCTATCATTTTAAGTCATGGAGTGAGGACGAAGAATGTATCATTACACAAAGTATTTATTCAAGAATATCACATTGGTTGGAGTTGTAATGAGATCTCTATCCATTGAGATTAAGGAATATGCTCCATATGAATAAACCTTATGTGTGGAATAAGGTCCTTCCCACTTTGGCTCAAGTTTTTTAGGTTTCTTTCCTGGTATCATTGGAGTTCTAAGGACCAATACCAATTCTCCTTGAAGGAATGAATGAAGGTGAACTTTCTTATTAAAAGCTCGCAAAATTCTATTCTGATAGACTTCTAAATGATGTAAAGTATGCAATCTTTTCTCATCTAATCATTCCAACTCATTGAACCATTTTTATACCTTTAATCGGTAGATAATTGATCACATATTGAAACTCTAAGTGAAGGAAATTGCATTTCAATTGGTAAAACTGCTTCGGTTCCGTTACCAATGAATAAGGAGTTTCTTGGGTAGGAGTATGAGTAGTTGTCTAATAATCCCATAAAGCATTCAAATGTTTATCAGGACATGATTTCTTATATTTATCCACCATCTTCTGGAGTATATTTTATAGAGTTTTATTGAAGGCCTCTATTTATCCATTGGCCGCTGCATGATAGCAAGATGAATAGTTGGACTTGATATTATGTTCCTAATAAAAAAAATTTACTTCAGCAGAACAAAAATTGGTGCCATTGTCCATCAAAATAGTATGAGGGACATAAAATCTAGTGATGATATTAGTTTTGACAAAACTAATAATTCTCTTGGATCCAACTTCCTTAAGAGGTATTGCCTTAGCCCATTTAGAGAATAAGTTAGTAGCTGTGAGAATATACTTGAACTGCTTAGCCGTGGCTAGAGGATAAGGTCCTACTACATCCATACCTCATATGGATAATGTCCAAGAGTGTTTATCTGTATGTAGAAACTCTGGGGGTTGATGAATGAAGTTGGAATGTACTTGGTAGGGATGAAATTTTTTAGTGAAGTCTGTACAATCCTACATCATCGAAGGCCAAAAGTATCCAAGCCTTCAGATCTGACCAGAGAGTCTGTGCCCAGATTAGTGGGCACCACATGCTCCTGAATGTACTTCTTTTATGACAGATGTGGTCTCTTCTCTATCAATATATCTGAGGATAATTTCATCAAAGTCTCGCTTGTAAAGGATCTTTTGGTGCTCTAAACTATCATAAAGAGTAAAATTGGCCGCTCGTCACCGGATCTGTTCTTTCTCAACCCTATCTGGTGGAAGTACCCCATTTTTAAGATATTCCATAATGGATGTTCTCCATCCCGTGGTATGACCATATGGTTCAGAAGTATGGAAAATTTCATTAATTTCTCCCATTCTGGTTTGAACAAAAGGTGATACTACACGGCGATGAGTTATTCTGATAACTGTCTCATCCCGATTTGGATCTTCCAAGGTTGTAGTTGCATTAGCCAGTGCATCATCTTGATCATTTTTGATCGCATGACATAGGACAATGTTGGATCTGTGGGAAATTTAGCCATTAACTCTCTGACATAATCATACAAAGGGATTAACTCTTCTTTTTTGATAGAATATTCCCCATTGATTTGTTTGATTACCAGTTATGAATCACCTTTTACCTTTAAATGATACATTTGAAACTGAAGGGCCAATTTCAAACCTGCGATGAGAGCTTGATACTCTGCTTCATTGGTGGTACCACCTTCCTATAATAGTAAATAATAAGGCAATACTACCTTTTCTGATGAAATAAGGAAAATTCCTAATTCAACCTTGTTGAGTTTAGGGTTTTCCAGTCTCTTTCCTGTTGGACTTCTGGAAGCACCATAAAAATACATTTCCCATGTTTGGGAGTTATCTTGAATAAAGAAGACCTCTTCATTAAGAATTTAGGTATTAAATGATGTATCTTCGGTAGATGGATGCTCAGCAAGGAAATCAGCCAGTGTTTGGCCCTTTATTGCCTTTTGAGGTACAAACTAGATATCAAACTATTGAAAAATAACCGCCCACCATGCCAGATTCCCTGTAAGCATAGGACAACTGGGGATAAATTTGAGTGGGTTATTACAAGACACCAATTGGACCTCATGATGTTGCAGGTAGTGCCTTAATTTTTGAACTTCAAATATTAATGCAAGGCAGCACTTTCCAATATTTAAATATCGATTTTCCGCATCATGCATAGTGGGACTGAGATAATAAAGGTTTTTTTCATTTCCAAAATCATTATTTTGGGCTAAGAAGGTACCTAGTGATCGCTCTTAAGTTATCACATAGAGAATAAGTGGTCTTCCTTCAACAAGTGGCATCCATACTGGTGGAATCAAGAGATATTTCTTGAGGGTGTCAAATGCTTCTTGGCAATCTTCAGACCATTGTTAGGCAACTCCCTTCTTCATTAATCTGGTGAAGGGCAAACACTTTCCTACTAAATTGGCGATAAAGCCCCGAATATAGGCCAAGTGTCCTTGGAGTCCTCTTAATTCTTTCAAATTTATAGGAGGTGACATACCAAGGATTTATTTTTTTTTTCTCAGGATCTGCCTCAATACCACGATGGTGTACAAAAAAGCCAAGGAATTTTCTTGAGGTTACCCCAAAAGAACATTTCATAGGGTTCATTTTCAAACTGTGTTGCCGAAGTTTATTGAATATAGTTTCCAAATAAGCCAAGTGATTATAACTTTGTCTGGATTTAACTACCAAATCATCCACATAAAATTCGACAAATTTCCCTAAGAAGGGTTTAAAGATATGGTGCAAGGCACGTTGGTACAATGCACCTGCAGTCTTTAAGCCGAAGGGCATTACCTGATATCAAAACACATCTTAAGGGTCTCTAAAGGCTGTATATTCTTTATCCTTTGGGGACATACGGATTTGATTATACCTATAGTATCCATACATGACGGAAAAAGCTTCATAACTAGTTGTTGGGTCAATTATAAGTTCTGTAATTGGAACTGGAAAATCATCTTTAGGACAATTCCAGTTAAGATCTCTAAAATCAATGCAGAATCTAATTTGCCCATTATTCTATTTCACTGGGGAAATATTGGCCATCCATTTAGGATACTGAACTTTCCTAAAAAAGTTAACCTTTATAATCTTATCAACTTCAGCTTCAATTTTAGATGCATGAATTGGGTGTGTTCTCCTTGTTGCATGCTTGAATCCACGATGTTCTTCTGGAAAACCCAAATGATGGGTGGCTACATCAGGATTAAGACCTGGAATTTCTGTATAATTCCAAGCAAATATATCTCAGCGTTTCTTTATAAAGGAATTATACACCTCTTGTTCTTCATAGGTTATGGCTGCACTAATTAGAGTGGGGCATGGATCTTTTTCTGTACCTAAATGTATTTCTCTGAGTTCATCCACAGTGGTAGAGACACCTTTTTAAAATATTGTAGTTGCATCCCCAAGACCTTTATCTTATTCTTCATTATGTGTTACCTCTTCTATTCCCACTTTCATATTATATGACGAGGCAAAACTCCCAGAGTTAGGGGAGAAGTCAGTATTTGAACATTTGGAAGAAGAGGCCACCATATCTGACCCTACTGATGATAAAGGTTCTTCCTGTTGTAAATATTGATTCATGGATTGAGAATAAACATCTTTGTATTCCTCTAACATTGCTATAATTTCTTCTATTCTGATTGATGAAGTAGAGGCTCGTTGTAGTTTAGTAGATGAAATAAAAACATCTCCATTCAAGCTTCCATCATTGCTTCTTGTATCAATAATTTTTCTCATGTTGTCAGGCTCAATTGCTGCAATTGACATTATGGAAATTACTGGATGAGTGCATGGATTTGGTTTTACCCTTTCAACTTGATTTATGGGTAGCACATAATCTATACTCAAATGCATAAATGGATTTGATGGAATCTTTTCCAGTCCATTTGAAGCATTAACCCTAGTTATCTCCTTTGTCATGGGATTTGTTCCTTTTGTGTGATAAAACTCTACCTCAATGTATTGAGACTCGTATGTTTTTAATGGAGCCTTCTCACCATGAAATGTCCCAATTTGACCATTGAAATAATATTTAAGACATTGATGGTATGACGAAGGTATGGTTGCATGATAATGCAACAAAGGCCTTCCGATCATAATATTGAAGGTTGTGTCCTAAAGAACAACCATGAAATCTAAATTAGACACAAGATCTCCAAACTTTGTTCTAAGAGTAATTTCATCTAGAGGTTCTTTTTCATTCTTATCATATCCTTGCAACATTAAATTCGAAGGAGATAAGTCAGATTCAGTCAATCCAAATAAAAGAAGTGTATGAACAGGAATGAGATTGACACTGGAGCCATTATCAATGAAGACTCACCAGATGTCTATGTCATTGACCTAGCCAGACAAATACAGAGGTCTGGTATGCCCCTGAACCACATGGTCTTCATCTTCATCTGTAAAAGAGATGACTACATGACATTTTTTAGGATCATTCTCTATATGGTAAACCTCATCAGCAGCAACTTCGGTTTCAAATTCTTGAGGACTTGACAAGGCTTCAATGAGTGCCTCTTGAAGAACTTTTGATAAATTCAAAGCATACGGAATTGAAAATTTAGTTAGTACTTGAGCCAACTGTTTCAAGAAATCATAATTTTGATCCAAAGGTCTGCATTTCCAAGCATGGAGATGTGGTTTTTTAGGTGCTTTGGAAGTTGATGCTTCTGTTGTAGATGTACTTTGTGTTGGAGAAGAAGTTGTGAATACTACTGGCTTTGGTAGATTATACTGACCAAGTCTATTCATTTTTTGAGAAGAAGATTGTGTGGCTTTTAACCGGTCTTCCAAAATAATTGTGCCATAATTGAACCTGTCTTTCATAGAAGAAACTCTTTGTTCCTATTGAGCTTGTTGAAGGGCCCTTCCACGAGTTTCTTCCGCATATATGGTTTGAGCAGGGGTAGAGTTAAACTGGTGGTTTCTGGAATTCCCACATCTTCTTCTGTATCCTTGACCTTGTCCTATTCCTCTAGTTCCCCAATTTGGTAAAAATAATTCTGGTTCAATATAATCAGAATCACCATTGGCATAAGGATCTGTTAAATGGATAACATTAACAGAACCAAAGATCAATTCTTCATCTGATGAGAATTCTACCTAACAGGTTACTTCTGGTTGTGCCATTTGGTGGGGTGGTGCCCATGCTTTTGAAACAGATTTCATAACATCTTCCATGTTCAAGGATAACTTTTTCCTTAACACGAGCTTGTATTCTTCTGACTGCTCTTTGTTCTTATGATCACTTTTCTTCTTTGAGGAATGTCCCTTTGATGAAGATGGTTTTTCTGTGCCAGGAGTCTTGGAAGACACAATTCGTTGTTTCAACTGTGTTTCTAAAATAACACGAGTCCGGTTGATCTTTTTCCTGATCATCCAATCATCATATTTTTTCACATTATTACTTTTAACCTCTTTCCATTATTCCTCTTCCTCTGTATTGGTAGCAGTAACACATTCTACTTGAGTTAATGATTTTTTTTTAATTTTACTTGTCCAGAGTCTACCATGTTTTTCAAAAGGTATTTGAAAACAAAGTATTCATGAATAGGTTGTCCCAACATCTAATGAAAGGGAGAATAATTTGGATGATCTTCAGCTCAATATTTATTTGTCTTTTTAGGCCTTGGAAATTGAACCAAATTGTTTTCTAAGGCTAAGATGAAGTATTCCGGTACTTGATCATTCTTGAAAGAATAATCTTTATTCTTTAATTCCTCAAACTGGTTCCGCCTTTGATATATTTGATCCTCTTGATGAGGTGGTCGTTTCTGTTGATACTCAAGAAGTGGATCCCTTCAGTATGATGAAGGTCTTGATGTAGAAGTAGGTACAGGTGCCTGTTTGAGTTTGACTGTAGCCGCTTCTGCTTTTCCCATTATTCTTCATGAAAATTATGGAATTACACGAGTTCTAGCTTTATATTCTATAATAGAGTCTTATATATACTAAACATTTGAATTAAGGTCTCGAAACCCTCCTGTGTATTTCACAGGGATCAATGGCGTGCGTAATTTATCACGTATATTTTCCACACAAATTGGCGGCAACTCTTCCTAAGAGAGTGCTAAACATAAAGAATATGTTAATCCATTCCATCGAGCAATGAAATCTAAAACACATTCGTTCTCCCTTTTTTTACAATTGTTAAGATCAAAAACTGTTGTCTTTGGTAGCGTTGAGCTAAATTGAATAATTAATTTTTGACGGAGATCTTCCCATCCAGTAATTGATCGAGATTTCAAACTTGTATACCAGACAAAAGCTGGTCCTTGTAATGACTACACAAAACAACTAAAATTAACTACTTCTTGTTGTTGAGAAGTTCCCATATTAGGATCACAATGAGAAACAAAATCTGTTAAATTTTGGTCCAGATCTCCTGAACCATTGAAAATTGGGAATGTGATATTCACAAAATTTAGTGGGGGAGGAATTGCATCCACCCATTCAGGATAAGATCTCTTTTTTGGATGAACCAGTGCATGTCATTCCTCCATAGCTTCTAATTGAGTTTTTAATGCCTCAATTGTGTTCATAATAATTTGGTGAATATCCGGATGAGCTGGATTCTATGCAGGTATATCAATTGAAGTTTAATCTGGTGCAATGACCGGTAAGTTCACTGATGGTGGTGTTGATACCTGTCTTGAATAACCCACGGGGACAGGTCTTTCCAGATGTATATGGTTCTTCCTTGATTGCATACCTAATAGAGGGAATTCATTATCTACATCTGAAGTTAGTATAAATCCCCTTTGCTGAGGAGCTCCTACAGTATTTTTAAGTTGAGGACTAGCCTGAGGATACCGTCTACCAGAAATGTTGTTTCGAAGCAACTCTTTATTGAGTCTTTTTAACTTTTTTATTTCTTCTTCTTGCTATATAAATCTCTCTTAAAGTGAAAGAAATTGACCTTATCCAATGGAAAAGTGATATACAATATGACTTTTTTCCTTTCCCCTTGTTAGATGCCTTTTGGAGAGGGGGAAGTTAGTTGTTTGAAGGCATACCCAAATTCTGGGTAAGCCTTTGATTTCGGGTAGGAACACCTTCTTCATTTGCCTCAGTGTGTACAGTATTATGCACAAGAACTTCATCTTCAGATTACCTTGAACTAGACTTATTTTCTGGAGGATCTTATGCAATTGTATTAATTACATTTACTGACGCATAATGCATTGATGGAATTCGGTTAGTGTTTCTTCTAGATCGTCTCCCATTGTGTCTTCCACGAGACTCCATTATCTTATATGAAGAATTCCCTGGAACTATTTGGTGTATAGTAACATGAATGGAATCATTGGATAGTTCAGTTGTACGCTCTTCTTGTGAATTCTTCTATAATCGGGAGAAAAATGACATTCGTTGAGGAGGGGATTACAGATGAAAAAATCCCCCAGCTCTGCAGGATGGGGCTGATCCTATTCTTCTTCTTCAAATCTCATAACATTTTTTAATGAATTTAAAGGTTGAATTAAATGAGACCCCAACCTGGTAATCCAGGGTGATTCTTGAACTACTATGGCTGAAATTCATGCAACTTCCCTTCTGATTTTGCGGATTTTGGTTCAGACATTAGTTGGATGCATAATCCGATAATCACTCAAATCATTTGTTTCAAAAGATAAATTTTCTATTTCAGAAATTTGCATCCTTTGATTCCTGACATCCTCTAAACAGGATGCATTTTCAGGATTTTTAGTGGCTTGATGTAAATGTAGCTCAACAACTTCTCTAAAAAGCACTCACGGAAAGTTGAAGTTGTCCGTGGTGTATTAAATATAATGTCCGCAAGTGCAAAATGCTGATGGGTGTTCGTACAATGATCACTCATACTTGGTGAGAGGGGAATAAGGTTATGTATTTCTTGACGTCTCAGGCTTCCCCAAATCATAATTTTCCTTTCTTCCTTAACCTTGGTTCCTTCCCATCCGGTGGTAGTATCTTTTTCATCAATGACGCTTTAAGGATCAACTACTTTCAACCTCCGTGAGTGTTTCTTGTAAGTTGTTTTCAGTGTGTTTCCAAAATCAATAAAAATGTTAATGTCCAGTCTATAAAACCTATTGATTGTGGCCAACCTTAGGTAATAACATATCATGAAACCACTTTTGGAGGACTTTTCTGATTTTTGAGTGTTGTGAAATTCAATGCTCCATATGCACCCCATCCTATGATGCGAACACTAGATGAAGAATCAAAAATTAATTGGCGTAGCCTCTTTAGATCATTGAGACATGCATGCTGAAGGGTTCTATGTTGTTTTTCAACTATTGGATGTTGGGAAACTGAAAGATATTCCAAGTCAATTTGGCAGTGTAACCCTTCTATTACCTCTATATGATTTTGATATTCATCATATGGTAATACTTTGGTTTTGAAATGATGAAGAGTTTTCCATAAGTTGATACAAATTTCATGGATTCAATCTTCTTTCACCAATTCTTGAATATCATACTGAGATTTTTCCAAAGGCCAGAACATGACTAGTATTTCCCCTTTATCCAATTGTTTCCTCATGTTTAACACATCTTCGTCATCTTTTACTAGAGGTTTCTCCACTTGGTCTGACCAAAGTGGATGCTCTGTATTGGAAGAAAAATGTCCCAAGGGAGGTTCAGAGAATGACCATTCCCTTGAGATTTCCTCTGTTTTAGAAATTTTTTCACCTCTAAATGACAAGGCATCAGACATGACTTGCCTTGTGTTTTCAAGTGCCTTGAGATAGGAGGGATTTCTTGTTGTTACATTGTCAATTATGGAATTTCCTTAAAAATGCGAAATAATACTTCGGAGAGGACTTTTGAAGTGAATTCTATCATGGGGTGGATTACTATGTTGGATTAATTTAAGGGATAAATCTTCATGCTCCTTGGTCTTCTGGACACACGGAGGGTTTCCATGGATCTCATTCAGATATAGGCACTCTGGATTGACCGAATTTTTATGAATCAAGCCTTCATAATGAAGTTTATGATGATAAAATTCAGAATTACAACTACCACTCCCAAAATTTGGTAATGAGAGGGTAAGATCTTGAGATGTAACATATAAATGATTGAGGGCTTCAAGAAATCCAGCACTAAGAGGAGCTAAAGCACAGCATGACTCTTGATTTTCCAACGGTGTTTGGAAAGACTTCTTTTTGAATGTTATATTATACTTAGTTGGGGCCACCTACTAGGATAAGTGGTTATAATGGGAAGGTGTATGTGCCTACTTTGGAGTAGTTACTGGAACGGACCGATTAACTCCAATTGGAAAGGGTGTTTGTTCCTGATCTTATTGTCCATATGAGATGGGGGCATATGCCCCATGACCCTCCTGAACTAGAACAGAGGTGTGTATCTGCTCTGGGATGGCATACCGATGTGTCATCCCATATGAGGGGACATATTTATATGTCTGTTCCCCTAATACTACTGAAGTAGATAAAATATCCTGGCATGCTTCCAAAATATGGGAAAGAATATGTGTCTTCCTTTTCAACATTGACAAGATGTGTTTGGTAACTGCAGCAGCCGGAACAGGAATATATGTCCATTCTGTATCGGGATTAGGTGTATGTGCCTGCCCTGGTCATCCTTTTCCTATCAATGGGTGTTGACACTACTCATGTTTGGGGGCAGAGAGTTGGTTCTGCCCCAAATTTGTCAGCGGAGCTTTCCAACTAATTTCTCTGGGTACTACCAAACAAGACTGTTGGCAGACTTGATGAACATTGGTAGGTGTATGTGCCTGATTATTGTTTCCCATCACGTATGGTTGATTTACTTCCTTCAATATTGGCAGAACATACTTCTGACAGAATTGGTGATTGTAGACAGGTGTATGTTCCCGTTTACCAGTTACCACCACATTAGATTGGCGAGCCTCTTTAAATGCAGTCAGACGAGCCTGTTGACTGGATGATAACTTGTAAATAGGTGTATGTTCCTATTCACAGTACTCCACCGGCTTTATCGGGTGGTATTGGTGGGTTGTTTTCAGACAAGAATGTTGAGAAACAAAATTAGGACGAGCGGGTGTATGTGCGCATTTACTGATTTCCATCAACTTTGATCGATGAAATTCTTTGGAAGAGGTAGAGGTGAGAACCTTCTCCCTATTGACCAGATGTTATCCCTATAAATTCGTCTTATGTGCCCGGGTCTGAGAGACCTGGGCCGAATGTCTAGAGGCAACACCCCCATTATGTTGGAGGTGCACTACCACGTGATTCTAGTGGCGATTGCTGATGGGATTCCTCATGAAGGACTCCTGCATTCTTGAATTGAGGCCTTGAGTGACCTCTTGATCCACCTCCCTATAGTACAAGAGGGACTGATTGTTGTGTTCTATGGATAATGACCCGAAATGGTTGGAGACGGTGGTTGGCACAGTTTTCTTCTTGATCACTGGTCATCGTTGGCCAGATGATCAAGGATTGTTGTTGACCTGGAGGGCCTGTCAAGTAGCCTCCAAAGTCAGGATTGTACCATGTTGGTGATATTCCTTTACCTGCACATTAGAGACCCAACTTTGAAGATGCTGGGTTGGTGATAACGTCCTTCCTGTGGATGGAGATCCAGCTTGATCATCATTCGGGAAGTTCACAGATGTTGTCTTGGAGAAAGCCATTCTTTGGATTAAAGGGAATTCTGTGGACAACTGAGAACAAAAACAAGCTCTATTAAAGTGACATCTTTTTATATGGATACATACATGATTAATTCCTTTGTCTGGCCTTCCTTAATCAATTTATAGGGGCCTAACATGTGGGTAACATTATTAACTTGGTTAAGTATTCACGTCGGGTTCACCATTTTTGTTTTGTAGTTCCTTGAAACATGTGTCCTACTTTGAAGAATCACTGTTTTCAGGCGGTTTCCATTGGATATATTCATTGAACCAGAAACTTCAAATAGTTCTTTATCCAAAGAGGACCTACTTTCCAAAGGCAGGTGTTCATTAAGTTTTGAACTTTATGATACTTAAGAACATGCGTTGGTCGAGAGGATGGGAGGTCAGACTCATCACACCCTTTTGGGGGGAATTATTTTGTACTCTAGGACTCTCTTTAAAATTGAAGTTTTTTTTATGAATCCTTATTAATTCACCAATTATATCATAATTATCCCTTGGAATCTAAAATCACTTATTAACATGTGTAACAATTTATAATCATCCATATTTATTCGAGGTTTTCCATCAATGGTATCCTCTAATATACTGATTAGAGGTTCTTTTTAATCATCATTGTGATGATACTAGTTTTTAAGCCTCTCAGGGGGGAACTCTAGAATTTATTGTCATCCAGGGAGATGAAGGTTTGTTTTGATCTTAGGATCATGCTCATAAAATGAGCTACCTACGTATCCTTGTGAAGGGAATCAGAACCCTCGTAGTTTGGTGCCACTTAATGGGACACATAATACCTTTTAAGGTCATGTGATAAGGACCTCTAAGAGGAAGGTGCTTAGTTAAAACTTTAGTGTGGGACTTACGCTGAAGCAGCCCAAGGAACTTGGAAATGATATGGGTTTCCAAGTAAGATCAGACCCTATTTTGGAATATGGCCCAAGGAGAACAGGGTTGATTTGAAGTTTTGGTCTTGAACCTCAAGGAGGCTTCCTATGTATCCCATATGGATGGGAATCAAAGCCCATGTAGTTCGATAAATCCCATAGGAGAGTATGGTCCTCTGAAAAAAATGAGTTTGGGATTACTTCCCAAAAAGGATGCCTTGATGATTTGAGGATTGAATTTGGGACTTATTTCCTAAGGAGGATGCCCAAATTGGGGGAATTAGTGTTGGATTCTTGAGGAGGATATCCAATGAGCTCGGGCCCTAAAAGGGCATCCTACGTATCCTGGTTTGAACAGGAATCAGAGTTCTCGTAGTTCCTTCAATGAGTGTTTATGCACATGTTGTAACAATCATGTATCTCTAGGCCCACGTGAGTCATGCTTGGTGTGACAAACAAGAGAATGTGAAAGATTCAACAATGAAACTTCACACTTTCAAATTTTTCGTCCATGCTAATGGAGGAGGGAGAACCTATGGTAGCGACGATGGAAGAAGGAGAGGTGAAGAGACTTTCCTCTATTCTCTTCACATTGGACAAAGGGTCTAAATGGAAGGAATAAGGGGTGAAGGTGCGGGGCTTATACCAGAATGGATTCCCTTCTATTGGTCTTGGTAGGAGAGGGATACTTATCATATGCTTGTATGGAATAGCAAGTGGGAAGTGTAACTTCTCTACTAGAGACCTGAGGTTCTGGGTAATCTCTTCACAAAGGGAGAGGTCAGGACCCAAACCCCTCTCCAAACAGGGAACTTCCCAACACTGTTCCTCGGATAAAGGCCCATATGACTGCAGATTTACAAACCCACAAACATCCCATGAATCATAACCCCATTGTGGAACAAATGTGGGAAACCTCTGACTGTGGAAGTACAAACCCAAATAGAAGACACACTGATGTGCCTTACCCAAAGGTTTGATAAGTCAGGATGTTTTAGTGGAGGCTTCAACTTATCCCCTTTCAGATAAGGGAACCATGGAAGGAGATACCCTACCATGAATGGATTTTAAGAATGGTACTTGAGATGATCGTGTAGTTACCTCGTGCAGGTATGTCACGTAGGTACCCCACATTGCTATATCGCGCAGGTATAGCGTGCAGGTGTACCGCGCAGGTATACCGCGCAGGTATACCGCACAGGTAGGGCACACGGGTATACCCCATAGGTATGGCTGATGACTGAAGAATGTGAAGAATTTTAGAAAATGCTTTTCCCCTTTAATTATCTCTTCTCTTATAGTTTAGAGAGCTACCTGAGACAATTTGGGGGATCTAGGCAAAAGAGCTACACAATGGGAGCTTTAGAGAGTCTTTCGCTTTTTTTAGTCCTGAAATGGGTAGCCCAAGGGCTCTATTTATAGGAACGGATGCAGCTTGGCTGAAGAAATGGTGCCCACGTAGGTACTTTGTGCAGATCCAACAAGTAGATGCTTTGTGTAGAGACATAAAAATTTTCCACCGTAGAGGTCAGCTACAAAGGTCGGCCGCGTAGCTCGGCCGCGTAGCTCGGCCGCATAGCTCCGTAAGGCGGCTACATTACAAAGTGCTTTTGGGGGCATTGTTGATTTTCCTTTGTACTCTTTGAATCTCTCTTTAGGATTTGAAATATCGAGATTTCTCTTTAGAGTCTTTTTTGTTACTTTCTCATGTAGTGTCAACAACCAACTATAGCAGCATCAATCATATTTCGATCAATAGGAATTAAACCTTCATAAAAATACTAAATTCAAATTTGATCACTTATTTGGTTGTGTGGGTAACTTGAACATAACCTTTTAAATAATTCCTAATATTCATGTAATGTTTCCTCTTGTGATTCCATTATACCACAAATTTCTTTCCTTATAGTTGTAGTTTGAGAGGCTCAGAAATAGTTTTCAAGAAAAAAAACGTCTCTTGTCCGCCCAGCCTCTAATTGGTGATTTAACATATAAAATCCAGTATTTTAAAATATATTCTAATGAAAAAGGAAATTCTATTAGATTTAATTTTTTTAATCCACATTTTTAGGTTTTAATGTAGATTACACAATAATAAATTCTTTTAAGTTCTTATGAGGATCTTCTCCCACGAGTCCATGGAATCTTGGAAACAAGTGAATTAAACAAGATTTTAGCTCGAAATTGGGGGCCCTTCTTGCATATGAATGTATGTAGGTTAGATATCAACATCTGAAAAGGTTAGTTATTTTAGTGTTGATTGTTTTTATCCATGTTATACATGTTAATTTCATGTTCTAATTTGGTTCTAGAAGAAGAGGGGTTTAGAAAAAGTCTTAATTGGTGGTGTGTCCTATTTCAAATGGTTGTCTTGTGAATCTTGGTGTCGCTGATGTAGGCTCCTCTCCGGTTCGAGTTCAAAATATGGTAACTCTCCCAAAGTAGAACATTTCATGAAAAAAACATAAATAAAAAATAAATCAGATAAAAAAAATATATGAAAAGGTATAAGATAAAACAAATAAATATTTACAAAATTTACAAAAAACATATAAAAAACACGCACTAAAAACCAAAGAACTCCGCATAAATAGAACAAAAATTTGGTCATGTTGTCATGACATGTCAAATTGATTATTTTTTTAAGGATGATGTATAGTCTAGGTCGGACCCTATGTCATCTCTCAAGGAGAATTGGTAGTTTATAATATGTATTTTTAATAAAGATTACTAAAAGAGGGTGTGATTTTGAAAACAATTTAAACATAATAAATTAAGCAAAATGGTTTAAAAGTTGAAAGACCAAGTGGATTTTAAAAAAATATGAGATAAAGGGGTCATTGTAATTTCACTACACACATTTCAAGTTCATTGTTCTTAGAGATTCATTAAATTTTGGAGTAATTATTTGGTTGAAATTAATTGGAATCCCGATTAACTCCTAATCTTTTATTTTAATGCTTAAATAACCAAACATTGACATAACAATCATATTGTAAAGGTCCATCACTTATTCATGGAATAAGAGCTTCCAAATCAGATTGAAATCTCAAGAAGGTGGGTATTAAAATGATTCTTGTTCTTTCCAATTGGAACAACACAAGTCACGCACTCAAAACCCCACAACAATCACGTAGAAATTAAGAGGATAACATTCACATGCATCAAAACAAGAATTCAAATATTAAATCACGTATGATAAATGGAATTAAATGTTTAAACACCCAAATTAATCCAAAACAGTATCTAATATATGTTTCAAAACACCCTTGACATGTGTGTAGCTCACTCACAGCAAACGCCTAGTGTTTAGCTCGACATCGCGAGGAGGAGGAAGCTCGGGTGAATCTCATTCTTCATTTCAGCTCTCCCTTTGAGGATAGAGATATCCAGAACCTCCAAGGGGATGAATGGAATCATTAGGAACTTATATTTTTCAGCAATTCCCTCTCTTGTTCGAACTTCTAAATGGGGATCCCAAGGTTCCATTTTATAAGAAAATTGGAAGGTGCTTTTGAGCACCCTGATTTCGGGAAACCACTTGGCCCATGGTTTTCGATGGACAGACAGTCTTATCTTCCTTTCAAAAAACTAAAAACTTGTAGCCCCAACTCTTGGATATATAAACCAAATTTTTTCCACTATTTTGACAATCAGACCTAGAAATATTGACAGAACACAAAGCACCACTTTTGAAATCGTGCAGATTCGGTGTTCTAGATAGATCAGTCCAAATAGGCCACCAGATGACCGAATTAGGCTTGGGTTTCTTCATATTAAATTTCTCCAATTTAATTTAGGAATAGAACACAAAATTTCATCCCATTTAGATTCATAGTTTAGTAGCAGAATGTGGTTGAGTCCACTTGTGTGCATGGATCCTGCGCAGTTTGGCCCATTTTTCTTGGACATCATCATGGACCCTCAAAATCACATCCTCCTTCAATGAAATTATCAAAACCAGTAACAATTCCCTTTTTAACAGTGATAAATACAAAATAATGGAATAAAACTTGAAGTTAACTATTTTATTATTTTTATAATTTTCAATACAAAAACTAGTTTAGCACAATGGTGTAAGGGTGAAAATGAAACAGTGAATCATAGTGCAATCATGAGGTTTGTTACAAAATCCTAACATTAATACTTCTTATCCTTGAGAAAAATAAGAATATATCACTAGGGGACCATTATATCCTTGGAGACCCAATATCAATCATTTTCTAAATGATGCATCTAAAAAAATCTTACTCACTATAAATAATCCCACGTGAAAGGCATCAGTTGTTCCTCTATTAAACTAACTTCCTTTTATATCTCAATAGTATAATGCATTTTAGTGATAATTCCTTAAACTATTTGAGATTTATTAATCATAGGGACATTATTTAATTATTAAATTTGTTTTATTTTACCTTAACATTTGACGTGTTCGGCCCATATAAGATTGTCATTAGCTCTAAGCTACACCCAAGCATCACCCGAATATCGATAAAAAATTTCAAAAATATCAGTAGAGATTATATCTATATTGTAAAATATAAAATTATTCATACATTAACTAGAGTTACTAAAATACATAATTTTTTATCCATACATGGATTGATCACCAAAATCCTATATTATAACAATTTCCACACACACTGACTCTACCATAAAACCACCAAAAAATACTCAAATTTGTTATTTACTCTAGAAACAAATATAATCCAATAAATTACTTAAAATATTAATAGTAATACCATATTTATCACCTTGGGTTCTATAAATCTTGTCACCTTAATGGTTACCAAAAATTCACCCGACCCTCAGGTCAAACCACCAAGTGATCTATGGAATCATATCCACCATAATGTTTTCCATATCATCATCCTAAAAACCCAACACCTAACTACTAAATTATCATTGTAACTAATACCCATGATCCCTTCTTTCCATATCCAAAAACCCATACCCCAAACCTTATTCAAGGATCTAAGGAAATTATGGTTCCCTACACATCCAATATTCTACTCTACTAACCATGTCATCAAAAACTAAAATATCTATGAACATATCAAACAGAAACTACTTAAAAAACAAAAAAAAACATCTATAAAGGCCTTTATATAATCTAAAATGATATAACCCTCAATATATACACAAAAATAATTATTTACCATTACTACTATAGAATATTTACCTTAAGCATGTAATCTCTGTACTTTCCCATGAGAATCCCTAAAAAACTTTATGAATTCCCCATATTGTCTTAGGAAGAAACTAAATTGGTTTATTTGAACACTGAGAATAGAAATATCCTATAATTATATTCTATAAAGACTTAATAATGCATAGACTTTTATGTCATGGAAATGAATCACTATTACACCTACTGACCCAATAACCAATATCCTAATGTTCACCAGCCAGACTCTATGTGGGTACAACAATTATTCTACTCCCAGCAAATTCCTAAGGTAAGTGAACCTATACCACTACTAAAAGTTCTTGATTAACCATGTCAGTATTAAATCTATCATAAAATATAGAATGTAACTTGATATTTAATAATTTATACACCTTTAATTTTAACATTAATTAATCCTCCCTATCATATGTGACACCTTCATATTTCAAAATTAATGTTTAACATTCATCTATCTCGGAATAAGAATCTATCTAAAAAGAAATTGGATATTATCAATACAATTATTGGAGTCTTTATATCCCAATTCACCCCCAAAATCTATATATGAATAATATTATAATTCATGAATGGATTTGGAATCCATCACTTATCCTTCAAAGAGTTACTTATCAAAATCCATGAAGACCCTCAATGTACTTACTATGAAGGACCTATCCATATGGGTATTATCTCTAAGAGGGGAATCTTTCATCTCTACCTGATGCTCTAATGAATAATTTTAATCTAACATCATCATATATAAACAAAATTACCACCCAAATGATCAATTTACTATGATTCATAAAAGGAAAATATAGAAAAAAAATAAACCCTTAGAATAAAATCATTTATACTACATCATCATTCAATTCACTTTAATTCCCACATGAAAAATCCATAATTGTTCCTTTGTCATCCATGATATCTAAGAATATTACATACCCCACTTACTATGTTAGTTGTTTTTAAATAGAAATTTTTTCCATACTCTCTAATTACCAACTCAAGTATTAATATCATGCCTACCACCATACAACTCTCACTCACTTGCCTCCATGGTCTAGTGAGAACCAACTTACTAAAGAACTCACAAAGAATCACTCAAAATAATTTAAACTCTAACATTTCCATTATTTCAAACCAAAAACCTTACAATAGAGTATCTTATCCTAATATTTTTTTACCTCACACACACACGTAGTTAGGTTGGCAATATAAATGATCCAACATTGTCTGCACCATAAGATATTTCACAAAGCGCTATAAGTTTTTTTGATCCCACACATACATAAGGCAATACACATCACTATCCTACCCAATTTATGGTTTTCAAACCACAAATTAATCATTTTCCTATATCAATCCATAACTAGGTATATAATCCCTATATAAATTTATACCCTAGGAAAAAATTATTTGTACTACCCACTCTTGGTATATTATCATATATGTGTGGGTATCAATAGGATTATCATATCAAAGACATAACTATTGAAATATTTTCTATTGTGTTCAACTAATTAATATGAATCTAATAAATTATTTGTAAAAACGTTGAATAATTCATTATTTATGTTTTAGCTGAGAGAAACCATTTTTCTAAAATTTATATCCATGAACATTTTTTCAAAAATGTTTTACTAAAATGTTTATTTTTTTAAACCACTTTCCAACCCAAAATAGTCACACACATGTTAGGTGAACTTATATAAAAAATATGATTCATGTGTATGTTTTTTACACTTTTATTGATTCCACATTCATGTTGGTCCATGTCTCAATTTGTTATGATCGAAGTCCCACATTACTTAATTCCAAAGGTAGGTGGTCAGTCGCCACCAGGAGTGATGGTGCCAGCTCCTTAATAAAAATGGGATAATGGGATGTCAACCCTTATCTCCATGGATTACTCTATGGATTTTACTAACTAGTTTGGGTCACCCATATAAACTTAATACATGCTCATGAATCTTTTTCCCATTAACATATTTATGTCAAAACTAGTCAAGTACATTTCTTGTTGTCATAGTAGGGAAATAAACTTACAGTTAGAGATGATGAGTGAATTGATCATGTTTTCTATCTAAAAATATATTCCTTATGTAATAATATGATGTCATATTATGTTCATCACATAAATAACCTTAGTATTATCACTTAAGGAAACTCATATTGGTTACCTGAGGAATCTTACACTTATTACACAAAGAAACTTATACTCATCACATAAGGAATCCCATACTCAAAACATAACACATTCTATGATCATTACATAGGTAAAATTATTCTTGTCACATAAGGTATCCCATTGTCATCACATGAGGTATCTATTTCTCATCATATAGGGAAATAATCCCAAGCTCGTCGCCTAAGGGAAGAGAAGGGATATCTCATATTCATTAGATGGTATTATTATTCCTTTCACATAAGTTCTATTAGGATTATTACCTAAATCACCTAGCACTTGTCTCCTAGGGATATTTTTTCGATGCATTAGTGAGGGTTATTCCTATGCTCATCGATTATAAAACCTCATGCTCATCACATAAGGAAGAAATTTAGTTAGTCTTGTCACCAAAGTGTGGGAATAGGTTAACATTCATAGGGGATGAATCTACATACACTCATCATGTAAAATCATACACAAGTCAAATTCTATTGGGGTGAATCTATATTCAATAATCATATAAGTCTAAGAACAAGTTTAATGTTTAGTGGGGATTCCCTTAGAATATAGTCTTATAGTAACTAAGAGAGGTTTGATGAGAGGTTGAGTATAATCAAAAAAATGATATGGATTCAGAGATATCTCCTCCTGATGGGGATTTGTAATTGTGGTAATATCAAGATTAAACCTTAAAAAGACATCATATGTATCCTTCTAGAAAATAGTAATCAAAACCCTTTAGTTCAAGTCACACAGTTTAAGATAGTGTTATAGAATTGGTCCATGTAGTTTAGTTACATGAAGTAAGGAAACTTATGTTGAGAAAGATACAACATAAATGGATGGAATGGGGCTTACACATTGGTGTTTCGCAGTGGGGATCATGGATCATTAAGTGGACCAGGGTTTAAACCACTAATGGTAAACTAGTTGGGGATTAATCCTAATGGTAGGCCTAAGGTATTTCTTAGGGTCTAGAAGGATATGTGGTGGGGCTTATACATATGTTGTGTTACATTTCCAGTACTTGAGATAAATTGGAATAGATACTCCCCATAACCTACTTAATGAACTATTTTTTAGGGTGATAGAGCATATTCTTATGAGGAAAAAGGTGATTAAACCTTCCATTCTCTGGTTAGTGTTATGGTCTTGGGCTTGAAAGAACACAAATACAGTTGCACCAATGGAATTTTTATGAGTAATCGCAAATTGGGTGGTTGTGGGTACCACGAAAATTAAAAGTTAATTAAATTATATTTAGTTAAAGTAATGATAAAGGGAGGAATATACTATGTATTTTCACATAGGTTTGGAGTTTTAAAAAACATGAGTTTCATGAGACTTGGGACTCCAGCATAGATGCTTTTCATAGAAGACCATGGTATGGGTTTCATGCATGTAAGGCATTACATGAATCCATTTTTTCTTGTGAGTCTCAAAATTATATCTATAATTTGTATCCTTTAAGGAAGTTAGATATGAGAAAAATCATCTCAAGTGAAATACATCACTTTTAAGGACTTGTGTGAGGTGATTCGCCTTACATTCTCACACATTGGTATCTATGGGGGTACTGAGTTTCCTGAGTGTACAGATGTTTGAGTAACATGAACTGAGAGATTTAACATCAGAATTATAAAGTTTTAAACCTTTAAATAGTGATATGAGGGTGTATTTATAGGCCTCAGTCTTTAATTTTTGGAATACATTCATATTCACATAATTCTAGAGTTGCACTGCACTTCTGGTTACATACTCATAAAACTCTGATTTTAATGAACTTGTGAACTTTATTCTAGAACTAATTATATCAGTAGTATTCACATAATACTTTTATATGTGTGAACATTTGTACTTTTATGGTTCCTCAAGTTATATACTAATACAACTAGGTTAGTGTGAGAGTATGAATAAATTATTTATATATGTTCAACTTTGAACGGCCATTAATTTTAATCTGTAAGTATGTTTGAGTTATAATACTAGAAAAATTGAAGACTATAAAATTGACTATACCCTTTAATATAGGATTATATAATATAATGTGTTTTTAGGCTCAAATAAAACCCTAGAATACCCTTAAAATGGTTTTTTTCCTTTTATGACTTTTCATCAGCATTAGATGTAATCTATGGCCAACTTTTGAAGGGAGGTTCTCACCATGAATTCCTAAAAATGAGTAACATTTTTGAGTTGTATCCATCACTAAATTAGTTATTATTTATGTAATACGTGGATATACTATTTTATTCTTATTTAGATATTTTTCCTCCTTGATAATTTTTTGACACATTTTTTAGAATCAATAACCCTCTCAAAATTTGGTCTAATGATGATGAGGAGTGTGAGGAGGATCAAATTATGAGGCAATTTCTGAAAAATCCACATCTTGAAGTTCCAATTATCTTGATCTTTTTGAATAAAAAATATACCAAATCCTATAATCTCGTTTGATTAATACTCGATGTGAGAAATTAGAGACAAAAATAATATCATTCAATTATACAGGAGTGTCAGATGTGGGTGGATGGGTTAGGGTCTAAATATCACAACAACCACAATGAAGGAAACCCATATGGATAGATAATTAGGTTTTTGTGATATAATAAGATTTGATTCACCCAATAAATGTATATGATACATGATAGAACAATACCATGGGTATTAGAATTATACTTGAGAAAAGGGAAATTGGGGGAAAGGAAGTTTTAACTCTGTGAATATGAAATGACAAATGAAAGGGGGAAGATAGGTTAAGGATGGCCTTTTACTGAATTTAAAACATGGGTTATACTATAGTATTAATAAATATATTTCCTTTGGGACATGTAACTTGGATGGTTTGTGGTAATTTATAATGTCGTTTCATCACTATAGGGGTGTCCATTTAGAAAGTCTTATAGTGGTTCCTCTAAAATGTTTACCCTAAATGGTATTATGGACTTTGGAGAATTATTACATCATTTTAGGGGAGATAATTTATAAATTGAAGTAGATTTTAATCAAAAAAAAGATTGAAATATTTTTTCTTCTTAAAGAGAAATATTATTTTGAATTTGTCAAGAACTTTTAGGACCATGTCATCATGAATTATGTATATCGATTAGGCATGCCAAACATGTGGAAAGAATATAGGTTAATGAGAAACAAAAAAAATTCAACCCATGTGAGACAATATCATGAGGTTAGATCATGCTCTAGGGAATAGATCGAAATTATATCTATGGTTACTAGGTTTGAGGTCACACAGCCTTGAACAAAAAGGGGAAAATGTTTTAAGGTTATATAGCTTGTAATTTAAGGGGAAATTCCTTTCAATTTCATATAATAAATTCCATATTAATCCTTTTAAGATGTTTAAATTAAGACCAAAGTGTGTGCCTTTTAATTTTTTTCAACCAATACCAAGGGGATTCTGAATTTTAAGGTTATACAATTTTGACTATAGGGGAAGATAGTCTACCTTTCTCATGCAGAGAAGACACTATTTAAATTATAAGTCCCTATGCAAATATAAAAACCTCCAAGAAATGTTACATAGTTTAAGTTTATATTTTTTATACTCTATTTCCCTTACTTAATTTCAGGGAACTCGAACCATCCCCTTATAGGACAGATTTTTCTAGACATTAGGTGGGAAGAGGTAACCCAGTGGGAAAAAAATTCCTATATGAGATAAAGGATACAAGTAACTACTGCTTAGTCTTTGGATAAGAGATTTATGAGTCTCTACATATCCTATATATTCGAAATAATGACACTCATAATTATTAAAGATGTAATATATCTCTACAGATATGGATCATGTGTAGGAGAAGAGAGGATAAGTACACAGATACTTTAGTGGGAGAGAGGCAAAGAGACCTAGCATGAATTAAATTAGGGTATCATCACTAGGAAAAAACCAAGTAAACATTCACGTGTAGATCTGACTCATACACAGAGAAAACGGAATCATCCTAGAATAAGGTGATGAATATGGTCGACCTGAGTCAGAAGAGAAGCCTAAGTACTATGATGAAATGAGATGGAGTTCATGACTATGTCCGAAAAAAGGTGGATGAACATTACTAGATATCATATTAAGTGGGAATCAAGCCACGTGTAGTTTGAAAAAGGACAAGGTAGATGACCAACACCAAAGGCAGGGTGTGGTTGGAGACCAACACCACATACGGAGGGTCTTCTTGAGTAAGTAATAAAATATCATGTAGTTTTAATTCATTTTATGCAAAAATATTTTGTAGTTTAATGTCATATGGTAAGGGTTTTTAACACAATATTTAATGTTGTATGATGAGGATGAGAGGGGGAACCTCAATCATGAAAGTGAGGAAACCAACCCAAAACTCATAAACTCATGTAAGTCATCCTATATGTGAGAAATAAGGACCAATTGATGGTTACCCATAGCACATTATAATGTAATATAAGAATTGATGGGTTAGGGTTAGAATGCTACGTCAACCACTAGAGAAACCGATAAAAAAGGGAGACTGGTTTGGAAGGATTCAATAGGACTGGTTCACCTTACAAACATATAAAAATGTATGAGAAGGTAAAAATAATGGTGTTAATACTCTACTCGGTTGAGGGGGATTGAAATAATGTAAATCATAAATTTTATAATTGAAATTACAAAGGTTTTGAAAAATAATATGAGTATGACTATTGACCAAATTATAAACATCGATTCCACTATCATATCACCAGGAATAAAAGAAACAAATTAGAGATAATCATTAATATTTTCATCAAAAAATGGTTCTCATCATGTTTCATACAAGAATAATCTAGGATGTATATGTTGTATTAGATGTTGTCCTTTAGAGTGTTGTTTCATCGCCATAATGGATTCTATTTGAAAATGAATGGCTAATGGGTAAATTCAAACTTTGGGGACACAAAGATTGAAGATAAAGGAAAATGATCAAGGGCATGTTAGAGCACCCTAGGGATACACTATTATTCATCTAGTATATCAATGGGGTACAAAAGGCCTCATGGAGTTGCAAACACACAATATACAACTACAAGTTTTTATAGTTCCTTAGGGATGAAAAAATGGTCCCTAGGGATATAGAGTTTATATTCTTCTTACCTAGACTGGGGGTGAGGCATTGTATACAGTATAGAGCAAGTAAATAACCTAAAAACTGGGATTTGTGCATCAATTTTAATTTTTAAATCCCTATGTATAACTATAACAACTTATAAATGTATCAATGTAATTTCCCTTATGATTATATAAATGTTTCATATTTAGTATTGTATTATTATATAAAGAACATGAACTGTATAATATAAACAATAAAATTTTATTATATTAACTTGAACATTACATTAAAAAAATAAATATATCCATAAGAATTTAAAGTGTTACAATGAGACAAAAAATATAAAATAAGATAACTATAATATGAAAATTTGGTTCTGCTTGATCACCTAGAATGATTACACTCATCAACAGCATAGTAGAAATGAAGCATAATATTTGTAATGAAATATTTATTTTGAACAAAATAATATATATAACCTTGAAATAAAATAGAATTTAATGAATAATTAATGGAATATGATTCATCTATAGAAGGTAGGGAATCCATATGATCATTACAAATATGATAGTTGGAACAGAAATCTAACCATTGTAATAGTAATATAAAATTTAGGAAAAGTAAACTGACCATTAGAATAGTAAAATTACCTATGTAATCGTAAAATAATATTTATTTGTATTATAAAATGAAAATATATATAATTTATATCATGATACAAATAAATTAGTATTTTAAAAATGATAACAAATGTTTGGATTTTTGTAAAACACATATGTTTTATTTATATCTTCATGATGAATTTAATAATTTAAAAGAAAGTTTATTTTCATAAATTGTGTTTTAAATATAATATTAAGTTTTATTATAATGATAACATAATTTTATGATACCATAAGTAGTTTCTCAAAAGGTCAAAAAATTGATCATAATATAAAAATTGATATTTTTAAAATAAATATGTATTTTATTTTAAAATTAATCTTAAAATAATTATAAAATTATTTTCATAAAATGGATTTCATTTTTGGAATCTACACATCTAAAAATTTTTAGGGTGACATTTTTGTATTTTTATAAAATTGTTGAATTTTTGTGAATAGTGAAATATGGTAAAATGAGGTATCTAATATTATAAGCTAAATATGTGAATTAGTGAGTCATGAATGATTTAAGAAACCATGACATCAAAATCACATAGAATAATTATTGTAAATAGTTATAATATTCATCACTATTATTATTCTTGAGCTAAAATAACAAACTAATGTCATATGGAAACATATTAACTACATGTCCAAAAATATTAAAGGAACCCCAATAAATTCATCACGGTTGGAAAACACTTCTAAATGAACTTTTGGATACTAAAAACATCTTGAACATATGGAAACATATTAACTACATACCATTTCACCTCAAGAGTTATGAAACCATTCCATAAAGACTCTCATAATTACCAAAAAAATAATCTGACCATGGAAACATGAAATAAACATCCTTGGGATAGTTGAAACAAAAAGTATATCTCAATAAAATGACTCTAAATTATTATAAATTCTTAAAAATAGATTAAATATATTATAATAATGTTATCAATAATGTATTTAAAAAATAAAATTTGATAATTTAAGAGGTTAATTGAAAGTGTATAATAAATATATACATGAGGTAAGGGTACTTCCGAACCACCCTTCTTTATTTTGTGTCACAAAATTTCCCTTTAAACCTCAATTCATAACACTATTATTATAATATATTTCTTTAATACTCTATATATATGTTCTTATCACATATATATCTAGTTATCATGACCTTTATTTGTTAGGTATATAATTGTTTTTAAAGTTTTTCTTCTCAATTTCTATAATGAATTGTCTTTTAATCGAAGGTAAAACTCATTTTTTTCAATTAAATCCTTTTTTTTATCTTGGTAGACACGCCCTATGGCCTAAGGAAGGTTCTGGTAGCATCTAGGGCTTGTTCAGTTCAAGGAAATATAAGAATTTAACCAACATATTGGGATTCACAATTAGTGCATGGTTAGTACTAACTATGTGGCGTGATCATGCAGGGTACTCAGTGGCCTGCAATAGGCCTCTTAGTTTTTTGAAACTTTTTGAGCCTATGTGCTTGCCCATGCAAAAATTTGAGACATGGGGAAAGTGGGACTTCTCATAGATTGTGCACAGTTATGAAAACCATGTGCCTATTCCATATGGGTTCCCTCCTTGGATAGTGGAGGTAACACATTTGGCACATGGTTTAGCCAAAAATGCATCAAAACTGTGTGCCCCTATCAAGAAGGGTGATTTTATAGTTTTCCCCTAATTAATTATAAATCCTCACCCTCTATTTTCTCCTATCATTTCCAGTGGACCACACCTCCTCCCTATTCTATGGGTTCCTCCTTTTCCTAAATAGGATTCATGGTTACTCCTCCTCCTAGAATCCAAACGGATCATTGTCGAAATCATTGGATTTCTAGAGGTAAGATCTCAAATCCTATATCTTTTATTCTTCATTGCTATTCCCATCTCTTATTTTTTGGGTGTGATCTCATTCGAACTATTTTCATGGTGTTGGAATTATACTCTAGTTTATTTTATTATACTTCAAATATTAAGACAATATTTTATGAAGAGTTATCTATTTCCTTAAGGCGGGTGTTCTAGTTGTTTCCCTTAAAGTTTATTTGTTTATATTGTTCTCATCGTTGTGTGGCAAGCCGTACATGTCTACACATCACCTTAAAATGTCTTTTTGTTTTCTATGTTTGTATGAACATCTTATTATACTATCATTGACCCTTTATAAATGGTTATAGGATGTTCCCTCATTGATCGTCACCCTTTAGGATCGTCGACTTAAGTTTACCTACATATATAATTGATTAAATGACCAAACACCATATAAGTGTTCAGTTTTACTTGTAAATGGAATTCCTATCTTTCATGTACTTCTTAAGTAACCAACCACCTCCTAAGTGGGTTTTCATTAATTAATTATGAATTTATATGCCTTTATTATAATTTTCCTTTCCTTATAATTGAATGGATCAGCTTCAATATGGGTTTCCTTTCTTAAATGAACTAAATGGATTAACTAAAATGAATGATAATGGGAGGAAAGGGCATGCCAATTGATGTAGTTTTCATATATTGATTATATGAAATGTGACACCCATTTATATATTGGTCTTGATGATTATGATTCTTATGAGGTGATCCCTTAAATTATTATTATTGTTATAAGTATGACATTATTGTGGGGTGTTGAATGGTGGTTAATGGATTTATTGAGCATGAAATTTCCTAATCCCCAACATTGGGTGTTGAGCATGGCGTCTCTTATAGTTATACTTTTATCTAGGTTATGAGCATGAGTTTCCATGTTCCTATTTAATGTTATTTGGGAATTATCTCTCACCCCGCCTATCTTGAGTGATAAAAAAGATTTTTTTCATTAATCATTAGATTCAGGTCTTCTGCCCTTTGTTGGATCCTATAGTCTCTTTATACTAGTTATGGATGCTTGAGTTACACCCCCGGTCCAGCTAGAACCATGTATCGATGTATATGAATACTTATATCCTCACGTACCAAGTACATATACATGTATATGGTATATAATTATATATATTTATATATGTGATTACTATATATATGGTTTCTAGTCAGACTCTTACACCATCCAATAACGAAGTAGGTAGATCCAGTCGGGTGTCCAGTAGGAACCCGAGCCGGCTGGTATATATTTATTCATTATTGTTTATTATACATTATATCTGCACACTTTTATGTTATGTACACTGGATATATTATTTCTAGACATCGTTGGTAGTGTCCTACTCATATTTTATCTCACGCCCTACTTAGGATAACTTTGGTACCCAAGTAGACCTTATGTTTGTAAGTATGGATAATGGAAATCACCCTACTATATATTCTTGATTTGATTCTTTTTTTCATGAAGAATGGGAGAAAGAGAACAAGCATATGCTTGGGATGCTAGTGGAGCAATCATAGTCCTTTTTTTATTTTTTTATAGAAAGATGTATATGTTTGTCCCTTGTTTCCCCTTTTTTATATCAGCATGACATGATATTTTTGTGTATGGATCAGACTTCAAAATTTTACTATTATTATTATTAATGTCAGTTATTTGTGCTTCTATAGTTGATTATTGTATTTATTTTCATTGTAGAATCATTATATCTTTCTTTTATTGTTTCCTGTTATCTATATTATTTGTTGTTCCACTATGATATGATGTTATAGTATCCCTAATATACCACCATAGACCCTCACTTCTATTCATCAGCCTCTGGAATATGGGGAGGCATGCTTGAGGCCATGTGACCATCCGAGTCGAGGAACTAGATAAGTGG
Source organism: Viscum album (assembly GCA_963277665.1). Lineage (NCBI taxonomy): Eukaryota > Viridiplantae > Streptophyta > Magnoliopsida > Santalales > Viscaceae > Viscum > Viscum album. The sequence goes on along the minus strand of OY728161.1, from coordinate 2,115,284,932 downwards.
ATCCCAGGTCCGGATGTTACAAAGTGGTATTAGAAGAATTTTTTCGTTTTTTTCTTACTATTTGGATATTATTTAGGAGACTAAGATAAAATGGAATTTGGTAATGATCTTATGCTTTGGAGTATCTAACCCGCATATAAGGTAAACTCATTTTACCTAGGATGGGTTAATGTTGTTCTAATTTTTTCATGTTACAGTTGATAAAATTTTACTCTTGGGTGACGAAAATTATTTTTGGAATTATTATTATTGATATTTTTTTTGAATGGGTCCTTGGTTTTTTAAAGAAATAAATATGCATCCCATGTATCAATATAGGAACATTAGGACTAATATGTCATGAATTTTTCTATTTCATGACAACTTTATATGTGTTTTTTCTTGTTGCATAAAGTTAGTGCATGATATTACACATAAAAATGTGTTGAATTTTATTACTGGGAAAAGAAATATAATTGGATTAATTAAATCTCTGACACTAATATAAATGGTGTTTTCATATATATATTAGTGATGTCACCTTAATAGATAATTATACCATATTCTGGGTTATAGAACTATTGGTTCTGGATAGTGATATATGTATTTATATAAAGATTATGAAACCAGATGAAATTTAAATCTATAAAAGTGGAATGGTTACCACTAAACGGGATGACAATTGCAATGTAAAGTGTGCTTTCCTCTATACCTTGCACTTAAAACTCCATATAAAAAAACCCTCATTGTGTTATATGATACCTAACCCAGAACCCAAACTTAGTAGAGGGTATATGGGAGTCTCTTACATTCATATGGCCTTCTATGGTCTTCCCTACCTCTTAGACCTGGATTTTAGAGTAGGAAGAGAGGTGTGGTCTTTCATTGGAAGGATATGTACCTGTACTAGTTATCTATCTATAAATCCTTCCAATTTTGAAATTCTTTTCTAAGGCATGTGCTTTTAATTATACAATCATGCCACCATGACAACCTCATGTCATATACCAAGAAGGCGATGATGACCATGCATCTAAGGTGGAGGGCCATGAGCCTCCATTGATACCTCCTGAAGTGAAAACTATGAAACCTCCTACTATTATTGATATGGGCATCAATACCCAATTTTGAGAGGGTTTCTTCTACATGATGAAAAATATTAAAGTTGTTGCTCAACCTACCCCAATTATAGAAAATTTGACTCAAAAGTTTAAGCATCATAATCCTCCCACCTTTTTGGGGAATGGTGGACCACATGTTGTAGAGTCATGGATATATATAGGAAATGATTTTTATTTTTGATCATTTGAAGGAACATACAGATTGGAGTTCAAACTCACTACTTAAATGCTATGCGGTTCTTCCAAGCGATGATGAGATGTTATTACCCAAGTAAATTGACATCGTCATATGATCTGAGTGGGCTTACAGAAAATATTCTAGGATTTCTTCTTTCCACAAACTCTGAGGGATGACCAAGTTAGAGATTTCATGAACCTATAGCAGGAATCCATGACTGTTATGGAATATTCTGATAATTTTACTGATAAGTAGTGATTCAAACCTACTCTATCAAGTGACAAACTCCTGAATGTGAGGAGATTCAATGATGGGTTGGTATACGCCATCTGATCATGGGTCAATGTCTTCTAGTTGACCATTATTTCTATGATAGTCATCCAAGCCCTCATTACTGATCTAAATTTGATGCTAGATGACGGGGAAAGCCATGGTGTTTCGGAACCTAGATTATCTGGTACTTATTCTAGTGGATAAAAGAGAAGTTTTGAGGTTTCTAAAAGGGTAGTAGCAGCCATCAAACTCATATTGATATCTTTATTATCTATCACTATTGTGGAAGGTCGGGACATGTGAAACCTCAGTTTATGAGATATCCAATGGAATATAGAGGTTTCAGTGGTATGTGGAATATATAGTGATTCTGTAGTACTTTTCTATCAGTTCCTAGTGAGCGGGGATCTAAACCTACCCCATGTTCAGGAGTGGGGAAAAGAGTGTATTTCTAGGAAGGCTGTTGGAATACCATTGGCCACGTAGGATGAGGTGCTGGTTAAGGAAGAGGTAATTAACTCAGGACTTGCAGTGCCAGCAGAGCAAGCCTACGTAGGGTAGTTAGGTTGTGACTCAGGTCCATGTTATAGGCCAGTTACATGCAGTGCATCCTATGCTAGAGTTACAGAGCGCTATACATTCCACTTTTCTAGGTGCTATTCTAGTATCCTCTACTTTAGTGTATACTTTATTTAACATAGGTACATCACACTCTTTTGTATATGATGAAATTATAGAGAGTCCATTCCTCGAGATAGAACACTTTTTTGGTGTGATGACACTCGATACCACATTGGGTATTCGATCAAAGAGTGTTCACCGATGTAGAGATTGTCACCTAGATATAGGTAGATATAACTTCATATAGAATTTGTTCATCCTCAACATGATAGTGTTTGATGTAATTATTAGTATGGACCAGTTACTTTCCTATAAAGTTCATATTGACTGTTATCACCAAACTGTGACGTTTACATCACCATAGGGTGGTAGGTTAGTTTATAAGGGAGAATGGGATGTTCTTTTGACTTGAGTTGGAACCGAGAAGTAAAGGTTGGGTTGATCGACAACTTAGTTTCCTAGTCTCTTCATGGAAGATCAGGGGTTACGACCCACTATTTTTCTTATGAAGGTGGATATTTTTGGGCAAATCACCCATTATTACTTTCATGGGATACCTCCAACGAGAAATGTAGAATTCAACATTGATCTATTAATAGGACCAACACCAATGTCCACTCCTCCATATAGGATGGAACTTTTAGAGATTCTATATCTCAATAAATAGTTTGAAGACCTTAAGGATAAAAGATTTATACATCCCAAAAATTCTATATTGGGTTCACTGGTCCTCTTTTCTAAGAAGTCGGATGGTACCCTCAGTCTTTATATATATTACCGACGATTGAACCAACTTACTATTAAAAACCAGTATCAACTTCCTTGAATTGATGACCTATTTGATTAGCTCTGAGGAGAGAGTGTGTTTTCAAATATTTATTTGAGGTTGGTCTATCATCAGTTATATATCATGTCTTTATAAAAACCTCATACTTCTTTCCAGAGTATGTCTGGTTTTAGGACTACCTGGTAATGCTATTTGGTCTCAAAAACGTACCTTATGTTTTCATGGATCTAATGAATCAAGTTCTTCACCAATATATAGATTAATTTGTGGTAGTATTTATGGATAAAATATTTTTAAATACCCATAAATTTCAAGGAAATTTTTTTCTTGAATTCTTTGGGATTTTATGAGTACGCAGTTTCTGACGGCACCTGATTCCGAGGCCCAGAGTGCCCAGAATCAATTTCCGAAGTTTAGCTCACGTACGTTTAGTGAACGAATGAGCAGGTTTTTCTATCTTTTGAACCGGTGCTCAGAATTGAAATCCGAGGGCACTGATGAAACTTCAGCTCCTTTAATTGCTTAAGATTCCCTTTCCCGAAGGTGCGTTTTCTCGGGAGGAGTTGTTAAAAATTGAGGATTAAATGTGAAGTAAATAAAATTGTGGTACAATTTTTTTTCTTTATCTAATGGTTATATCCTACATGGGGTAGTTGGGGGGGAGGACCCACAATCCCCTGACTACCAATGTTAGGACATTTGTGAGGTGGGTCCCACACGATCCCCACCCCTTCACATTCCTTTAACTCCTCTAAACCCCCTCTAAAAGTTGGTAACTCTTCTTAACATGTTTAACTCCCCCATTAAGTGGGTGAATTCTCCTCTCCTCACCTTTCCCACATTAAATTATGCCAACACACACTTATTCAATTAATTTAATTAAGTATTTTAATTTTTTAATTTGAACCCTTGAAATTGTTTAATAAAATAAGAGGAGATTATTTTATTTTGGGGTTAGTTTTGTTGTTTTGGGAATTGGAGAAGGGGGAGAATTGGTTTTTTTGAAGAACTTCATCCTCCCGCAAAGAACATCATCTCTTCAATGAAGAACGACTCAACAACTCTGGTTTCTCCATCCCCTTCCTCCTTCGCGACAAGGGAAGAGACACTGATGCGGGAGTTCTCCATCGACGTGTAATCATCTTCTTCTCTATGTGATTAAAGAGAAGACGACGTTTCCTCGGGTGCACACCATCGACGACAGAAACGATGCTATAATTTGTGGAGCTTGCCAACCGCGAATTACTTTGTGAGGTAGGGGTTAATTCTTCGTTCAAGTATTATTTAAGGATATTTGTTGCTTAAATATTGGCCGGTTGTTATCAATATAACGGGAGGAGATCGGACCGCACAAACACGACCGATCCTCCCCCCCCCTTTTATAGTTGATCTTCATAGAGTTTTGAAACGAAGGCGACGTGGTGCCATTGCACCACGCAGGGATGATGAAGACCGCAGCTGGAGAAAGCCGCGACGGTGCAGCGTGGCGCCATCGTGCCATGCCGGTGAGGCTGAAGGAGGCCGCGGCCAGAAGCGAGTCGCGGCGGAGGAGCGCGGCGGTTCAGCAGGAGGCGGCCGGGCTCGGCCGGCCGCCGGCACAATAGGAGCCGAGACCCCCGCGGGTCCCGCGGCAGCCCTCACCGGCCAGCCATTATGTTCGACCGTTTCCAAATAAACCGGGGGGCGTAACCCCCTGTTTGTCCTAGGTCGGACCCCACCAGAAGGGGGGTCGCCATTTAAAAAACAACCCCCCCCCCTTCGCACCCCGTGGCTGGCTCCGAGCCAGGCCACAGGCCGCACCCAACTGAGCCGGACCCGGACCGGGGTCAGGTCGACCCAGTTCGGGCCGACCCACGGGGTATTGGGCCGGGTCGGACCGGGCCCAAACCCCCTATTTTCGGACAGATCCGTTCAAACGGCCATATCTGGGGCTATGGACCTCCAATAGACGCACCGTTAGTTGTGTTGGGATCCTTGGATTGAGATGATCGTTTTGGTATATTAAACTCAAGGTTTCAGAGAAATTTGGGTACGACCGGGTTGGTTCGAACATGAAACCAACTTGGCCCTCGGAGCGGAAACGCTTATAACTTGAGCTTCAGACATCCGATTGACATGTCGTCGACTTTGTTGGATTCCTCTTAGTGAGACGGTTCTTTTGTCTTACTCCGCTCTAGTTTTGGATGCATCTGGAGTATGGTCGGGTTGGTTTTAGCTTAAAAACCTACTGGGCCCCTTAGACAGAAAAGCCAATATCTCTCAGACAGGGTGTCCGATTGACGTGCCGTCTGTCACGTTGAGTTCCTTTTGATGAGACGGAACTTTGTGATACATCAAATCTAGGCTTTGTGACAGTTCATGTATCGACCCCTTGGCTCGTGGAGCGGACCCTCCTAGAATCGAGCGTGCTGTGTGCGGGAACCCTAGAGCTGGCTGCGACTACGACGATGATGGCGACTGTACTTGGATCCTCTGTGGGTTCGGCAGCGATGATGACTGTACTTAGATTCTACATGGGTTCGGCAGGAAGGACGACTGTACTTGGATCCTCTGTGGGTTCGGCAGCGAGGACGACTGTACTTGGATCCTCCGTGGGTTCGGCAGCGATGACGACTGTACTTGGATCCTACGTGGGTTTGGCAGCGACGACTTCTATACCTAGATCCTACGTGGGTTCGGCAGAGGAGATGATTCAGAGGCTAAATCTATCATATCCACCCCTCTTTGTGAGTAGTATACCTGTGTGAGATGAGTCTTGACTTTTAATCATTATCTTTGATAGGATTGACTTGTTATCCTGTGTGGATTGGGTTGTGCTTTCCTGGGTGGATTGGGGTGTACTATCCTGTGTGGACTGGGTTGAACTTGGGATCGTGATTTGGAGCAAAACTCGAATTGATGACTTAGGTATATGTATGGGAATATTCCTAAGTAGAGTTGGTTGATACTTCGTGATTGTATCTTTCCTTTGTGGTTTATCCTTCGTGGATTCTGGGAGACCTTCGGAAGTCTCGGGGTCCCTACTGAGTATCGTATACTCACCCCTGCATGGGTTATTCCCGCACTATGTTGTGTCGGTTGCAGATAACGGACAGCGCTGATCATGGTTGAGACCTGAGGAGTGCGACGGTACCCGGAGGTGGACTATCAGGCGGGACATACACGAAGTGGAAGACTAGACTCGAGGAGTCGATGAGACTATCTGTACTCACCCTTCAGGTGGGAGATCCGGAGGAAGTCTTGGTGGTTGCTGCTTACTTTATTAGCTGTTGTACTTTCTTTTCTCAGTTGTACTGTACTTTCATTTGGGTTTGTATACTGGCCCATTTACTTTCCAGAACTTACTTTTTTACTCAGTTTACTTAGTGTTTACTTCATCTTGCGTACTCTATGGTGTTTGTTTTCTTATATAAAGGCAATGTATTCCCTTTAATCCGGATTTATTCCTTTGGTGCTAGTCGACAGCCCCTGGACTTTGGAAGGTGGGCTTGGGGTAGTCACTGCACGGGCCCCGAGGATGGGTCGTGACAATTTGGTATCAGAGCAGTCGGTTCTACCACAGAACTCAGGACTCTGATAATTTCTTTCTGTGAAGCAATAGTGTTAAGAGTATTGGGTGTGGTTTTCAGTCTATGGAGTCTAGTGTTTGTGCGGTGGTCGACGTATCCATACACCAGGACCTTGATCTCGGAATTCTGATTGAGTGCACGAAAACACCGATTGCGTGTGTGTTTTAAGAAGTTTTCTTTGTGATTACTTGTGTCAGCTCACCAGGTATATTTTATTAACCGTGGCGCACCTGTTTCCCTTCAGGATGGCCCCACGACAGTAGCCAGCTAGGGTTCTGAGCTTTGTGAGAAATGGCAGCCCACCGAGCGACGAGGCCTCGGTTCAGGGCCCCATTACAGCGGAGGCACCAACGATACCTCTACCCACCGAGCCACCGATGCCACCAGCCCCAGCAGCTGAGAGTGAACATCGACTGAGTGCACTGCACGAGTTTCAACGTCATAGACTGCCCAGGTTCCGTGGGGAGATAGACCCTCAGGCAGCCGAGGATTGGCTGGAGGATTTTGTTCGAGTCTTCATATTAGTAGGGACACCAGTTGACCTCATGGCGATCCTTGCGGCGAGTCTCCTGCACGCAGCAGCAGGTAGATGGTGGATCCTGATGCTCCAAGTGCACTATGAGGCATCATTACTTTGGTCGGACTTCAAGAGCCTCTTCTGCCCGGAGTTCTTTCCAGCCACCCTCCATGTGGTGCACATTCAGGAGCTACTACAGCTGCGGCAGGGCAGCATGATAGTAGCCCAGTACTCAACAAGATTTACTGATCTCTCTCGCTACTCCACGGACATGGTATGGGACCCATTCTTCTAGGCCCGGACCTTTGAACAGGGACTAAGGAATGAGATCAGTGTTTCGATGATCTCCCTCAGTATTCTGACACAGGCAGGAGTACTAGAGCGAGCCTTACTTGTGGAGAGCTTCCTTGCTGAGCCTACGCTAGAAGCAAGGCCTACCGCAGGGTGACACGTAGCGGAGTCTTCTGCAGCCGGTAGTAGACAAATGTCACATAGGTCCAAGCGGACCATACCATCAGGTGGACGACCTCATGATACTGGTTTTCATGTGCGGGGCACACATGGTAGAGCCAGTCATACGAGAGGCAGGCAGTGCTATGCTTGCGGCGGGCAGGGCCACATGACTCGTGACTGCCCGAACCACCATGCAGAGGAGCAACAGACGGTTGAGGGACCACCCAGGAAGAGGCAGAGGTTCGACCGTGGCGGACTGTAGGGAGCAGGCGGACGAGGCAGAGGATCTGGCCGAGCAGCGGGTGGTGGGCGACGCATTGAGGCTCTACCACCAACACCACCAGGAGGACCACCCTGACCCCAGGGAACGGGTGGATAGGGGAGAGCTCAGCTTCAGGCAGCTGAGGCCTATGATCATAGTGCTCCGGGAGCAGGTGGATAGGAGCGAGACTAGCTCCAGGAATATAGACCTTTATTCTTGTTTTCGTTGTTTGTTGTTCCTTTGTGTCTTTGTACTTTGAGCTGTAGTGATAAAAGACACTTGTCCTTGTGAAGTTTGTTCTCCTACCTTTTTGTATGGCTGACACTAAGAGGTTCCAGTTAAAAACCATTGACTTGACCCTCACATACGATATTCCTACTGGAGGAGACCTAGTAACCACACATTGATGCCGACAGTGTGACTCAACCCTTGGAGGCAAGAGTAACGGTTGGATCTCTTGGTAGCAGCGCCGAGGCCTTACGACGTCATCCAAGTCATGAATTATAATTATTCATGTCAGGATTGACTGTATTAGGTTAGGAACGTAGTTCATCTAGGGGATGAGACCGAGATTTCTCTTCTCAGAAAAGGAGAAATCTTTGCAACTCTTGAAGGACGTAAGCGAGAAAAGTGTGTAGTCAAGTTCTTTTCAAATGGAAAGTCACACTCATAGTTCGTTGAGAGAACAGTTTATGGTTTACTCTAATCTCAAAAGTCCCAGGTATGTCTTCTCCTAGAAGGACCTGAACTTGAGACAGTGGTGATAGCTTGAGTTCCTTTAGGACTATGACTTTGAGTTAGTCTATACTTCTGGGAAGGAGAACGTAGTAGTTGATGCTCTTAGTAGGAGGTCGGGCATTTAGCTACTTAGAGAGGCGACAGACCAGCTATCCGTGTTGTAGATATCCTTCATGGATAGAGATGGGGCAGCCTTTCTACAGTCTCTCACAGTCACTCCTCCACTACTTCAGCGGGTCAGAGAGGCACAGCGTGGGAACGTTAACTATGAGATGCGGCGTGCACAAATATCCATAGGACAGTAACCTGATAGATTTTCTATAGGAGGAGAGCACATCATCCTTTTCAGAGGATGTACCATGGTACCAGTTCCATTACAAGAGGAGGTGCTGAGATAGTTTCACACTTTCCCTCTAGCGATACATCCTGGAGTAGTGAAGATGTACCATGAACTCAAACGACAACACTGGTGGCCAGGTATAAAGAAGGTTGTGGCAGAGTTCGTTTCACGATGCCTCACCTGCCAGCAGGTGAAGGCAGAGCACCAGGTACCAGCAGGCTTGGTACATCCCTTGGAGGTCCTGGAGTGGAAGTGGGACGGGATATCTATGGATTTCGTGATGGGACTTCCATGTACTTCCAGAGGAAACAACTCCATCTGGGTGATCATGGACCGACTCACCAAGTCGGCTCACTTCTTACCCATCAGAGATCATGTATCAGTGGAGATCTTGGGATGCCTCTACGTTCAAGATATCTTATGGCTTCATGGTGTGTCGTCGACTATTGTGTCTGATCGAGATGCTCTCTTTACTTCCCATGTTTGGAAGGGGTTGCAGGAGGCATTTGGGACCCAGCTACGCCTGAGCACCGCCTTTCATCCACAAAAGGATGGTCAGATGGAGAAGAGAATTCAGACTCTCTAGGACATACTCCATGCATGTGTCCTCGACTTTGGTCGCAGCTGGGAGGATCATCTTCCTTTGGTGTAGTTTGCGTACAACAATAGCTACCACTCCACCATCGGGATGGCACCATACGAGGCACTGTATGGCTGACCTTGCAGATCACCTCTGTGCTGGACAGACCATGGGGGAGTCAGCACTTGTAGGACTAGAGATGGTCCAGGCCACGATGGAGAAGGTACAGATCATTCAGGAGTAGATGAGGACTGCCCAGAGCCGACAGAAATCCTATGCTGATAGGAGGCAGATACCACTGGAGTTCGAGGATGGCGACCACGTTTTCTTATGGGTCTCACCTCAGCGTGGATTACGTAGATTTGGTTGGGGCAGCAAATTATCTCCATGCTTCATCGGATCATTCTAGGTTCTCATCAGGATAGGCAAGGTGGCTTATCGCCTGGCTCTTCCACCTCAGTTTCACCAAGTGCATGACGTCTTCCACATATCTCGGCTGAGGAGATACGTGCACGACCCGACGCATATCATTGATCATGGAGATCTGAACATCGATGATGGGGAGACTTCTGCGGAGGTCCTGGTGGAGATCGAGGATCGATAGGAGCAGGTCCTATGTGGATGGTCGATTCCTCTGGTGCGCATTAGGTGGAAGCACAGGAACCTCCAAGAGAGCACATGGGAGCGGGAGGCTCAGATGCGTGCTTAGTACCGTCATTTGTTCCCCTGGTTTGTGATGTATCTTTACGGGGACGTAAATCCCTGAGGTGGGAGTAATTTAAAGACCTGTAAATTTCATCAGAAATTTTTTCTTAAATTATTTGGGATTTTATGAGTACGTAGTTTTTGAAGGCACCTGATTCTGAGGCCCAGAGTGCCCAGAATCAATTTCTGAAGTTTATCTCGGGTACGTTCAGTGAAGGAATGAGCATGTTTTTCTATCTTTTGAACTAGTGATCGGAATTGAAATATGAGGGTACCGATGAAACCGTAGCACTGGTAATTGCTTAAGATGACCTTTCCCGAAGGTGCGTTTGCTCGGGAGGAGTTGTTAAAAATTGAGGATTAAATGTGAAGTAAATAAAATTGTGGTACAATTTTATTTTTTTATCTAATGGTTATATCCTACATGGGGTAGTTGGAGGGGGGACCCACAAGCCCCTAACTACCCATGTTAGGATATTTGTGAGGTGGGGACCATACGAGCCCCACCCCTTCACATTTCTTTAACTCCTCTAAACCCCCCTCTTAAAGTTGGGTAACTCTTCTTAACATGTTTAACTCCCCCATTAAGTGGGTGACTTCTCCTCTCCTCGCCTTTCCCTCATTAAATTATGCCAACACACACTTATTCAATTAATTGAATTAATTATTTGAATTTTGTAATTTTAACCCTTGACATGTTTTAATAAAATAATATGAGCTTATTTTATTTTGGGGTTAGTATTGTTGTGTTGGGAATCGGAGAAGGGAGAGCTTTTGTTTTTTTTGAGCAACTTCATCCTCCCACGAAGAACATCATCTCTTCAACGAAGAATGACTCAGCGAATCCGGTTTCTCCATCCCCTTCCTCCTCCGTAATAAGAGAAGAGACATCGATGCGGTAGTTCTCCATCGACGCGCTATCATATTCTTCTCTCCGTGATTAAAGAGAATATGACATTTTCTCGGGTGTACACCGTCGACGATGGAAATGACGCTATAATTTTCGGTGCTTGAAAATCGTGAATTACTTTGCGAGGTAGGGTTTAATTCTTTGTTCAAGTATTATTTAACGATCTTCGCTGCTTAAATATTGACCGCTTGTTATCAATATAACGGGAGGAGATCAGACCGCACAAACACGGCCGATCCACCTCCCCTTTTATAGTTGATCTTCATAGTGGCTTGAAATGAAGGCGACGTGGTGCCATTGCACTGCGCAGGGATGATGAAGACCGCGGCCGGAGCGGGCCATGGCGGTGGAGCGCAGCACCATCATGCCATGCCAGTGAGGGAAAAGGAGGTCATAGCCAGGAGCGAGTCGCGGCGGAGGGGCGCGGCCCCGTCGCGCTACGCCGGAGCACCAAGGAGTCATGGCCGGGGTGGGCTGTGGCGGAGGGTCCATGCACCGTCGCGCCGCGCAGCGCCGGATGGAAGTCGCGCCCTTAGGCCATGGTGGTTCAGTAGGAGGCGGCCTGGATCGGCCAGCCACTGGCACACCAGGAAGCGGGACTCCCGTGGGTCCTGCGGTAGCCCTCACCAGCTGTCCATTATGGCTGGCCGTTTCCGAATAAACCGGGGGGCGTAACCCCCAGTTTGGCCTAGGGAAGACCCCACCAGAAGGGGGGCCGCCGTTTCAAAAACATATCCCCCCCCCTTCCCACCCCGTGGCCAGCTCTTATCCAGGCCGTTCACAACTGGTTCGGACCCAGACCCGGGTCGGGTCGACCCGGTTCGGGCCGACCCAGGGGGTATTGGGCCGGGTCGGACCAGGCCCAAACCCCCTATTTCCGGACAGATCTGTTCAAACGCCCATATCTTGGGCTACAAACCTCTAATAGACGCACCATTAGTTGCATTGGGATCCTTGGATCGCGAATGTCATTTCAGTATATTACACTCAAGGTTTCGGAGAACGTTGGGTATGGCCAGGTTGGTTCGAACACGAAACCAACCGGTCCCTCAGAGCGGAAACGCTTATAACTTGAGCTTCGGACGTCCGATTGACGTGTCGTCGACTTTGATGGATTCCTCTTAGTGAGACGGTTCTTTTGGCTTACTCCGCTCTAGGTTTGGATTCATATGGAGTAAGGTCGGGTTGGTTTTAGCTTAAAAACCAACCGGGCCCCTCGGACGGAAAAGCCAATATCTCTCAGATCTGGCGTCCGATTGACGCGTCATCTGTCGCGTTGAGTTCCTTTTGACGAGACGGAACTTTGTGATATATCAAATCTGGGCTTTGTGACAGTTGATTTATCGAACCCTTGGCTCGTGGAGCGGACCCTCCCGTAATCGAAAGTTTTGTGTGCGGGAACCCTAGAGATGGCTACGACTGCGACGATGATGGCGACTGTACATGGATCTTCCGTGGGTTCGGTAGCAATGACGACTGTACTTGGATCCTACGTGGGTTCGGTAGTGAGGAAAACTGTACTTGGATCCTCCATGGGTTCGACAGTGAGGACGACTGTACTTGGATCCTCCAAGGGTTCGGCAGTGATGATGACTGTACTTGGATCCTACGTGGGTTTAGCAACGACAACTTCTGTACTTGGATCCTACATGGGTTCGGCAGAGGAGATGATTCAGAGGCTACATCTATCATCTCCACCCCTCTTCATGAGTAGTATACCTATGTGAGCTGAGTCTTGACTTTCAATCATTATCTTCGATATGATTGACTTGCTATCCTGTGTGGATTGGGTTGTGCTTTCTTGGGTGGATTGGGTTGTAATTTCCTGTGTGGACTGGGTTGAACTTGGGATCGTGAGTTGGAGTAGAACTGGAATTGATGACTTAGGTATATTTATGGGAATATACCTAAGTAGAGTTGGTTGATACTTCGTGATTGTATCTTTCCTTTGTGGTTTATCCTTCATGGATTCTGGGAGACCTTCGGGAGTCTCGGGGTCCCTACTGAGTATCGTATACTCACCCCTGCACGGGCTATTCCTGCACTACGTTGTGTTTGTTGCAGATGACGAACAGCGTTGATCGTGGTTGAGACCTGAGGAGCGGGATGGTACCCAGAGGTGGACTATCAAGCAGGACATACACGGAGTGGACGGCCGGACTCGAGGAGCCGATGAGACTATCTGTACTCACCCTTCAGGTGGGAGATCCAGAGGACGTCTTGGTGGTTCCTGCTTACTTTTTCAGCTGTTGTACTTTCTTTTCTCAGTTGTATTGTACTTTTAGTTGGGTTTGTATACTGGCCCATTTACTTTCCAGCATTTACTTTTGTACTCAGTTTACTTAGTGTTTACTTCATCTTGTGTACTCTGTGGTGTTTGTTTTCTTATATAAAGTCAATGCCTTCCCTTTAATCGAGATTTACACCTTTGGTGCTAGTCACCAGCCTCTGGCCTTTGGAAGGTGGGCTTGGGGTAGTCACGACACTGGCCCCGAGGACGGGTCGTGATAATATTAGTGTATTCGTGATCTTGAAATAATAATTCCCAATATATTTTGATCAGGCTAAATACCCAAAGAGAGCATTATATTTATAATAAACTCAATAAATCCCACTTTTAGATCGATAAATTCTACTTCATGGGTCATATCATCTTTTAGTTAGGATTATCAGTAGACCAAAGAAAGTGACAAATATTGTTTCCTACAAGTATCCCAATAATTTATTTGACATGGAGAGTTTCTTGGGGCTATCGTCATGTTACATATGCTTTATCTTGGATTTATCACACTTAGTACCACCTTCTATGGGCTTGACTAAGAAGGGTGTAAAATTAATATAGTCAAAACAATTTGAATCATCCTTTTAAGATTTGAATGACATATTGTCTTCATCACTAATATTGATTATTCGAAATCTAGGTAGGATTTATACAGTCTACTGTGACACATTAGGTGTCAGGATAGGATCTATTTTGATGCAGGACGAGCGAGTTTTACCGTGAAGGTCTCTTCAGTTAAGGCCTCATGAGAAAAACTACCCAAAACACAACCTCGTGATAGCTACTGTAGTTCATGATTTACATAGTTATAGAAACTACTTACTTGGAGAGAATTTTGTGGTCCACTGTTCACAAAAGCCTCAATAACATATTTACACAGTGATATCTGAATCTCAAGTAGTGCATATTGGTTGAGTACTTATAATCCTTTGATTTAAAATTGTCTATATCCCTAGGAAAGGTAATAATTTAGTTGATTCTCTAAGTCGGAAGACTCAAACACAGGTGGTTCAGGAGGTCAGTGCTAAGTGGAAGATCATATCATTGTTTTCAAATATGCACATTGCGGTTTAAGATTATCATGGTCAAACAATCCTCACATCCATAATAGTGACCAATACTTTTTTATAATGGTTGAGAATGAGGAAAAATTATTATTCCAAGGTTCTATCCCTAATGGAATGTATCTCAGATGATGATTCATCTCCTGTTTAGACTGTGGATGATGATAAGACCTTATGTTTTTATGGGTGTTTTTGGGTTTCAGCAGACATCAAATAGAAGCTAATATGAGAATTTCATGCCTCAACTTGGGAAGTACATCTCAGTGTCACCAAGATATATCAGGACTTGAAAATAAATTATTGGTGTCCTTCTATGAAATGAGAGATAGCTAGTTTTATCACTCAGTGTTCCACCTATCAACTGGTGAAGGAAGAACATTAGTGATTGGCGGTACTTTTACAGTTTTTATCCGTTCTTGAATGGAAATGGGAAGATGTTTCTATTGACTTTATGAAAGTTTTACCTATATCACCTTAAGTCAATGATATAGTCTAGGTAGCCATTGAACATTTGATGAAGGCCATACATTTCTCACATATTCGAGAGACCTTCTCAGTAGACAAGCTAGGAAGACTATATGTCAGGGAGTTTTTTAATATTCATAGAGCTCCATGATCTATTATATCTGATAGAGACACTCACTTCACATTGATATTCTAGAAGAGTTTCAGAAGGCATTGGGTACATAGGTGGTTCTGAACATGAAATATCACCCTTAGAACAATGGATTCACTGAATTCATGATTCAGGTGTTATAGGACATGCTCTGTGCATGTTTCCAGGATGTCGGGGTTTCTTGGGAGAGACATGTACCCCTCGTTGGGTTCTCCTACAATAACATATTTTAGGATACCATTCATATGTATCCTTATGATTCCTTATATGGTAGGAATTTCTAATCACCTATATACTGGATAGAGTTAGGGGAGACATCTTTTTTTGGACCATGTCTCATTCAAGAGACTTTAGATTAGGTCTAGTTGATCAAAAAGTTCATGTAGACAGGCCATCCTATAAAGTAGTCGTATTCCAATCGACACTAATGAACTCTTGAGTTAGATTTTGGAGATCATGTTTTCTTCTGAGTTTCACCCAATTTGGGCCATCAATGTATTCATAGGAAGGGTAGAATTTCCCCTCAATTCATTGGTCCTTTTGAAATCCTGAAGAGAATCAGACTAGTGGCTTAATAGATATCAATTTTAATGAGATACTAGTATATGCACAATTTAATTCTTGTATCTCAGCTTCCCCAATACTATCTAGATCCATCACATATTTTCTAACCTAATGAGGTTGACTAAGATATGGATTCTTCTTTTGAGGAGTACCCAATGTGTATTATAGATCAGAGTGTGAAGACTATACAAGGAAGGTCAGTCCCTTTAGTATGGGTGATATGGAAACATGAATGAGTACGGGACGATACCTATGATTGGGAAGCTGATATACAATCTCAGTGGCTAGAGATTTTCTCAGATGATCCCTCTTTAACCTCGGAATTAAAAAATCAGGGATGAGTTACTTTAAGGAGGAGAGATTGTAATGACCACGATTTTTCTTATGGCTCAATTTGTTTATATTTAATCTATTTTCATATCATGTTAGACATGCCTTACAAACTAAGGAAGGTTTCGGGAGCATCTGGGGCTTGTTCAGAGCATGAGACTCCAAGAATTGGACAAATATATTGGGCCTCAAGGTTAGTTCATGGTTAGTACTAATCGTGTAGTGTAACTATGTGGGGGACTTAGTGGACTGCATGAGGCCACATGTTTATCTAAAACCATGTAATCCTAGATGCACACCCATTTGAAAATTTCAGAAATGGTGATAGTGGTGCTTTTCATGGCTTGTGCACGGTTAGGAAAACTATGTTCCTAGCCCATGCAAGTTTCCTTCTTAGATAGTGCAGGCAACATGGTTGGCATAAGGTTTGGTCAACCGTATAGCCAAACCATGAGTCCCTGTCAGGAAGGGTGTATAAAAACCCTATAATTTATTTCACATTAATACTTGATTTATTACATAAATTCTACTGTCTTTTGGAATTAGTTATATTACATAACAACATAAAACAAGGATTACAACATCTTTACTGAAAACTTCTTTAACATGCTCAAAATACACCTTAGAACTTAAAAATTCATGTGATAACCTGGGGACATATATAAGAAAGGGGTGATATATAAATCCCAATAAGTGAATAAACATGAAATATGTGATACATGTTATATAATGGTAAAATCAATGATGAATAAAAGGAACATGAATAATAAGAAATGATATAACATGATAATCAGAACATGGGAAATGTGGAAACAACATAAAACACTGAATCATAAACATAGGTCAAGGTTAAACCTGCTAAGACATCATGGTGGAAAATTTCACATAAAAGAATCAGGTTCACTTATTTTTCCAACATGATGTATCATGATACTAAACATTAACCAATTCATAGGAGCACTATCTGGGCGCACCCATCGTATTCATTTCATTCTCATACAATGTGCTACATAGATTATACAACATGAATTCATTCAGCATAATAATTTATTTCACGATCAATGAATATGGAATACATACATGTAATTCCCCAATAAATAAGTATATGTGCATAAAGCTCAATAACTTTGATAGAAAAATGGGTATGGTATTCACTACACAATTTTTTTTCATGGGAAATCATTGTGAAATTTCGGCAGAAAAATAGCGTTACATTAAAATTAATTAAAGTTTTTGATGAGGGAGAAAGGGGTATCTAATTATTTGGAAATAAATTGTATAGTAACGTGGACATGGAATGACATATACCATCATAATTATATGAAGATAAAGGACATAAGGTAAATAATATATTTGAATAAAGAGGACAAAGGAAAATATCACTTAATAAATTTCATCATGGTAACAGGCATACATAAAGGATCATGGGAGGATTAATGGGAGTGAATAGGTGGATCTATTCAATTATATATTTAATGGAATGTAAGGGTAATATAGAATAACATATCCTAACAAAATAAAATGCAATTTAATATACATAACAAAATAGGAGTTCTTGAATGGAAATCTGAAGAGAGAAATCCCGTACAGAATTTTGGCATAGTAACAGCTTCAGTAAAGGTAAAAATAAGAGATAATAAATGATTCATCATTAAAATAAAATCCTTTGGATAGTATGGTATGTTTATAAATAAATTATATCATACAAAATTGCAATTAAGAATACAAATTCCAAAGAAGGTGCTTGAATTGAAAGGAGATGAAGGTCCCTTACTTGAGTGTGTGACTTCAAAATCTTGGGAGGGGCTTATTAATAGATTTGGGCCACCTTGGGAGGACTATAGAGAGTTGAAGAAATAGTATGGTCATTCTCCAAGAATTTTTTGTGAAGAGAAATTGGATCTTGGGTGGGTTTATATATGCAAAGAGGGAGATTTCTTTATTATTTAGGTTTTGGTCTCTACATAATAAAATATCCAAAACCACAAAATATCCCATGGTTTTGCCCCATGGTTTATTCTAAAAGGGATTGGTTCTCATTATTTTATAATCCCAATGGAATAACTTATTAAAATAATTCCCTTGCTTATGTGGAGTTGATTCACACTCTTACAAAAAGGATTTTAAAACCTTAAAATATATTAAATATTTTGGAGGATTCATAATGGATTTAAAAAACAAATAAAATAAAAAAATCACATTATTTTAAATATAAAACATATATTTGGTCATGGAAACTATTTATAGTAATTATTACATCACTTTTGGGTTATTATGATGTTATAAAGCACCAAGTATATTTATATGATATTTAATTTTTACCCAAAAGTTGATTGTCTAGGAAAATTATGAAAAATTAACCATTGGATAATTTTTATGTTATGATTCCAAAAATATTATTAATTTTATCTAAATAATTTTTTAAATATGTGAATTTTCACTGTTAAAATAAAATCAACATTTATTAATAAATGTTCGGTTTTCTTACAATAATAGTTTTCGAACACTTATAAAAATTATATTTGACTTCATAAAAATTATATTATTATTTATAAATGATAAAAATTATTTAATAATATTAATAAGTTATTTATTTAAAAATAAATTAATTCATAAATTCATTAATTGAATTTTCATATTAAGAAAAAATACAATTTGTGATTTGTTTTTGTATCAAAATAAAAAACATTTACAATGTAACAATAATGGGATGAGAATATATTCATTATTATATGCATAAAAAAGTAAATATTCATATTTCTAGGGTATTGATACATATCTCTTTAATACACCAGCAAACTTCCTAAGAGTAAGTTGTGTGATATTGGGACATTCATGGTGCGGTTCGACGAACATGGTTTGGGTTGTGATCTCGATGAACTGGAACTTCTCTCATAAACGGTTTTCTCATGCTTAAGTTTTTGGATCTCATCTTGGGATTAGTCAAGGGAAAAGCCTATAAATTCTCTATCCCACATAATCTCTAAGAAATGGGTTTCATAGGGTACGATCTTACTGATTGAGGCCGTCACTTTCTTTGTTTGTGTGAATTGGATTTTTTAAAACCCTATATTTATACTAATAAAATAATCATTATTCAGAAGCTATATTATTAATGGTAATGATTATTAACGATACTTTAAATCCAATAGGATATAATAAAATAAAAGAATTGAATGTGTTTTCTATAACAATATTTCATGATGATGCATTTAAATAAATCAAAAGGGGGGATTTTATTTATAATAGTTTGGGTTGTTACAATCTTACCCCTTAATAAATTTCACCTTAGAAAATTTCATTTCCCACACTAAAACAGATGATGGCAACTCTATTTTATCAATTCCACTAGTTCTTATGTTTCTTCTTCAAACATGTGGTTTCTCCACAGCACTTTGACAATGTGCATTGTCTTATTTCACAGAAATTTGTCTCTATGATCTAATATCTTCATTGTCTACTCCCCATTAGAAATTGAATTCTCCAATGGTAACACCTATTTATTGGCTACATGTGATGGGTTTGGTATATACTTTCTCAAGATGGATATATGGAATTCATCATATACTTAGGATAGGTTGAGAAGGAGTTCTAATCAATATGAAACCACTCTGATGCAATCAAGGATCACAAAGGGGATGATGTAACTTGGACTAAGCTTCCCCTTCTTCCCAAATCTCATTAATTTCTTCCTTGGAGATATGTGGTTAAATAAAATGTCTCCAAAATCAGACTCTAGGTCTCATAGACGATTGTCAGTATAACTCTTCTGTCAACTCTAATTAGACTTGATGTGATATTGAATGGTCTTAACATTTTCCACTATTTCCTCGACCATTTCAAGACCTAATAGTTTTTTCCAACTTCATCCCAACATGCAGGTTCTCTACACCTCTTCCCATAAAGAGCTTCATAGGGAGCCATTTGGATACTTGAGTGGAAATTGTTATTGTATGAGAACTCGACTAGAGGAAGATGTTGATCCCATCATCCTTTGAAGTCCATAGAACATGATCGCAAAATGTCTTCCAGTGTCTGAATAGTCCACTCAGATTGACCATCATTTTGATGATGATTGGCTGTAATGAAGTTTAGCTTAGTGTATAGATCATGTTAGATATTTTTACAAAACTTGGAGGTGAATCTAGGATCTTGATTGTATACAATAGATAGTGGTAATACAAGAATATTTACCACTTATAAGATGTATATCTGTTCAAATTGAATATATATGGAAGGCGATAATTAAAAATAGCAGTGAACGAGGAAGTACACAGCAGTAAACGTTCCTACAATTCAAAGCATTTAATTCCACATATCAAGTAGACATATAATCACAATAGGTAACCCTCTAGTAATTACACACATTCTATCCCCTCTGGTTCAATTTACAAGGATATAACAAAGAATCTCTAAGGAAGCACTCACTGTCAATTCCCCTTATAGTCAAAAGTGATTAAAGACTCTCTAGGGAAGCACTCACCGTTAATTCCCCCTATAGTCTTTTAACAACAACCTACAGGCACTTTGAGGAAGAACTCAACGTCAATTCCCCATGTGGCCTTGTAACGTAACATTAGACACTCTGAGGGAGCACTCAACGTCAATCCCTCTTATGGTCTCACAGCGGGATAATAATAAAAGACACTCTTGGAAAGCCATCAATGTCAATTTCCCCTATGGTCTCACTACACCAGGTTCCCACAGCCCCATGTAAAGCAATCATGCACAAAATATGAACATAAGCCTAAGTAAACCTCTAGAACTACTCGACTAAACAATCTATAGCACATCAAGCATGTCAAATAAAATAATCACCCCATCCTATAGGACTAGGCATGGGGAAGAACAAGGAATCCTAACACGCTAAGCAGGACCAAACGTTCATAAACAAAACATGCATGGGAAACCACTTCCAAAGCATATAAAAAACCCAATTCACATTTAATTAACCTCTATTCAAGCATACAAGCATAGCAGGCAATCAACAGGGCTAAAATCGTAAATACACAATACCCCGTTCAAGGGTATTGGGAAGTTTTTCACAAAATGTTCAAAGACTATCTATGGAAAGTCACAAACCACCTACCTCAGTGTTGTAGGATCTCTATATGTGAACCTCAAGCCTTGAATCTCCCAAGAACACCGTAGATCTACAAAAACATCTAAAATGTTCAACTGAGGATAACTCTTGAAAGAGAAAGAATTAGGAAATGAAGATCTAGAAGAAGTAAGATCTTACTGAGGAGATCCCAACACAATCGATGGTAGTTGATTCGGAGAACGGATTCTCGATCGGGGGATCGGAGAAGAATTACGGTCGTACGGACGATCTCGGATGAACTATATCGAGAAGGAAGTGTTTATGTCCGTCAGACATGACCCTAGTACATTTAATGGAAAAAAATTACACAACATGTACTTTTGAAGTACACGGCTTGTACTTACCCTTACTGAGCCCCGCTTTAGGTGGCCTCCAGGCCACCACACATGGTCAGGTGCACAGACGCTACACGTCCAACACACGGCTACCCGCGGTAACCAAGTACAGGGCATGTACTCATAAAGTACACGGCGTGTACTTCAAAAATTTCCCAAAACTCCTCTTTTCCTAAAAAACACAATAAAAATGAAAAAATATCTAAAAAGAAGATATGAGTTCTTACAAAATTCCCCCATTAAAGAAATTCTCCCCCGAATTTCCCTAGCAAGGCGTCATAGAAGAAGAATACCTGAACCGCTCCAGCCACTACGATCATACGTCGACCTCCCTCTCCCAAGTCTCATCCTGTACTGGCCCGTGCTTCCATAACACTCATACCAAAGGAACAGACTATCCATTGAGAACCTTCATACTTTGATCAACAATCAAGATAGTATGCTCCTCAAATGAGGCATCCACCTCTAGCTCAACCTCCTCAGGTTAAAAAACATGAGATGGGTCTGAGAGGTAACGTCGAGGCTAAGAAACGTGGAAGACATTATGTGTAGCCCAGCACATTTGAGGTAACTGCAACTGATAGGCAACCAACCCAACTCACTCCAACACCTCAAACGGCCCGATGTACCTCGGTGAAATCTTACCCTGTCTCATAGTCCTCCTATGTCCCAACCTCAGTGTGACACGTAGAAAAACCTGATCTCCAACCTCAAACTCCATAGGTTGTCTATATAGATCATCATAAAACTTCTATCGAGACTATGTAGTATCCATCCTCTTCCAAATAAACTCTATCTTCTCTAAGGTCTCCTAGACAAGATGAGGTCCCCGCATAGCTGCCTCTCCTACCTCCAGCCAACATAGGGGTGATCGGCATAGCCTACCGTACAAAGCCTTATAAGGTGTCATCTGAATAGTTTCTTGAAAACTATTATTGTAGGAAAACTCCAAATTATGTATGTTATTCTCCCAAGAACCTCTAAAATCAAGGATGCATGCTCATAGCATGTCCTCAAGAACCTAAATCATACGCTCAGACTGGCCATCTGTCTGGGGATGGTAAGTTGTACCCAAAAGTACATCTGTGCCCAATGCCTTCTAAATCCCCTACCAGACCTGAGAAGTAAAACATGAATCCCTGTCTGAAACAATGGATTGTGGAACTCCATGTAGATGTACAATCTCTTGGATGTAAAACCTTCCCAGTTCATCAACACTGAAGGTCTCCTTGATCAGAAAGAAGTGAGAAACCTTCGTGAGTCTGTCAATGACAACTCATACAGCATCATTCCCTTGAGGTGACCTCGGCCAACCTGTCACAAAATCCATCACGACATGATTTCACTTCCACTCAGAAATGATTAAATGCTACAAGAGCCCTGTTGTTCATTGATGCTCTGCCTTCATCTGCTGATAGGTGGAACACCTCATGACGAAACCAGAAACATCTCTCTTCGTACCTGGCCACCAATACTGATGGTGTAGATCATGATACATCTTGGTGACTCCAGGATGAACTACCCAAACAGGGGAATTAAAGTCCCACATCAGCTCCTTTCGTATGTCTTCTGGCACCCATATGCACCCCTGTAAATGTAAGATCTCATCCTCGCCTATGGTCCATCCAGTAATAGGGTCCTCTCCGGACATGCTTTCCTGTAGGACTAGGCCTTCTGAATCTAATAGCTACCTCATTTTCACTCAATCTAGAAGAGTAGAGGTAACAGACACATAAGATAGAAAATTTTTCCCTTAACTGTCGTTCACCTCCAAATGCATCTCAGAGAACAGAGCCATAAGCTGCCACTCACTACTGGCCTCCTGAACTGCCTGTATCTGAGTCCTCCTTCTCAGCACATCATCCACTACGTTGCCTTGTCCAGGATTATAGGCAAGCTCAATGTCAAAGGACTGAAGGCACTCAACCCACCTTCGTTGTCTCAAATTCAAATCATGATGAGTGAAAATGTACTTGAGACTTTTGTGGTTGGTGAAAACCACAAAATGATCTCACAGAAGATAATGTCTTCAATAGTGTAAATCATGAACAACAGCAGCCAACCAGAGATCGTGTGTTGGGAAGTTCCTCTCATGTGACCTCAACTGCTGAGACTCATACACAATGAATCCTTCCCCCTACATAAGCACAGCTCCTAGCCCGATACCTGAAGCATCATAGTAAACAGTATAGCTCTTTTCTGACTTTAGAAATACTAGTATTGGTGTTGAAGTCAACCTCCTTTTCAGCTCTTTAAAGGCTGAATCACATGAATCTGACCACAAGAACTTTACACCCTTCTTAGTCAGACTCGTTAGTGGTGCTGCTAAGTGTGAAAAGTTCTATATGAAATGTCTATAGTATCCAACCATCCCTATAAAACTCTTCACCTCCAAGACATTCTTTGGATGCTCCCAGTAAACTACTGATCTCACTTTCTCTAGGTCTACTGCTACTTCTATCTCTGAGATAACATGACCTCAGAAGTGAATCTAATCTATCTAAAAGTGGAATTTTGAGAGCTTAGCATATAACTGATGCTCTCTTATTGTACTCAGAATGATCTCAAGATGTGTGGCATGGTTGTGTAGAGTGTGAGAGTACACCAAGATATCATCCACAAAGACTACCATGAAATAATCCAAGTATGGATGGAACACTCGATTCATCAATTCCATGAAAAATGCAGGCACGTTCATGAGACCGAATGGCATAACCACATACTCTTATAGACCATACCTGCTCTGTAAAGCTGTAAGAGGTATATCAGATGGTCTAACATGTAAATGATGATAACTGGACCTCAAGTAAATATTTGAGAACACCCAGGCACCTTGAAGATGAATAAAGAGATCACCAATCCTCGGAAAGGGATATCGGTTCTTGACCATCAACTGGTTCAACTTCCGATAATCCACAAAATGTTTTAGGGTACTATCCGCCTTCTTCACAAACAGGACAGGAGAACCCCATGGAGAAGTACTGGGTTGGATGAAACTATTTATCTATAACTCCTCAAACTACTTCTTGATCTCATGCAACTCTGGTGTAGAAATCCTATAAGGATGAATGGACACTGGTTCCGCTCCTGGAATAATCTCAATAGAAAATTATACCTCACGCCCTCGAAGGAAAACCTGAAAATCCCTCTGGAATGACATCTCTAAAACAATCCAACATGGGTTGAAAGTCCGTCTATGAAGTTCCCAGGTCATCCAAATATAGACTAGCGATCTGGGATGTAACTCCACCAAACCCATGATGCTCGGGTCCTCCTCTGCTCACCTGAACATCCCATTCACCCTTATAAAGAAAAAATCCACCTTATGGTGATGTGAAACTCACCCTACAACGATAGCAATCAAAAGCAGCCTGGAAGGGAACTAACCTGTCCATTATGAGAATGACATCATAGCCTATCATCTCTAAGACATAGAGGTCCCATAAGAAGTGACACCCACCAACCTCAAGAGAGAAATCCTTGCACTTTCGTACACTAGTCATTCAAGTCCCCAACGGAGTGTCTAGCATCAAGATATCAGCAGAAGAAATGATGTAGATCCCAAGGATCTCTACAACAGTAACAAATTTTAATCTATGGAAAGCCCCTATATTGAAAATATCAGAAGCTAAAACTAAGGCAACAAGAATGGTAGCTCGAACTATATAGGGTCCGGGATCCTGCTCCTTTTGGGTCTGCTCCACTGCAAAAGTCTGACCTACATCACAGCCCTATGACCCTTCCTGACCACTCTGAGGTTATCCACCCTGTTGTCATTAAAATCCTAGAGACTAGCTACCACGCCCATGACCTACACCTCGGCCTAAACGGCCAGAAGAACTCCAGTTCCCAAACTGGTGAGAAACTGGTGGTGTTTCTTTCGAATGAGGAGTCATCGAAGAACCCCTGTCACTAGCTGCTGATGAAATTATAAGACAGAAGCGCGGAAGATTCTCCATCTTACCAAAAGATCAGCACTCCACTGGGTCTCTCAGGTAATGTGGCCTCATATGTCCATCCTTCCCACACTGGTATCATACCACCTAGCTACCTGAAGGTGCATCCTTCCTACTCAGGTGTCCACATGTAGTCTCCCTACGGTGCTTCCTACTAACGTTCAGTGAAGCACTAACTCTATATACTGAACCGCCCTAGCTCACAACCTCTAAATCCCTCATATTATGCTCTGTGATCAGCGCTTGGTGGACTATAGAAGATATCGAAGTCAACCTGAAGATGTTCACCTGAGTCTGAATGTCCTATCTAAGACCATCCTCAAACTTACTTGTTAAGAACAACCCATCTCCCCCTAGGAAGTGTCTAAAGTTCTGCAGCTCGGTGAAGCGAGAAGAATACTCCATAACAGAAATAGTACCCTACTCCAGACTCATGAAATCTCGGGCTCAATCGGCCCTCAAGGTCTCTGGGTAGAAGTAGTCGTAGAAGGTGCACTGAAACTCATCCCAAGCCATGACCTGCTGGATTCCCTCCTATGAGATCACATCCCACCATCTCTTGGAGGAGTCCTGATGCATATATGTAGCGAGATTGACCCTCATATCCGGAGGAGTCTCCATATATTCGAATATCGTCAGCATGACTTCTAGCCATGACTCTACAGCCTGGGGTCCTTCATCACCTGAGAAGGTGGGAGGATGTTGCTGCTGAAAGACCTGTGTCAATTCTTCCATCAACGGGGCAGGAGGCAGTGCTCCCTGGAAGGTCTGCATCATCCTCATAAAGACCTCCCTAAAATGTGCATTGGTACCTGTGTCAGGTATAACTGCTGGTTCCAGGACTGGAACAACTGGAGGATCTGCTGGTAGTCCTTGATAAGCCATATCCGATGTCTGATCACCACCCTTCAACTGGCGTACAACCGGAGGACATCTCCATGGCATGACTCTGCAAGGTCAAGCACACACCTTATATCAAGATTAACAGGGACTGAAACTTAGAAGTGAAATAAGAGAATAGGAGAAATAATCATTCAAGTTTTCTAAAACATGGATACACAGCGTGTATAATGACTACACGGCGTGTTCCCTGAATCCTTTCACATGGTGTGTACTCCTGCCAAAACTGGTCATGTAACACCCCATACATGTAGTGTTGTCCTCATACATGGTGTGTACTTGAATTCTCTTTCCCTGACCAAGTTCTCTTACACGGATAACCCACATGGTTCTCATAGAACAAGACTATATTACGTGTTCATGTCAGAAACGATGTGTACTAGACAAGCTTCACTGACTTGTGTTGTTAGTGACATGGCCGGATACACATATCACTCTACACGGCGTGTTATATATGGACACGGCGTGTACTGATTAGGTTTCGACTACCCATGTTGTTAGTTACACAGGTGGACACACAACTGAAAACTACATGGTGTGTTTGTTCCAGACACAGCATGTACAAGAAGATTTCACCGACCCGTGTTGCTCACTACACGGCCAAATTCTCAAGTTACACTACACGGCATGTTCCATATAGACACGGAATGTATTAGAAAAGACTCAACGGAATCGTGTTGTTAGTGACATGGCCGGTTACACAGTTCTACAACACGGAGAGTATATCCAGCACACGAAGTGTTCTACCAAGATGTCCCAACCCCGTGTCTCTACCCACACAGCCAGTGACACAGTTAGAGACTACATGGTGTTTACATAAAGTACATGGCATGTACTTAAGAAAAACAGTTTCTTCCTGAACAGAAGAACACATGGCTTGTATTAATCATTACGTGTCGTGTATTCTGGGTTTTTTCAGATACTAATCCTCAAAAACTATTCTGGGACCCATAAAAACTCTAAAACGAACATTAAAGTGTCAGATTCCAATCTGTGAGGGCCCATACTCCCCGTGAATCAAATCTTGGCATCTTATACATGTCATATACAAGGAAAACAAGGTGATGATCCACCAAATCCCGGTCCATGAGGGCCCATGACACCTCAAGAACCAGATTTTGGTGTTCATTCAAACAAAACCTTACACAAAGAAATACCCTATAAAAAGGAAGGTATTCTATCAAGACATCTATCAAAACAGCATGCATATCTAGTAAAACAACATGCAATCGCTAAAGAAGCCTAAATGACATGGAAATAATGCATGGAATATGATTTATAGAAAGTGCATATATGATGAATAAGATGGAATACCCTCATCTCATCAGGTTGCAACATAAATAGAACCTCAACAACATCAATGATAATAGCACAAAACCTGTTAATCACCCAATAGTGAAATAAAATCAACCGTAAAATTTTAAAAACTAGAAAAATTGCAATAAACAAGGTAGATTGGATTTTCCCTGTACACTGGTTAGCTACTCATGGGCACAACTTATTGCTAAGTACATATTCCATCTGATCCCTAGATATAGGATCTAAATAGTAAGTCAAGAAGAAAAGAGTCATTCTAATATCACTTTGTAACATCCTAATTCCAGAAGCCACCCAGAGGTGCCCCGTACCCGGTTGGTCACATGACCTCAAGCACATTTCCCCAAACGCCAAAGGCTGTCGACTAGCAGTGAGGACCTTGGGTGTGATAGTGGGGAAACTATTCCCTCATTGGAAGAGTAACACAACAAAAGTAAAACAGATATACAATAGCGGAAGTAGTAATAATACCATACAACCGTAAATAGTAGAAGATTGAAAGTAAGAAACAACTAGAGCTCATATATAAATGATTCATGATAAATATGTCAAGGAAAATTACCATACACGTCACAATGCTGAAATATAGTACTAAAAAAAGTACAAAATAAAACAGATAAACTCCTCTACATCATAGGCCTCAGCTTGGTCACATGATCTCCAGCTCCCTAGCAATCAAGTACCTGAAGTAGAAGGGTTCTTTCCCTTATCTATACTTGCCGCAATATAATCTATTTGGGCCTAAAATAATGACCCTAAAAGGGTGGGAGACTAATCCGAGTAGGAAACCACCAAAAGATCTATGCCTAATAGTAAATGAATATGTATGTCAGGAAAAAAGTAAAAAAGGGCATTAAATAAGGAAGTATGCAGCAGTAACTGTTCCTACAATTCAAAGCATTCAATTCCACATATCAAGTAGACAGATAATCACAATAGGTAACCCTCTCGGAAGTACACACAGCCTATCCCCTTTGGTTAAATTTACAATGATATAACAAAGACTCTCTGGGGAAGCACTCACCGTCAATTCCCCTTATAGTAAAAAGTGATTAAAGTCTCTCTGAGGAATCACTCACCATAAATTCCCCCTATAGTATTTTAACAGCAACCTATAGGAACTCTAAGGAAGCACTCAACATCAATTACCTTTTTCGCCTCATAATGTAACTATAGACACTCTGAGGGAGCACTCAACATCAATCCTCCTGATGGTCTCACAGCGTGATAATTATAAAAGACACTCTGGGAAAGCCCTCAACGTCAATTTCCCCCATGGTCTCACTACACCAGGTTCTAACAGCCCCATGTAAAGCAATCATGCACAATCGATGAACAACAACCAAAGTAAACCTCTAGAACTATTTGTCTAAACAATCTACAACACATCAAGCATGTCAGATAAAATAATCACTCCATCCTACAGTACAAGGCATGGGAAAAAACAAGGTATCCTAACAGGCTAAGTAGGACCAAATGGTCATAAAAAAACATGCATGGGAAACCACTTCCAAAGCATAGAAAAAACCCAATTCACAATTAATTAACCTCTATTCAAGAATACAAGCATATAAGTCAATTAATAGGGCTAAAACTGTAAATACGAAATACCCCGTTCAAGGATATTGGGAAAGTTTGCACAAAATATTCAAAGACTATCTACAGAAAGTCACAAACCACCTACCTCAGTGTTGTAGGATCACTATACATAAACCTCAAGCCTTGAATCGCCCAAGAAAACTGTAGTTCTATAAAAACATCTAAAACATTCATTCAAGGATAACTCTTGAAAGAGAAAGAATCAAGAAATGAATCTCTAAAATAAGAAAGATCTTACTAAGATGATCCCAATGCAATCCAAAATAGTCAATTCAGAGAACTAATGCTTGATCAGGGGCTCGGATAAGAATCGTAGTCGTATGGACACTCTCGGACGAACTAGGTCGAGAAGGAGGTGTTTCTGTCCGTCAGACGTGACCTCAGTACATTTAATGAAAAAAATAAAGTACACGACATGTACTTTTGAATTACATAGCGTGTACTTTCCCCTACTGAGCCCCGCTTTAGGTGTCCTCTAGGTCACCACACACGGGCGTGTGCACGACAGCTACACGGACTGCACATGGCTAGCCGTAGTAACTGAGTACACGGTGTGTACTCATAAAGTACATGGTGTGTACTTCAAAAATTTCTAGAAACTCCTCTTTTCCTAAAAAACACCAGAAAAAGGAAAAAATACCTGAAAAGAAGATCTGGGTTCTTACAAAAAAGATGCAAGATCCTTTCTACTTAGAGCATACTCCACTTTATTTGCTTTACCTAGATGGTAGTGGATAGAGTATTCATAGTCCTTGATCAAATATAACCATATTCATTGGAACATATTCATCTCTTTTTGTGTGAATATATACTTAAGGATTTTTTGATCCATATATATCTCACACTTCTCCCATAGAGATAATTATACCAAATTTTCAACGCAAATATCACAACTGCCAACTCTAGATCATGCGTAGGATTGTTTTTCTCATGAAGTTTCAAATTCCTTGAATCATAGGCTACGACATTGTAATTATACATTAACACATAGCCCAATCCCTTATTTGAAGCATCGCTGAATAATATTAAGAGTTATCCACTTGTGTGTGGTGTGATCATAAGCGTAGTTATGAGCCTCCTTTTTAACTCCATGAAGCTCTCTTCATATTTATCATTACAAGAAAACTTGACTCCTTTCTGATTTATCTAAGTAAGAGGGTTTGAAAATCATGAGAAAATTGCGATAATAATCCACTAACCCAAAGAAACTATTGGTATATGTCATAGATATTGGATTTTTCCATCCTTCAATTGATTCTATCTTTGAAGGGTCCACATATATCCCATTACTAATAATGATATGCCCCAAGAAAGATACTTCCTCCAAAAAACCTCACATTTGTTATACATAGCTTAAAGATTCTCCTTTCATAGGGTCTTTAGCATAGTGCTCAGATGCTCCTCATGATCCTCCTTGATTTTGGAGTATATTAGAATATCATATATAAAGACTACCATAAATTTGTTAAGGTAATCTCTAAAGAATTTATTCATCAATTCCATAAATATTTTTGGAGCATTAGTGAGTCTGAATGGAATCACTATGAGCTCATAGTGCTTGTACATTGTACAAAAAAAGGTCTTGGGGATATCTTCCTTCTTCAACCTTACTTGATGATATCCCGGCTGTAGATCCACCTTAAGGAAGTATTTTTCTCCACATATCTGATGAAAAAATTCATCAATATGAGGTATAAGATAATTTTTATTTATCGTGACCTTGTTGAGCTCATGATAATGAATTCAAAGGAGCATTGACCCATCCTTCTTCTTGAAGAAAAGTATTGGTGCACCCTATAATGAAGCACTTGGGCATATGAACCCTTTATCCAGATTCTCCTATAATTTTTTCTTCAGATCCTCATGTTCAATAAAATAAATTATATATGGAGTATTGGATAATGGGAATTACTCAGGTATAAGCTTGATTGAAAATCCAATCTCTTTTCTATGAGGAAGACTAGGAAATTCTTCAGGAAACACATCAGCATATTCCCTCACAATAGACATGTCTTTGAGGATGGTTCTTTCATTAGATTAAATCATTTTAGCTAGATATTCTTGCTCATCAGGATATAATATCCATATTTGATATAATGGTTCCAAAAAAGATTCATCCTCCTCCTTTCACTTTTATAGAATCATATCTTGATTTGCAATACGAAGAGTGAGTTACTTTTCATGGAAATTTATGTTGGATCTATATATGGGAAGGTAATACATGCCCAAAATTGCATAAAATTACACAAAAGGTAGTATAGAAAGGTTTTTTGGGAAATTCAACCCAAAAACATTGATAGGGGTAGTTATATACCTAGGATTTAATAATTTCCCCATTTTGGGTTTTCACTGAAAGCTCTACTTCCATGATTTGGTGTGATGTTTGAATAGTTCTACTAAAATTTTGTGAAATGAAGAAATGCATAAAATTATAGATGATAACCGTACCTTTAACTTTTTGATTTTACTACTAATTTATCTGATATATAAATGGTAATGAGTACATTGAAACTTTTGAACACATAAATGAGAAACCAAAGACATTAAAGGTATAACTTATAAATTAAATTTATTTTATAACATATGAATTTATACACTTCAATATATGTTATCCATGATATATTTAAAAAAATATACTCTTATAGGTATTTTTTATTCTCTTAATAATAGTTCATAATTATCTCCTGAATTTACCAAAGCATTCCCCCCTGGAGTGTCAACCCAGGTGCAAATTAAGGTTCGTTTTCATGTACTAGGTTACCTAGAGTCAAGCCTATAACACCTTGTCGGAGTTGTTACATCTAGGTATATTTGTGATAGTACCATGTCCACTTTTAGTATCCAAATAGGTATGTATTTTATTGATAAAACATTACTCTATAATAACCAAAATTTAAGTATTTTTTCTTATACTTAGTCTTATCCCTAAGTTTTCACTAGAGTTTTTTAATCCTAATCCCAAAAATAACTACGGCTTTCCTCTGATACCAACTATAACAAACCTTCTCTTTATTTCACATTAATAATTTATTTATTACATAAGACTATATTTAATACAACATGGATGATCAAGAAGTCTAGTTCCTCTGGGAATTAGTCACATTAAATAACAATATAAAATATGTAATACAACAACTTTACTGAAAACTTTTTCAACATGATCAAAATACTCCTTCGAACTTAAAACTGGATGGGATAACCTAGGGAAATACATATGAAATGGGTGATATATAAATCCTAGAAAGGTAATAAACATGTAATTAGTGATACATGTTATATAATGATAAAATCAATGAGTAATAAAAGGAACATGAATAATAAGGCATGATATAGAATGATAATCATAACATGGAAAATGTGGAAACAACTCAAAACACTGAATCATAAACATAGGTAAAAGATAAACCCGGAAAGACGTCATGTTGTGAAATTTACCATAAAATAATCAAGTTCAATCCCTATCTCAACGTGACGAATCATGATATTAAATGTTACCCAATACATTGGAACACTATCTGAAGGCACCCATCGTATTCATTTCATTCTCATGCTTATGTCTTCCACATAGATCATAAAAAATGGATTCATTCATAATAATAATTTATTCCATGATCATGTAATGTAGAATAAATAAATTTAATTCCCTAATAAATAAGTATATGTGCATAAAGTTGAATACAATTGATAGAAAAATGGGTATGGTATTCACTACATAATTGTTTTGGCATGGAAAATTGCAGTGAAATTTCAGCAACATGTTACTTAAAAATTCATAAAAGGGGTTGATGAGAGTGGAAGAGGTCTCTAATAATTTTTAAATAAATTTGAAATTAATGTGGATATTTAATAACATATCCTATCATAAGGAAATGAATATGAAAAACATAAGGCAAATAAGATACTTGAATAAAGAGGAGAAAGGAAAAGATCCCTTATGAAATTTTAGCATGGTAATGGGTGTACATAAAGGATCATGAGAGGATTAATGGGAGTAAAAAATGGGATCTGATAAATTATAAATTAAATGAACTATGAGGGTAATATGTAATAACATATCCCAATAAAAGAAAATGGAATTTAATATACATAACATTTCTTGAATGGAAATGAGAATAGAGAAATCCCTTATGGAATTTCAGTATAGTAACATCTTAGGAGAAGGTAAAAATGAGATATAATAAATGATACCTCATAAAAAACATACATTGGAAATTAGGGGATTTTTATAAATAAATTAAATCATAAAAAATTAATTAAGAAGACAAATTTCAAAGAAGGCACTTGAGATGAAAAAAGGAGAGGAAGGTCCCTTACTTGAGTGTGTGACTTCAAAATATTGGTATGGGAATCTTGAGAGATTGGGGGAACCTTGGGAGGACTCTATAGATTGGAGGGAAGATTATAGTTATAATAAAATGAGTTTTAATGAAGATAAATGGGACCTTTTGTGGGTTTATATAGGAAAAGAGGGGCATTTCTTTATTATTTAGGTTTTAGACTCTACATAATAAAATAACCAAAACCACAAACCATCCCATGGTTTTTTCCCATGGTTTAATCCAAAAGGGAGTTTTTTCGTTGTTTTATAATTCCAAGGTCCTAAATTATTAAAATAATCCCCTAGCTTATGTGGAGGTGATTCACACTCTTAAATAAAGGATTCTAAAACCTTAAAATATATTATATGTTTTGGAGGATTCATAATGGCTTTACAAAAATAAAATAAATAAACTTAAAATAACATTATTTTAAAGGTAAAACATATATTTTGTCTTAGATCCCATTTATAGTAACTATTACATCACTTTTGGATCATTATGTTGTCATAAAATATAGTAATTTTATACGATATTTATTTTTTACCTGAAATTTCCACTATCTCAGAAAATTATGAAAAATTCCCCCATTGGATAATTTTGATATTCTTATTCCAAAAATAATATACATTTTATCTAAATTTTATAAATATTTTAATTTTCACTTTTAAAATAAAATCTACATTTATTAAGAAATGTTGGGTTTTTTGACAATAACAGTTTTTGAACCCATATAAAAATTACATTTAAATTCATTAAAATTTTATGATCGTTTATATATGATAAAAATTATTTAATAATATTAAATTATTATTTATTTCAAATATCCATTAATTCATAAATTCATTAATTGAATGTTAATATTAACCAAAAATACAATTTTTTCTTTTTTTATCAAGATAAAAATCATTTACAAAGTAACCATAATAGGATGAGAATATATTAATTATTATATACAAGAAAAGAACATATTCATATTGATAAGGTATTAATGAGTTTCCCTTTAATACAATAGAAAATTCCCTAAGAGTAAGGTGTGCGATAGTGGGACTTTCATTGAGTGGTTTGACGAACATAGTTTTGGTCGTGATCTCGATGATCTTGAACTTATCCCATAAATGGCTTCTCTCATGCTTAAGTTGTTGGATCTCAGATTAGGCTTGGTCAAGGAAAAGGCCTTTAAATGCTATCTTCCTTGGAATGTTTAATAAATGGGATTCATAGGGTGTGATCCTATTATTTTAGGCCATCACATCCTTTGTCTATGTCAATTGGATTTGTTAAAACCTTATATTTATACTGATCACATAATCACAATTCAAAGGATATATTATCAATGGTAATGATTCTTAAAATTCTTTTAAATCCAATAGGATATAACAAAAATATAATTTCATGTGATTTATATAACCAAATTTCATGATGATACATTTAAATAAATCAAAAGGGTGAATTTTATTTATAGAAATTCGAGTTGTTATAGGGAAATTTTACGGTTTTTCCCCTAATTATTTATAAAGAATCACCCTATCTTTTCCCCTCTCATTTCCAGCGAGCCACTCCTCCTATCTGTCATGTGGTTTTCTCCTTTTCCTAATCAAGGATTCTTGGTTACTCATTTATCTAGACTCCAAACGAATTTCCATCAAAAGTGTTGGATCACTAGATGTAATCTCTCTAATCCTTTTTCTTTTATTCTTCATTACTTTTTCTGTCTCCTGGTGTGAGCTCATTCACCCTATTTTCATTTTATTGGATAGTTTCTCTAATTTATTCCATTA
The DNA here is from genome assembly GCA_963277665.1 of Viscum album. Classification (NCBI taxonomy): domain Eukaryota; kingdom Viridiplantae; phylum Streptophyta; class Magnoliopsida; order Santalales; family Viscaceae; genus Viscum; species Viscum album. Next base: position 2,115,249,736 of record OY728161.1, on the reverse strand, counting down.
TACTTAACATTTGAATCCAATATTGGATGAGGAGTCACCTAGAGCCCTAAGGTAGGTGGTACTGTTATTTTACCTAAAATATTTGGTGTATATATAGCTTTTGTTGTTGTATGGTGAGACAGACATTTCCATGCATCACATTAAAATGTGTTTTTTTATAATTTAATATATTCATGTTGTTATAATCTTTTTTACCCTTACTAAATGGTTATATGATGTTCCCTCATTGATCACCACCCTTTGGGAGTGCCGACTTAAGTTTCCCCATTTATATAATTTATTAAATGTCCAAAAACCATCTAATTGTTCAGTTTCACATGTAAATGGAATTTACATCCTTTGTAAACTTTTAAAGTAACCAACCACCTCTTAAGTGGGTTGTAATTCTGTAATTATGAGTTTCCATGATTTTATTATGATTTTACATTACTTATAATTGTATGTCTTAGATTAAAGATGGTATTCTTTGATTTAATGAATTAAATAGATTAACTAAAATGAATTATAATGGGTGGTAAGGGCAATAAAATTGAATCATGCTTTTATACATGGATTATATGAACTATGACAACAATTTATATAATGTCCTTGATTATTATGATTCTTATTTGGTGATCCCTTAAATTATTATTATTATTATTATTATTATTATGATATTTCTATTATTACTGGTTGTTGAAAAACGGTTAAAGGATTTGTTGAGCATAACGTTTCATGCTCCCTTACATCAGGCGTTGAGCATGATGTCTCTCACTGTTATACTTTTATCTGGGTGATGGGAATGACATTCCATGTTCCACTATATTGGATGTTGGGAATGCAGTCCCACCCCACCTATATTGAGTGATAAGAAACATTCCTAACATTCATCATGAGATTCAGATCTTGTACAACTTGTTGGATCCTATAGGCTCGTTAGAATAGTTATGGATGCTTGAGTTACGCCCCAAGTTTAACTAGAACCTATTATCTATGTATACGCCTACTTATGTCCTCACATACTTAGTTCATATATGTGTATAAAGTATATAACTTTATATATATATATACATATATATATATATATTAAAATATAAATGGTTACTGATTAGGCACTTACATCGGCTGATGGCTAAGCAGGTAGAGCCAGCCAGGTGTCTAGTAGGAAACTAAGCCAGCTGGAATATATTTATTCAGCATTATTTATTATTCATTATACCTACACATTTCTATGTTGTGTACATTGGATGGATTCTTTCTAGACACCATTGGTGGTGGTCTAATGGGATTTAATCTCACACCCTACTTGAGTCGTCTTTGGTACCTGAGTAGACCTTTTGTCTACAAGTATGGATAAGTGTAAGCACCCTACTAAAGATTATTGATTTGATTCCTTTTTGCATGGATCATGGGAGAATAGGACCGAACATATTTTCCTGATAATAGTGGACTAGTCTTAGTCATTTTTTTATTTTCATACAGCATGATGTATATGCATATACCTTATTTCCCCTTTTGTATTTCATATTTCCATGACATAATTGTATATGACTTAGCCTTTTAGATTTTATTATTATTATTATTATTAGTTATTTATGCTTCCATGGTTGATTATCATATTTTTTTATTTTGTTCCATTATTATATCTTGCTTATTTTGTTTCTTATTATCTATATTATCTGATGTTCTACTATGATATGAGGTTATGGTATCCCCATTATACCATCATAGACCCTCACTGCTAGTTGGAAGCCTCTGGAATATGAGGAGGTGCACTTGAGGCCATGTGACCCACAGGATTAGGGCCCTAATTAAGTGGATCTTGGGTAGGGACATTACAATTTCATTCATTAAGCATACTCAATTAAATGAAAATTCTTGTTTTATTACCCTATTTCAAGTACCAATCCATAAATTTTTTTAAAGAATACATAATTTCTGAAATTTCATATTAGATTATGGAAAACTGTTGACGCTCCTTTTCATCACAGAGTCCAAAGGAATGTAAAGGGAAATGACTTAGCACAAATTGATTCATCCTTTGAAGAAAAAATCAAAAATCGACAAAGGCATGAACAAGGCTTTAGAAGCACAGGGGTCGCGCAAGTTCCATCACTGTCGCACAAGTATACTTGCACGCCTCCTAATGGTCACGCAAGTAAATTGCACGCCCTAAAGGATAACCATCCAGGGTCTTCTCTAGCCTATAAATAGACCCTATGGTCCCCCCATTTGAAGAGGAAGTTTTTTCCAGAAACTCATATTTGAGCTCCCGGTGCCCCAGTCTCTTCTCAAAGATTTCGAAACACTTCTAAGGTAATTTCTTACCTAGAAAGGAAGATGTAAAGAGGGGAGAAAGGACTAAGTATTGAAACTCATCAACACTTGTGCGCCTAAGTGGCTAGCCCTTGAGGGAAATGGCCACACTTGTGCGCCGCCTAACTCCTTCAATAGAACTTGCGCGCCACTCTTCTGGAAGAACCTCAAGATGATTCTAAAGGATTTAACCAAGAGTCGCTCAAGTATAAACCTGCTGGTTAACCGTTGCACAAGTACCCATGTGTCACATAGGTATACCTGCACGACCAGGACTTGCGCGCCCACGCAGTACCTGCGCGCCTGCAGGACTTGCGTGCCCCTGCCTTTTTGGGTGCCCTTCTTGCTCATTTCACCCCTCTTAAGCCATTCCACCTCTCCTATTCAAGATTTAGTCTTCAAGACACTCTTCAAATCCATTTATGGCATGATTTCTTGATTTGAATTCCTTATCTGAAATCAATTCTGTGGAATATCTCTCAAAACCTAGTGATTTACACATCTTTATGTCACTAAAGATTGAGATTTCATTCATTCAACCTCATCCTTTAAGATGAGAAAATTCATTAACCTTTGCATCCTTTTCAGGAATAAGCCCCAGTCATAATTCTTAATCTGGGCCTCCTTTTCAGGAATAATCCCCAGTCATAATTCTTAACCTGGGCCTCTTTTTCAGGAATAAGCCCCAGTCATAATTCTTAACCTAGGCATCCTTTTCAGAAGTAAGCCCCAGTCTTAATTTCTCTTAACCAGTCATAATTTACCTTTGATCTGGGATTTCTTCTCAGTAGTAAAACCCAATCATAATTCCTCTCCTAATTTGGGCCTCCATTTCAGGAGTAAGCCCCAAGTTAGAGTATTCAAATCTCCATGAAGCACATATACCTTTATGGACCATGTTCCTGGATTTCTTCCCTGAAGTAAATCCTAATCTTCATTTATTTGAGCAGTCATACATATATAAGTCCCACATTATTTCTTATGATTGCATCTTTCATGGCACAATTGTCTGATTCTTAACAATAACTCTTGTTTCTCACACCGAGCGTGACTCACGAGATCTTAGAGTGTAAAAGTAATTATGACATCCTTCTTTGAGCCATCAATCATAAACATCATACTCCCTTACTCGAACTATGTGGGTTCTGATTCCTTTTCTAAAAAAAGGATAAATAGGTAACCCATCTATAGGTTCAATCCCAACTCTGAAATAATATATGTCCTTCTGAATGACAATAAACTTCAATTGCCCCACTGAGCGGCTTTAAAACCAGCATGGTCATCATAATGACCAAGAGACTTCTATATAAATGTGTCAAAGGATACCATTGACCAAGAATCTCTAATAAATACAGATGATTCTCTATCGATAAAGAACCTCGAATACATATAAAAGATTCTATAAATTTCCTAAATATTTAATCATTGATTGTCGGATCTGAAGGAAAGATCATTTTATACTTGGTAATGTAATAAGGATTCACGAACAAAACTTAAATCAATAAAGAGAGTCCCGGAGTAGACAATAATTCCCCTCAAAAAGGTGTGATGAGTCTGACCTCCCATTCTCTCGACCAATGCAAATTCCTAAGCCTCATCAGTCCACAAACTAATGAGTGCCTACCTTTGGAAAGTAGGTCCAAATGGATGTGGAATCATTGGATGTTTCCAGTTCTACAAACAAACCCGTTAGAAACCGATTGGAATGTTTGAACCTTCAATCAAGGATTTCATCCCCAAATTCCGAGGGAAACAAAAAATGGTGAACCCAACGTGAATTCTTAACCAAGTTAAAATGATGTTTTACCTATTTGTTAGGCCCCCATTTAAAACTCAATGAGAGGGCCAACAAAAACAATCATTGACATATGTGCTCATCCAAAAAGATGTAGTGGCTGAATTTATCTTGATTACGTCTATTATATCAAACAGGCACTCTTTTCCAGGATCTTCTGCATTTCCAGAATGGCTGCTCTCAAGTTCACACTTGTGAATACTGCTGCTGTGAATTCCACTGCTGCTACTCATGCTGGATCGTCGTCCGCTCTGAGGATGACATCACCTACTCAGCGTCTTCAACGCTGGGTATCAAATGCGCTGGTTAAAGAGTACCGTCAACACGGAACCATCCCAACTCTAGAGGCTGCCCGACAAGCCCTCCAAGTGAACAACTCACACCGGTCGTCTGAACAATGACGACCAGTGATCAAGAAGCAGTCAGGGCTAACCACCGTCTCCAACCGTTTTGGGTCGTTATCCTCGGAACGCAATCACCATTCACTCCCATATTCTGGGGAGGTGAATGAGCAGGTCCCTCGTGGCTTTAATTCAAGGAAGCAGGAGTCCTTCTAGAGGGATCCCATCAACAATCGCCGCCAGACTCGTGCGGAAGTGTTCCCTCAACATGATGAGGGTGTCGACTCCAGGAGTTCGGCTCAGGTTCCTCATACCCAAGTAGGCAAGACGAATCGCCAGAGGCGAAATCCGGTTAACAGTGAGCAGGTTCTCATCTCGGCCATCTCCGGAGAAGTCCACCAACCTAACTTGGTGGCAAGAAATGAGCGGGAACACACACCTGCCCATTTTAATTCTGCTGTCTAGAAGACTCGTCTGGTAGAATCACGCCAATCCGGCCAGGTAATTCCGGCGGAGTACTATAGGCAAGAACATACACCTGTTTATACATCATCAGCTAGTCAGCAGGCTCGTTTGAATACATATGATGGAGCTCGTAAACCAAGTTCGGTGAAGTGCAATCAGCAGGCACATACACCTGCTAATAATAATCAAGCCTACCAATAGTCTCTCTTGGTAGCACATGGAGAAGTCAGTCGGAAAGCTCCAGTGACAAACATGAGGCAGACTCAACTCTCTGCCCCCACACTTGAGTACTGTTAGAATTCACTGACAGGAAAAGGAGGACAAGAGTAGGCACATACACCTACTCCAATCACGGAATGGACGTATATCCCCGTTCTGGAAACTGAAGTCACCAAGCATATTCTATCAATGGTGAAAGAGCAGAAGCAAATCTCTACTCATATTTTGGATTCTTGCCAGGATATTATAACAGCTTCAGCAACATCTTAGGGAAATCACATAAATCTATCCCTACTAGTGGAGTGACTCATCAACAGTTCACTCCGGAATAGACACACACATTTGTTCCAGTCCAAGAGGGTTGTGGGGAATACTCCCCCATATCATACAGACAACCAAATCAGGCACATACACCTGATTTGAGTGGAGATCATCATCTAACCTATCCATCTTTCCTGATCAGGCATATACAACTACTCAGAGCAGCCACTTTCGTCAACAAGTGGTTTCCAAAGTGAGTAAGAAGGCATCTAATAAAAAGACCCACCCAGCACAGTCAAGAGATCAAGATCCAATCTGTAACAAGGCCTTGCTCGATGCTGGAGTTCTTGAAGCCCTCAGACAATTATCTGTTGGAATCCAAGATTCTACTCCCTCATTTCCCAATAGTGGGAACATTAATTCTGAAGGTCTTCAATAGACACTTCCTCATTAAGGCTTGCTTCATGACAATTCGGTCGATATCAAAGTTTCATCTTCAGATAAGATCCACAGGAACCCTCTGTGTGGTCAGAAGACCAAGGAGCAAGAGATCTCATCTTTTGTTGTAACCCATTATGGTGGCCCTCCCCATGATGATAAATTTCTCTGCGAAAGTCCTCTCCGCAGTAGTGATGCACATTGCCCGGAAAATGCTCCAATGGACAATGTAGTGCCGAGAAAGCCCTCTTATCTTGAGGCACATGCAAATGTGAAACCAGTCATGTATGATGCTTCATCGCTAGCAGGTGAAATACTTTCTCAGTCAGAAGATAGCCCAGGGTGTAGTTCATTCTCCGAACCACCCCTAAGTCATGCATCTACTAGTTTGATCAATGATTTCTCTACCAATCTTGTTGAATCTGATGAAGCAACAAGGAAACACCAACTATGGTTAAATCAGGTAGAAGAATCTTCATTGAATGATAAAGAGGAAATGTTGAACATGAGAAAAAAACTGGCGAAAGGTGAAGTGCCAGTCATGTTTTGGCCTCTGGCTGACTCTCAGTATGACATTCCAGAAATGTTGACGGAAGATGGAATTCATGATATTCGTCTCAACATATGGAAAACTCTTTGTCAGTTAAAAAATAAAGTATTATCTTATGATGAATATGAAAATAATCTTAAGATAAGAGAAGGGTTACAACGTCAGATTGATTTGGCATCCTTATTAGTCCCTCGATATCTGAAGGCTGAAAAGCAGCAGAGAGCCCTTCAACATTCATGCATTGGCGCACTAAGAAAGTTGAGTCAGTTAATTGCCAATGCCCCATCTGGTATTCATGTAAGAGGATGGGGTGTTCATGGAGCACTACATTTCACGGTACTCTCCAGTCAGCAAAGCCCAACGAAAATAGTCTCATGAAATGTTATTGCCCATGGCTGGCCACAGTCAATGGGCTTTGTTTGTAATCAAAAGCTTGCCCAAGAACATGCCTCAACTAGTTCCTCTAAAAATCAAGAATACAGAGAACAAGTTGTTGAATTACTCCTACATCAAGCAAACGACAATATTGAAAAGGCCTCTCGTATGGAGAAATCACATCATCAAGTGACAGAAGTGTCGGAAATCATCCAATGGTCTTTTGAACCAGGTGATAAAAGTGGATACAGGTTAATACATCCAGCTAATTTCTGAACTAAGGTTTGCAAGATCAGGAGAGCTTTTAAGAAAGTCTCAGACATAACATGTCAAGATCCACCCCAGCTTTCCAGACTGGGGACTCTTTTAAACCAACCCTCAGAATAAACAAATAGGATTCGAGGAGTTGAGTAGGAACAGAAGGAATAGCCCCAGTCCACCGGACTGGGGACTTTTTCAAATCATCAATCCCCTCCTTAGAGAAATTCGATCTTTTCTCGATTGAGGAAAAATCCTCAAGAGGAACGAAGATCCAAATTATCAGGAGATTCCCTCCAAATTACAGTTTGTCAAGAAGTTCCTGAGGGATCGAATCAAAAAAGGCAATGTCTCATCAAAGACATGGAAGAAGACAATATCACAGAAATGATGATAGAAGGGATACGATGCAGTATGCATCAATCAATGTCATCAATTCTATTATTGTTGATCCACCAGATGAGGCTCACTCAGGGGACTCAGATGAAGAGGTTTCTGCTCAAGAATATGTACGCACCGACACAAATGAAGAAGATGTGCGTACAAGAAATCAAAGGGTTACTCAGAACCTAGGTAATCCTTCAAGTAACCAACTTCCCCCTCTTTGAAAAGGATCCAACAAAGGGAGGGGAAAGAATCAGGTTACATATCCTTCCTTTGGATAAGGCCAATCTCTCTCACTAGAGAAAAGGTTTGCACAACAGGAGGAAGAAATGAAGGAATTAAGGAGGTTGAATGTAGAACTACTTCAGGGTAGTCTTCTTCATAAGCATGCTGAAGTCAGTCAGACAAGGGAATTTTTTGCAGATACTGAGATGGATCAAGAATATCTTCATCTATCAGTACACCCTCACAGGTCTAATCCTATGGGTCAAGTGCAAGAATAGTTGGCAGTGCTACCATCAGTTGCAGCACCAACCACCACATCTATCTAAGCTCCAGTCATTGCACCTTCCCAAGTCCAAGTTCAACTGGATGTTTCTCAAAAGTTAATAACTACCATTGAGTCATTAACAACTCGGTTAGAAACTATGGAAGGGAAGCGTGCACAGGTTCAACCAGAAAATAAAGTTTACCCTGAATGTGTAGATTCAATATCTCCCACATCAAATTTTGGGAACCCTGTATTCCCTATTTTTAATGGATCAGGCGATCCTGAACAGCATTTGATGCATTACGTGTCCTATTGCAATCCTATGATGGGAACTCAGGAGCAGCAAGAAGCAGTGAAACTCAGATGCTTCGTGCGAACCTTGCAAGGACCAGCTTTTGTCTGGTATACAAGCTTGAAATCCCGGTCAATTATCGGATGGGAAGATCTCCATCAACAATTTCTTCTTCAATTCAGCTCAACTTTTCCAAAGACAACAGTTTTCGATCTTACAAACTGTATGCAATGGGAGAATGAAAGAGTCTCTGATTTCATTGCTCGCTAGAAGGGATTAACATATTCCCTGAGCTTAGCACTCCCTCAAGAGGAACTGTTGCCAATCTGTGTGTAAAATTTGTGTGATGAATTACGCGCGCTGCTGATCCATGTGAAATACACAGGAGGGTTTCGAGACCTTACTTCAATCGCTTAGTAGATTGAATATTCCCTTATACAGGCTAAGGCTAAATCTCGTGTAATTCCATCAGCTCTAGGAAGGAGAATGGGTAAAGCAGAAACTGCTACAGTTATGCTTAAACAAGCACCTGTACCTGTTTCTACTTCAAAACCTTCATCTTATCGAAGTGATTCACCTACTGAGCACCAACAACAAAGGCCATTTCATTCATATGATCAAAGAGATCAAAGATGAAAACAATTTTAGGATCTGAAGAGAAAAACATACTCTATATGAAATGAACAAGTTCCTGGTTACTTCATTTTGGCTCTGGAAAATAATCTGGTTCAATTGCCAAGGGCTAAGAGGCCAAATAAGGAAGGAAATGAAGACCGTCCCAATTATTTCCCCTTTCATCAAATGTTGGGGCATCCTATCCAGGATTGTTTTTTCTTCAAAGACCTCCTACAAAAGATTGTTGACTCGGGACAAGTCAAACTGAAAGGTTCTTCAGCTCAGGTAGCATGTGTTACTGCTATAGTTCCAGAGGAGGAAGGCGAATGGCAAGAAGTCAAAAGAAAAAATGTGCAAAAGTATGATGATTGGATGGTCAGAAAGACAATCAACCGAACTCATGCTATTTTGGGAACACAATTAAAGAAACTGATTGTGTCTTCTTCCATGAATGTTGCGGCAAAACCCTCTTCATCAAAGGGAAAGTCCTCAAAGAAATGGCATGATTCAAAGAAAAAAAAGAATCATAAGAAGATGAGTATGTGTCAAAGACTAAGTAGTATCTGACTCTAGTAGACTTCATGCCATATAATTAAAAGTCACAGTCACCGCCCCACCAAACGGCATAGCCTAAACAGACTAATAAGGCAGAGTCTTTATCAGACGAAGAGTTAATCTTCGGTGCTGTTAATATGATTCAATTAATAGATCCATATGCCTATCACAGTTTCAATTTCGATGAGCCTGAATTCCCTGTATCAAACAAGGGAATCAGAGGAAGTTCCAGAGGCTCAGGATACAGGGGAAAATGTGGATCTTTCAAAAGCTACTATTCCAATTCTACCCCTGCTAGAACTGTGTATGCAGCAGAAACCCGTGGTAGAGCCCTTCAGCGATCTCAGCAAGAACAAGAAAGTTCTTCTACCAATAGAAAATTAAGTCCTAGCATAGTTATTTTGGAAGACCGGTTGAAGGTTCCATATTCTTCCTCTCGTCAAGTAAATGGATCTAATCGGTCTAATCTTCCAAAACCAGGAATATTTCCAACTCCTATCCCAATAGAAGATGCATCAACTTCCAAAACATCTGCTTCCAAGGTACCTGCTAAACCACATATTCTCATTGGGAAACGCAGACCTCTGGATCAAAAGTATGATGTATTGAAACACTTGGTCCAAGTACCATCCAAGTTATCAATTCTGGATGCTCTGAATCTGTCAAAAGATCTTCGAGAAGCACTCATCGAGGCTTTGTCCAGTCCTCAGGAGTTTGAAACTGAAATTGTTGCAGCTGAATTCTATCACATAGAGAATAATCCTATAGAATTCCATGCAATAATATCTTTTACTGATGAAGATGAAGATGATGTTGTTCATGGTAATATTAGAACTTTGTACTTATCTGGAAAGGTCAATGGAGTAGACATCCGAAGAGCTTTCATTGACAATGGTTCAGGAGTCAACCTCATGCCCATTCATACACTTCGTCGATTGGGCCTCACAGAATCTGATTTATCTCCTTCTACCATGATGTTACAAGGATATGATAAAAATGAACAAGAAACACTGGGAGAAGTTACACTCAGAACTCAGTTTGGAGATCTTGTATCCAATTCGGATTTTATGGTTGTTGATCAAGACTCATCTTTCAACATATTTCTTGGAAGAACCTGGCTACATCAACATGAGGCTATCCCTTAATCATACCATCAATGTCTCAAATATTTTTTAGATGGTCAAGTTGGGACATTGTATGGTGATAAGTCCCCATTCAAGACATGTGAGTCTCAATACATTGAGGCGTAATTCTATCACATGAAGGGAAGGGAGAAATCCACAACAAAGGAGATTACCGAAGTTAATGCTTCATATGGTTTGGAGAAAATTCCAGTAAATCCATTTACACATGTGAGTACAGATTATGTGTTTCCTATCAGTCAAATTAGCAAGATAGACCCAAATCAAAATACTCTTATAGAAAGATCCATAATGTCAATTACGGCAATCGATCCAGACAACATGAGAGAAAATGGTAACCCACCAAGTAGTGATGAAAGCACAAATGGTGACGTCTTCATTTCATCTGATGAAATCCAACAAGTCTATACTTCTCCAATTAGGCCAGAAGAGGTTATAGCAACATCGAAGGTGAACAGTGATATCGATTCTCAGTCCATCATCTCCTCTTTATTACCCAAAGAATACCCTTCATCATCAATCGGGTCGGAAATGGAAGCTTCTTCTTCAAGATATGAAAATTTTTACATCTCTTCTGATCATGAAAATTATGATTTATCATCTACTATGCAAGTAGAAATGGAAGAAATAACACATGATGAAGAAGAAGAGGAAGATCTCAAAGATGCTCCTCCAGCATTTGAAGAGGGTATCTCTACCACTGTGGATGAACTCAGAGAAATACATCTAGGTACAAAAGAAGATCCACACCCCACTTTAATCAGTGCATCCATGACACTTGAAGAGCAAGAGATGTATATTTCTTTTCTAAAGAAAAATAGAGATATATTTGCTTGGAACTATACAGAAATGCTTGAGCTTGATCCTGATGTTGCTACTCATCATTTCGGTTTACCAGAAGAACATTGAGGATTTAAGCAAGCCACAAGAAGAACACACCCAACATATGCTTCCAAAATTGAAGCTAAAGTGGATATGCTTATCAATGCTAACTTCGTCATAGAAGTTCAGTATCCCAAGTGGTTGGCTAATATTATCCCTGTAAATAAGAAGAACGGACAAATTAGAGTTTGCATCGATTTCAGAGATCTTAATCAGCATTGTCCTAAGGATGATTTCCCAGTTCCGATTACAGAACTTTTAATTGATGCAATAGCTGGCTATGAAGAACTTTCCTTCATGGATAGATATTTTGGATATAATCAGATCCGAATGTCCCCAGAAGACGAGGAATCCATAGCCTTTAGAGCCCCTCAGGGTGTGTTTTGCTACCGGGTAATGCCCTTTGGCTTAAAGAATACAGGTGCAACATATCAGTGTGTCATGCATCGTATCATCAAACCCTTCTTAGGGAAGTTTGTTGAATGCTATGTAGATGATTTTTTGGTTAAATCCAAACAACGTTCTAATCACTTGGCTGATTCGGAAGTCATATTCCACAAGCTTCGACAACATAATTTGAAGATGAACCCCTTAAAATGTGGTTTTGGGGTAACCTTAGGAAAATTTCTCGGCTTTTTTGTACGCCATCGTGGTATTGAAGTCGATCCTGAGAAGACCAAGCCAATCCTTGGTATGTCACCTCCTCAAATTTTGAAATAATTAAGAGTAATTCAAGGACACTTAGCCTATATTCGGCATTTCATCGCCAATTTAGTAGGAAAAAGTTTACCCTTAACCAAATTGATGAAGAATAGATTCACTTACCAGTGGACTGAAGAATGTCAAGAAGAATTCGATGTTCTCAGGAAATACCTCTTGAGTCCACCGGTACTCATGCCACCTGTTGAAGGAAGACCACTTATCATCTACGTGACAGCTCTAGAGCGATCATTGGGTGCCTTTCTTGCTCAAAATAATGATGCTGGGAATGAAAACAGCCTCTACTATCTCAGTCAAACTATTCTTGAAGCAGAAACCCGGTATTCAAGTATTGAGAAGTGCTGCCTGGCATTAATCTTTGCAGTTCAGAATTTGAGACACTACCTGCAACATCACGATGTCAAATTGGTATCTCTCAATAACCCACTCAAATTCATCCTTAGTCATCCAATGGTTATAGGACGTCTGGCAAGGTGGGCAGTTATTTTGCAGCAATTCGACATTCAGTATGTGTCTCAAAAGGCGATAAAGGGCCAAGCTCTGGCTGATTTCCTGGCTGAACACCCTTCAGTGGAAGACACATCTTCAGATACTGAACTCCCTGATGAAAAAGTCTTCTCTATTCAAGAAAGCCCTCAAGCATGGGAAATGTATTTTGATGGTGCTTCTAGAAGTCCAACAGGGAGGAAAATGGAAAATCCTAAATTCAACAAATTTGGCTTAGGAATTGTGCTCATTCCTCCAGAAAAGGCAGTGTTACCTTATTCCTTCTTATTGTGGGAAGGTGGTACCAATAATGAAGTAGAATACCAAGCTCTCATCGCAGGATTGGAATTAGCACTTCAAGAACAACTGAATCACTTAAAGGTGAAAGGTGATTCAGACCTGGTAATCAAACAAGTCAATGGGGATTATGCCATCAGAAAAAAAAGAACTAATCCATTTTTATGATTACGTCAGAGAGTTAATGGTGGAATTCCCTTCGGAACCGAAATTTTCCTATGTCCCAAGATCACAAAATGCTCAAGATGATGCACTAGCTAATATATCCACAGCTCTAGCAGATCCAAATCGGGACGAGACAACCATCAATATTGCCACCATCGTGCAATTTTACCTTATGTTCGAATCAGAACAGAGGAAATTAATGAAATTAGTCCCATTCCTGAACCGCATGGTCATACTATAGGATGGATGTCACCTATCAGTGAATACCTTCAAAATGGAACACTTCCACCTGATAGAGCCAAGAAAGAACAAATCCGGTGACGTGTAGTCAATTTTAGTCTTTATGATAGCCCATATCACCTAGATAAAATTCTCTACAAACGTGGTTTTGATGGAGTTCTCTACAGATGCATTGATGGTGAAGAGACAATGGCTGTCATGAAAGAAGTGCATGTAGGAGTCTGTGGTACCCACCAGTCTTGACAAAGACTATCTGATCAGATTCGAAGTCTTGGATACTTTTGGCCTTCAATGATACAAGATTGTGTTGATTTCACAAAGAAGTGTCATTCATGCCAAGTACATGCCAACTTCATTCATCAACCTCTAGAGTTGCTTCATACAGCTAAATACTCATGGCCATTTTCCACATGGGGAATGGATGTGGTGGGACCTTACCCTTTGGCTACGACCAAGTAGTTTAAGTACATTCTTAATGCTACTGACTTCTTTTCCAAATGGGCAGAGGCAATACCTCTCAAGGAAGTCAGTTCTAAATGTGTTGTTAGCTTCATCAAGTCTAACATCATTACCAGATTTGGTGTCCCTCATACCATATTGACGAACAATGGCACCAACTTTTATTCATCCGAGGTGAAGAAATTGTATCAAGAATACAACATCAAATCCAACCATTCATCTCGGTATCATGCAGCGGCCAATGGCTAGATAGAAGATTTCAACAAGACTTTGTCAAATATACTGCAAAAGATGGTAGATAAGAATAAGAAATCATGGCCTGATAAACTCTTTCATGCTTTATGGGCTTATCGGACTACCACCCGCATTGCAACTTGGTCAACTCCATATTCATTGGTATATGGAACGGAAGCAATCTTGCCAATTGAAGTTGAATTACCCTCGCTCAGAGTTGTCATTTGTGATCAATCATCTATAGATGAACAATCTCAAAAGAGATTGAATGAATTGGAATGATTAGATGACAAAATATTGTGCACTTTGAACCACTTGGAAGTCTATCATAATCGAATAGCACGGGCTTTTAACAAAAAAGTTTTTCTTCGTCCATTCACTTAGGGAGAATTGGTATTAGTTCTCAGAACTCCAATGATACCAGGAAAGAAACCTCCCAAGTTTGATCCAAAATGGTAAGGACCTTACTCAATACATAAGGTCTACTCCAATGGAGCTTATTCATTAATCTCAATGGATGGAGAACTCATCACCACTCCAACCAATGCCAGATTCCTGAAGAAATATTTTGTATGAACACAAAATTCTACACCATGGTCTTGTATGACCTTAAACTAAACTGTGGTCCTGTATGACTTTAAACTACACCATGGTCCTATATGACCTTAAACTGCACCACCGTCTAGCAAGACATTAAACTGCATCATCAACGGTCTATGCATATGACCCTAAACTATTTTCACATACGTCCAACAAGACGTTAAACTGTGTCCCCTTCATCGTATTTGATATATGACTTTAAACTATACAGCAACGGTCCATACATATGACATTAAACTATTTGTATTCCATTCTTCTCACATAATGTTAAACTATGACATCCTAACTACATGACGCTAAACTGTACAGAATTCCCTTACGTCCAGCATGACATTAAACTGCACCATCCACGGTCCATGCATATGACCTTAAACTATTCGCACTTTCATCCAACATGACGCTAAACTGTATCGTCCCTTTTTCGTCCAACATGACGTTAAACTGTGAAAAAGGTCCCTAATACATCCAACATGACGTTAAATGGTGTACTCTTTTGTCCTTACTGCATGACATTAAACTGCACAGTCTTCTTTTTTTCCAACATGACGTTAAATTGTGTTTTCTCCATCTCCCTAACTACATGACACTAAATTGTACATAAAGTCCTTTAATACGTCCTACATGACATTAAACTGTGCTTTTTCCCTGCTACATGACACTAAAATGTGCGGCACCAATAGTCCTAACTGCAAGACTTTAAACTGCATAGTCCCTTTATATGTCCTACATGACATTAAATTGTGCATCGTTAAGGTTGTTGTTACCTCTTGTTTCTCACTCCGAGTAAGACTCACGTGAGCTTAGAGAAAACCTCAACCATAACACTCTCTCTGGTATACTAACCATGTGTAAGTCCCAACAACATCATTTTTTAGGTCATTTTCCCCAAGAACAACTTGATCATTAATTCATTCTTTAATTGAACTACGTGGACATTGATCCTTGCCTTCTAGGCTGGGTACGTAGGCAACCTCCCAAGGTTCAAGCCCAAAACCAATCTCTTCACATTGGTTCACCTCCATCTCATACGATGTTGATTCATGAAAGCACCTCTAGAATCAATATATTTACATTGGTTCACTTTCTTCCTTTCTATACGACGTTAAACTATACAACACTTTTTTCCAGTATGACAATAAACTACAAATATTCTTTGACACCCTCACCTGAGAGGGAACCATTATTTACATTGATTTTACCATCATGTTTCATTTTAAAGACTACGTGCATACATGGAAATTCCCAAACCTTTTATCTTGGGTTAAACCATCATTTCACTAAAGTCTCCTTTCACCCTTCACATGTACAAACCAAATTTGTACAGAGGGTATTTCTAGAACTATGTGGGATTGATTCCCATCCTTATGGGATACGTAGGAACGTTCGAGTGTCCCTCAAATCTAGCCCCAAGTCTTTGGGCCTAACCCCAAATTCCACTTTCAGTCCCTTGGCTAAAAAGTCCCCATGAAAACATACACTGTGTATTTATTAAAATGGTCCAAGATCTATGACCCTAAACTAAGATCTCTAACCCTTTTGTCCCACATGAAGTTAAACTGTAGTTCAAGAACTATGTATGGCTTGATTCCCATCCTTATGGGATACATAGTGAAGTCCACATTTCCCTTCAGGACCTAGTCACAACATGATTATGGTTAGCATTGATCTGTGTATCTCTGTATACATTGGAAAATACCCATATTTATGTGTCATAATCCTAACCTTAAATATTTTGAGATCTTTATAACCCTTTTATTGAATACTAGTCGCAAAAATGTCAAACTTCTGAGAGTTATTTTGCCTGACTATGTAGTACGTGCCCTTAGGCGGCCTTGCATAAACAGTCTCCATAACAGATTTGTCATCCAAAAGATGCTATTATTTAACTATGCAGCCAATTCCCTTAGGTGGCCCTGCATAATTCAACCCCCTAATGGGTTTGTCAGATAATAGTAACTTCATTATTGAGAAGAAAGCCTCTTTTGTCCTCATTGGTCTTAAATGAAAGTATGTAGGGATACACAAAAAAATAGCCATCTTTAACATATTTGTCTCATATCCTTTTTCATGATCTAAAAGTATTCAAGTCTATGGTTTATATTCTCCTTCCATACGTTTGGTTTAGACCTTTGTAGGAGTGATATCCATCAAATTCATCGATAATCCTCTTTGGAAATATCTTCTCCATATTCAAGCACCTCTTTCCATATAGAAAACTCTATACTTTGGAAATTTTGAATCTCCATAAACTTTCACTGGCTTTTAGCAGTAGAAAGGTAAATTTCTGAGAGTTCTTTTGCCTGACTATGCAGCACGTTCCCTTAGGCGGCCTTGTATAAACAGTCTACATAACAGACTTGTTAGCCAAAAGATACTATTTATTTGACTATGCAGCTAATGCCCTTAGGTGGCCCTGCATAATTCAACCCCCTAACGGGTTTGTTAAATAATGGTAACTTCATTCTTGGGAACTACTTATTCTAATGCCTTTTAGCTCTTTTTCATATCATTCCTCAGCTTCAAATAATCTTAAGTCATAGTTTACATATTTTCCCTCATACTTGAGTATGGTAATATGTTTTCAGATAAATTATCAAGGAATTGAGTCAATTTTAATTCATTCGGTCAAAGCTATTTCGACCTTAAACATTATCCTCTTTATGTCTGACGTGCATGACTTTAAACTACCCACAAAATAAAAAGGAAATCTGAATAAAAGTCAAGTTCCAGCTCACTAAACATAAATTTTGTATGATTTAGGTAATATTGAGCAATTAAAAGATTCAAAGTTTGTAGGGTTATTTACACTAATCCTAGTAAAAATAAAACTATGCTTACTAGGCCCATTGGCTTAGGTAAAATCTAAAGTAGACAGCAGGAAAATACATGCACAAGTGATTGAAGATGAAAGAATTATTTCAATTTGATGCACAAGAACTAGAAGGACATCCATAGATTGGAGTCTCTTCTCTTTTCCAAGAAATTACAAAAGACGGTCAACATAAGTCTTCAATTGATGAACCGCATCTCAAGCTTCATCAGCAGCTACTTGAAGATCATGCACCCGAGCAACTTCACTCTTTTCAGCCTGATGGAGTGCTTTCTTGGCATCCAAAATGGTCTTCATAACATTCGTTTGAACTCCCTCCAGTGAATTATTGAGTTGGTCAAGTTCCCCAGCAACAGCATTTAACTGTTGCTGAAGGTGCATCTTCTGGACGACTTTTTCTTTGATCTTTTGCTTCATTTCCTTCATCTTGGCAGCATAGTCATCCTCAGCTTGGGATACCGCAGCCTCAAATTCTCCGATGTTGACTGACAGTTTCACCCTGGTCAGATTTTTGCGATACTTTTGCTTCTGCTCTCTCCTGAAGATGACTTGTTTCACCGCGGTATGGATCTCTTGGTATCTAAAACCGCCAAGTCCTAGCATGATAAACTGGGATGACAATCGAGGGATCTTCAATGATAGCTCTTCTAAAGGCACCTCAGATATGATTTTCCATATGTTGTTCCATGACTTGCGTTGTGAGAATCGGAGAGCCTTAAGCACCTCTGGGTATGATTCAATATCATCATCACAGGGGGGCATGTAATCTAGGATTAAGGCACTTAAAGAAGTGCCCTGTTCTGCTCCTTCCCCCCTGACCTATGCTTCTTCACTTTCAATTATCATTGGGGCAGAGGCTGGGGCCTCACCTCCAGATCTAGCCACTGCAGTTTATGGCCCTGCATAATTAATTGAAAGATTTGGTTAGTTTAAAAGGATAACAAAATAATCGATTGTCTTGCAAATTAAGTACAATCACAAATATTGTTATCCCTTACCCAACGGTAGATCAGCAACCTGAGAAGATTCCTCCCCATCTTTCACAGTCTCAACAGGATCTTCAAGATGGGTCTCAAGAGGGTTTACTGGGTTTAGCTCTACTTTAGCTAATGTTTCTGCAATGGTAGGGTTGACATCAATGTCTACACCCTCTTTAGGAATTGGCAGTTCAGTAGCTTCTATGGATGGAACTGCATATTATTTTTAGTCATGATTATAAGTGTAAATTATAAGAGTATTTACTGGTAAAAGGATAACACTCACGCCCAAGGTCTTCTAAGTCACATGATAACTTAGCATGATCATAAAATTCTTCGAAATATGTGCCACGATTCTTCATTTCATCCAATGATATTTCAGAATCCTAGTTAGTCTCACCAGTAGGAGCGTTGGATGTGTCTTCTTGGCGACTTAAATCCTATGGCCCCTGACCCTGGATAGCATCTTCGGATAAAATCATGGCATCAGTTGCAACAGCCACCAGAAGCTCTAATATAGGAGTTGAACCTGGAGTGTCACAGAATGGAAGTCAGTCGGTGTTTCATTCAACATTTTTATGAAGAATTGTTAACTTACCAGAAATAGGTTCTTCTCTTCTTGCAACAGTAGTAGTAGGGATACTAGGAACAGATACTGGCTCTTCTCCAGGAGCATCCAAGTTATCTTAAATATGTGATTGTTCCACAGCACCCTCCATGGTCCGTGAAGGAGGATCAGTCATTTCCCTTAGGGGGGAAATTGAACAATCCCCTGCAATCCCTGGGAATATGAACAACCTTTCCATGGGTATAGACTCATGATTATCCGAAGGACTTACCGCTGCTAATGAAGCGTTTAGCTATGGACTTCCTCCTTCACTGCCTTTGCTTCTTTGGTTTTTTGGGAGTATCAGAAGTCTCCCTTATTGTCACTTGGATTGGAGAATGGAAGGTCGTTGCCCGCTCCTCATTCATGGCCTGCTGGCCTGGAGATATTTCGCCTGGTTCGCGAGGAGATTCAGCAGCAACCCCGATGGCAGTACCACCATGGCTATACTGTGGCGAAGGGACCTCAGTAGTTCCTTTCTTTGAAAGCTACAAGATGAAGAAAATAACTTCCTTAAGTAACAAATCTTCGACTGGAATCAAGGTGAAAATTAAATAAGGAAAGAAAACTTACATCTTCAGGAGCCACGTAATCGTGCCACTCCTCATCAGTCCCCTCAGTGGCGCCACGATCAATAAATTCCTTCACCCGCCTGGTGATAGGAATGGACTCATCAGTGGTGTGTATGAGCATTTCCAGCTCTCTGATGTAAGCCCGCACTTCATTGGGGTTATCCTCATATTGGATATTTGTAAAATCCAGAACATTCCCTATTCCAATAAGTTGTACGCCCTCACACAAATCCAACCAGGCGGTCTCAGTACCACAGTATAAACCCTGCCACAACTGGACAGCCTTTGGTCTTAGATATGAAGGCTGTGAGGAAGGTCCTACAATCTTTGACTTCAATTTCTTCCCAGCTCCTACAACTACAGATAGAGAATAATAAAATAAGACTTATTGCTTTATAAATTAGCAGTGATTAATTACCAAAATGAAGTAACTCACCAGGAGTTGATGGAGTGGGTCTTTTAATTATGGTCGGAGGATTATATCGGGCACAAAACCGCTTTTTCACTGGTTGTGCCTCATCATCCCCATCATGGGAATCCGGTGAATCAGTTCTAGAGAAGGAATTTGCCGAATCAGCTTCAGGTGGGGAAGCATCACCTTCATGAGGAAGGGTTTCTTTCTCTATAGTCCTATTCCATTTCCCCACTTGATAAACTGGGTGATTCATCACCCCTTTGGGGTATGATGCTATCCAGTGTTCGTCATAATATGTATTAAAGTTATGTGCCACTTTTTTAACTGGTAGATCAAATACTGCCCCAGTCTTCTCCCTTGACGTCAGCAGCCATAGTTGTCGAGAAACCATCAGATGTTGCTCTAACCTAACATATACTGGAGGAGATACAGCAATCTGTTGCAGACATTTTAATTGACGTGAAAATCTATATGGAGCATAGGCCTCGCATATAATTTCCCCGTCAATTCTGGAAACTAGTACACCATCCCTGCAAGCTAGCATGTATGCCCTCAAATCCAAGTGGGTTGTTCCATCATCGACAAACTGCCCGGTTGGCAGATTTCTATAGGGAAAAAAGTTGAATTCCTTAAACATGCTCAGTCTCACTTTCATGTCATAGGAATTAACATCTAGTGGAGCAACTCCAGATAATGTTTGCACTGACGGCCTGAAAGAACTTCCAGGAATTTGTAATCCATTTTGTACATTGTAAGTCCTAAAGTGAGTGGCGATCCATCCCCATAAAACTTGGAATGGTCCCACTATTCTTAAAGGAGATTTACCCATGAAGACATGAAGTAAACTCCTGTGAATATTTTCTAAAATGGGGGTAGCCAACCCAACCATTTTTCCCTCATCCAACTTTGACGCAATGACGAAGGACCCTATCCTGACGCCTCCCTTCGAATCCCTGACTGGCAAGAGATAAACACTGAGCCACATTTCCAAGAATCCCGCCAGACGAGTCTTCTTTGGGATCCTTTTATTCACCTCATATCCCCACTTCTCGAACTCTCCTTCTTCTAGAGTTGGCCAGAATGTGCCAATAGCACCCCTCTTCTCAGGTTTTTGGCAGGTGGTAGGACGTTTGGGCCTCTTATCCTTGGATTTCTTTTTCTTGGATCCTTTTTCTTTCGGCTCCTTCTCATGTGGCTCCCTCTCTTTCTTCTCAATAAGAAATATATTCATCCATTCCTCTAGATGAATATACTTTCTAGAACGAGTTAATGAGGTATCTAAACTTTTAAGCATGTGGAAGATCTTAAATAATTCTTGACCTAAAGCAGGAGTCTTCTCTCAATCATTCCAAGTCACCTTGGGTGGAATGAATTCATCATACATGTCACCCAAAATTGGAGCCCCTGAGATCTTGTGGACATCCCACAGACTGATGTCTACTTCTCCATGAGTCATATGGAAAGAATTAGTTGTTGGACTCCATTGGATGAGTATCTCCGGCATGAAGTTATCATGTCTGTAAACATATGTTTGCCCAACCCAGACAGCTTCGTATATCGCCACTCCTTTCAGATCCTCGACAAACTCTGCACAGGTTTGTCGCACCCAGTATGCCCACATCCAAGTTGTCTTCATGCCTCCCCTAGGACGGAAGTCCCAAAATTTCTTCCAGACTTTGGATTGATCCATCTGAGCATTTTGGAAGATTGAAGGATGAAAATGTGGTTGCATCTCAGGCGTATGAGGTTTCAGATCTGGCGTACAAGGGCTATGATGCATCATGTGGGCCTTCTCCACTATTCCAGCATTTAGAAATACTCCTCCACCTGAGATATTTGCTGAAGAAAAGTTGGTGTAATTATGAAACCATGAAAATGGGAGATAGTTCTTTGCTTCTGGAATAGTAACTTCTCACAGATGGCCGTAGTCATACAAAGGAAAATAAATGCTTTGGGGGAAGTCGCGATGATATTTCTTCAGATACTTATCCAAATCCGGAAGAGTGCTACTTTTGACGGTATAATAATCATGGCCAATGATGTTCATCATATCATCAATCCGCTTGCTAGCCAGTTCATCAGCTATTCCGGTTCTAAGAGCCATTGATTCTGCACAAAAGGTAAGTAAATTAACTTTTAAGTAAGTTGATTTTTCATAAAATTTGTGAAGGAATTTTAGAAAAAATGGAAAAGGCATTAAGGCGCGCAAGTATGGATATGTTGCACAAGTGTTAATGTGTCGCGCATGTTTCTGTCACACAAGTATCACCGCAGAAGTCCAATTACCTTGACAATAGCGCGACGGCAAAGAAACAACGGAAAACGAGAGACTTGTGCGGTGAAGGTGACCTGCGCGACGAGAGCTCAAGAATCCGGATATAAGATGCTATGCGTGGAAAATGACCGTGTATTTATAGGACAGGCTACCAACCTACGCGCCTACAGACAGAGCACTCCAGCCCTGTGCGACTCACACTTGCGCGCCGCCCTCTACGCCATCAACACTTGCGCACCGCTTTTCCTTTGGTTTTCTTCTTTTCCTCAGAGTCACATCCTCATTTATTTCAGATCCAACTCTGAGGGGGGGACTTTTGTTAATGCTCCTTTTCGTCACAGATTCCAAAGGAATGTAAAGAGAAATTACTTAGCACAAATTGATTCATCCTTTGAAAAAAACATCAAAAATCGACAAAGGCATGAACAAGGCTTCAGAAGCACAGGGGTCGTGCAAGTTCCATCACTGTCGCGCAAGTATACTTGTGCGCCTCCTAATGGTCGCGCAAGTAACTTGCGCGCCCTAAAGGATAACCGCCCAGGGTCTTCTACAGCCTATAAATAGACCCTGTGGGCCCCCCATTTGAAGAGGAATTGTTTTCCAGAAACTCATATTTGAGCTCCTGGCGCCCTAGTCTCTTCTCAATGATTCTGAAACACTTCTAAGGTAATTTCCTACCTAGAACGGAAGATCTAAAGAGGTTGAGGAAGGCCTAAGTGTTGAAACTCATCATCACTTGCACGCTTGAGTGGCCAGCCCTTAAGGGAAATGGCCACACTTGCACGCCGCCTAACTCCTTCAATAGAACTTGTGCGCCACTCTTCTGGAAGAACCTCGAGATGATTCTAAAGGCTTTAACTAAGAGTCGCTCAATTATTACCCTGCTAGTTAACCGTTGTGCAACTACCCATGTGTCGCGCAGGTATACCTGCTAGACCAGGAATTGCACGCCCACGCAGAACCTGCGCGCTTGCCAGGACTTGCGCACCCCTTCCTTTATGGGTTCCCTTCTTTCCCATTTCACCCCTCTTAAGCCATTCCACCTCTCCTATTCAAGATTCAGTCTTCAAGACACTCTTCAAAGCCATTTATGGCATGATTTCTTGATTTGACTTCCTTATCTGAAAGGAATTCTTTTGAATATCTCTCAAAACCTAGTGATTTACACATCTTTATGTCACTAAAGTTTGATATTTCATTCATTCAACCTCATCCTTTAAGATGAGATAATTCATTAACCTGGGCCTCCTTTTCAAGAATAATCCCCAGTCATAATTCTTAACCTGGGCCTCCTTTTAATAAATAAGCCCCAGTCATAATTCTTAACACGGGCCTCCTTTTCAGGAATAAGCCCCAGTCATAATTCTTAACATGGGCCTCCTTTTCAAGAGTAAGCCCCAGTCTTAATTTCTCTTAACCAGTCCTAATTTACCTTTGATCTAGGATTCCTTCTCAGGAGTAAAACCCAATCATAAGTCCTATCCTAATTTGGGCCTCCTTTTCAGGAGTAAGCCCCAAGTTAGAGTATTCAAATCTCCATGAAGCACATATACCTTTATGGACCATGTTCCTGTATTTATTCCCTGAAGTAAATCCTAATCTTCATTTATCTGGGCAGTCATACATATATAAGTCCCCCATTATTTCTTATGATTTCATCTTTCATGGCACAATTGTCTGATTTTTACCAATACCTCTTTTTTCTCACACCGAGCATGACTCACGTGAGCTTAGAGTGTAAAAGTAATTATGGCATCCTTCTTTGAGCCATCAATCATAAACATCATACTCCCTTACTTGAACTACATGGGTTCTGATTCCTTTTCTAAACAAAGGATACATAGGTAACCCATCTGCGGGTTCGATTCCAACTCTGAAATAATATATTTTCTTCTGAATGACAATAAACTTCAAGTGCCCCATTGAGTGGCTTTAAAACCAGCATGGTCATCATAATGACCCAGAGACTTCTATATAAATGTGTTGAAGGATACCATTGACCAAGAATCTCTAATAAATACAGATGATTCTCTATCGATGAAGAACCTTGAATACATATAAAAGATCTCTAAATTTCCTAAATATTTAATAATTGATTGTCATATATAAAGTAAATCTCATTTTATACTTGGTAATGTAATAAGTATTCATGAACATAACTTAAATCTATAAAGAGAGTCCTGGAGTAGACAATAATTCCCCTCAAAAAGGTGTGATGAGTCCGACCTCCCATCCTCTCGACCAATGAAAATTCCTTAGCCTCATCAGTCTACAAACTAATGAGCACCTACCTTTGGAAAGTAGGTCAAAATGGATGTGGAATCATTGGATGTTTTCGGTTCTACGAACAAACCCGTTAGAAACCGATTGGAATGTTTGAACCTTCAATCAAGGAGGTCATCCCCAAATTCTGAGGTAAACAAAAACCATTTTTGGATCATTTATGGTTTCATGTAAATTAATATTCTCTTTCCTCTCTTTGAAGACTCTTTACCCTTTTCCTTAAAACCCTTCTTAATAGGTATATTTCCAAAGTTACTTATCCACTCGTTTTCATATCATCACTTTATTTGGACATCATTTTTCATTTATTATGCTTATTTTCACATATTGATGTCCAATAATGTTTTAATACCTTATTTAATAGAAATTATTATAATATTTTATATTTTTATGTTATAATACATGATTATGTAACCAATTTCATTCCATGGGTAATTATTATGTCTATTCCTTGTGTTTTATTTCCATTTGTGGCACACATATGCTTATACATGTTAAAATGGGTGTACCCAGATAGAGCTTCAATGCATTTAGTAATTTTTGTATCTCATGAGATGATATGTATGGTATTACGGGGGATAACTAATTCATGATGGGACTCTGTCTAACATGTTGTATTTTCTTGGAGGTGAGCCTTGACTTATATTTATGTCATGTTTTATATTGTTGTCAAATTCCTATGTTTCCATGATATTATGATTCCATATTATTTACTTCATGATACCATATGGATATTCCTGAGCTTTTTTTATGATATCATACTATGCCTTTTTAATCACATGTTATGCTTTGTTATCATGTTTATTCCTCTATTAGGCTTTATATCTCACCCATTTTCTCTATTTAATCCTTGACTTATCCTTTCTAGTTTTTGAAGATAAAATTTATTTAGGATATCATTGTGGAGATTAAAATAATGATGTTTTATTTTGGTTTCATGTCGATGTTTTATGTACTTAGTCTCCCAAAGACACATGGAATCTTGATCCTTGGGTTGTGTATATTTGATATTTATGTTAAAAAAATGTAATAATATGTGAAATATGCATCGATAACCATAAGAATAGTTCTTAGTTTAAGGTTAAGGAATACAAGACAAGTATTTTGAGATTTATGGTCATAAATATTTGATTAGGTTTATAAATAGTTAGGTTATAGAACATGAACCAAGGTGTTTAAGTGGTTAACATGGCACACTGGGTTAGGATAAAACTCGATGTGAATTAGTAAACATAATGTGAATATAGAAAACCTCAGGGGAAAAGGTGTGCACTTTAAGTTTATTATACATGTATCGGGGTTTTTGGTTTATGTTTATGGAACTCAAACCATGGATTATTCCATTTAAGGTCATGTGACCAAGATAAATGGTAAAATGATCTATATAACAACAGAGGATAAAGAGAACCTAAAGTTCTCTAGTAGTCCATACTACAACCTTCCTCTTTATTTCACATTAATACTTGATTTATTACATAATAATAAACTTAATACAACCAAGATGATTGAAAATTATAGTGTCTTTGGGAATTAGGTACATTACATAACAACGTAAAACAAGGAATATGACATCTTTATTGAAAACTTCTTTAACATGCTTAAAATACTCATTCAAACTTAAAATTGCATGGGATAACCTAGGGGAATACATAAGAAAAGGGGTTTGATATAAAGTCCAATAAGGGAATAAACATGGAATAGTTGATACATGCTAGAAAATGGGAAAACCAATGAGTAATAATAGGAACTTGAATAATAAGTCAAATATAACAAGATAATCATAACATGGGAAATGTATAATCAACTTAAAACACTAAATCATAAAAATAAGTCAAAGATAAACCCGCAAAAGAAATCATGGTGTATGAAGTACCATTAGGAATCAAGTTCACTCCATTTACCAATGTGATATATCAGGATATTAAACATTACCCAATGCATTGGAGCACTATCTGGGTGCACCCATCATGTTCATTTCATTCTCTTGCTTAAGTGTGCCACATAGATCATACAACATGGATTCATTCATCATGATAATTTATTAAATGATCAATTAATTTTGAATAAATACATTTTATTCACTAATAAATAAGTATATGTTCATAAATTTGAATACCTTTGATAGAAAAATGGTTATTTTATTAACTACACAAGTTTTTTGGCATGGAAAATCATGGTGAAGTTTTGGCAGTATAACGATGTTACTTAAAAATTCATAAAAATAGGTTTATGAGATCTAAAGGGGTATATCATTATTTGGACATAAATTTTAAAGTATGTGGGATATGTAATAACATATCCCATTATAATTAAATTAAGATAAAAGACATAAGGTAAAGAAGATACTTGAATAAAGAGGAGAAAGGAAAAGATCCCTTATGAAATTTCGGCATGGTAATAGGTGTACATAAAGGATCATGGGAGGATTAGTGAGAGTAAAAAGGGGGATATAAACATTTATATATTAAATTAATTATATGTTTAATATTTAAGAACAAATACCAAAAAAATAAAATGAAATTTAATAGACATGACATAAAAGGATTTCTTGAATGGAAATGAAAAGAGAGAAATCCCTTACAGAATTTCAGCATAGTAACATCCTAGGTGAAGGTCACAATGATAGAGAATAAATGATACCTAATTAAAATAACATAAATTGGAATTTAGGTGGTGTTTAAAAATAAATTACAGAATAAAAATTTTCAATTAATAAGCTAAATTCCAAATAAGGTGCTTGAATTGAAAGAAGGAGAGGAAGGTGAGGATACCTTACTTGAGTTTCTGACTTCAAAAGCATGGGATAGTCTTATTAAGAGATTGGGGTGCCTTGGTAGGACTATAGAGAGTGGATTAAATAGTATGTTCATTCTCCAAGGAGTTTTAGTGAAGATAAATGGGAGCTTGGGTGGGTTTATATTGGAAAATAGTTGGATTTCTTTATTATTTAGGTTTTCGACTATATAATAAAATATCTAAAACCACAAACCATTCCATTGTTTCTTACAATGGTTTCTATAAAAAGGTATTAATTATAATTATTTTATATGTAAAAGGGACTAAATTATAAAAATAATTCCTTTTCTTATGTGGAGGTGAGTCGCACTCTTAAAGAAAGGATTTTAAAACTATAAAATATATTATAAGTTTTGGTGGATTCATAATAGATTTAAAAAATAAATAAAATAAACTCAAAATCACATTATTTTAAAGGTAAAATATATATCTGTTCGTGGATACTATTTTTAGTAATTATTAAATAAATTTTGGGTCATTATGATGTCATAAAAAATAAATTATATTTATATGATATTTTATTTTTTACCCGAAAATCCATATGTCTTTGAAAATTATGAAAAAATTAACTATTAGAAAATTTCAGCATATATATTAAAAAAATAGTATTCATTTTATCTAAATAATTTTCTAAATGTGTGAATTTTTACTTTGAAAATAAAATATTCATTTATTAAGAAATGTTGGGTCTTTTTACAATAATAGTTTTTAAACCGTTATAAAAATTATATTTGACTTCATAAAAATTATATGATCATTTATATATGATAAAAATTATTTAATAATATTAAAATAATATTTATTTAAAAAATAAATTAATTCATTAATTTAATTTCAATATTAACCAAAAATACAATTTGTGATTTATTGTATCAAAATAAAATCATTTACAAAGTAACAATAATAGGATGAAAATATATTCATTATTATATACAAAAAAAATTACATATTAATATTATTAGGGTAATGATACATATCCATTTAATACACCATAAAATACCCTAAGAGTAAGGTGCGTGAGGGTGGGACTTTTATGGGGTGGTTTGGAGAACATGGTTTGGGTTGTGATCTCGATGAGCTTGAACTTATCCCATAAATGGTTTCACTCATTCTTAAGTTATTTGATCTAAGATTGGGATTGGTCAAGGTAAAATCCCATATATTTTATCTCCCTTGAAATCTCTCATGAATGGGCTTCATAGTGTATGATCCTGCTAGTTTAGGTCGTCACTTCCTTTGTATATGTCAATTGGATTTGTTAAAACCCAATATTTATACTAATCATGTAATCACTATTAAATGGATATATTATCAACAGTAATGATTCTTAATAGTATTTTAAATCCAATAATAACAAAATTTATTTCATGTGTTTTCTATAACCATATTTCATGATGAGACATATAAATAAATCAAAAGGGAACATTTTATTTATAAAATTTTGAGTCATTACAGTCTAAGGATAATCAAGAACCAGCCCATGGGATGATGTACATAGTTTGGTTCATTATTATTGGACCAAGGTTTTCAAAAATTCTAAGGTCCTTATAGTTTAGACCAAGGGGAAACTCAAGGAAATATACATAGCACCAGGTAAGAATTGAAGGGTTTGAAACTAATGTAAAAAACTTATAGCATACATGAACACAGTTTATCGACATGATTATTAGACCAAGGGTGAGTTTGTGTAACACCCTGATATTTTATGATATATTTCTCTTTAAAAAATTTATGTCTTTCATATCTTTCTATACAAGAAAAACCATGTCTAAAAGAATTGTGATGCACTATTCTTAAAAGTGACTATTATCAACTAGCCATAGGATTAGTGGGTATGAATAGGGATAATTAAATTATGAAAAAGGATATAAACATTTTTTCCTTAATGATAAATTATTAATTAACTCCTAGGAAATAAATACTCAATTTTAATTGCTAGAAATAATATCATCTTATATTAAAATAGTAATTTTTATATGGATTTTATTTTTCTATATATTATTACATTGGAAACTAATGAAATCTTATTTTGATGAAATATATTTTTATTGAATTTAAAAAAAATAACCATTAATACATTGATTATCGATTTTTTGTAAGTAAAGATTAAATCATTTGAGGGTAATAAAGAGTTACTTTAAAAAAACTATTTTTATATGCACAATGTATTTTTTCCTTAGTAAATTAAATTAATCACTATTTGTTAATTATTTTAATTTAATTTTTAGAATATTTATTCAATTAAATAAATTAACATTAATCTAATATTGGTTAGTAGGAAAAAATGAAAATAAAATCACTTTGTGATTGAAAAATGCATTTTTCCCTAAAAATTGTTTCGTCGTGTTTCCCATGTTTACCATATAATTAATTTCATACACTTTTAGGAATTGAATTCGGTAAAATTTACTCCACATTTTTATTCATCATAATTAATATTATTCTTCATTTTAAAATTAATTTTTCGTTATAATGAATAGTAACCATGGTAAAAACCTATCATTACGATGAGGGTTAAAAAGGGAAAACAAGGGAGTTAAGCTAAGAGATAGGGTTTAAAATGTCAAAAAAAAACTTGATTAAATCATATTATTTGATTTTATTTTTAAATTAAACTTCTCATTTTTAAATATTTTGAATTCTGGAGACACGTGAATATGATTCATACATATATTATATAATAAAGTTTTAATTATTTATAATTTTTCTAACCACCTCACTTATAAAAGGGAAATTCCTCTTCTCATTAATCCATAGAAATTATGACCTTTAACTTGACCAAGATCTACTAAAATACTCTTCCAGTTTCCTTATCCAATAACTTCAGGTTCTGGTGTTTCCAATATACCTATCCAAGAATCCTTGTGGTTCTTTTTAAATAAAAATTCCAAAAGAAGAGGTATATGTTCTTATCGGCCTTTTTCATGTTTATTTCTTCTTAAACATCATCTAAATATTATTTTTCCATCTTAACATGATGGAATAATTATATTTTCTATATTTGGTTGTGATTATGTTAATTTGTATCCATTTTCTATCCAATTCACATTCATTTTAAAATGGTAATGTTGCTTGATCATACATGTGGACTACCACCTCCATGAAGCAATGTGATTCGTTTTTTATTTCCAATTTACAGGGAAAATAATGGGGATATAATTAATGAATATATATTATATATATTATATAATTATGATTTTTAAAAGTTGAAATACTATTTAACTTTTTTTCTATCCATTAAAAAGTGGAAACGTCACTCGTGCATACGTACGGACTACCATCTCTACAAAGTAATGTAAGTAATTTTTTCATCAAAAATTTATATTGATGGTTATAAAAGTGTATTTGATGAATAAATATGGTAATTATGAGATAATTTATATTATTTATATGATGAAATAATGACCAATGTTCAAGTACCAGAACTGTCAAATGGAAACATTCATGGAAAATGGATTGGTTTTCACCTGAATGTTCATTTTAATAAATAATTATCAATAAAAGGGTAATTGGGATTTATAAACAAATGATATATAGTAATTTATAAATTATTATTTTTCTATAATAGATATATAATAATTCCATATTTATTATACATGAGTTTTTAACGTGTATAAAGTAAGATGGGACTTGAGGTATGGGTTTATATTAGAATATCATTTCTTTTTGGGATCATCTATATTAAATTTATATTGAGGGAAGTTATATAATACTTATCATTTAAACCAAATATATTTTCTTATAAAATGGTTATTTATTTAATTTTCAATTATTATTACTATTTCCCACTATTTGGTACATAAAATGATTGATAAAATGTTTTTAATAAAATACGAACTATTTTATTCTTTTTTGGTCGGGAATCTTTATCTTTCATGTCTATATTCATAAAAATATTTTATTGAAAGTTTTATATGTACTTAAATGTTTTATAAATATTATTTTTACTATATTTTACCATCAAAACTATGTTGAATACTCTGGTACCATGATACCTAAGCTGGCCCTAACATTTCCCCAAGGGATTTCTCGATCCCCACGGGTTGGAAACTAGAACCTGGAATCATAAAATAATCACGAGGGAATGATTTTTTCTACAATAATGTGGATGATAAAATATATAAGTATGTATTTTCAATACTCCAAAGGGTTAAATTACTAGAATCAAATTGGTAAAATATTACCCAATAATTACATTATCAAGAGACACAACGTTTGTGAAAATAAAACACAAATATAAACCCATGTAATAAGTGGATCACATCTCTACTGGTCACATACATCACTTAGGATCCTAAAGTCCAATAACATACACCACCTCTAAGTTTATATTTTTCTCATCTTAGTTCTGGCATAAGATTATCTATAAATGATCAAACCTAAAGGTAGGGTGTGAGCTATAAATCCTAGTAAGGTCTCACCAAGTGTTTCATAGAAAATTCCATAATAATTAAACCAAATGTGATTTTAATTTAAATAAAATAATTCATGGAATGCAATTTTCATATTTTCGAAAAAACAATCTTTAATAATCAAAATATATGGTAGATATATCAAAATAGACTTAAATTAACATTTTATATAAAATAGTTAGCATGAATAAAACAGTTATATTCATCAATAACATGTAATTGTAAAATCAGGTATATCATAGAATTTCGTATCAATCCCTATGGTATTTTAGTTTCTGATAATAAGATTATCACACAACCCCACAATGATCTTGGTTCAATGTGAGAACACGTCCCACAATTCAGGTCATTGGGACTCAACTCCCCATTAGGGGAAAACCATGTTGTTATATATTTATTTCAGTGTTTCCATCATCAATATAGTGTTATGGGGTTATATCATAGTATTCTCATCCTAGTTACCCAATAACTACCTAGAATCACATATTATTTGATAAATTAAGCAATCAATCATAGTAAAATCGATCATTTCATATCAATTCAAAATACAATTTCCCATATTCAATTTTCAACATACCTTTATCTTTTCAAAACCAAATCATTGGTTTTAAAAAACTCATTCCTTCTAAAATATTGTTTCAATTTAATCCATTTAAAATCATTTAATTAATTAAAATTTGAAATTCAAGCCATCCATTTTCTCAAATATACCTCAAATTTTCAATTCCATTGAAATTAGAGGTTTTTCATAATATGCATCCCCTTTTCAAAATAATCCCTCAATAATCTCAAATCCATGTTTTTAAATAATTTAAAAAATAACTTAAAATCAATCAATCAATAATATTTTCCAATTTTAGGGAAAATAATATGGAACCCCCTACCTTTAATCTGCAATCAAACAGCACCTAAAATGGGAAAATTCCAATGAAGAATGAAGGTAAAGGACACCAACAAAAAAATCCTAGATCAAAAATATAAAGATAAAACTATAATTCAATTGAAAACATGAGATCTTATTACTTAAAAAAGGGAGAGTGGATCATGGGACAAAACAAAAGTGATAGATCTCACTAGGGATCAAACTCCAAAAGGAGACATCCTGAAGGGAATAATTTTCTCACTATGCACGAGAGGAAGCCTAGGGTTCTTCAGATGAGTTCCTACATAGTACCTAAATAAATTAACCAAGAAACACAAATTAAAATATTTGGGAATGAGTCATTTACCTCCCAAATCAAGGGTTTACATTGTAAATGTGTCAAGTCGAACATATGTCGAAAAAGGGGTTTCCTTGGGTTAGAAATATCGATCAAAAAATTTATAGTGTAATTTAATTATTTATAACATAAATAATTTTTCATCATAATTCATTTACATGTCTTATTTCTAGAATACGATTTATATCATAAATTAAGGATTTAATGAGTAAATTTTTCTGCATCCATCACTTAGAAATAGATCCCTATAAAAACAACTAAACAACCTCAAACTCACCCCATATCCAAAAGGGAACTCTCTAAAACCGTTAACATATTTATACTGAGACTCCAATAATTAAAAAAAATATGCATCCCTAAAATTTAGGTCATTTTCCCATACAAAATATCTCCATCATTGAAAATATCAAAATTCTCCCAAACAAAAAGGTAAAAAAACAAGATTCAATAAGTACCTAAAAGAAGGTAAGGGGATGTTACAATCTCCCCACCATAAACACTTCTTGTCCCCAGAAATCCTATCAAGAATATTCAATATTTAAGAGATTAGTCCACTACTCTTTCATCTGTTCCCCCTGATACCTTGTCTTATATGAATTAGAACCATACTTCCATAGCACACTGACCAAAGGTATCATCTTCCTATGAAAAACCTCTGTCTTAGAATCAATAATCCTAACTGGATGCTCAGTCATGGATAAATTAGGCACAACATCAAGATCCTCCCATATCAGAACATGAGAAGGGTTTGAAAGATACTTTTAAAGCTATGATACCTAAAACACAATGTGGGTTGAAGTAAACTGTGGTGGAATTTTTAAATGGTATACCACTTTCCCCACTCTCTTAGAAATATCAAAAGGACTCACAATCCTCAGTGAAATATTTATTTATTTTCCATGACATCGATGACCCAACTAAGGTGAAACTCTCAAAAACACCTAGTCACCAATATAAAACTCCAATAGTATTTGATGAAGATCAGAATAAGATTTATAATGGCTATGTTTCATCAATATACTCTGATTAATCAATAGAATCATCATCGTCATTTCTTGAACCAAAATCGGTCTAACTAATAAACATTCACCAATCTCTGACCAACATAATGAAGATATTCAAGGATAGCCATACAGGACCTCAAAAAAGATCCATTTTGATCACTGAATAGTAACATTTGTTGTAGGTGAACTAAACCATACCAATATGATCATCCCAGGCTCCATCAAAGTCAATAATGAAAGACCATAGCATATACTCAAGAATCTATATTGTTCTCTCTGTTTGGAAATCCATTTGTGGATGATATCTCATGCTCAAACATACCTAAGATCCCATGGCATTATAAAGTCCTCTATAGATATGAGAAGTGAAATAGGGATACCTATCAGATACTATATAATATATAAATCCCTGAAACATAACAATCTCTTGCACATAGATACATGTCAATTCCTCAACTTTATTTGTATCTCAAATGGGTATAAAGTGAGCCAATTTGTTTTTCCTATCAACCAAAACCCATGTCATGTTCTTCCCTCAAGAGGTATGTGGAAACCCAACCATGAAGATGATGGAAGTATCGTTTCACTTCCAAGTTAGCATTGGAAGTGGTTGAAGTAAACTCAAAGGTCTCTAGTTATTGACTTTTAACTATTGGAATATACAACGATAAGAAAAAAATTCGATGATGCCTCATCTCATACCTAGAAACCAAAATCATTATTTTATATTATAAAATATCTTTTTGGTTCTAGTATTCACATCACATTGGAAGATATGGAAGTCCCCCATCATGACCTTTCTCATAGTAAAAGGCAACATATACTAGTTCTAGAAACATAGGATTCCATTGGAGAGAACGACCATTCATTAATGTTCTCCCCACCATAAATAGAGTCTCTAATTCCATAGAATTCATCATCAAACTATTGCTCCCAAAAAATCATCCTGATAAGAACTGATGTCGACTACATGCTCGCTAAAACAACCTCAAGATCATTCTTCTGAACACCTAAATGAAACTATGAAAATATATCCATTAGATTACACTATTCTAATGATTCTTTAATGTCTTGTGTTAGATGTTTTCTACTCAAAGTATCAACAACCACATTTTCCTTTACTGGGGTGTAGTCGATCTTGAAATAAAAAGTATACAGGTACTCCACCCAATGCCTCTTATGGTGATTCAAATATTTTTCAGAGAAGATGAAACTCAAGATTTTGTGGTAAAAAGTATGGTAAACCTCTCACCAAAATGATAATGATTCCAAATATTAATAACATGAATCATAGCTACAAGTTTGAGATCATGTGTTGGATAATTATTCTCATGTGGCCTAAGCTACATAGAACCATAGGCTACCATGTGATCACCATGTATAAGGACACAACCCAAACCCAAAATTGATGCATTATAGAATACCACATAGCTCTTCCTAATGGATAAGTCAAAATATGTTTCAACTCAACAAAATAACTCTTAAATTTCTCACCCCAAACAAACTTCAATCATTTCCAAGTGAGATAAATCATCATATAATCCAACTTTGAGAACTTTTTGATGAATCTATGGTAATATATCGCCAAAACCAAGAAGCTCTGAATTTCAAAAACATTATGTGATTTCTCCCATGTCATAATATATTTAACCTTATTGAGATAAACTAAAATACCATGTTCCAAGACTACATATCCCAATAACTTCACTTCTTGAATCTATATATCACATTTTGATAAATTTGAATAAATTTGATGATTCCTCAAGGTTTCCATAGCTACTCTCAAATGAAGAACATGTTCCTTTTTGGTCTAAGAGTAAACTAGGATGTCATCCACAAATACCAAAATGAATGAGTTAAGGTACTCTTAAAATATCATATTCATCAAATCCATAAAAACAATAGGCTCATTGGTTAGACCAAATGTTATAAAAAGATACTCATAATAGTCATACCTACTTCTGAAGACTATCTTCTGAATGTTAGAGTATTTTATTCTCAACTGGTGATAACCAAATCAAAGATCAATCTTTGAAAACTACTATTCCCCTTTCAACTAGTCGAACAGATCATCAATCTGTGGTAATAGATAGTTGTTATTTATAGTTACTCAATTAAGTTTCTGGTAGTCAGCACATAGGTAAAGAATAACATTAACATTCTTCACAAAGACAATATATGTTTCCCAAGGTGACAAAATCGGGAATATAAAACCTTTATCTATAAAATCATCCAACATATATTTCAAATATTTCATCTTTATTACCTCTAGAAAATATTATGGAATAGACACAGTCTGATTATCAGGTAAAAAATAAATAGTAAACTTTACCTCTATTATCAATGGAAATATAGAGAAATTGGAAGGGAAAACATTAGGAAATTCAATGAAATTTGGAGTTACATCATCGCTTAATGATTCCCACACCAAGTTGAAACCAAAAACTAATATCAACCTGCCTGGATTTGAAAAAATATGTCCATATCTACTAAACCTCAGGTCCCATTCTCCTTGAAAAATATGGAATACACCATCAGGAATAGTAAAGAAGACCCACTGATAAAATATTCAATCTGGGACTTATAATAAATCATCTTATCCATCACAAAAATGATGTCAATAGGTTTCATGTATAGAACTATAAAACTTTTGGTAAGCTTAATCTCTGATAAATTGAAAGCATAATCAAGAAACAGAAGACTCTTATCTCTCTTCATTCTGAGGGGTGTAGTAATATCCATCACATAAGAAAAAATCTCTATATGATGGTTTAGAAAATTTAGAACAAAGTTCTGTATAAACGAGTGAGATTCACCAATATAAAATAAATTAATCACTAAAGATAAAGATATAGTGATGGTTCCTCTAACAAACATTGGGCCCACATCAACTTCTTCTAGAGACTCATCTACTACATGAAGATACATTGTCTCATGTTCCTATTGCTGGAAACCCTTAGTTCTTGAAGAATATGATTAAAAAATAGTAATTTTTAGTGATAGTGATACCATTACACTTCATGGAGTAGAAAATAAGTGGAATAAATTATATAGGTTGCCTGAGTGAATGAAAAAATTACAAATTTTGGATGCCTAAGTCTAAAACCATCTCGAATTCCCAACCTTTCCTCACTAGAAGAAAATAAAAGGGCCTCTTCTAGGAACTTCATGAGTTCTATATGATTCCTTCTATAAAAACCCACCATGGGAATCATCATGCTTCCACTTTACTTTAAAATAACCCATAAGACTTCTATTGTGAGAAAAAGGAACTCCTATAAACCCTAACTTTCTAGTCAGTTGAAGCTCAACCACATATTATCTATCCAATACATCAGCATAAAAAGTGAGCTTCATTAAGAAAACCTATGATCGAATATCAAGTTAATGACCCATCTCAAACTGCCAATCCCACATCTTCTCATTGGACAAAACATCATGTGAAAACTAAAAAACTTATCAAGATGGTTTTAATATTGTTTCATTGTATTGACTCCCTACTGGAGGTTGAGAAACTCAATGGACTTCACTAACACCATAGACTCTAGATTAAACATATCATTGAAAATAAATCTAATTGACTTCCATTAAAATATTTATTACTTATTTTTTGTTACCATAAAATACCACCATATCCTTCTAGGTCCCTTAAAGTTAATGGTTACACATTTCACATTCATAGCTTCTAACATTTCCAAGAACTCAAAAAGTAGTTCAATATTTTTCAACAAATACCCAACCATTTTAGGATCATTAAAACCTTAAAAAGATTGTGATTTTTAATGAAGAAACTCTTGATCATGATTTCTAGATTCATCCTTTCAAGGTTCCATAATTAGATCTTGAAAAGGAATGGGTGTAAGAACTTGTCCCAAAGCTTGGATAACATGCAACACTATCTCAATATGACTTAGGTCATCCAGAAGATTATCCTACTGTGGTTCACCAGAAGCTTCCTAATGTTTCATATTTTAATTTCTTCTTAGAGGAATAATGTTACACAACATAAACAGACTACACTAAATACATCAACAAGGACACACTGATCAAAACATTCCTCAAGACTCTTTTCTCAAACACCCATGGTGACTTAAGGCTCATTACGATGAGATCTAGTTAGGAACTCACTCACAACTACCTCTTAAGTCCCATAAATCTTTCCTCCTATTATACTATAAAAAATAAATTATATATTTAAATTAAGAAAATATACATACCTATAACCTTTGATACCGCTTTGTTACAATCCAGCCCGAATACCCAGGTACCCTGATTCCCAAGTCGACCATGACATAGCCAGAAGGGTGTTCTTGATCCCAATGGGTTGGAAAATGGTTCCAAGAATCATAAAATAATTTAAAGGGAATGGTTTTTGACAAAATAATTAGGAATATAAAATATAAAATTCAATATGCTCAATACTCCAAAGGTAGAAAGCACCAAAATCAAACAGATAAAATAGTACCCAAACATTACATCATCAAGAAACACAACGTCTTACATGATAAAACATAAAGTTAAAACCATGTAATAAGTAGAATGAATCTCCAATGTTCACCTCTATCACTCCGGTTCCAAAGGATCACTAACATCCACCACCTCCAAGTGGTATCTTTCCTTTTTTTTCATACCACACATAAGATAATCTACAAACACCTAAAGGGAAAGGTAGGGTGTTTTCTATAAATCCAAGTAGGTTCTCACCTAGTGTTCCATAAACAATTAAACAAAAATTAAAACAAATATTATTTAAATTTAAATAAAACAAGGCATGTCATGGAATTAAAATATTTTCAACAAAACATTCTTTTAAAATTAAAAGAAATGGAAGACATATCAAAACAAGATTAAATGAAAAAAATTTATAAAAAATTTATATAAAAAAAGTTGGCATGAATTAAATAGTACTAAAAATAAATGGAACGTAATAATAAAATCATTTTTATCATTTAAACGTGTATTAATATCAATGGTTTGTTAGCTTTAGGTAACGTCATCCTCACACTAATCATCAGTGATCTCAGTACAATGTGTGCACATGTCTCATAAATAAGGCCACTGAGACTCAACTCCCCATAAAATAAAAATCATGTCGCAATATTCTTATGTCAGTGTTTTCATCATAAATATAATTCTAGGGATCACATCCTATAATTATTTTCCTATTTACCTAATAAATATGTGATCTTACATGTGCTTCATTCAATCAATCAATCAATCACAAGAAAATCAATCATTTTATATTAGTTCAAAATATAATTGCTTACTTTTAGTTTTCAACATGCCTTTATCATTTCAATACCAAATCATAGGTTTTTATAAATTAACTCCTTTTCTAATATTCATTCAACTTAATCCATTTAAAAAACATTTCATTAAATCAAATTTTCAAATCAAGCCATCCATTTTCTGAAATCCATCTAAAAATTTCAATTTCATTGAATTCAGGGTTTTTCATAATCTCCATTCCCTTTCCATAATCATACATCATTCATCTAAAATATAGGTTTTTAAATAATTTAAAAACTCAATTAATATCAATCAAAAAATTAGAGGTTTCAATTATAGGTAAAAATGATATGGAACTACCTACCATTAATCAATGTTAAAATAACACCCACAACAAGAAAAAAGTGAAAAGGAACAAAGGTATAAGAGACCAACAAGGAAATTATATATTTTAAACACCAATATAATACTATAATTCAATAAAAAACATTATATCATACCTTTACCAAAGAGGGTTAGTATATATGAGGAGAAAACCGAAGTAAGAGAACTATCGGGGGTCAAATTCCAAACTAAGACATTTGGAAAGGGATAAATCTCTAACTGCACATGAGAGGAATCCTAGAGTTCATGGGAGGAGCTCCTATAGAGTTCCTGAATAAATTATGTGTGAATAAAAAGTTAAAACCATTTTTTATGAATTATTTAGTTTTTAAATCAAGGCTTTATAGTGTAAATGCATCAATTCTGACTTGTAACAAAAAATGCATCACCTTGGGTTAAAAATCATGATCGATGAATTTACAGAGTATGTTTAATATTTATGGAATATATAATTTTTCTCCATAATTAATTTTCATTTTTTGTGTCCATATGAAAATTAGATCATAAATCATGTATTTATAGAATAAATTCATTCTGTATCCACCACCTCGAAATAAAAACCTATAGAAACACTCAAACAACCTCAAACTCACCTTAGACCTAAAAGAGAACCCTATAAAACCCTTATCACATTTATACCCAAACTCCATCAATTTAAATAAACATATATCCCCAAACTTTAGGTCATTTTCCCAGATAAAATATCTTTATACTTGAAAAGATCAAACAACTCCTAAATAAAAATTAGAATAAAAGAAGATTTAAGAAGTACCTCAAAGAAGGTAATGGGATGTTAAATTTACTTTATTTACAAATGATTAAAATTAATCTTTTAAAATGTTTTATATATGACTCAATTTTTTCTTTTTATATGTGTGAAAAGAATCATCCATTTTAACGTATATGTTATGAAAGGATTTTATTATTGTTATGACCATTATTTACTTTGATGATTCTTTTACAAGTTTATTGACTTATTTTATAATAAAAAAATTCTCCAAATTATGGGAGTTATTAGTTTTTAAATATACCAAAATAAAATTATATTTTACCTATTTTTAAAGAAATGTTTAAATTACTTTTAAAGGTATTTTTCATATATGTCAGACCTTTATGGATTGTTATGTTTCATTGGGGATATACTCTTTGAAAAATACAATTTCTTTCTCTGAATGTCTTGTAATGATGATATTTTAAGGATGATTCTATAAAAGCCATTATTTTTTCATGGTTTAATTAAGAGATGATGAAATACAGTATGGTTTTATGATTCCATCCAATTCGTTTCTCTGGAAGTCTTATTACTAAGTTATGACATAATATTTATGAAACCCATTTCATTTCCCTAGGTTGTTTTATGTTAATTTAATCAATATTTATATGTTATTGTGACAAAATTATGTATGGTTTTCATTATGGGACAGGTGGTACGGAAATTATATATCCTTCTAATACTTTGGGTAAATATTAATATCTCATGAGATAACATGTATTTAAATGTGGATTGTACCAAATTTAGAAAGGGACTTTGTCCACTATGATAGTTTAGTTAGTGATCCTTCACTAAATAAATGATGGAATAGGGAGTGAACCCAATAAACTATGGGACTTTGACCACTATGATAGTCTTTGTAGTGATCTTTGACTAATGAAATTATTTTCTATGATTATTTTTATTCCAAAAACTTTTGTCTTATTCTTATGATATGTTCTCATAGATCCTTATTTATTATTTATAATTCTACACTCCTATAAATTATTTATTTTTTTATGAAAAATATTTATGCCATAACTCATTATTAACGAAATTTGACTAATTGGGTATGAATTTCATATGTTATGATTATTTATCAAACCCTTAAACTTATCTTATTCTCACTTATGAACATTTATTGATATCTACTATTGTTACCCTTAATGAGAATATTATAACATTCTTTTTTATATCTCTATTCAACAAATTATGAAAAAACATTTTAAGTATGGTATGTCTAATAAGGGTACAAAATATAAATAATGTTTACATTCGACATTGAGAATTGTTAATAAATAATTTGATCATGTATCTAGTATCTAAATAAACTAAACTGTTATGATTTTGGGGCATGTATTATTGTGATATATATTTAATATTCTACTAAAATGTTGTAATATTTATGTATGAAATGCTCAAGTTTTATAAGTTGGTGTCAAGGTAGGGTTTAGTAATTTTTAGAGATTAAGATTATAATCCTTTAGTAAAACTCTTGGGTATAGGTTTAATTATTGGATAAAATACTAACATTTTGGTAAAGTACATATTTTTTTGGTTTCTTATAAATTAAACCCTTGTCAGATAAAAACAGGTGGATACATGCTTTGGGATAGATACACCTAGGGGTAATAACCCTAAATGACTGGTTGTGTATTAAATCAATCTTTAGCAGGGATAAAGAGGCCTAAATTCACCTCTGTTCTGACAATCCCCAGGGATATGCTTTAGTAAATACACATTCTCTTCATGAACCATTATGAGGAATGAGAGGGTAGAATCTATGACAACCTATGATAAACCAAAGTGATATGGGAAGAACCTAAAGTTTCATGGATTAAAAGAAGGTTTTATAATTTAGGACATTATACGAGTGATTTTCATAATAATAGGATTTATTACTCTAATTATTGATTTTTGATACTCACAAGAAGATTTTTTTATTTATTAATGGATTGAAGATAAAAAAGATGAAGTTGTGGATGTGAAAAGTATACTCAGATATCAAAATATCTTATTTAATCCATGTTATATTAATTCATTTATATCTTAAAAAGTATCAAGGAATATTAATTTATGTCCTAAATTATTAGATGTTGAGTTATTAGTAAAATCTCTTAATGGTATGATAATAGTATATCAATTCTATAGCTCCTCTCTGATAGAAGTTTGTGGGATTGTACTTCCTACAGATATTTTTATTCTACCTCTAGTTGAATTTGATGATATTTTTGGCATGAATTGGTTATCTTTATATGTATCACATATCAATTTCCAAGTAATGGAAATCACATTTGATATTATGAATCAACTTGGGATCATATGTCGGTGTGAGGATGAACCTAAACATCCATTGGAGGTTAATTCCATTGTACGGGTTTTAATACCCGTTCATGAGGTATTTTTATCTCAAATTTTTTAGGGAGAAAATCAAATTTGAAGATATGTCTAATGCTTAGTATTATACTATTTTATTTTATAAATAATTACATATTCATTCCTAAATTCATGAATTTGAGCTTTCAATATAATTCATATGTAGTGCTATACCTATTTCAAAGATTCTATATATAATTACCCTGATTGATTTGTAGGAATTAAAGAATCAACTCCATGATAATATTGATAAGTGATTCATGTGACCTAATGCATCATCACAGGGTGAACCTTTAATTTCTGCTAAGAATAAATATGGTTCAATGGGTATTTTAATTGATTATTGGGAATTTAACAAGATAAATGTTAATAACAAGTATCCTTTATCCTATATTAATGATCTGTTTGATCAATTATGAGGATATCTATATTTTATGAAGATTGATCTTCAATCGAGATATCATCATATGAGAGTCAAAAAAGAGGATATACCCACAAAAACTGTCCATACGAGGTATGGAAATTATGAATTTATATTATTTTCATTTAG
The DNA here is from genome assembly GCA_963277665.1 of Viscum album. Taxonomy (NCBI): domain Eukaryota; kingdom Viridiplantae; phylum Streptophyta; class Magnoliopsida; order Santalales; family Viscaceae; genus Viscum; species Viscum album. The sequence continues at coordinate 2,115,206,497 of OY728161.1, read as the reverse complement.
ACTTACCAATGACCATATTATCTTCATGGATTTAATTAATGATATTGAGGCATTATCTCTATGATGAAAGGTGTGATATATATACTAATAATAAAATCTTTAATTATATATTAAAATATAAATATTTGAATATGTGACAAAGGATATGGTTGGAGTTAATTAAATATTATAAATGATCCATAAATTACCACTCTAGGAAGGTGAACAGGGTGGTCGATGCATTAAGTCAGAAGGATCGTGCTAGTATTTCCATGATGAGGATTGAAAGTGATCCAATACTTATGGATTTTATAAATATGGATCTTTAAATCATGATTAAATGGGATATATCATATCTTTATCATATGAATTTTAATCCATCTATCCATTTGAGGATTAAATAGATACAAAAGGAAGATGTGGAGTAGCATAAGAAGTTGAGGAATTTTCCTAAGTACCACCATGATTATAATATAATGATAAGGTCTATGAATAAATTATGTTTACCTTTAATACTATATTTGAATAGGGATTTACTGGATGAAGCTCATAGTTCATCATTCTATATTTATCCTAGAAGTACAAATATGTATATAGATCTAGAAGAGTATTTCTAGTGAGGAAACCTGAAAAGGGATATTGTAGAGTGTATATCTAGAGACAAGTTTTTTAGTAAGTTAAGGCTGAGAGATATAATTATAAGGGGATTTTATAACCATCACATGTACTATAATGTAAATTGAAAAACACAACCTTATATTCCATTGTTGGACTCCTGAAAAAATCTAAAAGATGTAATGTTGTTTGGGTTGTAGTCAATCTCTTTACAAAGTCAGTGCATTTTTTTCTATCATAAAATATTTCTATCTTGATTTTATTTCTATGATATACATTAATTATTTGGTAAGGTCACATGTAATACCATATTTTATGGTATCTAATTGAGATCCAACGTTTAACTTGAATTTCTTCATAAATATTCAATAATATTCAAAAACGAAGTTGAAATTTAGAACTATATAGCATCCTATGTTAGATAGTTAGTATGAGAGGGTAATTAAAACCCAATAAGATATATTGGGAGATTTTTTTATGTATTTTAAAGTTTTTTGGGATCAACAACTTACTCTAGATGAATTTTATAACAATAATATCTTTAACTCAAGCATTATAATATATCCTTATAAATCCATATATAGAAATAAGTTATTGAATCCAACATGTTGGGGTGAATTTGGGAAATGAAAGCTATTAGGAACTAAGATAGATGAGTAAATGGAATAGAAATTTAGATCTATTTAGCATCATGTCATGGTAACTCAGATTCGACAGAAGAGTTATGAAAATAATCATCGGTGATATCTAGAGTTTAAATTTTTTTGATAAGGTATTAATATGAATATCTCCTTGGAATAAAGTTACGAAATTTTTAAATAAGGTAAAGCTAATCCCTATAAATATTATACCCATTGATATTCTTGACCATATTTTTATGGTATCTTATCACTTGGTACTTCCACCAAACATCTCTCAAGTTCATGATGTGTTCCATGTATCGCTTTTGTGGATGTACATACTTGATCCTACAAATTTACTAAACTCAAAGGTTTTACCACTAGAGTATGATCATTATTATAAGGAATCAATGGTGAAAACCTTAGATCATATAGAAAAAGTTCTATGGAATAATATTATGTACCTGGTTAAATTTCTCTTGAGGAATCATAAATTTGAGGAAGCGACGTGGGAAACTAAGGATATTATAATTTAGAAGTTTCCTCTGTTTTTTGTATTGGAGTGATAGAATTTTTAAAGAGAAATTATTATAAGGAGGGTATAAGGACTTTGTCTTAAACATTACATAATCTTGAGTTAATTCAAGAATTCACATTAAAGGTATCTTCAGGTTTAGAGTTTTAGATAATTAGGACATAACTATTACATTACATTTCAAAAATTACAAAGTAGATACTTCTACTCGGTATCCATTTTTTCATAAAATAAAAAGTCTAAAAAAATAACATGTCTAGTTCCATGTTTTAGACAGCATGATTGTTTCTTAATCCCATCCTTGACCCTATTCATCTTTAAGTCCTGTGAAAAAGATTTCAAAACTTGGGGTGAGCATAAAAAGATCAGTAAGAGTTATAAAATAAGGAAAGGAAACATTAACCCATCAATAAATACAAATCAATGAAACCATACCTTTCAATCATAACATACCTCATGAAATCATAAGATTTATGAATAATAAATAGAAATCATAAATCATTAAGGTAACTAGTGGCATCCATATCATATTTACATTGTAGTTATCACAGCTACATGGGGAGTTACGTTGGAATACCCATCACAGTATATTCCCTAAATCTCTTAGGAGAAACATTAACGTTAACCACGATCATGTTACCCAATGCATTGGAGAGCTACCTTGGGCTCACCCACCCTAGGTTTATTATGAAACCACCCGTATATGTGAAAAATGACCAATAACCATATCATATTCATAACACATAAAACAATCATAAAATAAACATACCATTTCCACATTGCAATCACAATATATCATTACAAGATATTGACATAATCAATGCTTTATCAAACCATTTAAAACATTTAATAAATATATTTTTGAATCAAAGTTCCCCATACCACTTTGAAGATTTTGAAATAAATTTTAATTTCAAAACATTCAGGTTCATATAAATAAATCACTAGAACCATTTTTAAAACATGGACATTAATGAGACATATTTAGAAGAATAAATATTTAAAACATTTAAAATGGTATTTTAGTTAAAGAGTTCCTAACCAAGTGAGAGACGCTTGAGTACAAATATTTGAGGATTAACATTAATAAAAGATTATAATATCATGAGAATAATGAGATTCATGATATAATATGTCAAAGGGAAGTATATACACCATATAAAAGTTAATTTGTGTATAACAACAAATAACTCTCAATGGAATGTAAATTGAGATAATGTCCCTTGAAAAGATCATATACTTAGATTAATGAAAAATCAATGACATAATTATGTGTGAAAAATAAGAATAAACCCAATATAAGTGGAAATTAATTGTAAAAAACAATCATAGTTCATTCACACATATTCATAGCATGACATAATCAAGAAGTAGAAGTCTAACCCAAAGAATTAAAATTGGGTAAAGAAGTTCCCTTACAAAAATTTGACAGCCGAACGGCGTCACTTTAAAATTAATAAAATGAGTTGATGGGAGAGTAAAGGGTATCTCATCACATGGACATAAAATTTAGAGCAATAAGGATATATAAGAACATATCCCAACATAAGAAAAAGTAACTTAAAAAACATGACATAAAATATGTCTTTGACTAAAAGAGTATGGTGAAAGGTTCCCTTACCGATTTGGTAACTTATGAAACATACACCCTGTGAAGGAAGGATCATACAATAAATTTGTAAATACACATAAATTAAATTATATTACACAAATAATAAAATCATGGGTATTACATACACCACACAAAAGGAAATAGTGGAAAACATAGCATGAATCTCACAGGAATAAAAATTGAGATGCAAACACCTTACCTCGTGTCCGACTTAACCCGTTCATTCTTTAATCTCTTGAATAATAAACTGAAGTTAATGTCTACTTTCTTAAAAATATTTTTCAATTTTATTATTCCTTTTATATCACTTATTACCATGTTATAAAAATTATTCAGTTATTTAAGTTAATAATGGTCATTTTGTCGATATTTAGTACTTGAGTCAAAAATGAATTTGTTATAATTACAAATTGTCCATGAAGTAAAAATTATATTATCTCCAAAATCATATTCATGATTTAAATATCATATATATCATATATATCCAGTATATATATATATATATAATTATTACATGACATTTGGAGATAAGAAATGAAATGCACCGTTCATGGAGACGGTAAGTAGTACGAAAGCATGAACGCTACTTTCATTTCTATTTCATATTTAATGGAATCAAAACATAATGATACATAGGTATATTATAATTCCAGTATAATATAATATGATATATATTTTACTTAATTTCATTAACTCCATCCTTTATACATTCCATGTATGTCATGAATGAATCATATCACCTTGAGGGGGCGGTAGTCCGCACTTCCAACAATGAAATTATCGTGTTTACACATATTGGAAAGCATAAAGGTATGTTTGTAAATAAAAATTAAATAAGAATATAGAAAACATAAACATAATATATATCATATATAAATACATTTCCATCCTAATGGCCACCATGAGAGGTGGTAGGAGAAGATTGAACAATCATCATTTCGTGAGGCATTATTTCACCGTCCACAGATTCAGTATATTCTTTACCCATTAGATAGAGGTGTGTGTAGGTGTAGTTATAATACTTCTCATAAAAACATCCTAAGATATTTAGGATATTGTTATTGTTATAAAAGAAATTAATAAAATGAATTTAGGGTGTTGGAGAAGTAAAAGAAAAGAAAAGAACTTAAGAGAAGGCGTTACCTTTAAATTGGGTAACTCCTTTTGGTTTGAACCAAAAGGATTTCTTGAAGTGCCTTCTGCCTAAGGTAAGGCTTCTAGGTGGAAGATAGGGATCTTGAGAGCTTATTTGGGTGGATTAAGGACGATAAAAGGGTCTTTAGAGGTGTGCATAATGGGTTAGAGTTGAGGGAGTTTAATAAGGGGGGTGAGGGTCTCTTTAGGAATGTTTGAACATATTTTTTTATTATATAATGATTTTTGGTTCCAAAAAGTGAAAAACTTTTTAAAGTCAAAGATAAGATGACTATTGTTCGAAAAAAAATCATCCAATCAGAATTGGACAGGTTTTGGCTATTGTTTTAATTTTTATAATCTTATTTATTTAAATCATTCATTAATGAGGTAAACACTGCATCATTATTGTGTCATAAATATTTTATTTATTTGAGGTCTAAAAATTATAAAACAAATACCATGACATAAGAAATTCTTTTATATTTCAAATTAATATTTATAGTTGAAGAGATAACTTATATAACCCCATGTAAAAATTTATTTACTAAAAGACATATGTTTATGTCATTTTTGTCTTTACCTTAAATTAATTAATATAAAGTGTCATTATCACTTTTAAGTGGCTCCATGGGGTCCCAAAGTAGACCCATGGATTCCCATGTTCGAAAATGTATCAACCAATATGATTATGACACATTTTACGGTAATTTAATATTATTATAATATTATTTTTAACTTGGATTACCTTGTTTACCTTTAACCGCGGTAAATAAAAGTCAAAAGTTACTATTTACAAAAAAAAATTGTCTTATTGAACCACATTTTACTTACTTATAAAAACCATGTATGTTGGATTTTCAAAATTCAATTCACATAAGTGGTAAAATTTCATTTAAATGAAAGTCGGTTTTTTAACTACCACTCAATGTTTTCACTATTCATCAAAAATTGAAGGTTTTCAAAAAAATACCAAAAATTCATCCTAAGATATATTTGATATTCCAAATTCAAAAATGATTTCTATTTTACCAAATTAAAAACATATAATTTGCATTAATTAATTTAAAATTAATTTCTGTTGTCAAAACAAAAAGCGTGTTTTGAAGAAATAATAACTATCAAAAGATTGACACTTGTTTATGCCCAATTTCAAAGTGAAATTACTTCCAATGAAAAAATTTGGATTAAATGGTAAAAATATAATATAATTACACTTTAAAACCATATAAAAAGATAATATAACCATATAAAAAATTTGGTTAAGAGGAAGTTTTGAATTAAAATATAGTATTTTCACTATTCATTAAAAATGAATTTTATGAGAAAAAATACAGAATTTTACCCAAAGTAGATTTTGATATCCTGATTCTAAAGAATAATTTTATTTTTTCAAATATAATATATAAAATTTACCAAAAATATTTTTAAAGAGGGTTCTCCATCAAAAGGCGGTAAGTCGACTTTTTAAAAAATATTAGAGTATTTCTGCTTAAAATTCGATTCATTCACATTTTAAGCCTCTAAATTTTTTTTGGTAAATGTAAAAACATTTAATAAACATATATAATCATATTTTAGTTATTTATATTCATTCTCTCCAATAAAACGACTATGTTTTAACTACCATTTAAAATAACAATGTTATTATATTATTTTTCAGTATAACTCATGTACAACGTAAGATTTCCCAGAAACTCATTTTTGCGTATCGGGTACGCCATCGAACATAGAATCACCTTTAAATTAAAATTAATATTTAATTAACAGATATTAATAAATATAAAAATGTTATATTCTTTATTTACATGGTAAGTTACATCCTTCCCCCCTTTTGGGAATTGCGTCCTCGCAATTTTAAAATTGGTCTTGGAAACTTCATTAAAAGTCTCAAATCAAAAAAAAAGATTCAACAAAAATATCACTTTAAAATAAAAAAAGAGAAGTACAAAGGTCACCCGAGACAAAAGATGCTAGGATTCCATGAAATCATGGATATGTAAGAGAAATTAACTCTCATATATTAATAGAGAGTGATAGAGAACTTGACCACGGAAAGTTAACCACCACAATACCATAAATTTGTGGTTGGGTAAAAGTCTGATGATAAAATAGATAGTATAACATTTTTTCTTCAAGATCCTTTTCATAGAGTTGGAGAATTTTATTAATAACTATACTAAGATCGTAAGTAAATATACTTACTTGTCATGTAGAGTGTCATCCTTTAATAAAATTATGCCACAAACTCATCTTTTCTCCAAATGATAAGTATTCAAGATGACTTAGTCACAGCTGAAGTGCTAGAATTTACTTATAGAGTATCAAATAATCTAAAAAAGATGAACTATACATTTCCACTATCTTTAGACATCAACCAAAACAAAAATTGGTTAGTACAAGATCAGATAATCCCCAAAAGGATAATCCTTTATAAAAATAAATACTACTCTTAATTTCCAAAATTCATCAAAAAGAACCCAAATTCAAAGAAATACCATTCAATATACAATTTTCCTTAAAATTATTCAAAATAATTCAAACTAATATTGAAACCCAATACTCAGAAGGATTTAATCATGTAGTTTTCCATAGTAAATCTTAACATTTATCTCCTAAAATATCGACTACTCTTAAAGTCTCATACTGAAGTGTAATTAACCTGATCACATATTCTCTATGATAGGTTAATCATTTACATAAATAACCCAAATCACCTTATATCCACAATAAAAACATATATTCTTCCAAAATAATATCTCAACCATTACTCCACAAATGAAATCCCATAGTATTCTATTTCCCTTAAGTATATTGTGTTCCCAAAAGAGAAAATGTCTTCTAAAATAACTTTTATCACTTAATCCCCAAATCATTTTCCTATACTAAGGATATCTATTTTCTAAAACATAATATCCCAAATCTACTTATTCTTATTAATAAAATAATTTAACTAAAAAGAATTTGTCATACTAACCAGGGACTTCACGTAGTCCAGTTGTAGTCAATCAATATCAATGGCACTTTGGTTCTGGGATCGATTCCCTATAGCTTTTTCCGGAGTGACGGGTTGTCACATGGTCTACGTGTTGTACTTTTTCAAAAACTATATAATTTTATAATGTAACACCCCAAGATTTCATAGTATGTTATCTTTTCAAAGTAACCTAATAACTTACGCTACACGCAACAACAAGTTCGAGCGCACCATGACTTACTAAAAAAGCCATTCAAAAAGTGGTTATGAATATTATTAACTCCATTTTGAATTTTATATATATTCAATATAATTTTAACATTCATATTTTGTGTTTTTTAGAGATAATATAAGGACAAATTCAATTTTTCAGATAAAAGAAGTATTTTTCAAAAAATGAAATTTTACCGCCTATTTAATGGAGAATCATTTTAAAAAAAAATATTTGACACTTTTATATATTCAAATTAATGAAATTAAATTATTCTTTAGAATCGGGACAGAAAAATTTAGTTTGGATAAGTTTTTCGTACTTTTCTGATAACATTCATATTTTGATGAATAGTGAAAAATACTAAATTTTAATTGAAAGCAACTTTTTTAATCAAAATATTTATAGTTTTAAATAATGAATTTTAATGGTTTAGAAGTATAATCAGATTATATTTTTATCATTTAATAAAATTTAGGTCATTATAATCAATTTCACATTTAAATTTGACATAAACACGTGTCAATCTTTTGATAGTTTTTTCTTTTTTTTAAAAACCTGCTTCTGGGTGTTGACAAATAGAATTAATTTTAAATTAATTAATGCAACTTATATGTTTTGAATTTGGTAAAATATAATTCATTTTTGAATTTGGAATATCAAAATTATCTTAGGCGGAATTTTTGGTATTTTTCTGAAAACTTTCAATTTTTGATGAATAGTGAAAAACACTACGTTATTGTTTAAAATCAACTTTTTATTTAAATAATTATTTATTTTATTTAATTTAATTTTAGGTCAAAATAGATAAATAATACCTATATAGGTTAAATTTAATTCATTGGAGTAATTTTATAATTAATTTAGATATATAAAATTTTATTGAACTTTTTACTGTCTTTTACCCACCTCCTAGGAGCATTTGAAAATTTTCATAAAACTTAATTTTACAGCTTCTGTGAATTTAATTTCAAAAATACAAGAGACATGGTTGATATCATTAAGTAAAATGTGGGTCAATAAGATAAAAAAATTGGTGAATAGTAACTTTTAACTTTTATTTACCACGGTTAAATGTAAATAAGGTAATTAAAGGTAAAAATAAAATTTTTATTACCCTAACACATGTCCTAATTCTATTAGAAAAATTGTATTTTGAACAAAAAAACCTTAGGAATAAAATATTATCCTTTAGGTTTACTTGGATTAGATTAGGACATTTATTATTATTTAATTTAAAGAAGAGTTAAAAGTGTTAAAATCAATTTTTCACAACTAAAACATTTTTAATATAGGGTTGTGCATAAGATAAATTCAACTATAAATATTAATTATAAATCTAAAGATATTTCCTACATAATGGTATTTTATTTATAATTTTTATACATTAAATAAGTAAATTTATTTATGACACAATGATGATGCACTAATTACCTTATTAGTGAACGATTAAAATAATTGATATTATAAATATCCAAATAAATCTAATTTGAGACTTTTGATGAATTTAACTAATTTTCTAGACTACTATGTCATGTTAGGGTTGATTAAATGAATTTTTTTTGAAGTAATCATGTTGTTATGACTTTAAAAAAATACCAAATAGTGTCAAAATTGGCATAAAAGAGGTTTTAAAACAAATATTATATTATTAATTGATATAATATTCCTAAAAATCTAAAGTTCATCCAAAGTACTTATATAAGGATAGTTATATCATTAATGAACCACTTGATGTTTACTTGTCATTTTATAGTAAGTTTATTAACCAATTATTATAATAATACAAGAATACATGGTAAAAGTTAAACTATTTAACTAAGAGTTAAATCTAAAAGATAAGGTTAATATGGTTATCCAAACCTATATAAAACCTATTGGTTGAAATTTTTTCATCCCATACCCACTTTATTCTCGAAATAAATCATTTTGGAGCCATGATAGACCTAAAATGATTTTATTATAAAATAATATTTCAATCCTTTCCTATGGTTCCCCTCACCTCTCTTATAAAAGGTAACTTCCCCTTCTCTCAAATTCACACCTCAAAAGGCATTTGTCTCGACAAACCCCTACCCAAATATCCTCTCAACTATCCTCCCTTTATCCTAGAGGCATTCCTTTGGTCAGAAATCCAACCTAAGGATCACTTTTGACCAAATCAAAAGGAAGAACCCGAAGAAGAGGTAAATATTTTATCACCTCTTTCAAGTTATTTTCTTCTCCCACTTCCACTTTCTTTGTTATTTCCATTCTAAAATAGTAAATCTAGTATATTCTAAATATTTTTATGTTATTATAATAATGGTACAACCATATTCATTATTTTATCCATCATATGAAGGACAAAGTCACCATATGTGCATACGTACGGCTTACCGTCTCCACGTCGTGGTGTAGTTGTTATTCAATACATTATTATTTGTATGTTTATAAAAATGATGTACAATTGGTTTAAATAATAAATATAACATGTTAATTATTCTTTATATATGATATAACATTCAATTATATATGATTTCACCTTCAATTGAATGATACTTTCGCTCGTGTGTACGTACAGATTACCGTCTCCACGAACGCAATGAGATTCATTCCCCATCGTAATCATTCAAGAATAATTTTCATTTTATGATTAAAAATAATGTTTAGGAACTTAATATAATTTTGGATATGAATCAAATACATCCTATCCATAACAAACAAGACTTACATAACAAAACATATAAAGGAAAACGAATCAGTTAACACCTGAAATGACGATAATACTAAAATATTATTAACAAAGTAATATTAGAAGATCATATATGATATCATATTTATGAATATGGTTATTTTATAATTTAATATCAATAATTTAACTATTATACAGGAGGTTAACGTACCCCAAACCATGTAAAATTACAAGGTAAGGTTTAATTTCACAGTCTCTTTATTAACCGAGGTTGTTTTTACATGAGTATCTACTGGGACCTATTTATCATCCACATCCGTGTTTCATAAAAATATTTTCAAAAGGAATATTTTAAGGTTTTATGTAAGTTAATCTTTAACTAGATCATCATTTTAAATGGTTTAAATATTTATTCTTCTAAATCTTTTTCATTAATGTCTATATTTTCAAAATGGTTTTTAAGGATTTATTTATATGGAGATGAATTTTATAAAATGTTAATTCCTTTAAAAAGTTTCAAAGTGGTATGGGACACTTTGATTCAAAAATATCTTTAAATGTATTCCTTTTAAAATTGTGTAAATTTTAACTTTTTTCATGAAAAATGGATATTTCTCTCAAAGATTTTTACTAATCATTTTCAACTATGTCAATATCCTTTTTGGATATTATTCTTGATTTAGGTTGATTTATTATAAATACAATATTCAATATTATATTGAATGAGTTATGAAATGGTTGAATGTGGATGTGTTATTTTTATACCATTAATGGTTTATGGTTAAAGTATTGACATTTCATATGCTAGTTTTATTACAAATGTTTATGTTATGTTTCAAACTTTTCATTTGAGAAATGTATTGGACTTAGTAAGTGACGGGTGGAGACTGCAATAGCTCCTTGGTGCATCAGTAGGTCTCATGATACAATTAGACATGGAATTGGCCAAGGCCTTTCCCAATTTGATATATGGTTTTGGCCGAGGCCTAAATCATTTTTAGACATCTTGTTCGAGGCCTTGAAAAGATGTTTCAGAATTTCTGGCATTATACATTCCCTCATTATGAAAATAATACTGATGGTTCATGTGTTTATTCGACTAGTAGAATACCTATGACTATGTTTTATTATGGCATTATTTACTCAGCTCATATTTCTACCATAAAGTGTTCATGTTTATTATTTGTAAAGGCGTGTGTTTTCAATTATTCACTTTGCCTATTCTTTATGTTATCTTCTACTAAATTATTTACCCTTATAGAGAATCTGAGCTCACCCCTTTCTTATATTTTATTTTCCCAGGATTCTAAGAAGTGTATTATGATTGATAAGCAGGGTTAATATATGGGATTAATGGCACTATCAAAGGATCATTTATGTTGTGTTTTATTTTATAATGTGTAATGTAATGTTCATGTATGTAATATATTTTCCAAGACTGCAAAATTGATCGGTCTTTTGGGACTTGATTACTTGTAATCATGCCAATGTATTAAAATAATGCACCGACTCTGGTCTTCTGGGGTTAGGTAGTTACATTTGGTATCAAATAAGTTTAGAAATAACCTTGGAAATATATTTAAATAAACTTTGATTAGACAACATTACCCTAAGATAGACTTTGAGGATTATTATATAAGAACTTCCTAGAATTTTTGTAATGTAGAAATTTTGTGTATTTTCTGAGAAATACATCCATGTCTGGATACGAGCAGGTAGAGACGGCTCTGGAACAGATGTACCTAGGAATGAAAACTCTGACAAGGAGTTTCAGGCTTGACCTGGGGTGTCCTGGTACATGACAATGGGTCTTTCTGCACTCTTGGTTATGACACTCCTGGGGGATATTCTTAGGATAATTCAAATTTTCATTATAATCAATTATGAATGATTTAGGAGTAAATACTGCCTGAAAGAAAACATTTTATGGTTATAGATTATATGCATAATCTTTTCAATTTATGTTAGGTATTTTATAAGTTTGGAATTATACCTTTCAATTCATAAACTAACCTAGTGTATGCCATTGTTTAGAAATGGCGCCTAGTAGAAGGAATGAGAATTCCAGCAATATGCAAGATCAAAAGATTAAGAAGGATCATATCTTTCATGGTATTAATCCAACATTTAAAAGGGAAATAGTCTCCCATATAATCTCATAATATTAAGAAATAGTATCATGTGTTAATAATATAAGTAAAGAATTATCTAAGTCCTATGGCTTCGAAGGAAAGAAAGAGAATAAAAGGATGTAAGAGAGAAAGATGGATAAAGGGTAGAGGGGAAAGAAGGATTTTCCCATATGTGATAACTATGGAAAGAATCACCTAGGTAAATTCTTTAAGGGAATGGGAGTTTGTTATAAGTGTGGAGAAAAAGGACACTAAGTACGTGATTACAAGGGTAAGAAAAATGTTTCAAATGTACAATGCTTCATTTGCAAGGAGTTGGGACACTATGCGAATCAATGTCCAAATCATCAAAGTATATCCCAAATATTGATATTGGATAATAATCAAGTTATCATACTACTGAAGATGAAGAGGAATGATTAGAGTTCTTATGTTGTTATTAAAGTATTGTGTCATTTTAGTATTGTATTAATGATGTACATGTTATAAGAATTATAGATTATATAAGGATTGTACAGCAGTAATATTTCATTAAGGACTTGAGATTGTGTGGAACCCAGAAAAGTGACTCAATAGTAGGTTATTTTTTTGTAAAATATATGGTTGAGAGAAAGATAAACCTTAATATGGTTCGGATACTGAGGTAGTGATTTTGGAATAAGATATGATTGATTTGGATAAATTAAATTGGATATTCTTGAGTACCTTGAAACTGATTAATGATTTGTATATTCCATCATTGTTGGAGTTTACAATATTTTTAGATTTAAGGAGTATATCTAGTATTCAATAAGGAATAAGTGAGCATGAATGTAATAAATAAGGTTTTATGGTAATTCAGGGTGTTACAGTGTTTTAAAAGAATACATGATGAAATTATTCATATGTTATTACGTGGAAAAAAGGATCTTCATTGTGTTTACCTTCCTTATAAATTTTGGACAGCGAGTTTGGACAGAAGTATTTTGGATAAGTCTAAATGTTGGAATCGATTAATTTTGACATTGGATACTATTGTTAAGTTTAAATCATTTCTTGAGATTATTTTTGGATTGTCATAAAAAGGACAACACGGAGGTCGGGCGACTACCCGTCACGTCCGGCAAGGCCGCGAGACATGAACCCGCAACCGAAGGGTGACAAGTATGGATCACCTACCACTGTCATACATGATTTCCTGGTTTTTATAATGTATTTTTTTTAAATAGTCTAACAAATGAATTATAAATTCATTATTTTTGGAAGCCTATACGATTAGGATAAATAGAATATTTTTGAATTCAATTATATTTTGGAGTGAAAGATGAGTTTGTGGTAGGAATTAGTTGAAGGATGAGACTCTACTTATCAAGTATATTTTTTCCTATTAGTATATGAATAAATTAATTCTTAAACTTTAATTAAGGGATCTTAAAACCAAAAATATGTTATCCTAATACCTTATGTTTTATTGAACTGACGATATTTTAAATCATCATAGATTGATGGCTTTGAGGCCCTTAATTTTACACTTGTTTGTGATTGATGACCTCAATCACTCCCTATAAATATTTACGTTTTTCCTCAAATTATGTGTCTCTAATTTCCACCAATGTTCTTCTAATCGAGATCATAATTTGGTGGTGACTTTTTCATTTCCCTTTCCCTCTTATTAAGACTAAATTTTATTAACCCAATTTCTAATGTGGGTTTTCCACAAAGGAATTTTTCCATTTTTAACCTTTTATTTTTGAAGAACAATTTCAAATTGTGAGGACGCAATTTATTGAAGGATAATAGAATGTATCACCCCAATATTTCATAGTATGTTATCTCTTCAAATTAATTCAATAACTTGCGTTACATGCAACAACGAGTTTGAGCGCACCACGACTTACCAAAAAAGACGTTCAAAAAACGGTTATGAATAGTATTAACTGCATTTTGAACTTTATATATATTCTATATAATTTTAACATTCATATTTTTTTAGAGATAATATAAGGAAAAATTCAATTTTTCAGATAAAATAAGTATTTTTCAAAAAATGCAATTTTACCACCTATTTAACGGAGAATCATTTTTAAAACAAATATCTAACACTTTTATATATTCAATTTAATGAAATTAAATTCTTATTTAGAATAAGGACATAAAAATTTAGTTTGGATAAATTTTTGGTACTTTTCTAATAACTTTCATATTTTGATGAACGGTGAAAAATACTAAATTTTAATTGAAAACAGCTTTTTTAATCAAAATAATTTATAGTGGTGAATTATGAATTTGAATGGTTTGTAAGTATAATATTATTATATTTTTATCATTTAATACAATTTAGGTGATTATAAGTAATTTCACATTTAAATTTGACATAAACACATGTCAATCTTTTGATAGTTTTTACTTTTCAAAAAAAACACTTTTTGGTTTTGACAATGAAAATTAATTTTAAATTAATTAATGAAACTTCTATGTTTTGAATTTGGTAATATAGAATTAATTTTTTGAATTTGGAGTGTCAAAATTATCTTAGGGTGAAATTTTGGTATTTTTCTAAAAACATTCAATTTTTGATGAATAGTGAAAAACACTACGTTATTGTTTAAAACTAGCTTTTTATTTAAATAATTATTTATTTTGTTTAGATTTATTTTAGGAAAAAATATATACATAATACCTATATAATTTCAATGTAATTCATTCGAGTCATTTTATAATAAGTTTATATATATATATAATTTTATTGAACTTTTTACCGTCTTTTACCCACCACCTAGGAGCATTTGCAAATTTGCATAAAAATTAATTTTACTGCTTTTGTGAATTAAATTTCAAAAATCTGATAGATGAGGTTGATATCAGTAAGTAAAATTTGGTTCAATAAGATGAAAATAATTTTTGGTGAAGAGTAACTTTTAACTTTTATTTACCACGGTTAAAAGTAAATAGGGTAATTAAAGGTAAAAATGATATTATTATTACCCTAACACATGTCCTGATTATATTGGAAAAGTTTATTTCAACCAAAAACAACCTTATTAATAAAATATTATCCTTTAGTTCCACTTGGATTAGATTAGGACATTTATTATTATTTAATTTAAAGAAAAGTTAAAAGTGTTAAACTCAATTTTTCATAACTGAAACATTTTTAATATAGGGTTATGCATAAGATAAATTAGACTATAAATATTAATTATAAATATAAAAAGATTTCCTACATAATGGTATTTTATTTATAATTTTTAGACATTAAATAATTAAATTTATCTATGACACAATGATGATGTAGTAATTACCTTATTAATGAAATATTGAAATAATTAATATTATAAATATCCAAATAAATATAATTTGAGACTTTTGATGAACTAAAATAATTTTCTAGGTTACTATGACATGTTATGGTTGATTAAATGAATTTTGTTTGAAGTAATCATGTTGTTATGACTTTAACAAAAACAAAATACCAAATAGTGTCAAAATTGACAAAAAAGGGTTTTTAAAATAAATATTATATTATTAATTGATATAATATTCCTAAAAATATAAGGCTTATAAAAAGGACTTATATAATGATATTTATATCATTACTGAACCACTTGAGGTTCTGTTGGAATTTTATAGTAAGTTTATTATCCAATTATTATAATAATAGAAGAATACATGGTAAAAGTTAAACTATTTAACTAAGAGTTAAATCTAAAATATAAGGTTAATATGGTGACCCAAACCTGTAAAAAACCTATTGGTTGAGATTTTTTAGACCCATAACCACCTTATAATAGAAATAAAACATTTTGGAGCCATTAGAAACCGAAAATTATTTTATTATAAAATAATATTTCAATATTTTCCTAAGGTGCCCCTCACCACTCTTATAAAAGGTAACTTCCCCTTTTCTCAAATTTACACCTCCAGTGCCATTTGGCTCAGCCAAAACCTACACAAATATCCTCTCAAAAATACTCCCTTTATCCTAGAGGTCTTACTTTGTTCCGAAATCCAACTTAAGGATCCCTTTTGACTAAATCAAAAGGAAGAACCCGAAGAAGAGGTAAATATTTTATCACCTCTTTCAGGTTCTTTTCTTCTTACACTTCCTATTTCTTTGTTTTTTCCATTAAAAAATAATAACTCTAGTATCTTCTACATACTGTGATTTTATTATAAAAATGTAACAACCATATTCATTATTCTATCCATCATATGAATGACGAAGTCACCATATGCGCATACGTACGGCTTACCATCTCCACGTCATGGTTTAGTTGTTATTCAATACCTTATTATTTGGATGGGTATAATAATGATGTATAATTGATGTAAATAATAAATATAACATGTTAATTATGCTATATATATGATATAACATTCAATTATATACGATTTCACCTTCAATTGAATGATATTGTCGCTCGTGCGTACGTATAGATTACCGTCTCCACAAACGCGATGAGATTCATTCCCCATGATAATCATTCAAGAATAATTTTCATTTTCTGATTAAAAATAATGTTTAAGAACTTAATATAATTTTGGATATGAATCTAATACATCCTATCCATAAAAATCATGACATACATAACAAAACAAATAAATGAAAACGAATCAGTTAACACCCAAAATGACGATAATACTAAAATATTATTAACAAAGCAATATTATAAGATCATATATGATATCATATTTATGTATATGCTTATTTTATAATTTAATAATAATGATTTAACTATTATACAAGAGGTTAATGTACCCTCAACCAAGTAAAAGTACAAGGTAAGGGTTAATTTCACAATATCTTTATTATCTGAGGTTGTTTTTACGTGAGTATCTACTGGGACCTATTTATCTTCCACATTCGTGTTTCATAAAAATATTTTCAAAAGGAATATTTTAAGGTTTTATGGAAGGTACTCTTTAATTAGATCATAATTTTAAATGGTTTAAATATTTATTCTTCTAAATCATTCTCATTAATGTCCATATTTTTAAAATGGTTTTAAAGATTTTATTTATACTGACATGAATGTTTTAAAATGTTAATTCCTTTCAAAAGTTTCAAAGTGGTATGGGACACTTTTATTCAAAAATTTCTTTCAATTTCTTCCTTTCTAAATTGTGTGACTTTTAAATGTTTTCATAAAAAAGGGATTTTCTCTCAATGAGTTTTACTAATCATTTTCAACTATGTCTACATCCTTTTTTGGATATTATTCTTGATTGAGGTTGATTTATTATAAATACAATATTAAATATTGTATTTAATGAGTTTTGATATGTTTTACTGTGGATGTGTTGTTTTTATACCATTCATGTTTTATGGTTAAAGTATTAAGATTTCGTATGCTAGTTTTAATACGAATGTTTATGTTATGTTTCAACCTTTTCATATGAGGAATGTATTGGACTTAGTAAGTGATGGGTGGATCCCTCTATAGCTCTTTGGTGCATCAGTAGATCTCATGAGAAAATTAGATGTGGAATTTCTTGAGGCCTTTCCCAATTTCATATATGGTTTTGGCCAAGGCCTAAATCATTTTTAGACGTCTTTTCCAAGGCCCTAACAAGATGTTTCAGAATGACCGGCATTATAAATTCCCTCATTATGAAATTAATATTGATGGTTCATATGGTTGTTAGAATAGTAGAATACCCATGACTATGTTTTATTATGGAATTATTTACTCAACTCATATTTATGCCATAAAGTTTTCATGTTTATTATTTATAAAAGGCATGTGTTTTCAATTATTCATCATGCCTATTGTTTATGTTATCTTATACTAAATTATTTACCCTTACTGAGCATATGAGATCACCCCTTTCTTATGTTTTATTTTCCCAGGATTCCAATAAGTGCATTATGATTGATAAGAAGGGTTGATCTAGGGGATTAATGGCATTCTAAGAGGATAATTTATGTTGTGTTTTAATTTTTAATGTGTATTGTAATGTTCATGTATGTAATCTATTTTCCAAGACTGCTAAACTGATTGGTATTTTGAGACTTGATTCCTTGTAATCATCCCAATGTATTAAAATAATGTACTGACTCTAGGATTCTGGGGATGGGGCATTACATATAACATTCCTAAAATGAGATAAATCCCTTAAAAATAACCACAAAATATTTTAACCACAAATTTTATCTCATACCTCACATTTTCATCCCATAAAGTAATAACCTGTAATTTCCTCAAAAAAAAAGATCATATGAACCCCTAAGATTATCCATTATGTACACATAATTAAAGATAACTATTTCTTGAATAACATGTTCACATATCAAACTTCACGGTTATATATACTAGAAAAAGTCTTCCAAAGTAATCCCATCATCAATAGGTCCTTAATACTTTTAAGCATTTCATTATCCTAAAATGTACCATAACTCTTCAATCCCTTATATGTAGAATTTTTACTCATTAAAAATTATTCATGATCCATTATCCATTCATTTCCAACATATTCTATAATAATTCATTCCTACAAACAAAATCATTAATCATATCCTAAGACTCAATAATGTCAAAACATCAGCAAAGAAATAATTCATACCTTTCATTGGTCATTGTTAGTTTCCTCATATTCAATTGTAGTGTAATTAGGAATCGATAAGAATATATTTGTACAATCATGTTGATAACATTCCCTAACCTTCTTCGTAGGAAATCTATTTGTATAAAGACTATGAGAACCACATTTAAAAAATTCAATTGATCCTTCGGAAAGAACTTCTTTCTCTTTCCTAGAGTCAACTGGATGATTCCTTTTTCCATGGAAGGTTCTTTCTTTATGAACTTCATTACCACTTCTATAGCATCTTCTCATCCCTTTGAAGCATTTTCCTAAGCGTTTATTTCCACATCCTTGACACATAGGTTTTTTAATATACCTACCTTTATGGTTATTACATGAACTTCTGTAGGGATTTGTTACTTGCATATACGATTCCTTATAAAAATCTCTAAGGTTTAGGTGGTTTATCATGACTCCAGATAGTTGGTTGAGAATTATCACAAGAGTTCTCATTGCAGCTTCAGTTTCATTCAGTTACTTATTTAGAAAACTGTCACAATTTTCTTCACATCCATTTTTACTTTGATGCCAGCTAGATCCACCCATTGACTAAAACCAAAAAGGTCAGTGTGAGTATATCAGTAAAATCATCATATACTATCTTATGAAGAGGGAACACACTAAAAAATATTTTTTTCATGTTATCTTAAACTCATTATATTAATCTAAAAAAACTATGACTCTTTCCAATATGTTAACCATTATTTTTGTGTCACTTATGCTTAAATAACACCCAAACCACTAAACTTATCTAAACCGACCTATGATACCAACTATAAGGACTCAGCCTTAAACATTACATAATCTTGAGTTAAGTCAATAATTCACATTGAGGATCTTTTTATGTTTAGAGTTTTAGAGAATTAGGCCATAAATATTACATTACATTTCAAAAATTACAAAGTAGACACTTCTACTTAAAATCCATTTTTTCATAAAATAGAAAGTCTAAAAAAATAACATGTCTAGTTCAATATTTTAGACAGCATGACTTTTCCTTGATCCCATCCTTGACCCTATTCATCTTTAATTCCTGTGAAAAACATTTCAAAACTTAGGGTGAGCATAAAAATCTCAGTAAGGGTTATAAAATATGGAAAGGAAACATTAATCCATCAATAAATACAAATCAATGAAACCATACTTTTCAATCATAACATACCTCATGAAATCATGTGATTTATGAATAACACATAGAAATCATAAATCATAAAGTTAACATGTGGCATATATATCATACTTACATTATAGATATCATATCTACATAAGGAGTTATGTTGGAATACCCATCACAGTATATTCCATAAATCTCTTAGGAGAAACATTAACGTTTACCCCTGTCACGTTACCCAATGCATTGGAGAGCTATCTCGGGCTCACCCGCCTTAGGTTTATCACGTAACCACCTGTATACATGAAAAATTCTCAATAACCATAACATATTCATAACACATAAAACAATCATAAATGAAATATAACATTTTCATATTGAAGTCACAATATATCATTTCAGGATATTGACATAATCAATGCTTTATCAAACTATTTTCAAAACCATTTAAAACATTTAATAAAGAGATTTTTGAATCAAAGTGTCTTATACCACTTTGAAGCTTTTGAAATAAATTTTAATTTAAAAACATTAAAGTCCATATAAATAAATCCTTAGAACCATTTTTAAAACATGGACATTAATGAGAAATATTTAGAAGAATAAATCTTTAAAACATTTAAAATGATATTTTAGTTAAAGAGTTCCTAACCAAGTGAGAGACGCTTGAATACAAGTATTTGAGGAATAAAATTAATCAAAGCTTATAATATCATGAGAATAAGGAGATTCATGATATAATATGTCAAACGTCAGTATATATATCATATAAAATTGAATTGGTGCATAACAACAAATAAGTCTCAATGGAATGTAAATTGAGATAAAGTCCCTTACAAAGATCATATCCTTAGATTAAGGACAAATCAATGACATAATTATGTGTGACAAATACGAATACACCCAATATAAGTGGAAATTAATTTTAAAACAATCATAGGTCATTCACATATATTCATAGCACGACATAATCAATAAGTAGAAGTTTAACCCAAACAATTGAAATTGGGTAAATAAGTTCCCTTACAGAAATTCGACAGCCTAATAGCGTCACATTAAAATTCAGAAAATGAGTTGATGAGAGGGGAAATGGTATCTCATCACATGGAAATAAAATTTACAGTAATAATGATATATAATAAAATATCCCAACATAAGAAATAAGAAATTAAAATAAATGACATAAAATAAGTCTTTGACTAAAAGATTATGGTGAAAGGTTCTCTTACCGATTTGGTAACTTACGAAACATACACTCCATAAAGGAAGGATCATACAAGGAAGATGTAAATACTCATAAATTAAATTATATTACACAAAGAATACAATAATAGGCAGTACATAGACCACACAAAAGGAAATAGTGGAAAACATAGCATGAATCTCAAAGGAATAAAAAGTGATATGAAAATACCTTACTTTGTGTCCGACTTGACCCGTTCTTTCTTTAATATTCTGAATAATAAACTAAAGTGAATTTATACTTGATTAAGAACCTTTTTTAAGTTTATTAATCCTTTTATATCATTTATTATCATTTTATAAACATTATGCAACCATTTAAGTTAATAATGATCGTTTTGTCGATATTTGGTACTTGAGTCAAAAATGAACTTATTATAATTAAAAAATTTATATGTGGTCAAAATTCTATTATATCCAGAATCATATTCATGATTTAAATATCATATATATCCAAAAAATATATATATTTATAATTAGTACATGACATTTGGATATAATAAATGAAATGCACCGTTCATGGAGACGGTAAGCCGTACGTACGCATGAACGCTACTTTCATTTCTACATAATATTTAATGAAATAAAAACATAACGATACATAGGTATATTATAATTCCAGTATAATATAATATGATATATATTTAACTTAATTTCATTAACTCCATACTTTATAAGTTCCATGTATGTCATGAATGAATCATATTACCTTGAGGGGCGGTAGTCTACACTTCCTCAAATGAAATTATCGTGTTTACACATATTAGAAAGCATAAAGGTATGTTTGTAAATAAAAATTACATAAGAATATAGAAAAAATAAACATAATATATATCATATATAAATACAGTTCCATCCTAATGGCCACCATGAGAGGTGGTAGGAGAAGATTGAACAATCATCGTTTCGTGAGGCAGTATTTCACCGTCCACAGAAATAGTGTGTTCTTTACCAATTAGACGGAGGTGTGTGTAGTTGTAGTTAGAAAAAAAATGATAAAAACATCTTAGGATATTTAGTATACTGGTATGGTTATAAAATAAATTAATAAAATGAATTTAGGGTGTTGGAGAAGTAAAATAAAATAAAATAACTTAAGAGAAGACGTTACCTTTAAATCGGGTAACTCCCTTTGGTTTGCACCAAAAAAATTTATTGAAGTGAATTTTACCTACGGTAAGGCTTCTAGGTGTAAGATAGGGATCTTGAGAGAATATTTGGGAGGATTATGGATGAGACAAGGGTCTTGAGATGTGTGAGTAATGGGTTAGAGGTGAGGGATTTTTATAAGGGGGAGGAGGGGCTCTTTAGGAATGTTTGAAAATATGTTTTTATTATATAATGATTTTCAGTTCCAAAATGTTAAAAACTTATTAAAGTCAAAGATAAGATGAATATGTTTCGAAAAAAAATAATCCAATAATAATTGGATAGGTTTTGGGTATTGTTTTAATTTTTATAGTCTTATTTATTTAAATCATTCATTAATGAGGTAAACACTACATCAATATTGTGTCATAAATAAATTTATTTATTTGATTTCTAAAAATTATAAAACAAATAACATGATGTAGGAAATAATTTTATCTTTAAAAGTAATATTTATATTCTAAGAGATAACGTATATAACCCCGTGTAAAAATTGATTTACTAAAAGATATATGTTTATGTCATTTTTTCTACTTTAAATTAATTAACATAAAGTGTCATTATCACTCTTAAGTGGATCTATGGGGTCCCCAAATAAACCCAAGGATGTCCATGGTCTTAAATGTATCAAAAAATAGGATTATGACACATGTTAGAGTAATTTAATAATATTATAAATAATTTTTACCTTAATTACCCTATTTACTTTTAATCGCGGTAAATAAAAGTCAAAAGTTACTATTCACAAAAAAAATATTTTCATCTTATTGAACCATATTTTACTTAATAATAACAACCATGTATGTTGGATTTTTTAAATTCAATTCACAGAAGTGGTAAAATTTCATTTAAATGAAAAAATCGGTTTTTTAACTACCAGTGAGTGATTACACTATTCATCAAAAAATGAAGGTTTTTAGAAAAATACCAAAAATTCAGACTAAGATATATTTTATATTCCGAATTAAAAAATTATTTCTATTTTAACAAATTAAAAACATATAAGTTTGATTAAATAATTTAAAATTAATTCCTATTGTCAAAACAAAAAACGTGTTTTTAAGAAATAATAACTATCAAAAGATTGACACTTGTTTATGCCCAATTTCAAAGTAAAATTACTTAAAATAACCAACATTGGATTAAATGGTAAAAATATAATCTAATTACACTCTAAAACCATTTAAAAAGATAATCTAGCCATATAAATAAATTATATTAAAAGGCAGCTTTGAATAAAAATACAGTATTTTTAATTATTCATTAAAAATATGAATTTTATCAGAAAAATACCAGAATTTTAACCAAAGTAAATTTTGATGTCCCAATTATAAATAATAATTTTATTTCATAAAATATAAAATATAAAAGTGACCAAAACTATATTTAAATATGGTTCACCATCAAAAGGTGGTAAATTGGCCTTTTAAAGAATATTAGAGTATTTATGATTAAAATTCGATTCATTCACATTTTAAGAATCTAACTTTTAATTGATAAATGTAAAGAATTTTAAAAACATATATAATCATATTTTATTTATTTCTATTCATTCCTTCCAATACAACGGCTATGTGTTAACTACCATTTAAAATAATAATAATAATATATTATTTTTCAGTATAACTCAATGTTGTGTGCAATGTAAGATTTCAAAAAAAAACTCATTGTTGTGTATGGGGTAATCCATCAAACATAGAATCCCCTTTATAGTAAAATTAATATTTAATTCAAAAATATTAATAAATATCAAAATGTTATAATCTTTATTTACTTGGGATGTCACAGGGGATATATTATAACACCCCAAGATTCTATGATATATTTATTTTCAAATAAATTTGATGTGTTTGATTGATTTCATTACATGCAGTACCAAGTTTAAATGAATCATGATACACTATTCTTAAAAGTGATAGTTATCATTGAGACATTGGATTTGTGAGAATTAATAGGACTAAATACCTATTTATAAAAAATTATTTAATGAAAATTTATTTATTAATTTCTAGGAAATAAGTACTTGATTTTAAAAGATAAAAATAATATCATTTTATGTTTAAAGATAAATTTTTCTTAGTATTTTATTGTTCTATATATTATGTAACTTAATACCTAATAATATTTTATTTTAATTAAAAATATTGGTATTTATTGTAATAAAATTAATAATTATTCATACATTGATTATCAGTTCGTTGTAAGTGAAGATAAATTCATTTGAAGTTAAAAATAGTTTTTTTCCAGAAAAAATATATACAAAATGAATTTTTTTTATTAGTAAATTAAATTAAACTCTTTAGATGATTGATTTTAATATAATATTTAGATCATGTATTTAATTGAATAAATTAACATTCATGTAATGGTGGTTACTATGAATATAATGAAAATAAATTCACTATATGATTGAAAAATGCATTTATCCTAAAAATCATTTCATCACGTTTTGGGTGTTTATGTTAGAATTAATTTTGGCCAATTTTAGGAAGTGAATCTGGAAAATGACTTCCATATTTTTAATTTATTATAATTAATATTATGTTTTAATTTCAATGTAATTTTTTTTCATAATAAAATTGTAACCTTGGTAAAGATTTATCATTACAGTAACGGTTAAAAGGGGTTAAGGTTGGGGTTTAGCTAAGAGATAAGATTTAAATTATACTAAAAAACTTTCTTTAATTAGTTTTGTTGATGGTATTTTTAAATCTCAATTATTATATTCAAATATTTGTAATTTTTATCCACTTTACTTGAGTATTACATATATTATATAATAAAGTTTCAAGTAATAAAAAGTCCACCAACCACCTAACTTACAAAAGGGAGAATCATCTTCCCACTTATCTACACCACTGTGTCCCTTTTTATAGATAAATATCTACCCAAATACTCTACCAACATTATTATCCATTACCTTAAGGTTATTCCCTTTCCAAAAGACCCATCTAATAAAACTTATGTTTCTTTTCAAAGGAAGATACCTGAAGAAGAGGTATATGCTCCTACAAAACTTTTTCAAGTTTTATTCTTCCTAAAACTCCTAAAAATGTTCTTTAACCATCTCAAAATTATGTAATAAGTATCTTTACAATAATTATATGTTTAAATTTTAATTTTATACCCATTTTTATCTTCTTTCCATCTGTTGTAAAATGATAATATCACTCATGCGTACGTGTGGACTACCACCTCCAGGAAACGATGTGATTTATTTTTCATTTACTCTATACATGTATGGTCATAATAATGGTTTTAATGAATATATATGATATTTATGATATATTTATGATTTTATAAAGGTGAATATTTTTACCTTTATTTTATTCCATCCATTAAAAAGTGGAAACATCACTCAATCATATGTACGAACTGTTGTCTCTACAAAGTTATGAAAGTCATTTTTCACCACCACTTTATAGTTATATTTATAAAAGTTCATATAATAAATAAATATTATAATTATTACATGATTAATATTCTTGATATGATGAAATTGTAACTAATATACAGTGATTGAAACTTTCAAACTGAAACATGCATGGATAACAAACCATTTTTCAACTAAATGTTCATTTTAATGAAAAATTGTTTATAAAAGGGTAGTTAGGAATTATAAGTGAATTAAATATAGTAATTTATTTATTAATATAGTTCTTTAATAAATTTATAATAAATATATGTTTATTTTATAGTAGTTTTGAATGTGTACGATGCAAGATGGAACTTGAGGTAAGGGTTTATGTTAAATATCATTTCTTTTTGAGATTGATTATGTTAAATTTACTTTGGGAAAAATTATATCATATTTATCCTATAAACCAAATATATTTTATTCTACTATGTTTATTTTTGGTATTTTCAAGTATTATAACCATTTTCCTCTCTTTGGTGGCTCAAATGATTGAGAAAATTATTTTCATAAAATCCAACCATGTTTCTTATTTCCGAGTTGGGAATAATTATCCTTTGTGTCCATGTTCATAAAAATGTTTTATGGAAGTTTTTATATATATTAAATTTTTTTTTATAAATATTTTATTTTCTACATTTTACTTTATTTAAAAATTATTAAAATGAATATTTTTAATTTGTTTACTTATGACCCATATTTTAGTTTTTATAAAAGTTTAAAATGAATTACTCTTTTAACTTATACGGCATGAAATGATTTTCCCAAAGTCATTACTATTATTTGTTTTGAAGATTCCTTTAAAATTTTCCAGGGATATTTTTAAATAAAATATTTCTCTCAAAATTCTGGTAATTTTTAGATTTCAATGATACTGAAATAAAATGATATTTTCCCCATTTTCAAATAAATGTTCAAATGCTCTTTTAAAGTTATTTTTAATCTATGTGAAAATAATTTTAAGGATTTTTATGTTTTATTAGGGATATAATAATATGATACCCTACACTTTCTTTCTCTATATAGATTATAATGATAATGTTTTAAGGATGATTCTATGAAACCCAATACATTCTCATAGGTTAATTAACCTATAATGAAATAAGGAATTTTTTTATGATACCATCCACTTCCTTTATCTATATGACTTATGATTAAGTTATAATCAAATATTTATGAAACCTATTCCTTTTACATGGGTTATTCTATAATGAATTGGTGAATATTTTTATGAACTATTTAGACACTTGTGTATGGTTTTCATTATGATACGGGTTGGCCTAGAAATATATGTCCATCAAATTAATTGGATAAATATTTATATCTCATGATATAATATGGAAAAAAATGGGGATTTAAACTAGTTCCATAAGGTTATGTGTCCACTATGATAGTCTTGGTAGTGATCCTAAAGTAAGGAAATGCTAGAATAGGGAGTGAACCCAATCCACTATGGGACTTTGTTGACTATGATATCCTTTTTAGTGAGCCTTGGATAAGGAAATGATTTTCATAGTTATATATTTGCAAAAAAATTATTTCATATGCTTTTGGAATATTATCATGGGACTTTATATATTATTGATGATTCCAAACTCTTATGATTTATTTATTTTATTATGATAAATCCTTATTACATAAATCACGATTAATGATATTTGAATAATTTGGTATGACTTTTATAATTTATGATTATATTATCATACCCTTATACTTATCTTATACTCACATATGATTATTGATTGATATCTCATATTTTTACCCTTACTAAGCATCTGAGATCACCCTTTATTATGTCAACATTTCCCTAGGTTGTGAAGAAAGGTTTTAAGTAGGGTGTGTTTAATAAGGGTAGTAAATATAAATAATATTTATAGGAATTATTGGAGATTGTTTATAAATAAGTTGATTATTTATCTAGTATTAAAATAAACTAAACCTATATGGTTTTAGGTAATTCATTATTGTGATATGTATTGAATATTCTTCTAAAATGATGTGATATTTATGTACGAAATACCCGGGTTTCCTCGGGTTGTTTATGTTAGAGGAAGGTAAAGGCTAACTCAACATGAATTGAATGGATAACATAATAACATAAATAAACTCAGAGGAAAACATACATAATTTAATTTCATGATGGTTGGACCAAGGTATGGTAGTCTACATGAAAAGGGGGAGGTAAACCTAACAGGAATTAGAATTCCCAATGCCATTATTGACAAACCCTAAAATGTGTGCACGTAGTTTATGGTCATGATACTTAGACCATGTGAGAGATGAAATTTAAGGAAACATATCCTTGACCATCTCTTTATGAGA
This sequence comes from Viscum album, assembly GCA_963277665.1. Taxonomy (NCBI): domain Eukaryota; kingdom Viridiplantae; phylum Streptophyta; class Magnoliopsida; order Santalales; family Viscaceae; genus Viscum; species Viscum album. Next base: position 2,115,178,205 of record OY728161.1, on the reverse strand, counting down.
ATAAAACCTAGACATGTAGAGGATAAATTACACTTAGTAAAGGGGTTTCAAAAACATATAAAAGGTGGAGAAAATTTGAGACTTATAGATCAGCCCGAGATAAGATATTTGGGAATCACAATGTATCCCATAGAGTGGGAATAAATCCATATATATTCTTTGTATGAGACTTATGAATAAATCTAGAACATGTTTATAATAGGGGAATGAAAGGGGAAGGTGATTTTGTGATAAAATGAGGCTTGAACCTAATAATGATCTGTAAAAATATTTTCACCAAGAAAAACTATGAATGGATGTAAAGTCTATGGTCATTATTGAGCTTCAGGTCCAAGAATCACTATATATCTTGTGAGGAATGAGTCAATCCATACATTTTTACTGAAGGTGGAGTGGTGGTATAATGATATGAAAATAAAGTTGGATCATCTTCTCAAGAAAAGATCCAAATCATCATATAGTTTTAATCCATGTGATTGGGAGTAACCCATGTAGTTTAATACCATATTGTCAGGATGTTTAACATATATTTTAACATAATATAGTAATGATTAAAACCATGAAGTTTAACATCATGCAGTGATGACATAATGTGTGGGTATTTTAAATTCATGTAGCTAGGACGAAATGAGATATATCATCCTAAATTCATACATCTAGGACTCGGTGGGTACCATAGTTCGTTGTTTTTATGCTAGGATAAAAATGGGTTGTGCAATTTAAAGTCATGTAGCTATTACTAAAGGGGTTGTTATAGTTTAATTTCATGATACTAGGAAAAATGTGGTTTTTAGTTTTAATTCATGTAGCTTGGAATAAAAAAATCTCCCTTACTTGTAAGTGTGTCGTGCCTTAATCGTATTAGAGAACCATCCACCAAAACTCCTAAAACCATGTGAGTCATTCTCATTATGGGAAACAAGGAGTAAAATAATATCACCAATTTTACATGAGAGTGAAGAACATGGGAGGATGGGTCCATGTCATATTGTCACACTGACCACTAAATGTGACACTACCAAAGGGGGCTCATCTAGATGTAACCCTATAGGATCTATTTTTTCTTCTAACATGTACGGAGGAATATGGAGGGTGATGATGAGGTTTTTATAATTCAATTAGAACAAAGGATATTGAAATCAAACTAAATTTTGACTGTTAGGATCTAAATCAAAAAGGTGTGATTAATGGGTTGAGGATGACCACTGATTATGTTTTTTAAATTTAAGTTCCACTACAACATCATCAGGAATAGAAAAAAATGTTAGTTCCAAATTCTAACAATGTATTTGAATCACGTGACCAATCATGTTATTATTGAGAAACCTATAGGAAGTTTACCCTATATGTAAGATGGGCCTTTGGAGTGTTGTGTTTTGACCACAAGGGAGTTTATTTTGAAATAAAAGGTTTATGAGGATTCAAATCAAGGAACACCCAATGTTTTAAAATGAACTAAAAGGGATTTTCAAGTGTATTTCAAAACACTAGCTGCTACACCACTATGCATTGAGGAAATTTCAAGGAAATATTATTAAAAGTAAGGGCGCAGACCTACATCCTAATAGGATCATTGTCCTGATTTCATGTGAGAGGGAGGTACCCCATAAAGGGGAATTAAACATAAAAACAAGGTGGTGGAAATGAGGAAATATCTAATGGTATTGGAGTAAGATACTAAGGAAAAACTATATATACCATGAGATAGAAATCAAGAAATATGTAGTTGTTTAGGGATGGTATGGTAGGATACTTACACCAAGGGGAAATTCCACCTCAAGTAAGGATAATAACTAAGTTATATAGTTGAAGGATCATATAAAAATATTCAAAAAATGTGGTTTAAGGTTATGAATCCAAAACCAAGGTTGTTATAGTTTTAAGTCATGTGGAAAGGATATTAATCATGAAGTTAAAAATTATATAGTGGGAATGGAATACTATACATTTTAAATTCATAAATCCAAAACTATATGCAATATATCTTAGGATCATCCCATAAAAACTATTCCAAGTAGTTTTTTGTCATGTGGAATGGACAATTTCTAGGAAGTTTAGAGTCATGAAACTCAAACTAAATTTTATGTAGAGTTAGTTCATAGAAAAGGGACTATATACTATTCAGTTTAGCTTCATTCATCTAGGATGTGTTTCAAGTAGTTTAAATTCATGTGGAAATGACTTTTGAACCCAAAGTGAAGTCATACAAATTACTTCTTGAGGAAAATTTTGTTTTTGAGAGGTGTGATGCACTCCCCATCCATGGTGATCAATGAGTAAGAGACATTGGAGTAAATTTTAGGAATGGAATAGGGGAAATCATATTTGGGCTACAACTTTGGTGGTTTTATTTTGGGTATTATTCATGTTCTCAAAGCCATTACTAAGTCGTTGTGGAGGATTAAGAGAAAGAAAACCTTATTGTTGAATGCTCGGACCACTCAACTCTAATAGAACTCAAGTTTTTTCAGTGCTTGGAGATTGTTTTTATAAAGGAATTATTTTCTCTAAGATGGAATTGGTACCTTTTTCTATTGCTGAGTGATCATAGATAGCCCTCTAGAGTGATATTATTTGGATATAAATGGGTATCACTTCCTATGTTATATATACCAGAGATTAAGGAGTCTTGTGGGTGGAAGTCCAAGTCGTATTATGATATGCCTACAAGGCATTGGAGATCTCATCATGATGGATCTTCTTATTCTAATCCACTATTTTCTATACAATGTTAGAGATTACCTTGTTGAATTCCTCGATCTATCAATTAGATAATGCGTGATAGTGGAATTTTTTGTTGGATCAGATGTTATAGTTGATGTAAAACTTCTAAATATTGATAGATTTAAAGATATTTATATTTTTAGTGAGGATGTTTTAAGGGATCAAAAACTAATGGATGATGTGGGATTTCATAAAATCAATCATGGACCATGACTTCGACTTAATTTGATGAATGTATTCAACATAGTTCTAAGAGAAATCTATTTAAGTAAGGATAAACCAAAAAATATTGGGTGGTCACTAGTGGGTTTGGAACCATGACATCAATTCCCCAAGTAGCAAAGTTTCAAGAGTATTTGGTGATGTAGATAATCTCTAGATCCTGATACCTAAATTTGGAACGAACCTATAATGAATTAAACTATTTGGTGAATTTCATGTAATCATGAACCATGATGAACTAAAATTATCCTAACCATCATATCTGATGGGAGATATCCAATCTTGACTTGTAGGAACCACATGTCCTAGTGTGAACCACCGATAATACTTGAGGGATTACCTATTATTGGATACATAAGGGAAGAATTTTATCAAATATGTGCTTATAGAGGACTTTCTCTGAGTTGGGGAAATCATAGAGGAAAAAACTCGCTACCCTTCTGTGGATTATATACTCACTTAGGTCGGCTTTCCAGTAGAGTTTTGGGTTAGTGGATCTTGATCAAATGATTCATCAAGTTGTATTTTTCTTCTACCATGGGGATGTTTGAGGATCTTTCCTATGAAGATCTTGTGCAAGGTTAAGTCACCGTGTAGCTTTCCTCGTTAAAAGAAACAAAGACAATCACCTTTCAATGTACCACATGGATGACCATATCATCCTGGTATGGATTAGAAAGAGTCGTAGTTAGACTTTCTGGGGAATCTAACTAATTATTTTGTGATCATAGGATATGATACATCTTTGACCTAAAGGGAAATTGGGCCATCAAATCATGAGTGAACATGAGAAAGGGGACAAGATCATATTTCTTAACATTGTAGTCACCATTGATTTCATTGATGACCAACTTGGATTCTCCTTTCACATGTAACAATGGGACCTAGATCAAAAGAGATAATTCAAGACCGTTAATGAGGGCTCAGTATTCGATCACATTGTTAGATCACCCCTCTAATAAGAAGAATGAATATGGAAATAAGGGTTTTATAGAGTGATGAAAACAATCTTCGGTTTATTAATCCTTCTTCTAATCAAGATTCAGGAGGAACCATTAAAGTGAATATACCAACATGGTGCTTATTCATCAATGAAAAGGATGGAATCATCTGAGAAGTTGATTTCTAAAGGAAACTCCCCATAGGTTGGGTTTATGGAAAGGAAATATTCTAAATCGTGTCCCTTGATGACATTTAGGGGATGAAATTTATGTCAAACTACTGAATTATCATTTCTCATTGTTCCAATCGTTCATTCATCATGTGATGGGTGGGGATGTACTTCAGTGGTTCGATGTGAGAGATCGATTAGACCTCATGATACTGCTGGTAATAGTGAGTCTTATAGACCATGAATACCAAGGCAAGACAATTATTCTTGATGGGAAAATATCTGGTTTTAGTGTTAGGAATCATGTGACTAAGAAATTACAAAGTATTTATTTTTTTATTAATTATTCTTCTAAGCTAAGAGAGTGTAGAGAGACTATTCTAGGACCGTCATATAAAGGAACAAAGGCTTCCCTTAGAAATATGGACTGGAACCAAAGGATGAGTAAATATTGAAAGCTGACATTGATCATGATTGATTTTTCCTTTAAATGGGTGTTTTAAAAAATAATTTTAATTAATATTTTATTTATTTAATTAATTAAATGTCTTTTATTTGTTAAATAAATGCACTTTAGAAATTTAGTAGTTGAATTAATTAATTTATAAATTTTTATGTTTAATTATGTATTATTTCAACAAAATTATTAATTATTTTTATTTAGTTTTTCTTAATATTTTATCTCTAATTATATTTTATTAATTTTAAGTTTCTATTTTTATTGTTGAAATTTTTATTATTAACTATTTTACCATTTTTTTTTAAAAAATAATCTAAAATTAATTTAATTTTCTTTCATTAGTTTTTTATTCATTTTTTTCATTTTAATTTTAGTATTTTAATTAACGTTTACTTTTAGATTTTTTCAAATAGTTTTTTATTTTAATTAAATTTTTAGTTGATTAGACTTTTTTCTAATTCAAATTTTAATATATGTTTTTTAAATAATTAATTTCTTTTGGTTTTAAGTGTTTATTATTTTGTTTTCAATGTTTTACTATTTTTTTGTTTTTATATCTTTATCTATTTTAATTATTGGTCTGCTTCCATTGGCGGATACACCATGAGGGGTCAGATGTGCCACCACAAGAGAAAATTTATCGATCCTCATCTACCATTGGGTAGGGTAGAGATATAGTGTCAGCCTCCCCTATTTCCCCACATCTACTTGTTCTTCCCCCTTTCGGTCTCCCACTGGTTGAAGTAAAGATCTATCATCGCTTGTGTCTGTTACTGTTCTCCCACAACCCTTGATCTACCGCCACAAAAACCATCACCATATCTACAAATGTACTACTAGGGATCCACCATTATGCTCCACTACTACATTTATCTTCCTCCATCACTGCTACCACTGCTTGATATACCACAACCAAAGTAGATCTACCATTCGATATCACCACAAATCAACTGGTCCTTTTCCTCTACCAGTAGTGGTTATGAAATATTCACCACGCTCATACTATCTTTCCACCAACATCAACCCACACAAAATCTATCGAAGCTATCCACCACCAAACTAGATGCACACTGCCCCGATATAGTTTATTCTAAGAAGAACCAAATGATGTTGGCATACCAATCAAAGGGATCTCATTTGAGGTTGATTAAAAGAGAACCAATTAGAGTCATAGAGAATATAAGACACCATTTGAAGATGAAATAACTCACCAAGAACCTTAATAATCCATAGAGCTATGTGAATCTACTATCATCGATCCATTGTTATCATTCCACCAGATTTAATGTCAACACTCAATGACAAAGCCACCACACCGATGAAAGTTAGCCGGTGTCGATCAACGATGATCCCCTAAGGCCATGTTCACCGTAGTTTGGATTTCTTCCACCCAAGTATCCATATCCAGATGAAGTCTACTACAACCATCGTGAATCCACCTTATATGAATGGAGCCTACTCTACCCTTTTCTCCACTGATTAAGATGAATCTAGATTCAGATAATAAGAAAACAAAAATAAAAAAACAATAAGTAGAAATGGATATACATATATTTTTTATAAATAATTATAATAATATATTTATAATTATAATTATTTTAGAAATAATTACTATAATATTAAGTATATATGTAGAAATATATTAATATTTATATTAATAATATTTTGATTATATATAATAAAAGTTATATTTTTATAATAACATTATTAATAATAATTTATTAATTAGTTTTACTTTTTGTTTTTCTGTAATCTTGCAGGGGTGCATCTATGTTCATTTGGCTTGCTTAGGAAGCCAATTTCACATGATATGTTACATTCTATTATCAAGGCTATGTAAATTTCATATACAAGTGTTATTTTTTCATTAAAAGGGGGTCTTGCCATTGAAGAACATAAGGCTGATCTAAGTTGGTGAAAAATGTTGTTGATGAACTTGAAAAAATTAGAGAAATAAAATTATAGACTTCTTGATCTAGGAGAGGAGATTCATAGGAAGTATAGATACTTGGAAGTTCTAGAGGTGAGAATAGAGAGATGTAGACCATGAATTCCATAGGAATAACAAGTATTATAGCAGCAATATCTGTGATCAGTTTCAAAGGGAATAACTCTTCTCTCATATTACTTTTCATTAATTCAACTATGATCCAAATTAAATATTTTTATTACTCTTGTATCCACATATAATCATTTAGTTCTTGGGGAATTTGATTATGATGGTTTTTATATTTCATCTTCTTCACAAATTTCTTATTCAAAATTTTGAATTGATCGGTAAGATCAGTTTTAGATATAAAAATTGTTTTGTACCTCCCAAAATTCATTTATAAAATTCAGAAACAATTTATGAGACTATTTATGATGACTTTTTCTCCAAAATCCCTTATTTGTTTATGTTTCTTGAAGTGGTGAACTCCAAGATTCACTAAAATAAGTGTTTAATATTCTGTTGAGGGAGATTAATCGATCAATCTTATGAGGTAACATTTCAATTATAAAAATATAAAAGAAGAAATTATTTTAAACTGGTAGTATTAATTTTCCCCTTACATCATTCTTGATTAAATTTTTTATTGCCTATTATCACTTCCCATTCATCATCTCTACTTATTTCATCTCTATTTTATCATCATTGTCAATTGCATTCATAAATTAAAAAAACACTCATTCCTTACAGTGTATTTTGTTTTGAAATTTGGAACACACCCTTCCCTATTGTTTAACACCCTACTAGCTATTATACAATAATAAATTTGAATTATAAATAATTAAACTAGAATATAATCAATGACTTGAGTGTTAGGTTTTTGGAACCGTTATCGAGGAAGGCTTCATGTGAACAATTTTTCAAAACAAAAATAAAATAAATAAATCTTAAAACCATTTAAAAAAATATTTCAAACCTACTTATCATGTTGATTTACTATGAATTGTCTTCAACTGTTTGTGTATAATTATTTTTGTTTCTGATTTTTGAATGATCACAAGAAAAAAATATTATGGAATAGATCAATTTATACCTAATATATAAAAACATTTGAGTGATCTTAAAAATAAAAAAAATATAAAATGGAAAACTTGGGTGAGAGAGTTCCTATAACTAATCAACAATATTTTCAACCAGAAATCAACAATGAAGATAAGTATACGCCTCGTATGAGGGAGTTTCACACCCTCAAGTGTTAAGTAACCCATTATCTATTTTGTTATCACTTGGATCCAAAAAACTATGAACTTATTAAAAAATCACATCAATCACTACTTTCTTATTTTAATAGGATTTCTAATTAAGACTCACTAGACTTCATTAGAGACTTCTATAATACAGTGAAACAATTACCATTTCTAGGAATCAATGAGAATGAATTGAGGATAATATTGTTTCAATTTTTATTTAAGGGTGATGCTAGAAACTATTTTTTAAGTCTATATTAAAACATTTTTGAAAACTGGGATCATTTTTATTACTCATTTGTGATTAAATTTTATCCCCAAATACTTTTGGGTGAGCTAAGAACCAAAAGAAATTTATTTTAAAGGTATGGATCAGCCTTCCATAAGGCTTGGGATAAACTTAGAGGCCTTTTTAGGAAGTTTCCCCATCACCAGTTTCCATCCCATATTCTCATGGATAAAATCAATTAAGGATTACCCTATTCTAGTCATAATTTGGTGGATCAATCTATTGGGGTTAATTATAATGAAAATATTGGTGATTATTTGAGAAAGAAATTCAATAACCATTCATTAAATTCTCAACATAAAAACTCTAGAATGAATATAGTGAATAAAATTGGTAATAATAATGGTCCAGGGGTAGATGTTAATGCTCAAATTATTGAAATAAAAGATCAAATTCAATAATTAATGAACCAAAATTCCAAATAAAGTTCCAATCAAGTGGGGTATCAAAACCTGAACCAATATCTTAGAGATTAGTGTTATTAATGTGTGATTTTTGGGTACACTGAAAATTTATATCCTAATTTTGATATTCCGTCCTAACAAAAAAAATTAAAATTTTCAAATTATGGTAACAAGGATGAAACTTTTTCAAATAATTACAATAAAGGCTATATGAACCATAAAAATATCTATTTGAAAGAACAAAGTATGATAATACAACATCCATCCCTTGGTTACCAGAACTATCCTAGACAACAATATCAAAATCAACAGAGGAGTGAGTTATTCAATTATTAAGGTAATCTTGAGGGTAATATTCTTAATATGATGGATCAAACGTTAAAAATATTTGAATCAAAAGAGTATAAATTTGAATCTCTAAAATCTCATCATGAATCTGATAATGATAAAGCTAAATCTTAAATAAATAATTTGGAATTACAAATTAGTCAATTAGCTAGAGACATGACATCTAGATATAGGGGTAAGTTGTCTAGAACAACTAAAATAAACCCTATGGAAAATGGTATGGAAATAGTCACAAGAAGATTTTTAAATACTCAAATATAAACTATAAAAGAATTTATAAGTTCCCAAACTAAAAAACATAGTGATTCTGGGAGTAAAAACATGAAATACAGAAAATATATATATGTGGAAAAAATATTTAAAATAAATAAAATCAAAAGGTTTCACCTGAAAATTAAGTTAAAAAATTTATTAAACCTAAAAAAATAGAGAGAGAAAGTTTTTGAATAAATAGGGGATATTCCTTATATTATTAGGAACTATGGACCACCAATCCCAATCCCTAAAAACTTAAAACCCAATAGTGATATAAAGGATTAACTTGTTTAGTTCCTTGGGCTTTTAACCAATCTCTAACTGAATATCCCTTTCGTATAAGACCTGATTTGGATTCCTTATTATCTAAAATATCTTATGAAAATTATTTCAAAAAAACTCTAGAATATTTTTCTACATACATCCTCATAGAATAATGTAGTGATGTTATTCAAAATAAAATCCATCCAAATCTTAAGGACCCTAGTATCTTTTTCATTCACTACACCTTAGGGGATAGTGGTCAACTGAACTGTTTGTGTGATTTAGGTGCTAGTAATAATCTACTCCCATTATCATTTTTTCAAAAGTTGAGATTGGGTGACCTTAAACTCAATACTATCATCCTATACTTGGATTAAAATTTATTCACACATCCTATATAAAGGGTAGATGATATGCTGGTCGGAGATGGAAAATTTAATCTGTCAGCTAAGTTTTTACTGTTAGATGTGGATTGTGACCAGGAGGTGACTACAATTCTAGGTAGGACCTTCTTGGCTTTTGGAAGAGATGTTATAGATTTTTCTCATGGTCAAGAAGTCATTAAATTTTGGGAACAATAAAAGTAATTCTATGTTTTAAAAAATATTAAAGAATCAAATTTTTTAGAAAATTTTTCTAGAGTGGAGTCCTTTGAATATGATAAGACAATCAAAAATTTAGAATAATCTAGAAAAAACACCTGGATGAATAAATTCCCTTATAAATTTAAAATATAGTGTCACACACTATTGAGTATACTTAGAGTGATAATCTAGAAAATTTTCTAGAATTGGATAGAAACCTTGTTCCTATTGTCAAGAGTGAAACTATGAATGAATCCTCTGTTATTGAACATAGATAACTTGAAACTAATTCTACTACAACAAACACTGGTGAACAATTTTATTTTTTTAGGGATATTTACTGAGAAAAATTTAAGAATTTTCTTTGATAAATATTCTTAATTTTAATTTGGAATCTCATAAAAGTTAGTTGTCTACTTTGGAAGGCAGTTAAGGAATTTTTAAAACTGGTTATAAAATTAAAAATCTTTCTAATTTTAAAACTCTTTATAAGAAACATGTAAAATATATTGGTCCTCCCAAACCCAAGATTCTTTATCAAGTGAAGAAACACTTAGTTTTGAGATAAAAACACTCCCAGTACATCTGAAATACTCATTTTTAGGTGAGAATTAGACACTGCCTGTAATTATTTCTGTTGAATGAAAAGATAATCAAGAGGAAATATTTTTGGGTGTTCTTAATAAATTTAAAACTATAATAGGTAGGTATGTAGATAATATCAAAAGGATAAGACCTTAATTTTTCATGCACAATATTCCTATGGAACCAGAACAGAAACCAAGATTAGAGTTTTAAAGGGGATTGAACCCAATTATGAAAGAAGTTAAGAGATAAGGGGTAATTAATCTATTGGATACTAGTATTATATATCCCATTTATGATAATTATTTTGTAAATATAGTCTAATTAGTCCTAAAAAATTATATTTCACTGTAGGTACCATTGAAAGAAAAATGAACAAATTCAAGTAAGAATGGAAACCAAAAGGAGAGTCTATATAGATTGCAAAAATCTCAATTCAGCCACTAGGAATGATCATTTTCCAATATATTTTATAAGATAAATTATTTATATGCTTTATATCAATGATTTATTTTTGCTTTATAGATGGTTATCCTATGTATAACCAAATCCCTATGGCACCAGTAGAATAAGATAAAACTACATTCACATGCCCCTTTGGTACATTTTCTTACCGAAAAATGCCCCTTTGATTATGTGGTGTTCCCACTACCTTCCAAATATATATGATGTATATTTTTTAGATATAATATAATGTATCATTGAGGTATTAATGGATTAATTATCCATTATTGGTATCATATTTAAGAGTTGTTTAAGACATCTGGAATTAGTTTTAGAGAGATTTTTAGAGACCATGTTAGTTCTAAACTGGGAGAAATAAAATTTTATGGTCACTGGAGGGATATTATTTGTCCATAAAGTTTCTAACATGGTTTTAGATATTGATACTTCCAATATTTAAGTAATTAAAAAAATTACCCTCTTGAAAATGTTAAGGGTGTTATAATCTTTTTAGGGCATGTTCGTTTTTACCGGAGGTTTATCAAGGATTTTTCTAGACTTAAAAATCTCATCTGTTCTTTTCTGGTAAAAGATACACCCTTCTTATTTGATAAAAATTGTCTAGAATAATTTAATTTTCATAAGTAAAAACTCATATAATAAACTAAAATAACTACACCTCATTGGAAATTTCCCTATGAAATAATTTATGATGCAAGTGATATGGATGTTGGAGATCTCTTAGGAAAGAGGAGATAAAATAGGTTACATGTGGTTTATTATGCTAGAAGACTACAAGATTATGCTCAAAGGAACTACAAAAAAATAAAGGAGTTGTGGGTTGTGATTTTTTCTCTTGAAAGAATTAGTTAGTACCTTATAGGTTCTAAAGTTGTAATCTTTACATATAATTATACCTTAAAGTATTTTCTATCAGAAAAATGATTACAAACCATTAAGTGGATTATTCTATTACAAGAGTTTAATTTGGAGAATAGAGACATGTAAATAGCTGATAATATTGTATCATATCATATTTTTATGTTTTCCAATACCCAGTATAAAGATCCAAGGGAGATTAATTCTTCTTTTCCTAATGAAAATCTACTCAGTGTCTTTGTTAAGAAATCTTCTTAGTTTGTAGATTTCGTTTACTTTCTAGTATAAAGTGTGATTATAAATTATTTTTCAAATAATAATAGGAATAAGTTCATTATAGATCTTAAGTATTATTTTTGGGATGACCCTTTACTTTTTAGGGGATGTGATTATGGGATTCTAAGAAGGTTTATATAGGAGGAAAAAATGTTGTCAATTCGGGATAGTTATCACTCCTCACCTAGGGAAGGTCATCATGGTGGAGAGAAAATTACTTAAATATGGATTTTATTGGACTACCTTATTTATGGACTCTAGGGTATTTTTTTTTGTTTTTGATAGATTTTGAAGGCTAGGTAATGTTGGAAGGAAGAAAGAACTTCCTCATAAGGGTGTTCTGTAAGTAAATATATTTTGTGTTTGGGGATTGGATTTTATGGGACCATTCCCATATTCACGTGGGGATGAGTACATTTTAGTATTTATTCACTATGTTTCAAAATGGTTTTAGGGAGTGTCATTTACTAATAATCAAGCCAGCACTGTAATAAAATTCATTAAAAAGAACATTTGTTCGTGGTTTGGAGTACCTTGATCTTTCATTATTATTAATGGTATCCATTTTAATAATTATAAAATTAAATCATTTATTGAGAAATATGGTTGTTCCCATAAAACTATAACTTCCTACCATCCCTAATATAGTAGATAGGTATAAATTTCAAACAGGGGTCTAAATTATATTTTAGGGAAAAATATCTCTATTTCTTGGAAGGATTTTTCTTTAAAATTAGAAAAATAATTATGGGCCTATTGAAATGTATTAAAACCCCTAATTGGTACGTATCTATACAAGATATTATTTTTAAACTGTTTTCATTTACCTTTGGAGTTTAAAAACAAGTCATATTGGGCTATAAAGGCTTCAAATTACTTATAGAGAGAGGATGATGCTGGAACTGAGTGTGTTGGACGAGATTAAGAGAGAGACTTATAATAATTATAGGATTCATAAAGAGAGTTCCAAGGAATTTCATGATTATATCATTCAAAATAGATAATTAAAATCTATACAAAATTTCCTTATCTTTAATTCCAAAACATAAGAACTTTCTTGGTAAATTAAAATCTAAGTGCTCTAGACTATTTACTATTTTTAGAGTATTGAAGAATGGAGTTATTAAAAATTTTAGGGAATAAAATAAACTAATGCTGGTAAATTTTAAAAGAATAAAACTTTATTTTTAAGGTCATACAAAGGTATTGGCTTCCATCTTCATGCTTAAAAACTGAGTTTTCATCTGAGGCCTAACTGATTACTTAAAATTCAGTTCTTCGTAAGAGTCAAACCATGGTATTTCTGTGTTTTAGTTTTTTTTCTTAAGAATAATGTGTTGTTTTTCTCTATAATTTGATCTATGTATCTACTAGATTTATATTCTTTATCTTCCTAGTAATTTTTCTTATAGAAGGTTTCTACTGATATGTTAATAGAATATAAGAGTCACTAACTTTACTTTGAATTTTCAAAGATAGGTTGTATGTTGGAGACTCATTGGATAAAAATTCCCTAAATTCAACCTCTGAATATTCATTATATATGAACATAATTGGTTGAATTCTTATATTAATATTTTTCATTTTATTATTATTGTAGTAGATAAGCATAGTATTTAACATAAATCTAATTTAGAAGAGCTGATTTTGGATGAACTATAAAGAGAAAGCTTCATTAATTAGGGTATGTATTGTTTTTATTTATATATTTTTACTCTTCTTATTCATATTATTTCTGGTGTTTTTGTATGCTGGTCTACTAGAAATTTAATTTCTTTGTTTTTAAATTTATTCACTATGATTTTTTGGTAATATATTTATAATGGAAAACATATTCTTTGAACATTCTTATTATCCTTTTATCATTTCATTAAAATATTGAATTGCAAACCAATTTTGATCTTAAAAGGTCTAATTGTATTTCTTCCACCTTTTAATTCAACTTTGAGGAAAAATTTTAATTTCAAATGTGGGGGAGAGGGTATTCTTAATTTGGGTTAATCATTAGTTTAATTTGTACCAATCAAATCCCTTTAAAAATTTTCAATTTTTTTTGTTTTTATGTTTTTATCTCAACTTTCAGTTAATCAAAATTTTATTAATTTTGACTATTTTGATACCCCGATGAAGAGTTTATACCTTTATTACCCCATGAATTTAATTGGGTAAATCATTTCCTTCCCTGTTGAAATCGTTTTTCCATAGACAGATTTTTAAAACAATGTTATACAACTATCATTAAATAGGAACTTTTTGATTGAATCAAACTTATAAGAAATGCATTTACATGAGTTATGAAATAAAAATCATGATCTAGGTTGAGATTCTTTCCTTCATTCTTTCATTATTTAATTTTTTAAGCTAAAACTATGAGAATATTTATGTATTCCTCCATGTATTTAATAAATCTACTAACCCATTCAAATGTGTATAATTATTTGAGGGATAATATATGTGTGTCTTCTCACCCAGAGGTAATGAGAATTTTGGAAGTCTCAATTAAATGAAATTTAATGTTTTTTTAATTCAATTCTCGAAAATTCAAAATCAATCATTTTAGTATAACATTAATTAAATCTTGTACTAAATCTACATTCTTTTAAGAGGTCATTCATAAATTTTACATAAAATAATCTGTAATCATCCGGACCTCTCCACTACACTACTTTGTGAAAATGTGGTGCTAGAGGTGTTCCGGGAGGTCAGGGTGACTTGGTGGGAGCGTTTGGGTGGACTTTTAAGGAGAACTAAAGGGTGATATATTTCACATGGGAGGGCACGGTTTTTCTAAATCGTGAGGCCAAACCATACGAGGTTGGTGTTGGAGGCAGTGGCTAATGCACGGTTAGCACACAGTTTGTCTAAACAGTGTGGACTAACCATACGAGGAGTGTTTGATGAGGCACAAGCTAACGCACGGTTAGCGCACAGTTTTCCAAACCATGCGAACTAAACATACAACCACTTAAACTAGATCCTAAAATTGTTGATCTAACTCGTTTTGCCTCTAAATGGTTCATTTAAGCCCCTAAGCATCCATAACTCGGGATTACCCTTCCTCGAAGGTAGGATAACCTCTCCCAAGCGTTTTGGAGGTGATCTGAAGGCTTCCCTTGGAAAATCGAAGCTGGTTTCTTGAGGTATGTGATCGTTCTTGTTTGGTTGTTAGATCTACTTAGATCTACTCCTCCTCTTCTCTTGTTTTCTTAGATCTATGACCGTTATGGGTAGATCTAAGTGTGTGGATGCCAAATATGATGATATTTTTTCTTGGTTGTGTTAGGAGAAGAGATCTAAGGAGGCTTCTTGGAGGATCATCTTGGATTTCTTGTTCATTCTTCGTTTGTTGGGGTTTTCATCAAAAACATTTGAGGTAGGGATCCTACCTTCATCTCTCTCTCTCTTTTGTGCATCATGCGGGGTGGGTATCCTCATGTGTTTGTGAGATATGGTTGAACCAGTAAATAAAGATAATAACTGGTTAAAGAACGGGTTTGGGAAAATCTTTGTTGATATTGTTGTTTTATTTCCATCAATTCTTATCCTTTGATTACGTTATGAATTGAATAGGCTTATGACTACTAAAAATCACGGTCGTTGGGGTCCTTTGCTTGCATAATTAAATGTTGCCCTATTTTTCTAGATTGTTTTGTGAATGGAATTTCATAGAATGTGGAAATTGGTTAATCATGTAAAGTTTTCTGATTAAATGAATACTTTGAACCCTTTTATGATCACCCCGATTAAACTAAATGAAATAATGAATTTGTGCGTGCTGATTGGGGTTTAATTATGTGAAGGGGTGTTTTGTGGGTTGTTGTGGAATGGGTGAGCATCGGGGATATGGTTGTCTTGGTTGTGGGTTGGAGTGTATGATATGGTTGTGATGGGTAGTGGAGCTGCGGGAAATGGTATCGAAGGGATGATGATGCGGTACGGGTATTGTTTCTGAGGTGTTTGTGGTTATGGTGGTTGGAAGTAGGGATGCAGGGATGGGTTGTACATATGAATAAAAATGGAAGAGTTAACTAATGAATTATGGGGCATGGTAGTTGGTTTAATATGAAAAATCAATGGAATTGGTTGGCTGATAAAATAAAATTGTATGGTGTTGCTTTTGTTTTCCCTAACTATATTTGTGGTTGGCAGTGATATGTTTTACGAACGATTGATCTAGTTTGGTTGTTGTTAATTTCTTAGTAGTTAAGGAACCGATAAACTAAAATTGTTGAAACATGAAAAGATTAATGGGGTTTGGGGCTGTTTTTTGTGTGTGTGCATACTTTCATGGTAGCAGTGTCGAGGCATGTGCTCATATCTTTTGTGTATAAGCCTTAGGATGGGCTTAGTGGTTGATATAATTATATAAATTTTTAGTTCTTATGTTTCTTCTTCGTGCCCCACCCAAGTTGAGCACTTAGTGCCAAACACCCCCATTTCAGGGGGGAGGGTGTTTTTCACAACACTCATATGAGTGGATGGTTATTATCTCCTTTTATGCTCCCTTTCCCGAATAGCCCAAGACTCTTCGGGTAGGTAGTGGTGGCCTGAGGTCCATTATAGACCAAGATTCTTCAGGAAGGGTAGTTTTGGTGGTTGGCCCAGGTGTGCGCGGGCAGGTTATTTCCCAAGAATCTCTGGGATGAGGCCCAGGTGTCTTTGGGCGTGGCAGTAGTTGTTCTGGCCCAGGTGTTTGTGGGCATGGTTACGCATAGTGGTTGTGGCCTAGGTGTTTGCGGGCGGGATAATGGTTGTGGCCCAGGTGTTTTCGGGCGAGATGTGTGGTTGTGTCCCAGGTGTGTGCGGGCGGGGTGTGGCAGTGGGACTGCGGTGAGAATGGTGGGATTGGTTTGATGCATAGGATGTCTTAAATAACCAGTGGGAAAGTGTTGTAGGGTACCCAAACATTGATGTGATATTACTATATATTACATTACTTGCGTTATTTGGGGAGTGTGTCTTGGTGAGTCTTGAGTGGATAGATTCCTTGCTAGGCTTTGGTTCCTTCTATTTTCTCATGGGGAATTAGGATGTCTCCCCACCTGTGCATGAGAGCTTTAGGTTTTCCTACTGATTATACTTGTATTCTCACCCTAAGTTTACTTTCAGGTCTTTAGGAGGACTTCAGGGACCATGCGGTACCTTGCTAGTTGGGCGTTGGAGTTTTGTTGGTTGCATTTTTCGCTTTATTTTTGGTACCGTACTTTGGACCTTTTCTTTTGATTGTACTTTTGTTTTAGTTTTTTATAAAACATGCATATGGGTTGGTTTTGGGTTTATTTTCATTTACTTGTTCCTTTTTCTTTGGGTGTTTAACTCATCCTGTTTCCCGATCTTAATTAATAAAAAGGTTAATGCCTCCCATATTTGTGAAAACTCATACCCTTAGTTCTAGTCGCCACTCCAAGGCCTACTGGAGGCGGGACTCGGGGGGTCATTATCTCCCTTTCACCATTGCCAGCTTAGGAGGGGCATCTTTGGTGGGAGGGGGTCGTGACAGAATGGTATCATATGAGGTTGAGAGATAGGATGGAGTCTGGAGTTAGGCACAGTGATGATTGCATGGAATGATAGGGTAGCAGTGTCGGGTGATCTTGGAGCGTGAAATAGGATAGGGAAGACTGGCTAGGACATGGGATTTTAGGGGCCCCTGTGATCTGATGCAAGGACTCTGGGCCTACCAAACGACCAAGTGAGGCTGCACTGATTGCAGGGTAGAAACCCTAGGGAAGGTACATGAATCATAATGACTTGTGTTCTTGTGTTTTATGGGTGTTTTGGAGATTTAAAATGAATTATAAGTCTAAGAAGATTTAAGAACAATATTCTACACTACTCGGGCTTAGCTATTCCTTATTTACCTTGCAGCTATGGCACCTGGGAGACGACCACGAGTAGTGCGGGCGATCAAGGCCCAGGAGGTCGACTTTGCTGATTGAAAGAGGGATGATTGAGAAGAGGAAGACAATCAGTGGCAGAGGACACTTCGTGCCTTTCAGCGGAAGACCCTCAAAAAGTACGAGGGTAGAATCTCAGACATGGAGACAGAGAGCTAGTTAGAGGAGCTGGTGATAGCTTTTCGCTTGATCCGGGCTCCGACGGAGTACTGGGTTCCTCTGGCAGTGAGCCAGATGCGCGGAGCAGCATGTCAGTGGTGGACGCTTTATCTTGGGGAGAAGAGGGAGACTGAGGTTATGTGGGATGATTTCGAGAGGGTGTTTCGGGCGGAATTCCTCTCTTCCACAATGAAGGCTGAGAAGAGGTAGGAGATACTCTCCCTCCAAGAAGGGAGCATGTCGGTGAGAGAGTTGGGGATCAAGTTCAAGGATCTCCTCTGTTTTGCTCCAGACCTCTTTCCACATGAGGAGTCTCAGGCGAGACATTCGGAGGAGGCACTTTGACCTCCTCTCCAGTATGCTGTTACTACCTTCACCCTACCGATGTACTTGGAGGTCCAGAAGAAGGATGAAGTGGTGGAAAGGATGCACACGCTGGGAGGTGTATCGTGAGAGGGAATCTAGTTGGGCTCGTCTAAGGGGAAATCCATTAGCAGCAGGCATCCAGCATCAGGGCCCTCTAGGTTTCGACCAGAAGGGAGCATGCCTCAGCAGTTTCAGTTCGGATTTCCTGGTCCTCGCCCTTTTCCTTTGGGCCTGGGACCGAGGTGATTCATCTGTGGCAGCCGTGGGAACCTTCGGAACCAGTGCCCAGACCGAGTACAGTACAGTGGAGGTGGACCAGTACAGCACCAGCCTCATCCACAACAGTTTCCAGCCAAGCCCTTCCAGCAGCAGCAGTAGGGACAGCGAGCTCCCGCTCCTCCGAGGGCAGACGTTGCAGGAGGAGGCCGACCTCAGGGCGCTCCTTAGGGACCTCGACTCGGGCATGGTCGGGGAGGAGGCCGATAGCTGGGAGGCAGGGGAACTGGGCGTGGATAGTTGCATGTCGCGAAGGTAGCAGTTCCAGCAGGGCCAGAAGTTTTTCGAGGTATGATCAGCTTATTTAGTACTCTTTCCTATGCCTTGTTCAATACAATATCTTCTCACTCTTTTGTTGCACCCAGTCTAGCCCGTGCTCTGGGTTTAGACGCTGAGAGACTTAAAGTTCCCCTGGTGTTGAGCACACTAGACGGAGGTTAGACCGACTTGTTCTATGTTTGCCGAGGGTGTAGACTGATGAGGGCCACATCAGTCTATCAGGGATCTTCTACTGTTGCAGATACAACCTTACGATGTCATATTAGGAATTGACTAGTTGTTCTCTATATGTGCCGTCATTGACTGCTTTTGAGATAGGGTCATGTTTTCAGATTTGGGTGGTCGACGTGTAACTTTCATCGGCGAGCGGGGTTTCCAGAAAAGCAGCACGTGAGAGGATCCCCTCCTTTCCTTGTTAGCTAAACTATCAGTGGAGTCTGTGGATGAAGTGATGGTGGAAGTCCCAAGGATCGTCAGTAATTTTATGGATGTCTTCCTTGAGGAGGTGGCGACTCTACCCCCTCGACGTGATGTTGAGTTCGAGATAGACTTGCAACATGGTGCTTGTCCGATTTCGATGGCTCCCTATCGGATGGAACCTTCTGAGTTACGGGAGTTTCTTATTCAGATTGACGATCAAATGAAGAAAGTTTTTGTTCGACCGATTGCATCACCATGGGGTGCTCCAGTCTTATTCGTAAATAAGGCAGATGGTGGTCTCAGACTGTTCATAGACTACAGGAGACTGAATTAGGTGACGGTCAAGAATCGCTACCCTCTCCCGAGGATAGACGATCTCTTTGACCAGCTGAGGGGAGCATTTTGGTTTTCTAAGATCGATTTGTGGTCTGGATATCACCAGTTGAGGTTGAAGAAGGGTGACATCTCGAACACTACCTTCAGGTGCAGATATGGGCACTTTGAGTTTGTGGTCATGTTTTTTGGCATTACAAATGCACTAGCCGTGTTCACGGGACTCATGAACTCCGTCTTTCAGGAATACCTAGACCAGTTCGTAGTCGTCTTCCTCAACAACATCCTGCTCTACTCAATATCAGAGGAGAATCATGTTGGGCACCTGAAAATGGTTTTAGAGGTCCTCCGATAGCACCAACTTTATGGGAAGTTGTCCAAATGAAAGTTTTGGACTCGAGAAGTACGCTTCCTTGGACACGTGGTGTCCGAGAAGAGAATAGAGGTGGACCCATCAAAGGTTGAGGTGGTTGTTTCATGGGCAGCGCCCAAGAACGTGGCAGAAGTTCGTAGTTTCCTTGGACTAGTAGGCTACTACCGGAGGTTCGTTCCCAACTTCTCCTGAGTTGCAACACCTTTGACCACCTTGACGAAAAAGGATCAAGCTTTCATGTGGGATGAGCAGTGTGAGGCATCCTTCAGTTATCTAAAGGGAAAGTTGGTTAGTGCCCCAGTGTTGAGATTACCAGAGGAGGGAGTAACGTTTGAGGTATTCTGTGATGCCTCGAGCGAAGTCTTGGGGTGCATACTGATACAACAGCAACGTGTGAACTCTTATGGGTCTAGGTAGTTACTTCCTCATGAACGTAACTATTCTACCCACGATCTAGATCTTGTGGCGGTTGTGTTCGCACTTAAGTTGTGGCGGCATTACCTCATCAGGGAGCGCTTCGTGGTCTTCACAGATCACAAGAGTTTGAAGTATATCTTCTCCCATCGGGACCTGAATTTGCAACAGTGAAGGTGAATGTAGTTCCTCCAGGACTACGACTTCGAGATTTCTTACACCTCCGGAAAAGGGAATGTGGTGGCCGATTCCTTGAGCAGTAAATCGCAGAAGGATGCGGATCGAGAGTTGGAAGATGCTTAGAAGGCGATGGAGGAGTTGGCTTCCTTGCACCTAGAGGTAAGGGATGATGGTGGTAGAGGTTTTCTATTTTAGATGATAGTGTAATCCTCTCTCCTACGGCAGGTGGAGGAGTCTCAGTGGGGAGATATAGAGAGTGAAGTGATGCGCGATCGGACTAACCAAGGAAATGCTCCGGAAGGATGGATGGAGGATGGTTAGAATCAGATGTTTTTCTGAGGGAAGATTTTTGTCCTAGAGTCGATGCGCGAGAGGGTTCTTGGTGAGTTCCACAACTCACCCCTAGTGGTACACCCGGGAGCTTCCAAGATGTACCAGGGCTTGAGAGGGAAGTTCTAGTGGCCCGGGGTGAAACGGGCAGTAGCAGAGTTCATGGAAAAGTGCCTCATGTGTCAACAGGTGAAGGATAAACACCGCATCCCAGGAGGTATGTTACAACCTTTAGATTTCCCCGAGTGAAAGTGGGCTGACATCTCGATGGATTTCATCACGGGGCTACCCAGAGTTCAAGGGGTTGCAACACCATCTAGGTAGTGGTGGACCAGATGAAGAAATCATCCCACTTCCTAGCAATAAAGGTGTCAAGTACGGTTGAGGCCCTAGCTCAGAGGTACGTGGATGAGGTGGTGCGGTTGCATGGAGTTACGAGGTCCATAGTCTTGGATAGGGATGCACGGTTTACCTCATGAGTTTGGAGAGGATTGCAGCATGATTTTGGAACCCAGCTACGTCTTAGCACTGCTTTCCACTCCCAGACAGATGGACAGACAGACCGCACCATCCAGAAAATGGAGGACATGCTACGGGCATATATCCTGGACTTTGGGGGATCATGGGTGTGACACTTTCCTCTGGTAGAGTTTGCCTACAATAATATCTATCACACTACCATTGACATGGCTCCGTTCGAAGCCTTGTACAGAAGGTCATATTGTTCACCCGTGTGTTGGACCGAGGTTGAGGAAACAAATGTTCTTGGCCCGGAAGTGGTGCAGAGCACGATGGATAAGGTTCAGCTTATAAGAGAGAGGCTGAAGGTAGCTCAGGACTAGCAGAAGTCATACGCCGATAATAGGAGGAGACCCTTGGAGTTTGAGGTCAGGGACCACGTGTTCTTGAAGGTCTCTCCTTGGCGCGGGAAGTGAAGATTTGGAAAGGGAAGCAAGATTTCTTCCAGGTTCATCGGACCATTCCAAGTGTTGCGGCAGATCATAGAAGTGGCCTATCAGCTAGTGTTACCACCGCCGCAACTGAGAATACATGACGTCTTCCATGTGTCACAACTCCGATGGTACCTACATGACGATTCACATGTCCTCGACTAGGGAGAGATAGATATCTGGGACGATTCAACATTTGTGGATCGACCTGTGATGATCGAAGGTCGTGAAGAGAAGGTGATTCGTGGATGAAACATTCCTTTGGTTCATGTGCTATGGAGGCATGGTGGGCTTGAGAAGAGTACCTGGGAACGGGAAGCACAGATGTGTGCCCAGTGCCTAGAGTTGTTTTAAGTTTTATCCTGTTTTGTTTCGTACCTGTATACAATGTAATGCTCGACCTGGTTAACTATGAAATGTGTTTCAATTGTGTAAGAAGTGTACTAAAATGTGGGGAGGGGAGGACCTTATCCCTAGTTAAGATGCATTAAAGTGGATGCACCTAAACCCGTGTGGGAGAGTCAGTGCCGCCCAAAGCGGATAGTATCTTAACATGGAAAAAGGAAAACCCCTCACCAGCATGACCAGACGGTTTAATCTTTTGCTTTGCATGGTTTCATGGGGGATAAGAACAGTATGATTGTGTTTTTTGAAGAGATAGGTGAGGAAGGGGGGCGCTCCTTGGTAACGAGGAGGTTTGCTCCTGAGAGGTATCTTTTGAGGGGGAGTTGTTCATACCCCTCTCCTTTCTTCAGGTCTAGTTTTAATTCCTGAGGGTGAGAATAGTTTGAGAGGTATCTGATGTAATGGCCCGGACCTCTCCGGTCAGCTACATTGTGAAAATGTGGTGCTAGAGGTGTTCCAGGAGGTCAGGGTGACCTGGGGGTGCGTTTGGGTGGAATTTTAAGGAGAACTAAAGGGTGATATCTTTCACACAGGAGGCGCACGGTTTGTCTAAACCGTGCGGCCAAACCGTGCGAGGTTGGTGTTGGAGGCAGTGGCTAATGCATGGTTAGTGCACGGTTTGTCTAAACCATACGGACTAACTATTCGAGGAGTGTTTGAAGAGGCAAAAAGTAACGCACGGTTAGTGCATGATTTTCCAAACTGTACGAACTAACCGTGCAGACACTTAAACTAGATCCTAAAATTGTGGATCTGACTCGTTTTTCCTATAAATGGTTCGTTTAAGCCCTTAATTGGCCATAACTCGGGATTTCCCTACCTCGAAGGTAGGAGAACCTCTCCCAATCATTTTGGAGGTGATCTGAAGTCTTCCCTTGGTGAATCGAAGCCAGTTTCTTGAGGTATATGATCGTTCTTGTTTTTTTGTTAGATCTACTTAGATCTACTCCTCCTCTTCTCTCGGTTTCTTAGATCTACACCCGTTATGGGTAGATCTAAGTGTGTGGATGCCAAATATGATGATATTTGGTCTTGGTTGTGTTAGGAGAAGAGATCTAAGGAGGATTCTTGGAGGATCAGCCCGTCTTTCTTGTGCGTTCTTCGTTTGTTGGGGTTTTCATCAAAAACCATTGAGGTAGGGATCCTACCTTCGTCTCTATCTCTCTCTTTTGTGCATCATGCGGGGTGGGTATCCTCTTGTGTTTGTGAGATATAGTTGAACCAATAAATGAACATAATAACTGGTTAAAGAACGAGTTTGGGAAAATATTTGTTGATATTGTTGTTTTATTTCAATAAATGATTATCCTTTGATTATGTTATGAATTTAATAGGCTTATGCCTACTGAAAATCATGGTCATTGGGGGCCTTTGCTTGTGCAATTAAATGTTGCCCTATTTTTTTGGATTGTTTTGTGGATGGAATTTCATAGAATGTGGAAATTGGTTAATCATGTAAATTTGGATGATTAAATGAATACTTGGAACCCTTGTATGATCACCCCAGTTAAACTAAATAAAAGAATGAATTTGTGGGTGCTGATTGGGGTTTAATTATGTGAAGGGGGTGTTTCGTGGGTTGTTGTGGAACGAGTGAGAAGCGGGGCTGCGGTTGGTTTAGTTGTGGGTTGGCATGTATGATATGGTTGTGATGGGCAGTGGAGCTACGAGAAATGGTATCGAAGGGATGATGATGCGGTACGGGTATTTTTTCCTAGGTGTTTGTGGTTATGGTGGTTGGCAGCAGGGCTACAGGGATGGGTTGTGCATATGAATAAAAGTGGAAGAGTTAAGTAATGAATTGTGGGGAATGGTAGTTGGTTTAATAGGAAAATCATTGGAAATGATTGGCTGATAAAAGAAAATGGTATGGTGTTGCTTGTGTTTTCCCTAACTATATTTGTGGTTGGTAGGGATATGTTTTACGAACTATTGATCTGGTTTGGTTGTTGCTAGTTTCTCAGTAGTTAAGGAACTGATAAACAATAACTATTGAAACATGAAAATTGTAATGAGGTTTGGGGCTATTTTTTTTGTGTAAATACTTTCGTGGTAGCAGTGTCGAGGCATGTGCTCAGATATTTTGTGTAGAATCCTTAGGATAGGCTGATTAGTTGATATAATTATATAAATTTGTAGTTCTTATGTTTCTTATTCGCGCCCCACCCAAGTTGAGCACATAGTGTTGAACACCCTCATTTCATGGGGGAGGGTGTTTTTTCCAACACTAATATGAGTGGCTGATTATTAGATCCTTTTCTGCTCCATTTCCCGAATAGCCCAAGACTCTTCGGGCAGGCTATGACGGCCTGAGGTCCATTATAGCCCAAGATTCTTCGGCCAGGGTAGTTGTGGTGGTTAGCCCAGGTGTGTGCGGGCAGGTTGTTTCCCACGAATCTTCAGGATGAGGCCCTGGTCTCTTTGGGCGTGGTAGTAGTTGTTCTTGACCAGGTGTTTTCAAGCATAGTTATGCATAGTGGTTGTGGCCCAGGTGTTTACGGGCAGGATAGTGGTTGTGGCCTAGGTGTTTGCGGGCGGGATGTGTGGTTGTGGCCCAGGTGTGTGTGGGTGGGGTGTGGTAGTGGGACTGCGGTGAGAATGGAGGGATTGGTTCAATGCGTAGGATGTCTTAAATAACCAGTGGGAAAGTGGTGCGGGGTACCCAAACTTCGATGTGCTATTACTATATATTACATGACTTTCGTTATTTGGGGAGTGTGCCTTGGTGAGGCTTGGGTGGATAGATTCTTTTCTAGGCTTTGGTTCCTTATGTTTTCTCACGGGGCATTAGGATGTCTCCCCACCTGTGCATGAGAGCTTTAGGTTTTCCTACTGAGTATGCTTGTATGCTCACCCTACATTTACTTTTAGGTCTTTAGGAGGACTTCAGGGACCGTGCGGGACCTTGCTAGTTGGGCGTTGGAGTTTTGCTGGTTGCAGTTTTTGCTTCTTTTTTTTGGTACCGTACTTTGGATCTTTTCTTATGCTTGTACTTTTGTTTCAGTTTTGTATAAAACATGCATATGGGTTGGTTTTGGGTTTATTTTCATTTACTTGTTCCTTTTTCTTTGGGTGTTTGACTCATCCTATTTTCCGATCTTAATTAATAAAAAGGTTAATGCCTCACATATTTGTGAAAACTCATACCCTTGGTGCTAGTCGCCACTCCGGGGCCTACTAGAGGCGGGACTCGGGGGTCATTATCTCACTTTCACCATTGCCAGTGAAGGAGGCGTATCTTTGGTGGGAGGGGGTCATGACATAATCCATGGAGAAAATAATTTTTCCTTAATCGATTATTTATGGAATTATAGTTGTTTAATTTTGAGATTTATTATATTCCATACAAAAATTGATTAGTCACTTCTTAGAGACAAGAAATGATAAACTACCAGGAAATTTGATGTTTCCTTTAAATGAGTGATTTTTCACATAATTTTAGTTAATAGTTTGTTTATTTAATTAATTAAATGACCTTTATTTGTTAAATAAATTCACTTTAGTAATTTAGCTCTTAAGTTAATTAATTTATCATGTTTTATATTTAGTTATGCGTTATTTCATTTATATTATTAATTACTTTTATTTATCTTTTTTTTATATTTTATCTCTAAATATATTTTAAAATATTAATTTTAAGTTAATATCTTTATTGTTGACATTTTTTTTAAATAATTTACCATTTTATTTTTTTAAAATAATAATGCCGTAATTTAATTTTATTTCCTTAGTTTTTGTATTCCAATTTATTTATTTCATTTTTATTTTAGTAATTTAATTAAAGTTTTGTTTTTAATTTTTACTAATAGTTTTATATTTTAATTAATTATTAGTAGATTGGGATTTTTTTCTAATTCATCTTTTAATCTGTTTCTTTAAAATAATTAATTTCTTTTGGTTTTTTAGTGTTTATTATTTGGTTTTTAGTGTTTTAACATTCTTTATTGTTTTTATATTTTTACTCTCTTTTACGTATTGGTCTAATTTTATTCATAGATCCACCGCTAGGAGTCAGATTTTCTATGATAAGAGAACATCTACTGGTCCTCATCTATGTCTAGGTGGGGCAGGGATCTACCACCAACCTCCCTTGTTTCCCCTCATCTACTAGTCCTTCTCCCCTAACCTTCAACCATTATCCGAAGTAAATATCTATCATCAATTGTGTATGCTACTATTCTCCCACAACCCCTTATCTACCACCACAAGAATCATCTTCAAATCTATTAGTGCACTTCCAGGGATCCACCATTGCGCACCACCACTATGTTCATATTTTTCTAGAACCGATGCCACCTTTGTTCTACTACCATCAAAGTGGATCTAATATTCTACATCTCAAATGATCTTCTAGTTCTTTCCCTCTATTAGTAATACTTATGAAGGATTAACCACTCTCCTGATATCCTTCTTCCAGTATCCACCCACCTAAAATCTACTGAAGCCAACCATCAACAAACCAGACATGTGTTACTCTTTTATATCCAAGTCGAAGAAGAATCAAAAGATACTGGGGTAAAAATAAATGGTATCTCGTCTGAGGTTGATTAAAGGAGAACCAATTTAAGGAAAAATAAAATCTCACTAAAGAATATAATCCACCATTTGAATATGAAAAAACTCATCGAGCACCTTAAGGTCTTCTCAAGATACGTGGATCTTCCTACAAAACTGTTGTCGCTAATACATTATTACTATTTTGTTAGATTTGATTTTACTACAGACTAACGAAGTCGCAGCACCGAGGAAGGTTATCTGACACCAATATACAAGGATTCCCTCAATCCAAGTCTGACATTGTTTATAGTTTTGCTACCCGAGGATCCAAATTCGGATAAAGTCTACTATAACCATCATGAATCCACCTTGGATGAATAAAGTCAATAATTCCCTTTTCTCCAATAATGAAAATGATGCTCGATTCGGATAATAAGAAAAAAAATAAAAATGAAAAATGAAACAACAAGAAACTAATATATATATATATATATATTAATTTATAAATAATAAAAATATATATAATAAAAGTTATATATTTATAATAATGTTGATAATAATAATTTATTAATTAATTTTTGTTTTTTTCATAATCTTACAGGGGTGCATCCATGTTCATTTTTCTTTCTTTAGAATCTAATTTCACATGATCTATTAAATTTATTTGTTAAGGCTATGAAAATTTCATGTGCTAGTGATGTTTTTCCATGACAAGTATCACTTGGACATCAAAGAAATCGAGTCCGATCTAAGTTAGTGCAAGACATTGGTGATGAAATGAAAAACATTGGAGAAATAAAATCACAAACTTCTTGAGCTTGGAGATGATATTTATCGATAGTATAGATACTTGTATATTCTGGAGATAGGAAAAGAGAGAGGTAGACCAGGACTTTCAGAGGAAGAATGAGGAGTATATAAGAACTGTTCATGATCGATTTTAGAGGGGAGATCTCTTCTATCCTATTACAAATAGTTGTGGAATGGTAACTACAAATCTATAAAAAAATAATAAAACACACTCACGTAGGAAGCTGAGGAGACTCAAACCTGAGACCTCTCTAACACCCCACATAGCCCTTTTCCACTAGGCTAGTCCCTAGGGGCTCTTCTCTCCTATTACTTTTTCATTCATTCAATTGTGAACTGAATTGAATAATTTCATTACTCTTTATTAAATATTATATGTGACTCGTTATTTAGTGATTGGGTTATTTAATTCTATTGTTTTTTATATTTTCACTTCTTCATAAATGTTTTCTTCAAAAATTTGAAATTAATTTGCAAGATAAATTAGGGATCTAAAAATTATTTGGTACCTCTTAAACTTAATTTCTAAACTTTGGAAGCAATCAATGAGATTTTTTATGATGACTTTTCTACAAAATATCTTATTGTTTTATATTTATTTAAGTGGTTAACTCAAGTATTCATTAAAATGTATGTTTAATATTCTAGATATGGATATTAATAGATCAAAATTTTGAGGTTGCATTTAAATAAAATTTATATAAAGAATAAATCATTTTAAATCAGTAGTATTGATTTACCCCATTAATTTTTCGGAAATTCAGGGGGAGTTCTTCAATAAATTTATTCTTTTCTATTCTTCTCAACTTTATTACTTTCACGCTGGTAAGTTGGAATCTGCAATTCTGTTTAAATTATTTATATTTTGAGTTTAAGTGTGGGGGAGTAAAACCCCTATTTTTTGTCATTAAAGGGACAATATTGTCTTAATTGGGTTATTAGATTAGTATTTTTTATATTGTTAAAAATATTATTGAATCAAATATGCAAACTTTCTAACACCATATTCACTGTGTACTTAATGTTTTCCATTCTAATTTTTGAACTTTATAGAAAATTTTTGTACTATTCCATAAATGATAATGTATATACCTACTTAATCTGAAGTAAAATAGACGGTCTTCTTAATTTTTGTTAATTTTTTCTTTAATGTGTACCCATAAAATCCATTTAAAATTTTTAAAAATTCATTTTTTTTAGTTTTAATCTTCACTTTCAGTGGGTCAAAATTTTTCATAATTTTTAAAGTTGTGATTGTACTTTGAAGTGGTTATACCTTTATTACCCCATGAATTTAATTGAGTATATCATTTTTTTCCCTCGTAAAATTATTTTTTCATTATTATATTTAAAAAAATTACAACTATCATTGAATTGGAACTTTTTTATTTTATAAAACTTATAAGACATGCATTTGCATGATCTATTAAATGAAAATCCTAATCTGAGTTGAGATTTATTCCTTCATTCTTTCATACTTTTATTCTTTTAGATAAAAATGTTGGATGAGTTATTTATTACTCAATATAAATATTTAACTTACTTATCTATTGAGTTGTGTCTAATTATTTGAGTGATAATTATTTATGTCTTCTCACATAGAGGTAAAGAGAATTTTGGAAGTCTCAGTTAAATGCATGATGCATGTTGATGTTTTTTTAATTCAATTCAAAAAAAATTCAAAAGCAATCATTTTTGTATAATAATAACAAAATATTGCACTTAACCACTTTATTTTGAGAGGGAATTAATACTTTCATCTTAAAAGGGTTCATGGGGGAAAATCGGTTTACATTAATCAATTATTTGTGGAATTATAATTATTTGATTTTGAGATTTATTATTTCCCATTGAAATTGATTAATAATTTCTTGAAGAAAAGAAATGATTAAGTATGGGGGAAATTTTATGTGAAATTTAAATGATTGGTTTTTCATATAATTTTAATTAATATTTTGTTTATTTGATTAATTAAATGTCCTTTATTTGTTAAATAAATTCACTTTAGTAATTTATTAGTTGAATTCATGAATTTATAATGTTTTATGTATAGTAATTTTTTATTTCATTTAACTTATTAATTTTTCTTATTTAGTTTTCCATAATAATTTATATCTAAATATCTTTTAAAATATTAATTTTATGTTTTTATTTTTATTGTTGATATTTTTGTTATTAAATATTTTACCATTTTATTTTTATTAAAATAATGAAACTTTAATTTAATTTTTTTCCATGGTTTTGTATTCTATTTTATTTTTCCATTTTAATTTTAGTATATTAATTAAAGTTTAGTTTTTAATTTTTACTAATAATTTTTTATTTTAATTATTTTTTCTATAGATTAGACTTTTTTCTAATTCAACTTTTAATCTATGTGTTTAAAATAATTAATTTCTTTTGGTTTTTAAGTGTTTATTATTTTTTTAGTGTTTTAAAATTTTTTATTATTTTTATATTCTTATCTCTTATAAGTATTGGTATGCTTCCATTGGCAGTTCCATTGACATGGGTCAGATGTGCTACCACCAGCGAACATCAACTGATCCTCTTCTACCACAGGGTGGGGAAGGGATCTACTACCAGCATCCCTTGTTTCTCTATATCTATCGGTCTTTCTCTCATTCCATATTACTGTTGGTCTAAGTAAATATCTACCATCCCTCATGTATGCTAATATTCTCCCATAACCCTTGATCTACCACCCTAGAAACCATCAGCAGATCTACCGGTGCACTTCCATGGATCCACCATTGTACTCCACCATTGCGTTCATCTTCCGCCAGCACTTGTACCACTGCTTGATCTACCACCACAAAATTGGATATACCATTCTAAATCACCACATATTTACTGGTCCTTTCCCTCTATCAGTAGTGCTTCTGAAAAATTCACCACACTCCTGATATCCTTCTACCAGCATTAACGCACACTAGATCTAATGAAGGCTACCACCACTAAACGAGATGAATGTTTCCCCTGTATAGATGAGTTAAAGAAGAACTAAATGATGCTGGGGTGCGAATCAAAGGGATATCAACTAAAGTTTATTAAAGGAGATCCAATTCGAGGCTTAAGAAAATCTTTTTCAAGAATCTAAGACACTATTTAAAGATGAAAGAACTCATCAAGCACCTTAAGTCCTACTTGAGATGCATGGATATTCCCGTCCATCTACTACTACTAATCCATAGTTACTATTCATCCAAATTTGATGTCATCACCAACTGAAGAAGACACAACACCGTTGAAGGTCAGATGACATCGATTTACAACAAGTCCCTAAAGCCAAGTCTGTCGTTGTACAGAGTTATGCTGCCTGAGGATCTAGATCCATATGAAGTCTACTGAAACCACCATGAAGCTGCCTCAGATGAATGGAGCATTTGTTTCCCTTTTCTCTACCAATGAAGATGAATCCATATTCGAATAAGAAGAATCAAAAATAAAAAAATACAAATGAGTATATAAATATATATGTTTATAAATAATAATAATAATATATTTATATTTAAAATTATTTTATTAATAATAACAATAATGTTAAGTATATACGTTAAAATATGTTAATATTTATAATAATTAAATTATTATTATTATATATAATAAAAGTTATATTTTTATAATAATATTAATAATAATAATTTATTAATTACTTTTAGTATTTGTATTTACAGAATCTTGCAGGGGTAATGTACATGTTCATTTGGATTACTTCAGAAGCCAACACCACATGATCTGTTACATTTTGTTATGAAGTCTATGAAAATTTCATGTGCAGATGATGTTTTTTCATGATAAGTGTCACTTGGTCATCAAAGAACTAGAGGCTGATTAAATCGGTGCAATACATTGATGACGACTTGAAAACATTGTAGAAATAAAATTTAAGACTTATTGATATGGAAGAGGAGATCCATGGAAAAAATAAACATTCATACATTCTGAGAACCAGAGACCGAAAAGAGAGATGAGGTTTGTAGGTTCCGGGCGCAGTGGAAGCATGCAATGGATCGTACCCAACATTTATTTTTTTCATGATTGATGATAAATCCAAGATTTACAGGACCATGAAAAATATGATCAATGGAATTGAATCAAATAAAACCAACAAGTGATAGAACACTGGAATCAATCAAGAGATGATCACATATTATTTATAATGAATTAAATTAATTAAAGAATTACCTTGTGATAATTCTTTCTTCGTTGATGGATCTGACAACAGATCTATGTTTTACAATTTTTTTGTTGTAGGAATCAAGAGTGGATACCCTCCTGCAGTGATCCACACATATTCCAAAAATCTCCAAACATCACCATAGGAATCATTGGGTGTTATCATAACAGACCCAATCACTTGCATCATTCACCTTTTATAACTAAGAGAATCATCTCAAAAACATTCCCTTTAATCTCTCTTGACTTAAGAGTGAGAGGTGGAGGAAGATCACTCTCTATTCTTGGGATCATTCTTGGAGAATGGAGATCTCTAAGGATTTGATAAGATTATCTATATTCATTGTGCACAAAAAAATGAATTGGATCTATTTGAAAATAATGTAATTGGGCTTATATATCACTAGGGTTTAGAAATAAATATTTGTACAAGTTCCATTTAATATTTATTTAATCCATGTGAAACCCCATGTCAATAATAATAATAATAATATTTCTTGACATGTTCTTCACATGGGAATTAAATTAAATATTATTTAATAAAATAATATTTAATATATATTATTCCTCTCCAGACCTTTAAACTCGGTCCTCCATTCCTTCAAAATATTTATTAGACCTTGAAAAATAAATATTTATTTAATAAATAAATATCACTATATTATTTTACAATAAATAAATAAATATTATATTTACTAAATAGAAAATAAACATTTATTAAAAATTCCTCTCACATAATATTCTCTTGAATAACTTGTAATGGAATATATATAGTAAAGAAAACATGAATAATTATTAAAACATGAATGAGAATAATATTTATTCAACTTGTTCAAAAAATAAATAATAATATATTATTTAATTGAAATTCTAGATACACTTAGTATATGACCCTCTAGGACTCTTTCTCAGAGACATTAGGCGAAGAAGCCTAAAGTTGAAGGTTATTGTCTAGCAACACACCAAGGCACCCCTAGAGAAAAACATTTATTGCCACAATGACATAAAAGCTTATTCAAATTCTCACCATGTAATGTAATCTTTTTATCATGATATCTCTAATCAAGAAGGTTGTATGCTGGTGACATCAACCTATATTACTCGTGATGCGCCCAACATATCCTACCTCACTGTGAACATATGTCAACATTGTTTTTTTTCAATACATAAAAGTGTGAAAATTATAAAATTAATTAATAATAGTATTAAATTATAAGGATGAATACAAACATCTATAGATAGTAATATCCAATAACACATATGAATGTGGATTTCCTACCATGGGTCTCATTCTTATAATATCTTAGACTAGATATTACTAAGGGTGTCCACCATGAGAAGGTTCTTCAAAGCCCTATAAGTCTCAACCACTAATATCCCATATCATTTGTGTCCCTCAAATGATATCATCCCATTATAGAACATATATTTAAGAATACTATTGTGGCACTTTTGTGTTCTAATCATAGCGGGAACTGTTATGAACTTTTAGGGTGACAACTACTCTTAGGACATTATCAAGTACTATGTTACATAGAAGAACAATCATGATGTGATAATAAGTTTATTAATATTTAAAACTATGAATACAAGTTATCATAAAGTGCACAAAAGATGGTTATAGGGCACCAACTCCAAAATTCTCCCACTTCCACTATAGATAACTTCTAATAACCTTCAATCCACTAGCTCGCACATGATATTCATGATTCTACTGAGATAGTCCTTTACTCAAGGTGTCTTCCACGTTCTCTTACATAGGTACTCTGCTTACTTTAACTTCACCCCTTTGATAAAAATCTCACAATAAGTGATACTTCTGTAGTATATTCTTTATTCATTGTTGTGACCTTGTCTCTTTTTCCAGATCCATTATTGTAGTATTATCACAATAGAATATGATAGGTTCTTTACTAATAGGTACCACATCAAACTCATGGAAAAAAATTTGTTTCTAAAAGGTTTTCTTGCTAGAATCAGAAGCCGGTATATACTCAGACTCTACTGTAGAATCAGAAAAAATTGGATACTTTGAACTCATCAAACTCACAGCTCCTCTGTTGAGATATAAAACATATCTTGATCATGCCTTCAGTTCATTCTGATCTATTTGAAAACTACCAACAGTAAAACACCTGATGGTCATCTCCTCATCTCCTCCATAAACTGGAAAAATATCCATAGTTCTTTTAAGATACTTTAAGTATAACCTTAACTATAGACCAATGCTATTCTCCTAGATCTATTTGATATCTTCCTACCATGATCAATGCATAGGAAACATAAAGTCTAGTATATAACATGGAATAAAATATTGATCATATTGTTATCGTGTATGAGATATTACTCATTCTCTCTTTCTCATGTTGTGTTTGAGGAAACATTTTCTTAGAAAGATATATACCATGTGAAACTAGAACCAATCCCCCCTTGTATTGTTCTATAATAAATATCTTTCATATCTAGTCAAAGTATGCACTTTAACATAGTCCAAGAAGCCTCATGGATATATCATGAATGATCTTGATCTCAAGAATATAGGCTGATTCACCTAAGTCTTTCATAGAGAAAAACATGATTAACCATTCCTTAACAGACTGTAAGAGTGGTGTGTCGTTTCCAATAAGTAATATGTCATCAAAATATACTACTAGGAAAACAACCACATTTCCACTAAACCTCTTATAAATACATGGCTCACATTCATTCATAATGAAACCAAATTATTTTTTAGCTCAATTGAATCGAATGTTCCATGGCTTGGATGCTTACTTTAATCCATAAATTGATCTATGTAACTTGAAAATCGTTTTGGAATCACTTGGAGTCACAAACCCTTTTTTTGTGTCATATAGACATCTTCCCTAATGTTCCCATTAAGGAAAGTAGTTTTGACACCCGTCTTCCAAATTTCATAGTCATGGTAATATGTTATAGCAAGTAGAATTATAATGGATTTAAACATGGAAACTGGTGAAATGGTTTCATTATAGTCAATTCCTTAATATTGTTTAATCCCTTTATCCACTAGTCTTTCTTTATTGGTATTTACTTTACCTTTTATGTATGGTTTTCTCTTGAATACCCATTTTCATCCTATGGGATTTACATCAACTAGAACATCGAAAAAAATCCAAACTTGGTTCTGATACATGGATTCCATTTCAAAATTCATGGCTTCTTTCCATATTTCATCTTCTAAGCTACTGACTACCCCTTTTAGTAGATAGGTACAACATTTTCATCCAATAATGAGTCACCATCTTCAGTGACCAGTAAACGGTATCTCTCTAGTTCTCTTACCTCTCTGGTTCTCATATGCAGTACTTGTGTTTCAAGAACTACTTCTTCCATGGGGACATGTGGAATCTATTCCTCTACCAAATCTTGTGCATCTTGAGCATAAACTTCATTGAAGTCAATATTTCTCCCACTATACTTTTTGAGGATGTTCTCCCTCTCAATAAAAATATCTTGTCTAGTGATAGTCACTTTTTTGTCAGAGGGGTTTTGTAGGTAGTATCCTTATATTCCCTTAGGATATCTAATAATGATTCACTTTCTTCCTCAAGGTAATAGTTCATTACCTGATAAGGCCTTAAAACACCTCGCAATGCCATACACATGTATGTGAAAAAATGGGTTTCTTTTTAGTCCATAATTATAAGGTAAATTCATTTTTCACTTTAATTGTTACTCGGTTTAGTGTGTGTAATTCAGTTTATAATGCATATACCCAAAATAATAATAGAAGATCTGCATGACTCATCATCAACCTTACTATGTCTAACAAGATCTGGTTCCTCCATTCACTAACATCATTCAAATATAGTGTATAATGTGGAGTGAGTTGATATATAATCCAAGACTCCCATAAAAGGTTGATAAATACTTGGTTAATATGTTCACTACCTCGATCCGATCAAATCTTCTTTATCTTCATTCCAAGTTGATTCTATACTTAATTCTTGAATTATTTGAATTTTTCAAAGGAATTGGACATATATATCATCAAGTATAAATATCCATATCTACTCAAGTAATTAGTAAAATTTATGACGTAAGAATACGCACCTCTACCTTCTACTAGAAATGTTCCACACAAATCAGTGTGCACTAATCCTAAAATCTTTGGGCCTCTTTCACCATGTCCACTGAATATCAGTTTGGCCATTTTTTTCTTATAAACAAGCATGATTTCTTTCAAGTGTTTTTATCTTAGAAGCGTATAAATAACCATCTTGACAAATATTTTTTAGGTGCTACTCATTTACAAGGCAATGACAGTGATTCCACACTTAGGTGTTATATAAGTCATGTGAACATGATTCTTTATCAATTTCTAATACGTTTTTTCAATATTTAATACATAAAGGCCATTATTCAAATTAAACATACCAAAACATGTGTTGTTTTTATAAAATAAAAAAAATATTTTAAAACTTGAAAATAAACCCATCTGCATCTAAGAATGATAAAGAAATTATGTTCTTGGTAACAGTTGGTATATAATAACAATATTTTAAAACTAATATCATTCATTTTGGAAATGTAAGCTGGTAGTCACCAATGGCTAGAGAAACCATCCTCACACCATTGGTAGCTCACAGATCCACCTATCCTCTATAAATATTTTGGAATATACTTGGTTCCTTCATTTGGATACATATGTGAGCACCACAAGATATATCTAATACCCAATGTGTAGATATTGAAATATTA
The DNA here is from genome assembly GCA_963277665.1 of Viscum album. Classification (NCBI taxonomy): domain Eukaryota; kingdom Viridiplantae; phylum Streptophyta; class Magnoliopsida; order Santalales; family Viscaceae; genus Viscum; species Viscum album. The sequence goes on along the minus strand of OY728161.1, from coordinate 2,115,141,593 downwards.
CACTCAATAATGAATGAACCTTTAGCTTCCCCTTGCTTCTAGGTTTGGTTCTTCTTCCAGAGGCCTTGATTTCCACATTCAAAACATACTTCCTCCTTTTCTTTCCCTAACTCTAGATCTTCCTTTTCTTGGAAGGATAGAGCTTTGGATCTTTAGACTTTTTATAAGTCTCGGGCCCCTTTTCCATGATCATCCATTTTTGATTCATCGTAAGGGTCGCGGTTTTTTCATACCCCGTGTACTTATCCACTTTTCAAATCAAAGTAATAAGTTTTAAAATACTCTTCTCGTTATTAATAATATTATAATTAACAATAAAACTAAATAAGTTCATGGGTAGTGAGGAAAGTATGAGATATTTACACAATTCATCTGGAAATTTAATCCCTAAGATGCTTAACTATTCAATGTAGCCAATAATATTCACTACATGAGACCTAGATGGTACAGACTCTTCAAGCCTTGTTCTAAACAAATCATTGGATATCTCATATCTCTCTTGTATTGCCTTCTCTTAAAAGAGATCCCAAACATTAGAGATAATGTTATATGCATCCTTGTCCTTATTTTCCTTCAAAAAATCATTGGTCATGGATGATATAATTAAACACTAAACATATGTATAATCATTAAAAAATTTCTCATAGAGAGACAATTCATCCTCACTAGCCTCATTAGCAAGAGCATCAGGAATAGGTTCTTCTAAAAGATATAATTTCATTTCATGGAATAGTATAACGCATAAGTGCCTTTGCAAATCTTGGAAATGTGTACTAGTGAGAAGGTTATCTTTCCCAAGTATGGATCAAAGTGGTATGTTTAAATTCATTTTTTTTCTACAAATAAGATGAGCATAGGTTTAGTACTTTATCTGATAAAATTTAGACAAATAAATAAACATTATATTTATTAATCTCCCACTATTTTATAAAAAACTAGTAGCCCTCTCCATTAGCTTTGGAAAATCCAATTGTTTGTAAATTCTAGATATTTCATTTCCAATTACCCCAACTTTGGTTGGTTAAACAATTTGAAGGGTTTTAGGTAGGCATTCCTAATTCCAACTGAATTAACTCATAGTTCCTTGATTTTTCGAGTGGACTCCCCAATCCGGAAGTCCTTAAATTGGATTTATTCAATGATTTCCTCTCGGTTAAACCAAGTTGTTCTTTGGTAGTTAACCCTTGATGTCAACTAAGTTAAGACAACCCAAAACATCATGTTAGAATTCCTCAGTAATTGAAATCACCAAAACTTTGGCTGGTCAAGCACATTGAACTATGGTTTTATTTTAACTAAATTAGTTGAAGGTTATAGCGAATTAATATATATAATTGAGGTATTTTATATTTTATGGATAAATTTATAATTATTATCATTATTACATTATTTTTAATGTTAAATGGGTTTACATAAGTGATTAACCATGCCTTGGATAATATTTACTCATAATACAATTTATTTTAGTTCTATCTTGCATGTTTGTTAATTCATTAATTCATATGATTGCGATAAAAAATCCATAATAAAATAACCATGAAACTTGATAGAAATAAAATAATAAAGTAGTATGATCATGAGCTTTTAATGATGGTTAGTTTCTCTAGAAGATTCTAAACTAATTTTTGACCAAGGGGAAACACCTTGAACCAATTAAGGTTCATGTTATATCTTTTCACCTATCCACTTATGTATCTCTCTTGGATTGGTTTGAATTCAGCTCCAAACTTGAACCACCTCCACTAGCTTGGGAGCTCCAGCCATTATATATGTTTTTACTCACATGTAGGTGAGGTGAAAAGGGTTTACATAAAAGAAACCATGGTAATGAAGATCCTTACATAATAAGAGGATAGATGGAATACAGAAAAACAATTTTAATTTAATAATAAATTAAAAGGAAACCAATCACATTCAATGGTTTGTTCTATGCTCAATATCATCCACATGCATGCAATTAATTACACATCTAATAAAATTAGAATTCAATTCTAATCATTCTTATTTAAGATAAATCACACTCAAATCAATTAATTATCTTCTTTAATTGATCAATTAATTTATATTAATTATCATCTAAATTTCCGTAATATTTTCATCCATAATAATTTTAAAATAATTAAATAAATTTATTTAAAATTAATTGTGTTCATAAATGTTCCTTGGAGGCAAAATGGTGAATACCTATCTGAATCTACCCAAAAAGTATTATACTCGTATATGGTTTACTCTTGCAACATTTGGCATGCATGACTTATCACATACTTTCATGATGTGTACTGTAAAATTAACAATTACATAGATTACTTTTTTTCTATCCCATGTTATCTTCAATTCACATAGATTAAATAGTGTACTGCAACTCATAGATGATATGCAGATATGAACATTACATAGAAATTTATTAAACATTTATATATATATATATATATTAAAAACTCATCGCATAGAGTATCCTATAAACTTAATTACCATAGTAAATAACATGTTGATAAGTTTTACACAATATAATAAATTAATTTTAATTCTATTTAATTTTTTAGAAGTACATGGTGTGTAGAATATAGCTACATAGTGTATACCGTTATCATTGTATATTCACAACACACACCTAGGGAATTGGAATGTAAAAAACACTATAGAAAATATTAGAGTACATGATGTATAGATGGGATACACAGCATGTGGTTCTCGAGTTACAAAGTCACCAGCTAAGTACGTTGTTTAAGAAGATACACGACCCATCTGTAACTACAGGACTACATGTCTTGTACATGGGCTACACGGTGTGTACTTCGGATGACCATGCACTAGGCTGGTCTGGTTAACTTACGGTGTATAATTAAATGCACTGATTATAATAAATGAATACTTATTGAATCAATTCTGAATTAATTCTATGTTCATTGAACTCTCATATATGGCATGTACCCCCAAGTACATGGTGTGTACTATTATGTTATCTAGCCAAAATCCATAGCACCTCCAGATGAGATATTTGATTTTATTTCATTCATAAAATTAATAAATTTTATTATATCTACAAGAAACAAAAGTGTAAGAAGAGGATATTGCGATTTGGTTCAAAGAACGATTAAAATTAAATTAAAAAATAAATGATAAATGCATAAATCAATAGATGATCTTTTAAATAATTATAAATAATTATGTGACCACTCTAATACCACTTATAGGTTCTGGGAGCAGCAGAAGCATGTGATGGGTCATGAAAACTTTGATTTTTTTTAATAATTGATGATCAATCCAAGATTTACACGATGATGAACACCATGATCAATGGGATTGAATCAAATAAAATGGAAAAGGGATAAAAAATCAAAACCAAGCGTAGGATCATAACATATTATTTATAAGTTATTTAATTAATTAAATAATCACTTTGTGAGAATACTTTATTTTTTAATGGATCTGATAACATATCTATGTTGTATCACAGTTACATTATAGGAATTAAGAGAAAATTTCCTCCAATGGTGATCCACATGTGTTCCAAAAATCTCCAAACGTTTTCATAGGAATCTCCAGGTGCTCTCAAGGAAAATCCTAACACTTGTATTGTTCACCTATGATCTCCACAATAATCGCTTAAAAATAATTCTGTTTTAACTCTCTTGACTCAAGAGTGGGAGGTGGAGGGAGACCGCTCTACATTATTTGTAGAGTTCTTAGAGAAGGGAGCTCTCTAGGGATTCAAGTGGATTTCCTAGATTCATTGTGTAAAATAATCAAATGAATTGGATCTCTTGGAAAATAATATAATTGTCCATATATATTTCTAGGGTTTAGAAATCAATATTTTCACAAGTGCCCTTTAATAGATATTTAATCCTTGTGGACCCCATATCATTATTATTATTATTATTATTATTATTTCTTGACATGTGTTTAACTTGTGAATTAAATTAAATAATATTTAATCAAATTATTTTCAATATATATTATTTCTCACTAGACATTTAAACTCAACACTCCATTCCTCCATGATATTTATCGGGCCTTGAAAATGACTATTTATTTAAAAAATAAATATCACTACATTATTAAACAGTAAATAAATAAATATTATATTTACTAAATATAAAAAAAACATTTAATAAATATTCCACTCACATAATATTCTCTCAAATAACTAGTAAAAAAATTACAAATCATCAACAAAACATGAATAATTATTAAACCATGTACAAGAATAATATTTATTCAAATAATTAAATAATAAATAATAATATATTATTTAACAAAAAATCTCGATGCACTTAGTGTGTGACCCTTTAGGCCTCTTTCTCAGTGGAATTAGGTGAAGAATCCTAAAGTCTAAGGTTAGAATCTAGCAACATGCTAAGGAACCCAAAGATAAATAAGTTAATAATGTAATGACATAATACCTCATATGAATGCTCACTATGTAATATAATCCTTTTATTGTGATATCTCTAATCGAGAAGGTTATATGTTAGTTATATCAAGCTATGTCCTCAATGTCTCTTTATTTAAATTTCTAGAAATAAAACTTTCCCATAGAATACCATAGCCATGGATTTATTTAGGTTATATCATTTCCATCAAAGGGCATGAGATATCAACTTCTTTTAAAGAATATAAGGGATAAATCCTTTATCCCATTATTCATTAATGCAATATTACTCATGATAAACCCAGTGTATCCTACCACTCTATGAACATATGTTGTCACGGTTTACATTAATACATAAAAGTACCCAACTTATAATATTCATTAATAATAATCATAAAGTCTAAGGATCAATACACACATTCTTAAATAGTAATATCCAATGACACATATCAATGTAGATTTCCTATTATCAAGTATCATTATCAAAATATCCTACACTTGATATTACCAAGGGCATGTGCAATGACAGGGTGTCTCAAAGTCCTATGAGTCTCCACGGTTAATATAATGTATCACTAGTGTCCCTCAAATGATATCATCTAGTTATATAACATATATTTAAGAATATTGTCGTGAAACCTCTAGGTTCCCATCATAGCGGGGAACTGTTATGACCTTTTAGTGTGACAACTACTCTTAGGACATTATCACATATTATGTTATGTATAAGAACAATCATGATGTGATAATAAGTTTATTAAAATTCAAAACTATGAATATCAGTTATCATAAAGTATAAAAATTTGGTTCTAGGGAACCAAATCCAACAAGTACTAGGACTTGTAGAGGAAGAATTATGATCAAATAATCATGGATTGTGATTGATTTCAGAGGGGAGATCTCCTCTCCTTTTACTTTTCATTCATTCCAATTTTCTTTGGAACTATTAAATCCTGATTTTTTTGTGATTATTGGATAAATTTTATATCTTGGGTGATTTTGATCTGCTAGTTTAATTTTTCAAATTATTTATATTTATATATTTTCTTAATCTTGAAATTGATTGGTGAGGTCAATTCTGATTCTAAAAAAAATTATGCCTCTCCAACGTTTTTTTCAAAATTTCAGAAAAAAAAATAAGTGAGATTGTTTTTTATGACAATTTATTCAATGTTGATTGATGATTGAGTGATTATTAAATTGGTTAACAACAAGAATCATTCTTATGCATGATTAATCTTTTGATGGAGGAGATAAATCAAATTATTTTTTGAGGTTTTGAATTCAATAAAATTATTTTTAAGAATATATCCATTTTTAGACCAGTCATATTAATTTCCCTTTATTTCTATTTTTATCAAATTCCTAAAATCCAATTCCTACTTCCTGATCATTTTTTCTACTTTAAATCGATTCTAAATCAATATTGTTTCATCTACTAGACATCATCTACCACTAGGTTGGGAAGGGATCTACCACCAGCCTCCCACATTCCCCACATCTATCATTCCTTATCCCTTTACCTTCTTCCATTGGCCAAAGTAAAGATCTACTATTGCTCATGTGTACCACTATTCTCCCACAACCCCTGATCTAGAACCATAGTAACCATAACCAACTATATTAGTGCACGGCTAGGGATCCACCGTTATTTTCATATTCCACCAGTATTGCTACTATATCTTGATCCACCACCACCAAATTGGATCAACCATTCGACATCGGCACAAATCCACCAGTCCTTTCCCACTACCAATAGTGCTTTTAATGGATTCACCAATCTCTTACTATCCTTCTACCAGCATCAACCCACACTAGATCTACCGAATTTGATTACTACTGAACTAGACATGTGATGCCATTGTATAGACGAGTCGAAGAATAATCGAATGATGTTGGGGTGTGAATCAAAGAGATCTTAACCGAGGTTAGTTAAAGGAGTACCAATTCAAGGCTGAAGAAAATATCTCGGAAGAATATAGTCCTCCATTTTAAAGATGAAATAACTCATTGTGTACCTTAAACACATCTCGAGTTGTGTGGATCTTCCCGCACCAGATTTTCCGAAGTCAACCACTACTGAAATAGACATGTGCTACCAGTGTATAACCGAGTCAAAGAAGAATAAAATGATGATGGGGTGTGAATCAAAGGGATGTTGACCGAGGTTGGTGAAAGGAGTACCAAATCTAGGGTAAAGAAAATCATGCTGAATAATCTATTCCACCATTGGAAGATAAAAGAACTTGCAGAGAACCTTATATCCATCTCGAGTTGTATGGATCTTCCCACAGATATATTGAAGTTCACCACTACTAAAGTAGATATGTAAAACCACTATATAGTCTATTAGAAGAAGAATTGAATGGTTTTGGGGTGTGAATCAAAAGGATCTTGACCGATGTTGGTTAAAGGAGTACCAATTCAAGGCCAAATAAAATCTCGCTGAAGAATCTTGGACACCATTTGAAGATGAAATAACCCACCGAGCACCTTAAGGCCATATCGATCTGTGTGGGTCTTCCCAAAAATCTGTTACTACTGATCCATTGTTACTTCTCCTCTATATTTCATGTCACCACTGACTGAAAAAGCTACAGTACCAATGAAGTCCATCTGACATCAATCTACAATGAGTCCCTAAATCCAAGTCCGCTGCTATTTAGAGTTCCACTGTTGGAGGATTCAAATCCAGATGAATTATACTACAACCACTATTAATTCACCTCATATGAATGGATCATATTTTCATGACCCAATCATGGGGGTCACATCCCACACCAGTAAGAACATCAAGGTTGTGGTTCATCTGGTTTGTTCCTATCGAAGATATGGGTTTCACCACGACAATGTGGAGGATGGTGTGTGTCAATCCTAACACCACCCTAGTTGGGATTTGGGGCCACTCTCTTGATAAGTCCAAGGAAAGGAGAAACCAGTGAACCTCACATCATATAAAGAGAGGGACAGCTAAACCCCACCCGCTGAGGAGGGGGCTAGGGTGCCGAATGGGAGAACCAATGTGCTGAGACACTCAACTCGTGATAAGTAGTATCATAGGTAATGTGACTTGTGATGTTTGAGGAATGTTGTTGGTTCATCCATGGTGGTGGGATCAGAGTACCAGGGTGTCATTACGGAGGTGACATGACAGAGATGGTTATGCTCATGAGATGTTAGAGGCAGAGATGCCACTATGAAGGTTCGATTTTATGCCCAGAGAGAGTGGGTGGACCACTGTGGTTTACAAACCAAAGAGAGTGGGTGGACCATAATGTCGATGATGAGGAAAGAGTGACCCCTTGTCCATGTGTGGTAGTTGGTTAGTTGGAAGAAGACCACTTCACAAACACATAGAAGTCAATGATCCTGCATGAGTGAGGGAATGCGTGGAATGGTGGTGAGAGAATGTCATGACCCAATCATAGGGGTCATGTCCCACACCAGTAAGAACATAAATGTTTTGGTTCATGTGGTTTGTCCCTATCAAAGATATGGGAGTTTCCCTAACAATGTGGAGAATGGTGTGTGTTCATCCTGAAATGACCCTAGTTGGGAGTTGGGTCCACTCTCCTGATGAGTCCATGGAAGGATGAAACCAGTGAACATCACGACATATGAAAAGCAGAAAAACTGAACCCCACCCACTGAGGAGGGGGCTAGGGTGCCGCATGGGTGAACTATTGTGTTGAGACCCTCATCCCATGACAATATGTTTCCCTTTTCTCCACCAATGAAGATGAAGCCTGGTTAAGGTAAGAAGAAAATAAAAAATAAAATAAGAATATATATATATATGTTTATAAATAATAATATATATATATATAATTAGATTAATAATAATACCAATAACATTAAGTAAATATGTAAAAAATATGTAAATATTTATAATAATATTATTATTATTATATATAATAAATGTTATATTTTTATAATAATGTTAATAATAATATTAATTTTGTAATTACTTTTATTTTTTTTTGCAGAATCTTTCGAGGGTCTGTACATGTTCATTTGGATTGCTTTGGAATCCGATTTCATGTGATTTGTTACATTCTGTTATGAAGTTTCTGCAAAGTTCACATGAAAGTGATGTTTTTCCATGAAAAATGTCACTGGTCATCAAATAACTAGAGGCTGATATAAGTCAGTGCAAGATGTTGGTTATGAACTAAAAAACATTAATGAAATAAAATCAGGTGCTTCTTAAGCTGGGAGAAGAGATTAAACTAAAGTATACACATTTAGAAATTCTGAGAACCGGATATTGAAATGGGATATAAGGAATACAACTTATAGAGAAGTAATTAGGAGTAGAGTAGCATGGATTTTGAATGATTTAGAGGGGAGATCTCTTCTCTCCTTTTACTTTTCATTCATTTCAATTGTCATTAGAACTATTAAATATGGTATTTGATATGATTCTTGGATAAATATTATAGATCTGGTTATTTTGATCTTATAGTTTAATTTTTCAAATTCTTCACATTTATATATTTTCTTAATATTTCAATTAATTGATGTGGTAAATTCTGATTCTAAAAAATTGTTTTTCACCTCTCAAACATTATTTCAAACCTTCAAAAACAATTGACGGTATTGTTTATGATGATAACTTCTTCAAATTACTAAATTGATTGAGTTATTATTAAAGTGGATAACTCTAAGAATCATTCTTTTGCATGATTAATCTCTTGGTGAGGTAGATTAATCAAACTATTTTTTGAGTTTTTGAATTCAATAAAATTAATATGAATAAGATATTGATTTTTATACCAGTAGTGCTAATTTCCCCTAGATTTTTTCTTGATCGAGTTCTAAAACTCTAGTTCCTATTTCTTGGTCATTTTTACTACCTTGAATCAATTTTAAATCACCTTTATTTCATCATTCAAAATTTTCATCAATTGTATTTCATAAACAAAGAAAATAAAAAATATATATGCATTATTTATCAAATATTTGTTTTTTAATTTTGGTCTCCTATCTTTCTATGTGATTAAACACCCAAATATCTACTATACATTAGTCAAGAAGACTTATAAATAAATAAATTTTCACATTTTAAAAGACAAAGGGATTTTATTTTCCCACTGATAATAAATTTCTTTATTCGTTAGCTTCGAAAAGGGAATTTATTTTCACACTAGATATGAAAAAAATCATATATGATCCAAATGGTCTTGAAGGCCTCACATAACTTGTAGATTACATGGAGGGGGAATATCAATATTGGGATTGATCTTATCTAGTTTAATCTTTATGCCTCTATAACATACAATGAATCCGAGTAATTTTTCATAAATAACACTGAATCCGCACTTCAATGGGTTCATCTTTAGTTAGTGGGTGTAAAGTATGCTAAAAACTTTCTCAACATATTTGATATATTCTTTAAATTAGTGGGATTTGACCACAAATTCATCCATGTAGTAATCCTCCATTATTCTAAATAGGGGAATAAAGATTTGATATATGGCCCGTTATTAGGGTTTTCTAGTGTTTTTCAAGAGAGAGTGCATCACAGAGTAGCAATATGTTCCCCAAGGTTTCCTAATACAATGGCATGTTCATCTTAAGGGGATATCTTGATTTAATTATATCTAGAGTACCTACCCAAGAAGGATAAGGATTGGAATCTAGTGGTTGCATCAATTGGAAACTATATGAACAAAAAAGGGAATTCATCTTTTGTTCAGTGGTAGTTGAGGTTCTAGAAGTCCATTGAGGTTCAATTTTTTCATTATTCTTTATAACTGGGAAAATATTACCCAACCAATTGGGTTACAAGACCTCCTTGGTGAAGTTTTCTTTGATCATCTTATCAACTTCAGCTTCTACCATGGAACCATGGAATGGATTCATTTTTCTAGACTCATGTTTGAATCCATGGTGTCCAATGTGAAGGCCAAGATGGTGGATGGTGACTTTGAAATCGAGCCCTTATATCTCCTTGTAGTTTCATAAAAATGATTCATGGTGTTTCTTCTAGAATGAAACATACTACTCTAATTCATTGAGAGGTATGATGGAAGTGATCAATGTTAGATTTGGATCATTCTAGTTGTTAAGGTTCACCTATATCGCCTCATTAATGATAGTGGAAACTCCATTAAAGGTAGTAGGAGATTCATCTAAGTCATTTTTATCAAAAAGAATGAGAATTGGAAGGAAGAGATGAATCCTTTTCCATAAGATTTTTTGTACTAAAATCATCATCCTATATGGGGGGATCTTTATAATCAGATCCCTATCCTTCTGGTCCTATATGGATCATGGAAACATAGGTCATAGCTCCAATCCCAGTTGGTCCTTACATGCTTGGTCCTCCTAACATATCAAAGAAATGTTTCTTGGTTGACCACTTATGGGTCGATAATTATCTATGGTATAAAAAATGAATACACTAATTATCAAGAATATGATATACTTTTTAATAAGTTATGGGAGTGTGATTTTCGAAATTCAAGGTCACATGTATTGTATATGGGAAGTAGGTGATCTGAATGAACTCCTTTCTTCAGAAATAATTCAATTGATATTGATGTCTAGGATTGTTGCTTCCAATTGGTATATGGTCATAATAAAACTACTCTTCAAGTCATCTCAAGTATCTCCTAAGGTTGGTTTCAAGTTTTTATGTGTATTGAATTGCTCAGGTTTTTCAACCAGGGGTTACTTTTCACCCCTCTTGTAATACCCAACATTAAGATATCAATTTTGACATGAGTATAAGGGATTTTAATCACTATTTAGTACCCATAATTGACCATTAAAGTTTTAATTTAGGTTTTAGTTAAATTATTAAGGTATGGATACATAAAAGTAGAGACAATGGTTTCCCATAAAGGCATTAAAAGTGGTGTCTTTTGAGAAAACCATGAATTCATAACTTGACTCTAAATCTCAAAACTAGGTCTTAAACTAATCTTTCTAAGTGAATTATATATACTCTTATCATACCCTTAAACAATTGGGTTAGATGGGTTTAGATCTCCCTTGGTGTACCCCCACTTGTAGAGCATCTGATTTGGTATTATATTGATACTAAAACTAGTGTCTATCAAGAACCAAAAGATATTGATGTCATTGAGATTTCTTGATATTTAGATAGAAATTATGTTCCCCTAGATGATTTCACCTTCATCTTCACCAACGAAGGATATGATGTCTTGTAATTCCTTATACGTAACTTTTTACACATTCTAGAATTTAGCGATGACCACTTTAGTCTCAAACTCAAGGTGGCTCTTCATGGGGCCGATAAGAGCATCTTGAGTCTCCTTTGATGGTTGGAGAGTTTCTAAGAATGATAATCAAGTTGGGATGCTGATGAGTTACTTGATCATGTTTTACTTCTAAGCTAGGGGTACATTTCCCCCCATGTGGTATCTCCTTGAGAGGAAATGTAGAGGGTCTAGTTGGTTGAGGAAATAGTGCATAGATGGTACCTACCAAGTTTATTTATCAGTTGGGTAATTCTATTTGAGCCTTATATGACTCTGTATGATCCAAATGGTTAACTAAACAGATGGTCCAATGATCATCACTAGAGGATTCTACCTTATAGGGTTTCACTTAATAATACTTGAGATACATTGTCCTTCTTATTTTGGTAGCATAAACCACATTTTCAAGAATAACACCTTAGTAATTATTCTTACTGAAGGAGAATTTTCCCTTATCCTATTATAATTAGAAATAATTTCCAAGAGGATTCAAATGATGTGATTTATATATGAGATATACACAATGATCCATTAATATAATGGCATTGATAGAGTCATACTCTTCCTCTTCATTTGATAAGCTCTTTATAGCTAGATGAGTAATAGAGATTCCTCCAAATCTTGGGGGCATAAAGTCCATTAGGGTTCACATTGTTTTAAGAACTATTAAAGGCTTATGATCATCCTTGCAGTGTTATAACAAATTCTATAAAGCCTTAAAAGTTTTTGGGCATAATTATTCCACTAGAGGTGAGAATCTATACAACACTACTACAAATACCCCTTTTATCAGTGCTAAAACCCCTTTTATCAGTGCTAGAAAAGCGCTGTTAAAGCTGGCGAAGATATAGGGGGGGTCCCCTTTATCAGCGCTCCAAAAAGATCTGATAAAGACACCTTATATCAGCACTAAAAAAAGCGCTGATAAAAGGGGTCTTTTATCAGCGCTTCCTTTATCAGCACTTTCTTTTTAGCACTGATAAAGGACCCCTTTTATCAGTGCTTTTTTAAATGCGCTGATAAAAGTTAAAAAAATTAAAAATTTAAAAAAATCCTTCCAATCGAGGGGGCTTTTATAGCGCTTGAGCCCCCCCTTTTACAACGCTTTTCCGCCCCCCTCCAGCGCCCCCACGCACCCCTTCCACCCTTTATCAGTGCTATCTCTCATATTCCACCATGCGCGCGCGCCCCTCCCTCCACCAGGTTTTGAACTCAAGACCTCCCCCCTGTGCGCCTAAGCCCTTACCACTCCTCTATTTTGATTTTTTTTCATTTCATGATATTTATATATATATATATATATATAGTTATATTTATTTGTATAGTAATATATATTTATATTAATATATATATAGTTATATTAATATATATATATAGTTGTATTAATATATATAGAGTTATATTAATATATATCTCTATTTATATATATATATAGTTATATTTATTCGTATAGTAATATATATTTATATTAATATATATATATAGTTATATTAATATATATATAGTGATATTAATATATATATTTATAGTGATATTAATATATATATTTATAGTAATATTAATATATATATATATAGTTATATTAATATATATATAGTAAGATTAATATATAGGTATATATAGTTAGATTAATATATAGGTATATAAATATTCATATAATTGTATTTTAAATAAAATGGATATTAGTTATTATTTAGATAAATCTAATATATTTTATATGTAAATATATTTTATATGTAAATATATTTTATTATTTATATTTATAAATAAATTTTTATTTGTGAATATATAAAAAATATGTATATATTGTTATATATTTGATTATAAATAATAGTGAATTATAATAAACGATAAAATTTCAAAGAAATAATATCAATATGAATGTAATACCTTGGAATAAATTCATCCCCCACCAAAAAAAGCCAATAATACCCCTTAAACTGGACTGAAAATCCACAAAATGTTAAAAAATCGGGGTACCCCAACTAAAAACTCAATTTTGGAGGCCTTATGGGCCTTTTTAGACCTTGAAAAAACCTTGACCAGGTCCCCCCAGGGTCACAACAATTTAGAGATCATCATAGGCTTTGATTTGATATGTGGTAGAGCTCAAACAGACACCCGGATCAAAAGTTATGGTCGTTTGAAATTCGAGTTGCATTTTCAACATATTTTGGATCTTTTTTTATTTATTTATTTATTTATTTTGTCTTTTAATTGTTATTAAATGACTATTACTCCATAATAATTAGAAAATTATAAATTAAAAATATTTTTTTAATTTTTTTATAAGCCATTTTCACTAAATATCTTATATATTAAGTGTAACTGTATATTTATAATTATCTAAAATATATTTAAAATTATATTTAAAAAATATATATTATATTTATATCAATATAACTATATCTATATATTTAAATATTAATATTTTTTTAATGATTTTTTTTGGAAGTAGACCCTTTATCAGCACTTTTAAAAAAAGCACTGATAAAGACCCCCCTTTATCAGCGCTAATGAAAAAGCGCTGATAAAGGGGGGTACCTTTAACAGTGCTAAAAAAGTGCTATTAAAGGGGGTACCTCTATCAGTGCTAAAAAAAAGTGCTGATAAAGGGGTATTTTTATCAGTGATTTTTTAGCGCTGATAAAGGTACCCTTTATCAGCACTTTTTCGTTAGCGCTGATAAAGGTGTGGCGCTAGCCTTGCCCCATTTTGTGGTAGTGCAAGGGAGGTTTTGGCTGATTCAACCATACAAAAATGATCTTGTGTGTTTGAGTGATCAATTTTTAGGTTGGTTAGTCAAAAAAAATCAATGATCCATGGTTATATATATACTATAATTCCCTGGTATCTTAATTATATTTAGTTTGGGTGAAAATACTATTGGCATGCCCTAAAGTTTCATCAAATTCCATTAATACTTGAACTACCATGCCTTGAAGCCATTATTTGAAGAAAAAATACTACTTGATATTGTGTTTAATGAATATGTGGTAGGGGAAATAGTTGGAACAATTCTTCAAGTTATCCTATCATGGATTATTAATTTAACGAAGCCTGATAAAATTATTTACCATGAAAAAGATGAATAAATCAGGTTCCTTTATATCATTTAAGGATTCAACCTTTCTCTTTCAGTTTTTTAAGGGTATGTTTGGGGCCCTGTGTGACATTCTCTATGTGAGTTTGTGAAATTAAAGGCTTTTTCTGTAGTATTTCCTAGACCCTTCTCATCTGAGGGGTTGGGGTCTATGTAATAGTATCCATTTCTACTCTATCAATATTTTTTATTGGTACAAGTGGTAATGGGTGATACCTTTTCCTAGTTCACTATATGGCCTCCTCTTGGTGCTGATCTCTCTTGGATAATTCCCAACATATTCTTGGATACTTCAAGGAGGTGAGGTTCAGGACCATCTCATTTTAAAAATTATCCTTTCACATACCCAAAAACTATTCCTAGGGTTTTTGAATGTAGATATGGTATTTCAAGCCCTTCCATTATGAAATGAATTTAGTAACACATCTATTAACTTTTTTCTGGAACTTAGAGAGGTAAGTGACACTCATCATGTTCAAAGTGGAGCTGAACTAGTGGAGGGATTGTTAGAAGAGATCCACCAAACTAGTTATGGACTCCGGTGTTAGATGGATATACCATATGAAAGTATGGCCTTATAGAGTATTGAAAAAATAATCAGAGTTTGCTTTCCACCTATTTATTAGAGTTAGCAACATCAGGCCACACTGAGAGGAAAAATAGGAAAGGTGATGCACTATGTCATGTGTGGCATTGAAGTAGGTGAATCTCAAGTTTTCAAAATCAAGGGATAGGGTAAATTAGTCCACCCAATATGGTTACAGCTTACTTTAAATATATAAAAATGATTTTAACATATTTACAGCTTCTAGGAGTGTGGTGAGACCAGTAATCAGGATATCTTAGGGGTGTTTGCATGTGTCTTCCCCCTAACTGGTTGGTTGGATCCTGACGTAGAGAAAACATTTTTCGGTAGTATAAATCCATATTGATATGTCTAATTAGGATACATATGGAATACTATGATGTTTATTGAGTAGTATGAGCCACTATATTCAGTCCAAATTGATTAACCAAGTAATATAAGTTTTCAAGGATTCAGAGGAAGTATAAAATGGTCATCCTAAACATCCCCATGGTGAGAAGGATATCCATATAGGATCTCGACATTGAGCTATATATAACCCTTAAAATCCTAGAGAAAATTAGCACTCCTATAATCCAATTCAGTTTCCTTAGAAAATTAAAGATCACAAAAAGATTTGGCCATTCCCATGCCTTTATCGAGGTTCTAGTGATTGTTTAAGAGTGGTATGTCAATTGGAATTTTGAGACCTATGGACTACCTCTACAGATGGGTATAGATAACTGTAGGAGGGTTACCCTATAAATTTTTTGTCATATTTGAGTGGAACCTCCTCACATACCTAATCATTGGTATCACACTTATAATTATCATTTCGATTAACTGTGATGACTTCACTGTAATAATGATTGGTGGTGCAGATTCACCGACATCATTGAGCAGACAAACTTGAGGAATTTTTCATCATCATAAGAGTGTACTAAATTACATAGAAACATAATTCTCCCATCCCATGATTTTCACATGGTAATATACCTATTCAATGATACAACATAATATTATAAGTCTTTTAGCACATTTCCACTAGAAGTTATAGCGACATCCACCAAATTCCAGATAATGATCCACTAGAAGAGAAATGAGATTGACCTTTCATTACTACCTCTCAAGGGCTTGAAGGTTCCCATATCTTCCAATATTATTCAATATATTTACCTAAATGTGGTTTAAAATCACTAAATATTATATCAAATATTTTCTGCCTACTTTTCTACAAGCAATTTTAGGATAGAGATTTATAGAGTCACATAAAGCCAGAACTCAATTAGAAGATATTCACTGGAAAGGGCCTCCTCTGGGATTTCATCTTCCTCTTCACCTATCTTAGAGGTTAAATACTAATCCAAAATGGTTAATTGGTTGGAATTAATTATAGGTATTGATAAATACATTTTTTAATATACATACCTGGGTGTGGATTTGGTTGGATGAGACATGATTCCCCAGTAAAGAAGTTTTTTGTTGAGGTATGTGAGGATTGATTAGTATTCCTATGTATGAGTAGGATTCTACATCCTCCTGTTAAGGGAATAATCAGGTTCTTGTTTCTCAAATGGATATTTTTCTTCATCTGAGAGTGCCAAACTAGATCCTATTATCTATTCTACTTCCAATGTAGAAGTGAAGATAAGGGATGTTAACAATGATAAGGATGGTTTCATGTCTAGTAATTAGAAGTAATCTAAGATATAAACTATATATAAGTACTTATGGAGGGAATTCGGGACCTTATGCACTTCATCCTTGAGAATGGTCATCCTCATCTGATGGGTAG
The DNA here is from genome assembly GCA_963277665.1 of Viscum album. NCBI lineage: Eukaryota > Viridiplantae > Streptophyta > Magnoliopsida > Santalales > Viscaceae > Viscum > Viscum album. Next base: position 2,115,124,526 of record OY728161.1, on the reverse strand, counting down.
TTATCCCTATATGTGGAAATGAAGGTAGAAATATATCACCTGAATCATTATAGTTATCTGATTCTGGAATATTGGGAGGAGACCCAAATTGGTTCCCCCTATTCTTTCTATGGTTTCAGTATGGAATTTCCCTAAGCATGATATTCTAAGATCCATAGGGAGGCTTCCTGAAGGTATTTATATCGGTTCCATAGGTATAACATTTGTGGTGTTTGGTATCCCCTCTACCCTATGGAGGACCATCATGAAGATTGACTTCTTTGGTAGAAGGTGGACTTTCATGATATTTGATTATGGGTTAGAGGCTAAGAGAGTTGTCCTGGTGAGCTTGGTTGGCTATTGGGGTTTTAATCCCTATATTGATAGAGTGTACCCTTGTGTGTAATTTGGGGTGGAATGGGGTGCAATGACTGTCACAGAAGCCACAGGAGTTGTTGCAGCGGTGCTCTATGAATTAGTAGTGGTTTTCAGTCCCCGGTGTGGGTGTCATGTAGTATAAAATAGAGAATCTAAAGTAAGGATAATATTGACTTGTTTAGATATAGGTTGGGAAGATTTTTGTTGTTGATGACATCGGGTGGTGGGATCCATCCTTGGAGGATCCTTGGTGGTAGTTGAGGCTAACTCATATTTGATTTAACCTACCTCCTTGGTGTAGGATAAGGTTTCATCATCATGTTTTAAGGAAAGGCTACTAAAATGGTTTCCTATGGTAATAAGATGAACTTTTCCCCATAAATACCTCTGTTAGAAGCACTAACATGGTATTGTAGCTTCCAGATCCTCACAATCCATATCTCGATGGGGAATGACTCCTTCATTCTCATATTATTGAATAAGGGATTTGGTGACCATATTTTTTATAAGATAATATAGGGATACATGGAGAGATATCCCAAGATCTGAGGGAGAGGTATATGTCACCTATTTAGTGTAGTTTCACATGATTTCTATATGGTTGGTTCTCCTTACCCCATGCCTAGTAGTAATGGTTGGGGTAGTTCAGTGAGCATGTCTAGTGGCTGGAGTTTTAGAAGATCATTTGATGAAATATATTTGATGTTTCTGATTCCCAATGTGACTCATACTCTCCCTATTATAGGATATGGGATTCACATTGAGTTCACTATTCTATTTGGTGAATCCTAACATTGATGATTACAAGAACTGGTAATGTTTAACATTATTCATCATATAATTATTGAATGAGAATAGATTCATGTCTAGTTTACCGATATCTTTTCTAAAAATTCTATTGAGATTTATTTCACATTGGTTTATACCTCTAATTGTTGTGATTTAGGTCATATAATCCCAATTTTCTAAGGTAAGTGGTCTATCACCACCCGGATTGATGATTTTATCTCCTAGATCGAAATGGTATGATGGGATGTCGTCCCTTCACTCCATGGATTCTTACATGAAGTTTAATACATAGTATGGTTCACCCCTATATATTTAAGTCACAATTTCATTTTCATGTAGACACTAGTTAATTACATTTATTTTTGTTGTTTTAGGGATACCACCTTGCTGTTAGAGATGATGAGTGCATTGGATACGTAGTTCATCAAAAATTGTTTTCCTTTTATAATATCATGAGGGTATCTTATTCTCATTATATAAGGTTTATTAGGCTCATCACCTGAGGTAACCCAGGTTCTTCCCAGAGTTATCTTATGATAATCACATAAGGAAACTTATAAGAATCACATCAGTCATCCTGTAGTCGTCACATGAGTTATCCTATGCTATTTACACAAGGAAACTTATGATCATCACATTTGGAATATCATGTGTATCACATGATTCATCTGGTGCTAGACATGTAGGTAAAAAATATTAGGATCATTACCTAAGGGAAGAGTAGATAGATCACATTTTCATCGCATAGTATTCTAATACCCATAACATAAGGCCTCTTAGGCTCACCATCTAAGGCACCCTAGACTTTTTACCAAGGGATTAGTTTCTGATGCATAAGTTATAACACCCTACAACATAATCAACCCATAATTATAAGATTAATAACAAGGGTTTAAATTTCTTATATTTCCAGGATTTTTTATGTTTAATGTTTTATATAATTAGGAAAACCATTACATAATAAAGAGTACATTTCCAAATAGTATAAAGTTTTCCACAGAAATAGTTTTCAGTGTTTACACTCTTATTTCATTCATGAAACTTTTTCTTCATTTGGGATGTGTCACCATTGACCAAGATATAATATATGCATATCCTTAATCCCTATGAAAAACATTTTAAAACATGGGATGATAAAAAAAATCATTAAGGGATATAAAAAAAGTAAACCCATTAATCCTTTTGAAAATTCATTAAAACCCATAAGGAAATTTTACTTTTTATATAATAAACATTGTGCTCAATATAATCATTACTTAATCATGAAATAAACTTCACAACTCAAATATTTTATAAAATATTTTGTAAGAAAGTAAAAATAAATACCATAATCATTAAATTTACTTATAAAAAACCTAAGAACACCTAAAATAAATCCTTTCACATTTATAAGATCATAAAAATTCATTTAATAATGAGTTCATTCTCTTACATAATGAAATCAAAATATTTCCTTTAAAACTAATAGAAGTAATTGATAAACCATAGAGGTATCATAGGAAAGTATCCTTACATTTATCCTTACAAGAACCATTACAAAGTAATAACCCCCAAGGTTAATTCCAACATATCCCTTTGGAGTAACTTAATTCCTGTTAACTTTGTCACTTTACTCAATGCATCGGAGATCTATATCAAGATCGCCCATCATTAGAGCTATATTGGGCTCACCCATTATCATATAAAATTTCCACAAACTATATCATGATAAAAACATATAAAATCTTTCATTTCTATCATAAACCTCTTAAAATATTCTGTTTAACACATATACAGAAACATTTTTTGGATTCACATAAAAATAAGGATAAAATTCATTTTTCTTCAGAGAAATCATAAAATGGAAAATTAATAGAATGGTGTAAAATAGGATAATCCTTCAAAAATTATAGAAACTTATAGTGCAATATTTATAACAAATAATTTCTATATGGATGGTAGAAGTCAGGCATGTGGTAAATGTTAAAAAAACATTATTTTTGTACTACTATAAAAATTAAAAAACCCCATACCAAAAACATTGGAAGGATTCCTTTTTAAACCTTTATAAATAAATTAAAAAGTAGTTAAAATTGAACTTTAAAAATATCAATTTTATACTTTCTTAAGAAAATTGTTAGGTTTGTCCCCTTATTAAAACCCCTTTTATTTTATTTATTACCATGTATTATATAGTTACTAAATCGTTTAAGTTCACATTGGGAATTTTGGGGTCATTCGGTTTGTAATAAAAAATAACTTTTTTGGAGTGAAATTGGTAAAAGGGGTCATGGTTCCATTATATATATTATTAAATTGGTGTGTGTAATGCCCCAAGATTTTGAGCATTATTTTTTTTGAATAAATTTATCTTTTCTATATGTTTCATTTTACATGACATTGGAAATAGTTCTATATATATATATATATTAAAACACTAACACAAAAATTACTTTCACATGAAATACCAACTTGTCTTGTGCTACACACAATGCCAACTTGGCTTGTGCTCCAAGCAACACCGACTTGGCATACGATGCATGCAACACTGAGTTTCTATGAAACATATTTCTATATATATATATATAATTAATTAATTAAATGAGATAATTATAACCTAACTATAAAAATATTTATAGTAATATTAATAAATACTTTCCAAATATTTTTTATAATTGTTTTATATAAATAAAACATATTGATAATGAAAGATATAATTTTTGGTAAAGTCTTTCTATGTTTAAAAACATCATTTTCTCGAATGAACCACTTCTAATAATGAAAGTAATTTTAGACGCATTTAGAAATTTAATTTGATAAATTAAGATTTATTTTTGAATTTATAATTTCTAAATTATCCTATGGTTAATTTTTGGTATTTTTCTAAGAAACTTCATCTTTTATGGAATAGTGAAATATACTGCTTTTTAGTAATCATCTGCCCTTTTGTCTAATTAATTATTAATGATAAGTTATATTATAAATTTTTTTTAAGGTCACATAAGATAAATATTAAATATATTAATAAAATTTAATTAATTATAATCAATTTCACTTTGAAACTGAATAAAAAATCTTGACAAACTTTTGAACTTTTTTCTACTATAAAACCCTATTATTTCTTCATGCCTACAGGATTAGCACTAATATTAATTTTTTTTCTTCTGAAATTTGAATTTAAAAAATAAAAAATAAACCATTTTATCCATTCTAATATTTATATTATAATAATACCATGTTAATTTTTGACCAAAATGATTAGTAAAAGTGATTAAAATTAATCACAGTAATTATGGCCAAATTAAGCTTAATTAGATACTAAACCTTAAAATAAAGGGCCCAAATGACCTAGAAACCTCTCCAAAACCAATGTTATGTCCAAATTTAGTCCATAAACTTTAAATTATTTAGTTTTGTTTGTTTTTTATAACTTTATTTATGTAATAACATGTGTACACCTAAATTGTTTCTAAAACTTCCATGTGAGTCATTTTCCTTCCCTATAAAAGGCCACCACCTCTACCCATTCCTCACACCTCTAAAACCTTTTAATTTCATGAAATATATTCCCAAGTAGCCTTAGAAAAATATTACCTTCTACATTTAAGACTCTTTTTGGGAATAAATATTCTCAAGGAATCCTTTTGGCACAAACCAAAAGGAGTTACCTGATTTAGTGGTAATGTATTCTCTTAAGCTACATCCATTTATTTTTTTTCTCCACCCCATACACTATCTTTATTCCATTATTGTGTGACAAAAAAAGTATCCTAAATATTCTAGGATGAAAATTTTATGACCAACACTTACACACAGCTCCATCTAATGGATTTTGAACATAAGGTTTCTGTGTACGATGAACTACTGCCTCATGAAATGATGATTTTTCATTTCTCCTTTACCACCAATCATGGTGGCCATTATGATGGAAGAACTATTTATATATATCATATATTATATTTAATATGTATTTAAGCTTCTGTATTCTTTTTACAACACACATATATTTGCTTTACATTTGGTGTTAATAAGATAATCTTGTTTGAGGAAGAGTGGTCTACCACCCCATCAAAGCGATGTGATTCGTTTACACACTACATGGAATGTATTAAAGATGGTTTTAATGAACTTATATGATATATTATTTATAATTTAATAATGAAATATATATTAAAACATATATATAAATATATGTCATTTACATACTTTCTTTTAATATGACAATAAAGACGGAAACAACATTCATGCATACGTAAGGTTTACCGTCTCCATGAATGGTGTATTCCATTTCATACTCATATATTCTATATATTATTATAATAAAAATATAATTAATATAACTGATATTTATATAATGTTTTAAATTATAGAATCATGATATAATTATAAGTACCGAAGATGTAACAAATTAAGATACATGCAAAGAACAAAGTGAATTTTACCCGAAGTGAAACTTTAACATATGATCATTAACAAGCGGGTAATATAAGGTCATAATAAAACTATATATGGTATTATGAATAAGAATATTCTGAAGTAAAATATCAATAATAAAATTATATTTATTATATAGGAATATTGTATGAGTATGGGGAGAGTCAATACACAAGGTAAGAGGATTTCATCCCATTTTTAATTTATGTGAGATACAAGATATGTTCACCACTCTTTCCTTTTGTGTGGTGTATGTAATATACATGATTTTATTCTATGAATCATGTAATTAAATTTATGGGTATTCTCATATCCATTCTATGATCCTTCTTTCATGGGGTTTAACTTTCAAAAGTTACTAAATCAGTAAAACAGTTTTTTCACAATTTTCCTTCTTCGAGACTCAAGTTTTGTTATGCACCTAAACTCTTCTTTGAGGTGTATATACATCCATTTTACATTTTATATCATTAATATACTTCTTTTTATGATATCTTAAGCTTCATGTAATTTCTTTTTCTTATGTTAAGAGTATGATCCCAATTTACTGAGTTATAAGAGTTTATTAAGACAATCTCATCACTTTATGAGATTGTTAGTGTTTATGTTTCCTTTGATGAAATATTATAATCAATATCTCAAGAATATTCATTAGTTTCCTTATAATATATTATCTCATGATATACTCATGTATTGGTGCCATATTCTACTCTTTGGTACATAAGATAATTAAGAAATTGTTTTCAACAAAGCCTGACTTTACCCTTTCTTCGGTCGGAAATCTATGTTTTCTAAAAAGGGTTTCCAAGAATATTATACCATTATACTATAAGATTTAAAATACATTTTAACCCTTTTTATCTTTTACCAATCAATTTATGGGAATCATCTTGTCTCTTTCTAAACAATGAACTTTTTTAAATTTTTGTACCATGCAAAAGGAATGTTCTTTTGACCTCATACGACATGTACAGATTTACCTGCCATCATTCCTTTAAAGCTTCCTTTTAATTTTTAAAAGGTTCGTCTTTAATAAAAAAAAATTAAAATTATTTTTCAAGAAACATGGTTTTCAAAATGTTTTCAAGATTCTTTTAGAATTTTTCAAGTACAATGGTTTTCAAAACGTTTTCAAGATCTTTTTATAAGTTTTCAAAGTCTTTTCAAAGAAAAAGGTTTTTAAAATGTTTTGAAGATTATTTTATAAGTTTTAAAGGAAAAATATTTCAAAAATGATTTAAATTCTTCTTTATAATTTTTCAAATCTATTTTCAAATAAAAAATTTTAAAAAGGTTTTATGTTATAAAAATCATTTTTCAATGAAGAAAGTATATTTTTCTCAGGAAATGTTTTAAAATATCTTTCAAAATTATTTCCCAACTAAGATAACATAAATTGGTGTTACTCATTCGTTTATGTGAAAATTATTCAATGTTTCCATTCATAATATTTCTCTGAATGGATTATGTTTTGATGGTGTGATGTTATGAAACTCATTTCTCTATCACGGGTTATATGCTATTGAAACCCTCTTCTTTTTACGAGTTATTTTTATGATGAAATTATTATGAAACCTATATCTTTCTATAGGTTATTATATTTTTACATGTTTATGATACCCATTTCATTTTTTGAGTTATGATATGTTTGTTTATGATCTTGTGGAAAATTTATGTGTGATTTCATTATGTGAAGGGTGGGACCTATATCTCCCTCCAATGAATTGGGTAAAGTTTTATATCTCATGAGATAAACTAATATGGTCTTGGGAGTGAACCTTGACTACTATGATGGTCATGGGAGTGAACCATGATTACTAAGATGGTATTAGGAGTGAACACATACTACTATGATGGCCATGCGAGTGAACCATGAGTACTATGATGGTATATGGAGTGAACCCATACTATTAAGATAGTATTGGTAGTGATGCCTTGGCTACTATGGAAATAATTATATACTTATATGTTTTACACAATTCCATGTCTTATTAAAATGTTATGAATTCATGGCTTATGCTCTTTAATTCATATGATTCATGTCTTATCAACTATAAATCTTCATGCCATGATTTCAGTTATGATCTTTGATATACAGGGTATGATATTATATTTATAGAATCACATTATCATTCCATTATACTCATGTTTATGCTTACATGTCTCCCTTGTTTACCCTTAATGATCATTTGAGATCACCCCTTTTATGTTTCCTTTCCCCCATGTTATGATGATATGTACTATGTTTGATATGTCTTGGAAGGGTGATAGTCATGAATAACTGATTGGGAGATGATGTAGCTCACATATGTACCAGTGTTTATGTTTCCATATTTCCAAATTCACTATACCAACTACTGTATTTGGGTTTCTATTTGTCTAATGTTTAAGTATTCTGAAAAAGTTGTGTAATGTCAATGTCTGTAAAGCGAGGGCCTCTATAGTTGGTATCAAATCAAAGGTATAGTTTACCTTTGTAAACTATTATTAGAAAATATTTTTTATATCCCTAGGTATATTTATAAGTATATGTATAGGTATGTATTTAAGGATAATTATAAGGATGAGTTAATGTTGTGAAAATGTATTGGAATTTTGGTAAAGGACAAAGTGAGTGGTTTCCAAGAAATACGTCCTTGTCTGGATACTACAAGTGGATGGGGCTCTGGCATAAATATACCTAGGGGTAAAAACTCTGACAATATATTCTGTGATTGACTTGAGGTAATTTGGTACACAAAAATGGGCCTTGTTGAAAACCTAGTTTGACAATCTCATGGGATATTCTTTGTGACAAACCATAATGAAGGATTTAGATATAAGTTTGATATGAATAACCTAGGATAAACCCAAGGTGTCATTTATTATGGAAGGTGTCGTGGTTTATAAATATTATAAGTAATTATTTTCATGGCTATGTGGTTTTCTGCTATGATAATTAATTCTAACATTATGCTTCTAGTTTTAGTCAATGGCAGGAACCTAAAGGAACTGGATTAAACATGAACATGACGGAAGATTTTTTGATGAGCGGTCAAGTGGGATGATCACTGGAGTAAAGGATTTCATGATCATGCCTAATTAGTTTTCATAGAACATGATTAATAATTTTTACTTTAACCAACTCTCAGACTCACCAAGAAATAAAAAGGAGTTCACTGAGAGTTTGAGTAATGGAGACCATGGAGGAAAGAAGATTTGGTTTCCTTTGTGTAAATAATGTGGAAAGAATCACCTAAGTGAATGTATTAGATGAACAATAAGTTTTTTTGACTTTTGAAAATAAAGATACAAATAAATTGGATTTAAGAGAAAAATGAAGAGTTCAGTTAACGAAATAGATGGGGATTTTGGCCTCCCTAAGTCATCATCGAAGGTTAAGTATTTTAGGTGTGGAGAAAATGGTCATTATGCAACCCAATGTCCCAAGAGGAAAGTTCTTTAAGAGAATCAATAAGGTGGTGTGAGTAGGGGTTATATTCTGGATGATGACGAGACTACATATGAAATGTGAAAGGAAATAGGTATTATTTTAAATGTATTAAGGATGATGTAATTGAAGTATTAATGTATTTGGATTCAAAAGTTATGAATGATGAAATATACAAGGATTGTCTACTTATGTTTTTTTTTGCTCAGTATTTACAAGTCTATGTTTGATTGGTGAAGTGATTTAATGACAAGATGATATTTTTACTAAGGGAAGGTAATCCTTAATATATTCTTTATGATAATATAATGTTGTATGGGAAAAGATATGTGGGATATGAATAAGTAAATTAGAAAGTATGTATTACATTGGAACTAAGTAATGACTTTTTATTAGGTGGTTTATGCTAACACTAATGAATTTTACAACATTTTTGGATTTAAGAAGTAAATCCTATATACTTTGGAATGCAAGAGCATGGATGTTTTCTAAAACGATTTATTGAAATTCAGGTTGTTACCATGTTTCAAGAGAATAAATGATGAGGGTATTCAAATGCTTGAAATGTTACAACCAAGAAATAATTTTTATTATACAGGGGAATCAATGTTAAGATAATTTTGGACTATCTTTCTAAAGTTTTGTATTTTTCATCTTTGATAATGGTTATAAGGTTAATCGTTCATGAAATGTTTAAGTTAAACTTTGGAGGAATTATTTTTTCACTAAGTTTGTGTTGAAAACCTTGGATAAAATTATAATCAATGATTAATCTTATTTCAAGGATGTCCATATTATATATTATATTAGTGTGGTTTTAAAAAAAAGGACATCATGTATTTTGGGTGAGAACCAATCAAGTCTGGTAAGGTTGTGGGTCTTAAACCCATGATCAAAGGATGATAAGTGTTTCACACCTAAACTGGCCTACACAATGTCTTAGTTAATTTATATTTATTTGTAATGAATAAATATTAATGATGAAATATTAGTGTTACTTTTTATTTTTATATATTAATGCATGTTGTTTTTTTAAGAGACAAATATTTAGACTTTTTATTCTTGTATGGGCCATAAGATCCGTTAAAATAATATTTTAGTGATTTATTAATCAAAGTTAATTTCTAGACATTCATTCCATGAGGTCATGTATGTATTAGAAATTTTTAAAATTAAAACCCAAGAATGAAATTTTTTATAGAAATTTATCAATAATTACTCAATGTTCTAAAAGTGATCAAATTTTTTTTTGTCCAGGTACCTTAATTTTCATTGAGCTGATGGCCTTTTAAATCATCATAGATTTATGACTTTGAGGCCCTTAAATTCACTTTTATAATTCACTTGTTTGTTATTTATGACCTCAATCTCTCCCTAAAAACATTTATTCTTTTCATTCATGTACAATCTTCACACCCAACCTATGTTGTCCTATTTTAAGACCCAATTATATGTTTCTTTGGGTAACCATTATGGTTCCAAATTTCCATTTTTAAGGGAAGTATTAGTATCCATTTTTACAATGTGGGTTTCTATGAATGAAACTTTCAAGTATTAAACCTTTTATAACAAATAATAATTTCTAGGGAAAATTTTATTTTAAGGGGGGTAGAATGTAACACCTCAAGATTTTGAGCATTATTTTTTTTGAATTAATTTATTTTTTCAATATTTTTCATTTCAAATGAAACTAAAAATAGTTATTTATATATATATATATTAAAACACTAATTAAAAAATTACTTTCACATTAACTACCAACTTGTCTTGTGCTACATGCAATACCAACTTGGTTTGTGCTCCAAGCAACACTGACTTGGCGTACGATGCACGCAACATTAGGTTTCTATGAACCATCTTTCTATATATATATAATTAATTAAACGAGATAATTATAACCTAACCATTAAAGATATTTATTATAATAGTAATAACTACTTTCTAAATATTTTTTATAATTTTTTTATATAAATAAAATATATTGATAATGAAATATATGATTTTTGGTAAAGTCCTTCTATGTTTAAAAACATCGTTTTCTTGATTGAACTTCTTTTAATAATGAAAGTAATTTTAAATAAATTTATAAATTGAATTTGATAAAATAAAATTCATTTTTTAATTCATAATTTCGAAATTATCCTATGGTGATTTTTTTGGATTTTTTTGAGAAACTTCATCTTTTAATAAATAGTGAAAATTGCTACTTTTTAGTTAAAAACAGCCTTTTTCTAATTAATTATTAAATCTAAATGATATTATAAATATTTTTTAAGGTAAAATTATATAAATATTTCATCTATTAATAAAATTTAATTCATTATAATAAATTTCACTTTGAAATAGAATATAAAATCTTAACAAACTTTTCAACTTTTTCCTACTTTAAAACCTCGTTATTTCGTCTCATCTGCGGGATGAGCACTAATCTTAATTTTTCCACTTCAGTGATTTGAATTTAAAAATTATGAAATAAATCATTTTATTAATTATAATATTTAGATTCTAATAATATCATAATAATTTTTGACCAAAATAATTAATAAAAGTGATGAAAATTAATCACATCAATTAAGGCCAAATTAAGCTTAATTAGGGACTAAACATTAAAATTAAGGGCCCAAATGACCTATAAACATATGAAACACCCATTTTATGTCCATATTTCTTTCATAAACCATATATCATTGAGATTTTTTGGTTTGGTATGAGGGTTTTTAGGTAATAACATTTTCACACTTAACTTGTTTCTAAAAATACCAAGTCAGCCCTTTTCCTTCCCTATAAAAGGTCGCCACCTCTACCCATTATTAACTCCTATAAAACCTTTTAAATTATTCCAAGATCTTACTAAGTAGCCTAAAAAATCCTAACTTCTACATTCAATCCTCCCTTTTTTCATAAAGCTTCTCAAGAAATCCTTTTGGCACAAACCAAAAGGAGTTACCTAATTTAGAGGTAACATATTCTCTCAAACTCCTTCCATTTATTTTCCTTATCCACTACCTACACTCTATTTATTACATTATTGTGTAAAAAACCAGTATACTCAAAATAAAAGTATTATGTTATGCAATTTTTCTAACCTAAACTTACACACAACTCCATCTAATGGATGCTGAACATATTATTTCTATGTACGGTGAACTACTGCCTCATGAAATGATGATTGTTCATTTCTCCTTTACCACCAATCATTGTGTCCATTATGAGTGAAACTATGTTTATATATTTTATATATTATATTTAATATGTATTTAAGATTATTTATTCCTTTTACAACACACATCTCTTTACTTTCCATTTGGTGTTAATACGATAATCTCATTTGAGGAATTGTGGACTGCTGCCCCCTCAAAGCGATGTGATTTGATCACACAACACATGGAATGTATTAAGGATGTTATTAATAAACTTATATAATATATATGATATGTTAATTATACTTAAATAATTATATATATATATATATATATTTCATTTACATAATTTCCTTCAATATGACAATAAAGACAGAAATAGTGTTCATGCGTACGTAAGGCTTATCATCTCCATGAAAGGTGTATTCCATTTCTTACTAATATATTATATGGATTATTATAATAAAAATATAATTCATATACCTTATATTTTATATCATTTTTTACATTATTGAATCATGATATAAGTATAAGAACCAAATATGTAACAAATTAAGAAACATGCGAAGAACAAAGTGAATTTTACCCGAAGTGAAACTTTAAAATAGGATCGTTAACAAGAGGGTAATATAAGGTCATAATAAAACCATTATGGAATTATTTATAATAATATTATTCTATAAAATATTTATAATAAACTTATATTTATTATACAATATTTTTTTATGAGTACGGAGAGAGTCAAGACACAAGGTAAGGGAATTTCATCTCACTTTTAATTTATGTGAGATACAAGCTATGTTCTCCACTCTTTCCTTTTATATGGTGTATGTACTGAACATTATTCTATTCTATTTATATTTTAATTAAATTTATGTTTATTCATATATCCATTATACTAACCTTATTTCATGGGGTTTAACATTAAAAAGTTTCCAAATCAGTAAAACTGTTTTGTCTAAATTTTCCTTCTTTGAGACTCATGTTTTGTTATGCACCTAAACTCTTCTTTGAGGCATATATAAATCCATTTTACATGTTATGTAATGAATATATTTATTTTAATGATATATTAAGCTTAATGTAATTTCATTTTCTTACATGAAGAGTATGATCCCAAGTTACCGAGTTGTAAGAGTTTATTGAGATAATCTCATCGCTTTTCGAGATTGTTTATGTTTATGCTTCCATTGATGAAATATTATGATCCATCTCTAAAAAATATTCATGATTTTCATTATAATATATTATCTCATGATAAAATCATGTATTGGAACCATATTATACTCTTTGGTACATAATATAGTTAAGAAATTATTTTTAAGAAAGCTTGACTTTACCCTTTCTTCGGTAGGAAATCAATGTTTTCTAAAAATAATTTCCAACAATATTATACCATTATCCTATAATATTTAAAATATATTTTTACCCTTTTTTATTTTACCAATATATTCAAGGTAATATTCTTATCTATTTCCTAACAATAAACTTTTATAACTTTTTTTACCATGAAAAATTAATGTTCTTTTGACCTCGTACGATATGTACAGATTTACCCGCCATCATTCCTTTGAAGCTTCCTTTGAATTTTTAAAAGGGAAATATTTAAGAAAAAAAATTTAAAAGTATTTTTCAATAAAAATGGTTTTAAAAAATTTTTCAATATTATTTTATAATTTTTCAAATACAATGGTTTTCAAAACATTTTCAAGCTCTTTTTATAAGTTTTGAAAGTGTTTTTAAAGAAAACGGTTGTAAAATGTTTTGAAGCTTATTTTATATGTTTTCATGGAAAAAGGTTTTAAAAATTATTTCAAGTATTCTTTATAATTTTTAGAAGTTATTTTAAAAGAAAACGGTTTTATGTTATAAAAATTATTTTTCAAATAAAAAGGATATTTTCCTTAAGAGAAGTTTTAAAAGATATTTCAAAATTATTTTTACAAATAAGATAACATCCATTGGTGTTACTCATTACTTTATGGGGAAATTATTAAATGTTTTCATTAATATTATTTCTCTTAATTTATTATGTTTTTATGGTATAATGTTATAAAATCCATTTCTCTTTCATGGGTTATATGATTTTGAAACCCGCTTCTTTTCACGGGTTATGTTTATAATGAAATAATTATGAAACCTATCTCTTTCCATAGGTTATGATATGTTTACATGTTTATGATACCCATTTCATTTCATGGGTTATGATATGTTTATTTATGATTTTTTTTCACATGTATTTGTAATTTCATTATGTGACAGGTGGGACCTATATCTCTCTCCAATGGATTGGGTAAATTTGTATATCTCAAAAGATAAACTAAGATGGTATTAACAGTTAAACTTGAATACTATGATGTCCATGGGAGTGAACCATGACTAATAATATGGTATGAGGAGTGAACTCATGCTACTATTATGGAAATTGGAGTGAACCATGACTACTATGATTGTGTGGGGAGTGAACCTATACTACTAAGATGGTCTTGGAAGTGATGCCTTAGTTACTATGGAAATAATTATATGCTTATGTGTTTTCCAAAATTCCATGTCTTATTCCTATGTTATGCATTCATGTATTATACTCTTTATTTAATATTATTCATGTATTATGAACTGCCAATATTCATTCCATGATTTCGGTTATGATTTTTCATATGGAGTGTATGATCTTTTATTTACAGAATCATGTTCTCGTGCCCTTATACTCATGTTTATTCTAACATGTCTCCCTTATTTACCTTTACTGAGAATTTGATATCACCCCTTTTATTTTTCCTTTCCCCTAGGTTATGATGATATGTACTATGTTTGATATGTCTAACAAGGGTTCTAGTCAAGAAAAACCTAGTGGGAGATTATGTAGCTCACATATGTACCAGTGTTTATGATTCCATGTTTCTAAAGGCACTATACCGACTATAGTATTTGGGTATCTATTTGTATGATGTTTAAGTATTCCAAAAAAGTTATATAATGTCAATTTTTTTAAATTTATGGTCTCTATAGTGTGCGTATGGGAAATAAACAACCAAAATATACCTACATGCGCATAGGTAGGCTCAAAATTAAGACCTCCCAAACACCGCCATCAAGACTCAACCACTAGGCTGCACCACATGGGGATATGGTTCTATTATATATATAATATTAATAATACTATAATAATAAATTTTATGAATTATATACACTTGTATATCCATTCATTTAATGTAATCATAAGAAATGAATCACATCGTTTCGTGGAGGTGGTAGTCCACACATACGCAGAAGCACTGTTATCATTTTATAATGGATATAATCATAAGGTAATTAATATATTATATTTAAAAAAGTAATAATAATGTTATAAAAATATTATATATTCATTAATTACATATTTATAACCATCCATGTGAGGTGGTGATGGAAAAAAATACATTGTCTCATGGTGGTGGTGGTCGACAAGTACACATAAAAAAAATTCATTTCTCATAGGATGGAAAAGGATATGAAAAAGATTTGTTAAATAAAAAATAATAAAATTATATTATATGGAATATATTGATGTTATTATATCAGTATAGTTAAATAAAATTTTAAGGAGGTGGAAAAAGAAATAAAAATGTTGACACTCGGTTAAGAGTAATACCACTTCTTTGAAAACCTCCTTTGGATTACACCTTAATATTTATAGGTTTAGTACTTTGTTATGACTCATAACTCTAAGAAATGGGGAGGTATGTTGGGAAGGTATTTGGGTAGGTGTTTTATGAGCTAAAATTATTAAGGTATGTGAATAAATAGGAGGTGGGGTTCTATTTTATACGTGATGGGAGTGAAACTCTTGCAATTATTCAATGTTTTAAAA
Organism: Viscum album; assembly: GCA_963277665.1. NCBI lineage: Eukaryota > Viridiplantae > Streptophyta > Magnoliopsida > Santalales > Viscaceae > Viscum > Viscum album. Next base: position 2,115,108,547 of record OY728161.1, on the reverse strand, counting down.
TAATATAAACTATTAATCATGGGAAAGTGAATCTAAAACTATATAATATAGAATATATGGTGATAATTTTTTAAATACCACCATATAATAATAATTTAGATAGGATTTTTTGACATTATCATTTAGTTTTTACCTTAATCAAATTGTTTTACCCTTTAACATGGTAATTAATTTTTATGATGCTAATTATTTGATATGACCAAAATAAAATTAATATTATTAATAAATTTAAAAATCATAATTAAAAATATGTAATTCATTTTTTAAGATTCAATTTTTATAAATAGAAAAAATTGATTTTAATATAAGCACGCAAAACACAATGCAAAATGTTTTTTAGAAAAACGTGTTTTTGAGAATACAAAAATGAATTTATACCAAAATAAAGTATAATTATTTTTAATTAGATTATGTTTAATAAAATGGGACAAATGATACTTTAAAAAAATAAAAAATAGAATGAATTTTGTAAAATTATTGAAAAGAAGTGAAAATTTTTATTAAAAAATTGGTATTTTTTATTATTCACCCAAAAATCAATCTTTATAGAAAAATAAAAAAAATCACCATAAATAATATTTAATATGATGATATAAAAAATAAAGTTCATTTCATAAAATAAAATTTCATAAATTTATAATTTTAACTTCTAAATAAAACCATATAATTCATGGAAAACAATTCGGTTAGAATTAAAGTATTTATTTTTTTGATTGAAATTTTACTTAAAATTATTATAGTGAATATTAATCCATAAAATATAATCATGAAAACTAGTAACACATAAAATTAATTTATTATTAAAATTTCTCAGGTTTTCACTTTTTTCCGTAAAATAAATTTCAACCACCCAATTTTATTCATTACTTAAACAAGTGAGGTTATTTTCCCTCATAGTTTTTTTATTACCATATTACTTCTTCAATCATATGGTTCTTCCATAACACATTAATCTATTGAACCAAATTAGTTCACTAAACCTTATCTCTATAATCTATAATCTAAAATGGATTTTCCATATAAGAAATAGTTTCTTCCAAATGTACCGCTTCAAGGACAAAAATATGAGATTCATCATGTATATATTTCCTTAAGTAAAAAAAATAAAATACATCATGTAAATAAGATAAACTAAGAGGTAAGACCACTCAGTATGAAACTGATCCCATTTTTTTCAAAATTTCATATAGACCACCATGGACTTAATTTTCCCTTCCTACAAAAATTAATAACACATTTCCAATGAGATACATTAGGAAAAACATGATCTCCTACCTCAAATGAGAGATATTTTATTTGATTATGTGCATGACTTTTGTATCTATTTTTTGCAACCTTGAAATGGTGATGAATCATATTTACCTTATAAAACATATCTTCTACCAATTCTAGTCCCAAAAAATTCCTTTCACTGAATTTCTACCAGTATTCCTGAATTCAACATCGCTTTCTATAAAATTCCATAAAGTTTTCCATTTGTATATTGGAATGAAAAATAATATTATAAGAAAATTACAATAATCACATATATTAATATAAAACTCCCAGATAATCCAATGAGAAATCGAAAACCATATCTTCTAAAGTTTGAATTGTTCACTCTAACTATCCATTAGATTGAATATGAAAAGTTGTACTAAAATTTATTTCAGTACCCAAAAATTTTTGAATCCCCTTTCAAAAAAATTAGTTAAATACGGTATCATGATTAAATATAATAAATAAATAGGCTCTATATATCCTTACTATTTCTTAAAGATAAATTCTATCAAACTGATCCAAATACATCATATCTTGAATGGGAATAAAATTCACAGAATTAGTCAAACAATCAATAATAATACATATCTCATTATTACCTCAATTTGTATTTGGAAATACCACCATGAAATCAATTTATATTCTCTCATTTCCATTAAAGAACTGGAAAAGGCTAAAACATCCCATTTCATAGTTTCTACTCAACTTTAACCTATTTACAAGTAAAAAATTCATGGTAAAATTAGTAGTATATTTTTTCCTTCCTTTCCACTAATAATATATTTTAAGGTCCCCATATATATTAGTACTAATATGTTGAACAAAAAATGGAGGTTTTTTTGCTTCAAATAAGAGTTCCTTATTCAAATGGAAATTAAATGGAACACAGAACCTCTTTCTAAATATAATAACAACTTCTTAATCAATATTGAACTCAAATAACTTTCCCTTCTTGAAAAATTCTACTCTTTCATACAAACCATTATAACACCTTGAGTTTTTATTAATTATATTTTTCAAATAAATTAAATGTCATTGATATCTTTCATTACACACAACACTAATTTTAGATTTTACTTCAAGTAACATTGAGTTTAGCTTTCATTATATGCGACATTGAGTTTTATCAAACCATGAAATATTATTATTATTATTATTTAAACATGGCCATTATAACCTAACTGTTAAACTTTGTGTAATGAAAACTAATAATAAAATTTTAAATATTAACTATAATATTTTTATATAAATAAAACACATTGATAAAAAGTTTTTTATTTTATATAAAGTCTTTATATGTTTTGAAAATACAATTTTCTCAAAAAAAAATTATTTATGAGAACTGTATTAAAATTAATTTTTGACACTTTTAGAAAATCAATTTTATAAAATAAACTTCATTTTTTAAATTATTATTTCAAAATAATCTTAGGGTGATTTTTTGATATTTTTCTGAAAATATTAGTTTTTCAATAAATAGTGAAAATATTGTTTTTTAAACTACCTTTTTCATTTAATGAATTTATAAGGTTGGTTTTTATTTTAAAATGGGTTTAAAAGTAAAAAAATAGTTTTATTATAAATTTATTAATACAATTTATTTCATTTTTAATAATTTTTATATTTAATTTTGATATATAGACTTTTAAAACTTTTGAAAAAAATCATTGGAAAATGACTTTCTCATTGTGTCTGCAGGTTTAATTTTAAATTAAAATTTTCCACTTATGTGAACAAAATTTGAAAAAAATTATTCCATGATTTTAATAAGAATAATTTATAGTATTTAATAAGGTAAAATCCATTTTTTATTATAATGAAAAGTGAAATAGTAAAAATTATTTATTGTGGTTAAGGTTAAAACATGTTTATCGGGGGTTAAACTAAAAATATAAGGGGTAAATTTACTAGAAATCAGTATAAAACCCATTGTATGGACATATTTAGAACTTATAACCTCTATTTTTAGATAATTTATCATTTTTTATCCTTGTGGAATGTTAAATACATGGGTACACCTTTTTATTTTCAAAAATTACAAGTGTCCCACTCACCTCACTTATAAAAGGCCACCCCCTCTCCTCACATATTCACACTTCCAAAACCAATTGGTTTGGAAAATAACTGACCAAATAAACTCCTTACTTAACTTATCTCATACTATAATCCTTATTTTGGTTATAAATCCAACCTAAGTATCCTTTTCATGCAATCCAAATGAAGTTGTCTTAAGAAGAGGTAATATCCCTAACCGAGCATTTTATTTTATTTCTTAATCCACATAATTAAATTATTATTAAAACATGGTGATATAATATTATCACTATATTAAATATAATTAGATGTTATTATTTTAACTTAATAACCTTAATCTATCTTCTCTTCCATCAAATGGGATACAAAATCATCATTTGTGTGTATGGCAGACTCCCGCCTCACGAAACGATGTTATTTGTTTTCCATCACCACCTCTCATGGATGGATATAATGATGAATTTAATGTTTACATATTATATTTATGATATTATTATATTTATTTAATTATAATACCTAATATAACTTCTTAACACCTAACATGTTGGAAAAAAATAATGTCGATGTCATGTATAGCGAACAACGGCCTCATGAACAGATGTGAAGTGTTTTTCATTCCTATTTTACTTGGAAGGTAATAAGGATAGATTAAATTAATATATATTATATTTTTAAAATTATTATAATTATTTAATTATGATACACTTATACCTTATTACTTTCCATTCGGTGGGGGATATGATAATATCATTCAGGTGTACGGAGGACTACCGCCTTACTAAGTTATATGATTCGTTTTTCATTAATGCATTACATAGAAGGTAATCAGGGTAAATTTAATGAATATATGTGATATATATATGAAATAAAAGTAATTATTTAAAGGTAATATATTATTTATCTTTCTTTCATTTCATCCTTCGAGAAAATGGGAACAGCGTTCATGCAAAAATATGGACTACTATCTCCAGGAACAGTGTGTTTTATTTTATATATCTATATTTTATGGATTAATATTAAAACATATATACTGAATATATATAATATTTTATCATGGTAAAAATTATGGATATTATGGAACCATTATTAATTTAATAGGTCGAAAATAAAAAATCAAAACATATATAAAAAACAAAGTAATTATTACCCAAAACATGATTTTACCAAGGAATTATTAAAAAACAGGTAACAAAAGGTCATAAGTAAATAATATTTGGTATTATATATATAATTATGGTTATGTAATAAATTTATAATAAAATTATATTTATTATATATGATTTTTTAATGTGTAATAAGGAAGCTGATACTTATGGTGTGGGATTTCTAGTCTCCCTTTTATTTTTGGGAGAAATATGCTAATTTACCACCCATTTATTTTATGGGGTGTATATAGTTCCCCTTTGAAATGTTATATCATGAATATACTTATTTTAATGATATTTAAAATTTCATATTATGTTATTATTTATTGGGTCTTATGATTCAAAATATTACCAAAGCAGTCAGGGATTTTTGTCTCAATTTTCCTTCTTTGAGACACATGTCATGTTATGCACCTATCTTCTTTTATGAGGTGTATATACATCCCCTTTGACATGTAATATCACTAATTTATTTATTCTCATGATAGTTTATGATTTATTTAATTTTTATTTTCCCAAGGTTATGATGAAAGGTATTATGTATGACATTCTAAAAAGGGTGCTAGTTATAAAGAATATAGTGGGAGATGATGTAGCTCACTTATAGACCAATTTTTTATGTGTCCAAGTTTCTAAATTCACTATACATAAATGATTATGGGGTCAATAATTATGTTATGTAATTAATATTCATCTATTAAGATGTAATATTTATGTATGAGAAGTTTGGATCTTTACAATTGGTATCAGAGCAAGGTTTAGTTAACCTTTGGAAACTAGGATGAGAAAACATTAGTGAGATACCTATGGATATTTCTAATGATATTTATTGGGATATTTCTAAGGATGAGTCAAATTATAAGAAATTTCTTGGATTTTGTTGAGGTATTGAGTGAGTGGTTTCTGAGAAATTAAATTCCTATCTAGATACTACAAATGGATGTGGTCTTAGTAAATTTGTACCTAGGGGTAATAACTCTAAAAAGGGAGAATTGAGTTGGACTCAATCGTAACCAGGTGCATGAAAACAGGTCTTTCTACACACTTGTATTGATACTCTAGGGGAATATTCTTTGGAAATTTACAAACTCTTTATTAAACATCATTAAGAATTTGAATAATGACCATGAATAACCTATGTTAAGCCTAAGGTATCATAGATTTAAAAGAAGGTGTCATGATTTAGACATCCTATAAGTAATTATTCATGATTATGTGGTTTCCCAATATGATTATTATTGGTCGTAATATGATTTCTGGTTTTATTAAATGGTTGGAACCAGGATAAATCATTTCAATAATGAATGTGATGTAAAATTGTGTTATTACAAGCAACAAAATTAGATGTTGAGTAAAGATAAATATATTATTATTATAACAAATAAACTATCGTGATATATTATTAACAACATAAACTTAAGTGATATTACTAATGCATAAAATAAGGGGAAAATAGAATTTTATTAAATTTCATTTGGTATCAAGAATATAAGAAAGATGATTCGGCTTTTTACATGTCAAGAATGTGTGAATAATAACCTTTAATAATATATCCAATGGTGGGGAAGATTTTCTCTATGAAGAAATTAAGTTTATAGAGTAATAAGTTTCCAAGGAATTAAATTTCTTATATATGGGGAACTTGGGAATTATCTGATTAAATTCTCTAAACTAAGGGTTCTCCCCTAGACCATGGAAATACATATTTTATTCCAATCGATGAAGTGAATGTATTTAAGTGTATATGTATTGGGAATCATGGATTATATTGTGGAAGTATTTTATCAATGGTATTTTTGTTATAATAATCAAGAAACATCTAAGTATTGTGTTAATTTTTGAAGCATATATTTTTTTTATGTAAGATTAATGTAAGAGTTATGGATACCATAAAGGGTTTATGAGTTTATGGTTTATTAGAAGTTAAAAGTATAATACACCCATTTTTAGGTTTTATCTGAAGGGATTTTATTAAGATTAAGTATATTTTGAGAGACATTTATGGAAATAAAACCCTTTGGTGTTGTATATTTTTTAGTGGAAAAGAAATTATTTGGGGAGTAATTCCTTTACATTTTTTGGGGATATGATTAAAGGTATTGGTAATCTTTAGGGTTTATACTATATTTGATTTTAAAGTAATTATGAGTTATTGAAATTTCAGAATTTTTTAGGAACTATGTTAATAGAGTTTTGGAAAAAGGATAACCCACAAACCAATAAAGAATTTATTGCATCTGATAAGGATGTGAGGCTTGAACCCATGACTGGAGGATGGAAATGGTATAGTTCCTACCACTGGCCATTGTGAAAGAGTATTTCTAGTGGGAAAAAATTAAGAGAGTTATTGTTGAGTATGTATCTCGATATATAGTATGTCATCAAATTAAGGATAAGAGACAAAATTATAATGGGATTCTAAAACCATTATCCATATAGGAATTAAAATGGGAAAACATCACACTGTATTTTTTTGTTTGACTCCCTAAAACATTTAAAGGAGATAATGATATATGGGTTATAGTCAATCACCATAAAAAGGAAGAAAAATTCATTTCTATTAGATAATATTTCTCTTTAAATCATATTTCCAAAATATAAATTAATAAAGTGGTAAGATTTCATGGATTTCCAAATTTAATTGTATCTAATCAGGATACAAATTTTAACTCAATGTTTTCGTAAATTCTTCAGTTAGCTCTTGATAAGAAGTTTAGTTTCAGCATTATGTATCATCCTTATATAGATAGTTAGTATGAGAGAACAAATAAAATTGTATAGAATATGTTCAGATCTTGTTCTATGTATTTTAAATGTGTTTGGGATCACTACCTTCCTCTCATTGAATTTTCATACAACAGTATCTTTCACTCGAGAATTCAAATGGCCCCTTATGAATTCCTCTATGTAAAGAAGTATAGAACTCAAATGTACTGGAATAAAGTTTTATAAATAAATCTATTTTAATATAAGCTAGATAATAAAATGATTTAGAAGTTTATATCCATTCAAAGACACATAAGGGTAGTACAAAGTTGATAGGTAGGTTATACTGATAATCGTTCATTCTATATAGAATATGAAGTTGGTGAGAATGTGTTTCTACGAATTTTTATGTGGAATAAAGAAGGGAAAACTATAACTTAGGTAGTTTGGTAATTTTTAAATACTTAATTATATCGGGATAATAGTTTATCATTTTTTCTTCCACCAAACCTCTCTCAGATTCACGATGTGTTCTATTAATCTCTCATGAGGAAGTATATACAAGATCCATCACATGTACTAAACTCAAAGGTTGTATCGTTAGAGCATGATCTTTATTATAAGTAATAATAGTTTTAGATTCTATATTATATAAATAAAGTTCTATGAAACAATACCACACATCCTGTTAAAGTTTCATGGTGAAACCACAAATTTGAGGAAGCTATATGGGAACATGAGGATATGATGAGGTAAAAGTATAGTCATTTTTTTGTATCTAAGTGATAAATTTCAATAGTAAAATTTATTAAAATGGGGAAATGTAATGCCTTGAGTTTTTATGTATTTTTTTCTAAAATAAATAAAATTTATTTGATATATTTAATTACACAAAACGCTAATTTTGGCTTGTGTTACACGTAACACCGAGTTATCTTGTGTTACATGTGAAGCTGAGTTTTAACAAATCATGATATATTATTAATAATATTATTTAAACATATCCATTATAACCTGTCCACTAAAATTGGTGGCATGAATTGGAATGAAGAAATTTTAAATATTAAGTATAATAATTTTATATAAATAAACTTTATTGATAAAAAAAGTACTTAATTTTCAGTAAAGTCTTTATATATTTCGAAAAAACTATTTCCTAAAAAATTTATTTGTTTTTGTGAAAAATAATAAAAATATTTTGTAAAACATTTAGAAATATAATTTGATAAAATAAAATTAATTTTCTAAATCCTCATGTTAAAATTATTTTAGGGGAAATTTTGGAATTTTTCTAAAAAGATTAATTTTTCAATGGATGTTGAAAAATACTAGTTTTTATCAAAAACTAAATTTTCATTTAAAGTACATATAATGTTACTTTTTTTTAAATGGTTTTAAAAGTAAAATTAGTTCAATTATATATTTAATAATAAAATTTAGCTCATTGGAATCATTTTTATATTTAATTTTTATATATAAACTTTTTAAACTTTTGAATATTTTCTCTTTGGAAAACTACTTCTCATCACGTTTTTGGGTTTAATTTTAAATTAAATTTTTATAATTATGTTAATGTAATTTGGGAAAATATATAAAATAATTGGAATCATCATAATTTATATTATATAATAAGTTCAAATTTATTTTTAGCCATAATGAATAGTGAAAACAGAAAAAATTAATTATTGTGGTTAAGGTTAAAACGGGTTTACCGACGGATTAATCTAAAAAGATAAGGGGTAAAATTAACTATAAACTTATAAAATACAGATTTTATGTCCATATTTATAACTTATAACCTTTAATTTTATATAATTGTTTATTTTGGAACCTTTTGGCCTGTGAAAAATGTGGGTACACCTTTTTCTTTTAAAAAATTACAAGTGTGAAATTCACCTCACTTTTAAAAGGCCACCCCCTCTCCCAACCTATTCACACTTCAAAAACTCATTGTTTTAGAAAATAACTACCCAAATAACTTACTTTATTCCCTAATCTCATCCTAAAATACTTATTTTGGTCATAAATCCAACCAAATAATCCTTTCGGTGAAAACCAAAAGAAGTTGTCTGAACAACAGGTAATGTCCCTAATTGAGAATTTTATTTTATTTCTTCCTCCACCTCCATAAATTATTATTAAACCATGATGATATAATATACTCAATATATTACATATAATTAGATGTTATTATTTTAATTTCATAACCTAAATACTTCTCCTATTCCATCAAATAGGATACAAAATCAGCATTTGTGTGTATAGCGGACTATCGCCTCGTGAACTGATGTTATTCATTTTTCATCACCACCTCTCACGGATAGATATAATGATAGATTTAATATTTATATATGATATTTATGATATTATTATACCTCTATAATTATAATACCACATCTACCTTCTTACCACCCAGCTCATTGGTAAATAATAAAGGCACTCGTGTGTAGGGAAGATTACTGCCTTGCAAACCGATGTGATGTGTTTTTCATTTCTATTTTAATTGGATGGTAATGAGGATATATTAAATGAATATATGTGATATATATAACATAATCATAATTGTTTAATTATGATACCATATATACCATCCTACATTCGATTTCATGAGGGATATGATAATGTCATTCGTATGTACTATGGATTACCGCCTCGTGAAGAAATGTGATTCGTTTTTCACTAAAACATTGAATAGAAGATAATTATGGTAAATTTAATGAATATATGTGATATATATATATGAAATAAAAATTATTATGTGAATTTAATATATTATTTACCATTATATTTTTCATCCGTGGAGAAAATGGAAACAATGTTCATGCATACGTACAACTTACCATCTCCAAGAACGGTGTATTTAATTTTCAATATATAAATTTTATGGATTACTATAAATACATATATAATTAATATATATGATATTTATATCATTTTTAAAATTATTAATATGATGGAACCATGATCAAAGTAAGAGTGCTAAAAATAACAAATCAAAACTTACACAAAAAATAAAGTAGTTATTACTCAAAACATTATTTTAACAAGGAATTGATAATAAAAGGGTAATAAAAGGTCATAATTAAATAATATATAGTATTATATATATAATTAAGGTTCAATAATAAATTTTTAATAAACTTATATTGTTTTCATAGGAAGTTAAGACTTATGGTAATGGATTTCTAGTCTCTCTTTTAAATCTAGAAGACATATGCCAATTCACCACTCATTTCTTTTATGTGGTGTATATACTACCTCTTTGAAATTTAATATCATTAATTTACTTATTTTAATAATATTTAAAATCTTTATTTTAAGTTAATATTTATTAGGGCTTATGATTTAAAATATTACTAAAGTGTCAAGGTATTTTTGTCTCAATTTTTCTTCTTTGAGACACATGTCATATTATGAACCTATCTTTTTTATGAGGTGTATATACATCTCATTTGAAATATACTATCATAAATTTATTTATTCTCGTGATATTTTAAGTTTAATTTAATTTTATTCTTTCATGTGGTATATAATTCAATGTTACCAAAGTGGCAATGGTTTTATGGTACAATCTCATCATTTATCGAGGTTGTGTATGTTTATGCTTCCTATGATGAAATATCATAATAAAAATATCAATAAACTCATATATTTTATTCTCCTATGGTAATCTAATTATAATACTTGTTTTCACTACATTTTTCTCTCTTTATGTACACAAGATTCAAAAATAATGTTATTAAAGTAAACCAAATTTATTTCTCTCTTCAGTTGAAAGAAACTTTTTCTTTCATATCCATATTTTCTAAAAATGTTTTCAAAAATGTTTTAACATTATAAAAAGGAATTATTAAATACATTTTTACCCATGTTTTCCTATTAAAAATTATTTTAAAAGGAATCTTCATGTCATTTTCAAAAAACAATGCTCATTTTCATTTAATTTAAAATGTTAAAGGAATCTTTATTTTAACATGTACAGCATGAAATGAATTTCCCATATTGATGGTCATTATTTTATTTGAATCTTAATTTATAAGTTTTCAAGTTTAATTTCAATGAAAAGGTTTTGAAAATTTTTTATTAAAAAAAATAAAATAGAAAATGATATTTTCCTCCATAAATGTTTTAATTTAAATATTCCTTTATAAATTTTCAAGGTTATTTTAAAATAAAAGGATTTCCAAAGTAATTTATGAATTTTTAGTTTGAAAAATTGATTTTCAAATAAAATTAATTTTCCTCAAGAAATTTTTCAAATGATTTTTTAAAGCTTTCTTTTGAAAGTTTCCAAGTTTATTTTCAAAGAAAATCAATTTTGAATTTGATTTATGTTTTAAAAAGTTTTTTTTAATATGAATAGGATATTTTACTCAAGAAATGTTCCATGTGATCATTAAAAATTGTTTTCTATCTAAGATAACATCATTAGATGTAACTTATGTTTTAATGGGGATATGATCCAAGGATACCATTTTTGTTCTTACTATGGATGTTTTATGTTTATAATTACAATATATATTTAAAACATGCTTCTCTTCCATTGGTTATACCATGAAAAAATGCTTATAAAACCCACTTATTTTTTCATGGGTTATGCTTTGATTAAATGATAAAATGATTATGAAACCTATTTATTTTCCATAGTTTATGTTAAGTGTAAATGTTTATAAAACCCATTTATTTTCCTAGGTTCTAATATGGTGAATGTTTTATGATATTTTGGCACACATATATTTGATTTCCATTATGTGATGGGTGGTACCTATATCAATATTCAATACGTTGGGTAAAGATTGATATCTCATGAGATAAATAGGAATGGAATTGGGAGTTAACCTAATTTAGTAAGGGAGTCTATCTACTATGATAGTATTGAGAGTGACTCATGACTACTATGATGGTTTGGGGAGTGAAATCATTACACTATTATAGCCTTGTAAATGATCCTTTACTAATAAGAAAATGATATTTTATACTTATGTTTATACCACAAATCTATTTCATATTTCAATGTTATATTCTCATGGTTTATGTTCTTTGATTCCATTATGATTCATGTCTTTTTAACTACCAAGATTTATGCCATGACTCATGTTTATGATCTATCATATGCAGGGTATGGTTTTAAAATGTTATTCTCATTTCCTCATACCCTTGTGCTTGTGATATATTAATATCTCCCTTGTTTACCCTAACTGAGCATCTGATCTCGCCCTTTATTATGTTTCATTTCCTTAGGTTATGATGAAAGGTATTATGCATGATATGTAAAGAAATTTGATAGTTATAAATAATATAGTGGGAGATTATATAGCTCAATTATGGACCAACTATTTATGAGTCCAAGTTTCTAATGAAAATAGACCTCACTAGTGCATAAAATGATTTTTTACAACAGTTTTTTTTCTTTTTAATGCCGGTTAGTACACGATGTAATTGCAGGTGACATTGTAAATAATTTTTTAATGTTGGTTAACAAAAACTAACATTGTAAATAAAATAGTGTATGGTTTTTCACAATGTTTATATAATAATCTATGTGAAAAACCTACACAATTTGGGTTTTCACATCATTTATATGATAAATGGTGTAAAATACCAATTATTATTGGTTTTTCATGTCATTTATTCTATAACCAACATGAAAAGCTTGGGAATTTTGGTTTTTTATATCAGTGATAAGATAACTGATGTGAAAAACAAAGTATTATAGATTTTCATGTCAGTTATCAAATAACCGACATGAAAAAACATAATAATTTTTTATATTACTTCACTCCATGGTAGATAAGAATAGACAAGTAGAAAACTATGATAAAATAAGAATAAAAACCAGCAAAACAAACAAAAAAACATGCTTACAATTAGAAAGGTAAAGTTTGCAATATATACACAAATAAAATAAAATATAACCATGCCTGTAAAATGATTCAACCATTAAATTAGTAAGTTTCTTATTTATTAAGAACTATAAGGGATAGTATCATAAAAAAGATACAAATTAAAATTAAATCATTTAAGATGTATTTTGAATAAAATGAATGAAATATTAAGGAAACATTTATAAAGAAATCTAACTGGTGGAACTTTGTAACTATCCCAGTTCAAATTATTTCATAGATAATTCTTAAAATATAATATAAATATTCATTTACACATTATTATTAATAAAAATGTTATTTAAAAGAGTTTTTTAATTCAAAATAACATTATTAAGTAATATATCCAAATGTTAGTAATTTTAAATGAAAATTCACCATTTATTTTACATATTTGATCTTGGAACTCTTCTTTCTTATGGTCTCTCTAAATAAATTCCATTCCCTATTTGAAAATAATGTGAATAAAATAAATTTAAAAGTCATTAGAATATAAACAAGTTTTAAAAAAATAAACTTACGTGTCCAATAATTCTTAAAATTTTATTTCACTTCACCATAGATAGAGAATAGCTAGTAAAGTGTCTTCTCCCTTGGAAAAAAAACACCCAACATCCAATGGCCATATATATAAAATAAAATTTAATGTCATTTTTTATTATGTTAAGAGATATATAACACTTTTTATAATATATGTTTCATACTCTTTAAAATAAGGAAATATCCAACACTGAATAATTTATTTCTTTTCAAATCTTTTAGTAATATAAATTTTTCTTTCTGTTTCAGTCATTTTCATCGTTATATGTGAAATAAATTGCGGGTCCATAAATTCATAAACATCTGTGTTGTAATTATCCTTAAAAATTTTATAAATATACCTAATAAAAAACAAACATAATTATAAATTTTTAATAAATTAAACTAATATAAAAAAATCTAAATAAATGGAAAAATATTTCATCATGTTAATTCCTAGCAGATATATAGTTACAAGATCCATGATATAATTTTTCAAAGGATCCACAATCATTGAATTACCACCAAGAGCAGCTTCAATTGGAATCCCATAAACATCAAATAAAAAACTTGAATGTGTTGACAATCTATCAAGACTACTCGAATTTGTATCTGAAGTCATATCACTTTGTATTTTTTTTCTCTATACAGTATTTATTTACCTTAAAATTATTCCTATAAAAAAATATATAAAATTTAAAATGTTAAAACACATTTTATTGAAAAATTAAATCAAGGATAAAATATACACATACCTTTATGGTAATATGTCAATGAAGTCTAGATAAACAAACTAAAAAGTGGTTGAGACTTTTTCCAACTGTACTCACCCCATCTATAGTTAATGGTATTCCTATTTATCTATCTATAATATCCTATATAGTGAGCCTATGACGCTCTATATCTATATATTAATGATTAATGGTATCTCTAATATAATATATCATCCCATATGAAACAATATGATTTTGGGTATCATCAACATATAACTCAAAAAAACTAAGAGGTTGTTAAGGAGGGGTGTAGTAATATGATAAGAAGGAGTGGGTTTTGTAGGTAGAGGTGGAGGAGTGGGAGCTTCTATAGGGGGAGGAGGAGTGAAATCAGTAGTTTCAAACTATAATTTCATGTATTTAAACACAAATTTTACTGAAACTCTGATTCTATCCTCCATAGACACATGAATATCTTAAATATCAATTTCCAAAGATTTTATTTTTTTTATAAACATCCTCTATTGAAGAATCTTTAGAATTTTGAAATGATTTTTTCATTAATTCACCTATCGGGTATCCTTGTACATAACTCGGGTGTTCAGACATTCCCAATGTTGTAACTAAAATATCCTTCTTACCCTCAGCTATAATGACACCCTATGTGCTCTACTCCTCAAGAGAATCTTTTATGAAATATTTGAAAAAAATGATAATGAATCACAATATATAAAGAATTGGATTAACTTAAATAAATAAATAAATAAACATATTAAAATATTCTCAACTATAACCCTCATCTCTCCTAAAAGTTATTTTCCTTTTTTCTCATCTGAGCCCTCTTTTATTTTTCATGTCTAGTTTAGGGAAGGAGGGTCAGCCTTTGCAGATCCTAAAGACTTAGCTCTTAGATTTTAAACTTTTTCAGCCATTATTTTTTCTTTCAATAATGTATAACCTCATTTAGATAAATTATGATGGTATATGTTTCTATATTGGATCCCCTGATGATATCTCTTCAATTTCTATAAATTAATAATAAAGAAATTATTAATAAATCATTAATAAAATCACAGATATAAAAAAAACTTCCAAAAGGTAACATTTCACTTACCAAAAGTGTTTCTCGTCTTCTACTTTCAAAAACATTGCTTCCTTGTATCTTCATCTATAAATGGGTATATATCACATGGATTATAATATTACCTAGTCCCAAAAAATTAAATTTTATGTGAGGGTTGATTTAAAATCCATCCATATCCTAGCAACCAATGATATACATTTCTTCCTGACTCCTCCAATATCAGGTATATCATATTTCATATGATAAGAATAAGGAAAACATATATTACTATAAACATTTCAAGATATGTAAAATAATAAAAAACAATATTACAAAAATAGTCTCCCATAAGTGATATATTGTCAATTTTTCAACACTTCTCTAATCATCAATCAAAATACTAAATTTTTTTTATCTTGAACTGCTATAAAAGTATTGAATTATTTTGAAATTGGAACTATTAGAGTATCATTATCATCAAATTCTATTGGTATCCTATGGTCCTGGATATGGATAACTAAAAATTTTGGTAAACATGTGCTTCCACATTTACCAACTATCGAACTCTTCTTTGGACCCATGGAAGGAGATGTCTCATGTCAAGAAGGATGAGGCTCATCAATAGGATCTTGTGTCTATTTTTCCCCTAAGGTATGAGTACTATCATATCTAGAAGTATGTGGTGGATTATTTGATTGATCTATCATAGTTCTACAACTCAAAGCAATAAACAATCAGTACACAAATATACAAATCCAACTATTACATACTAATGTAAATAAAAAGTGAAAAATTACAAAACAAAAAAGTAAACTAAACTAAAATTAACACATTTTTATTTATATTTTTTATAATAAAATAAAATACTAAAAACATTAATGATATTTGAAATGACACATAAACTAATGAAAAAAAACCAAAAATGTCATGTGAATAATGAAAATGATCCAACCTACTAAATATTTTTTACACCAAAAAAGAATATTTTTTTAATATACTCTTATAAAATATTTTTTATTTAACATATTAGATTTAAAATAAAAAAATTTAAAAAATAATTCAATAATAGATAAGTTATATAATGGTAAACTTGGTAAACTAAACAAAACTAAACTAATATAAACAAAAAAATTAACTTATTTGTTTTAATATTTGTTTTAATAAAGAAAATAAGATTAAAATATCTAACATTTTATGAATTTTAAAAAATTAAATGATAGATAAACATATATTACCTAAAATATTAGGAATTTACTAAAGGATTGTTTTCACAAATTAATTTTTCATGATCATTTCATATGGAAAAAAAAATTTCTATGACATGTGCATCAATATTATATGTTAATATTTATATAGAAGTAGGTATCTCACATAAATATACATCTTCACCATGTTTATCATCACCAATATACTATTTTTCCTTTTAAAATAACAGACAAATTCATATCATTTTAATTTAATAACATGGAGATTTGCATGTGTTTCCATTATAAAGGGATCAACTATGTCTTCCAATCTATTCAAATTAACTAGTTTCATTCCTAATTCATCGTGTCTAACATTTTTTTTACTGATAAACATTTTTTAGTTAAATACTATAACTTGAAATTTAATGTAATCAACCTCCCATATTTCTTAAATGACTCTATAATATACACATGAGGTGGATATTGGGTTTTTTCCTCGGAATTTGAAAAATGCATTGGTTTTTTGAACACTAATACACTACTATTCTGAACTGCACTTATTTTGTCCTGATATTTCATATGAAATGTATATCCATTAATTTTATACCCATACCATGTTATAAAATTTAAACTTAGACTTCCCACTAACCATCTCAATGTTTCTTAAGCATATGATCCACCAATCATGGTCTCTTTAAACCATGAAAAAATAGTTTTGTTATGCTCATTCAAAATCCACATATCTTTATTCTTTGGATAACATTATATCAAGACATTAATAATCAATGTTAAATGTGGATAAGAATCATCTATGTTATTCAATATGTATAAATGTACCTTCTTTATCTGTTCACCTGTCAATGATTTGACTTTAAAGCCATAGATCCTCTTTCCCCCATAATTAACTCATTCATGTCGAGATATAGGTAAACCATTGTGCTCCACTACAGAAAATAATCTTGTACAAAATTTAGAGACCACCTCATAAATATACTTCTCAATAATGGAGGCGTCAGTTCGATATGGATTCTTAACATACCCCTTTAATATCCTTATATACCTTTCAAAAGGATACAACCAATGTAGATATACAGATTTGAAGAGATTTATTTCTCACACCAAATGAACCATTAAATTCACCATGATATCAAAAAAATATGGAGAAAAATACATTTCCTATTGAAAGGGTATGAAAACTAATTTTTTCTCCAAATTGTTCAAATAATTCAGATCAATCACCTTATTATAAATTGAATTGAAAAATAACACACCTTCATGATAGTTATTCTAACACAGGTGTTCTATATTCCACACAATGAAACTAGTAGGAGTTGTTGTATCATGATGTGAAAATCATGAGATTTCATACCTATCAACTTTAAATCCTTACAAGAAACATAATTTTATACATTTTAAGAATAATATTGCATCACTTTGATATTACAAAGACACTAAAAAAATCTAATGTTTTCCCTCTTGGATAATGTATAAAAAGTTGGGGGTAGGAATGTTCCCCTTCCCTTAGGAGTGGGTGATAACTCTAAGATTATTCTCATTGATAGTAAGTCCAATCTTGTATTCAACCCATATTTAGTATTTCCTTTAATATCTAATAATGTTCCAATAAAGCTGTCAAAGATATTCTTCTCCATGTGCATGACATAAATATTGTGTTTGACCTCATGATATCTCCAATATGGTAGCTCAGAAAATATTGACCATTTCTTCTAAGTATTTCTATCATTGCGTAATTTATGTGTCTTTCTGAATGTCACATAGATTTTTTTCAACATCTCAAAATACTAATTAGTGGATAAAGGTTTTTAGAGAAATATAAAATTCTTATGAGTTATTTAATTCCTTTTTAAATATTCTATAAGTGTGATCCATAGACAAAAAAAAGTATGACCCATGTATATTGTTTTTTTACCATGATAAATTTGATAATATGGAGTCTATTGTTTACAAATTTGAAAATATTTAAACCCCTTAACACTATATCCATACAAATTTCCATATACTAGGAAGTAATTTATAGTGAACATATTCATTGAATATAGTTAAAAATATTAAATTTCATAAGAATCATACACCCTAATACCTTCCTCTCATAAATTTTTCATATCATAAATTAATGGTGACAAGGAAAACCTCAATATCATTTTTAGGCTATTTTGGTCCATATATCATTAAACTCAACATGAAATATTTTCACTTTATACAAAATTTAGGAGATAAGTTGTAAATTTCTAATAAAACAGCCCATGAACTATGTGTTCTACTAAGTATTTGATATGGATTCATTCCATCCATGCATAGTCCAATTCTAAGATTTCCAACTTCATTTCAGA
Organism: Viscum album; assembly: GCA_963277665.1. Taxonomy (NCBI): domain Eukaryota; kingdom Viridiplantae; phylum Streptophyta; class Magnoliopsida; order Santalales; family Viscaceae; genus Viscum; species Viscum album. The sequence continues at coordinate 2,115,089,687 of OY728161.1, read as the reverse complement.
ATATAGGAAATTGTTGATCAATTTTTTCCCATTGTGGACAATCAGTTGGATGTTGTAATTTTTCATCACATATATTCTCATTTTCATGTCATCTTAACCTTTTTTCATCATTTGAATTTGAAAATAAACATTTCAAATTAGGAATTATAGAAAAATAACAAAATTCCTTGATATGGGTATGTGTAATTTCTAAATCATCATGTTACTTTTCTTTCAACTTATAGCATGACATCCATATTTAGGACACCATGACAGAAATTCGTATTCTTTCCTATATAGCACACATTTATTTGGGAAGGTATATTTTTTTACCCTAATACCATTGGGCATATTATTTTCTTCTCTTTATATTGTGAATATGTAAGATCATTATCTTTAGGAATAATATATTTCAACAATTATAGCAACTCAGTAAAACTCTTTTCACTCCATCCATGTTTCACTTTCAAGTTAATCAATATTAACACCATAGATAAAACCATAAATTCTATACATCCCATATACAATTGTTTTTCAAAATAACCATATAGAAAATCAATTTTTGGTTCATTCTAAATTGTATCTACTTCAATATAATAAATCATTTCTTCAAAACGATTAGAGTTTTCATCTTGAAAATCATCATCATCAATAAATCTGAAATTTTTCCTAGTTTCACCATGCCAAAACTGAGGAATGTAACTCAGATTAAAACCATGAAAAATTAAATGATCTTTAATCTCTATACTTCTCAACTTCTTCATATTTAAACACTTTAAGTATGGATATAAAAACATGTCATTGTTTAGAACATTTTTTTAGTAAATTAAAAAAAATCATCAACACCTTCCTCATATTCATCAATTATTTGAAGTGTCATAATATAACTTTGACTCATTATTATCTATAACAAATATCAAAAATAACTATATTATTGAATGAATATAGTGGTGATAAAGTAAGAATAAATCATTCAAGTCAAACCATGTTTCAATTTATATCAAAGATTTCATAATATTGAAGTAACAAAACATTGAAATTTTTAAAAAAATATGTGTATTTAAAAAGAATAATTATAAATTCTATGTAATAATGGAATAAAAGTTTAAATATAATTGGTAAATAATAAAAATAAATGAATGTAATTAATTTTACAAAAGAAATTATAGTTAGGAAATTCTCTCATTTTTCATTTTCTTCTGAATGAAATTAGATGAAACTTGAAATTTAATATTATTGAACAAAATCCAAATCAAGTACATATTTTCAATTTTTATTTAAATTTTTATCATTTATTTTATTTTTTTACTTTTTTTGCAAGAAAAAAAATATTTTAAGGAAATTTATTTCAAACTATAATATAATCATATAGTATATTTCAAACTACACAATGATGAATTTATAATAAAGTACATATATATAAAGAATTAATATTATATATTATTTATGCCTAGTGTACTATTCAAATTGTGCAAAGCATATTATGTACTGTGTATTCTTTGAAAACATGTTTTATTTTAATGTATCACACTAATAACCCATATTTTAAATATTTCAGTTTGATTTATTTGATGCAATAAAAATATAAATTTATGGGGAGATAAATGCTTTCAGTTTGAATACCATGTGATGCATGTGTAATTCCATGAAAATGTAACATAGAAAAACTCTACCTATGTAGTGGGATAATACTCTAAATTTAAAAAATAATGTAACCGAAAGTATGATTGGGGATAAAGTATTATTGGGGATAAATTATGACTGGGGATAGGTAGTGCATCAATATATATTATCATTTTTACCAAATGAGTTAATTAGTCCAAATAGAGTCAAAACCTAATATATATCTATCATAATATAATAAATATAGGTAAAGTAACCAATTGACGGTTCCTATTGTTTATTCACTAATAATGTCAACATTATATTGATAGTAACTCATAATATGAATACTAAATATTTAATATCTGATTTTTCAAGATAAGAATATACTCATATTTCATGAAAAGTATTGATATGCATATAAACTGCTTATAGGATATGGTATATTGGACTGTATAAAAATATAAATATATGCATACATTACATTCTAAGATTACAAAGTCACTAATAAATCCATACCTCAAATTGAAATTTATCCATATACTTGGAAGTGTATTTATAAATAATGAATGATTCATAAACATCATCCAAATAAGTAACATTTAGATATTATATGTAGAAATTTAAGATGAGATTGTTGACACTACTTGAGAAAGGAACCCAAAAGATCAAAAAACTTTGGATATTTCAAATCCCAAAGAAAGATTCAAAGAGTACAAGGAAAAAATCAACAAATAATCCCAAGCTCTACGCGATGTAGTAGCATCCAGGAGCTTCGCGACCGAGCTACGTGGCTCAGCTTTGCGACAGAGCTACGCGGCTAGGCTACGCACGAGAAGATTTTTGATTTCTCTATGCGGAGCACCTTCACGGCACACCTGCGTAAAATACCTGCGTGGGAAAAAGTTTCTTCAACCAGGCCCATCCATACCTATAAATAGAGCCTTTAGGCTCCCTATTTCCGGACTAAAAAAAATTGAAAGACTTTCTGAAGCTCCCATTACGTAGCTATTTCACCTAGATCTCTCAAATTGTCTCAGGTAGTTCTCTAAACTACAAAAGAAGGGATAATTAAAAGGGATAGGAATGTTTTGAAGTTATTCCCATTATTCAGTCCTCATCCATACCTATGCGGTGTATCTGCACGCCAGAACTACACGGTATATCTGCGATCCACACCTGCATGATAGGGCAACATGGGGTACCTACGCGGAAAACTTGCGTGAAGTACCTACGTGACTATCTAAAGTACCCTTATTTAAAGCCATCCATGGCAGGGTATCTTCTTCCTTGGTTCCCTTATCTGAATGGGGGTAAGTTGAATCCTCTACCAAAACTTCCTGACTTCTCAAACCTTTGGATAAGGCACATCAGCATGTCTTCAATTTGTGTTTGTATTTCCGAAGTCAGAGGTTTCCCACATTCGTTTCACAATGGGGTTAAAATTCATGGGATGTTTGTGGGTTTTTATATCCATAGTCACATGGAATTTTCTCCCATAAACAGTGTTGGGAAGTTCTCGGTTTGGAGGATGGTTGGCTACCGGCCTCTCCCTTTTCAAAGAGGTGACCCGGGACCTCAGGTCTCTGGTAGGGAAGGTACACTTCGCACTTCCCATTCTGCGCAAGTATAGGAGAAGTCTCCCTCCCCTACCAGAACCAATTTTAGGGCATCCATCTCGATATAATCCCCTCACCTTCACCACTTCTTCCTTACATTGGACCCTTGTCCAATGTAAATAGAATTGAGGGAAGGCTCATCACCAAGCCCTCTTCCATGGTCGACGCGCCCTCTTCCATCAGCATGGAGGAAAAATTTGGAAGTGTGAAGTTTCATTGTTGAATCTTTCATATCCTCTTATTTCTCACACTGATCATGACTCACGTGGGCTTAGAGATACGTGATGGTTGCAACATATGCACAAACACTCAACCAATGAACTACGAGAACTCTGATTCCTATTCAAGCCAGGATACGTAGGAAGCCCTTTCAGGGCCAGAGCTCATCCAACCCTAATTCCCCCAATTTAGGCATCCCCCTTAGGAAATAAGCCCCAAATTCAATCCTCAAATCATTAAGGCATCATTTTTCAGGAAGTAAGCCCAAACTCATCTTTCTCAGATGACTATACTCTCCTATGAGATTCATTGAACAACATAGGATTTGATTCCCATTAATATTGGATATGTAGGAAGCCTCCTTGAGGTTCAAACCCAACACTTCAAATCAACCCTGTTCTCTTTGATCCATATTCCCAATAGGGTCTGATCCTACTTGGAAACTCATATCCTTTCCAAATTCCTTGGGCTGCTTTAGCATAAGTCCCACACTAAGTTTTCAACTAAGCACCTTCCACTTAGAGGTACTTATCACATGACCTTAAAAGGTATGATTTGTCTGATTAAGCAGAACCAAACTACAAGGGTTCTAATTCCTTTCACAAGGATACATAGGTAGCTCATTTTATGAGCATGATCTCAAGATTAAAACAAATCTTTATCTACCTGGATGAAAATAAATTCCAGAGTGCCCCACTGAGTGGCTTAAAAACCAGTATCATCATAACAATGATTAAAAGAATCTCTAATTGGTATATTAGAGGATACCATTAATGGAAAAAAACTCGAATACATACAGATGTTTCTGTTGATGAAGAACCTTGAATGCACACTGATGATTCTAAATTTTACACATGTTAATAAGTGATTGTAAATTCCAAAGGATACTTATGATATACTTGGTGAATTAATAAGGATTCATGAAAATATTTTAATTTTACAAAGAGGGTCCTGGAGTAGAAAACAATTCCCCCCAAAAGGGTGTGATGAGTCTGACATCCCATCCTCTCGACCAATGCACATTCTTAAGTATCGTAAAGTTAAAAACTTAAGGAATGCCTGCCTTTGGAAAGAAGGTCCTCTTTGGATAAAGAACTATTGGAAGTTTCTTATTCCATGAATAAATCCAATGTAAACCACCTAGAAATAGTGATTCTTAAATATAGAACACACGTTTCAAGGAACTACGAAACAAAAATGGTAAACCCGACGTGAATCCTTAACCAAGTTAATAATGTTACCCACATGTTAGACCCCTATCAATTGATAAAGGAAGGCCAGACAAAGGAATTAATCATGCATGTATCCATATGAAAAGATGTTTTTTTAATAAAGTTTTTCATTGTTCTCAGTTTTCCACAGAACTCCCTTCAAACCAAAGAATGGCTTTATCCAAGACAACATATGTGAACTTCCTGACTGCTGCTCAAGTTGGATCTTCATCCATGGGAAGGACTTTATCACCAACCTAGAATCTTCAACGCTGGGTCTCTAATGTGCTGATAAAGGAATATCGCCAGAATGGTACAATCCCAACTTTAGAGGCTTCTTGACAGGCCCTCCATGTCAACAATAATCCTCGATCATCTGGCCAACAACGACTAATGATCAAGAATCAAATGGTTCCAACCACCGTCTCCAACCATTTTGGGTCTTTATCCCCAGAATACAATAATAAATCTCTCCTATACTACAGGTAGGTGGATCAAGAGGTCACTAAAGGCCTCAATTAAATAATACAGGAGTCCTTCCTGAGGACTCCCACCAGCAATCACTACCAGAATCATGTGGTAGTATATCCGCAACATGATGGGGGTGTTGCCTCTAGACGTTTGGCCCAGGTCTCTCAGACCCAGGCATGCAAGATGAACTTAAAAGGACAACGTCTGGTTAACAGGAAGTAGGTTCTCACATCTACCTCCATTGGAGAAGTCCATCGATCAAACTTGATGGAAAACAATGAGTGGGCACATACTCCTGTTCGTCCTAATTTTGTTGCTCAGCTGTCTCGTCTGACAGCAACCCACCAATCCCACTAGATAAACCTGGTGGATTACTGTGAACAGGCACATACACCTATTTAAAAGTTATCATCCAGCCAGCAGGCTCGTCTGACTATATTTAAAGAGACCCGCCAATCTAATATGGTGGCAACTGGTGAACAGGAACATACACCTGTTTACAATCACCAATTCTGTCAGCAGTTTCATCTACTAGTATTGAAGGAAACCCATCAACCATACTAGATAGAGAATATCCAGTAGGCGCATACACCTTCCAATGTTCATCAATCCTACCAACAGTCTTGTTTGGTAGCTCTCAGAGAAGTCAGTCGGAAAGCTTCGATGACAAATTTGGGGCAGACCCAACTCTCTACCCTATGCATGAATACTGTCAATATCCATTGATAGGAAAAGGAGGAAAGGAGAAGGCACATACACCTAATCCAGATACAGAATGGATGTATATTCCCATTCTGGCTGCTGAAGTCACTAAACACATCTTATCAATGGTGAAAGGGAAGACTCATATCCCTGCCCATATTCTAGAAGCATGTCATGATATTTTAACAATGAATTCAGAAATATCAGGGGAACAGACATATAAATTTGTCCCCACACATGGGATGACACATTGGAATTCCATACCAGAGAAGATACACACCTCTGTTCTTGTCCAGGAGGTTCAAGGGGCATACTCCCCCATATCATACGGACAACAAGATCGGGAACATACACCCTTTCCAATTAGAGGTAACTGTTCTATTCCGATAACTAATCTAAGGCAGGCACATATAATTTCCCATGATAACCACTTTTCCTAGGAAGTGGCCCCAACTAAGTATAAGAGAACATCCAAGAAGAAATCTCACCAAATACCATTGGAAAATCAAGAGTCAAGATGTAATTTATATCCTCTTAATGTTGGAGTTCTTGAATCCCTCAGACATTTATCTGTTACTGCTCAAGATCCAACCCTCTCATTACCAAATTTTGGGAGTGGTAATTGTAATTCTGAATTTTTTCACCGGACACTTCATCATGAAGGCTTGCTTCATGAAAATTCGGTCAATCCAGAGTATCTATCTTTGGATGAGAGCCATGGAAACCCTCCGTGTGGCCAGAAGACCAAGGAGCAAGAATATTTATCCCTTGTTGTAATCCATCACGGTGATCCTCCCCATAATGGCATTCCCTAATAAAGTCCTCTCTGTAGTAGTATTTCGCATTGTCAAAACAATTCTATAATTGACAATGTAAATACAAGAAATCCCTCCTATCTCGAGGCACATGCAAACACAAGTCCAGTCATGTTTGATGTCTTGTCATTTAGGGGTGAAACACTTTCTCAATAAGAAGACATATTAAGGGACTGGTCCGAACCTCCCTTGGGTCATTTATCCTCTAACGCAGATCATTCACTTTGGTCAGAACAAGTGTAGAAACCTCTAGTAGAAGATGATGAAGACATGTTGAACATGAGGAAACAATTAGCTAAAGGAGAAATACCAGTCATGTTCGAGCCTTCAGCAAATTCTCAGTTTGATATTCCAGAATTGAAGACAAAAGATTATATTCATGACATTCGTCTCAACTTATGGAAAACTATTCGTCATTTAAAAACTAAAGTATTACCATAATATAAATATCAAAATAATATAAAGGTAATATAAGGATTACAGTGTAAAATTGACTTGGCATCTCTTTCAGTTTCCCAACATCCAAGGGTTGAAAAACAATAGAGACCCCTTCAGCACGCATGTCTCAAAGTTCTGAAGAGGCTACACTAATTAATTTCTGATTCCCCGTCTAATGTTCGCATTAGAGGATGGGGTGCATATGGAGCATTTCATTCCACTGCACTCCAAAATTAGCAAAATTCGCCAAAAGTGGTCTCATGCAATGTTATTGTCCATGACCGGACGTAGTAAATGGGTTTTGTGTGTAATCAAATGTACGCTCAAGAACAGGCCTCAACCAGTTCTCATCAGAATCAAGCCCAAAGAAAAGGAATTGTTGAACTACTTCTGCATCAAGCCTCTGAGAATCTTGAGCAGGTGTCCTGTTTAGAGGATGTTAGGCATTAGAGGATGCAAATATCGAAAATAGCATAGCGATCTTCTGAAATAAGTGATTTAAGTAATTGCTGGATGATGCACCCAGATAATGTCTGAAACAAAATCCAAAAAATCATTAGAGAAGATACACGAATTTCAGCTGTAGAAGTTCAAGAATCGCCCCATCTTTCCAGGATGGGGGATCATTTAATGCAACATTAAAATTCATTAAAATAATGTTCAAAGATTTGAAGAATAAGAACCGAATCAACCCCAACCTGTAAAGCTAGGGGCTATTTCGCACCGACAATTCCCTCCTCAAGGGAAGTCAGTTTTCTCTCGATTAGGGAAGAAGCCACAAGGAAAACATACAGTTAAACTATCCAATGATTCCCTTCATGTTACTATCTGCCAAATAGTTCTAGGTGATTATTCATATAGGAGAATAGAGTTTCATGAACGACAAAAAGGGAGATGATCTACCAGAAACACTGACAGAATTCCATTAATGTGTTATGAATCAGTGAATGATATCAATACCATTGCATAAGATCCCCCAAGAAAATAAGTCTAGTTTAGGGGAATCAGAAGATGAAGTTCTTTTCCACAATGCGGTACACAACGAGGAAAATGAAGAAGGTGTGCGTACCTAAAATCAAAGGCTTACCCAAAATCTAGGTATGCTTTCAAATAAACAACTCCCCCCTCTCTGAAAGGCATCCAACAAGGGGAAAGGAAAAATTCATGTTGCATCTCACTTTTTCACTAGAGAAGGTCAATCTCTTTCACTTGAAGAGAAACTTGCCTAGAAAGAAGAGGAAATGAAGGAGTTTAAAAGGCTCTATAACACCCCAAGCTTCCATGGTACGCTTCCCTTTCAATAATACAGTAGCGTGTGTTGTACGCAACTTCGAGTTCTAACACACACACCACAACTAATCAAACTAACCGCTATGAATAGTAATACCCACTTTTTGAAATTTTATAAATTTTATCTTTCAAAATGGACTTCATTTTTTGATTCGGAATATCGAAATTATCCTAGGGTGAAATTTTTGTATTTTTCTGAAAACTTTCAATTTTTGATGAATAGTGAAAAAACACTGAGTTATAGTTTAAAACCAACTTTTTATTTAAATAATTATTTATTTTATTTAAATTTAATTAAGGTCAAAATAGATACATAATACCTATATATGTTCAATGTAATTCATTGGAGTTAGTTCAGAATAATTTTAGATATATAAAAATTTTATTGAACTGTTCACCGTCTTTTACTCACCTCCTAGGAGAATTTGCAAATTCACATAAAACTTAATTTTACCACTTCTGTGAGTGGAATTTTGAAAATCTAAGAGACATGGTGAACATCAAGTAGTAAAATTTGGTTCAATGAGATGAAAATAATTTTTGGTGAATAGTAACTTTTTACTTTTATTTACCACGGTTAAAAGTAAATAGGGTAATTAAGGGTAAAAATGATATTAATATTACCCTAATACATGTCCTAATTATATTGAACAAGTGTATATCGAACAAAAACAACCTTAGGAATAAAATATTATCATTTAGGTCCACTTCGATTAGATTAGGACATTTATTATTATTTAATTCAAAGAAGAGTTAAAAGAGTTAAAATCAAAGTTTACTTACTAAAACATTTTTAATATAGAGTTATACAAAACATAAATTCGACTGTAAATATTAATTATAAATATAAAAATATTTCCTACATAATGGTATTTTATTTATAATTTTTATACATTAAATAATTTAATTTATTTATGACACAATGGTAATGCAGTAATTACCTAATTAATAAAATATTAAAATAATTGATATTATAAATATCAAAATAAATGTAATTTGAGACTTTTTATGAATTCCACTAATTTTCTAGGTTAATATGACATATTATTATTGGTTATATAAATTGTTTTCGAAGTAATAATGCTGTTATGAAATTATCAAAAACAAAATACCCAATAGTGTCAAAATTGACATAAAAGAGTTTTTAAAACCAATATTATATTATTAATTGATATTAAATTCTTAAAAATCTAAGTTTAGGACAAGAGACTTATATCATGATAGGTGTATCATTAATGGACCACTTGGGGTTCTCTTGGATGTATATAGTAAGTTTATTAACTATATAATATAAAAATACAAAGTGACATGGTAAGTGTCAAACTAATTAACTTAGAGTTAAATCTAAAACATAAGGTTAATATAATGACCCAAACCTGTCTAAATTCTATTTTTTGAGTGGTTTTCGACCCATCCCCACCTTAACCTTTAAATAATACACTTTGGATCCATTATAAACCTAATATGAATTTATTATAAAATAATATTTATAGTTTTTCCAAAGGTGCCCCTCACCCCTCTTATAAAAGGGCACTCCCCCTTCTCACTAATTCACACATTAAAATCCTCTTGGCTCGGTCAACCCCTGCCCAAATACTCTCTAAACTTCCCTCACTACAACCTAGATTCCTTAGTTTGATCATAAAGCCAACCTAAGGAGCCTTTTTGATCAAATCAAAAGGAAGAACCCGAAGAAGAGGTAATTTTTTCACCACCCTTTTTCAAATTCATTTCTTCTTCAACTTCTTCTTTCTTTGTTATTACCATTCTAAAATAATAAATATAGTATCTCCTATATACTGTGATATTATTATAAATATGGTACAACCATATTCAGTATTCTATCCATCCTTTGAATGACATGTCATCATATGTGCGTACGTATGGCTTACCGTCTCCACGTCGTGGTGTAATTGTTATTCAATATATTATTATTTGGATTGGTATAATAATGATGTATAATTCCTGTAAATAAAAAATATAACATGATAATTATTCTTTATATATGATATACCATCCAATTATATATTATTTTAATATCAAAAGAATGATATTGTATCTCGTGCGTACGTACGGACTACCGTCTCCATGAATGCGATGAGATTAATTCCCCTTCGTATCCATTCAAGTCTAATTCTCATTTTATGATTAAAAATAATGTTCAAGGAATTTATATCATTCTAGATATGAATAAAATACAACCTATCCATAACAAACATGCCTTATGTAACAAAACATATAAAAGAAAACGATTAAGTTAACACCTGAAACGACGATAATACTAAAATATTATTAACAAAGTATTAATAGAAGATCATATATGATATCATAATTATGTATATGGTTCTTGTATAACTTAATAACAATGTTTTAACTATTATATAGGAGGTTAACATACCATTTACTAAGGAAAAGTACAAGGTAAGGGTTATTTCACAATCTCTTCATTATCCGAGGTTGTTTATACGTAATTATCTACTGGGACCTCTTTATCATCCACATCCATGTTTCTTAAAAATATATTTCAAATCATTATTACTATTTTAAATAATATGTTATAAAGTCATTTATACCATTTTTGACCTTTTATAAGAAGTTTATAAAGGAATATTTCTATCATTTTCCAAACAAGGTCTTTTTTAACCTTTTCGACAGAATTAAGGTAAGAATGTCTTTTTTTAACTTATACAGCGGGTGTGGATATTTTTAGTCTTTATAAAATTGTCGAAGCTTCCCTTACAAGATTATAAGAATATTTTCAAAGTAAATTTTTTATTTTATAATTATGTGACTTTTAAATGATTTCAAAAAAAAGAGATATTTCTCTCAAATAGTTTTGATTTCATCTATGTCAACATCCTTTGATGGATTTTAAGATTATTTAAAGTTTATTTATTTTGATACAAAACTTCCATATATTATTAAAGGTTTTGTGATATGTTTGACTGTGGATGTGTTATTTTTATACCATTCATGGTTTATGGAGAAATTATTGACATTTCGTATGCTAGTTTTAATATGAATGCTTATGTTATGTTTAAAACTATTCATATGAGGAATAAATTGGACTTAATAAGTGACGGGTGGAGTCCGTTATAGCTCCTCGATGCATTGGTAGGTCTCATGAGACAAACTAGTGTCTTTCCACGAGGCCTTGAAAAAATCTTATTTGTAGTCTTGGCACGAGGCCTTGGCTGCATGGTTATGATAGTCTGGAATTATGCATTCCATAATTATGAAAGTGGTTATTGATATTACATGTGATTATTCGACTAGTAGAATATCCATGTGAATAAGTAAATGGAATTATTTCATTTTATCTTTTCCATATTATGCTGAATTTCAAGTTTAAAAGGCTTTTGTTTGAGTTATACATTGCCTTAAATGTTTATGCTTATTTATGAAAGTTTCCGCTATATTGTTATCCTTACTGAGCATCTGAGCTCACCCCTTTAAATGTTTTATTTTTTCCAGGATGTGAAGAAGTAATTTATGAATGACCTACAGGGATAGTATGAGGGGATATGAAGACAAGATGTAGTTGTAGTATTTTTCACTTTATGATGTAATGTAAACTTTATGAATATATCTAGTGTTTCCAAGGCTACTAAACTAATCGGTCTTTCGAGACTTGATCTTTCTTGTGATCATGCCAATGTTATGAAATAATGCACCGACTCTAGGTAACTGGGGTGGGGGCGTTATAGTTGGTATCAGAGAGAGGTTTAGAACAAACCTTGGAAGCTAGATTTAGATAAACTTTGATTAGAGAATATAGACCTAAGATGGACTTTGAGGATTAGTATAGAAGAACTTCCTAGAATTTTGGTATTGTAGAGATTTTGTGAGTTTTCCGAGCAATACATCCCTGTCTGGATACGAGCAGGTAGAGGCAGCTCTGGCATAGATGTACCTAGGGGTAAAACCCAAAAACACAACTTTGAGCTAGACTCGAACGGGAACTGGTGCACGACAATGGGCCTTGCTTCACTCTTGGTTATGACACTCCCGGGGGATATTCTTAGGATAACTCTCATTTTCTTTAAAAATCATTATGAAGAGTTTATAAGTATATACTTCCTCAAAGAAAATATTTTTATGATTATGGATTATATCCATAAATAGTTCAATTTATGTTAAGTGTTTTATAAGTATGGAATTATGTATTTTGATTCATAAACTAATCTATTTTATGCCATTGTTTAGAAATGGTGTCTAGTGGAAGATATGGAAACTGTATCAATGCACGTAATCCATGTAGGGATTTCCCTCCTACTCAAGATAATTATAGTGGAGATGGTGATGCAACTAGTGCTGATCAACTTATCACCATACTGGGACAACTCACTCAAGTTATGAATAATAACCTTACCCGTATGGAGCACCCTGATCCACAGCATGGAGGATCAATGTTAGATCGATTCATGAGGCAGCAACCACCAACATTCAATGGGAGTACAAATCCATTAGTATCTGAGCAATGGATAAGTTCCCTAGAGAAAATATTTTAGTCTTTGGGGAGTAGTGAAAGGGAAAAAGTTGTCATGGTGGTTTATCGCCTCACTAGAGATGCTGATCAATGGTGGTAATTGATTCAAGACATGAAAGAAGACGATGAAGTATCAAATATGAAATGGAGGGAGTTCAAAGATCTGTTTTTAGAAAAATACTTTCCTCGCGACCATCGAGTAGATATGGAAAGGCAATTTCTGAGTCTGAGACAAAAGGAGGATGAGAATGTCACAAAGTTTGAGGCTAACTTTACAAGGTTAGCAAGGTATGCTAGAGATTATATACATAACCCAAGAAGTAAGATTGATTGTTTCTTTGATGGGTTAAAACCATTTCTCCGTCGATCATTAGTCTCACAATCCTTCTCATCGTACGAAGACATTGTCTCATGTGCTATCAAGACAGAAAAGGAATTCTCTAAGTCTTATGACTTTAAAGAAAAGCAAGAGAAGAAGAGATCTGCTGATCAATTTGGGAATGGAAATAAGGGGAATAAGGGAAAGGTTGAATATCCATCCTGTGGTAAATGTGGGAAGAAACACCCCGATACTTGCTTAAAATGAATGGTAGTCTGTTACAAGTGTGGTGAAAAAGGCCACCAAGCTCGTGATTGCAAGGGGAAGAAGGAAGCTACTGATATCCAATGCTACAATTGCAGGGAGATGGGACATTATGAAAATGAATGTACTAAGCGTCAGGGGAACTTACCTCAAAAAAGTCCAAGGGATCAAGGCCAATCTTATGTTATCACTACTGTTGAGGTAGAAGCTCTGAAAGACGTGGTGGAAAGTAATTTAATGGTTTCATCAAGTTTAGCGAATGCATTATTTGATTCTGGATCATCTCGTTGCTTCATATCTTCCCAGTTTTCTAAGAAAATTAGATATTTCTAATTTTATTTAACAAAGGAGTTTTCAGTTAAAACTCCTAAGGTAAGTATCATTGCAACAAAGTTTTGTGAATCATTCCCCATTAAAGCACATAAATGTTCTTTATTCGCTGATCTCATCGTCATACCTATGGTTGAGTTTGATATAATCCTCGGTATGGATTGGCTTTTGTACCACGATGCAAAAAATTATTGTAAGAAGAAGGAGGTTACTATTTTTTATGATGATAATAAGGAACACCTTATCTTTAGAGCGGAATCATCACCACCTAATTATTATCTGGATCTACCCCCAGTAGCTCAACTAAATTAAATTATTAGGGAGGAAGAGAATGAAATGACTGTGGGTGAGGAAAGGAATGTTCAAATAGAGGATGTACCTATTGTTAAAGAATATGTAGATGTGTTTCCGGAAGATTTACCTGGACATCCTCCAGAATGAGAAGTTGAGTTTTCCATTGATTTAATTCCTGGATCAAGGCCTATATCGAAGACCCCTTATAGAATGGCCACTGTGGAATTAGTTGAACTAAAGAAACAACTAGAGGAATTGAGTGATAAGGTATTTATTCGACCTAGTGTTTCTCAATGGGGAGCCCCTGCCCTTTTTGTTAAGAAGAAAGATGGATCTATGAGGTTATGCATCGACTACAGGGAAATCAATGCTATAACAATAAAGAACAAGTATCCCCTACCTCGCATTGATGATTTATTTGACCAACTGCATGGAGCTCAATACTTTTCAAAGATTGACCTTCGGTCTGGATACCATCAGTTGTGTGTGAATAAGGAAGACATTCCAAAGACAGAATTTCGAACCAGGTACGGGCATTACGAGTTTACATTAATGCCTATTGGGCTGACTAATGCGCCCTCTGTATTCATGGATCTAATTAATAGAGTTATCAAGGAATATCTAGATGAATTTTTGGTGTTATTTATTGATGATATCTTATTATACTCCAAAATCTATGAAGATCATGAAAATCACTTGTGCATTATCCTAAAGACTCTGAGAAGACATGAATTATATGGGAAGTTTAGCAAGTGTGAATTCTGGCTTTAGGAGATTTCTTTTCTTGGCCATATTATCTTCAAAGATGGAATCTCTGTTGATCCTTCTAAGACTAAAGCAATCCAAGAATGGCCAGCACCTACGGGTATAACTGAGGTACGTAGTTTTATTGGTTTAGCTGGTTATTATCGACGTTTCGTCCAGAATTTTTCCCGATTAGCTAACCCATTAACAAAACTCACACGTAAAGGGGTTAAATTTTTTTGGACAAAAGAGTTTGAAGAATGTTTCGAAGAACTGAGGAGAATATTATTCAATGCTCCAATATTGACTCTACCATCTGGGAATGATGGGTTCATTATTTATAGTGATGCATGGAAGAAAGGACTTGGTTGTGTCCTTATGCAGAATGATAGGGTTATTGCCTATGCATCACGACAGCTAAAAATTCATGAAAAAACTATCCTAATCATGATCTCGAGTTATCAGCTATGATCTTTACTTTGAAGATATGGAGGAACTACCTCTATGGTGAAAAATGTGAGATTTATACTGATCATAAGAGTTTGAAGTATATTTTATCACAAAAAGAACTCAACATGAGGCAAAGGAGATGGCTTGAATTACTCAAGTATTATGATTGCACGATACACTACCACCCAGGGAAGGTAAATAAGGTGGCAGGTGCCTTGAGCAGAAAAGATCATGGAGTTTTGAACATGATGATAATTAAAATGGATCCTATTTTCATGGATCTAGTGAAGATAGACATGGGAATAACCATGGAAGGTGAAACATCAATTCTTTTTCAAATGGTTTCCAAACCATCTTTACTAGAAAGGATTAAGAGTTCTCATACTGATGATGAAGAATTTCAAAATAAGATTAAAGCTGTGAATGATGGGAGATTGAGAGACTTTGTGTTTGAAGATGGAATTTTGAAATTTGGGAAGAGGCTTTGTGTTCCCGATATACCTGATCTAAAAATGGAATTGTTGGATGATGCTCATAGTTCCAATTTCTCTATACACCCTGGGAGCACCAAAATGTATAGAGATTTGAAAGAACATTTTTGGTGGCACAACATGAAGAGGGAGATTGCTAATTTTGTGTCAAGATGTATGGTTTGTCAACAAGTTAAAGCTGGAAGGCAACAGCCTGGTGGAGTATTGCAACCACTTCCTATACCTGAGTGGAAATGGGATAATATTACGATGGACTTTTTCATGGGGCTACCAAAGACTCCTAGAAGGAAGGATGCAATATGGGTCATTGTTGATCATCTTACCAAGTCAGCACATTTTCTTGCTATAAGGGAAGATTTATCACTTGAACGGCTATCAAGACTATATATTAATGAAGTTGTGAGACTTCATGGAGTACCCCTATCGATTATTTCTTATCATGATCCCCGTTTTAATTCAAGATTCTGGAAGAGTCTTCAGAAGGCCTTGGATACTGAACTTCATTTGAGCACTGATTACCACCCTCAAATAGATGGACAATCAGAATGGACTATTCAAACCTTAGAAGACATGTTGAGATCTTGCTCACTTGACTTTCAGGGTATGTGGGATCAATATTTACCTCTGGTAGAATTTTCCTATAATAATAGATTCTATTCAAGTATTTGGATGGCACCATATGAAGCGTTATATGAAAAGAGATGTCGCACACTAACCTGTTGGGATGACGTTGGTGAAAGAAAACTTTTAGGCCCAGAACTGTTGGAGGAAATGATGGAAAAGGTAAAGGTAATCCAAAACCACATCAAAGCAGCTCAAAGTAGGCAGAAGATCTATGCCGGTAACCGAAGGAAGGATTTATAATTTCATGTGGGAGATCATGTTTTCTTGAAGGTATCTCCATGTAAGGGAGTTATACGTTTCAGTAAAAAGGGTAAATTGAGTCCCAGGTACATCGGACCTTTCGAAATTCTAGAACGAATTGGGGTTGTAGCTTTCTGTTTGGCAATGCCGCCAAGTCTCTCCAAAGTTCACGATGTGTTCCACATATCATTGTTGAGGAAATACATGCCTGACCCAACGCATATACTCACCTATGAGGAATTAGAACTGGAACCCGATCTATCTTATTGCGAAGAGCCCAACAGGATTCTTGATACCAGAGAACAAGTGCTGAGAAACCGGACGACTCGTCTGGTAAAAGTTCTATGGAGAAACCATAAGATGGAAGAGGCAACGTGGGAACCCGAGGAACTTATGATGAAGAATCACCCGAGTCATTTTATACATTAATTTTCTAGAAATTTCGAGGACAAAATTATTTGAAGGAGGGGAGAATGTAACACCCCAAGCTTCCATGGTACGCTTCCCTTTCAATAATACAGTAGCGTGTGTTGTACGCAACTTCGAGTTCTAACACACACACCACAACCAATCAAACTAGACGTTATGAATAGTAATACCCACTTTTTGAAATTTTATAAATTTTATCTTTCAAAATGGACTTCATTTTTGGATTCGGGATATCGAAATTAGCTGAGGGTGAAATTTTGGTATTTTTCTGAAAACTTTCAATTTTTGATGAATAGTGAAAAAACACTGAGTTATAGTTTAAAACCGACTTTTTATTTAAATAATTATTTATTTTATTTAAATTTAATTAAGGTAAAAATAGATACATAATACCTATATATGTTCAATGTAATTCATTGGAGTTAGTTCAGAATATTTTTAGATATATAAAAATTTTATTGAACTGTTCACCGTCTTTTACCCACCTCCTAGGAGAATTTGCAAATTCACATAAAACTTAATTTTACCGCTTCTGTGAGTGGAATTTTGAAAATCTGAGAGACATGGTGAACATCAAGGAGTAAAATGTGGTTCAATGAGATGAAAATAATTTTTGGTGAATAGTAACTTTTTACTTTTATTTACCACGGTTAAAAGTAAATAGGGTAATTAAGGGTACAAATGATATTAATATTACCCTAATACATGTCCTAATTATATTTAACAAGTTTATATCAAACAAAAACAACCTTAGGAATAAAATATTATCATTTAGGTCCACTTCGATTAGATTAGGACATTTATTATTATTTAATTCAAAGAAGAGTTAAAAGAGTTAAAATCAAAGTTTACTTACTAAAACATTTTTAATATAGAGTTATACAAAAGATAAATTCGATTGTAAATATTCATTATAAATATAAAAATATTTCCTACATAATGGTATTTTATTTATAATTTTTAGACATTAAATAATTTAATTTATTTATGACGCAATGGTGATGCAGTAATTACCTAATTAATGAAATATTAAAATAATTGATATTATAACTATAAAAATAAATGTAATTTGAGATTTTTTATGAATTAAACTAATTTTATAGGTTAATATGACATATTAGGATTGGTTATATAAATTTTTTTCGAAGTAATAACATTGTTATGAAATTATCAAAACAAAATACCCAATAGTGTCAAAATTTACATAAAAGAGTTTTTAAAACAAATATTATATTATTAATTGATATTAAATTCCTAAAAATCTAAGGTTCGTCCAAGAGACTTATATAATGATAGGTGTATCATTAATGGACCACTTGTGTGTCTCTTGGATGTATATAGTACGTTTATTAACTATATAATATAAAAATACAAAGTGACATGGTAAGTGTCAAACTAATTAACTAAGAGTTAAATCTAAAACATAAGGTTAATATAATGACCCAAATCTGTCTAAATTATATTGGATGAGTTGTTTTATACCCATACCCACCTTAAAATTTAAATAATCCACTTTTGAGCCATTATAAACCGAATATGAATTTATTATAAAATAATATTTCTAGCTTTTCAAAAGGTGTCACTCACCCCTCTTATAAAAGGTCACTCCCCCTTCTCACTAATTCAAACATTCAAAGCCTCTTGGCTCATCCAACCCCTATCCAAATACTCTCTCAACTTCCCTCACTATAACCTAGAGGCCTTATTTTGATCAGAAATCCAACCTAAGGATCCCTTTTGATCAAATCAAAAGAAAGAACCTGAAGAAGAGGTAATGTTTTCACCACCCTTTTTCAAATTCATTTCTTCTTCAACTTATTCTTTCTTTGTTATTCCCATTCTAAAGTAATAAATCCAGTATCTACTATATACTGTGATATTATTATAAATGTGGTACAACCATATTCAGTATTCTATCCATCCTTTGAATGACATGTCACCATACGTGCGTACGTACGGCTTACCGTCTCCACATCGTGGTGTAATTCTAATTCAATATATTATTATTTGGATGGGTATAATAATGATGTGAAATTCATGTAAATAATAAATATAACATGATAATGATTCTTTATATATGATATATCATCCAATTATATATTATTTTAATATCAAAAGAATGATATTGTCGCTCGTGCGTACGTACGGACTACCGTCTCCACGAACGCGATGAGATTCATTCCCCATCGTATCCATTCAAGTATAATTCTAATTTTATGATTAAAAATAATGTTCAAGGACTTGATATCATTATGGATATGAATAAAATACAACCTATCCATAACAAACATGCCTTATTTAACAAAACATATAAAAGAAAATGATTAAGTTAACACCTGAAACGACGATAATACTAAAATATTATTAACAAAGTATTAATAGAAGATCATATATGATATCATAATTAATGTATATGGTTCTTGTATAACTTAATAAAAATAAATTAACTATTATACAGGATTTTAACATACCATCGACTAAGTAAAAGTACAAGGTAAGTGTTATTTCACAATCTCATCATTATCTGAGGTTGTTTATACGTAATTATCTACTGGGACCTCTTTATCATCCAAATCCATGTTTCTTAAAAATGTATTTCAAATCATTCTTACTATTTTAAAGACTATGGTATAAAGTCATTTATACCCTTGTTGACTTTTTATAAGAATTTTATAAAGGAATCTTTCTGTCATTTTCCAAACAAGGTCTTTTTTAACCTTTTCGACAGAATTAAGGTAAGAATGTCTTTTTTTAACTTATACGGCGGGTGCGGCTATTTTCCGCCGTTATAAAATCATTGAAGCTTACCTTAAAAGATTATAAGAATATTTTCAAAGTAAATGTTTTATTTTATAATTATGTGACTTTTAAATGATTTAAAAAAAGATATATTTCTCTCAAATAGTTTTGATTTCATCTATGTCAACATCCTTTGATGGATTTTAAGCCTATTTGAAGTTTATTTATTATTATACAAAACTTCCATATATTATTGAAGGTTTTGTGATATGTTTTACTGTGGATGTGTTATTTTTATACCATTCATGGTTTATGGAGAAAGTATTGACATTTCGTATGCTAGTTTTAATACGAATGTGTATGTTATGTTTAAACCTATTCATATGAGGAATGAATTGGACTTAATAAGTGATGGGTGGAGCCCGCTATAGCTCCTTGATGCATCGGTAGGTCTCATGAGACAAACTAGTGTCTTGGCATGAGTCCTTGACAAAAACTTATTTGTATTCTTGGCACGAGGCCTTGGCTACATGGTTATGATAGTCTGGCATTATGCATTCCATCATTATGAAAGTGTTTATTGATATTGTATGTGATTATGAGACTAGTAGAATATCCATGTGAATAAGTAAATGGAATTATTTCATTTTATCTTTGCCATATTATGATGAATTTTAAGTTTAAAAGGATTTTGTTTTATTTATACATTGCCTTAAATGTTTATGCTTATTTATGAAATTTTTCGCTATATTGTTATCCTTACTGAGCATCTGAGCTCACCCCTTTCAATGTTTTATTTTTTCCAAGATGTGAAGAATTAATTTATGAATGACCTGTAGGGATAGTATGAGGGGATATGAAGACAAGATGTTGTTGTAGTAGTTTTCACTTTATGATGTAATGTAAACTTTATGAATATATCTAGTGTTTCCAAGGCTACTAAACTAATCGGTCTTTCGAGACTTGATATTTTTTGTGATCATGCCAATGTTATGTAATAATGCACCGACTCTGGGTAACTGGGGTCAGGGTGTTACAGACTCAACACAGAGTTACTTCAAAACAGTATTTATGCTAGTCAGTATCCCCATAAAATTCCTCAACTTGAAAATCCTGTAGTAGCTCCTCAGAAAATGGGATTTGTAGTAACTACAGAGGTATATAATGAATTCCCTCTATTGGGTACACAATCAAGACGGGGTCATGTACATCCTGATATATCTATTTCTGTGGGTTATCCAATACTAATATCAGCACCACCATCATTGGTCTTACTGTTTATTGCACCAGCTCAAGTTCCAGTGGCATTTCCTGCATAGAATCCAACTCATCTAGATATTCCCCAAATGCTTATGAACACAATTTAGGTGTTAAAGACTCGATTGGAAGCTATGGTGGAATGACGTGCACCAGTTCAACCAAAAAATTGATCTTACCCTGAATGGGTGGATGCAATTCCTCCCCCATCAAATTTTGCGAATACCACATTCCCAATTTTTAACGGTTCGGGAGATTCGGAACAACACTTAACACATTTTGTTTCTCGTTGTGATCCTATGATGGGAACTCCTCAACAACAAGAAGTAGTTAAGCTCAGGTGTTTTGTGCAATCATTACAAGGACCTACTTTTGTCTGGTATACAAGTTTTCAATCTCGATCAATTACTGGGTGGGAAGATCTCCATCAGAAATTTCTTCTTCAATTTAGCTCAACATTACCAAAGATGATAGTTTTTTATCTTACCAATTGTAGAAAAAGGGAAAATGAAAGAGTTTCATATTTCATTTCTCACTGAAAGGGATTAACATATTCCTTAAGTTTAGCACTCCATCAATAAGAGTTGCTTCCAATCTGTGTGGAAAATCTACGTGATGAATTACGCACACCATTGATCCCTGTGAAATACACAGGAGTGTTTCAAGACCCTACTTCAATCGCTCAGCAGATAGAAGACTCTATTATAGAGACTAGGGCTAAAACTCAAGTAATTTCATCAGTTCCAGGAAGGATAATAGGAAAGGAAGAAGATGCTACAATTACACTCAAACAGGCACCTGTACCTGCTTCTACCTCAAGACCTTCATCATACTGAAGGGCTCCACTTCTTGAGCATCAGCAACAATGACCACCTCGTCAAGATGATCAAAGAGATCAAAGGCAGAAACAGTTTGAGGAATTAAAGAATAAAATATATTCTTTCAGGAATGAGCAAGTTCCTGGATACTTCATCTCAGCCTTAGAAAACAATTTGGTTCATTTTCCAAGGCCAAAGAAGCCAAATAAATACAGAGATGAAGATCGTCCGAATTATTGTCCCTTTCATCAGATGTTGGGATAGCCCATTCAGGAATGCTTTGTTTTCAAAGACCGTTTTCAAAAGATGGTAGAGTCTAGACAAGTGAAATTGAAAAGTTCATTAGCTCAAGTAGCATGTGTTATTGCCACCAATCTAGAGGAAGAATGAGAATGGAAAGAGGTTAAGAGTAAAAATGTGCAAAAATATGATGATTGGATGATCAGGAAAATGATCAACTAAACTCATGCTATTTTATGAATATAGTTGAAACAACCAATTGTGTCTTCTACCACTCCATCCATAGCAAAACCAGCTTCATCAAAGGTTCATTCCTCAAAGAAACAAGGTGGACATAAGGGTAAATAGAAGTCAGAATAAGACGAGCTCACATCAAGGACAAAGTTGTCCTTAACCTTGGAAGATTTAATACCATCTGTTTCAAAATCATAGGCACCGCCCCACCAAACGGTACAACTAGAAATAATTTGTCAGGCATAATCCTCATTAGACGAAGAATTGATCTTTGGTTCTGTTAATGTTATCCATTTAACAGGTCCTTATGCCAATGGTGATTCTAATTGTATTAAGCCAGAATTTCTTGGGCCTAATTGGGGAACTAGAGGAAGAGTCCAAGGTTGAGGATATAGGGGAAAATGTGGGAATTCCAGAAATCATCATTTTAACTCTGCCCCTGCTCAAACCATATATGTAGTGGAAACTCGTGGAAGATCCCTTTTGAGAGATCGACAAGAACAAGGGGTCTATTCCATGCAAATAAGTCTAGTTCTGGCACAATTATTCTGGAGGACCGATTAGAAGCTACACCATATTCTTCTCAGTAGATGAATATACTTAGTCAGTCTAATTTTCCAAATTCAAAGGTATTTCCCACTTCTGTTTCAACATAGAATACATCTACAATAGAAGCATCAACTTCCAAAGCACCTGAAAAACCACATCTCCATGCTGGGAAATGCAGACCTTTGGACCAAAAGTATGATATCTTGAAACAGTTTTCCAAAGTACCGGCCAAGTTGTCAATTTTGGATGATTTGAATCTATCAAAAGATCTTAGAGAAGCACTCATTGAGGCCTTGTTAAGTCCTCAAGAATTTGAAACTGAATTTTCTGCTGCTAAAGTTTACCATATAGAGAATGATTCTGCCCAATGTCATGCAGTCCTATCTTTTATAGATGAAGATGAAGACAACGTGGTACATGGACACATTAGACCTTTGTATCTATCTATAAAGTTCAATGACATGGATATTCGACGAGCCTTCATTGATAATGGCTCCAGGGTCAGCCTCATTTCTGTTCATACACTTCGTCGATTGGTCCTGACTGAATTTGACTTATATCCTTCGACTTTAATGTTGCAAGGATATGACAAGAATGAACAAGAACCTCTGGGAGAAATTACACTCAGAACTCAGTTTGGAGATCTTGTGTCTAATTCAGATTTCATGATTGTTCGTCAGGACACAGCCTTCAATATTCTTCTTGGAAGGCCTTGGTTACATAAATATGCAACCATACCTTCATCATACCACCAATTTTTGAAATACTATTTCAATGGTCAAATCGGAGCATTGTATGGTGACAAGGCTCCATTCAAAACATGTGAATCTCAATATATTGAGGCAGAGTTTTATCACACAAAAGGAACGAAGTCCATGACCAAAGAAATAACCAGAGTTAATGCTCCAAATGGACTGGAAAATATTCCAGAAAATCCATTCAAGAATTTGAGTAAAGATTATGTTTTACCCATCAATAAAGTTGAAAGTGTAAATCCAAAATCCACACACTCATCCAATAATTCTCATAATGCCAATTACAGAAATTGAGCCTAATAACATGGGAGAAATTATTGATGCACCAAGAAATGATGGAATCTTTAATGGAGATGTTTTTATTTCACCTTCTGAACTACAATGAGCCTCTACTTCGTTAATAAGAATAGAAGAAATTCTAGCAATTTTAGAGGAAGAAAAAGATGTTTATTCTCAATCCATCAATCTCTCCTTACCACAGGAAGGCCCTTCCTCATCATTAGGGTTAGATGTGGTGGCTTCTTCTTCAAGATATTTAAATATTGACTCCTCCCCTAACTTTGGGAGTGTTGACTTGTCATCTACCATTCAAATGGAAATAGAAGAGGTAACACATAATGAAGAAGAAGAAGAAGATCTCGAGGATTCTCCTCCAGTATTTGAAGAAGGTGTTTCTACCACTATGGATGAACTCATAGAAATAAATTTGGGTACAGGAGAAGATCCACGCCCCACCTTAATTAGTACGACCATGACCTCTGAGGAAAAATAGGTGTATACTTCCTTTCTAAATTAAAATCAAGATATATGTGCTTGGAATTATACAGAAACGTCAGGTCTTTATCCTGATGTAGCCACCCATCATTTGGGTTTTCCAGAAGAACATTGTGGGTTTAAGCAAGCAGCAAGGAGAACACACCCAACTCACACCTCTAAAATTGAAGCTGAAGTTGATAAGCTAATAAAGGATAACTTTGTCATGGAAGTTCGGTATCCCAAATGGCTGGCCAATATTGTCTCAGGGAAAAATAAGAACGGGAAAATTAGAGTCTGTATTGATTTGAGAGATCTTAACCGGCATTTTCCTAAAGATGATTTTCCAGTCCTGATTATAGAACTTATAATTAATGCAACGGCTGGATATGAAGCACTTTCCTTCATGGATGGATATTCTGGGTATAATCAAATTCTAATGGCCCTAGAGGATGAAGAATCTATAGACTTTAGAGCTCCTCAAGGTGTGTTTTGCTCTCGGGTAATGCCCTTTGGCTTAAAGAATGCAGGCGCAACATACTAACGTGTCATGCACCATATCTTAAAACCCTTCTTAGGGAAATTTGTTGAATGTTATGTGGATGATTTGGTAGTCAAATACAAACAATGTTCCAATCACTTGGCATATTTGGAAACCATATTTTGCAAACTTCGGCAACATAATTTGAAGATGAACCCCTTAAAATGTGCTTTCAGGGTAACTTCAGGAAAATTCCTTGGCTTCGTTGTATGAAATTGTGGTATCAAAGTTGATCCTGAGAAAACAAAATCAATCCTTGGTATGTCACCTCCTCAAAATTTGAAATAATTGAGAGGACTTCAAGGGCACTTGGCCTATATTCAGCGCTTTATCACCAATTTGGCAATAAAATGATTACCTTTCACCAGATTAATGAAGAAAGGAATCACTAATCAATGGAATGAGGACTACCAAAAAGCATTTGATATACTCAAGAAATATCTCTTGAGACCACTGGTATTGATGCCACCTGTTGAAGGAAGAACACTCATTCTCTACATGATAGCTTTAGAGTGATCACTAGGTGCCTTCCTCGCCCAAAAGAATGATGTTGGAAATGAAAACAGCCTTTATTATCTCAGTCTCACTATGATTGATGTGGAAACTCGGTATTCAAGTATTGAGAAGTGTTTCCTGGCATTAATCTTTGCTGTTCATAAATTGATACATTACCTACAACATCATGAGGTCCAATTGGTATCTCGTAATAACCCGCTCAAATTTATCCTTAGTCGTCCTATGCTTACAGGATGTCTAGCACGGTGGGTGGTTATTTTGAAATAGTTTGATATCTAGTTTTTGCCTCAAATGGAAATAAAGGTCCATGATTCGGTTGATTTCCTTGTTGAGCATCCATCCACGAAAGATACATCGTTTAATATTGAACTTCCTAATGAATAGGTCTTCTCTATTCAAGATAATTCCCAAACATGGGAAATGTATTTTGATGGTGCTTCAGAAGTCCAACAAGGAAGAGACTGGAAAATCCTAAACTCAACAAGGTTGGATTAGGAATAATCATCATTTCCCCAAAAAAGGCAGTATTGACTTATTCTTTTCTATTACCAGAAGGTGGTACCAACAATGAAGCAGAGTATCAAGCTCTCATCATAGGTTTGGAATTGGCCCTTCAGGTGAAAATGGATCATTTAAAGGTAAAATGTGATTCATAATTGGTAATCAAACAAATAAATGGGGAATACTCTATCAGAAAAGAATAGTTAATACCTTTGTGTGATTACGTCAGAGAGTTAATGGCTGAATTTTCCTCAGAGCCAGCATTTTCCTATGTCACGCGATCACAAAATACCCAAGAAGATGCACTGGCTAATGCAGCTACAGCCTTGGAAGATCCAAATCGGGTTGAGACAGTTATCATCATAACCTATTTCTGTGTGGTTTCACCTTTTTTTAAACCATAAGTGAATAAATTAATGAAATTAGCCCTATTTCTGAACTGTATGGTCATACCACGAGATGTAGAACATCCATCATGGAATATCTTCAAAATGGGATACTTCCACCAAATAGGGATGAGAAGGAGCAGATCTGGCAACGAGTGGCCAATTTTACTCTTTATGACGGTCCAAACCACCAAAATATCCTTTAAAAGAGAGTCTTTGATGGAATTTTCTTAAAATGTATTGATGGAGAAGAGACTGCAGCTGTCATGAAAGAAGTTCATTCAGGAGCTTGTGGTGCCCACCAATCTGGGCACAGACTCTCTGATCATATCCAAAGTCTTGGATAATTTTGGCCTTCAATGACACAGGATTGTATAGACTTCACAAAAAAAATCATCCATATCAAGTGCATGACAACTTCATTCATCAACCCCCAGAGTTCCTACATATAGCTAAATACTCCTGTCTATTTTCCACATGGGGAATGGATGTAGTAGGGCCTTATCCTCTAGCCACGACTAGACAGTTCAAGTATATTCTCACTACTACTGATTTCTTCTCTAAATGGGCTGAGGAAATACCTCTCAAGGAAGTTGGATCCAAAAGCATCATTAGTTTTTTCAAAACTAATATCATCACCAGATTTGGTGCCCCTCATACTATTTTGACGGACAATGGAACTAATTTTTGATCTGTTGAAGTAAAAAAGTTATATCAGGAATATAATATCAAATCCAACCATTCATCTCACTATCATGCGGCGGCCAATGGACAGATAGAGGCTTTCAACAAAACTCTATCAAATATACTCCATAAGATGGTGGATAAAGATAATAAATCATGTCCTGATAAAATTTTGAATGCTTTATGGGATTATCTGACAATTATTCATACTGCCACCCAGGAAACTCTTTATTCATTGGTATATGGAACTGAAGTGGTTTTGTCAATTGAAGTACAATTTCCTTCACTTAGAGTTGCAATCTGTGATCAGTTATCTACAGATTAAAGATCTTAGAAATGGTTTAATGAGTTGGAATGATTAGATGAGAAAAGATTGCATACTTTGCATCATCTAGAAGTATATCAGAATAGAATAGCACGAGCTTTTAATAAGAAAGTTCACCTTCATTCATTCCTCCAAGGATAATTGGTATTGGTCCTTAGGAATCCAATGATCCAGGAAATAAACCTCCAAAACCTGAATCAAAATGGGAGGGACCTTATTCCATACATAAGGTCTATTCAAACGGAGCATATGATTTAATCTCAATGGATAGAGAGCGCATTACATCTCCAACCAATGCAATATTTTTGAAGAAATACTTTATGTAATTATACCCATCAGTCCTCACTATAAGACTTTAAACTGCACAGTATAATGTCTTTGCTACAAGACTTAAAACCACACAGCAACCAATGTCCTAGTTGCAAGACATTAAACTGCATAACAATCATAAGCGTCCATGCTGTATAATGTTAATGTGTGTAGTATCTTCGTCCTTATTGCATGACATTAAACTTCATGAAATCATATATACAACTAAGTTTTTCTCTATTTTACATTAGAAGCTTCCTTAAGAAAATGTCGTTAATATCATCACTACTTCTTAGTAGTACATGAGTCCATATCTTTACTATGTCGGAGTCAGATCTGTATAAAGACCATGTTTCAAGAACTATGTATGGATTGATTATCATTTTCAATTAGATACATAGAGACACCTGAATCTCCAATTCTAGGCCCAGGCATAATAAAAAACCCTTTATTTCTTGTATAAAATCAAATCTTCATAGGGAATGTTTTTTAAAAAAAACTATGTATGACTTGATTCTTTCCCCAGAAAGACATATAGTGATACTTGGGTTTTATCCCTTAATCGAGTTCCAATATGTTTTTCTTTTCATTTCAGTTCATTGTCGTCCTTACCTCATGAATCTACACTGAATGAAAATCTAATACCCCTATTCTTCATTTGCATCACCTTTGCATTATAAAATAAACTCTTACTGCTCCTTGTTTCTCACACCGATCATAGCTCACGTGGTATTAGGAATTGAGTAAATGGATTCTTTATATAAGGTGTTTTAATTTCTTATGGGGTTACCCATTTCATCACTGCATGACTTAAAACTGGACAATACCATATTCATTCAAAGAAAAGAAAGAATGACTCCATTTTATATATGAGTCAGATCTATGTAAAGGACATCAAATTCATGGAGAATATTAAATCAAATATTTCTCATATACATTGAGCATAACCCCCTTCCATATCTCATACTCTTAATCTTGAATTTTTCTTTCAGATTTTTATAATCTTTCTTATGGTTTCTATTGACAAGGTTTCCAATATCAAAAAGCTCTTTTGCCTGACTATGCAGCACGTGCCCTTAGGCGTCCTTGCATAAGTTGCCTACATAACAGGCCTATCAGTCAAAAGATGCCACTATTTGGCTATGCAGCAAATGCCCTAGTTGACCCTGCATAATACAACCCCCATAACGGGTTTTTAAAATAATGGTAACTTTGCTCTTGGTTATAGTATCTTTGTCCCCTTTAATCTTTGATGACAATATACAAGAATTTGTATTTTAAAATAGTCATTCAAGTATACTTGTCCCGTTATCTTTCTCACAATCTGAAAGACTTCAAGACCATGGTTTACACATTTCCCTCATCATGTGTTAGATACACTATGAAATAATTTTAAAATCACTTGGCCACATGTTATATATATTTTTTCCATTTCTGGTCCTAGTTGTATGAGCTAAAACTATAGACACCATATCTTTTACATTTGGGTCAAACCTTTGTAAAAGTCTTATTCCTCTGATTCTTTGGATATCTTGATTGGAAATACCCTTTTCATATTTAGGTACCTTTCTCCATAAACTAAACTCTATGCTATGGAAAATCTGAATCTCCATAAACTTTCTTCGACTTTTATCAATAGAACGTCAAACTTCTTAGAGCTCTTTTTCCTAACTATGCAGCACGTGCCCTTAGGCGGCCTTGCATAAGTTTCCTACATAACAGGCCTGTCAGTCAAAAGATGACACTATTTGACTATGAAGTATATTCCCTAGTTGGACCTGTATAATACAACCCCTATAACGGGTTTGTCAGGTAATGGTAACTTTGCTCTTAGAAAAGACTTCCTCTAATGCTTCTAGCCATTTTCCCATACCATTCCTCGATTTCAGAAATTCTCAAATCATAGTTTACAATTTTCCTTTTCATAACTAAATATGATAGTATATTTCCAAAAAAAATTATCAAGAAATTGGGAGAGTTTTTTACTTTTGGTCAGAGCTAAAGACCTTAAATTAAAGCCACCCCATGTCCTAATTGCATGACTTAAAACTGCACAGTACCATATCCTCACTGCATGACTGTTGGTTTAAAAAAACCCTTTTTCATTCTTAAAATTTATTTCCTTGGAAAAATCACCCAATGTGGTCTTAAGTCACCCAAATCTTATTTTCTACTATCTATCAACAACAAAATGTTAAAATTCCTAAAGAGCTCTTTTGTCTGACTATGCATCGCGTGCCCTTAAGCGGCCTTGCAATAGTTTCCTACATAACAGGCTTGTCATTCAAAAGATGCCACTATTTGACTATGCAGTATATTCCCCAATTGGCCCTGCATAATATAACCCCCATAACGGGTTTGTCAAATAATGGTAACTTCATTCCTGGAAAAGACACACATTATATTGATACAAGCCTTAAGATTTTATATCCATAAAAAAATCATGGCCTAAGATTCCCCTTGGAAATGTTTAAAGAATATTAAATAAATTCTTATCCACAGTGTTTTGTTTGGGATTTAATTCAAACTTTACGATCAAATCTATTTAGATCCTAAATATTAGTCCTTTATAGTCCAACATGCATGACTTTAAACTGCCAGTAACAAAAGACTCAGTAATCATTAGATTGAGAACTTGCAAGGGGAACTCTAAACAAAAGTCGAGTCCCAGCTCACTAAACATACATTTTTGTATGATTTAGGTAATATTGAGCAATAAAAAAAGTCAAAAGACACAAAATTGGTGGGGTTATCTATATAACCCTAGAAACAGTTAAATTATGCATATTAGGTCCCTCGGATTAATAAGAAAATTTTTATCACTTCATTATTATTATTTTTAATAATGATTGTTCTATCATGAAAAAAAAATAATGAAGATTTATATGATTAAAAAAATCTTTCATTTATATGAAAATAGAGGGACATACAAAAAATGGAGCCTCTATATCATGTTTCAGAATAAACTCTCAAAATAACTTTTAATTTTTTGGACCGCTTCATAAGCTCTACTAGCTGCCTGTTGAAGTTGAGATAGTTGAGCAACTCCAGCCTTCTCTTCCTGATGAAGTGCTTCCTTCACAGCTGAAATGGTAGTTATCCCCTCTAATTGGGTTTCTCCTAATGTTTGATACAATTGCTCAAGTTTGTTATGAACAACATCCAGTTGTTGTTGAAGTGATAACAACTCCTTTGTGGCTTCTTTGATTTGTTGGATAATCTTGAGTGATTTCTTATTATGATTTGCCTCCGCCTCAACTACTACAGCTTGAAATCACTAAATATTGATGAGTGGTTTATCCTCTTCAAAATTTTGTCGCAGCTTATGCTCCTACTCCCGTCGGTGAATAATCTCTTTCATGGCATCATAGACCAGCCAATAATTTAACCCACCAAATCCCAACACGCAGAATAATGCTGGGAGTTTTGAAAAATGGGACGAAAATTCATCTTAATGCTTTTTTGTAATTATGATCCAAATTTGTTGCCATGTATTTTTAAGTGCCATGCCAAGATCATATTGAATCTCTAAATCTTAATCTGAGTCACTACCATGAGGTAAAATATACTTATGAAATAAGTTGCTTAGAGAGATGCCTTATTCTACTTATCTTGGGATAGTAGAAGATTCACCTTCTGATCTTGGAGCTGATAACCCTAAATAATAAATCAAGTTCATTATTAGTTTCAAATGAAGGAAACAAATATGATTCAGATGACAGGTTATATTTACCCAACAATAATTCAGCTATTTGATTGGATTCATCCCCTGTATTCTCGGCTCCATTATTTTGAGCAGATGTTTCTTGAGACGGGGTATTTCCATGAATTTGCTCAGCTATGACATTTGTAGGCTTTGGAACATTTTTGATGAAAGATCCTTTGTGGGTATTTCCCCATCTCTAGAAGAAGGATAAAGTGGAATACCTTGTTCCTAAAGAGTATTTGCGACATTTTCTGCAGATAAAGCTGTATAAGATGATTTTTTGATGTAAAGAATCAAGTTGAAGAATAAATTATGTATGTAAAATGAAAAAATAAATACTTACACCCTTTCAATTACTCATTAAAATCCCCAAACTCCTTGATGGACCCTGGAATATCAATATTTGGATCAAGGGTGTCCATCATTTCAGTGTATATGGCATGAAATGTTACAGAATCCTCACCATTTAAGGTATCTAATAGTTGTTGGTTGATGCCCAAATTGTCTCCATTGACATTTGGTTCTGTTGGCTCTTCAATTGATATGGCAGCATCAGGTCCTTCCAGATTTGGGTCACATCAGCATCTTTCTTAGATTGCTCTTGATCTTCATTCCTTTATTCTGAAGTAATGAGAATATCAGTGTTGATTATTTCAAGATTCTTTGAAAAAAGTCACTAAGGAATGTATTTAATCTTACCATGGATTTCATTTATCTCAATAGAGCTAGGAGTTGGAATAGATGGATCTCTTGACGATTTTTCTACTAAAATTGCAGATTTTTCAGCATGAACCTAGGTTTCCCCTGGGGTTTCTTTTTCTAGGCTTAAAGAATCAACTCTTAATCCCTTGAGAGAGGAGAGAGACATAAATCCTACAAGGGGGTAAAATTTGGTTACCAAAACGTCTTGAGAAAGTTGTATTCCCTAAGGATTGTATAAATATTTACTCTTTTGGCGAATGATTCGAAGCAATCTAATTTCTCTTTTTCATTACTATTCAAAAGATTGAGGAGAGATTGAAACACTTATATTGGCAGGGTAAACTTGAGGTAATGGTTGAGGATTATCTGTTTCCATTACCCCAGTCATGATTCTTGCTCCTGAAGAAAGTTCTGGTGACTTGGGAGGATTATTCATTGCGCCAATGGGAGAACCTACAGGACTATACTAAGGAAATTCAAGAATCGGTCCAGATCTTTCCTTCTCTACATTCAAGCTTCAGAAATACATCTTTTATCAAGATTAATTATGATAAATGATAAAGAAGATTTGAGATGAAAAAAATAGGGAAATACATTCTCAGTATTAAAATAAATATCCCACTCCTCCTTAGAGTAGATAATTACCCCTTCATGAACTCCCAATTCCAGCATATGAGATAATCAATTAGAGTCTGGGATTTGTTCATCAGTTGCATATATAAAACTCTCTAACTCTTCAATATACTTCTGTACTTTAGCCAAGTTATTGTCTGGATTGCAATAAGAAGGTGCCTTGATATCACCAATCTCTGGTATTCAAATCTCGTGCTGAAGAAATTCCCATGTGTCCCAAAGATCACGGGTTATACTCTCCCAATGAATGGTCGTAAGTCGCACATAATTCGATCTTGACCTGGTTGACTGTGGAATAGATTCAACACCTTCCGATTGAAGAAATTATTCAGACCTTTCTTCCTTATAAAGTTCAACAGATGGAATAGGAATCTCTGTTTGATGGCAGCAACAGGATCACCTTGGCGTTGGAGGTATTGCTTCTTTAGCCTTGGTCTTCCTGGTATACTTCCCGCGAAGACGTTTTTAGGGCTCTAAAACCTCTGAAATTTATGTACCATCTTTAGACTTAGACTTCTTTCCATGATTTCCACATGCAACAATCGTTGTAGCCGCCACTCGATATACTCCTTTTGTCATAGCCCCTTGAGGATATGAAGAAACCCATGCTTTGGCATACCCAGCCTCCAATCCAATTGATGCATCTGGTGGAGGTAATGTAATTGAAAATTTGGATACCTCTAAAGTTGTTAGAATCCATAATTGTCACACTAACCTTGGGTGCTTCTCATGTTTGACATATGTGGGTGGGAAAGTATTTGATTGTTGAAGACATTTGAATTGATGATCAAACCTATAGGGGACATAAGCTTCGTAGATAATTTCACCATCAATCCTGGTTGATAATACACCATCCCTAAATGCCATCATATAAGATCTCAACTCATAATTATTTTCTTTACCATCATCAATAAATGTTCCGGTTGGTGGATTACCAAAATAAAAGAAGTTGAATTCTTCTGAGACATTCAATACCTTCAGTACCTCATCAGGCCTTAAGTTTAGAGGCTTAATACCACAAAATTTCTATAAAAACGGGGTGAATCGACCATTGGGAACTCTGACTGAGTTCAACACTGAGTATGAAGAAAAATATGCTGCAATCTAGCCCCACAACACTTAGAATGGTCCCGCAATTCTAAATGGATCCTTCCCACTATATAAATACAGCAACAGATGGTAAATTCTTTCCAAAACAGGGGTTCCTAGCCCAATATACTTCCCCTCTACCAATTTAGCTGCAATAATGAAAGTCCCTGATCTTAAACCTCCTCCAGATTCACATACTGGAAGCAAATAAACACTTAGCCACATAGCAAGGAAGGAAGCTAAGTGTACTTTTTCATCTATATCAGGTTTGACTTTATAACCCCGGTGCTTTTAATTGCCTCTTTCTAGTGTAGGCCAATATGTGCATAAACTACCTCAATTATCGATATAAGGACAAACAGTATGACATCCACAGGTTGGACCTTCCTCTATTGTTAGTTCTATGAAAGCTTCCATCCACACTCTAGCATGAATATATTTCTTATCCTTGGGTAAATTCTTAATTATCTTAAATAATTCATCGGAAAGTGGTGGTGTTCTAGTAACATCACCCCATGTTGAAGTAGGCGGGATGAATTCATCATACATTTTCCCAAGAATATGACGTCCAGATATTTGGTAAATGTCCCAGAGACTAATACCAACTTCACCATGCATCAAATCAAAGGAATTCGTTTGTGGACTCCATAGGCTTAGTAATTCAGGAATAAATTCATTTTTTTTAAACATAAGTTTTCCCATGAAGATAGCTTTATAGATATGAACGTTTGATAACTATTTTCTGAATTATACACAAGTCCGATGTACCTAGAATGCCCACATCCACTAGGGTTTTACACCCACTCTAGAATGAAGGTCCCAGTCTCCTTTCTAACCATTAGATTGATCTGTTTGAGAAGTCTGAAAAGTGGAATAATAACAATGTGGTCTTGGGTCTACAACATGATCCTTCATGTCTGGAGTATAACCACTGTGATGAAGGATGAAACTAATAGGGATCGTGACTTCTTGTATTGGAACCCCCCCCCCCCCCCGCACTAATATTCATGCAGTTACAGTTGGAATACTGAAGAAATCAATTCTTTGGAAAGTACTTCTTAACAGATGGAACATGAGCATATTTCAAAATTCCATGCTCGTACAGGGGTAAGTAAGGACTCTATGGATAGTTACGCTGGTACGGAATTAGACCCTTCCATAGCCCAGGAAGAGTACTCTCAATAGTTTCATAATAGTCTGGTCTGACGATCCTCATCATTTCATTTTGGCGAACCTTAGCTTCTTCGGTATGGGTCATCAAATGGGTCATTCTTTCCTGCAAAAAGAAAGAGAATTACTAAACTTTCAAGTCATATTTTAAAGAATAAAGTGAAAAAATTTGCAAAGGACATTGTTCGCATAGGTCCTTCAACAAGATCCTTCAACAAGGTCCTTCGACAAGGTCCTTCAAAAAAGTCCTTCGACAAGGTCCTTCGACAAATATCCTAGTGCAACTCTATCAGTGAGGTCCTTTTAGCGCAGCTCAATTGCGTAAACAATTTTACCTTGAAGAAATTTCAAGAGAATTATGCGAGAGAACAACGCGATGTAGTTGGGAAAACGAGCTACGCAACGAGAGATCTAAATTTTGTAGAAAGCACAGGTGAATAAAAATCATGAAAGGTTGAGACCTATTTATAGGCAACTGAAGACCTACACTTCACACCTTCGCGTCATGGCTACACACCATACCTACGTGCCATACCTGCGCGACATATCTGCATAAAGAACTTGTGCGACACAATTGTGCTATACATTAGTCCATCCTGATATTTTTTTCCTAGACATTCACCTTAGGACTGGACCCTCTTTGTATATTTTGGATCCAATCCTGAGGGGGGGATTTTGTTGACACTACTTGAGAAAGGAACCCAAAAGATCAACAACCTTTAGATATTTCAAATCCCAAAGAAAGATTCAAAGAGTACAATGAAAAAAATCAATAAATACCCCCAATATCTACGCGATGTTGTAGCATCCAGGAGCTTCGCGACTGAGCTATGCGGCTCAGCTTCGCGAAAGAGCTATGCAGCTAGGCTACGCGCAATAAGATTTTTGATTTCTCTATGTGGAGCATCATCGTGGCACACCTGCATGAAATACCTGTGTGGGAAAAAGTTTTTTCGACCAAGCCCATCCATGACTATAAATAGATCCTTTAGACTCCCCATTTCTGGACTGAAAAAAAGTGAAAGACTTTTTGAAGATCCCATTGCGTATATCTTTTGCCTAGATCTCTCAAATGGTATCAGGTATTTATCTAAACTACAAAAGAAGGGATAATTAAAAGGGATAGGCATGTTTTGAAGTTCTTCCCATTCTTCAGTCCTCATCCATACCTACGAGGTGTATATGCACCCTGGAACTACGCGTTATATCTGCACACCACACCAGCACGATAGGTCAATGCGGGGTACCTACGCGGAAAACTTGCACGAAGTACCTACGCGACCAGCTCAAGTGCCCTTCTTTAAATCCATCCATGGCAGTGTAACTCCTTCCTTGGTTCCCTTATCCGAAAGGGGCTAAGTTAAAGCCTCCACCAAAACCTCTTGACTTCTCAAACCTTTAGATAAGTCACATCAGTGTGTCTCCAATTTGGGTTTGTATTTCTGCAGTCAGAGGTTTCCCACATTTGTTTCACAATGGAGTTAAGATTAATGGGATGTTTGTGGGTTTGTATATCCGCAGTCACATGGATTTTTCTCCCAGAAATAGTGTTGGGAAGTTCCCTGTTTGGAGGATAGTTGGCTACCGACCTCACCCTTTTCAAAGAGGGGACCCGGGACCTTAGGTCTCCGATAGGTAAGGTACACTTCACACTTTCCATTCCGCACAAGTATAGGAGAAGTCTCCCTCCCCTACCAGAACCAACTTTAGGGTAGACATCCTGGTATAAGCCCCTCACCTTCACCCCTTATTTCTTACATTGGACCCTTTTCCAATGTAAATAAAATAGAGGGAAGGCTCGTCGCCTCGCCCTCTTCCACAGTCGACGCGCCCTCTTCCATCAGTATGGAGGAAAAATTTGGAAGTGTGAAGTGTCATTGTTGAATCTTTCACATCCTCTTCTTTCTCACACTGAGCATGACTCACATGGGCTTAGAGATACGTGATGGTTGCAACATATGCACAAACACTCAACCAATGAACTATGATAACTCTGATTTATGTTCAAGCCAGGATACGTAGGAAGCCCTTTCAGGGCCTGATCTCATCCAACCCTAATTCCCCCAATTTAGGAATCCTCCTTAGGAAATAAGCCCAAAATTCAATCCTCAAATCATCAAGGCATCCTTTTTTAGGAAGTAAGCCCAAACTCATCTTTCTCAGAGGACTATACTCTCTTATGAGATTCATCGAACTATGTGGGATTTGATTCCCATTAATATGGGATACGTAGGAAGCCTCCTTGAGGTTCAAACCCAACACTTCAAATCAACCATGTTCTCTTTGAGCCATATTTCCAATAGGATCTGATTATACTTGGAAACTCATATCCTTTCTAAGTTCATTGGGATACTTCAGTATAAGTCCCACACTAAGTTTTCAACTAAGCACCTTCCGCTTAGAGGTCCTTATCACATGACCTTAAAAGGTATGATGTGTCCTATTAAGTGGTACTGAACTACGATGTTTCATATTCCTTTCACAATGATATGTAGGTAGCTCATTTTATGATCATGATACCAAGATTAAAACAAACTTTCATCTCCCTGGATGACAATAAATTACAGAGTGCCCCACTGAGTGGCTTAAAAACCAGTATCATCATAAAAATGATTAAAAGAATCTTTAACCGGTATATTAGAGGATACCATTAATGGAAAAAACTCAAATAAATACAGATTTTTCCATTGATGAATAACCTTGAATTCACATTGATGATTCTAAATTTTACACATGTTAATAAGTGATTGTAAATTCCAAGGGATGCTTATGATATACTTGGTGAATTAATAAGGATTCATGAAAATATTTTAATTTAAAAAAGAGAATCCTGGGGTAGACAATAATTCCCCCCAAAAGGGTGTGATGAGTCCGACCTCCCATCCTCTCGACCAATGCACGTTCTTAAGTATTGTAAAGTTAAAAACTTAACAAATGCCTTCCTTTGGAAAGCAGGTCCACTTTGGATAAAGAACTATTGGAAGTTTTTAGTTCCATGAATAAATCCAATGGAAACCACCTGGAAACAGTGATTTTTAAATCTAGAACACACTTTTCAAGGAACTACGGAAAAATACAGTATAAACATTTGTGAAACAAGTCAGTGCAAAACCCTTTACATATAGTAAAAATACCATAACATTAATTTATAATTCTGAAATTTATGATATAACATAGAACACTAAGATATAATGAAATCCAAACCTTTTCACTGAAATCAATGGATAAATAAGGTATAAGAAGATGATAATCCAAAATTTTAAATGAGAAGATATACATATATATGAATGTAAAATGATGATAATGACAAAACCTGAGGGTTTATAAATATGGTAATGCAATATATGAGTCAATGGAATAAAAAATGATAATTAGGGCATTTGTGACATTAAATGACCAAAATAAAGGATTGATGTGTGAGGCTTACTTGAGAGTGGAGAGACGATCATATTGAATGTGAAACAATGAGGCCAATGAAACCTCAGGATGTATGAAGATGCAAAACCAATATTGGAGTCCACTGGATCGAAGAAATGAGGTTAGGGATTCAATGTAAGAGAAATTAGTTTTCTTTCACAATATCAAATAACACCGAAATGATTCAAAACAGAAATCCATAAAATTTTAAATGGTATATCACGTCGGTTATATAATAACTGACATGATAAATCAACTCTATAAGGTTGGTTATTAAATTACTGATGTCTTAAAGAAATGAAAACTTCTTTTTCACATGGATTATTATATAATCGATGTAAAAAATATACTTTATCATGTCAGTTATATAATAACCAACATGATATTGTGGGATAAATTTTTTCATGTTGGTTATCATATAACCGACGTGATAAAGAAATATACATGGATTTTTATGTCAGTTATAAATAAATGACATAATATTTAATTTTTTTACTAGTACCTAAATGATTCTAGAGTGTATTTTTATGTTATGTAATGAATATTCGTCTATTAATATGAAATATTTATGTATGATATGTTTGGGTCTCTGCAACCATGATCTTCCTTTTGATCATCTATTATTTTTTCCAAATATGAATTTAATGATTATTGGTCCAAAATAGAATTATTTTCATCACACACAATTTCTAGAAAAAAATTATTAAATCATTAACTAAAGGATCATGTTACAAACATATCATATTTAATGATGCATTATCTTTTAAACTCAAGGCATCAGGTACCTTTTTTTTATTACTTGGATAGTGGTGAATCATGAAATCATAATCCTTTATCAATTCTAACCGTCTTATCTTCCACATGTTTAAATATTCTTGAGTGAATATATACTTAAAAAATTTGGTTTTTATGTATTTCATAGTTACCCCTTATAAAATATTCCTCTGGATTTCTTATTCAGCATCCACTATCATAACTCAATATCATGTGTTGGATAATTCTTCTCTTGGAGTGTGAATTGGGGTAATGTGTATGCAACTACCCAATCACATTTCATGAATACACAAACAAGGCCCTTCAATGAAGTGACATAATATATAAAAAACTAGTCATTTATAGATGAAAAGGGTACACTAAATCATTAACCAGTCTTCTTTTCAATTCCTAAAAACATAAATCACATTTTTTATCTAGGTAAATTTATCTCCTTTTTTAGTTCACTTAGTGGGATAGATAACTGAGAAAATATTTCAAAAAACCATCAGTAGTAACCCATTAAAACAAGAAAAATTTAAATTATTGTGGAATTTGTAGGACTTGGTCATTCTTTTAACACTTTAGTTTTAAAAGGATCAATAGGTGTTCCATATTTAGAAAAAATATGCCTAAAGAAATGAATATGTTATAGAAAAAAATTCATATTTACTGAATTTTCCATACAACTTCAATTATTTTAAGTTTTAAAAAATAATAATTAGATGTTTCTCATGTTTTTTTATAGATTTTATAATATACCATAATTTTATCAATGAAACCCACCAAAAATTTATATAAATACTCATGTAATCCTCTATTTATAAGATCCATAAATATATTAGGTGCATTCTTTAACCCAAATGGCATAACCACAAACTCATAATGGCCATACCTAATACAAAATGATGTCCTTAGAACATCCTCATGCTTCACTTTTAGTTAATAGTAACCAAATATGAGTTCAATCTTGGAAAAATATTGAGAAACCTGGAGTTGATAAAAAATTTCATTGATATGAAGAAATGGATACTTTTTCTTAACATTAATGTTATTTAGTGATCTATAATTAATGCAAAGCCTCATATAACCATATTTATTTTCAATAAACAAAACAAGAGCACCCCAAGGTGAAGTGTTGGGGAAGATGGAACCCTTCTCAAGTAACTCTTGTAACTTATTTTTAGATTCTAAAATCTCCATTAGGTTCATTCAATAAAGAAGTTTTGAAATCTAATTATCATCAAGAACTAAACCAATAGTAAATTAAACCTCCAAATTTGGGATAACTCTAAAAAAATCATTAGTAAAAAAATTTTAAAATTTATTTACCATATGCACATCACTAATATGACTAATTTATTTATTTTTAATAACATGTACAAGAAAAATTTACCCCCCACATTTAATTATATTCTTAGATTTGAGATATTTTATCATAGGTATTAACTCATTATATACAAATTAAACCGCACTATAAGGATTAAATATGAATTCTTTGGATCTGAAATATATCTTATCATGATCAAATGAAATCCAATCCATACATAGAATAAATTCAAACACTAATAAGGTTAAAACAATTATATTTTTAGGAAAACCCATTATATGTATGATGATAGAAAGGTTACTATAAATATTTATTGCTTTAATACTTTCCCTGGGAGTTTTTACCAAAATTTCTATATTCATTTCTTGAGGTGATATTTCTATTTTACTAAGAAAATTACTAGATATTAAAGAATGTGTAAATCCTAAATCAAACAAGACATTGTAATAATCTAAGTTAGCAAGTATTGTTCCTTTAAACACTTTATTTAATGCCCCTACATTTCTTGAGGTAGTCATGAATGATAAGGAAACACCCTTCTGCTTTTGTTCTTGATGATCTCCACCCTTAATATTTTTCTTCAGAAATGCACTTGCATAATGAACCATTTCACTAAAATTAAAAATATTTATGGTTTTCTTATAAAAATTAGTCTTCCCACTACCATTATTTTCTTATTAAAAAAATGAGAAATATTTCCCATCTTACCTAACTCAAAATACTTTCAGAATATCATAAGACGGCTATTGGAATACTTTTTACCACAATTATCACAAGTGGGAATCATAATTTTTTCACCTTCAAATTTATTATATTAATTCTTCCCCATTTCATTCCACCAAGACTGATTCTTCTTCTTTTTTATATAAATATAAACAAACTCTGTTTTGACCTTCTCAACACATCAAAAAATTTCCTCATTGCTTCCAAGATCATGAGTAACTAAATCCCTTTGGAAAATTGGTTTAAAAACTGAGGGAAATCAATAAATTTTAATATCATGATCCCGAATGAAATTCAAAGAATGCATAGAAAATATTTTAAAATTCTATTAAAAATAAAAAACTGATTCCTCCCCATTATTCTTCAATTCCATGAATTTACTTTACATTCTAAGAAAAAAATAATATTAGGAAAATGATTCTCAGTGAAAAATATCTTTGAATTTCATCCACTCCTTGGAATAAATCTCATATTTCTCATTGATATTCTGAATAAAATACCACCAATAATAAGATTCAATTTTAAAATTATAAATTGTAAGATTTTCCTTTTGATTATCTAAATATCCCAAAACTTCAAATATATTTTCCAAAGAATTAATCCACACTTCAGATACCACTGGCTCTAAAGATCCATCTAAAGCTTGAGGATTTTATTTCATGAAATATTTATCTATAAAAATATTACTTTATGGAGAATTTGGTCACTCCCTTGCATAGGTTCCACCATTTATATCTTGCATCAACTGAGTTAACATAGCTAAAAACTGCTTGGTTCCCAATTCAACCACTTTATGTTTCTGATTAGAAAAGATATCATTCTTTTGTTACCTTCCTAATTTATCTTCCTTATTTCCTCAAAAGAAAATTGTTGTAGATAAATATATATTAGATAAATAAATATATAAATTCAAAAAATATATCTCATGATAATATAACTATAAATTTTAATTTCTTAAAATTTTCTTTTAGTGTCATCCTAACCTCTAATGTTATCTAAACCTTTCCTTTGATACTAACTATAGCACCCCATAACATAATCAACCCATAATTATATGATTTATATAAAGGTTGTAAATTTTTTACATTTATGGGATCTTTTAGTTTTATAGTTTTAGAGAATTAGTAAACTCGTTACATAACATAATTGACATTTCCATACAATATACATTTTTTCCACAAAAAAAAGGTTTCTATGTTTGTACACTTGTTTTATTCATGATACTTTTTCTTCATTTGGGACATGTCACCATTTACCTTGTTATAATTCCTACACATATTTAATACCTATGAAAAAAATTTGTAAATTTAGTATGATAAAAAAATCCTAGTAAGGGATACTAAAAAAGGAAACCCATTAGGCCTTTTGAAAATTCATGAAAACCCATAATAATTTTTTTTTATTTTTACATAAAAAACATTAAGCTCAAAATAATCATTACTTACACATGAAATAAACATCATAGCCCAATGTCTTCATAAAAAAATTATAATCTAGCATAAATAAAAAATTATAATCATTAATTTTACTTGGTAAAAACATGAGAACTTCGGAAAACAAACCTTTCACCTTTATAAGATCATAAATATTCCTTTAATTATGAGTTCATTTTCTTACCTTATAAAATCAAAAATATTTCTTTTAAACCCCAAAGAAATTATTAAAAGACATTATAAGTATCTTGGAACATTATCTTTACATTACCCCTTACAAAAAACCATAAAAATGAATAACCATCTTGGTTAATTCCAACATATCAAATAGAAAACTTAATTCCTATTAACTCCATCACTTTTCCCAATGCATTAAAGAGCTATATCAGAATCACCCATCATCAGAGCTATATATAGTTCACCGGATATCATATAAAATTTTCAAGAACCATATAATGAGGAAAAAACATAAAATATTTCTTTTGATTTATAAAACCTCATAAAATATTCTATTTAACACATATGTAGAAACACTTTCAGGATTCATGTAAAGGTATAGATAAAAATACTTTTCCATTTCAAAAATATTATAATTAAAAGTTCCTAGAATATAAGTAAATAATATATTATTTGAGAAAACATATAAAATTATAGAGGAATTTTAATAATAAATAAAAACTATGATTTTAGGAAAAGGTATTCATTTGGTACACATTAAAAAACATTCTTTTTATTCTTCTATAAAAAGTCAAAATAACCCATATAGGAAACACTAAAAAGATTACTTTTTAAACCTTTATAAAAAAATTAAAAAGTATTTTAAATTGATATTTAAAAATATTTTAATCAAAACTATTAAAATTATTTAGACATTTTTAAGAACTTATAAGAGAAAGGGGTTTAAAACATTTAAAACAATGTTATAACGAAAAATCTCACACGACGCCTACTGATTTTCCACGTACATCATTTAAATTTATGAATAATAAAATTGTATTAATTTAATAATTGATTAAGAAATTTTTTTGTGTTTATTCCATTATTATAATTCCTTTTATTTTATTAATTTCCATGTCTTATATTATTACTAAATCAATTAATATTAAGTTGCATGTTTTGGGGTTATTTGGTTTATAACATCAAAATAAATTTGGTATATTGACCGTGGTCAAATGGGTCATGGTTATATTATATATAGAATTTTAAACATCTTATATTTATCATTTTTATACATTGAATGCACTTTTATAACCATTAATGTAAGTTGGTCATGAAAAATGAATCACATCACTTCACGGTTGGGGTAGTTCACACGTACACATGAGTGGCGTTATCATTTTCCAATGGATGGATTGGTAAAAATGTAAGTAATATATTATCATTAAAAAATAAAAATTTTATAAAAATTTTATATATTCATTAATCCCATTTTTGTAACTATCCATGTGATTCAATGATAGAAAACAAAATGCATTGCTTCGTAGAGGTGGAAGTTTATATGTACACACGAGAAAAGTTTTCATTTCCCATCTGATATAAAAACAGTTGAAAACGGTTATTATATAAAAATAATAAAATTTTATTATTTTAATTATGATGATGTTATTATATCATAATTTCTAAATAATATGTGAAGGATATATAATAATAAAGAAACATGAAAACACTTAGTTAAGAGTTATACCTCTACTTTGAAGAACTCCTTTGTCTTACACCTTAAGCCTTCTATGTGTCATCATTTGGTGTTACAAAAACCTATTGGAAGTGTGGAGGTATTTTTTTAAGGTATTTTGGTTGGGCTTGGTAGAGATGAAATGATTAAGGTATGTGGATAATAGAAAAGAGGGGGTACCCACTTTAAGTGAGGGGAGTGGTACTCTTATGATTATTCAAAGTTTTAAAATAATATAAAGACTTAGTCAAGGGAAATTGGATCTAAAACTATAAATTTTTAAATATAATATAATAATATTCAAAATAACATTATCTAATAATAATTAATATAATATTTTTTGACCTTATCACAAATATTTTACTTTAATTAACATATTTTACCCTTTACCTAATAACTAGTTTTACCATTAGGACTATTCATTATGATCAAAAAGTAAATTACCCCCATTAATAAATTTGAAAATCATAATCCTAAATATTTAATCCTTTTTTCAAGAATCATTTTTATAAGTGGAGGAAATTAATTTTAATATAAGCATTCAAAATGCTACAAAAAATAGTTTTTTAGAAAAATACATTTTTAATCTTAAA
Organism: Viscum album; assembly: GCA_963277665.1. Lineage (NCBI taxonomy): Eukaryota > Viridiplantae > Streptophyta > Magnoliopsida > Santalales > Viscaceae > Viscum > Viscum album. Next base: position 2,115,044,839 of record OY728161.1, on the reverse strand, counting down.
AATGAATTTATACAAAAAAAAGTATAATTATAATTAATCATATTATTTTGAATAAAATATAAATAATTTCACTTTAAAAAAATAAAAATATAATTTAAATTTGTAAATACTCAATAATAAATGACAGTTTTTGTAAAAACGGTATTTTTCACTATTCACCCAAAAATTAATCTTTTAAAAAAAGTCCCAAAAAATATCCCTATACAATATTTGATATGATGATATCAAAAATTATTTTCATTTAATAAAATTTAATTTCATAAATTTATAATTTTAACTTTTAAATAAAACCATGTAATTCATTGAAAATAATTCCGTTAGAATAAAACTATTTCTTTTTTTATTGAAAAAATACTAAAAATTACTATATTGAATATAAATCTATAAAATATAATCATGAATATTAATAAGACATGAAATTTATTCATTATCAAAATTACCTGATTTTTCACATAAGTAGGTGGTTGTTCTATCTTTTTCATGTAGAACACCTCATACCCATCACATAAGGATGGAATCAACTTAGGCTTCTCACCTAATGGTGGGAACTGGTTAACATCTAGTGGAGAAAATCCACATTTCTCATCATGTAAGGGTATGAATATTTAAATTTATAGTGGAGATGAAAATAATTATTATATTCATGTATGGGCAGACATAAGTTTAATATCCAGTGGGGACACCCTTGGTTTATAGTCCCATGGAGATAGTGGGAGGTTTGGTGAGAGGTCGAGTATACTCCAAGAATATGATCAAGATTTAGAAATATCAGCTATCATGGGGGAGATGTAATAGTGGTAATGTCAATATTGTACATCGAAGAGTCTCTCTATGTGTTTTTCTAAAAACAACAATCAAAACCCCACATAGTTTGAGTCACATAGTTTAAAGTTATGTGATAGGATCGGTCCATGTTGTTTAAGGTCATATGGTAAGGAAACTTTTATTGTGAAGGATGTGTTACCAAGGAATATAATGGTGATTATTCATTGTAACTACCTAGTGGGGATAAATAACCATTGTGTGGACTATGTTTTGGATCACTAAAGAGCATGTGGTCAGGATTATAACAAACTATAGACCCGGGGTGCTGCTTGGGAGAAAGAATGATATATGGTGGTGCTTACACACATGTTATAATGTTAAACCAGTGATTAATAGAAACTGGAATAGATAATACCCAACCCTTTCCCAATTTAATGGGTCTAAGGGTGAGAGATCCAATTATTAGGGGGAAAGGGATAGGATACCATCCATCCCCTACTTGGTGCAAAGGGTTTGGGTATGAAAGGCCATGGATCTGGTTGTGTGTATGGAATTTACATGAGTAATCTTTAATCAGATGACTATGGGTCCCATATGCACTAAACTTTAGTACAACTATGATTAGTGAATGAAGGAATCAATGGAGAACTATATTATAGGTTTTTTTGTAATTTTTGAGTGTCACAAAACTTGAGTTGCATGAGACTTGTTCCTTAAGCATAAATGGTTTCCATGGATGACCATAGTATGGTTTTCATGCAAGTTAGTCATTATAAGAATCCATGAGTTGTGTGAGTCTCACACTTCTAGTGCATAAATGTGTTCTTCATGGAAGGTATTTTTTTGAAAAGTATCTCAAGTGAAATCCAACACCTTAAAGGAGTTGCATAAGGTAATCACGTTGGATTGTCACATATTGGTATCCATGAGGGTTCTATGTTGTGTGAGTACATAGAAGTTTAAGTTTCATGAGTTTATATACTTTGAATTACAAATTTAAGATACTTAAAATAATGATATAAGGGTGTATTCATAGGCCTCAGTCTTAGGTTCATGGGATTCTTGTGTATCTATGCAAGTAAGGAGTTTTGTAGCACATTTGGTTATAGACTCATGCTACTTCGAGTTACGCTATGTAATTTTCTATAGAACTAATTCCATAATCAATATTCACCAAATAATTATATGTGTGTGAATATTTGGACTTGGTTGGAACCTCGTGTTATGGACTCACATACTTAGTTTTCATGAGAGTCCGATCAACTCCTTTATAGGATTCTAATTTCAAACTGCCATAGATATTGATCTAGAAGTCCATTTGGGCTCCACGACTAGTCAAATTGAAGCCTATGAAATTAAATACATCCTTAGATATAGTATTATCCCATATAAATTGTTTTATGTGGCCAAAAAAGTTCCTATAAGACCCTAAAAATTGGTTTTTGGATTCGATACATTTTCATCAGCAATGGATTCAATCAACAGCCTACTCCCAAAGGGAGGTTCTCACCACCACATCACCAGACTGGGTAAAAATTTTAAATATTATTCAACACTAAATTCATGTTTATTAATTTGGTATATAGATATCTCATTTTCTTCTTCTTTGGGGAGTGTCTCTCCTTGATCCTTTTTTAGATACATTTTTTAGTATCAACAGTATTCATGGAACTTTCTACCCCTATCCATGAGTAAAAAAAATCTTGAAATATAAAATTATAATTTATAAAAACACAAAAATATATTAATATAGGATTACACTATATAGTAATTAGTTAATTATAACTCTAGTTTTTATTCCAAGTTTCAACCACTTTTATCTTCTTATACTAAGTATTAAAAACATAAGATAAATAAAAAAATAATTTGATATTATTTTGTAATGTCCCAACCTGTTCACTAAACATCAACTTAAGAAATAGAAGTTATGTGTCCTCAATTATTCCTCCCCATATACTAGAGGCTACAAACTATTGACTTGGTTCCATGATAATTATTAATAATTATAAACTTTTGATATCATAATCATGTAATAAAAGATAAAAATGGATAAAACATAGACAAAGATAATAGTAGAGTAAACATATGTAATTTTATAGTTTAAAGATAACCATTATAAATAAAATACAACAACATATAATATAAAAATAAACTTATTCTATAATAAGTGTATTATACAAAAATAAAATAGATCTCCCACTAGGCTAATCGGATATAATATAAAAAATAAATAAAATAATTTTATTATGCATCATCATAAAACCCCTAAACCTCGCCTTGGTATTGTAACACCCATAAAAAAGTGAGACATAAATGACTAAATAGTACTATTAATTTTTAAAAAGTGATCTTTTCATTTCAAGCACTTTTCCAATAAAAACTCCATAGTTATGAATTTTTTGATTGTAGTAGTTTCAGGATGGGTAACCTTCTAGGAATTTTCTTAGAGTGTGTGTGAGAGTAAAGAAAAAACACCCTGAAATAACATGTATTAGATTATGGGGACAGTCATTTGTCAAATAAGTAACTCCGATGGGTAATAGATTATGGTGTGTTAGGAAGGAAAAAAGGTATAATAGGAGACCCATGGGGTCAAATGAATAGGTTCATTACCTAAGGAGTTTGGGTTGTAACAAAATTTATCAGAACCAATACCCAGTAGGAAGTGTAGTGGAACTACCTAGGTTTGAGGTGTGGGGTCAATAGATAGGGTGTTTTTATTTGAATTAGGGAGAGTTTAAAACCACTAAAAGTATGAGATTTAAAATATTAAATGTTAATAACCATGTTAACAAGGAAAACCTTTATTTTTTGGATCATATCTAATAAAAAAATATATGGTTATTCATGCTCGGATTGGAGTATTGTGAGGATGGATGACCACCTAAGAAGATTCCCATGGTGTGTATGAGTGAGGAAAAAACACGCTGAATGAACATGTGTTATCCTATGGGAATAATCATCAGTCTAATAAGAGACCCCAATGGGTAATAGCCTATAGTTTGCTAGGAATTAAAATAAGATATTATAAGATACCCATGGGTTCAAATAACTGGGTTCAAGTTCCAAAGATATTGGTTCATTATAGGTATCATATCTAAAATATCATCAAGATACTCTAGTATGATCACATGTACTAGGGCCCTAGCCTGAATCTACATATCATATTTAAGGAATACACATCCATTAAGGTGAATGTGTGTGGTGTGAGCGTAAAACCTAGTAGGTCACTACCGATATGTCCCAAATGATATTCCAAAAATATCATAGTTAATTCATGTATAAAAAAGTAAACAAATAATTAACATATAACATATACATAACCAAGTTAGGACATTGCGTGATAAGCAATCAGCTATGATGTTCGACCCTACCTGCTTTATCCAGTGCCTATAAAATACCCCAAGGGGGAATTCAGAGAACCATTAGAACCATTATAAATATGTTTTTGGTTCCATGATGCTATCTATAAGTCCCCTAGTAACAATAATGTGGTCACCATGATACTGAACCACATATTCCTATCCACTCCATTGGTACCAAGAAACTGACACTTAAGACCCTATCATCCAAGACCCACTCTCAAGAAAGTAATCAAATAGGGTGGTAATATTTATCCCTATCTTCCCCTAGTATTCAAACCACCATCGAGAAAGAATCATCACCGCACATTCATACTATGTTGTATTAAAATCTAGATAAATATAAAAACAATAATCACATGATATAAGCAACCCTTTCCTATCTCCCAGCAAGTGATAATACCAGCTGTGGATTCCCACATTTTGAGTCACAATATAAAAGGTGTTGGAACCATGGCTATCTTTGCATGAATTGGAGTATGTATTTTGTTTTTTTTCAATCCTTAGTGGATGTTCAGAATATGTGTCAGCAAAGTGATATTAGAGTTCAAACAGATAACAGTATTGAAGGAGGCACCGTTTTCTAGTGTTTGCTAAATTTCTTGACCTCAAAATTGAAAAATGAAGAAAAGTGTTTTTAGAAAAGGGACTTTCACACTGATTACTTGGAGGCTTGGAAACTTGCGCGCCATATGTTTTTCAAGATCAGAACATCAAAATATGGCAAAGGAAGAAGGGGCGCCCAAGTTTTGGGTTTGGTCGTGCAAGTGACTAGAGCGGAAGAGACTAGGGCGGCTGGACTTGCGCGCCGAGAGGAGACTTGTGTGCCATCGCGTAGGGTGTCCAGAATGCCTATAAATAGAGGACCACCCCTCCTCTTTACCGGTGAAGTTCAAGACTTTGACAAATTCAGAGCTCCCGTCGCACAGGTGTTGTCGTCGCGCAAGTGGTTGTGTGGTCGCGCGAGTAGAAGTGGAGCGACAGTTTTTTGTTGTGCATCCAAGGTGGTTTAGGAGAGAAAGGGTGTGAGTCACCCAAGTTTGGAGTTGGTGAAGGAGGTGTCGTGCAGGTGGTTTGGTGACACTTGCGCGCCAGGATTTGAAGAAGTGTGACAGTTAACAGTTGTTCACCAAAACCGGTTTGGGCGGAAAAGAGTGTGAGTCGTGCAAGTTTGAGGTTGAAAAAAAAAGTGTCACGCAAGTGGAAGAGTTGAACTTGTGCGCCGTCTTAAAACTTGTGTGCCGGCTTGGAGAAGCATGCCAGGTGTGGTTGAAGCATGCCAGTATTTTTGGGGCTACGCAAAAGATGGAAGTTTTCTCGATACCTTTGGTGCAAAGTGAGATTTGTTTACGGGTGGAAGTTGGACTTCAAAAGAGCATCTACATACAACAGAGGATGTATTCATTAGCGATGATGAAGAGACCTTCACGTCTATAAACTGGGTGGGACTTCACCAAAGGCAGCGAGCCAGGGGGAGTCAACAGGAGTGACCCGAGGGACGTAGTGAGTTATCCCTAAACTTTTCTAAAGGCAGTGAGTCTGGGATAGAGTGACTGTCCCCAAACCTTTGTAATCCACAGCTAGTAAAGTTTAGTGGAATTAGGTACGACTGAAAACCTGTCGGCGTATGCTCCTTGGACGTAGCCCTTAATGGTGAACCATGTAAAAAGTGATGTGTCATCTCTCTGTATGTTAATGTTTTCTTTCTGATCATATCTATCTTACGGGTTTAATAAGTTCCTACCAATTTGGGAACAATATCCATCACTTTAAAAGAAAAATTTGTCACCCTGATTCACCCCTCCCCTATCAGGGTGTCCTGGGGCCCTACAAGTGGTATCAAAGGGAGGTTTCTCATGTTAGATCTATCCTTTATCATCATGGAGAATGCAGTCAATGCTAGGGGAATACCTCTCTTCGATGGAAGTAATTTCCAGATTTGGAAGAACATAATGAAATCTCATTTAAGATCCCTTGTAATGGAAGTCCTCTTTTCTAATATGCAAGGAATACAAGATACTGATCCAACGGGGCTTGTTATGACTGATACAGATAGGAAAGCTCTTTACGTAGATGCTAAAGCTCAGAATGATATCATTGCAGCTCTCTCAGATCAAATCTATCTAAAGGTGATGAGTTGAACCTTAGCAAAGTCTATGTGGGATAAACTTGAAAACATTTATGAAGGAGAAAATAAAGTGAAGGAGGAAAAACTTCAAGTCTTACACAATAGGTTTAAAGATCTAAAGATTCATCCTAATGAGAATGCATATTCATTCTTCAATCGAATTACTGAAGTTGTGGGAGCAATTTGAGGTCTTGGAGAAGAAATAAAAGACATTGATATCGTAAATAAAATCTTGAGAAGAATTCATCCCATGTACAATGAAAAGGTGTCATCCCTTGAAGAAAGAGATCTATCTAAACTATCTCTGGATGATCTTTTAAGTAGTCTAGTGGCATATGAGATGAGAGTCAAACCTGAAGATGCCATGACTCATATAATCAAGGAAATGGCATTCAAAGCCATGGGAAAACTGAAAATTTCATAAGATAGTGGTGGTGAAGATGAAGAGGAAAAGGAAATTATTTTTCTCTTCACCAAGAAGCTGAAGAAGGGAAAAGGTAAATTTAAAGGTAAGATTCCTCTGGCATGTTTTTGTTGTGGGAGAGTTGGGCACATTTCCTCTCAGTGATAATGAAAGTTTGATGATGATGAAAGTGAAGTAGAAGACATAGAGAAGCCTCCGAAAAGGTTTTTCAAAAATGGAGACTTCAAATCTGGAAAGAAAATATAGAGGAAGAGTTTTTGTCTGTGAAGAGGAAGGTGTTTATATTGAATTTTGGGAACAAGAAGAACCAAAATTTAAAACAGGAAACCATGCTTCCATGATGGCTGTCATTGAAAAGTCAGAACCCTCGATCAACAAAGGTAGATATAATCAGATTACTGCTAATGGTGATCCAAAGATTCAAATTAAGGATTCCCTTTCAAAGCTTGGGAATAAATGCAAGAGATGCAATAAGTGGAAGGAAATGGTGGAAGAATCATCAGAATATGTCGATGAGCTTGAAGAAGAAATTGAACGACTAGAAGAACTAGTGAAAGTTCAGTCTTCAATCCTTGAAATCACATATGACGTTGTGGAACTAAAGCTTAGAACTGAAGAACAAGCAAAGGTCGTAAATGACCTTTCATCAAGACTGGAAGAAAAGTCCAATACTGTTAAGGGTCTTGAGGAAGAAGTTACTACTCTTAATAGTAAAATTTAATGACAATCAACCGCAAATGATAGTAAGAAGAAAATTCATTTTGGAATATTCTCAGATGCAGAATTACTGGAAAGAGCCAAGTGTGGTTCAGATGGGGTTGGAAAAATCTTGAGTGATCAAAGACCTGCTTGCATGGGAAAGAGTGGAATTGGCTGTGAAGCTGAGACATCAACTGCTAGAAGTAAAGAGAGCCAAAAGAAAGAAAAGATGAAATTTGGACATGTTGAAACGTTTCCTGAAGTGCTGAAAAAGAAACCCTCAATCCAAACTAAAAGGATAACTGAAAATTATCCTCAAACATTCAGAAATGACAGGCAGTCTAACTATTCTCCCAAGGAAGAAGGTATGAGGAGAAATTCAAGTGAGAAGACATTTACTCTCATGAAGTGTCATTTATGTGGCTATTTGGTCCATACCATGTCATATTGTGAAGAGGCAAGGAGCTACTTGAATGGGGAAGATCTGGGACATCAACAAAGGAGACTGACTTCATATCCTCCGTCTTATAAAAGAAATAGTTTCTATGGATACTGTTTTCATTGTTCTAACTTTGGTCATAAAGATATGTATTGTAGGTAGAGATTCGATAGAAGAGATTTATACGACTATCAGAAACGAGTCAATATTCATCCTCCTGATGGTGTTGATATCACAAACAGGTTTTCTCCTCTAGAATAAGATTATGGGTATGAAGAATCTGATTATGTGGAAGAAATAATTAGAAGGTCGTCAATATCTTATACTCAATCCAATACCTCATGGATAGAAAAAAGGAAGATCGAGAAATCCAATCTTGCAGAAGTAGCCTTAAAAGCTACAAAAAGTAGCAGCACCTGGATTCTTGATAGTGGATTCTCTTCACATATGATAGGAAATTATGACCTTTTGAAGAACATTGAGAAGAAGTTTGATGTAACAGTAAGTTTTGGTAATGATGGTGCTTTGGAGATTAAAGGCAGTGGGAATAATACTCTCACCAATTGAGAGATGAAGAAGACTGAAGTTCTTTATGTGGATAGTCTATGCCACAATCTCCTCAGTGTAAGTCAACTCTGTGACTCAGGGCTCATAGTAACCTTCAATCAAAAAGGCTGCACTATAAAGGGAAAAATAGGTAATTCTCTTATAAAAGGCTGTAGAACAGATAGAAACTTGTATCAGGTTGACAGCAAAGTAAACTCTTTATATTTGTCTGTTGAAGAAGAAAAAAACCTCTGGCATCGAAGGCTGGGCCACATTAACCAACAAGACATGGAAAAGATATCTAAGCTGAAGATTTTCATGGATATCCCCATTCTGAAACGTGAACGGGAAAATACTTGTGATGCTTGCATACGAGGGAAGCTAGTCTGTAATTCATATCGACCAAAGAATAAAAGGGCATCACACCTTCTTGATATAATCTATACATACGTATGTGGCCTAATAAATGTTGCTGGAACTCATGGAGAGAGGTATTTTTTTCTTTTCATTGATTATTATAGTAGAATGGCTTGTGTAATGGTGATTCACAAGAAGTGACAAGTACTTGATTTCATGAAAACTTATCATCAGATTGCCGAGAATGATACTGTACGGACAATAAAAGTCCTGCAATATGAAAATGGAGGGGAATACATGTCTATTGAGTTTGATAATTACCTAGAAAAACATGGAATATAGCATGAGGTAGCTGCTGTGAGAGCTCCACAGCAAAATGGAGTTGTTGAGCGCCAGAATCGATAGGTCAACAATATGGCCAAGACTATGTTGATTGAGAGTTTTATCTCTCGCCATTACTGGAAAGAGGTTATTGAAGCTGCAGTGTACATTCAGAATCGAACGGGGCTTTATATGGGAGAAACTAAGACACCATATGAATTGTGGCATGGAAGGAAGCCTTCATTGAAATATTTTTGTGTTTTCAGAATCAAATGTTTCATCCGAAATAAAGAAGGAAATAAAGGGAAGTTTGGTGACAATGCTGATGAAGGAATTTTTCTTGGGTATCCAATGAACAGAAAAGCCTACAAGTGTTTCAATAAACGCTTGGGGAGGATTGTGGAAAGCAATAATGTTAATATCATTGAAGTAAAAACCCCAAATGCTTCAAATAATTCCTATACTAAAGAGAGAGAATATGAGGATGAATGTGAACATGGAGTAAATACAATTACAGAAATAGGGGAAGGTCTTAAAAACACTCAGGGGTCACATCATGATGTTGACTCGGAAGAAGAATCTGAAGATGAAATCTTGGGTGGAGAGAATGTGATTGAACTTCATAGGAGAAATTGAAGAGATGAGATTGATCCATCTAACATAATTGGGGACAGGAGTGCACCCACACAAACAAGGAGGATGAGGACTAACACACAATCTGCATTTCTGCTAGTCGTGGATCCATCCTCATTTGAAGAATCTGCAAAGGATGAATCCTGGGTGAAAGCTATGAATGAAGAGTTAGATCAGATTGACAAGAATCAGAAGTGGGATCTTGTCTAGAGACCCGAAGGTCACAATGTGATTGGTACAAAATGGATCTTCAAGAACAAGTTTGATGAGCATGGAAGTGTTGTTAGAAACAAGGCACAACTGGTATGTAAAGGATATTTTCAGATTGAAGGTGTTGATGTTGAAGAAACCATTGCTCTAGTGGCTAGACTACAGTCAATCAGGATTTTTCTTGCCATGGATATCCAAAGAGGATATAAATTATATCAAATGGATGTCAAGACAGCGTTCTTGAATGGTGTACTCGAAGAAGAAGTCTACATTGATCAACCAGTGGGTTTTCTTCTTGGTACTGATGAAACAAAGGTTTGCAAACTAAAGAATGAACTTTATGGCTTGAAACATGCACCACGGGTGTGGTACTCCTAACTGGATTCTTACCTCAAGAAGATGGAATTAAAAAGAGGAGGAGTAGATCACAATCTATATGTGAAGAATTCCCCAAAAGATCGATTCATGGTTCTAGTCTACGTTTATGACATTATATTTGGTGGAAGTAGGCAGAAATCAGTGGATGAGTTTTCTAATCACATGAAATCATAATTTTAAATATCTATGATTGGGGAGCTCACATATTTCTTGGGGCTGCAGGTGATTCAAAGGAAGGATTAAACTTTTATTACTCAGGAAAAGTATGCAAGATAGATACTGAAGAAGTTTAACATGCAAGACTCCAAACCAATGTCAACTCTGATTGCAGTTGAAACCAAACTTGGAAAGCATGAGGATGGGACATCATAGACCCCACCATGTACAGGAGGATAATTGGGAGCCTACTGTACCTGACAGCGACATGGCCAGATATTGTCTTTTCAACATGTCTAGCGGTCTTATTTCAGAGTAATTCAAAGGAAGAACATATGGCAGTAGTAAAAAAGAATCATAAGGTATATTCAAGGTACTCACAATTGTGGCTTATAATTTTCTACAGGAAGGGACAGTGAATTATCAGCATTCTTTTATACAGATTGGGCTGGCGATGTAGTAGACAGAAATTCCACCAGTGGTGGAGCATTCTATATTGGGAATAAATGTGTTGGCTGGTTGAGCAAGAAACAATAAATTAATTCTCTTAGTACTGCTGAAGCTGAGTATATATCCGCCACAAAGGCATGCACTCAACTGCTATGGATGAAGCAAAAATTAATCGATATTGGTGATGAGGTGAAGCAACCAATGGTGATTTACTGTGATAATAATAGCGCAATTGATCTTACGAAGAATCTGGATCAGCATTCTCGTACAAAACATATTGAAATTAGGTATCACTTTATCAAAGAGAAAGTTGAAAAAGGAGTGATTAGAATGGATCATGTGGGAACTGATGAGCAAGTGGCTGATATCCTGACCAATCCATTGTCAACGGCTTTGTTTGAGAAGCATCGGTTGAACCTCGGTGTTCAGCGACCTCCCAGTGCACAAGGAGGTTATGAAAAACCTCTCTCCCCAGTTATGTTAACTGTTTTTAATCTTTTTGTGGATATGATGCAGGTTTATGGGGGAGATACTATCTAGGGGGTGTATTGAGATTCTCAATGAGAAAATACCGGTCTTTGGGTTTATTACCAATTGGGGAGAAGGAATAAATTCAGGACAATTCAGTGATAGGATAAGAAGGAATTCTATTGACATGTAATGATTCAAGGAAGGAATAAATTCAGAACATGTTTGGTATCACGATGAGAATTCGGTGATAGGATAAGAAGGAATTATTTGGACCTGTAATGCTTTTGGGAAAATTTAAGAGAATTGTTTGGGTGTCATTGAGAAATTCCAAAACACGGGATCCCAATTCACACTTCCCCTCTTGTTTTCTACACTGAGCATTTCTCACGTAGACTTAGAGTGTTGGTTGAGTTGATTCTTGTGTTTTTGGTTTGCATGTGGCTGGTACTCTATTGAATTTATTTACTGATTACCAACAAAACCCAAAGGGGGAGATTGTTGGAACCATGGTTGTCTTTGCATGAATTGGAGTATGTTTTTTTTGTTTTCAATCCTCAGTGTATGTTCAGAATAGGTGCTAGTAAAGTGATATTACAGTTCAAGCAGATAACAGTATTGAAGGAGGCACCATTTTCCAGTGTTTGCCAAATTTATGGACCTCCAAATTGACAAATGAAGAAAAGTGTTTTTAGAAAAGGGACTTGCACGCCGATTACTTGGAGGCTTGGAAACTTGCGCACCATATGTTTTTCAAGATCAGAAAATCAAAATATTACAAAGGAAGAAGGGGTGCCCAAGTTTTGGGTTTGGTCGTGCAAGTGACTAGCACGACAGAGACTAGGGTGGCTGGACTTGCACGCCGAGAGGAGACTTGCACGTTGTCGCACAGGGTGTCCATAATGCCTATAAATAGAGGACCACCCCTCCTCTTTACTGAAGAAGTTCAAGAATTTGAAAATTTCAGAGCTCCCATCGTGCAGGTGTTATGGTCACGCAAGTGGTTGTGTGGTCGCGCGAGTAGAAGTTACGCGACAGTTATTTGCTGCACGTCCAAGGTGGTTTAGGCGAGAAAGGGTGTGATTCGCCCAAGTTTGGAGTTGAAGAAGGAGGTTTCATACAGGTGGTTTGGTGACACTTGCATGCCAGGATTTGAAGAAGCATGACAGTTAACAGTTGCGCACCAAAACTGGTTTGGGCGGAAAATATTGTGAGTCACACAAGTTTGAGGTTGAAAAAGCAAGTGTCGTGCAAGTGGAAGAGGTGAACTTGCATGCCGTCTTAAAACTTGTGCGCCAGCTTGGAGAAGAGCGCCAGGTGTGGTTGAAGCATGCTAGTCTTTTTGGGGCTGCGCGAAAGCTAGAAGTTTTCCCGATACCTTTGGTGCAAAGTGAGATTCTTCTACAGGTGGAAGTTGGACTTCAACAGAGCATCTACATACAACAGAGGATGTATTCATTAGCGATGATGAAGAGACCTTTACATCTATAAACTAAGTGGGACTTCACCAAAGGCAGTGAGCTAGGGGGAGTCAACGGGAGTGACCCGAGGGATGTAGTGAGCTATCCCTGAACTTTTGTAAAGGCAATGAGCCTGGGACAGAGTGACTGTCCCCGAACCTTTGTAATCATCAGCTAGTGAATTTTAGTGGAATTAGGTACGACTGACAACCTATCGGTGTATGCTCCTTGTACGTAGCCCTTAGTGGTGAACCAAGTAAAAAGTGATGTGTCATCTCTCTGCATGTTAATGTTTTCTTTCTGATCATATCCATCTTACAGGTTTAACAAGTTCCTACCAACGTGGGAACAAGATCCATCACTTTAAAAGAAAAAGTTGTCACCCTGATTCACCCCTCCCCTCTCAGGGTGTCCTGGGGTCCTACAAAAGGATCATTCATATTAGATACATCCCATTACACCCATAATCACTAATATAATATGATATGAAATTTCATATCACATTCTAACTCATAAGTCGTGTTTAGCTAATTTGATTGATTATCTAATCTCATATGATAAAAACAATACCAATTAATCTCCTAAGACCAATCACATGCCCTTAACTTCTATTACTAACTGATAATAATTACCTTCCTAGTGACTACATCGCATTTAGTCTTAACTCATACCATGCAATGTACTGAGCTTATAAGCAGAATATATCACCAATGTTTATCCCATAACTATACCTAGGTTTGAAACTTTTCCCCTTATTGAAAATAAGGCCCACAACACCATCTCTAATATATCTCTTTCTAAAACCCATTGTATCTCTCTTAATATAGGACCCAAGGTCTATTAACATCATCCAATCGCTTCTAAAGGTGCCTATATGTCAAACCCATCATAAACTCTCAACCTATGGTCCTAACTTTACATTATTGGTCAAAAATAATCACCCAATTAGGGATCCATCACCCAAATTCTCAATTTATTCTAATGATCGTGATAATACTTCTTTTTTACCCAATCCATCAACACTAACACACTTTACTATAGAAATTAGGCCACCTCACTTTGAAACACCAAACCCCTTCTAAAAGAATTTCATATTAATTATATTCCCAAACTCTATTTATTTCATTCATGGAACACTTTTGAGGTTTTTGAAATACATTTACATTATTAAAAAAATTACTAAAAAAGGTTAATATCTCATCATACCAACCATTGAAAGGGATACACATGCTAGATCCCTTTAACTAGCCAATGAGAGAGTCTCATGGGCCATTCATACTCTATCTCAAGCTCATGGATATATTTAGGTTCTGATGTGTAGAATTAGTCATAATGTTAACTATTTAAATGGTCTATATATGATCCTAAAATAAATAAAAATTATTCAAAATTTACATTCAAATACTAAGAGGATTTACCTCATTTTTCTCTCAATTTTTAATCCTTATTCAAATCTTTATGACTTGAATGCCCAAACTCGCATGCCACATTGCATAAAAATCATAAAATTTAATGATTTATATTTAAATTTCCAAATTACTTATGTTTATAATATTTATCATGTAACACCCAAATATTTTTAAAAAAATGAAAAACTATGTTACATAGCGTATGTGATATGCAACACCGAACCCAAACGAACCATGAATATTTAAAAATGATCATTTTAACCAAGCCGTTAAATTGGAGGGTATGAATAAGATTAAATACTTTATGAAATTTATATAAATCTCATAATAAATATAAATTTTCTTAAAATTACACATTAACTAGTCACTAAACTTTAAGAAAAAGTCATTTAATTCATCGAAAATATGTTTTCATCTAAAAAATGATTTTTATTGCTTTTTGTGAAAAAATATTATAATTAATTTTTTTAATTTTTAGAAATTTTATTTCATAAAACGAAAATAATTTTTTAAATTATCATATTTATATTAACTAAGGGTAATATTTTGGGATTTTCAGAAAATTTTACTTTTTCAATGAATATTAAAAAACACTGCTTTTTATAAAATTATCATTTCTTTTTAATAAGTTAAGTAATTTAAAAGCCCCATTATTCTTTTAATTGAATTTAAAATTACCATAAATATTATTATTTATATTAAATCCAATTAATATACTTAAATCATTTTTTAATGGATTTTATTATAATTTTATTTTTAGACTTTATAACACATTTTTCTGAAAATTATTTTAAAGAGCATAATATTTCTCCATTTTAAGTAATAAAAATAAACCCTAATGGGGAATGATTTAATTTAAATATATAAATTATATATATTTAAATATTAATTTAAATTAATTTTATTATTATTAATTTTCATATATTTAATATAAGATCGTCTTTTCCTTAAAAAATACATTTCTTAAAAAATCATTTTTTCGACGCGTCTGTGGGTTTAATTTTAAATTAAATTATGATAATTATGTGAGTTGAATTTGAAAAAATGGATTCCATATTTTTAATCATAATAATTTATATTATCTAATAATTTCAACTTAATTTTTTACCATAATGAATAGTGAAAATAGTAAAAAACAATATCGGGGTTAAGGTAAAAACATGTTTATTGGGGGGTTAAACTAAAAAGATAAAGGTTAAAATGATGTAAATCTTGTATAGTTATAATTTTATGGTAATATTTAGACCTTATATATTCTAATGTTATAAAATTGTTCATTTTAGATCCTTTTGGCATGTGAAAAATGTGGGTATGATTCTTTCATTACAAAAATTACAAGTGTGACCTATCCCACACCTATAAAAGGTTGATCCCTCTCCTATCATTTACATGCTTCAAAAACCCATTGGTTCAAAAAATACCTACCCAAATCACTTCCTTAATTATATAATCTTATATTATAATCCTTTTTTATCATAAATATAACCTAGAAATTCTTTTGTTGTAAAAAAAATGGTTTTCCGAAGAAGAGGTAACCTCCTTAACCGAGCATTTTATTTTATTTATTCTTCCATATAATTAAAATATTATTAAAACATGCTGATATAATAAAATTATTATATTAAATATACCAAGGTTTTTTTTTAATTTTTTTACCTACAATCATATATTCCTCCCTCAAATGGGAAATAAAACCGGTGATCGTGTGTACGGAGAACTCCCACCTCGTGAACCGACATAATTCATTTTCCATCACCGCTCATCATGAAAGGATATAATGATTTATATAATAATTATATATGGTATTTATTATATAATTATACTTATGTAATTATAATATCACATATACCTTCTTACTTTATGTTCCTTACGGAATATGATATCGTCACTCGTGTGTATAGCGGACTACCGCCTTAGGAAGTGATGTGATTCACTTTTCACCTATGCCTTACATTGAAGATAATAAGGATTAATTTTATGGTTATATATTATATTAATTAAATATTAATAATTTTTAAATATAAATATATCATCTAATTTCTTATCTTTATATCCATTGGATAAATGATAATGTTGTTTGTGTGTACGGCAAACTATAGCCCCGTGAAGCGATGTGATTTGTTTTTATAACTGCATCACATAGATGGTATATATAATTGTATTTAAAGAAATAATATGATATTTTTTTATAATTATAATTCAATAAATATAAAATAACACTTACCTTCTTTTCATCATGATTGTTGAAAATTTTAAATGTTACTCATGCGTAGGTATGACTTACCGTCTCTATGATTGTAACATAGTTCAGTTTTCATAACCATACATAATGATTGGTTTTAAAATTATAATTTATATATAAAATTATAATTATTTCATTATTAAAATTATTTATATTATTAAATAATAATCTCTTTTACCTTATTCAACCTTTCAAGTGATTTTGGACATATGAACTGATTATCATCAAAACGTCCAACATGAAATTAATTGGTTATGTAATTGAATATAACATGATAACAAATAAAATGAAAGGGATAATAAAAATTAGAAAATTTATTGAGAAATTAATTAATTAACATAAGTTTATTATTCAGTAAGATAAGTAACACACGTGCCAATCGGGCTCGAGGTAAGGAGTCTTTCTACCCCACCATTCTCTTCAGGTTATGGACACTCTCTGTCTAACTCACTTTCTCTCTCTTTAAAGTTATGAAATGATTATAGATTTTATATATATATATATATATATATATCTCATATATATACCTATATTGTAATACCTTCCTTTTATGGGTTAATACATGCCTCATTATCATTTCTCAAATACCTTCATTATGAAATTTCCATTGATTATGATATGAAGAAAGATTATGTAATCCATCTTATTTCCATGGGTAATTATTATGTTATGAATTATGATTGATTTTCTATATGTGGAACACATAGGTCACAAAAATGGTATGAAGAGTGTTCCTAGATATTTCTTCAATTCATTTGGTTGAATATTTAGTCTCACGAGGTGTCATGTATGGGATAATGGAGTAAACCTAATCCTTTTTGGACATTGTCCAGTATGTGATATTGTCTAGGAAGTTAGACTTGACTCATGTTTATGTCATGTTATATATTGATTCCACATATCTTATGATGCCATGATCTTATGATACCATGTTCTTTATGTTATTCTTCCATGTGATTACTCATGATCCTCCTATTTTATGATATCATGTTATAACTTTGACTCACATGTTATGTTTCCTTATCACATTTATTCCCTTAATATGATTTTTAGATCACCCCTTTATTTTTGTATTCCCCAGGTTATTCTATGATGTTTTAGGAGATCAAATGGATTATAGAATCTCTCTATGGATAATAAAATAATTATGCCATTTTTTAAGTTCCCTTTTATGTAATATGAACATAGTCTTTCAAAGATACTAGGCCTCACGATCTTTGTGTTTGTAATTGATAGATATTTATGTTTAAAAAATCATATAATAATATGTGAAAAGGTTTTGGGTTTCTATAATTTCTATCATAGAAAAGGTTTAGATAACCTTTAGAAGTAGTATTAGAAAACTTTAGTGATAACCTTATGGATAATTATAAGGATAAGTATAAGTATAATTCTATGTATATGAAAATATCTTAGAATTTTAGTGAATTATAGAGAGAGTAGTTTCCAAGAAAATACATCCCAGTCTGGATAATATAGTTGGTTGTGTCTCTAGAATAGAGGTACCTAGGGGTAATAACCCCAAAAAGGGTGCATTGAGTTGGACTCAATCTTCACCTAGTGCACGATAATGTGCCTTACTGCACATATGGTTTGAAACTCTAGGGAAATATGATTTGTAAATTCACAAACTCATTACAAACCATTATGATGGTCTTGAAAAAATTATTAGGTTGGATAACCTAAAAGGAAACATTACCATTGATAGAAAATATTTAAACATAGATTCCCATAAGTCAGTATATACTTATCATTCATGATTTATTCCTTTTAAGTATATAATTTTCCCTTTAGTATGTTAAATAATTCTCATCCTGTGTTTTTATTTATTTTAGTTAATGGTATGAAAAAGGAGAAATAATTCCAACAAAAAACATGATCATAAATGTGATTATTTTCCCAATGATATGTCGAACCTTATGGAAGAAGGTGAAAATAAATTCATGGCAGAACTATCTTAATGAGATAAAGTTACGAATAATAACTTGAATCATGTGTAATTTAATCCTCCTCATAATAAGGATCAAGTTACATAAGAGACTTTTATATGAAAAATTCCCCCTACCTTTAGTGGATCTTCTGATCCCCTTCTTGTTGAACAATGGATTAACTCCATTCAGAAGATATTATCTATCCTCTAATGTATGGATTAATAGAAAGTTGTGTTGTCTATTTATCGAATTAAGGGAGAAGATGGTTATTAGTGGGAACTAATCATGAAAAAAGTATATATGGGATATTGATTCCATATAATTAGAAGACTTCAAGAAAATATTTTTCAATAAATATTTTCCCCAAAATCTCCATCCTAAAATAGAGATGGATTTTCTCAGTCTAAAGAAAAAGGAAGAAGATTCTATTGGGGCGTATGAGGAAAACATTATAGGTATTTCATAGTATAACCCCAGCTTTGTTATCAACACAAAAAGTGATGTGTAATGTTTCTTTAGTGGGTTAAATCTAGGTATAGGAAATTCATTATCCATTAATGGCATTGGGAGCTATGAAGATATTGTCTATTGCACTCTCAAAATTGAGATGGAGATCAGTGACTTCTATTGGTATCATGGGATTGGAGAAAAAAATGTAAAATAGAGTTTTCTTTAAGGGTGTCAATAAATAAATCTCATGTAGGAAAGTAAACTTAACATCTCACATGTGAAAAGTGTGGGAAGAAGGGTCTCTAAATCTACTTAAGGGGAACCAAAAGATTCTCCATGCGTGGAAAAGAGGGGAATTGGTCTAATTAATGCTAAAATAAAATGAATAAGCTTACTAATGAGGAAGAATAAAATAAGGTTCAGAAAAAATATATTCCTATAGTAAAATGTTTTAACTATAAGTAACACGGGCATTATTCAATCCAATTCCCTAATAGAATGGTTTTTAGATACAACCAGTGACAACAACCTCCAAGGTGGTAAGAAAGGGTGTATTCTATCACTACAACTAAAGTGGACATTGAAAATGATGTGGTTAAAGGTATGTTAGTTTTTTATTCAATAATATACAATATACATTTTTATTATTGTTCTACACATTCTTTCATATCTTGTAAGTTTAGTAGAACTATTCAAACACCACCTCAAAACATGAGTGTTTAGCTATCTATGAGACATAAAAGGGAGCTATGGTTTCATCCCAAGTATATAAATCATCAGCAATCATTTTTTGTGGACTTAATCTTCTATAAAAACTCATCTTACTTCCTTTAGTAGAGTTTAATGATATATTGTTCATGAATTAGCTATCCTTACATTAATCCAACATCAAAAGTTGGTATATGGAGATCACTCTTCATGTTCAAAGTTATCCTATGATTCTATACAAGTGTATGGAGGAGGATGAATCTCACTTGTAATATTATATTCAAGAATGGGTATTATGACTTACAAGAAATAACATCTTGCTCAAATGATCAAGAAAAAGGATAAAATCATGCTTAAAGGAATTCCCATTATGAGGTATTATATTTATGTATTCCCTGAATCATTTCCTATCCTTCCTCCTAACTAATAGGTCAAGTTATCAATCAAAATTTTACTTGGATCTCTGTCCATATCAAAAAATATTATAGGATAGCCTCCATTGAGTTATAAGAGTATAATAATTAGTTACAATAGAATGTGGAAAAGGGTTTTATATTCCTGATT
Source organism: Viscum album (assembly GCA_963277665.1). Classification (NCBI taxonomy): domain Eukaryota; kingdom Viridiplantae; phylum Streptophyta; class Magnoliopsida; order Santalales; family Viscaceae; genus Viscum; species Viscum album. The sequence goes on along the minus strand of OY728161.1, from coordinate 2,115,024,739 downwards.
GCTTCACCATGGGGTGCATTTCTCCTCTTCATCAAGAAGAAGGATGGTTAGATGAATCTCTGCATTAATTACCATAAACTCGATAAAATCATGATAAAGAACAAGTATCCCATGTCATAGGTAGATGAATTTTTCAATAAACTATGTGGAGCCCAATATTTCTCAAAGGTGGACCTTCGATCAGTATATCAGCAATTAAAGGTGAAGAAGGAAGATATTCCCAAAACTACATTTTGAATAATGTATGGACACTATAAGTTTATAGTTATTACTTTAGGACTCACCCATGCTCCAGTAATCTTTATATAATTTATGAATAGAGTATTTATATATTACCTCAAGAAATTTATGTTATTATTTATAGATAATATTCTTATTTACTCTAAAATCAAGGATAAGTATGACAAGCTTTTAAAAATTGTGCTAAATTCTTTGATAAAGAATAAGTTATATGAAAATTACCATAAATGTGAGTTACGGGTGAATGAATTATCATTATTGGGGAATATTATCACCAGAAAAGGTATATATGTAGACCCTTCTAATATAAAGTAAATCAAGGACTGGTATAGACTATAATCTATAATAGAGATATGTAATTTTCTTATACTAGCTGGGTATTACCAATGATTTGTGAGGAACTTATTATGATTTTCAAACCCTCTAACCAAGATAGATTTAAAATGAGTAAATTTTTTCTAGATCATTGAATGAAAAGAGAACTTTAAAGAGTTAAAAATGAGTCTTATCATTGAAATATTAAATACACTACCCTCAAGGGAGGATTTTTTTGTGGTTTATAGTGATGCTTCAAAAAAGGTTTTGGGATATTTACTAATATAGAATGATAAAGTGATAAAATACACCTCAGTTCAATTGAAATTTAATGAGAATAACTATCCCACACATGATATGGAATTGGTTGCTATGATCTTTTCATTGAAGATCTAGAGACATTATCTCTATGGTAATAAGTGTAAAATATATACAGATCACAAGATCCTAAAATATATATTCACATGGAAGTAGAATAACATGAACTAGTGAAGATGGTTGGAGCTGATCAAGTACTATGACTATCCAATCTATTGTCATTCTGGGAAAGCAAAAAAAGTGTCAGATGCTCTAAGTAAAAAGGATCTGACAATTTTATCAATGATGATAATTTAGAAGGATCCAATATTCTTAAACTATAAAAGAATGGATATGGTAATAGTAAAGGATCTTCATCCTACCTTGCTCAAATAACTACCCAACCATCCATACTTGAGAATATCAAGGAGGCCTAGAATGATAATGAGGTACTATATAAAAAGGTATCAAATATTCTGTAATTCAACCTTGTTGAAGATGGGGTTATCAGGTTTGGAACCCAGATATGTGCCCTATCAAAACTAGAGTTAGAGAGGGTGATTTTAGATGATGTGAATTTATCATCCTTCTCTATTCATATGGGAATAACTCATATGGATAGAGATATAAATAAAAAATTATTGTGGGATAACATGAAGAGGGTGATTAAGGAATTTTTATCTCATTGCTTGGTATTCCAACAAGTCAAGGCTGAGTGATAAAATTCTAAAGGTATGATGAAAACATTTCCTATAATAGTATGGAAATGGTAAAAAATAACCATGTATTTTTTCATAGGGATCCCTGGGACACCTAAAGGTAATAACACCCTCTGGGTGGTAGCCGATCACCTTAAAAAGTTGGTAGATTTCATTTCCATCAAGGAATATTTCCCTCTTGACCAATTCGCTAATATGTATACAAGATAAGTAGTAATATTAAATGGGGTTCCACTATATATAATATCTGATCAAGATTCAAGGTTTACATAAAGGTTATGGAGAATCCTTCAGTAAACATTGGATATAGAACTCGGTTTCAATATTGCTTATCAACCTCAAATTGATGGTCAGTCAAAGAGAACCATCCAAAATCTAGAGGATATGTTGATCCCTTCTTCAATGGATTTTCATGGATGTTGGGAATAGTAAATTCCCCTAGTAGAGTTATTATAAAATAATATCTTCCATTATAGATTTCAAATGACACCTTATGAGGTTCTGTATGGGAAACTGGTCTCTCCCAAATTTACCCAAGTTTTTAGGGTTAAAGTGGTCACTTGTTGTGTAGCTTGGGTGTCAAATCCTTAGATACCTAAGAAGAAACATATAGACACATACATTCTATGGATTATTTTTTCCATGAAGTGGTCAAATTTTTTTGATTTTAGATGGTTTAAATTAACACTAATTGTAGACATCCTGTTTTTTACTTGTAAGAATTTAGAATATTTCTATATATATTTCCAGAGTTATATGTTAAGGCAGCATGCAATTATGAGACCTAGTGTGTGGTGGTTCATGTGGGACATGTGATGAACCTTGATGGATCAATGGGTACCACTTTCCATCCACTAGATGGCCAGAAACAACAAATAAACGATAATCCACCAATTTCGAATAAATTCAAGGACATATTCGAAGGGGAGAAGCCAGATCTGGACACGCAGGTGTGGATATAAGATTCTGTTCAAAATATGACTACATGTCATGTAGTTTTATAAACACATAGAGTGTATCCCCTATGCTATGGTAGTTAGGTTTTCATGGATTTATAAGTATCACACATCGTGTGGAATCCCCACACACCATGTGACCATGTACTAGAATCCTGGAAGGTACTCCAGGAGTACACAGACATGAGCATAGACAAGAACATTCCATGTGACGGAGTACACGGACACAGCTAGAGACGTGTGAAAAAACCCCATGTTAATAGACATTCCATGTATCAAAGTATATAGACATGGCTAGGAGAACATGTATCGACCCCATATAGATTGGAAACACCATTTAGTCCACCAAAATTCCATGTAAGTCTACATGGATTAGGATCACTGTGCTAGTGAGGATATATCCATTTGATGGAGCGGGATCAGACACCATGTAGTTCCCCTCACACATCATCTACCCCTTAGTTCCTTTTAAGAAAACTTCAATCTCTCATATCTCCTTCGTTTGAAATCATATTTTGGCCTGTGGGTAGCCTATCTTGAGTATTTTTCTATGTATAATGTGATGGTGGCCTTTGTTGTGGATTTTTCAGTATTATGATGGATTTTATGGGCATGTAACTTTTTTGTGAAATGTTCAATGATGGAAGTGATCACACAGGATCACCAGAGGCTTTCAGAGTAGAACCCTCCAGTTGAGATGGGCATGGGTCCTCTATCTAACCATCATATTGGAACCCTCTAAAAGAGAATGGCATGGTTCCTCTAGAAATAGAGAGTGGAACCCTCCTATTCACATAGGTTATGGGTCCTATACCAACCTATCAAAGTGTAACCCTCTATCTGGGCTTGGCATGGGTCCTCTATCAACCATCAGAGTGGAACCCTCATGAAGAGTCAGGGTATTAGTCCTTTAGCTATCAGAGTGTAACCCTCATATAGATTAAGGGAATGGTTCCTCTAGCATCAAAGTGGAACCCTCCTATGGATTGAGGGCATGGGTCCTCTAGAATCAAAGTGTAACCCTCCGGTTGGGCAGGGCATGGTTCCTCTATCGACTATCAGAGTGGATCCCTCTTATTGTGCAGGGCATGGATCCTCTATCTACTATTAGTGTGGAACCCTCCTTTTGGAATAGGGTATGGTTCATCTATCTATCTACTAAATATAACCCTCCTATTATACCATGTCATGTGTCCTCTAACTAAATATTCTATCCATTCAACCATGTGTCACAGTGAAGAGGTGTGGCATGGATGGGATGTTTTCTTCCAAGCAGACGCGCAAGATACAAGGAATTGTTCATCAACTTTTTGAAACTATTGGAGACTCTTTTTTGTGCTAGGATGTGATATGGAGATCCCTATTATCTATAATTTGGGATTATTTTCTTTGACCATATATGTATACATCTATATCCATGTTGTTGGATTTAGTTACTCTCCTCCCATGGGTTGTAAAGAAGAGTGGGGTAGTCCACCTACTTTCTGTGTTTAGCTTCTCAAGGGTTAAATGAGGTTACTCTCTTTTTATGAGTGTAAAATACTTAATGTGTAGTCCATATATATATCATGTTGATCCCCTTGTGTTTGGATGACGTTACTCTCTCTATCTCTCTTGATTTGGATTGAGTTTTTCACTACTTCCTATTCATTGTTTCCTCTTTACTATTTATTCCTATTGTGTCTCTTACTTCACCCCCTTTATCTTTCAGGGAATCTTATTGGGTATGTATATACTCACCACTATGTGGAATTTTCCTGGACGTGTCATATCTTACACGGGTGAAAAACATGTTAGTGGTGATTACAGATGAACTTAGGGATACTTGGTGCCTTAGACTATGTATGGTGGTCATAGTATGGAGATCAATAGCTAGTTTATCTCAATAATTTTACTTTACTTTTCAATTTTTCCAGTTGGACATATTTCTGGTTGGGTGTATATTTTTTCCCACTACTTTCAGTTTACACTATCATACTCTTGTACTATTAAGTGGTTTTACATGCATGGTTGTTACACTATTATTTTGTATCTTTTACTATTATTCCTCTGCACTTATTCATTGATATGGATGTGTGTGTATGCATATAGGTATTTATGAAAAGGCCTCACCATGTTATTCCTTCAGCACTAGTCACCAGACCATGGCCTATAGAGGTGGGCTTGGGGTGGTTGTGGATCGATCCCCATTTGGTCGGATCTTAATATATTGGTATCAAAGGTGGTTTGATCATTAGGACGATGTTTGGATTAGTCCACTTATGAGTATTTGGTTGGGATTTAAGTAAATAGTGTCAAAGTGTCTCGAGTGAGGATATTGGTCTAGGGAACCCAGTGATGGTATGGGTGGATGATGTATCCATTCACCAAGGCCTTGAACACCTGCTTTTCGACTCGGCATACTGAGATATTAGTTATATGGATCAATGGTACATGAATCATATAGGATTTAGTCTTTTTCTATCTTATTGATTCATCTCCCCATTATTTTATATATATATATGCTCATTTTATCATTGTATCTCTTGATTAAATTTTTAGGATTCCTCTGTGACGTCATCCATCTAGGATACTAGTTTTGGATCATGATGACAATAGGATGAGAGATGAAGCCTTAGTAAAGATCCATACCATGACTTCCTTCCTCCTAGTGGACAGTTCGCAACACCCCCAGTTGTTGAGCAGTAGATCATACTAGTAGAGTAGGTTGAGGATGAACACGGGATTAGCGATCTCCATGATTTCTAGTGATATAGGCCACTGAGGTTCCTTGATGAACCAAATACCCAGGAAGTAGATATTTGGCTTGAGTCAGTGATCCGAGTTTTTAGACTTCTGCAGATCCCGATAGATCATATGGTTACACTCACAACTAGTGCTCTTTATAGATAATCAGTTAGTTCTAGTGGTACCAACAGATGATGCACTGATGCTGAGTGTCAATTGCAGGTTCCAGAGGTACAGATCACCCTGGTTTCATGTTTATCCAAACTCCATTCTTAGGTGGTTGAGGTCAGGCCTAATCTTTTGGTTTGGATATCCCACATGTATAGGACCCCTTTCGATGGTGATCCTCATTATGAGAACACTCCAGGATAACTTTGGGAATTGGTAGTCTTTTGATGGATATGTTTTAGCATGGCATCAAAAATTGAAGGAAAAGGGACACTTTCCCTACCAAGATGCATCCTTGTGATGCAATTCAAAATAATGTGGGTGATTTAGTGTCATCACAAAGAAAAATAGTATAGAGTTGGGGTGGATTATTTCATTTGAATTTCATGTTTGGGATGTGAGAATGTGATGAGGTGTTAGAACAGGCCCCGGTTTAGGTGAGAAGGAAGGCAAGGGAAAGGATGAGTTCTCAGTAGAGAGGGTTTTTGGCCGAGAGGCTCAATTTTGGTTTGGGGTACAACCTTTGTCACTATTGTTCCAGCTATAGTTTTTATCAAAGATTCAAAATCCACATTTCCCTATGTATATCTCCTTTTTGAGACCTAGCGATATCAGTGGGGGCCCTTTTCTGACCATTATGATGGAGGCTCCTGTAGAGAGAGAGCTTCATGCTAAATCTTTCTATAGTGATAATGAGACCCTATTATGTTTTCCTCAGTATAGACTATTTTTTACCATCCATGATCAGATGATAGCTACAAATGAATATTATAGTGCTTCTAGGTTGTGGGATGGATTTTTCCTCTTTGAGGAGGATTGATCCCTAGAAAGAGCAAGATTAGCTCATTCACAATAGGTTATAGTTGATTTATCAGTTGGATAGTATTATCCTTGGATTAATGAATATTATGTGTTCTCAACTACCTCCAACAATGGTGGGGTATGATGATGTAGAAGGTTTACTTCCCCACCATGAGATGGATCTTTGTTGAGACCAGCACCAGGGATGGCTTGATGTTTTTTCTAACACATTGGATGACCCTGTGGGGCTATGAGAGCCAGTGGTTTGGTTGGAGAGTCTACAGAGTTAGGGATTTGTAATACCTAGTGTGTTTGCTTGGGAAACCATGTATTTTTTTCCTAATAGGTGGATAGGATCTTGTGTATTTATGTGGATTATTATCACCTAAACTGGACCATGATAAAGAACAAGTACCCCTTTCCAAGGTTTGATAACCTATTTGACCATTTTTGAGGTGTGAGATGGTTCTCAAAGATCAATGTCAGGTCTGGATTTCACCAGTTGAGGGTTCTCAAGGATAATATTCCAAAGATATCATTATGATTTTGCTATGGAGACTATGACTTCCTAGTGATGCCATTTGGTGTGGAAAATTCCCCCTCCATAATTATGGATTTGATAAACCAGATCTTCTAGTTTTACTTAGACCATTTTGTGGTTGTCTTAATTGAAAACATACTCATCTACTATACATCAAAGGAGGATTATGAAAATCACTTGAGGATGGTCTTATATTTACTTCAAGAGAACCATGTTTATAGAAATATCTTGAAGTTTCAGTTTTGGATTCATGAGGTTCACTCCCTAGGTCATTTCATATCTGATCATGGTTTATCCATGGACCCAGTGAAGATTAATGCAGTACTTTCTTACGATCCACCCAATATCATGTCAAAGGTACAGGGTCTTCTCATCTTGGAAGGGCACTGTCGGAGGTTTGTGGTGAAATTATCTAGGATTTTAGCCTATTTGACCTCCCTAATGTGGAAAGGGCATCCTTTTACCTTGAGTGAGTAGTACCAAAGAACCTTTGAGGATTTGAGGCTAAGGATGATGATTAATCCTATGTTGAGACTACAAGAGGTGGGCATGGAGTATGCAGTGTATGGAGATTCCTTAGAAGCTAGGCTCAGCTGCATGTTTATAAAGAGGCAGGAAGTTATCACATATGGGAGAGGCAGTTGAGACCCCATGAGAAAAATTCCGTGACTCGTGACTTAGAGATGATATCAGTAGTCTTTTCCCTGAGGATGTGGAGGCACTATCTTCTATGAGAGTGCTTTGTGTTTTACTCAAACCATTAGAGTCTTAGGTACGTCATCACATAGAGAGACATGAACCTAAGAGAGCAGAACTGGTTATAGTTCCTGTTAGACTATAAATTCAAGATTATCTATACTCTAGGAAATGGAAAGGTGGTAACATATTCCCTTAGCAAAAATACCCAGGCTCATTTGGTGTAGGTGGATTTTGATTAGTTTTCTTCCTTGAAACTGGCCCTGGTGGAGTAAGAGGGTATAACTTTTCTTCAGTCGATGGTGTTGACTCCTCTGCTTCTTGAGCATGTGAAAGATTCATAGTTGGGAGACATCAACTACAAGGTATTTCATGACTATATATCCATAGCAGATTCACTATATGGATATTCTGAAGGAGGTAATTATGTCATCCATTTTTAGGGATGGATGGTGGTCTGAGTCATGATGTGGGAGGAGGTGGTGCAAGAGTTCCATACTTCTCCTTTAGCTACAAATCTCAATTTGGGGAAGATTTATAGACACCTTAAGCAGAAATTTGTGTAGTCTGGCATGAGATAGATCATGGCTGAGTTTTTCTCATGGTGCCTCACCTGTCAGTAAGTAAAGGTTGATCACCATGTTTCAACAGGTTTGTTATATCCCCTTAAGATCCCACGGTGAAAATGGGATGGAATATCCATAGACTTTCTGATAGGTCTTCTATGGATAGAGAAGGTCCATGATTCCATCTGGTTGATAGTTAACCGACTCATGAAGTTGGAATACTTCCTTGCTATTAGGGAGAACAGTTCAATGGAGAGTTTGGGGTAGATGTATATAATGGATATTGTTCACCTTTATGGGGTTCCCTCAACTATTTTCTCCAATTTAGATGAATGGTTTATGTCACGGTTGTGGAGAGGATTGATGTAGGAATTTGGGGCCTATATGAGGATGATTATAGCCTTTCACCCCTAGAAAAATGGTCAGACTGAGCTCACTATCTAGGTGTTGTAGGATATGCTAAGGGATTACATGTTATAATGTATTCAGATCTGGGAGGATCACTTTACCTTTGAAGAGTTTTCATACAGAAAAATATACCACTATAATATCTGTATGGAAGCTTTTGAGGCCCTCTATGGGAGAACCTTTAGGTCACCCTTGTGTTGGACATAGATTGGAGAGACATCTCTTGTGGGTCCAAAGTTAGTGCAGGAAATGATGATAAAGGTTCAGGTCATCCATGATTATATGAGGATGTCCTAGAGAAGGCATAAATCTTATCTATATCACCATCATAGGCCCTTGGAGTTTGAGTAGGGATACCGCATTTTCCTAAGATTCTCCCCATGATGAAGATTTTGGAGGTTTGTCTGGGGAGAAAAGATGTCCTCAAGGTTCATTAGGCTATTAAAGATCCTAAAAATGGTTGGAGAGGTTTCTTACCACCAAACCCTAACCCCAAAATTAGAATAGGTGCATTAAATCTTCCATGTGTCAAAGTTGAAGTGATAAATGCATGACCCCACGTACATCATCGACTAGGGTGAGCTGGACATCAATAAAGAATCCATTTTCTCAAAGCACCCAGTGGAGATCAAGGATCGACTGGATAGGACCCCATATGGATAGACCATCCCCTTGGTTTGTGTTTTTTGGCAGTATGGGAACGTTCATGAGAGATCCTAGGAGTGAGAAAACCAGATGTGGGCTCAATACCTCAAGTTTTTTGTTAAGTTTTTCTTTTCAGGGATGAAAATCTTAAAGGATGGAATGATGTAGAGACCCTAGTTTTTCCTTGTAAAACTTTAGAATAATTATATATAGAGATAGAGAGAGATAGGCACTAATACAATGTGTGATTCTGAGGCTTAGTGTGCCCAAAATTAATTTCATAAAAATATTAACTATATTTTATATTACGCACACATAGTTTTTTAAAGAAAATTGCATAACTCTTAAAAAATCTCATATCAAAAATTCAAGACCACATTTGAGTATGGAACATGATTTTTACCCTAGGAGTGACCTAAAATAGGTCTGTGTAGGGTTCTTGGATATAACATCCATTGGGGGTGCATTCAGTTGATAAATTAATTAATTAAATTAAATTTATTTATTTATTAATTTAACCTAACTGAAATGTATATAAATACACCACTATAGAAAATCCTCCAGGTTTATCTGCATAAACCCTAGGATGATTCTAGAGCATTATTCCTCCTTCTTTTGGTAAATCAAATTCCAACGATAAAGAATTTATGGATCAGAGCAGATCAGGACACGACGAACATAACAACTTCTTCCATTAATTGGTGGGAAAGTTCTTCAACAAAAAACTACCCAATCTCCATGTAGAACTCATAAATTCATGTATTTAACCCTTATTGATTAAATTATTGATCATAATAATTTATTCTTTGTTCTATGCCAATTTTTGAACCTTGACACACTCATATGTACCGATTTAATTTATTATTCAATTACATTCTAAGCCTAGATATCCCTGTTCTTAATCATTGGCCAAGAATGCTTTCCAATGATTGATAAAACATTGTTTTTTATTCCTTTATAAATCAATTTCTTTGTGATCATCAACATCATACCCCAAGGTCATGATTCGAAATTTTCGGTCTAGACCGATCCCGATCAGACCCTTGGATTCACGATGGTTTTGTGTTCCATGATTGGAACATCAAATCATAGATAGAAACAAATAATTTTTAGTATGTGATTGATCGATTCATTTAAATGGAACTTTTAATTGAAAATAGGGGTGTGGTGGTTCATATAGTACATGTGATGAACCTTGATACATCAATGGGTACCATTTTTTGGCCACTAGATGGTTGGAAACAACAAACAAAGTCTAGTTCAACAAATTTTAGAAAAATGAAAGTCTAGATTCAAAGGGATGGATACAAATCTAGACATGCGGTTTCGGATCTAAGATTATGTGGAAAATTAAACTACACACCATGTAGTTTGATGAACACATATTGTGTAGCCCCTATGTTGTGGATATTAGGGTTTCATGGATTTATAAGTGCCACATGCCATGTGGGATCCTCACACACCATGTGACCTTATGTAGGTGGCCTGGTGTGTAATCTGGGAATACACAGACATGGGAACAACTATACACACACCTTTTTCTAGAGTACACAAACATGGCCAGAGACATGGATAGAACCCTGTGTGAATGGACATGTTATGTATCAAAGTACATGGACATGGCCAGGATAAAATGGCTCGACCTCAAATAGCTTAGACACACTGTGTAGTCCACCTATATGTTGTGTATGTATACATGGGTTGTGATTCGTGTGTTGGCGAGGACATGGACAGGTGAGGGAGTGGGACCACATTCCATGTGGGTCCCCTTACACATTGTGTACCCCTTGGTTTATTTTGAGTAAAATCCAATCTCTCATATCTCCTTTATTTGAACTCAGATTTTGGATCTCTAGTAGCCTATCCTGAGTTTTATTCCATGTATAATGTGATGGTGGCCTCTATTATAGATTTTGAGATACTATCCAAGATATTATGGGCATGATTATTATTTAGGTGATGATTTATGATGGTAGTGATCACGTAGGATCACCAGATGCTTTTAGAGTGGAACCCTCCAGCTGGGTAGGGCATGGGTCCTTTATCTAACCATCGGAGTGGAACCCTCTTACAGAGTCAGGGCATAGGTCCTCTAGTAACAAATAATGGAACCCTCTTATTAGAACAATGTATGGTTCATCTACCTACCTATCAGAGTGGAACCCTCCAGCAAGGATGGGCATGGGTCCTCTATCAACCATCAAAGTGGAACCCTCATGAAAATTCAGGTCATGGATCCTCTATAAATCAGAGTGAAACCCTCCTATAAAGTCAATACATGAGTTATTTAGCATAATAGTAGAACCATCCTATGAATTCAGAGCATGGTTCCTCTAGAATCAGAGTATAACCCTCTTACTGGTCAAGGCATGGGTCTTCTATCGACTATCAGAGTGGAACCCTTCTATTGGGCTGGGCATGGGTCCTCTATCGACTATTAGTGCGGAACCATACTTTTAGAATAGGTTATGGGTCCTATATATATCCACTAAGTGTAACCCTCATGTTGTACTAGGGAATAGGTCTTGTACCTAGAGATTATGGCCCCTCGACTATGTGGTATAGTGGAAAGGTGTGTCATAGCTTGTATTTTTTCTACTAGGAAGACGCACAAGATTATGGGAATAGTTGATAGACTTATAGAACTATTGGTGACTCTTTTTCTGGGTTGTTATATGATGTGGAGATCCCCATTCTCTCTATCTTGGGATTATTTGGTTTTATAATATATGTATATATCTGTATCCATGTTGTTGGATCTAGTTACTCTCTTTCTATGGGTTACGAAGATGTGTGGGGTAGTCCACCTACTTTCTGTGTTTAGATTCTCATGGTTGGATGAGGTTACTCTCCTTCTATAGGTGGAAAAGACTCAGTGTTTAGTCCATATACACACCATTTTGATCCCCTTGTGTATGGATGAGGTTACTCTCTCTCTATCTTGGTTTAGGTTGAGTTGTTTCACTACTTCTTATTCACTATTTCCTCTTTACTGTATATTCCTATTGTGTCTCTTATTAATACCCCTTTAGCTTTTTGGGTGTCTTACTTAGTATGTATATACTCACTCCTACATAGTTTTCTCACACATCTTTCGTATCTTATGTAGACGACGGATAGGTCGGCGACTATTACAGAGGATCTTAGGGATAATTGGTGCCTTGGATTGCATATAGTGGTCATAGCTTGGAGATCAGGATTTAGTCTCTCTTAGAACTTTTACATTACTTTCTAGTTTGTCTTATTGGATATATTTTTGGTTGAGTGTGTATTTTTTCCCTCTAATTTTAATTTAGACTATTGTACTCTTGTACTGTCTAGAGGTTTTACATGCATGGTTGTTCCCCTAGTATTTTTTATATTTTATTATTATTCCACTATACTTCTGCATTGATATGGTTGTGTGTGTGTGTGTGCAGGTACTTAGAAAAAGGACTCCCCGTTTTAGTTATGCCTTTGGCGTTGGTCTCCAGCCCCTAGCCTATGGAGGAGGGCATAGGGTAGTTTTTGCTCGAGCGTCTATGGTTCAGGTCATGGAACTAAGAGATCTAAGTGAATTAAATTTGAGATAATGAGTGATTAGGGTGGATTAGATGAATTCCATTTTAGTCTATTTCAATTTCTTAAATTTGATATGGTTTCATTCAATGGAGTAAAAATACTTTCATTACATACTGGTTTAAAACTTAAACACCCTAATAATAATCACATATGCACTTTAATTATCATTTCACAATCACTATAAGGCATTAGATCGTATTAGCACTAAGAACATGTAGTGTTAAATTTCAGTAATGATGAGGAGTTAATTAATCATATAATGGAATTTCCAATTAAAAGAAATTATTTAAAGTTAATTTGACATGAAATAACATCAAATACAACCCATTGATACTTTATTTGGATCATCCCATAAGATTTATGTCCTTATATTGATGAAAATATTTCAATGGAATACAGAAGTAGAATCATGAGGGTGGAATTGAAGAAGTGAAAAACAATAAAATAACAACCACTCCACCATTGTCTGAATAATTTCACAAAAAATTTTTGAGTAACTTCACTCTTTGAGGAAAAGGTATAAAATTTATATATTAATAATAGGATAATATAAAATTAATAATTTTTATTAAAAAAACTAAGCTTATTCAATCAACTTTCATGAGAAAGAAATGTGTTTACAGAATGATATTGGCAGCATAACATTAAAATGAAAATATACAAAAATCCTCCCAAATACTCAAACACCACTACCTTAAATAAGCATTTTTGAAGACTTGGTTTGATCCCCAAATAGTGAAATTCATCCTAATTAAGGATGGTAGTTAGAGGTGGGATGAAAGTTAATGGAGAGTGTACTTTTACACCCTTGAAAAAAAATCTGATCCTTCTTGCATCCACCCAATAGAGGTGTAGAAATAAGATTCTAAATGTTTGAATTTGGGAGGTATATAGAATAAGAAATTTAATTCCATGATTTATTCTAACATTCTATAAAATATCATCCCATTTGTATTTTATATTTATGAGATATGATCAAAATGGTAATCTCTTATTATGGGCCATAGAATTTGGCCTAGAATTTCATCTTCACCTTCAATGCATGTAACTCCCTTTAAACCTGTGAATTAGATCTATAGACTATTGAAAACAATGTTTATAATGATGTCTTATATTTATGGTTCAAATTTAATATTCATTGGGCTTATATCATGATACTATAGTTATTTTATTCAGCTACTGTCCATTTCACTTCACCCAGAATTTCTTAAGTTTGAGTCCCACTTTAGTCATCATCCCAAATGAACATTCAAAAGATCCAAAATCATAGAATGTTCCTAATAGCATGGGAGACATAAAAATTAAATATGAAAATAAAATCAATAACCTTGGATATTTTAGGAGGTATTAAAAATGTACCATGTAATAGTTCACTTTAATAGAGAATTACAATAATAATTTGAAATAATGTTCATATTTTAAAATGCACTAAAAATGGTGTTTATGAATAATGAATCACATGAATATTATAATTCATAAAATAAATATTATCTTATTTTAGTGGATAGTCATAAGTTGTTTCAGACTCCAACATGTTGGGATGAAGTTGTTGAGCAGAAGATGATGGGACCTGATCTTTCCCAAGAGATGATAGAGAAACTCCAAACCATTTAGTGTCATATAAAATTTATGCAAAGTTGACAGAATATCTATGTGGACAATATTCGATGAGGCGTGGAGTTTGTGGTAAGATATAATTTGTTCCTCTATATATCATCATCAAATAAATTCATGAGGTTTGGTAAGAAGGGAAATATTATTCCAAGATGCATTGGCCCCTTTGAGATATTTGATCATGTCAGAGTAATGGCCTACTGACTAGCACTCCCACCTAACCTATATCAAGTAAATGATGTTTTCCATGTATCCCTATTGTGGAAGTACATACCAAACCCCTCAAATGTAATGAATCTATAATTGGTTCCATAAAAAATACTTTTCATACAAGGAGTATCTGGTGAAGATCTTGGATTATAGAGAAAAAGTTCTATGAAATAAGACAACTCACCTGATCAAAGTGTTGTGGTGAAACCACAAGATTGAGGAAGAAACTTGAGAACCGGAAGAGGTGGTTAAATAGAATTACCTTAAAAAAAATTTACCATAGTATGTAATATAAAATTTTGAGGGTGAAATTATTTAATGGGGTAATAATGTAACACCCCTAGTTTTTTTAAGAATGGGAAAACTATGTTTGATCATGTGTGTGACACGCAACATCGAACCCAAATGAACCATGATTATATAAATAATGTTATTTTAACCTATATGTTAAAATGGTGGGTATAAATAGGATAAATAATTTATGATATTTACAAAAAATTCCTACTCAATATAAATTTATTTATAAATTCTAATTAACTGGTCACTCAATCTTAATCAAATTCATATTATTCATCAAAAATATGTTTTCTTAAAAAATGATTTTTATTTATTTTTGTGAGAAAATATTATAGTTTATTTTTTGACTATATATAAATATTATTTTATAAATATAACATCATTTTTTAAATCATCATATTTATATTAACTTAGGGTAAAATTTTTATATTTTTTTGGAAATTTTACTTTTTTAATGAATAGTAAAAACACTAATTTTTATAAAATCATTTTTTATTTTTAATAAATTAAGTAATTTAAAAGTAAATTATTATTTTAATTTGATTTGAAATTAACATAATTATTATTTATTTATATTAAATCCAATTTATATAGTTAAATCATCATTATACTAGATTTTATTATAAGTTTATTTTTAGGCTTTAAAACACATTTTTCTGAATACTATTTTAAAGTGAATAATTTTTCTACATTTAAAATAATAAAAATAACCCCTAATTAGTAATTATTTAAATTAAATATATAGATTATATGTCTATAAATATTAATTAAAATTCATTTACTTATTATTACTTTTTATATAGTTAATATGAGATCATCTTTTCCTTAAAAATGTATTTCTTGAAAAACCATTTTTTCAACGTCTCCAGGTTTAATTTTAAATTAAATTAAAACACTTATGTGAGTTGAATTTGGAAAAATAGATTCCATATTTTTAATTATAATAATTTATATTATATAATAAGTTCAATTTAATTTTTTACCATAATGAATAATGAAAATAGTAAAAATTATTTACCATGGTTAAGGGAAAATGTGTTTACTGGGGATTAAACTAAAATGGTAAGGGTTAAAAATAACCCAAAAGTTATCTAATTCCAATTTTATATTCATATTTTGATCTTATATCTTATAAGGTTTTAAAATTGGAAATTTTTTATCTTTTTTTCATGTGAAGATTGTGGGTATAATTATTTCTTTTCAAAGAATCCAAGTGTGCCCTCTCCTCTACTTATAAAAGGTTTCCCACTATAATTTCTTTTACGCACTTATAAAACACATTGTTTCAGACAATAAAATCCCAAATAAATTCCATAATTCCATACCCTCATCTTATAATCCTTTTTTTATCATAAATCAATCCTATAAAGGCTTTTGGTGTAAACCTAAATAAGTTTTCCAAAGACGAGGTAATGTACATAACCGAGCATTTTATTTTCTTTCTTCTTACACCTCATTAAAATATTATTAAACCATTATGATATGAAAAAAATATTAACATCCATATAAAGAGAATTCATATTTTATGTTCATGAACTGAAATCATATCATCCTTCATCAAATAAGAAATGAAACTTTTGAGCATGTGTGTGGAGGACCGCCACCTCACGAACTGACATAATTCATTTTCCATCACCGCTTCTCACAATTGGATATAATTATGTATATAATGTTTCTATAATGTATTTATGATATAAATATACTTATATAATTATAATATCACATATACCTTGTTAATTTACATTCCTTATGTAATATAATAACATCTCTTATGTGTACAACAGACTACCAACTCGTGAACTGATGTCATACGTTTTTCACCTATTCTTTACATGGAAGGTAATAAGGATTAATTTTATATTTATATATAATATTAATAAAATATTAATAATTTTATAATATAAATATATCTCATAATTTCTTTCCTTACCTTCCATTGAATAAGTGACAATGTCGTTTGTGTGTACGGCGGAATATCACCACGTGAAGCGGTGTGATTTAGTTTTATTACCACATCACATGGATGGTATATGTAAGTGTATTTAGAGAAATAATATGATATTTATGATATAATTTTAATTATGTAAATACAAAATAATACTTACATTCTTTTCATCGTGATCTTCAAAAAATGGAAACGTTACTCATGCGTATATACGGCTTACCGTCTCCATGATTGTAATGTAGTATGTTTTTTCAAAACCATACTTCATAATTGGTTTTAAAATTATAATTTATATATAAAAATGATAATTATTTCATTATTAACATTATTTATATGATTAAATAACAATATATTTTACCTTATTCAATTTTCCAAGTGATTTTGAACATATGAACCGATTATCGTAAAAACGTCTGACATGGAATTAATTGGTTATGTAATTGAATATAACATGGTAAAAAATAAAATAAAAAGAATAATAAACATTAAAAGTTTATTAATAATGTAAATAATTAACATAATTTTATTATTTAGTAAGATAAGGAATGCACATGGTGAATCGGGCTCAAGGTGAGGGATCTTTCTAACCCACCCTTCTCTTTGGGTTATGGACACTCACAATCTAACTCAATTTATCTCCCTTTAAAGTTATGAAATTATTATAAGCTATATATATATTTATCTCACATATATAACTATATTATTTTCTATTTCTTTTATTGGGTAATACATTCCTTATAATCATTTCTCAAATGCCTTCATTATGAAATTTCCTTTGATTATGATATAAATCAAGATTATGAAACCCATTTTATTTACATGGGTAATTGTTATTTTATGACCTATAATTAATTTCCTTTATGTGTCACACATAGATCATGAACATTTTATGATGGTTGTGTCTTTATATCACTCCAATGAATTGGGTAAATCTTTAGTCTCATGAGAAATCATGTATGTGATTAGGTAGTAAACCTAATCCATTATGGGACTTTTTCCACCATGTGATATTGTCTAGATAGTTAGACTTGACTCATGTTTATGTCATGTTATATGTTGTTTCTGCGTTTCCTATGATTCCCTGATCTTATGATACCATTTTCTTTTTGTTTTTCTTCCATGAAATTACTCATGAGCCTCCTCTTTTATTATATCATGTTATAACTTTGATTCACATGTTATGTTTCCTTCTCATGTTTATTTCTTTATTAGGAATTTTATATCACACATTTCTTTATGTATTACTTGGGTTATCATGTGTAATTTTAGGAGCTCAAATATATTTTCCGAGCTCACTATGGAGAATAAAATAATGAATCCATGTTTTAAGTTCCCTTTGATGTAATATGAACTTATTCTTCCAAATACACTAGACCTCATGATCTTTGGAATTTTACTTTTTGGATATTTATGTTTAAAAATCATGTAATAATATATATAAAAGGTTTTGGTTTCTATAGTTAGTATCTAAGAAAAGGTTTAGTTACCCTTTGGATATAGAATTATAAAACGTTAGTGATAACAAGAGGGATAATAATAAGGATAAGTATAAGGATAATTCTATGTATATAAAAATATCTTGAAATTTTGGTGATGTATAGAGAAAGTGGTATTCAATCAAATAAATCCATGTATGGATACTACAAGTGGATGTGGCTCTAGAATAGAGGTTCTTAGGGGTAGGAACCCTGAAAATGGAAAATTTAATTGGACTCATTCAACACCTGGTGCATGACAATGGGTCTTGCTGCATACCTGGTTTGAAACTCTTGAGGGATCTGATTTGTAAGTTCACAAAATCTTTTGAACCATTATGAAGGACATAAAAAAATAGGTTATAAAACCTAATAGGAAACATTGGCATTTATAACATGGATTGAAACCTAGAGGCCCATAAGTTTGGACATACTTATCATTCATGAATTATTACTTTTAGGTTTATAATCTTCCCTTTAGTATGTTAAAGTATACTCATCCTGTGTTTTTATTTATTTTAGTTAATTGAATAAAATATAATAAATTGTTCCAATAACTAAAATGATAGGAAATGGGATTATTTCCCTGATGGTATGCATAACCTTATGGTAGTGGGTGTTGAGAACTTCATGGTAGTACTAGTTCAACTATATCAAGTTATGAATAATAACTTAAATAATGAGGAATGTACTCCTCCTCCTAAGAAGGGTCAATTTGTAGTAGATTATTTTATGTGACAAGGGCACCTATCTTTAGTGGATCTTATGATACCATCCTCACTGAACAATGTATTAACTCCTTTAATAATATATTATTTATTCTCCAATGAAAATATTAAGAGAACATTTTTTCTGTTTATCACATTAATTGAGAAGCTGGTCAATGGTGGACACTAATCAAGAACACAAATTCCAAAGGGTATATTGATTCCATGGAATGGGAAGACTTTAAGAAAAAAAAATATTTTCCCCAAAATCTCTATCCTGAAATAGAGAGGGAGTTCTTAGGTATAAATCAAAATAAAGAATATTTTATCAGGGCATTAGAGGCAAAATTCATAAGGCTTTTAAAGTATGCCTTCAGATTTGTTATCAATATCAAATATAAGGTGGATCATTTATTTGGTGGGTTAAATATGAGTCTATGAAAATTGTTATCCATTCATAACTTTGGGAGTTATGAATAGATTGTCCATTATTCCCTAAAAGTGGGGATGTATATTGGTGACTCCTAATGGTCTTGTGGGATTGGATAGAAAAAAACATAAAATAGAGTTTTATTCAGGGGTATCAAAAGATAAATCTCATGAAGTAAAGAAAAATCAACATCCCATGTGTCAAAATGGTGGTAAGAATCATCCCATAAATTTCCTAAGGGGAACCAGAAGATGTTTTATGTGTGGAAAAGAGAGGCATCTGGCTAATCAGTGGTGAATGGAAATGAAGAATCCCACTGATGAGAAATAATAAAATAATTTTTAGAACACCACTATTCCCATCATATAGTATCTTAACTTCAATTAACATATTAATGAAAGACAATACCATAAGCTAAGGGTTACTGGAGACATTTAGTAAAAATAACCACAAAGGAAACAATAAAGGGAGTATGATATCACTACTACTGAGGTGGATTCTGAAAACGAGCTGGTGATAGGTAAACAAGTTATTAATTAAAGAATATAGAATATAATTTTTGGTTATGGTTCTATATATTCTTTAATATCTTGAAATTTTAGTATAATTTTTCAAAAACCACCTCAAAACATGAAGGTTGGGCTATCTGTTGGAATAGAAAACTGAGATATGGTTGCCTACCAAGTATATAAATCCTCCAATGTCAATGTCTGTAGACTTAATATTATAGAAAACCTCATCTTACTTCATTTAGTGGATTTTTATGTTATATTGGGCATTTATTGAATATAATTAAATAAATAAAACATCAACTATCAAAAGAGGAAGACCTCTCTTCACATACCAAGTCATCCTTTTATTTTTTACAAGTGTAATGAGGATGATGAATCTCCTATGGACTCTTCTATTCAAGTATGGATATTAGTTCCTTATAATCAATCATATCTAGCTCATATGATCAAGAAAAATGAGAGAATCATTCTTTAATACATTCCCATTGTAAGGGATTATACTGATGTATTCATTAAAGAGTTGTTTAGTCTTCCTCCGGATCAAGAGGTCAAGTTCTCAATCAAAATTATACCTAGATCTATTCCCATATTAAGAAATGCTTATAGGATGGAGACTGTTGAATTGGTAGATTTTAATAATTAGTTACAAGAGAATCTTAAAATGGGTTTTATACACTTGAGTTCTTCAACATGGTGTGCATCAGTCCTCTTTGTTAAGATAAATGACGGGTCAATGCATCTCTCTATTGATTATCATAAACTCAATAAAATCATGATAAATAACAAGTATCCCTTACCATGGATATATGAATTCTTTTAGCATCTATATGGATCCCAATATTTATATAAGGTGGACCTTCAATCGGTATATCACTAATTAAAGGTGAATATTCCCAAAATTGTATTTCGAATAAGGTATGATCAATATGAGTTCAGAGTGATGATTTTCAACCTCACCAATTATCCAATAATATTTATGGACTTGATGAATATAGTGTTTAGATATTACCTCAATAAATTTGTGGTAGTATTTATGGATAATATTTTGATTTACTCTAAAATCAATGAGGAGTATGAAGAGTATTTGAATATTATGCTAGAGGATTTGAGAAATAAGAAGCTATATTAATGATTTATAGATGAAATAATTATCATTATTGAGTAATATTATCACCAGGTAATGGATATCTATGTACCCTTCAAAGAAAAATCTAATCAAGGACTCACCTAGACTAACATCTATAATGGAGATCCATAGTTTCCTTGGACTAGATAGGTATTACCAATTATTTACGAGGAACTTCTCATAATTTTCAAACATTATAACCATGATAACTCATAAAATATTAATGTTTCTCTAGACCAGTGATTGTGAATATATCTTTAAGGGGATGAAAATGAGTCTTATCACTACACTATTACTTACGCTGCCCTCAAGTGAGGAACTTTTTGTAGTTTATAGTGATGCTTCAAAGAAGGGTTTGGGTTGTGTAATAATGTAGAATAAAAAATTGATAGCCTAAACATTAAGGAAGATGAATGTTCATGAGTAGAAATATCCCATGCATGACATGGAGTTGGCTATAATGATCTTTGAATTGAATATCTAGTGACATTATCTATATGGGGATAAGTATGAAATATATACATATCACATGATCCTCAAATATATATTTACACATAAATATATTAACATGAACTCGTGAAGATGGTTAGAGATTATCATGGACTATGAATACTCAATCCATTACCATACTATGAAATCAAACAAAGTGGAAGATACTCTAAGTAGAAGGGATCTAGAAATTTTATCAATTATGAGAATTCGGTGGGATCCAATATTTATATACTTGGAAAGAATGGATATGGGAATAGTAAATGATATTCATCCTATATTTATTAAATAACTACTCAACCATCCATAATTGGTAAGATCAAGGAGACCTAGAAAGATGATGAGGTACTATAGAAAAGGGTAGAAAATATTTTAGAGTCCAACCTTGCTAAAGATGGGGTTATAAGGATTGGAACCCACATACATGTCCCATAAAAACCACAGCTAAAGAGGGAGGTTATGTATGATGTTAATTTCTCATCCTTCTCTATTCATTCGGGAATAATTAATATGTATAGATATCTATATAAAAATTTCTGGTGGGATAACATAAAAAGTGATATTGCATAACTTGCATCTTGATGCTTGGTATGAAAAAAATTCAAGTCTGAATGATAAAATTATAAAGGTATGATAAATCCATTTCCCATAATAATATGGAAATGGAAAAACATAACCATGGATTTCATTGTAGGACTCCCTAGGAATCCTGAAGGTAATAATTCTATCTGTGTGGTAATTGATCCCCTTACAAAGTAGGTTTATTTAATTACCATAAATTATGATTTCCCTCTTGACCAAGTCACCAAGATATATATAAGATAAGTGGCATGATTACCTGGGTCTCACTATTTATTATATCTGATCAAGATCCAAGGTTTACCTCAAGGTTATGGAGAATCCTTCAGAAAGAATTTGATATAGAACACAATTTTGGAACTGTTTATCTCCCTTAAATAGATGGTCATTCTAATAGAACCATCCAAATTCTAGAGGATATATTGAGTTCTTATTCAATAGATTTCTTAGGATGGTGGTATCGTCACACTACCTTGGTAGATTTCTCATATAACAACAGCTTCTATTCTATAATTTAGAAGGCACCTTATGAGGCTCTTTATGTGAAGCGGTATTGGACTCTGAAAAACTGGGGTGAAGTTGGAGAGAATAAGCTGATGGGACTGAATCTTTCTCAAAATATGATAGAGAAGGTCCAAACCATTCAGTGTCCCATTAAATTTATGAAAATTTTATATAAGAGATATGGGGAAATCATTGATGAGGCCTGGAGTTTGAGGTTAGAGATATGGTGTTCCTCCTTATATCATCATGAAAAAAAGTCATGAGGTTTGGGAAGAAGTGAAATATTAGTCTTAAATACATCATCCCCTTTGATATCCTTGATCTCATCGGAGTGGTGTCCTACTGACTCACACTCCCACTTAACCTATCCCAAGTACATTATGTGTTAAATGTATCCATATTGAGGAAGTATATACCAAAACCCCCACATTTACTAAATCTGGAGGTGGTACCATTTCAAAAATACCTTTCATAAGAGATATTCTGGTGAATATCTTGGATTATAGAGACAATTTTTATATGAAATAAGATAACTTATCTGGTCAAAGTGTTGTTCCAAAACTACAAGATTGAGGAAGAAACATGGGAACTGGAATATGTGATGAAGAAAAAGTCCCCTCACCAATTTTCACATTCATATGTAATATCAAAGTTTTAGGGATAAATTATTTAAGGTGGTAAGAATTCAAAACTTTGAGTTTTTTTTAAAATGGGAAAACTGTGTTCAATAGAATATGTGACATGCAACATCTAACCCAAACAAACCATGATTATCTAAATATGATTTTTTTAACCTAGACATTAAATTAGAGTGTATGAATAGGATAAAATACTTTATGAAATGTATATAAAGTTTATAATAAACATAAATTTATTTATAAATTATAATTATTTGGTCACTCAATTTTAAGAAAAGTCATTTTATTCATCACAAATATGTTTTCTTCAAAAAATGGTTTTTATTTCATATTGTGTGAAAATATTATAATTAATTTTTAGAAATTCTAGAAGTTTTATTTTATAAAATTATAATCATTTTTAAAATAAAAATTTATATATTAACTTAGGGTGAAATTTTGGAATTTTTTGTAAAATTTAACTTTTTCAGTGATTAGTAAAAAACACCGATTTTTATAAAATTTTCATTTTTTTATTAAATTAACTAATTTAAAAGTAACATTATTATTTTAATTTGATTTAAAATTAAAATAAGTGTTATTTATTTATATTAAATTCAATTATTACACTTAAATAATATTAATATTTTATTTTATTATAATATTATTTTTTGACTTTAAAACAGATTTTTCTTAAAACTGCTTTAAATTGCATAATGTTTCTCCATTTTAAATAATTAAAATAACCCATAATAAAGAACTTTTTAAATTAAATATATATTTATTATATATAAATATATATTAATTTAAATTAATTTAATTATTTTTACTTTTCATATAGTTAATATGATACCATCTTTTCCTTAAAAAATCATTTATTGAAAACGCTTTTTTCGACACGTCTGTGGGTTTAATTTTAAATTAAAATATGTCATTTTTATGAGTTGAATATGGATAAATGGATTCCATAATTTTAATCATTATAATTTATATTTTCGAATAATTTCGACTTGATTTTTTACCATAATGAATAGTGAAAACAGTAAAAATTATTTATCACAGTTAAGGTAAAAATGGGTTTACTGGGGGTTAAACTAAAAGATAAGGATTAAAAATAACCAAAAACCTGTATAATTATTATTTAATAGTAATATTTAGACCTTATATATTATAATTTTCTATAATTAGTTATTTTATATCCATTTCAAATTTGAAAAACATGGGTGTAATTCTTGCTTTTCACAAATTCTAAGTGTGCCCTCTCCCCCACTTATAAAAGGATGTCCCCTGTCCTCTTCTTTACACACTTTCGAAACCCATTTGTTCATAAAATAACTATAAAAATAAATTTATTAATTTTATACCCTACTTTTATAATCTTTTTTTATCATAAATCCAACATATAAAGGATTTTGGTGCAAACCTAAAGAAGTTGTCTAAAAAAGAGGTAACATCCTTAACTGAGTGTTTTATTTTATTTATTATTCCACCTCCATAAAATATTATTAAACCAGGATTATATAATATAAATATTATATTCTATATAATTATATTTTTTTATTTTAATTTTATTACCTACAACCATCTCCTCCTCCCTCAAATGGGAAAAAAATTGTTGGTCGTGTGTATGGGGGACTACCGCCTTGTGAAATGACATAATTCATTTTCCATAAATAATTATCATGGATAGATATAATTATTTATATAATGATTATATATTATATTTAATATATAATTATAATTATTTAATTATAATATCACATATATCTTCTTAATTTTCATTCCTTAGGGAATACGATAATGTTGCTCGTGTGTATGATGGACTACCACCACATGAAGCGATGTGATTCACTTTTCACCTACATTTTAGATGAAAGTTAATAAGGATTAGTTTTATGTTTATATATTATATTCATGTAATATTATTCATTATGGAAAATAAATATATCATTTACTTTCTTACCTTACCATCCATTGAATAAATGATGACTTTGTTTGTGTATACGGAGGACTACCACCTCACGAAACAATGTGATTTGTTTTTATTATCGCATCAAATAGATGGTATATGTTAGTTTATTTAAATAAATAATATGATATTTATTGTATAATTATCATTTTTTAAAGATAAAATAACACTTACCTTCTTTCCATCATAATCTTTGAAAAATAAAATGTTACTAATGCGTACATAGAACTTGCAGTCTCTATGATTATAACGAAGTTCATTTTTCATAATAATCCTTAATGATTGGTTTTAAAAGTATTATTTATATATAAAAATTATAATTATTCATGATTATAATTCTTTATATGATGAAATAATAATCTCTTTAACCTTATTCAACATGAAAATTGATTTTGGACATATTAACATATTATCATCAAAACGTTTGATGGGAAATTAATTGGTTATATAATTGAATATGAAATTGTAAAAAAAGAATAATAAACTTAAAAAAAATCTTAATAAATTAAATATTTAACATAATTTTATTATTCATGAAGACAAGGAACTCATATGATGAATTGGGCTCCAGGTAAGGGATCTTTTTAATCCACCATTCTCGTCGAGTTATGTCCACTCTCTCTAAATCACTTTATATTTATTTAAAGTTATGGAATACTTATAAATTCTATATATATTTATCTAAAATATATACCTATATTATTATCCATTCCTTTTAATGGTTAATACATTTGTTATGATCATTTCTAAAATTCCTTTATTATGTAATTTCCTTTGATTATGATATGAAGAAACATTATGTAACCCATTTTATTTTCATGGGTATTTATTATGTTATAACTTATGATTGATCTCATTTATATAGCACACATAGATCATGAATAGATTAGTATGGTTGTACCCAGATAATACTCCAATTTATTGGGTAGATCTTTAGTCTCATGAGGAGTTATGTATGGTATTAGGGAGTAAACCTAATCCATTATGGCACTTTGTCCAACATGTGTAATTGTCTAGGAAGTTTTACATGACTCATGTTTATGTCATGTTATATGTTTTTACCACATTTCATATGATTACATGATCTTATGATACCATGTTATTTATTTTATTATTTCATTTGATTAATCATAAGCCTTATCTTCTATGATATCATGTTATAACTTTAAATCACATGTTATGTTTCCTTATCATGTTTATTACCTTACTAGAATGTTTAGATCACCCCTTTCTTTAAGTATTCCTTGGGTTATCCTATGTAGTTTTAGAAGAAAAAATTAATTTTAGGATCTCACTATGGTGAATAAAATACTTATTCCATGTTTTAAGTTCCCCTTGATGTAATATGAACCTAGTCTTACAAATACACTAGGCCTTACAGTCTTTAGGGTTGTACTTATTGGATATTTATGTTTAAAAATTATTTAATAATATGTGTAAAAGTTTTGGGTCACTATATATCTTTTCTATAATTTTTGGTTGATTTATCCTCAACTAATATAAAATTTAAGAATATTATAAAAAAGACCCAAACTTTGAATTTGTGGAATAGTGGTAAAAATAATCAATGGAGAACACAAATAGAAGTGAACATAGGTTTACCTATACCAAGAGGATGCCACCACTGCAAATGGCTTTTCAATTGGCCAAGAATCAGAGAGTCTGGAGGGGTATAATCCAAGGATAGGGGCATTAATATACCTATAATATATTAAGTAATATGTGAGGGAGATGGATTTATAAAAATTTATCCCAAAGTTACCAAAATGCACACTTTTAAATTTAGGGGTCAATGAAACCACTAGATTCCTTGTGGCTTATCACTAGAATTACAATATCACCAAACCAACTTTATTATAGGGAATATTGGTACATAAAAACTAGTTTTTAATTTCCCAATACCTAATAACTAACTCTAGATATATTATATCCACCCCTCTTCCTCTAAAACATCTATATTAATAATCTAAAAATGTACAAAAAGTCTCTACCTCATTCCACATTCTAAATTTTAAAATCTCACAAACTCTAATACCACTGGAACCCATTCCATATCCTAATTACATAAACATGTATTGGTTCAGTTTTTTACTTCAATGGATCACAAGTTCCTTTTTAATTTAAGGAGAATCAGAATAAATAAGATAGTGGGAGTTGAGAATAAATGGGTTGAAGACTTATTTATGAAACACCTGAAAAATTATAAATAATAACAAATAAAATTTTATAAAAAAAACAAGAAAACTATCTTTATTTTAAAATATGGTTTTATGGATACTATGGTAGATTTTGTGGAATCTTAAAAAATTTATGCAAATCACAATACTCTTAGTAAAACTCCACTAAATATCTAGTGGAATTAGGAGCCAAAAATTAGCTCTTCCGAGCTCACTTAATTTATATTGATCCCAAATAAAGGTTCTGATATTCTATTATATTGTCCCACCATATCCATATATCTTTATTATTCAAAAATTCATAACTTATAAACTCTTTTGATCTATTTTTAGATGAAATATTCTTCTAATCCAAAATAGAAGACCAAAAAATAAATGTATACATTGACTCATAAATGTGGTCATTATAGTATTTATTTAAATAACATTTAAGTAAATATAATTAATTAATGAATCAAATATATTTAAATAATATCATATCAAAGTGAATTAATTCATTCTACACTTCAATAAACTAATTCAACTTTATCTAATCACATTGAATAATAAGTCATTTCTTCATTTCTATTTGTGAAACCCATTTATATATTAAGTATTTGATAGAAATATATAAATAATATAAGTTAAAAATTATTTTTTAAAATATATAGTTTCAAAACAAGACATAAGAGGGTTTAGATTGATTTAATCATCCCCTATATATACATACAATGATCATATATTCTCATGTTCTTGACATTAAAAATTATCTCGAGGCCTGGAACATTCATTCTCGCATATCTTAACACATGATATATATTAATTACTTTGAGTGGACTAATAAAACTTATAATTTCACATGTCATGTGAATATTTTTAATGTTTAAATATTTTATAGGTGAACATTCTTATCTTGATGAAATAAATTTCCAGCACATAATTATTGGTGTACACAATAACCCTTTATTGATTTACACTCATGAATGATATAATATGAGGGTGAAAGTAAATAAACTTTCATTTTTAAGATCTATCTAACTCAAGGATATGGAACAATAATTGGTGTACATTATAATGGAATTAAATGACTAGTATATAATATATCATGTAATTTTATTATATAGGGTCTCTAGATATAGTTTTATAACTTATATTTCCATGATTCAACTCATCGTATCATTATTTTTTAGTTAACTCATGCAAGTATTGACATTACACCAAAACCCTCAATGCTACATGATGTACATTGACTAGGGATGAACCTAGAGTTCTTTTTCCTAATAGGTTGATATCATTACATATATAAAAAATAGAAATTCATAAATTATAACTATATATTCCTTAAAAATATGAATAATATATGATTACTGACCAAAATATCTTAAAACTATCATTACATTATTATATTTTTAATATATATTTATAAAATAATATTATTTTATTTTTTATAAAAAAATATTTAGTTTGGATCTAACTTGGGGGTAAAAATTTCATGTTTGTATTCATGAAGAAATATTCAACTCAAAAAACATTCAAAATTAAAACTTCCATGGAATATCTCTTATCATAAAACCTTTCTTCCCATATTTATTTAAAGGAAAGTCTTCATACTAAAAAATTAATTGAATTAAAAAACCATTCACTGAGTTTTCACTCAAGAAAAACTCTTAAGTATCACTCAATGAAAAGTATTCAATCAAGGATCACTTAGATAAAATCCTTCCAATGAGACCTTTATTTGATAAAATATTTTCTATCATTGATGATAACCTTAAACAAAGAATTTTTTTTAATTAAAACCATTTATTGTGGATTATTTTAACTGAAACCTTCAATAGAATTAAAAATATATAAAAATTATCCCAAGACTCATCAATTATTTTTAAAAACTTTTGAGGATATTTTATTTAACCAAAAACCATCAGTTTATAAAATGACTAATATCATATTTAATTAATGGTTACAATGGATTTAGTTAAGAAGGATTTTTTAATAAGTTATTTTTTGATTCCTGTGTTTGTGTGTGAATTTTTCTAGAAATATAAATACAACATTTTTTGGTCATGAGAATCCAAAAGTCATTCTCGAAGAAAAATCAAGAAAAAAATTTCATATTTCACATTCTATAATTACAAAGTTTTATTTTTTTACTAGAAAATATGAATATCAAAATTATTGTATACTCAAATTAAATATAGCAAAGCATTAATGAATCTATAGATCTAATATTAATTGATATATTTTTTCTGATTAAACTAAATTTATTTTTTGTTAATTAATGAAAAATATATTTTTTATTATAATATAAATTTTATTTATTTAACTTTAATAATATTTATCATTTTTTATTTAAAGTTTGAATATAAGTATTTTTATGACACAAACCATACTCATCGAGGACCCTCCCTAGATCAGTGATAAAAATAAGAGTTCCACTCCAAGCTCATCTTCAATAGGTCAGGGGTTGATGACTAGAATTAAGGTTTTTCAAAATTCAAATGGAAGTAATTACCCTATAGACAACATAGTTAAAGACTATAAAAGAAAATACAAACTATAAACCATGAAAAATAATATAACCACAATCCAAAAATGATCAATCTAATAAAAAAAATAATTTCATACAATATCACAAAATAAAAAAACTAAAACTATGGAAAAACAATGACAATACCAAAAATAAACATCCCCAAAATGTAAACTATGGTATAACTCAATAATATATATTAACCAAAATCTAACATCAAAGATCCAAATATCAACCTTAATCACCAATATAACATTACATGACACCTTTACCAACACAATCCAATAAAATTTTATATAAAAGTATGGGTGATTATATCTACTTACTCATATGTTTATCCCCACTAATAAAAAATATATTCAATATCATGCATTTAAAATAATTAAATTCATAAATTCATAACACATAGTTGTGACCTCACCACCCAATATCACCCATAGGTAATCTTGGTCAAGCATTATCTAAGAGACTATGTGATCCATAAGTCCTTATAAGATATTACACATAAGTCAAAGTTGTTTCAAAATTTTACAGTTCATTATTTATAAATCCAAATCCTCGTATTAATAAGTTTCTAAGATAACCAAAAACATCACCCACTAAATAAAAAAGAATGTGTAGAATAATACATTCCATAAAAATATAAAAAGGTTCCCTATAAAAAATTCCCACTAGCTAGCACCCACATATATAACATTTAATGTCTAGTCACTAATCCACTATCATAACCACACTACATCCATATCCATGTATATAATTAATCCACCACATATCCAATCCAAATCCCATCCATGACAGCTAATGGGATAAGGTAGGACATATTAATTTATTCATCTAGTTATCCCACTTATTGCCTAGATGTTGGGTAAAAATCAAAAAAATCACTCTTAAGTGGTAGTTTTATAGTAAATTGTACTCCCATTACTTAAATAAAATAGATATACGATAAGGAAAATTCAGATAATATAATTTACATAATCAATCCATGAACATAAAATATATCATAACATTCATGTTGTTTACATCTACTAAGTCATATTTATCACAAGGTTAAAGAACTAAGATTGAAAGGTTCATAAGATAATATCACATTATCAACACAAAAATTTCACTTCATATTCATGTCAAGATTGCATAACCACTGCAATAAATACATTTCATCTCCATATGATATTAACTCCTTGCACTCAATAATTATAAATAATCATCATGATAAATCCTCATCAATGTCACATTTATTCTATATAATCCTCACAATAAATGTGTCAGAATATGGAATTATCCAAGTCAATCCTTTATAGTCAAATAATTTAGTCAATTATAGTTTGAAAACAATTACTCATAATTAAATTATTTTATCATGGTTACTCAATGAACCATTGGATAATCCATCACCTATCATAATACCAAACTCTATATCCACTACCCTTTTATAATATAGAATCATAGGGATACATATATCTCAACATCTATAATGGTATCATAGCACAAAACCTAATCATATAATCTACTGTAAACTACACCATTATCTAGATCTTACTATTCACTAAAGGTTTGTATCATAACAAACCCGCTATATAATTCATTAGCTAGTCTATATTTTCAACCTCGAATAATCATAATGAGAAATTAATAAATAAATAAAGAGTATCTGGTATTTCATAGCTTATAAAACCCATCAAACTACATCAAGTTTTATCATTATTAATAATTTCATTAAAAATTCATGTTAAGATGAAATTATAATCCAAATGGACTAAAATAGGCATAATTATGATCATGTGTCTCACTGGGTGATCCTCATGTTTCATAAAGACTATAATCATTAGTAGACTTCTTTATCACACGATCATATCCAAATTCTTCTTTTAGACAAAACATCATCTTAGGAGATCTAAATTTCCTATAATAATGTGTTGGTGTGAATTACTCAAGAAAAAAATAAAAATATCACCTTGTTATTTTGTTGAACCAATTAATCATTAATTTTAGTGTCTATTTATTTAAAATTACAATAATTATATTTAAAATATCTCTATTAGTCTCAAAAACTTAATTATCACAATCTATGTTGAAAAATGGGTAAAATCAACTATTTATTTATCAAAAATATAAAATGGGGATAAAATTCAATTTTTTCTCAATGTTTGGACATCAAGGGTTCATGTGGTGGCCATTTATCATGATAAGTTGTGCATTTTGAGTGGTATATATAACACTTGAAACATAGAGCATCATTTGACATGCCTAAGTTGTTGATAAGAAGGGTTAGATGTTATCTAGAATATATTTCAGATCAATCCAAGGATTAAAACACCGTTTAGATAATTTAACCTGCTACCAAGGTCGGGTTTCATTGCCTTCACTAGCATAGGTGAGAGTTCAGAAATATTTCCACACCTCATTGTCAAATATCATGAAACATTCCATTTTTAACTAACTAATAATATAGTCAAACGAGTATGATCTATCTCCTATTAATTCCTATAATCTAATATATATAAACCCACCCATCTTTTATACCTTAAATAATTGATACACTTATATAAACTTCTATTTTTACCTTCAATGGACTCATACTATTGTGGCTAAAAATATGTTTGAGGATATTGTTATGTCCTAGTTGATGTTTGATGTAAATGGGGGTATTTTTATTTAAAAAAGATAAATCATGTTTGATTAGAGATATTGGTGTTTTATTTTATTATAAATAAATAAGTCATATTCTAACTTAGATGAAGTCGGGTGTTTCAAATGAGGTAAAGAGTGTTTGAAGTATCATTAAGTAATGCTTGAAGTGATTGAGAAAGATTCTAGTGGAGATTAAAATTATAATATATTTGAGATGAAACTGAAAAAATAATTTTATGGTGTTTAGTAAACCATGTAGTAGTTTATGAATTTATAAAAAAAATCATGTTGTCTTTTGAGAAAAATATTTATAGTGCTCGTTTTATTTTTTATATATTTTTAATATAAATCAATGGACACTGTGTGTAATCAAACCATATCATGGTTTGAGGTTTTTGGTCATGGTTTATGAAAAAAATGATCATTATTTGAGAATAAAACTTTTTGGTGATGAACTAAGAAGAAGTGAAATAGTGTGTGATCATGTTTTTAAGATTATGAAGAAAAACAACCAAATTACCACACCAAGGTTTACTTATCGAGGCTGTGGTTATTTTCTATAAAGGTCATTTTTATTCAAACCATGTGATGGTTGAGATAATGGTTCACATTGAGAATGAAAAATAGTAAATAAAACATTGTATCTTATTATTTTTTCATATATTTCAAATTATAATTATAGTTTCTAGAGTAGTTTGTGTGGTTGAATAAAAACACATCATGGTTATAACCAACACATCATGGTTTTTCATAGGAGGCATATTTGAGTGGTTTTGATGATGTGTATTCGTGTATAAAAATTGGAATAATTTAAATAAATTATTAAAATCCATTAATCACATATAAGGTAATTTAAAATTCAATAGTGATTTTAAGGATCAAATTAAAGTTGGAGTAGAAGTAAAAATTATGATAAAATTCACCTTTTGAATTTGAATTTCAAAATTAAAAATTGGTAGATGAAGTGTGATGTTGTGGGAGAGTATAATATATAATTTTTAGAGAAATGTGAGAATGATAAAGTGAGATTAATAATAATAATAATAATAAGATACCCAAAATAAGAGGAGGATTATTACAGTTATCCATCAACACAGTTCTTAAATGAGGAATCCTTATAAAGTGAATATTAAACTCTTACTTTGAATAAGATGAACTATTTTAGTTGTATAGTACTCTATAAAGGTTTTTTTATTGATTGATGATAAAATATTCAATAATAAATCATGATATACCAATGTAATAATAATAAGTAATATATTTTTTAATCATAAAGAGGTGGTAGTTCCCAAAATTTTAGAGTTTTAGTGTTTAAAGAGAAGAGTAGATTTGTTATTCTATTTTCAGTGGATTTTGGGTTTCTTTTTTAGGTCTAAAGACTCTATTTTTTCTTTTATTAATGATATTTTTTTCATTTATAAAATGGAACATTCATATTTTTTGGGTATATTTATACTTTTTATGAGATATTATACCCATAAATGTTTAAGGATAAACCTTTTTCATTATAACTATCAAATAATACTAGGGTATCATATGGAAATAGAGGGTATCATACCATGAAAATGATGTATCCATTCCTTTTTAATGGTAAACCATGAACATTTTTGTGTTCATTGTGGCTATGTGAATTTGAAAAGTAGTTCACTGAATGTCCTTGATTAACTTCAATAAATTTGTTTTTAAGGAGAAAAATATTATAAGATTGCTTGATTGTAATTTAACTTAAATATTAACAAAGTTTAATTTAGGATAAATCAAAAAAATGTATTAATAAACTAATTCACCACCTTATATCATTAAATTTTTTAGTACCTTAATATAATTTTTGGAAGTGATTCTATAATAGGCATTATAGTGGTGTTTATATTTTATTCAGAGACATCAAGGTTGTTTGAAGTTTAATTAATTATGTACTCTCCATTTTTGAAGTTAAAGTTTCATTTTAAATTTATGTTTCAATGATTGATCATATTAATTCAATGAATATAAAATAACCTACCATTTTTTATTGGAAAAATTAAAAAAATTAGAAAGAGATAATGTTTCTATATTTTATCTCATTGGATATGTATGTGGTTGTCACTGTAATTAATGGTTTTAATAATGTTTTGAAAGTTATTGTGATGACTCAAGATGATAAAAATAACATTTATATTGGTGGAAGGGAAATAAATTTTATATTATCCTCACTTTAAGATAAACTATTTATAATTTTTATGGTGATCAAGATAGCTAAAAGAATTTGGGATAAGAAATGGAATATTCAAGAAGGGGGTTTCATAATGGAGGAAGAAGGGATTCCACATAGATAATTTGAAGACATTAATATACTTGAAAAATAAACACAATATGATTTATTTACTATATTTAATGATATTTTGAACTTCATAATAGTATTTAGATAAATTTAATAAGTTATAGGATTATCAAGAGATTTTTTTCCATCTTTATGAATAGTTTTGATGCTAAAGTTTCATCGCTTGAAGTTCATGATCAAAATTATTTTCTTCAATATGAATTGAAAAAAAATTAGGTTTCATATAGAATGGATAAATTTTGTTCATTGAATTAAATAATCATGGGATATAATGAAAAAAATCAAAAGTCCTGAAGAATGAAAAAAATCAAAGGGAGTTCTAAGAAAAAGATTAAGGTTTGTATTTTGATGAAGATGTTGATGTGAATTTTTATAAGAACATGTGAATCATCTCAAGAAGTGTTAAAAATAAAAAAAAATACATAAATTTAATGGTAAATTACCTTTGAATTGTTTTATTTATTAATTCATTAGGAATTTTGTAACAAATTTTCTAAATATGAAGGAATATTAAATTGAAGATGAAGATGAGTCATTATAGAAGTTATATATGAATAAGACTTAAAAATTTCGAAATAATAAGTCACCTTTTAAGATAATGGAAAATAATTTCTAAAAATAAAAAAAAAATATAACTTATTTTTTGAATATAAAGGAATAATATTGTGATGTAAGTAAAAGAGATTATGAGTAATCACCTAGTGATTATGGTGA
The DNA here is from genome assembly GCA_963277665.1 of Viscum album. Classification (NCBI taxonomy): domain Eukaryota; kingdom Viridiplantae; phylum Streptophyta; class Magnoliopsida; order Santalales; family Viscaceae; genus Viscum; species Viscum album. The sequence continues at coordinate 2,114,989,277 of OY728161.1, read as the reverse complement.
TATAATTGTTGATTGCTAATGTAAATTAATGGAAGTTATCTCATGAAGGATATAATGAAAATATAAAAATAAAATTCATGAATAAGTGATAATTAAAGTAATTTATTTCAAATACCTATAAATTAGAGAATGAGAAAAACAATTTTGGTAAGGTGGCTTAAATATCAAATCAAGTTGAGAATTCCCAAGGTGAAAGGGAGTTATAGTTGGTGAGTGAAGCTAAGGATGTGAATGTCTAAATTGTTGAGGATAATAGGATGAGTGATTAATTTAAAGAAAATATAAAATAAAAATAAAAATATATTCAATATTTTTTATAAAATGTGTTGGTGGTTGAAGATTAATTCAAAATGATAAAGTTTAATTTTGAAAAAAAACTATGCAAGCAATTGGTAAAATTTCATTGAGTAATGAGAAGAATTTTAAAACATTCATGAATTTCAGTGGTATTTTTAATCATAAAAAACCTCATTATATGGATTCACATTTTTATGATGTGGAGTAGAATAAACCTCAACATTGCTTAAGGTAAAAAATAAGAAGAATATATCAATAAAAGGTAAACTATATATTTTTTAAAAAATATAGTTGTAGAGACTCAAACCTATTGGGTTAGTTATATTTTAAATTATATAAATTATAATTATTTTTAGGGATAAGTATAATTTATGATGAGGTTGGTAGATATTGGTTGAATAAGATGGGAGGCAAGGGGTTGGTACCCAAATGCAAGTAGTACTAGTTACCCATTGTATATCACCCTATATTTTGGGTAAATGGCCCTTTATTCATGTATTTTGAGTCTATATAAGGTTTGGATTAGATTTTGGGATGTTATAATGGGATTTTTCATGTTTTGGAGGCTTTTCTATAGGTCCATGGTTTATTCATGGTTAGTAGAAACTGTAGAACATCTCTTGGAAAACGTGCAAGGGAAGATAGTGGACACTGGTCAAGTACATGATTGGCACACAATTTGGATAAACCATGTTAATTCCTAAGATAAATCATGCATATTGAAACATATGGAAATGAACAGTTATTTCATGGTTTTTCTAACTATGTGAGCCTAACATGTGAGTTATGGACTTAATACAGAAGCACCGTACAATTGGCATACCATTTTCTAAATTGTGTGGCCTAACCATGCGACATATAGTTGGATCTCCTTAAAAGGGAATATAATTAGAATTAAGCATTTTACCCTCATTTTTCCATTAATAATCCCATAAATCTAATTCCTTTTTATCCCAAGGTGTTAGAGATGATCTCCTTCAATCCGAGAGTGAACCTTAGGTGAATCAAAGTGTGTTGGAGGCCTAGATTCATCAATAAATGCCCACTCTTCCTCATTCTTCTTATATCCAAGGTTCTTATCTCTATCAAAACCATATATCTAGTCTATTATGGATATATATGTGTGTTATTAATGATTTTATGATGATATATTGTTGTTTCTAGTGAAGGTAATGTGATTTGTTATCAGATCTTGAAGTTTTTTTGTGTCGTTCTTCATTTTCTCTAATAGTTATAAGGTAGGTGGATTATCTATCAACTCCACTTAATTTATAACTTTAAGGATTAGTTTTAATTAAATATTTTTTATAAAATGTTGTGAAATATTTGCATGGTTATTTATGGAAATAATTTTTTGGTATTATCTTGTAAATTCTGGAAAGTTAATTGGTTTTGGAAAACTCCTTTATTTCCAATTTTAAAATGGTGATTTTAAAAATTATGTTTGGTTTGATGCATGTAAAATATTTTTTGAAATGATTTAAATAAATAAATTTTTTGATTTAAATGACTTATAATGATTATTTAATTAATGTTTGGGTGTGATTTGAATTGTAAATATAATGATTGTGAAGTACCACTATCAAAGTGGGACAGAGTATGGATGAGAAGTTCCGCCATCAATGGTGACACCAAGTTTTTTTGTGTGAGTTTGGTTGTGTGTGTGTACATAGAAAAGAATATTACAAATCAAATTAGTAATGGTTAAAAGGATTATTGATGATTTCCTTGGAAAATGGTTCATGGTTTTGATATAAATTTTTTATACTATTTTTAATAAATGTGATAACAAGTTTTGTCCTAGTGGTGTGAGTTGGAAAGTCATTAGGGAAATAATAATGAGTTTAGACTCACCCCCAACTTGGTTACTATTGTGAATTTTCATATTTCATCTATCAAGAAAAAATTAATGTAAGGGTATCTCAGTTATTTAATGATGCTTCTTGATACCATGGGCATGGCATGTGGAGTTGGATCTTGGAGTGGGTTGGGAGTTTCTGGTTGATTTCACTTTGGAGTTTTGATTTTTTTTTCCTTTTTAATCCTCTTTAGTATTTATTTTGGTTTCTTATTGTACTCTAATATGTTTTTTTGGTTTGGTTATGTTTTGAGTTTTATTTTTTACTCATGCATCATATAGAGGTTTGTTTGGTTATTGTCTTTGTGGTATATATGTTTATATTTCAAAGGGAAAATCTTCCCCCAAATTTTCTTAAGTCCCTTGTCATTTTTAATAGCCTTTGGTATCTTGGGGATGTAACCTAAGGCCTATTAGCTCCCCCTTAACTCCTAAATATAATTAGGTGAGTTGGGATTTTACAAATATTATTAGTTTGTTCAATCCTAGACATAAAAAATGGTATCAGACTTAGTCAGTCCATCTATATTTTTAGGAAAAATGGTACCACCATTGTTTGGTCCTTAACATAAGAAATAGTGTTAGTTTTTTCTGATCCTAGAGTTGTAAATAGTATCATTCTGTCTCTTTGGATGTTAGTAAGGAGTAGGATTTTTAGAACATGATATATAGATCATAAAAATCCATAGTTAACCTCTTTATGTTGAACTTCAAGTTACCAGAGAGTTTGTGTACATGAGTGTTTTTAGACACTTCTATGTGAGTTTTCACCTCATCATCATGGGTTTATCCAATGAGAGTTACATGACCTGAATTAATATTAAGACTTCACAATAGGCCCTCATTGTTTATTCTGAGTAAAATATTTTATAAAATTAAAAAAATTGTTATTTTTTAAAATGAGAAGATGGTTGTTCTAAAAAATGGTTGTGATATTTTCAAAAATGGTTGAAATTTAGATGATGGTTCAATTATGGAATGCTCTATTATAAGATGTCTTGATGTGGTAAATTGGAATTACTAATCCTACAATCTCTAATGACTAATACTAAATGGAGTTTTTTTCAAGTTATAGTGAATGGAACTAGGAAAGGAATCGTAGAAACCAACCAAAAATTCTGATGAAAATATGGTTGTACCTAAGCCATAGGTGAACCAACAGCTGGTTTAAAACATTTTCTAGTATTTCCAATTTTTGGATAAGGGTAATAAGAATGATGAATCATAGAAATTAGAATATTATATTTATTTCCAAATGTAGAATCCACCTATATTTCAGTGGGATTTCAAACCAAAAAAAAGAATTTTGGTTGAATCGGATAAATAGAATCTTCGGTTTCCTTAGGAAACTACCAGAACTAAAAGTGAAGCTAGCAATGTATATGCTAGAGGATTTGGTATGCCACTAGTGGGAATTATATGTTCAAGCTAAATTATACCAAGGAATGACATGGGATGATTTTGAATATTTTTTTCATATGTAATTATATCCTCACACCTTTAAGATTTCTAGAATAGTGGACTTCTTCAATTTGAAGTAAGAGAATATCTCGGTAACAGAGTATGCTGCTAAATTTATGAATTTATTACGATTTTACTTGTAATTTGATTCAATTATTTCCTTGAATACATGTATTTTTTTAGTTAGGATTATGACCATATATTATCTCAAATAGTTCCATGTTTTGTATAATGAATTATACAGAGATGGTCAATAGAGAGACTGTAGAAAAAAAGGATATCTCAGGAAATAAATTTGGAGGTGGGATATTTATTCCTATGGGAATAGGTAGGAATTATAATGTAAGGAATAAGTGGAAGAAGGAAACCTACATCCATAGTGTTGGGATATCTTAAAATAGAACCATGGGATCAATAAATCTTCCCCCTCAACTTAAAAGTAAGTCGGGATGTTTTTAGTGTGGTCCACTAGATCACATCAAGAGAGATTGTATGTCACCACCTAGAACGTGTCAAAACTGCAACAAGATGGCACATATTCCGTGCTATTGTCATAGTGCTCCAAGGTCGAGTGTTGGAGACACATATCATTCTTCTCAGGCATTATATGCTTCAATAGGATGAGTGATTCAAAATAATTCTCATCATCAGAATAGAACGATCCAAGGTGATTCTAGGAATACCATGACTCCTCAACTAGTGAAAACTCAATAGGGTAACAAAGTGAAAGGTTTGGTGACTAAGAAATTATATAGACCTAAGAAAATTATAATGGATAATCAATCTGGTACTTCAATGGTCATATATACAATTATTTTGAATTATACCTTTATGCATGTTTTGTTTGATACAGGCATGTCCCACTCGTTTATTACTTCTTGTGTTGTTGATAATATGGTTTTTTCTATTGAGATAATGCCTTTAGTTTTAAAACTACAAACTCCTCTTATCCAAATAGAGTTTCTAGACTTTATGTGTAAATATTTTTCATAATTATCGATGGGGATTGGTTTCTTTGGGACTTATATGTACTTTTTATTGATGTATATGACTTGATTTTGGGTATGGATTGGTTGAAATCATTCAAGTCCCACATAAACTATTATGCCTGAAAGGTTATTTTTACATCTCTTTATAGCATCAAGAATCTATTTAGAGGATATTGGGGTGTAAAGGATAGTAAAGAAATACTTTTATCATCGATGTTTGGAACCATATCTTCTTAGTTTGTATCACTTAACTTGGAGTCTATGGATGATATTGGGAATGGAAATTTTATAACTATTTCTAATCAGTTTCCTGAGCTTTTCCCCAATATTTTCTTAGGGTTTCCACCCAAAAGAGAAGTGTCATTTAATATTGATCTCCTATTAGGGACCATTCCTATCTCAATTTTGTCTTATTGGATAGCACCAACAGAATTGAGGGAAATGAAATTTTGGTTGGAAGAGTTGTAAAGAAATAGGTTCATTCGACCAAGAACATCTTCGGGGGTAGCACCGATTCTGTTTGTGAAGAAGGTGGATAGAAATATTTGATTTTTTTTATTATAATATGCTTAACCAAGTTACGATAAAAAAATTAGTATCCTATTCTATGCATTGATGATTCGTTTGATCAATTGAGGGGATCCTAGTAGTTCTCAAATATTGGATTATATTTGGGATATCACCAATTGTAATTTTAGAAAGAGGATATTCTAAATAAATATTTTAGAATTATATATGGTCATTATTAATATTTCATTATGCCTTTTGGTATTATGAATTTACCAGCCATATTTATGGTATTGATGAATTTAATCATTCATAGATATCTAGATTTTTTTATTATGGTGCTTTTTTATAATATACTGGTGTATTCTAGGAGAAAAGAGGATGATGATAAACACTTTATGATAGTGTTGGTTATCTTGTGGGAACATAATCTATATGCCAAGTTATCAAAGTTTGATTTTTGGATACAATAGGTACATTTCCTTGGCCATGTAATTTCTAAAAAAAATAGTTTCTATAGATCCTAAAAAGATAGATGTAGTTATCTCTTGGAAACATCCAAAGAATGGCATTAAGATACATAGTATCCTTGGATTTTTAGGATACTATGATTTTTTTTACATGATTTTTCATGCTTGGAATCACCAATGATAGATTTTATGAGAAAAGGAATTTATTTTAAATAGATAAAGTATTGTCAGAAATCCTTTCAAGAACTTAAGGTTGGAATTACATAAACATATATCCTCATGTTTACATAGTATAGATAGAGCTATATAGTCTATTTTGATGCATTGGGGTATAGTTTGGGATGTGTTCACATATAAAGAGATCGTGTTGTTGCTTATGCTTCATGGAAGTTATAGTTTCATGAGAATAACAACCCAACACACAATTTGGAATTAGCTATTTTGATACATGATTTGAATACATGGATTCATTGCCTCTTTGGTGATAAATTCACTTTTTTATGGATCATAATATTTTGACACACATTTTATCACCAATATATTTGAATTCAGGGTAGTGAAGATGGATGGAGTATTTGTAGATGTTTAACTTTGAATTTATGTATACAGTGGGTAAAGAAAACTCTATAGCAGATGCATTGAGAAGTAATTTATATTATCGGTTCGATAAAGAGGATTTAGCCTAGTGTAAAATAATTTCATTCATATAAGATATGTAGTTATAGTTATTTAACTAAGGTAGTTTTTCAATTTTATTTCTAGTTTTCTTGTTCCTGGTTTGGTTGAGAAAATTAGATCTTCTCAGACATCTGATCCCGATTATGTTTCTATGCGATCAAAACTCAATGGTGGGGAGTCTATTGAGGGTTGGACGTTAGATGGGAATTCAGTATTTTGGTTTATATATCGGATGGTTTTGCCTTTTAATTTTTAGGAACAATTTTTTTTTTCCTAACACCATTTGATATGGATTATTTACCCTGGGATTCAGAAAATTTATAAAGCATTGAAAGCACAGTTTGTGTGGGTTGGAATGAAAATAGTGGTAGTGCAGTATGTCTCGATATACCTCACTTACTAGTAAGTAAAGTTAGAGCACCAATGTCTAGTAGGTATGTTGCAATATTTACCAATTCTTATGTGGAAATGGGAATAGATAGCTATATATTTTTTAGCATGTCTACCAAGGATGGTTAGGAAAAAAGACTCCATATGGGTGATAATGGATCGGCTCACAAAGTCAACTCATTTAATCTCTATTCATGAAACTAATTTTGTGGAAGAATTATCTAAAATATATATTTAATAAATTTTAAATATTCACGGAATTGTAATCTTGATTTTATCAGATAGAGACCCTAGGTTTACCTATCATTTTTAGAAATCCTTGTAGAAATCCCTTAGAACACAAGTCACTATGATTATGGCGTATTGCCCCAAATGGATGAACAGTCTGAATGAAAAATAAAAATGTTGGAGGACATTATTATGGTTTATGTAATATATTTTAGTGGCTCCTGGGAGTATCACTTACCATTAGAGGAGTTCTCATATAATAAGAATTACTAGGACTCGATAAATATGGATCATTTGGAAGCATTGTGCAGGAATCCTAGTCTTTCTCCACTTTTGGGGGTGTAAATAGATAATACTTCATTAATTGGGATCATCCTTGTACAAGATACAATATAGAACATTCATTTGATTAGAAAGAGAGTGGATATGGCTCAAAGTCATCAAAAACCATATGTGTATCATCATAGATGTCCATTTTTTTGAGATAAGTGAACATGTGTTCTTGAGAATATCACTAAGGATTGGGAATCTTCATTATAATAAGTAGAAAAAGTTATATACTAGATACATAGGCCCTTTTGAGATACTTGAATGAGTTAGTGAGGTGTCATATCAGTTAGATTTTCCACCAAGGTTCAGTTCAATGCATAATGTTTTTTATGTGTCTTAGGTAAAGAAATACCAAAATGATCTTAAACATGTGATTCTATGGGATTACATTGACCTAGAGCCAGATTTTGTGTTGATTCATGTGCTGTTGTAGATTTTGGATAGGAAATATAAGATCTGGATGGTAAAATCAGTGGTCTAGTGTGGGGTTTTTGGAAACAGGGTCGGATTCAGGAAGAAACATTAGAGCGTGAGAAGGAAATAGTAGAGTAATAGCCCAAACTCTTCCAAATCAACAAGGGTTTTATACTTTATGGGGATGGAAAGATCAATGTTAGGGATAATGTAACACCCTAATTTTTAGGTACATGGCCATTTATTCATGTATTTTGAGTCTATATATTGTTTGGGTTAATTTTTGGGAAGTTCCAAGGGGTTTTGGAACGTTTTAGAGGCTTTTATGGAATTGCACGATTTTTGCATAGTTAGTAGAAACCATACAACATCTCTAGGAAATTTTTCAAGGAAATATAGTAGACATTTGGTAGGCACATGTTTGGTATACGGTTTTCCTAAACTATGTGAATTCCTAAGAGAAACTATGCATCTTAAAATAAATGGAAGTTAAAGGTGGGTTCAGGATTTATCTAACTATGTAATAAACCCATGAAAAGTATGGCCTTGTGATAGTATCACCACACGGTTGGTACATGATTTTCCAAACTAGTCATCCTAACTATGAAGCATACAGTTATCCATCCTTAAAATCAAATATAATCCAAATTAAGCCTTTTGACCCTAATGTTTTCCTTAATCCTCCCATAACTCAGATTCTCTTTGCTCCCAAGGCATGAGAGATGACCCCCGTTGATCTGGGAGTGATACTTAGGAAAAAAAAAGTGTGTTGGAGGCCTAGATTCATCGGTAAGTGCCTGTTCTTCCACGTTATTCTTAAATACATGGTTCTTATCTCTCTTGGAACCATAGATCTAGTTCATTATGAATAGATCTATGTGTTATTAATGATTTTATGATGATATCTTATTAGATATAGTGAGGTAAATTCTAGTTGTAATCAGATCTTGAAGTTTTTTCATGTCATTCTTTATTTTCACCAACCATTGTGAGGTAGGTGGCTTCTCTCTCAAATCCACTTTATTTAAAACTTAAAGGCTTAATTTTAATTAAATAATTTTCTTAAAAAGTTTTTAAAATCTTGGTGTGATTCTTGATGAAAATATTATTTTGGTATGGGCTTATAAATTGTTGAAATTTGATTAGTTTTGGAAAACCACTTTGTTTATAATTTGAAAATTTTCATTTTAAAATTATGTTTGGTTTGATGTATGTAAATTATTTTTTGAAATTATTTAAATAATCAAATGTTTTAATTGAAATGACTTGTATTGATGTTGAAATAAATGGTTGGGTGTAAGTTCATTAGGATATATAATGGTCATGAAGTGCTACCATCAAAGTGGGATGAGGTATGGATGTGAATTTCCACCATTAATGGTGACACCATGCTTCTGTGTGAGTGTGTGGTTTTGTGTGTGGACATGGAAAATAATATTCCAAATCAAATGAGAAATGATTTAAAGAATTTTTTATGTTTTCTTTAGAAAACTGTTTCATGGATTTAAAATAAACTATTTAAAATGTTTTTAAACTATTTTTAATAAATGTGATAACAAGTTTTATCCTAGTGATATGAGTTGGGAAGTCATTAGGGAAATCCTAATGAGTTTAGACTCACTCCATACTTGGGAACTATTGTGCATTTTTAGATGTCATCTATCAAGAAACTGGTAAAGGTAAGGTATCTCAGTTCTTCAGAGATTCTTCTTGGTACCATGGTATTGGCATGTGGAGTTAAATCTTGGAGTGAGTTGGTCGTTTTTGGTTGATTTCAAATTGGAGTTTTTAGTTTTGTGGCCTTTTTGGTCATCTTGAGTATCTCTTTTTGTTTCCACTTGTACTTTTATATGGTTTTTTGGTTTTTTTATGTTTTGAGTTTTATTTTGTACTCATAAATCATATATAGGTTTATTTTTTTATTGTATTTATGGTTTGGGTGTTTATATTTAAAATGGAAAATCATCCCCCAAATGTTCTTGAGGCCCTTGGCATTTATTTCTAGCCTTTGGTTCCTTGGTGATATCACCTAATGCCTAATATATCCCATGTCACTCCTCAATCCAATGATGAGGGGAGAGATGTTACATGATGGTATGGAACCGGGTACCCGGTGGCACACCAAGTGTTGAACATAATCTTTCAGAACCACTGGGTACCCGATGGATTAGTACCAGATACTGCATGACATTGCAAATTGTTTTTTCAATGATGGTGGTATTTTAGTCTTTTCATCCTAAAAATATAACACTGAAACTATGTAGAATTGGTATTTTTCTTCTATTTGGTTACTTCAATGCCTTTACAGATCTCCTCTTATCCCCCCATCCCTAATATTCTTATCCTCCTTCAACATTTACTTAGAAGCCTCTGATTCAGTCATAGAATCTCATACTAATCTAGGTAAATCCATGTATCTCTTTAAAATCCTTATTCTTATTTTCTTAAGATAGTGTGTATAATCACTCCAACCTAAGTTAGGGCCTATTAAATCTTGAAAATATATTATACTCCACTTGGTCTAGCTACTACATGTGCTTAGCTTATGTGAATCGAAGGTAACACCATGATTTTGCATCATAATTATACTCTTCCTAAATCACAATGACCTAAAACCATTCTTCCCAATTTATTTATATTGGTTTAATTATTTTTTAGAGGAACACTCCATCAAATCATACCTCAAGGTAGAAACAAAATTATTTTTGGTTGGTATACCCTTCTTCCCTATGGGCTATATTGGCATCAATATAAGGATAAGTGAATCCAATTAATGATGAATGTTTTAATTAATTAATAAATTCTTGACTTACTTTTCTCAAAGTAAAAAAAGGGAAATTGTACTTTATTTTAATTTATACTTATTTTAATCATTCTTTATATAGTTTCCTTATTTCATTTTTCTATGTTAGTGTTATTGTATTTGGGAACAAATTATTTGTTTGTTTTCTTCTTTTAGTTATTAAAATAGGATTTTTGTTATTTCATACATGTCTCCCATAAAATTATTAAGAGTATGCTTTCACTTATTCCTTCTTTGAGTTGTTTTATGATTTTTATATGTATTTTGGAGATGGTTGAGCCTTTTGGAAGGGTCATTTGGATGATATATGTATTTATTAAGAAGGTATGCCTTGTTTTGGGGTATGGTAATGGGATAGGATCATATATCCCTAACTCTATATACCCCTTCCCATATTCTATAGAATTTTATTGTTCCCTAACTTGATATACCCATTACCTTATCCCATAACATGGTCTTATGACCTATATTTTTATATATATCTACCTAGATGAGATAGGATACAAGATTACTATACCTCTAGCCTAATATTGATACGGGGATACACCTGAAGCTAGTAGGTCAAGGTAAGGACCCTCCCAGTATAGGGTGTTATTTATTTTAGTTATAATAATTATTTAAATTATATCAATCATGTTTTAAGACTTATTCTTATTTTACTCTAGCTATATATTATTGTCTGCATTCAATTGAGTTTATGAAAAGTAAGGGTTGTGTGGTGACTTCCTAATAAATTATTATACTCATTACTTACATAGGGCCCTATTAGATTCATAAAAACCTCATTATACGTGATCTATATAAATGGAATTATAAGAGCATGGGGGCTAGTAATTCATGGATTCAAGATCATGGATAATACCATTTTCACTTTCTAGAGGGTATTTAGAGTAGAAATGTAAGGATCACTTAGGAAGTACATCATGGGATTTTTCACATGGAATTCACACTCTTAAAAAAATATCCTTATTTGGTTTATTAGTCTTGCGTATAACATGTTTTTTCTTAATTTTTCACTTATTATATACTTTTTGAATAGTTTATACCAGGTTTTGGTATGTAAATATAAATATGTAGCTACTATATATTATTTTATTGGAGTGATTTAATAAATCGGTATACATGGAGTAAATTAGAGTTTATGGGGAATATTTCTGTTGACCCCAAGGTTCATTCTAAAATCTTGGTGTGACACTTTCTCTTGGGAATTAGAGACTAGTTGTTTGGCGTTTAGGGTAGTTTGGGGATATTAAATCTATAAATATGAAAGGGTTAATGATAGGTTATTTGGAGATATAATAAAGTTGGTAACCTTCCTAATGACTTTATAATATCATATAATGGGTCCTCTACACATGTAATTGAGTTGATACCCCATCACAGATCTGAGATGTGGGACTTCCATTATAGGAAATATAGGTATTTCAAGCATATATTTGATGCCCCCCCTCAATCCTGATGATTTTTTAGTCCTTTTATTCTTTAGTCAGATCCAATACTCCCCCACACAATAGGAAATGAGGCATGTACCTATAGAAGAAGGTGTCTCTCTATGAGATTATGCATGGGTCCTCTATATTTAGGGGTCAATGCCCCCTACTCCCGATTGGTGTGTGTCTTATTAGTGAGTCCTAGTTCCCCCACTATGATTTCAAATAGGTGATAAGGGTAGGGAATATGTATTTATAGTACTTACATGTGTTTCAAGGTATGGTCCTTTATTAATATAGTTATGGTACTCCACTGGTTAATACACTTCTCTTAGATTATTCATGGTCACCATTAATGTATGAATAAAATTTGGAATTAAACTTTATATAATATGGATTTTTTTTCATATTAAATTCAATTATCCATCAATAATCTATGATTGGCCATTTTAGTTGTGAAATGGTGGTATAAGAGTTTTTTTGGTTGTTTGGTCTAAGTTCTATGTGCTCCACTATATAATAGGTATTATTGGTGTCCTATAAAATACAATATATATATGGGATATAATTTTTGAACCATTTGGGTTTTTAACTAAGGGATAATTTGGTTATATATGAGTTGTGATCCTTTATGGATTTGAACTGAGACATAATTGAATTACCTATGTCCCTAGGTTTTTTACCTGTAAAGAATATCTAGGTTTTTATTTTGAAGATTCTCTATATCCCATTATATTGGGTTTTGATATGACTCTTTTTTTATACCATGTGTTTTTAGGGTATCCTAAATGGTATTTTTTTACTCACCCCAATACAGGCTTTGTGCTTGCATGTGTTTTTATTTTGTGGATGATACATTGTTTGGGGGTGTTCTTGGTGGATAGGGAGTTGGTACAACTTGTGTGGAGCTAATTCTTAGAGGCTCCTAGTGGTTTTTGATGGTGATGATTGTTTTTTATGAATTATTATCTACAGTTATTGTATTGAGAAGGTTTTTTCCCTTATTATATTTATTTTGTTCTAGTACACACCATCATTTATTATTATTTTTCCAATGAGTTTTTCTTGGGTGTAATTTCACTAGAAAGTTGTGTCTTATTCATGGATTTTTCATTAAATTTTTCTATCTATAAATCATGTGTGGTTGTTTATTATTGTGTGTGATGGACATGTATATTTTTTTTAGGTTTTATATCATTGTGATATGATTCCTTAGTTTTAGTCACTAGACCATACCCTATTAGAGTGTATCTTGGGGTGGTACACTCAGCTTACCATCGGCCTATAAGGGGTCTAAATAGATCAGGCCTATTAAGGTTGGTATCCTAGAACCAATTTTTTTTATTTATATTACATGTATATTATAATGGTTGAATGTTAATTAAATATATTATTACATATTGTTCAATGTTATATATTAATTTAATATAATAATTTTCTATAGTCTTTATCGCATTAAAAAGGGTATAATTGTTCTTTACTGTGGTGAGAACCTTGAAATGTCATGAATATATTCACACAAAAAATCTATGGTCTTATGACATTCTATGATATCAAACATAGTATATTGACTGTTGGGTGTGAGTACTCATAATAATATGATAATTTATCTCATGCAATTCACACTCGGTAATCTCCAATATGGGATATTATGAGAATAGAATTACCTATATGAATTCTACATGTTTTAGTTTCATTGGATATTCCTATCTATAAACATATGTAATGATCCTTATAATTTAATATTAGTATTAATACATGTCACAACTCCCACACTTTGATGTATTATCATAAACCATGATGAAAAATGATCAATTTGAAGTTGGGTATGTTGGATGCATCGTGAGTGATGTGTTCTTAATGAATAAGTTGAGGAAGGATTTTTCCCTTCCATATTTATGGAAGATGATATTTCATCCCTTTTATTGAAATGGAAACATCACATTAAATTCCATGTCCATGGTGTGTTAATTAGTTCATTTAAACTATCAAAGAACTATGTATTGAGCATATAGTATAACGACATGGGTGTTCGATTTTCTTGATGAGATATCATGACAGAGGGATTATATTACATAGTGAGAATTCATATCTAGTTTTTTTATTATGGCATATATTATTCCTATATGGATTCCTTCATCCATTAATAGATAGTAATCTTATACTTTAGTAAATCCAACTTAATTCTACTGAGAAAGAGGCCAAGAGGGTCACACATAAAATGTATCCTTTAATCTCAATTAAATGTTATTTATATTTAAAAATTGGAATAAATATTATTCTCTAGTTTGAAAAACAATATTTATTTAGGTTTTATTAATTGATCATAAATATTAAATAAATATTTATTTTTAAGATAATATTTAATTATGAAAATATATATAATATTTATTTATATATTTTTATTTGCATGGTAACAAACAATTATTTTTTTATTAAATAAATATATTATTTAGTTATATGAATATTAAATAAATATTTATTCACTAGACTGTGAATATAATATTTCTTTATTTATCAAATAAATAATATTTATTTAAATATTTATTCAATAATTCAAAACGTATTGAGGAGGATGAGTAGACCAAATGTTTTTCGATGATAAAATATTTCTTTACCATACTCTAAAATAAATATTTATTATTTTGAGAGTCTATACACATCATAAGTAAATTAATAATATTATTATTATTTATATGTAATTGAGTTTATTGGGGATTAATTCATTATTTTGGAACTTTGGGAAATTAATTAGAATTAAACCCTTAACTCTAGGTCTATTTATAGACTTTTATGTCAATAAAAGAAAGGTTAATAATTTTGCATAGAAATGTCCTCTCAATATCTCTCTCCTACAATCTTCCTCTCAATACTGAGAAGAACAATATAAATTCATTCAAGTCTGAACAAACACAAAGTGACTAAAGAGAATATTGAGTGATGATCAATCAGTCACACTAGCAACCAACTTTTCATCATCATTATTCGAAGATCAAAGAAGCACATGTGGATCACCATTGTAGGGGATCTTCTTTGGGTCCTTGCTATGTAATAATGATATATTTCATGAGTTATAATGATCAACACCATTAATGAAGAAATATCTCAAGATTGAGAAAATATTTCTTCTTGTGTTTTAAATTAATTATAAATTAACTTGAAAAGATTCTCTCTCTTGGTTCTAGAAATATTATTTTTTATTACTCTTTGGAAAAAAATCATTGGTCATGGTTTTCACATCATGTACATTGAAAAAAAATCCATTGAATCCAATAAAAGTATATTTTTCCATAGTCCCAATAGGTGCTTCCACTATTTCTGGAACCGTTAAGGGGTATCAAATGGGTCATGTTAAATTTATAATTATTTAATCATTATAGATCATTATATGAATTTAAAGTGATTATTCATTTTATGTAATTAATTATTAAATCAAACCATTGATATCACTTATTCCTTCCTTCATTTCATGAACATATAATTAATATATGGTCAAATATCAATGAAGAATATTTAAATAACCTATATGGAGGTTCAGATAATTCGATATGGACAACAGAGAATTACATGTCATATAGCTGGAATACACACCGTGTATCTCAGTTTATTGCACCAAGACATAATTTGAATTAATTAAATGAATCATATAATGAAGGAGACATGGTGAATTAAATTATCTTTATGTTTCTTGATCCATATTGGAATACAACATGTGGGACAACACACCATGTAATTGGGTTACACGTCGTGTAGTTCATACATTTTCCCATTGGAAAACATGTAGTAAAATATGACTCGATTATTAATTATATAATGTGTAAGGACCAACATCCATGTAACAAGGAGGTTACCTATAATGTACTAGAAGTGCACATTTTTTACCCCATACATGTCTTCACCATAATACATGCCTAGTCCTTGGGCATGTATCATGAACATATAGTGATAAGGATACACATTGTTTAGTTGGATTTACATAACATGTACCTAACTTGTTTATACAGAAAATTAAAATTATTTCTCTATAAATATTATCATTATGTGTTTCATGTTTTATTTATTGATTCATAAACTTTATATGATAGGTTTTATAGGATATTAAATGCTTAATTTATTTATGTAAAAAACCTGAACTACATATCATATATAATTAAAATATGTAGATTAATGTGCATGTATTAATAACATTACATGAAATAATAATTAACATGTATTTCATATGTAATTTAATTTAATCATAAACACCATGTAGTTATGTGATAAAATTTGTATTCTAAATGTTGCATGAGTATACCGTATACAATATTAATACATAACAGGTATTTTGAATAGGTACTCACTGAGTTTCTTCCAAGTACATATTGTGTACTTATTATATTAAATTATAAATAAAATTTATTTATTTAATTTATTTAAAATTGCAGTGGATTCATACCTACAAGAAATATTGGATGGATGTTCAGATAAGTTGAGTTAATTTATTAATCAGATAATTAATCAGATTAATTCATGCACATTTTCTTTTAATAAAATAATAAATCAAAATAAATGCTAACCAACTATTTTAAATGTGTATTCATTATACAAGTGGATGATTATGAAGTTAAAATGACCTATGTGTATATGTATGGTTTCATTAATTTAATTATTTCATGGAATTCTATAATTATTTTATTAAATTAAATTGATGGTCTGTATGTCATCCCTCCCTCCTCACTATGTATAGATATGTATTCTCACAGTTTCTTTTATGTAAATCCTATATTATAGATTTTTTTGACCTATGTGTGAATAAAATTTAATGAAAGGGTAGATCTCCTAAGTGCATGGAGTTGGTGTAAGTGGGAGGCAAGCAAAAACCCAACCTAGGTTATACATAAGATGGAGGTGGAATGCTGCAACTTGATCCCAGATTGTCTTAAGGTGTTTTTCATCTAGGTTAATTAGTTTTTTATTATCTACTCAATAAAAAATCACTAGTTAAATCTCATGATCATGCTACATTTTATTTATTTTATTTATATCTAATTCATGATTTATTTTATGGATGTAAGACCATGGTCACATAAATAAATGAATTAATATGTAAAGATAGAATTAAAATAAAAAATATTATATGTAAATACTTTATCAATAACATGCTTAATCACATAATTAAAATCCACTTAATATTAACAAGACATGTAAAATAAAAAATAAAAAATATTATGAATAATAAACAAAATCCCTCAAGTTAATGTTAAGTCATTATGCCTTCTATTAACCAGGTTTAAAATGGACCCATAGATAAAGTGTTGGTTCAGGACTTTATTGGGGAGGGAATTCTAATTATGAATAAATATAAACAAATATTTTATATCAAATTAACCGAACTTTTATTGTATTTAACATCCTTTTTCTATTCGATACAAATTTAGAGGAAAGTGTTGAGGAAATCCGAGTCAGGATTTCAAGATTGGGGACCCTGCTCAACAGAATAAGGAATTGTAAGCCTATAGTTGGAAAGACTGCCTACCTAAAGACCTTATTATAATTTTCATGGTATTTATCTAGATTATAATAAGGTAAATATAGATCCTTTATGCTATAATTTCTAAGTGATAGGATATTCATAGTTTAATGGTGAGAGCCATTGAGACTTGATAAAATATTGGGATACTTAATAAAATTCAAATTATTATGTCTCATATAATTTTTAATCAAGTAATTTACTAATAATATTCTCTCTTATTATTATATAATAATGAAAAAAATAAAATACATTATGACTATGATAAATTCTGCATAACAACTATCTCTTAACTGGTAGTAACTTCTACAAATGGTTCATATGCTTAAGGTTAGTGCTTCTCCATGAATAGAAATATCACGCGCTAGAATCCTCAATCCCTAATCTACCTGCTAAATACACGAGTGATGAGTTAATTATCTATGAGAAACACCTGAACATTATGGTAGATGTTTAGAGTTTAATGTTCTCATCCATGTTTATCAAACTCATTAAGTTACATGAGAACATGGATTCCTATAGTATGCCCCAGTATCTCCATGATCTTTATTATGAAAGTGCCATATAAGGAACAATATGAGTTATCTAAGGCACTCTTCATAAGTATATTTAGATAATGTGTGTCATCTAGGCTTAATGTAGTCAAATTAATTGGATACATTGAGTATCTTAAGGTTCTAGGGTTAATGTTTCTAGAATAACTACACACCAATCTCATTATTTCATCACTCCCTCATAGATTGTTTGGTTTTTTTGTAAATTTTAATATTAATAAAATAGAGAAGTCTCTCCCATATATTCTCACTCTACTTTCCAAGTTTACAAGGATACAAAGAGTGAAAATAATTTTATTTTTATAGTGAATAAAAGAAAAATCTAGGATAAGATCTCTAAGACTAACTCAAATTCTAGAGATTTTTCACAATGTCCTTCCAGGAATAGGTGGATCAAGGGGTAAGCAAGGGAACGAGATGTTGTATTTTTTTCATTTGGTAAGAAGGTAAACTAGAAGAAAAACTACACATGGAAAAAATAAAGGTAAATATTTATGTGTTTTTTTTATCAAGTTAAATTTATATATTTCTATAAATTAGGTATTAGATATAGCATGTGGTGCTTACATGTGTATTTAAATAAATAATCCAAGTAGGTTCTGAAAAATTTCTCATTGTGAGGTGTATATATTAGAAACTAATGGATCCATACTTTTTGTTGTGGATATCATGGATTACCACCTTATGTTTCTTACTAGAATGGTCTTGGTTTTAAAATATTACTATTATGTAACTTTAGTAACTAAAATAATTATTTCAATGTCCATGTTCAATAAAAATGGATTTATTTTCAAATTTATAAATAATTATTGCTTCCTTTATAAAGAAACCATTTTTTATGGTAGGGTATATTAAAATAATGGTCTTTACATGCTGGATTACATGAACCAAGTAATGTAAATCAATAACAAAAATTCTTCACAAGACTCATACCACACCCAACTATAGCCTCACTAACTAGGTAATGTAAATGAAAAGAGTTCGACTAAATGTCACCAAGATGGATATTTAGATTCATTTGAACTAAAACCACTTGGTGTATTTCATTCATGTTTGAAATAAAAAATGACCAAATACCCATTTATTAGAAAGGTGAAAGGGTCATAGATATTCTTTAGTTCATTAATACTGATGTGTATGGACCATTTTCAGTTGAATCCAGAGGTGGTTATTCATGCATCATAACTTTTACTGAATAATTTAGTAGATATGGGTATATCTACTTAATGAAGTATAATTCAAATTCTTTTCATAAATTCAAATAATACAATAATTAAGTTGAGAACCATCTTGGTAAGAAGATTAAGAAACCCTCCTTTGACCATGATGAAGAATATATTAATCAAGACTTTTTTTATTATTTATGGTAATTTGGGGTTCTATCTCAATTCAAACATCCTTATACACCATAATGGAATGGTGTAAGAAAATTGAGGAACTTCACCCTATTAGACTTAGTGAGATCAATGATGAGTCATGTGAGTCCTCCATTATCCTTTTAGGTATTTTCATTATAGATAGCAGAACACATAATAAACCAAGTGAAAATTAAAGAAAAAAATGGTATTCTATATTAACTTTAGTGTGAAAATAAACCCTCATTGTAAAATTTATGAGTGTGTGGTTGTGAAGCGTTTTTTAAATCTATTTCTAGAAAAAAACTTTCAACCCAAGGCACTAAGTGTATCTTTATAGGTTAACCTAAGGAAACTAGAGGATATTTCCTATATGATCCTTTAGATAAGAAAGATGTAGTTAATATATGTCTCATATTTCTTGAAAGGGATTACATCTCTAAAGGAGATAGTGGGATTTAGAGAGACTTAAAATAAATACAAGATCAAGATACACAAGAGTAGGTATAATAACATATTCTAAAAATACCTATAGAAGAGGATGTTTTAGATACATAAGTACTTCTTAGGAGTATAGGAGAGGTTAGAGAACCAAAATAATATGGTTTTATAGTCACCAAGGATGGTGAATCATTATTTAGATAATAATGATCCTATAACCTACAAGGAATTAGTTGTAGCATATAAGATAATAAATTTCAAGAAGCTATGAATTTTGAGATGGACTCCATGTACCAAAATTAAGTATGGATCTTGGTAGATCCTCTGGTGGATATAAATCTTGTTGGTTTTAAATAGGTATTCAAGAAGAAACTAGACATGGATGGACATTTCAGTACCTATAAGGCATGACTAGTTGCAAAAGGGTTCAAATAGTGTCAAGGCATAGACTATGAAAAAAAATTTATGTCAGTTGCTATGGTAAAATTGATCATAATTCTGCTTTCTATATAATCTTACCATGACTATGAGATTTTGTATATGGATGTAAAAACAGCTTTCCTTAATTGAAAACTCTCAATAAAATGTCTATATGACATAATAAGAAGGGTTTTTTACTCCAAAGGATTCCAGTAAGTTCTGTAATTTGTTAAGATGAATTTATGAATTAAAGAAAGCATCTAGATCATGGAAAATTAAGTTTAAGGAGGTTTAATGGTAGTGCAGTAATTTTCCTAATATTTTATGTCGATGACATACTACTTATTTGAAAATAAATACCAGTATTACAATCTGTAAAGGGCTGGTTAGATATATTATTCTTCATGATGTTATTAAGTAAAATAATATATATTTTTGGGATCAATATCCACTATGATATATTCAAGAGTGTACTTGGACTACATCAAATTACATGCATTGATAAGATACTGAAGAGATTCAATATGGAAGAATAAAAAAGGGGATTATTTCTAGTTTCACATAGAATTCATCTTTATAAGAAAATGTGCCCTCAAAAACATGAGAAATTATATAGTATATCAATGATTATATATGTTTCGTTGATTAGGTTAGTCATGGATGTTATTATATGTACAAGGCTAGATGTTGCCTACAGGTGAATGATATTGGATGGAAATAAAGACTATCCTTAAGTATCTTATGTATACTAAGGATATATTCTTGGTATATGAAGGAGATAAGGAACTATTCATTATGGGATGTGAAAATTCTAGTTTCCAAACACATCAATATGATATGAAATCATATTTATAATAAATATTCACTCTTAATGGATGTTTTATGAGCTAGAAGAGCTCAAATAAAGTCATGGTTATTGATTCCATGGTAGAGTATGAGTTAATTGTGGCTTATAAGGCATCTAAAAAAGAAATTTATATTTTAAAATTCATCAAAGATCTAGACATGGTTCCTAGAAGTAAAGATCCTATACTTGATTGTGAAAATACTTCAATGGTGGATCTTGTAAATGAGTCTAGGTCACATCATCAAATGAAGTACATATATCAAAAATATCAAATCATTGTGGATTTTACTTAGAGATTTGATGTTGTGGTGAGTATATTTTCCATGAAATAAAATGGGGAAGTCCCCTTAACTAAATCCTTAACTTAGAAAAAACATGATCATCATGAGATAGATAGTGGATTAAAAGTCATTAGCAGTTGTCTCTAGTCCAACTAGAAGTTTTTTGGAGTTTTTATTCTAGAACCAACTATTTTAACATTATATTAAATGTATATTCAAATATGTGATTATTAAATAAATTTCTTATTACATATTGTTCAATATTTTTCATGTATTTAATGTAATAATATACTAGAGTATTTGATGCATTGAAAAGGCCATAGAATTTCCCCGCTATGATGAGAACATTAAAATTACATGAATATATTATTAAATAATGTTATAGGGTTAAATAAAATTATATGATATGACACATAGTATGTTGATTATTAGGTTTGAGTACTTATAAGAAACTGAGACTTCATCTCATGAAGTTCTCACTTGGTAATCTCTAAGATGGGAAATTATGAGAACTAGCCCACATTTAAGAATTTCAAATGTCTACATTTCATTAGATATTCATATTCATGAGAATGTGTAATGATCATTATAATTTAATATTAATAATAATACATTTCATGAACCATTCACTTTGATGCATTTTCATAAACCATGATGACATGTGATCACAGCGAAGTTGAGTGGATTGGGTGCATCATGAAAGATGTGTTATTATTGAATAAGTTGAGGAAGGATTTTTCCCTTCTATTTCTATAGAAGATTATCTATCATACATTTGATTGAAATTGTATCATCTTAAAAAAATAAAAGAATATTATGCCTGATAACATTATTAACATGTAACACCAAGATTTAAGCGAACTATGATATACTATAAAAATCTTATTATTTAAATGTGACCATTATAGCCTAGCTGTAAAATAGTCAGTATGAATTGGAATAACCATATTATTAAAAATATGTATCAAGGTTTTATAATGTGATAAGGCTTTAAATGTCTATCCAAAACTTGAATATATTTCATTAAATGAGAGTAATTTGACAATATCCAGCCTAAATTTGAATATAAATCATTTTTGTGCCATTTTCCTTTAATAATTATATTTATATTATTTTAAGTTTATAAAATTAAAAAAGTTCAGTCTCTTTATTTTAATATATCTCTAATATATTTTCATCATGATCAAAAAAAATTATAATCATTTATAAATGGTTATTTTTAAGACGAATACATTATTTTTATGGTACTAATTTATTTTAAACCTTTAGTGATGGTATAATTACCTTAAATTATTAAACAAAACTAATAAAGTGATTTTTCAAGCATTATAAAAATCAAGGTAAATGGTTTTAAAAACAATAAAATTAATATATTATTTATAAATTGTATTATTACATGAATTTATTAGGTAATTATAAATTATAATTAATGGTAAAAATGTAAATAGGACAATTGGGATGTGAAATGGTCAAAAAATTCATCCATTCGTCATTTTAGAGCCACTTGGGACCTTATATGTAAATTTATGACCCTAAGTCTAAAAATGTATTCTCATGATTATGGTTGAAAGGGGTTAATAAAGGGGTTAAACAAAAATATAATGTTTAAAATGTAAGTTATACAAGTATAAACTTTATTGGTTAAATTTATTTCAAACTTATCATGAAATACCTTATAAATTAATTTCATTTGGTCCTACATGAGATGATTGTGATATATATTATAATTAAATATTTTAAGTAATTCCAAGTGTGTCATTTACCTCACTTATAAAAGAGCACCTCATCTTATCCTTTATTAAAAAGTTTAAGCACTCAAGATCAGCCAATTCCTTCCCAAATACCTTCCTATATTCCTTATCCACTTCCTAGATCTTTCGGTCTTCTATTAATACCATCATAAGAAGTCTTAATGTGTAATCCAAAGGAGGTATCTCAAAGAAAAAGTAATCATCTTACCGAAGTCTTTAAAATTTTATTTATTATTATACATCCTATAAATATTTTCTATCCATCCAAACATAATTAATCTAGTATAATAAATTTAATGAAATTTTATTATGATTATGGGACAACCATTTTCCACCTCCTTTCTATAAAATAATAAATTGAAGTATCACTCGTGCGTGCATGTGGACTACCGCCTCCATGTAGTGATGTGATTCATTTTCTATTATTATAATTCATAGTTTCTTATTATTATGGATTTAATGAATATATATAATATTCATGAAATAATTAGTATTATTTAAATATAATATATTACTTACCTTCTTACCCTTTCACCCGTTAGAAAAATGATATTGTCACTCATGTGTACGTTTAGACTACCACCTCCATGAGGTAATGTGATTCATTTTTCATAACCACATTTCATGGATGATTATAAAATAACATTAAATTTATAAAAATTATAATTATTTCTTGATTTACATTCATAATATTATGAAATAATTAACCCTTTTTCCATGGTCAACCTGCTAAAGTTGTTCTGTGATTATGAACTGAACGTCCTCAAAACATATGACATGAACTTAACTGTTTTAATAAATATAAAAGGCATAGTAATAAATGAAATATAATGGATAATAATAAGGTAATATAATATAAAAAAATTAATCAAGTATAAAATTAATTTAATTTTATTT
The DNA here is from genome assembly GCA_963277665.1 of Viscum album. Taxonomy (NCBI): domain Eukaryota; kingdom Viridiplantae; phylum Streptophyta; class Magnoliopsida; order Santalales; family Viscaceae; genus Viscum; species Viscum album. Next base: position 2,114,965,367 of record OY728161.1, on the reverse strand, counting down.
TATAGAAGGTAAAGTATGTATGTGGTGAGTCATAGTCGAGGTAAGGGGTTTCTTAAATTAGTTTCTTTTCATTGGGATATATTACTTCTTCATTATAAATGTATGAAAAGATTATGTGCGTAATGGAATATGATTATTTTATGATGTATTTCATCTTATTTTACATGTGTCTACATTTTTTACACATAATCAGTTCATTGATTAATTCTTACTTTAATGTTATGATCTTTGTAAAGGTTTCTCGTCTCACTTTTGTTTCTGTGATACATATGTCATATTCACCCCTTATTTCTTTTGTGTTCTATTTATACTACCCATTTTTATTTTATATCCTAAATATATTTATGTTAATGATATTTCAATTTTAATTTCAAGATATTTATTTCAAGGGGGTTATAGTTTAAAAGTTACCAAAGTGGTAATGGTTTACTTCACAATCTCATCCTTATTCAAGATTGTTTATGTTTAATTTTATGTTAGGTTAATTATATGATATTTTTTCCTTAAACTCCATATATTTTTATCCTTTGTTTATTTCTATAAATTAATAGTTTTATTATAATTTTCCATTCTCTGAGTACTCAAAATTATGAAAGAATATTTTTAAGGAAAACCAACTTTATTTTTCTATCTGGTTGGAAATTTTTTATTACATGTATATATTTTCTTATAATTTTTTCAAGAATTTTTTATTATTCTATTATGATTTATTAAATTCATTTTACCCAATTTTTAATTTATATTAAAATTCATAAAAATAAACTTCTTGTCATTTTATGAGCGAGGCACTTTTAACTGAAGGTGTGAATAGAATATTTGTTTTAATTCTTACCTCACTAATGGATTCTCCCATCATCATGATTATTATTTGACTTTAATATTACCTTATAATTTCACATGGTTCTTTTCAAAGAAAAATTTTTTTGTTAAATATTCTATAAACTTTTCATATTTTAAATAAGTTATTTTAAAATGAAATCGGTAATTTACTCAAGAAATATTATGGTGATATTTTAAAAGTATTTTCATCTATGTCAACATCATTTGATGAATATTATGGTTTATGGGAAATATACTCTAATTATATCATCCAACATATTTCTCTGGATGGGTTGTGATCATTTTTATAGGGGAAAGTATTGACATTTTGTATGTTATTTCTTCCAATATGAATAATTATTGATTATTAAGTCATATTAATTATGTTGTATTGTTTAATCATATAATGAATTAATTATTCTTATTAAGTGAAAATTGGAGCCTAGAATTAAATATACCCTCAATGCATTGAATGGTCTCATGATAAAAAATATTTTGGGTATCTGGCATATTCCTAACCCATTTATGTATGAAATATTGGAATAAGTTCTCTATGAAAGGTTTAAGATGCCTAGAATTATTCATTACATCATTATGAAATTATTTTTTGATGTTCATGTGATTATTCAAATAGTTATGTTATACATGGATAATTTTCAATATCATGTGGTTATTTATATGATATTATTTGATTTTCATTTATTCCTACAAAATTATTCATGCCTTATTTATTCTATTATTGTTTTCATTATATGCATTCCCCTACTAAGATATGAGATCACTCTTTTATTTGTTTTAAATTTTTATTTAATGTTTTCAAATGTAATGGATAATAATGTATAAATCTAGTATCTCAAGACTTATGCACTATTTGATCCTTTGGGATATGATCCCTTATATCTTTTTCAAATGTAGTAAAATAACCACTAGATCTAGGTTACTGGATTCATGGTGATGTAGTTGGTATCGAAAGAAGTTTAATGAGACCCTTGGGAACTATATCTAGAAAAACATAAACTATAAAACATAACCCTATGATATATTCTAGGGATAAGTCTAAGTATAGGGTGATATCATTAAGCTTGGGTAAAGTGGGGATTGTGTAGTTCTCCAAGAAAATATATCCCTATCTAGATATTGAAAACATGGATGTGGTTATGGTATAGATGTACCTAGGGGTAAAAAATTTGAAATGGGAAGATTAGATATTAACTCGATAATCATTGATGCATGATGATTTGGTATAATAATACATACCAGGCTAAACACACTCAGGGGATATGCTTGGGTCAATTCAAATTTTCATCATACACAATTATGATGAATGAGAGGATATAACCTATGGAAACCTATGAAATTCCATATTGATATAGGATAAACCTAATGCGTCATGGGTTGATAATTATAAGGTTTATCATAAATTTAAAGGCATGGATACCCTTTTTAAGGTTTTATGTTATGGGATTTTAAGATGATTAAGGATATTTTTGGAAACATTTATGAAATACAGCCCTTCAGTTTAGTATTTGTTTTTTTGAAAATATTATTTGAGTAAGAATGATTTTATATTTTTTAGAAATAAGTTAAAAGGTATTAATAAACTTTAGGTTTAATATGATCTTTGATGTTAATATGATTAATTAGGATAAAAGGGTTATTATATTTTTAGAACATATGTTTTATCGCATAGATAACCATTGGATTGAGAAGTGATTTAGTGAATAAGTGATAAAAGTGATTTAGGAAGAATTTAACTATATTTTTGGGAAAAATTATATTATTAAGGTAAACATAATATTATTTTCTCAGATGGAATATCATTAGAGGAATAAATATTGAGTTAAATTTTGGAATCATATATGTTTTAAAAGTTTTTTTATAGTAAATCCTGTTATTTATGAAAAATATTAGAATATTTTTTAGAATAAATAATGAGGGTATATAATTTTTTTTATGTGACTAATGTAGTTTAGAGATAAATATTATTTTGATCTTGGAATAACATGTGATCAAATCATTCTAAATATTGGATTTCAATTTGGTCTAGTATATTTTTAAGATTTTTCAAGATAGTTATTTATGTAATGATTTATGTTTAACTTTGTGTGTAATTTTTTAGTATTTGGATATTAATGTAGTATTTATCCATATAAAGGTTTATTGATGTTGGATATTATCTTATCTTGTGATATATATTTTATTTTTGTCTAAATATAGGAGGAATAACTTGTTATCCTTTAATAGATATTATAATTCAATAAAAGTTAATTTTAGTTCTTTGGGCATGAAAACTTCAACTTGAATATTCATTTCTTGGATAAAGAGCTAAGATAGAAGTGAAAATTGATCAAAGAAAAACCAAAGGATGAAATTGTGCTAATAAAATAGAAAGAAATCAAGTAAATATATTTTCCCATGTTCTTTATCTTAATTGTAATAGAATAAATAAACTCTAATAAAATAATCTTGAAATAAAAATTATATCATATTACATTTATTTTTGATAAATTGATGGTTTTCTTTATCCCTTACTGGTTTAGGGTTTTATGGTCATTGACTTTTTCATGGCCATGTTCTCTATCACTATCTATTATTCATTGGACATTATATTTCTCCTCCATTTCCATATTTTCACTTCTCACTAATTTTATCCTTATCTAGGAACCTAATTATGTGTTATTTTAGATAAAAATTATGTTTCATGCTTTCCCTTTTCAAATGAAGTTTTATTATCCCTTTGTACAATATGGGTTTTCAAAAAAGTTATTTTAAAATATTGAACCCCTAATTAACGAGATAAGAATTTTGGGCACATAATTCATTTAAGGGGGAAATAAAATAACACCCCAAAAATTTAGTTTAAAAGAATAATATGCTCGATAGGTTTCTTAAAATGCAAAACCAAGCTTTAAGTGAACTGTAATATACTATAAAAATATTATTATTTAAATGTGATGGTTATAACATAGCCATTAAATTATCAATATGAATAGGAATAACACAATTATAAAAATATTTATAAATTTTTAACAAAATTAAAATGTATTTATTAATTTATAATAAATATGTACTCAATTTTTAGTAAAGTCATTTTATGCTTCAAAAATATGTTTTCTTCAAAAATGGATTCTATTACATTTTATGCATAGAAATTATAATTAATTTATACTATTTTTATAAATTTTATTTGATGAAATTAATATAATTTTTCAAATAATCAATTCAATGTTATCTTAGGGTTAATTTTTTTGATTTTTCTAAAAATATTTATTTTTTAGTGAATAGTGAAAAATATTGATTCTTCTAAAATTGAAATTTCATTCCATTAAATAAATTAATTTAAATTTCATATTATATTTTGGATTTGGTTTTAAAGTAACACAAGATCCATTTTACTAAAAATAATCTAAATAATTCCATAGGAATCATTATTATATTTGATTTTGGTATAAGTTTATTTTTATGCTTAAAAACATATTTTTCTAAAAATTGTTTTTCATTGTGTTTTACACATTTATATTAAAATTTATTTTTTCTAATTCTAGAAATTTAATCTTGAAAATATATTTCATATTTAGAATCAGTAGGTTCAAATTTTTTAAATATTTCTCTTTTATTTTTTTCATTATGAATAGTAACCATGGTAAATATTTTTCACCACGACAAAGGATAAATTGGGTAATTATAGTTAAATATAATGTTATAAGACTTTAAAAATATATCTAAAACTTTAATTGATTAAATTTTATGATATTAATTCAACCATATCTATCCTAAATTCAAATATATGGAATTTTGGAGTCATTTTCCTTTAAAAATGATATTTATATTATTTTAAGTTAAAAAAATTACAAAATGTCACTCTCTTTCTTTTAATATATCTAATATATTTTCATTGATATAAAAAGAAGGTATGATCAGTTATAAATAGTTATTTTTAATATTAATATAATATTTTTAAGATGTTAATTTATTTTTTATTTTTATTAATGATATAATTACCTTAAACACTTACGTGACATTGATACAGTACTTGTGAAAGCAGTAGAAAACTCAAGGTAAATGACTTTAAAAACAATAAAATTAATATTTTTTGGATGAATTTTAGTATGAAAAGAATTTAATTGGTGGTTATAAATTATAATAATTTTTAAATTTATTGATATTTTAATTCCATTGTTGTATTGATTTCTTTGAAGTCAAATTAAATGAATAGTCCCAAAATGAAATTGATAGTATTTTATAAAAAGAAATATTTAATTAAATGATTTAAAAATAAAAACTATTTATTTATAGAGGAAAATTGGAGTGGTAAATGGTATAAATTTTCATCCATGGACCATTTTTTATCCTCTTGTGACCTTATTTATAAACTTGTAACCCTTAAAGGGTAAACAATGTGTTACCGCAATTAAGGTTAAAAAGGGTTAACGAGGGGGTTAAACTCAAAGATAAGGTTTAAAATTTAAATTATGCATCTATAACTTTTATTGTTTGAGGTTATTAAGACATTATCATTCCCTAACTTTGAGATTGTTTCCATTTGGTTCCACTTTAAATTATTATGATATATATTGTATTTAAATCCTGTAAGTAATTCTTAAGTGTGTCTTTTCACTCACTTATAAAAAGGCACCTCCTATTATCCTTTATTAAAAAGGTTTGAGCACTATTGTTTGTAAAATACCTACCATAATAACTTTATTTATTCATTATCAACTTCCTAGAGCTTTTGGCATTCTCTTAAGGCTGTCATAAGAAGGCTTAATGTGTAATCCAAATGAGGTCTATCAAAGAAGGGGTAATCATCTTACCCAACTCTTTAAAAGTTTATTTATTATTATACTTAATCTAAATGAATTTTATATATCCTAAAATAATTAATATAATATAATAAATTTACTTATAAATTATTATGATTATGAGACAAACATTTTCTACCTTCTTTCCATCAAATAGAAAATGAAAGTATCACTTATGTGTATACGTGGACTATTGCCTCCACATAGCGATATGATTCATTTTATATAACCATTATTAATGGTTAATTATTATGATGTATTTAATGAATATACATTATATTAATTAAATAATTATAATTTTTTAAATATAATATATTACTTACCTTCTTACTCTCCCAACTGTTAAAAAAATGATAACAGTGTTTGTGTGTACATATGGACTACCACCACTCCAAGGTGATGAGATTCATTTTTCATGATCCCATTTCATGGATGATTATGAAATTTTATTTATTTTAAAAAAATATAATTATTTTTATGATTAAAATTACGTATATGATGGAACCTTTACCCCTTTTTCCATGGTCAACCTACTGAATTTGTTCTACAATTATGAACCAAGAATCCTCAAAAAATACAACATGAACTTAACCAGTTTAATAAATACATATTTCAAGGTAATAAATCAAATAAAATATATATAATAACAAGTTAAAATTCCATAAAAATTTCCTTATTAAATTATAAATTAATATAATTTTATTATATAGGATATAAAGTGCGTATGTGGCGATTCAGACTCAAGGTAAGGGGTTTCTTAATTAAATTTATTTTCATTTGGTTATATTACTTCTTAATTGTATATTTTATGCCAAGATTATTTGTGAAATTATATTTGATTATTTTATGTTGTATTTAAACTTTTTTATTTGGATTTACAATTATTACACATAATCACTTCATTGATTAATTCTCACTTAAATGTTACGATCTTTGAAAATGCTTCTGGTCTCACTTTTGAATATGTGGGGAAAATTCCATACTCACCCCTTGTTTCTTTTGGAAGAAGTTTACACTACTCGTTTTATATTTTATATAATTAATATATTTATATTAATGGTATTTAAATTTTAATTTGGTGTTATTTATTTCAAGGGGTTATGATTCAAAAGATACCAAAGTTGAAATAGTTTATTTCACAATATCATCCTTATTCGGGATTATTTATGTTGAATTTTCCATTGAGGGAATTATATGATCTTTTTAAATAAAACCCCATCTATTTTATTCTCCTATTTTTATTTCTAGAAATTAAATTTTTCCACTCATTTTTGTCTCTCTAAGTACTCAAAAGTTGAAAAGAATTTTTTCGAGGAAAGCTGTATTTTGTTTTCTATCTGATCAGGAATATTTTCTTCTATGTCCATATTTTCTTTAAAAAAATTAAAGAATGTTTTAACAATTATCCAATTATTTATTAAATTCATTTTTACCCATTTTTTACTTTTTATAAAAATGTTTAAAAGAAATATTATTTTCATTTTTCAGATAATGCACTTTTTATCAAAGGTGTGAGAGGAATCTTTATTTTAATACTTACCTCATAAAAAAATTCCCACCATCATTAATGTTATTTAATTAGAATATTCCATTATAATTTTATATGGTTATTTTCAAATAATATTTTTTTCTAAATATTTTGTAACTTTTTAGTTTTTAAATAAGTGATTTCAAAATGAAAGGGGTATTTTCTTCAAGAAATATTTTAGTGATATTTTAAAATTATTTTAATCTATTTCAACATCCTTTAATTAATATTATGATTTATTGGGGAAATAATCTAATTATACCATCCACTATATTTATCTGGATAGATTATGATCATTTTCATTAGGGAAAGTATTGGCATTCCATATACCAATTCTTCCAATATAGATAGTTATTGATTAATAAGGCATGTTGATTAATTTGTATTTTTTATTCATATTGTGAATGAATTAGATTTATTAAGTGATGGGTGGGACCCAAAATTACAAATCCCCTTGATGCATATGTAGGTCACATGAGACAAAATAGTTTGAGTATTTTGTATATGCCTTACCCATTTATGTATGATGTCTTGGCATGAGGGAACAATAGTAAGTTTAAGATGTTCGGAATTATGCATTCCATAATTATGAAATTAATTTTTTATTTCCATGTGATTATTCTAATATTCATTATTTCCATAGAAAAGTTTCAAGCTCGTGTGATTATTTATATTGCATTATTTTATCATCATTTATTCCTTCCATATTATTCATTCCTTGTTTATTCTATGATCATTTCTATTGTACACATTCCCTTACTGAGATTCTAATCTTACCCTTTTATTTGTTTCATTTACCCAAGATTCTAAGAAGGGATCAATGAATGATTTCAGGGATATAATAGAATAAAAAATAAAGTTCTCATTATAATTATAAAGATATACTACATGTTTTTTAATTTTATGTGAGTATCATGTATGTATCTAGTCTTTCAAGAATTATACACTATTATATCCTTTAGGGTGTTTCCCTTGTATCTTATACAAATATAGTAAAATAACCACTAGATATAGGTTACAGGAGTTGGGGTGTTTTCAAAATGGAACCGTCAAAATAAATTCCATAGCCATGGTATATTTATGAATTCATTCCAGACATTCAAAGAAATACATATCAAGCATATTGATTGATGAAATGGGTGTGTAGTCTTCTTGATGTGATATCATGATAGAGGTATTATATTACATAGAGTGTGTTGATATATAGATATGTTATCTATGAAATAACTTCTTCACCTATGAGGTCCTTGACCCATTTCTAGATAATAATCATGGACTTTAGGCAAACCTACCTGATGCCACTAAAGAAGAGGACTAAAGGTCAATACACAAAGTGTTTACTTTGAACTTAATTAAATATTATTTATATTTGACAATTGGAATAAATATTATTCTCTAGACTAAGAAGTAATATTTATTCAGGTTTTATTAATCGATCAAAAATATTTAATAAAAAATTATTCATAAGGTAATTATTTAATAACATAAATATATATAATATTTATTTATCTCTTATTATTTACACAATAATAAATAATTATTTTTTATTAAATAAATAATTTGTTCATTATAGAAATATTAAATAAATATTTATTCACCAGATAGTGAATAGAATATTTTTTTATTTACTGAATGAATAATATTTACTTAAATATCTATTTGATAATTCAATAATTTTTGAGCTGGATGAGTGAAACATTTTTTTTAGGGATAAATATTTATTTACTGACTATAACAGTAAATATTTATTATTGTGAAGGTTTTCACTCATCACAAGTAATATAATATTATTATTATTTACATGGAATGGGATTTATTAGGGATTAATTACTTATTGAGGAAATTTGGGAAATTAATTGGAATTAAAACCTTAATTATAGGTCTATTTAAAGACTACTATATCAATTAAAAAATTTTGAATAATTTTGAATAACAATTTCCTCTTAAGATATCCCTTCTCCTCTCTTCCTCTCAAGACTGAGGAGAACAAGAGAAATTCCTTCAAGCTAGAAGAAATATGAATTGATCAAAGAAAACAATGCAATATGAGCAATAATTCATGTTATCCCTATGATTTTCATCCATGTTATCTAGATTTTGAAGTAAAACATGTAGATCACTGCAAGAGGGCCTCTACTTTGGGTCCTCTATATGAAATAATGATACACTGATCGAGTTAGAATGATCAACACCATAAATGAAGAAATATCTCCAAACCAAGGTATTATTTCTTCTTATGTTTTAAATTATTTATAAATTTATATGAAAAAAATCCTATCTCTTAGTTTAATAAAAATCATTTTCTATTATTCTTTAGAAAAAAAATTGGTGGTCATGGAATTAATGTCATGTACATTGTAAATGATCCATTGAATCTGACAAAAGATGAGTTTTCAATAGGAACAATAGGTTCTTCTTCTACATCTAAAAACATTAGGGTTATGGAAGAGTGGTAGTAGATAATTTTATTCTTATAGAAAAATTTTGGATTTTGTAGTTTTGTAAGTATTGGTTTTGTATTTAAGGCACCAAGGTTAAGGAGTTTGGAGCTTGGATTACAAACTAGGGAACCTGATGTTGGTGTCATGATCAACGTATCCATATAATATTACTCTGACTATCCATTAATCAATTTGAAACTCTAAGGCATTGATTATAGAGAATAACATAAGTTTGTACATGCATTATATAGCCTATCAATTTTGGTTTCCATTATTTACTTCTTAAGTCATCTCACCTGGATATATTTTGATAGATGTGGATTCATCTAGTAAACTATAGCATATTACCCCATAGAAAACCTTCTATAAAGTAGAGTAAAGATCATAGTGATCCCATTTCAGTGATAGAGCCTATATTTTTTGATCTATTAAGTGATAAAGAGTTGATTAAGGGACCCGTATGATTGGTAGCTTAACCCTGAGAGGTGAGAGAATATTTTAAACTCATTATGAGGTCACTTATTGGGAATGAGTTTGAGTTATTATTTCAAAATGAGTACCATTTGGTGATTTTGAGGATTCTATAAGTGTAAGATATGTTGGATCCTTTTTGGGGATGTTTTACTATAGTGTAACTAGCCTTAAACATACTTTATTTCTTTATTTATAAAATACTTTCCCAATAATAACATACAAGGATCTATAGATCTAGTAACTTTGGAAAATTAGATATATAAACACATCATCTTAAACATAAAAACAATGTTTTTATTTAAAAATCTACATAGTGCTCCTAACTCCCATGGATAGGATACCCTAGAGAAAATACATAAGGAAAAGGGTGATCTATAAATCCTAGTAATGGAATAAACATGTAAATAAATCATAACACGAGATTCAAGATATAAATCATGATAACATAAAGAGAATGATCAAAATCATAGAAACATAGCATAATGAAATTAAATCATAAGATCATAGATTCATGTAATATGTAGAAATAACATAAAACATAACATCATAAACATAAGTCAAGGGTCACTCCCAAAACTATAATAATAAATTATACAAAGTCCCTTGGTGGATTGGGTTCACTCCCCATTCCCATAAACATAGTGGACAAAGTCCCATAATGGATTAGGTTCACTCCCTAATCCCATACATAACATATCATGATATATAAATATTTACCCAATGTATTGTAGGTTGTATAATTCTAGACCCACCCATCACATAATTACAATCATACATATGTGAACCACATTAAGAAAATTACCATACATAAACCATAATAAAGATAAAACCCTTGAGACAGAAGTGGGTTTTATAATTCGAATTTAAGACATAATTGAGGGATAAATCATAAGTATCCCTAATAGAAGAAGGAATTAAATCATTTTAAAAAATTATAATTTAAAAATGGAAATGGTTCTTGAACATGGAGTTAAAATGTAGAAAATTTATGAGATGGATTTAGGATAAGAGAGATTAAAAACGAACCACTTGGGTGATGCTAATAGAATAAGTAAGTATATTTTTAAAGGAAATAGCGTATTATTTTCCATGAAACTGTAATTCAACCGAGAGGATTATCTATAAAATAATTATAGTATTTATAAGAAATTTTTGTTTTAGAAACATTTTATAGGGTGATTATTGACATGAGACAAGAAATAGGAAATTTTCCTTAAATTAGGTTTACTTAAAAGTGGGAATTTTTAAGGGAAATAAAAGCATTTATAACCCCAAAAATGAAAAGTATATTTAAATAGGGCTATATATAATGGGAATATATAAAAAAATAGAAAAATTTAATGAGAGTAATTATAAGATCCCATCTTTTTTTAAGCATGTATCTCTCAGAGTTTTTCATTAACTTTTCTTTTGGGTAAGTTTTGCCTCATATTTAAACCTTGGTGGCCATGTTCCATCATGGATACCTGTCGTTTGAATAAATTTAGTCTTAGGTTATGAGTAAAATCTATAGAGGATCCACATGGAGAGATTTGTTGGTAAAAATGATTTAAATTCCATAGATGTATCTTTATATAAATAAATGGAGTCTAGGTATAAATGGGTTAAGTGTTTTGTGGGTTCTAGTCAGTTAAGAATATTTAAAGGGGTTTCAAGTTGTTTACAAGGAAAATGGGCTGAAAACCCATCTGAATAACATTTACACACCGTGTAAATGGATTACACATCATGTAATTTGGGTATTTTTAACAAAATAATCTAAGGTGATGTATTTTTCAGTGTATCCCATTAAAAATATTTACACAATGTGTAACTAAATTGTGCATCATGTAATTCCCCAACATTCTATTTTAATGTATTCTATGTGTTTTAATTTTCATTCTAATCAACTACAACCTTATCCTCTTGACCCTAGGTCACCTTATAAGAAATGTTTTAGTTCCAACATTCCTTTTAGATGTCCCGATAACATGATCAATCTCTGGTAAGTGGTTTTTTTAGGTTTTTTCCTTCTATCCCTTGGTTCCCTAATAATTTTGGTGAAATCCTTTGACAGTGTTCATTTCTTATTGTTCTAATTGTTAATAAATTGTGATATAAATGTAAGTGGTATATGAAAGGAAAATGGTAATTCTCATAATTAACCATTGAAATTTATGATGTGATATTTTGATATCCATGTTGTATGAAAAATACTTGTGTTTCATTATGAAATTATTATATATCAGGATTGGACCTATCATATGCACACTTATATGCTGTAATTATAATATTGAGCGATCTCAGCCTAGTCCCATGTTGTAATTATTATAGAGAGCGGGCTCTTCCCAGACCCATATTGTAATGCTTATAGGGATTTGACCTGAATATTATAATGATGATAGGGCTTTGACCTAGATTGTTGTGACTCTACCATGTTCATATGTTTGTGGTTGGAATGGTCATAAAATATGTTCTGAAATATTCTGGTATGCCATTAAAGAAGGTTATTTTACCATGGTTATATGGTTGTGGTTGTCATGGCTGTAAGACTTGCTCATAGATATTATGTCATGGAACTTAAGAAAGTTATTTTACCATGGTTATATGGTTGGGGTTGGCATGGTTGTAAGACATACTCAAAGATATTCTAGAAATGAGCCAAAGTAGGTTGTTGTAGTATCTTATTAATTTTTGAACTAAATTAATATACATGTCTATCACTTTATTTCATAAACTTCTTATCAGACTGGTTTGTTTAGACATTGTGGTGTTGACCTTCTGAGTTATACTAACACCCTATTTAGGATTCCATTTGGTACCCAATAATATTAATTGGATAAAGGTTTGGATAAGGGAAAATGACCTTATTGTTGATTGTTTATTTCTATATGGTCTGGAGTTTAAAGGCGGGGAAAATATGAGGCTAGGGACCAAGGACTTTTGATTCTTTATTTGAGTCTGTTAGTATTTTATTTATTCTGTTTTTATCATGATGTTTAGTTACATTCCATCACATCATTACATTCTTCCTTTATCATTTATTATATTATCCATTTGGATTTTATTGTTGGCTTTCTATATGTATATACTTTGATTTATTTCATTTATATGGATTATTTATACTTATATGACACTTCATATCAAGGGGTATAGTCTCCCCATTATATATTTCACACCCCCACTACTAGTCGGTAGCCTATGGAATACGGGGAGGCATGCTTAAGGTCTCATAACCAACCCTTTTTGGCCACATGAGTGGGTGTTGGATTGGAGGACGTTAGAAATTATTATCAATGGGGAAGGTTTTCTTTTCTTCTGCTTTACTATTTGGGAAAGGTAGAAATGAGACTAGGATGTTTTAGGACTTGGTAATGAGATTGTACATGGGAGTAGTTAACCTATGTATGGGGGAAAATATGAGTACCCAAGGATGGTATTTCTATTTTTGTTGGGTTATTGTTATAATTGATGTTATTTCACCTAGGGTAATTCACATGTTGTGTGAGTTTATTGTTTTATGATGATATTATTTCTTGAGATTGTACTCGTGGCCCGGTATAGCATGAGATGAGGATATAGGCATCATTATAGGAAAATAGAGATATATTGACATGCATTGTTCATGATAGAGACATATCTATTTTTGCATGTGATATATACTTTCCTGTTGAACTATGATATGAGATATCTATTTCACTGGATAAATGAAATGAATTGACATGTCATGCTAAAACACTTATAATCCATGTTTAGAGAGGCTAGGAGTTAGTGGTTCTCTATTATAGTCACCGGTTGAGGTTGACCTTATTATTAGATAGTTCTCTAGGGTATGCATTTGTCTTGTAGAGAAAATTACTCCTCATCGTATTTTAATTTAGCATCAATAGAGGGTAAATCAGTATGCTCCTAATGTAGATAAACCAGAGATTCTTATATTTCATGAGGATTATATAGATGTGCAGCTTTGCGACAGATTCCTAGGGGTCATGTAATCCATGTAAAGGGAGATTATTCATATCATGCCTTCGATGTATGGGATGACAATAGAGTTTCATCTACATCATCTGCCTATGTTTACTAAGTAAGGAGGAACCTAGGTAGCGAAGTTCTAGATCGAGTCAGTCCGGATGATCTTCAAACATTTTGAGACACCCACAAATAGAAGTGTTAATCTTGTTATATATATACTTCATGAACCTACCAAGAATTAGTGGGATATTCTGGAGAAATATGGGTAGCAGGATGAGATATCTTGGAAGGACTTCGAGATGAATTTCCTAAACCATTACAATCTCAAGACATTGAGGGATGAAAAAGATATTGTGTTCAAGCATCTGACGTAGGAGGGCATGTCAGTGTTGGACTATGATGGATGTTTCACCGACCTACAACTCTTTGCACCATCTTTGGTAGAACATGATATCTCCAGGGTGAGACATTTTCATGATGGTATTTTCTATGAGATCAGGTCATAGGTGATTTTTTTTTCTTGAGCGGCTTTGAGGATGTGATGAACTAGGAACTCATCATGGAAGGGAGTCTGAGAGAGGCCTCGAGCAGTGACTAGTCTATTCTAGTAGGGTGAAATGGGATCTCTTATTTGATTGGAAATAAGTTCAACTATGATAGTTTCATCCAAGTCAATAGTGGGAAGGGAATTTAGGGCAGTGGACATCCATCTTAGGACAGTGTTCTATTCTAGTGCTATCAGTTTGGCAAGTTTGGCCACAAGCGCATGTAGTGTTCTTACCCTGCAGTTGAGTGTCATGTGTGTGGTAGACTGGGTCATCTTCAGAGGTTCTATTTGAACTTTCCACGGCGGACCAGTGGAAGGGTATCAAGATAGGAACATGAGTTGGGAAGGGTATTAGCTACCCCTTAGTAGGCTAGTAGCTAGATTTACACTAGTTATTCAGTCTGAGGCAGGGGATGTGGTACCCCAGTGCATGAGAAGTAGTACCAGGTAGGGGAAGTATCTCAGGTTGTTCAGACTAGAGCCTAGGGAAGAGGGACAAGTCAGCTGCATGTTCTGAAGAGTACTCCATATATTGTGGATGCAGGATCGTCTACCATCAGAGGTATGATTCTTGAATCATCTACCTTAGCTTGTGTTTTTTTATATAGGAGCATAGTATTCTTTTCAATCTGGTTTTTTTAATGGATTGGTCTTGTATGTGAAAATATTTGATGGTTCTTTGACCATCAACACACCATTTAGAGTACGGTCAGATAATATAAAATGTTGCAAGGCATGTTCTCTAGAGATTGGTGTTTTTCATTTCTTTTGGGAACCATTAATATGGAAAATGAAAAGATTCAATATGATTATTGATATGGAATGGGTATTTATATAACATGATCATATCAACTATTATAAGAGGATATTTACCTTTATATATCTAGAAGTAGGAAGTTATTTTCATGAGGGTGAGTGGGATCTACAGGCCAGTTGTGCAGGACCAATTCAGTTCAGGTTGTATTGTATCACGGATCAGATAGTTGGACTTGATATAAATTATTATTGAATGAAGTAGGATTATTTTCCTCTAGTGGTGGTCCATTTCCAGGATTTTTTTCTTGATGAGTTCTATGGCTTACCACCTGAGCAAGAAATTGAGTTCATATTCAAGTTGGTTTCAGGATAAGATTCAGTTTCTATCCTGCCTTATAGAATTGAACTATTAGAGCTTCAGGAGTTGAAAGTTCATTTATAAGATCTAGAATCTAAAGGCTTCATACAGCCTAGTACATCTCCTCGAGGTTTTCCATTTCTCTTTTCCAGAAAGGCTGATGGGTCTTTGTGCTTATGTGTGGATTATCGGAGTTTGAACCATATGATAGTTAAGAACTGGTATCCTCTTCCATGCATTAAAAATATATTTTATTAGTTGATAGGTTTTAAGATCTTCTATAAGATTTATTTGAGATCAGGATACCATTGTTTAAGGGTGAGACCAACGAACATACCATGTACTTCCTTTAGAAGAAGGTATATCTTGTATTAATTTGTAGTTATGCCATTTGGGTTGACCAATGCATTGTCGGTATTCATGGCCTTAATGAATAGAATCTTCTATACTTTTATAGATTGGTTTGTGGTGGTTTTTTTATGATATCTTAGTGCACTCCCATTCATCAAATTTTCATTCCAAACATCTTGACATCGTCTTGAGTACATTGAGAGAGCATCGGCTTTATGCAAAGATAACCAAATTTAGTTTCTAGATTAATAAAGTGAACTTCTTGGGTCATGTCATCTCTGCAGCAGGAGTGTTAGTAGACCCAGAGAAAGTTGCAATCGTGGTATATTGGTAATATCCCAAGAATGTCTTAGAGATTCCTAGATTTCTGGGTTTAGAAGGTTCTTATCAATGCTTTATCAAGTATTTCTCCTGTTTTACAACACCAATGTATAATATAACCAAGAAAGAGGTGAAGTTTGTTTGGTCTGATTCTTGAAAGAGAGATTTTTAGGAGCTGAAGGGAAAGCTGATCTCAACACCTATCATCACTTTACCTTTGTTGGGTAAATCATATACCATGTACTATGACACATCCATAGTTGGACTCAGAGTAGTTATAATGCAAGAGGATCGTGTGGTTGCTTATGGGTCCAGTCATCTAAAACCACATGAGAGGATATACCTTACTCACTATCTAGAGTTAGAAGTAGTGGTACATGCCTTGAGATTTTGGAGACATTAAATCATGTGTGAGAGGTTTTTTTTGTACATGGATCGCAATATCCTCATGTACATCTTTTCCCAGTGAGACCTGAACCTTTGGCAGAGGATATGGGTCGAGTATCTATAGTATTCAACTTTGAATTGGATTATACACCAAGAAATGGAAATTTCATTGCTGACAACTTGATCCATAAGACATAGAAATAGGTGGTATGAGAGTATTGTGATGAGTGGTGGATAATTTATCTCTTTACAGACATGCATCTGGATGTTTAGGAGTCTTAGGGATGGGCATCTATAGCTTTTACATTTGTTATACCTATTCTTTTGGACCGAATTAAGACTGGTCAGTTTTCTGATATGGAGGTGGAAAGCTTCATGGATAGACACTTCACTTGTTATTAGGTGAAATCCAAGTATTAGAGTCCATCTGAGATTTTGCATACTTTTCCCATTCCTGAGTGGAAATAGGATGATGCCGTTATGGATTTTGTGACTGTATTACCTAAGAAAACCCATAAAAATGGTGTTTTATTGGTGATTTTGGATTGATTGATGAAGTTACCCACTTCTTACCTATCATTAATACCTTCAAAATTGATGATCTGGTAAGTCTTTATGTATGTGATGTAGTTTAGTTGCACGGTATTATGATGAGTATCAATTCTGAAAGAGATCCTCATTTAACATCTCATTTCTGGTAGGGTTTTTAGAAGTCTCTAGGATCATGATTTATTTTGAGCATATCCTATCATCCAAACAGTGATGGTCAATCTAAGTGGACTATTCAAGTTATATAGAATATGTTACAAGCTTATGTTTTGGATTTTGGTGATTCATGGGAGAAACATATGGCACTCACGAAGTTTATATATAATAATATCTTCCAAGCATCGATTAAAATGGTGATTTTTGAGGATTTGTATGGAAATTTTTTTTGTTTCTACTTTGTTGGATAGAGGTAGGTGAGTAGGTACTTGTTGGGCCTAGTCTCATGAAGGATACATCTGAGTAGGTTTATCTGATCAGAAAGCAGTTGGTGACCGTGTAGATTATAAATAAATATTATACTGACCATCAGAGATAACCTCTAGAATTTTAGGTTGGTCGTCATGTTTTCCTTCAGGTGTTACCTAAATTTGGGCAATGTTTCATTATTAAATAGGGAAATCTATCACCTAGGTTTGTCGGTACATTTGAGATAGTGGTAAGGGTTGGTCCAATGGAATACTGTCTAACCCTTCCATGGTGTTGTAGTGTCATGTGTGACATGTTTCACATGTCACATCTACAAATATATCATCCATATCCTTCCCATGTGATAGACATATCATACATCGAGCTTTGTGTTGATGCATCCTTTGAGGAGAATTCGATATGGGTTGTGGATCGTAGTGAGAAATATCTTCAGGGTAGAACTATATTATTGGTTTGAGTGTATTGGTAGAAAGGGTGAGTTTAGAAGGATACATAGGATAGGTATTCTGATATGTGAACATAGTGTCTAGAATTGTTTGTTGAGACCTCATAGTGATGCTTGGAGTAGCTCAGGGATGAGCTGTTATATGGTGGGGAGGTTGTAAGATCCCATATTTTTCAGGTATGTCTCTCTCTTAGTTTTTCATTAATTTTTCTATCAGGTAAGTTTTTCCTCATATTTAAACATTGTTGGTTGTGTTCCATTATGGATACTTGTAATTTTAATAAAAAAGTCTTAGGTTTTGAGAAAACTTTAGAAAATTTGAGAGGATCCACATGGAGAGCTTTGTTGGGGAAAATAACTTAAAGTTAAAATATGTATGTTTATCTAAATAAATGGATTCCAAGTCTAAATGGTTTAAGTTTTTCATGGGTTCTTGGTAATTTGAGAATAATTAAAGGGGGTTTGGGTTTTCTTATAAGGATAACGGGCTGAAAAACAACTGTAAAACATTAACATGTCATGTAAATGGATTACACATCATGTAATGTTCAGGTTTTTCTAATAAAATAATCTTAGGTGATGGGTTTTTCAGCAGATACCATTAAAAATATTTATATGATGTGTAACTACGTTACACACTATGTAATTCCCTGGCCTGCTATTTTAAATTATTTTGTGTGGTTGAATTTTCATTCTAACTCACTGCAACCTTCTCCTCTTGGCGCTAAGGTACCTTCCAAGATATTTTGGAGTGTTAGACTTCCTTATTAACATCTCAATAACATGATCAATCACTGGTAAGTGGTTTTGGTTCGATTTTTCCCTTCACTACTTTGGTTCCCCAACATTTTTGGTGAAATCCTTTGACCATGTTCATTATTGGTTTTGATCTTGATCAGTTTTGATCTAGGATTATCTTGGCGATCATCCTCACCTTCTTCTTCATGATTGTTTGTCATTGGGATCATTGAATTCTTTATTAGTTAAGGTAGGGGTCCAAATTTTAACTATATGGTTTGATAATTTCCAATTATATTCAATATTGTAATAAAATCAATGTAACGTGCACCTAAATCAATTAAATAATGAATGGGATTATTCATTCAAGTCCTTTAGTTTCAATTGGATTATGAACTAGCTTATGGATACCTGTTAGGTGATTAAACTAGGAATATAATTAAATTAGTTAATTCCATAAAGTGTGTTTATCATGACATGATACCTTAGGTGATTTCTTGATATATAATCCTTAAGTTGTGGATTATTTCTTATTGTTCTGACTGTTAATCAATTGTGATATAAATGAAAGTGGTATATGAAATAAAAATGGTAATTCTCACAATTAACCATTGAAATTTATGATGTGATATTGTTATATCCAAGATGCATGATGGGACTTGTGTTCCATGCAGAAATCATTATGTATCATTATTTTCCCTAGAACATGCACACTTATATTCTATAATGCTGATATTGAGTAGGATCGGCCCAGTCCCATGTTGTAATACTTATAAAGAGCGGGCTCTGCCCAACCCCATGTTGTAATTCTTCTAGGGATTTGACCCAGATGATGTAATGCTTATAGGTCTTTGGCATGAATTATTGTGACTATACCATGGTTATATGGTTTTGGTTGTCATGGTCATAATACATTCTCTGATATATTTTGGCATGGTGTCGAAGCAGGTCATTTTACTATGGTTGTATGGTTATGGTTGGCATGGTTGTAAGATATTCTTAGATATATTCTAGCATGGCACCTAAGAAGGTTATTTTACCATTGTTGTATGGTTGTGGTTGGTATGGTTGTGGTTGGTATGGTTGTAAGAAATACTCATAGATATTCCATCATGGATCCAAATCAGGTTGTTGTTTTATTTTATTAATTTTTGAATTAAATTAGCACACTTGTCTATCACTTTATTGTATACACTTCTTATCATACTGGTTTGTTTAGACATGGTGGTGTCGACCTACTAAGTTATAATCACATCCTATTCAGGTCATCATTTGGTACCTAGGAAGATTATGTGGATATAGGTTTAGACAAGGTAAAAGGATCTTGATATTGATTGTTTCTTACTAGATGGTTTGGAGTTTGGATTTTGGACCGACATGGGGTTTAGGGGAGGGTACTTTTGAGTCTTTATTTGAGTTTTCTAGTCTTTTACTTGTTTTTTTTTCTATCATGACATTTAGTTACATTCCAACACATCATTAAATTATTACTTTATCATTTATTAGATTATTCAATTGGATTTTATTTTTGGTCTACACTATGTCTAGACTTTTATTTCTTTCATTTATATGGATTATTTCTACTACTATGACACTTCGTACTAGGGTTTATAGTCTCCACACTATATATTTCACACCCCTGCTGCTAGTTGGAAGCCTATGGTGTATAGGGAGGAATTCTTAAGGTCTTGTAACCAACCTTTTTGGCCACATGAGAGGGTACCATATTAAAGATAATTATAATAATATTGTGTAAAATGGAGAAAAAGAAACAGACTATACAACTGACAAGTAACGAGGGTGGTATGGAAAATATCTTACCTTCATGTCTAAAAGTGATCTACACTTATACTTAAATTCATAAATAATTAAATTAGGTTTATTAAATA
The DNA here is from genome assembly GCA_963277665.1 of Viscum album. Taxonomy (NCBI): domain Eukaryota; kingdom Viridiplantae; phylum Streptophyta; class Magnoliopsida; order Santalales; family Viscaceae; genus Viscum; species Viscum album. The sequence goes on along the minus strand of OY728161.1, from coordinate 2,114,944,585 downwards.
TATACCCAATAATCTTATTCATATACATTAATTTTCTATGTTCCATTTATTATCTTTTTTTATTTATGTTTAATATTGTTTTTGCTTACTCTGGTTACTCAAGTTTTTTTGGTTAATTTCTTTATAACACTTTCGATTTGTGTACCATGATAAAAATTTTTGTAAAATAACTTCATGAACTCCAAAATATTTGAGGTTTATGTGATTTATTATTATATTAGAACAATAATTATATAATTTCAAAGGATTCCCAAAAAGATCCAAAATTAATAATGGTTCCTTGAAAAGTCCATTTAATGTGGTAAAAGTTACTATAACTATTTATATATTTTATTACTTATAGATTTTAATATAATATCATTAAATAATATTAATAGTTTTAAAAATATCATTTTTAAATACTGAATACATTTTTAACATCATCCATGTTATGTGTTCATGGAAAACAAAACATGTCATTCAGGGAAGCGATAGCCCGCACACACGCATGATGATGTTTTTGTTTTTCTCAAAAAAATTAAAGGAAAGTATAAAATAGATATTCCATTATCATAATAAAACTTAATAATATTAAAAATTATATTTTTATCGTATCTTAATGAATATAGGGGGTTTTTTGGGTTTAGAATAAGAAAAGAACTTGGAAAAGTCAGGTTGAGAGTATTACCTCTCCCTTGGAAGTTCTCGCTTAGGTAACTCCTTAAGGCTCCTTAGCTAGGTATTTTGGTGAGAAAAAGGCTTAAAAAGAATTTGGAGGATGATAATGAGAAAATAGGTTATATTTTTTGTTGATCCAAGTCTTTTTAATTGGTGGAGAAATGGGGAGGAGCTGGTCTCTTTTTATAAGTTAAGAAAATGGTACTCCTGTAAAAACTCATTATTTATCAATAATATCACTCCATTATTCAAGGGAAAATGATAAAAAAAGGAAAATAATAGTTTGGGGAAATATATAAGTATTATAATATGTCTTCCATCCAATATAAAACATTTTCTCTATATGTTTTAACCACTTGCACTATATTAAACCACTTTTACCCTTATTTATCCTTATTGCGGTAACTCTATTTTCACCCTTAGAAGCTAATTTTAATAGATAAAATTAAAATTAAAATTATCTAATATTATTAACATGATGTTTTCAAATATTTAAATAATTTTTTAAAATAAAATTTCAATGATTTATAGAAATTTATTTTTCTATTAGCATGTGTAACACGTAAAAACCACTTCTTAAAAAAAGTTCATTTTAAATTTAATTTTTTATTATGGGAAAATATTATAAATGATTTTTATTTAAAATAAATAAATAGATTTATTATAAAAAAAATAAATGTTATGTAGTTTTCAATTTAATCCAAAACTAAATTTTTCAAAAATAATGTTTAATTAAATGAAAAAAAATAGTTTTTTATTAGAATTAAAATGTTATTTATTTATAAGGTTAAACATAGGTTTCATAAATTTAAAACAATGAATTTAAAATGAATAAAATTATTTCCTAAATATATATTTTATCAATCAAATTCTATTTCTCGCTTATATGCTAATAAAAGTCAATATTTTGGTAAAACTGTATTTTTCATTTAAAATCGATTTTATAGAAAAAAACCTAAACATTAATATTAAACTAATATTAAATTATAAGTCCAAAATTGAATTTTATTTTTTCAAATTAAACTTATATAATTTTATATTTTAAATTTTAAATAAAATCATAAAATATAATGATAAATTATTTTAATAGAAAAATAACTTTTTAAAATACCGGTTATTATTCTTAATTTCTATAAAAAACTAGTAAAGAAAACATTAATTAATTAATATTTTGTTTTATTAAAAAATATATTTAATAATAATATACTTAGTTTTATTTAATAAAAAGAACAATGCATAAAAAGGATAGATTCTTAAACATGGTAGTGAATTAAATAAATTTGTATAAAATAACATTTATATATATAAATATATATGTGTGTGTGTGTTAATATTTTCATAATTATGTTACTTCTATTCAAACCTTATAATCTAATGGGTAGGTATTAATAGTCTAAACATATAACATCCCCAAACCTACACTCCCAAATTCAGTGCTAAAAAACTAATATTTACATTTATGGATTTGATACTCATAAATGTGACCCAAATTCAACCATACAAAACTTACAACATAAAATGGAAATATTGGATAAATTAAATGACTAAGGACCTTTTAGGGTTAGAGATTTAGAGAATTAGGATAAAACCTTATATAAAAATAACCATGTATTCATATGAGCATTTTTTCTACTATAACCAACTTTTCTTATTCCACATTAAGTCTTCAACATATAAAATAAAAATTCTTCACACATAAACCTTTATAGATATAATTAATTTAACAAAAATCTTCAAAACCTTGGGAAATTTGAAACATAATAAGAGTGGTCTCAAATGCTCGATAAGGTTAAATATAATTATTATCAATTGAATTTCAATGGTGAGTATAATATGAGTATAAGGGTATTATGGAATAATAAAATTACATGAGTAAAAAATAATATAATTCATACCCATAAAATGTGGATCATAAATCCAGATACATGGCATAAAGATTCAACATAAGACAAGATTCATATAAGTCAAAAATCATGAGCCTTGTGTAAATAATCCTTGAATAAAGGATCCATTAAAATCTCATAGGAATCATTGAGAAAAAATGTTGGTATATTAGAACATCATTATCATATCACTCTTACAATCAATATTACAAATTAAGTAACCTACCTATTAAATTCTAAAAATACCTTAAGAAAAACCTATAACCAGTTAACTTTTTTTCTTTGCCTAATGCATTATAGGGCTATAATAGACCCACCCATAATATATTGAACAAATTTCCTTAAATATTTGGGTTCAATCACCAATCCCACTTTCATCAATAATTTCAAAGTACTATATCATGAAAAAAAAATTGAATATTTCATATTTCAAAATAACAATAACCACTGTTATTTTATATCTTGATTTAATCATGGAAAATAAATAGTTTCCATGATAGTCTCTCTAAAAAAATCATAATCCATCAAAATAAATATTAAGGATGGTATTATTACAATTTATATATAGTGTAAAATAATTAAAATCAAGGATTATTATTTTTTATGAATATAAATACCTAAAATAATTCTTGAGAAAAATACCCTTTTGACTTTTAAAACCAATATTAAAATTTTATAGAATATTAGGAAAAAAATTATTTAAAAATAACCATGTAAATTTTTAAATTAATCTTCAAATCATTAAGTGGTCATGATACTTATAAATTCCATTCATACCATAATTAATAAAAAAAATCGATACCTTTGGTAAAAAATTACCTTATTTAGAAAATGATAAGAAGATGTTTTTTAAATCTTTTTATAAAAAGTAAAACATGGGTATAAATGACTTTAAACAATTATTAAATAATATTCAAAACATTCTTGAAAACATTTTATAAAACATGGATATGGAAGAAAAACCTTTTCTGACTGAAAAAGAGAAGTATGGTCATCTTTTCTTAAAAACATTTTCTGAATCATTTTGAGTAAAAAGAGAGAAAAATGGTACAAAACTTCAAAATTTTAAAAATAACGAGAAGATAAGAAAAATGAAATGGTTTTTGATAAAAAAACAATTTTATTGCATATTTTTTTGATAATAAATGTCATAATTTCCTCACATTTTGTTAAATATGTTTATTTATAATATATTTGGGATTAGATCATTCATTTGAAAATTTAATGAAAATTCTAGTTTTTCCCTTTAAAGTTCACTATCACATTTTAGATATAAATATTTTTCAGTGAATTATTTGATCTTTAAATTTTTTAAATATGATCTTGACTTAGTTGTATACAACTTTTATTCAGGACATCCTAACTGGATCATGAATTTGAGTTGACTGAAAGGGCCATGAAGTCAAAGATGGGCTGGACTCATCAAATTGTACATCACTTCATTATTTGATCCATAACATCTTCATCAGTGCTTATATTGGGATAAAATTTGGATAAAAGATCAAGAACCCAATTTATAACAAATCATAATTCTGTAAGGATACTTGGTTCATGCGTTATGGTGGTCAAATAGGCGGTTTAATTTGGATTAAATTATTTATCTGAATTTCCCCATTCACACTTAAAACCTCTTAAAACCTAGCCTCCCGTCCACTCTATAAATTGGTATTTTTATCATTTTTAGGGGCTTTGAAGTGAATTGGAATATTATGAGCATATGATAAGTGGTTTCATACAATTTCAATTCATAATTGGAGGAATGAAGCTATCAAGTCGGGATCTCCTCCAAAATGATCTTCTTTTCCTCTTCTTTGTTGTAATGTTTTTGTTCTTATAATAAACTTCTTTATTTCTATTTAAATTATTATATTTTATCCATTTTTCTTTATCTATACTCATTATCTTTGGTTTGGAAATAAATAGTAGAAATGAGACTGGGTTATACCCTTTCTAAACCTTTTCACATGCAAAATGTTTCTACAATGACTACACTGCCCATGGAACAATAGTTCTTTTTAGTAATTGATCTACCTATTACCTTATTAATTCATTTATTTTGAATCAATGAGATATTTTAATTCAATTAATATGATATATTAATTTAATTTTTAATTTAAATGAAACTAAGTAAGAAATTGAACAATTAACACAAAACGTGTGAGGTCGAGAATTGTGTGAATTGTGAGAGTGTGATCTTAATCGGTAATACAAAACCACATTGGATCAATTTATAGAGTTAAAATATAATCCTTAAACTCAATTAATACTCATTTTATGAGATTATATATTCCCGAATTTACCACTTATCATAATCTATCCTTATAACATTCATCAAAGCAAGGTCCTGCGATTTCATGTTTCGAAGCTAGCCTAGGGTTTAATTAATTTCATCTTAGTGGTTAAGTTAATTATCATAGGGTTAAAGAGTTAAAAAACTAAGGGATAATAATTAAGTGGATATTAATTTAAATTATAATGATTATTAATTAATTTAATAGGTAAATTCAGATCGATTACACCTTCTAAAAAATATTTTCTAAAAAAATATCTTCCCGTTGTGTCTTATTAATCGAATTTCATTTCAAAAAAAACAAAAAAAAATGAAATCTTCATCTAGTATACTTCTTATTATTTTATAAATGATAAATACCCTCATACTTTTAAGTAGTGTGTTTATATTATTTTATTTTCAAAATACCTTTAATAAGTTGTTTTAATGACTACCTCTTTAAGAGACAACCTTGGTCAGACACTCTTCTGCACCTAAGTACAAAAAAACCACTCGTCATTTGAAATCACCCATGACAGTGCCTTTCAAATTAGAACCATTTCTGTGGAGTCAAGAAATTATTTCAACCATTTATAGTTACTTTTTAATTTTTATTTTATTCTCTTCTTATCTTCTTTCTTCCTTATTTACCTAATCTGAATTTTTTTCTTCTTCTTTGGTTTTCTTTTTTTGGACCATCAACTCAAACTTATTATATTTTTATTATGGTTCAATTTTATTCATTTAATTTTTATTTGATTTATGACATGAACTAATCCTGGATATATATTAGATCTTGACCCTAATATTGAGTTAATCCTTAGGGATATAATCTGACAGTATCATTCTATAGGGAGTTTCAACATTCAATCAGTTTGAGAATTCCTCCATTCTGGTAATAGTGAAATTATAAGTAATCTTAATTAAAATATAAAATAATAACCAATGGGTGAAAACAATAAAAATAAACTTAATATAACCATTCATGAATTGGTTTTACATGACATTAACTATGTAATGTTTGAAGCCTACGGGCAATGAATTCCTCTAAGGCCTACGGGCCATGTAATACTTACACCTACGGGCCTTGTAAGGGTTCCACATCACCCCTTGAAAGGTGGATTATAAAAATAAATAAAAAATGAAGGCCTTCAGGCCATTGGATGGATGGATGTATTGCATATCCAAACCTTAAGTTGGACTTTGAACGGAAATCTGGGTTAATTTACCTACTTATAAAATTTCATGGATTATCTAGTGAGGATCCAAATAAACATTTAAAATAATTTAATGTGGTTTTCAAAACCCTAAAACCAAGAAATTTATCAAAAGATCAAATCAAACTAAGAGAATTCCCATTCTCACTTGATGAAACTACAAAAGACCAGATGTATTACTTACAACCTGAATATGTAACTTATTAGAATGATTTAAAATATCTTTTCTTACAGAGATTTTTTCCAGAATCAAGGACCACTGCCATTATAAAATAGATCACTGGAATCAAGAAAGCCCAAGGCATCCAATTTATAAGTACTTGGAGCGATTCAAGAAGTTGTGCGCAAGCTTCCCACATCACCAAATCAGTGGGAAACTACTCATCCAATACTTCTATGAAGGAATCACACCTATGGAGAGTAACATGGTGGATTCCATAGATGGAGGGGGATTTTTTGACAAAACACCAATAGTTTCACATGTATTGATCAACAAGATGGCATAAAACGCCCAAAATTTTGGTGGTCGAGGTACACCACATGTTAGGGGAGTACATCAGGTAAGTCTATATTCTCTTGAAATTCAATTAATTGATACCAAGTTGGATGAATTGACCATTATGGCGAGGAAGATTTATTTGGCTCAAAATAAATCCCAACCCACTCCTATGAGGAATTGTGGCATTTTCACTAAAACGGACCACCCAACCAATTTTTCCCCCAACTACAATATATGGAAGATTGCACAGTAGTATTCTCTGGGAGACCATATTAGCAGTGGTAACAAACACATCCTCATAAGAAGTATGATTACTTTTCTCCAACATACAACCAAGGGTGTAAGGATCAACCGAACATTAGTTATGGCTCTAGATAACAACAAAGGTCCCCTTTTCAAAAAAAATCAAAAGCCTCTGCCTTACCAATAGGGTTTCCAAAAACCTCAAAGGAGATTTGAAACTCAAGAATCAACAATTAAACAACAAGGGAATTATAAACCAAAGGTAGATTCTAATATCGATGGTATTTTGAAACAAATTCTTCTTAATCAACAAAATGAGTTGAAGAGTCAAGGTTCTGAGTTGAGGGTGTTAGAGACACAAATGAGCTAGATTGTCACTGCCCTCCATGAACTAGTAAGTAAGAACTCTATAAATATTCCTTCCTAACCTACTCTAAATCCCAAGGGGAATTTCAGTGCCATCACATTGAGAAGTGGGAAGCAAATAACTGATATGTCAACACCTATCGTTCCACCAGGATTCACATAAAATCCAGAGAAGCCCTATTCAAGACCAGCTAATGAGCAGCCCAAGAAGAAAGACAAAGGTAAGAAAAAAAATGATGATGTTCCCCCTAAAACCATTCTTTTTCTAAATAGAGTTGTTCAAACCCAAAATATGGCTAAATATGTGACGAAAAAAGAGGTTTTGGATACATTTAATCATATTGAGATCAACATCCCTCAACTTTAAGCAATTAAAAAAATCCCAAGGTATGCCAAATTATTAAAATAACTTTGTACTAATCAAAAAGGGATCAAGGGAAATGAGAGGATCAATCTTGGAAAGAATGTGTTATCGCTCCTTACACCAACTCAATCAATACCAAAAAATTAAAAGGATTTGGGTACATTGACCATCCCATGAACCATAGGGGAGTTACACTTTTCTAATGATTTATGTGATTTGGAAGCTTCCATAAATGTGATGCCTCACTCTATATTCTCTTCTTTACAGGTTGGTGAGTTGAAGCTGATGGGAGTAGTGGTGTAGTTGGAAAATATAGGTACATCATATCCAGCATGATTCATTGAGGATGTACTGTTTTAGGTAAGATACACGATCTTTCCATTAGATTTCTCCATGTTTAACATGGAGGATGATTAGGTAAGTTCAAATCCTACCATTATCTTAGGTAGGTCCTTACTCAAAACTGAAAAAGTTATCATAAATGTTCATGAGGGTACACTTTCCATGGATTTTGGAGGTAAATATGTGATATTTAATGTTATAGACTCCATGAAGTACCCCTCAGATGACTATCCTTCTTTTGTTATCTCCCATTTCAAACCATCAAATAAAAACCCCATAGAATTTAATTGTCCTATGCTTAGGAAGATTATGAATATTGGTTCTAGTTTGATGTCTAAGATCACTTCCACACCTTTTTCTAATGCAAAACCCTCTCTTATATTTGATTTTGAAATGGATTCATATTCTGATTTTGATCATGCTCACTCTGATTATGACTTGGTTGTTGAGTATGTTGATGGATTTTATGTGTTATTCTTTGATTTTGATGATGTCTATTCTGATATTGATGTTATTTGTGAACATATTTCAGTTCCTTCAATGTATCCATCCATCCAGCCCCCCCCCCTAATTGTAACTCAAGACATTGACACCAAATATCAAATACTCGTACTTGTTGAGTGGTGAGATATTACCTATTATCATTTCTAACAATCTTCAATTTGAACATGAAGAAAACTTTTGAATCTTTTGAGGGAGAAAATTAGGGAAATTGGGTGGACCTTGTCTGAAATATTAGGTATTAACCCCTCCATTTTTATGAATAGGATTATTTTAGAGGATGAGGATAAACCGATTAGGAATCCACAAAGAAGACTGAATCTAATTATTCTAGAAGTTGTTAAAAAAGAAGTTGAAAGTTTTCTAGAGGAAGGTATAATCTATCCCATTTCATATTCCCAATGGGTGAGTCCTATTCAGGTTGTGCCTAAGAAAATTGGTGTTGCTATTTTTAGAAATTAGAGAGAGTAATTAGTTCCAATGAAGGTGAAAAACAGTTGGTGCGTGTTTTTTGATTATAGTAAACTAAATCAATCCAATTGCAAAGACCATTTCCCACTCCAATTTATTGATCAAAATCTTGAGAGACTAGTTGGGAAGACATGCTATTGTTTCTTGGATGGATTTTATGGTTATTTTCAGGTTCCTATAATCCATAAGATCCAGAGGAAGACAACGTTATCTTTTCAATTCGATACATTTTCCTATCGAATAATGCCATTTGGACTATACAATTCCCCAGGTACCTTTCAGAGATACATGGTAATTATTTTTTTCATATTTCATTAAGAAATTCATGGAGGTATTTTTGAATGATTTTATAGTGTATGGATATTCATTTGATGAATGTATCTTTAGTTTGGGAAAGGTGTTGAATCGATGTATTAAGAAGAATTTGGTTTTAAACTATGAAAATTTTCATTTCATGGTAGATCATGGCATTTTCTTAGGGCATGTAGTTTCAAAACATGGAATATTGGTTGATAGATCTAAGGTAGATATTATTTCATCCTTACCCTATCCTTAATGTGTGAATAATGTTAGATCTTTCTTAGGGAATGCAGGATTTTATCGACACTTCATCAAGGATTTTAGTAATATTACCCTTACTTTTCATAATTACTTCAAAAGGAATCTGATTTTGTGTTTAATGATTCTTGTAGGGTTTTATTTGATGATATTAAGAAGCGTCTGACCAATCCACCAATAATACAACCCCCATAGTGGGACATTCCATTTGAAATTATGTGTGATGCTTCAAACTTCACAGTTGGAGTTGTCTTGTCATAGAGGGTGAAGGTACGTTCACATGTGATTGTCTACGCATCGAGGACATTGGATTCAGCACAATAAAACTACACAACCATGGAAAAGGAGTTTCTTTCCATCATATTTTATTTATATAAATTCTGTTCATATTTATTGGTCTCTAAAGTAGTTTTTTTTACCATGAAGCTCTGAGGTACCTATTGAAGAAGCCAGATGCGTAGCCTAGGCTTATCTAATGGATGCACCTTCTTCAATGATTCAATATTGAGATAAAGGATAAGAAGGGGTTATAAAAAATTTTGTCAGACCACATGAGTATGATTACTCACACATTAGAGGCTGACACCTTGAACTAAGTACCACTTCGGGACACTTTTCTTGATGGGAATCTTTATGAACTCTCAGGTACACATAATTGGTATGATGATTTAGTTAACTACCTTATTGCCTCTGAAATTACTATAAATTTAAATAAACATGAATTCCAAAAATTAAAGAGTGAGTATAGGTTTTATGTGTGGGATGATCCCTACCTTTGGTGCATGTGTAGTGATCAAGTTATTAGGAGGTGTGTTCCTTGCCATGATTTTGAGTATATTCTATATTTCTAACATACACTTTAATGTGGAGGACACTTTAGACCCCAAGGAATATCTAGAAAAGTCTTAGAGTCTATATTATATTGGCCTAGATTATTCCATGATGCTCGTATATTTTTTAAGTTGTGCTCATATTGGCAACACACTGGAAATATTTCTAGGAGACATGTGATGCCTCAATATCCCATATTATTCTATGATATTTTTAATGTATACGGCATTGATTTTATGGTTCCTTTTCCAAGTTCTTTTTTTTTTGTATATTTTGGTTTTTTTTATTATATAATCAAATCGGTGGAGGATAAGGCCACTAGGACTGATGATTCTCATGTTTCAGTCGATTTTTTCAAGGCACATATTTTTTGCAGGTTTGGAGTACCAATGGTTATCATTAGTGATCATGAGAAACACTTATGAAATTAAAAATATCTTCCCTCCTTCAGAAGTATGAGTTGACACACAAAACATCAACATCATACCAACCCCAAACAAATTTTCAGGCTGAGGTTTCAAATCAGTAGATCAAACAAATTTTGGATAAAATCATGCAGCTGAATAGGAAGGATTGGAGAAAGTTCTTGGATGATGTGCTTTGGGCTTATAGAAGATCATACAAGAACCCCATCAGTATTTCCCCATTTTGGATTATTTTTGGGAAAGCCTCTCATCTCCCCATGGAAGTTTATCATCGGGATTATTGGGCTATAAATAAATGCAACATGGATTTGGCCCAAGATAGAATTCAATGGAAGCTAAAAATTCAAGAGCTTGAGGAGATTTTATTGTCATCATATGAGAAATCAAGTCTCTAAAAGTAAATATCAAAATCGGCGCATGATATAATGATCCAAAAAATATAGTTTCATGTTGGATAGAAAGTCCTACTCTACAGTTCACGACTGAAGCTAATGCCCGGTAAGTTACGTTCCATATGGTTAGGTCCTTATGTTGTATCTAATGCCTTTCCTTATGTTGAAGTGGATATCAAATAATAGGAAACTGGTAGGAGCTTCACATTCAATGGAAATTTTTTGAAACAATACATTGAGGGACTTTCTACCAATGTAGTTGATTTCATCACACTATATGACCCCATCATAACTTGAGAATATCACGCTGTTCTTAACCCTTTCACTTTTATGTTATTTTTCATTTTTAAAATTCTTCATTTCATGTGTACATATCATCTCATAAGATCACATTGGGTATAATGAAATATTTTAAGTGTGGGGGATGGGAAAAAATTTTGGGGTAGTTATTTAGGATTTTCATTTGTGTGTTTTTTGTGTCTTTTCTTTTAATTTTTTGGAAACAAAATCAAAAACTAAAACACAAAAAAAAACAAAATAAAAAATAAAAAATATATCATGTAACATTATTATTTACATGTGGAACATATATAAAATTCATGTTTTAAAAATTTATTGGTAGCATGAAAATCATGAGTAATATTTTCTCATCATGTTTTTTTTTATAAAATATAATTCATCAATGATATGATTGGTTATGTTAATATAAAAACTTTTATATTTTGACACCATTTGTTGTGATATTTTTTCATGGTAAATTATGTCATTGATTTCTCCATAAAAATTTTCATGCAACTATGACTTGTGAAATTTTTCCTACTCAATTGAAGGTATATCCAAGTTAGGTAAAAAAAATTCATCTTATATCAATAGTTGGTCTATACATTCATTTATCTTCCGATAAGTTTCATTACAGTACCAAATTGGCCTATGTGTGTGTGCCTATAATCTGACTATTGTATGCCTTCAGAAAAATTCAATCAAAAAAATTAAAAATCAAAAATATATTTATTAATAAACAGAAGAGTGATGAAATGTACAATACGTGGGGATATCTAGGTTAAGAGATTAAGGTTTGACTTTTAGGAATGCTTAAGTGAGTGGGTCTTGAAATTTTATTGAAAAGGAATGTATAACAGGTTCATTGAATTAAAACAGGTAAGAATAATTCTTTTAATTTACCTGAATATGATGAATAAAGGGTGGAGATGTGAGCTTGAAATGGTTGGTGCGCACACACATGGGAAATTAATAGCATTGTGGACCTATAAATTGTTTTTCTATGATTAGTTTCATTAATATCATTGGATTTTATTTTGATATAATTTATGAGAAAAGTACTTTAAAATTTATTAATATTAACTCTTTATGGAAATCTTACTTTGCCTATATTGTCACTATGGATTGGGGAATATGAACATGCATATATCTTGCCACAATTTTTTTGGAATACTTGATATGAGGTTTTTCCTAGGAGTGTACAAGGGTAAATGTGGAGGAGTTGATAAAACAAAATTTTATTGAATATTTTATTGAAAAAAAATGGTATAATTTCCTCATATTGTGTTAAATATATTTATTTATAATATATTTGGGATTAGATCTTTCATTTGAAAATTTGATGAAAATTCCAGTTTTTCCATTTAAAGTTAACTATAGTATTTCATATATAAATATTTTTTAGGGATTTATTTGAACATGAAATTTTTTAAATGTGTTCCAAAATTAATGGGATACAAATTTTATTCATGAAATCCAAGATGGATCATGAATTTTAGTGAAGTAAAATGACCATGAAGTCAAAGATGGGTTGGACTCTTCAGATTGGATAACACTTCAGTATTTGGGTCATAACTTCTTAATTAATGATTTAATTGGACCCAAATTTGAAGAGGAAATCTAGAAATAAATTTATCACAAATAATAATTCTATAAGGATATATAGTTTATGTTTTTGGTGGTAAAATAGGTGGTTAAAGTTGGATTAAATTATTTGTCTGAATTCCCCCATTCACACTTGAAACCTATTAAAACATATCCTCCCATACACTATATCAATTGGTTTTTTTCTCATTTGTAGGGGTTTTGACGTGAATTAAGATATTATGAGCATAGTAGAAGTGGTTCCATACCATTTCAAATCACAATTTTAGGAGAGAAGCTATCAAGATGGGATCTCCTCCAAACTGCTCTTCTTTTTCTCTTCTTTGTTATAATATTTTTGTTATTGTAATAAACTTCTTTGTATCTATTTAAATTATTATATTTTATTAAATTGTATTATTCTCTAATAATACTATTAGGTCTTAAAATCAAGATTATAAATGATATTTTGGTTATAACCTTTCTAAACCTTTTCACGTGAAAAATGTTTCTAAGATGACTACACCGCCCATAGAAGAGTAGTTCCTTTTAGTAATTGATCTACCTCTTACCTTATTCATTCATTTATTTTGAAACAATGATATAATTTTATTAACTTAATATGATTTATTAATTTAGTTTTTAATTTAAATAAAACTAATCAATCAATTGAACAATTAACACAAAACACACGAGGTTGAGAATTGTGTGAATTGTGAGAGAGCGATCTTAATTGGTAATAAAAAACTACACGGGATCAATTTGTAGAGTTAAAATATAATCCATAAACTCAATTAATACTCATTTAAATAGTGGATATATACCCTAATTTACCACTTAACATAATCTAGCCTTATAACATTGATCAAATTAGGGTGCTTCGATTGCATGTTCTGAAGCTAGCATGGGGTTTAATTAATTTAATCTTAGTGGTTAAGTTAATTCTCATAAAGTTAGGGAGTTAAAAAATTAAAGGATCATAATTAAGTTAATATTATTTTAAATTATAATTATTAATAATTAATTTAATAGTTATAGTTAGATCAATTACTCATTCTAAAAATATTTTCTAAAAAACATCTTCTCGTTGTGCCTTACTAATCGAATTTCATTTCAAAAATAAAAAACAAAAAAAATGAAATCTTCTTCCATCATACTTATTCTTATTTTATAAAATATAACCCCCACCATTATTTTAAGTATTGTTTTTATATTATTTTATTTTATTTTCAAAATACCTTTAATAAGTTGTTTTAATTGCTGCCTCTTTGAGAGACGGCCTTGGTCAACTACTCTATTACACCTAAGTACCAAAAAAACCACAAATAATTTAAAAGAGTTAATGAAAAATCTTTATGTTTTATCAAATAAGTATCATATAATTTCCTCAATTTAAATTCAACCATAAACAATCCTGATTAAAATGGTATTGAAACCTAAATCCCTTACATCTTTGGTAAATTTTGAATTGCAAGCCCCGTGAAAGAATAACTTGAAATGAAACTTTAAATATCATAAACATAATTAGATTAATGATACCAAATTTAAAAGGGGATTTATATAAACCACATAAATTAAGGTAGGTTCATAACTTAACATGTATCCAAAAGAAGATAATTTAAAACGCTAAACCCTTACAACTTTAGTAATTTATGAATTAAAACATCATGAAACAATGAACCTTATATATATTTGTAAATACCCATAATTTTCATAAGAAGAATAATAAAATAAATTCTTGGGTATTATATACACCACAAAAAATATACAAGTTATGAATATAAAATATGTCTCATAGAAATAAAAGTAAGACGAGAAACCCTTATAAAGATCATATCATTGAACTGAGAATTGATCAATGGATAAATAATGTGTAATGAATGTAAATAAAAAAAACAAGTGGAAATACAAAATAAAAAAACAAAGGTCACTTCACACATAATCATATCATAATATAATCAATAAATAAGTTATATAACCCAATGAAAGAAAATTGAGTTAAGAAAAACTTTACCACTTTGGTAACTTCCCAATCAAAACACCTTAGATGTGGTAATGTTAATTGTAACATAAAATAACAAAAATTATTAAGGATTCATGATATAACCTTTAAAATGAAATTATATACACCATATAAAATAAATTGGGTTCATAACATTAAAACATGCCTCGGTGAAGGTAAATTGAGATAAAATATATTACCTCGAGTCTAGACTTACTATGTGCATCCTTTAACTCATGTATAATAAAATTATATTAATTATTTAAATTTTTAAGAACCACTTATAGTTTTATTACAATATCAATAATAAATTATTTCTTTTATTTTAATTTCATATTTAATTACTTATTTGGTTAATTCCACATCATTTGTTTTGAGGATGTTTGGTTCATAGTTGAAAAATGAATTTGGTATATTGACCATAGTTAAAGAGGTAATTTTTCCATGATATACAGAATAATAATCATGAAATAATTATAATTTTTATACATTAATTATACTTTAAAAAAAATAATTAATGTTTTTTTTTGAAAAATGAATTATGTTACAATCATGGAGACAGTAGGTTGTACGTACACAAGAGTAATGTTTCCATTTTTCAATAAATATAAGGAAAAGAAGGTAAATATTATTTTATATTTAAATAATTATTATAATATAATAAATATCATATTATGTCTTAAAATAAACTTATATATACCATCTATGTGATGTGGTTATGAAAAATAAATCGCATCACTTCGTAGAGGTCGTAATCCACACGTACACACAAATAATGTTATCATTTTTAAATGTATATAAAGGTAAGATAACCAGTGATATATTATCTTTATAGAATTACAATTATGTCATAAATATCATATATATAAATTTAATTCATTATTATAACCATCCATAAAATGTTGTGATGGAAAATGATTTACATCAGTTTGTGAGGTGGCAGTTCTTCATACACACGAATGATTGTTTCATTTCCAATTTGATTGAAGAAAAATATGGATTGAGATTAATAAATTAACATGATAAAATATCATTATATTTGATATATTGATGTTATTATATCACAACATTTATAATATTTCTTGAGGAGTTATAAGAATAAATAAAATATAACATTTAGTTAAAACCTATACCTCTTCTTCGAACAACATCCTTATCTTTATACCTTATTCCCTATAAGGTTGGTATTCTGCACAAACTAAGACCAATATTAAATACGTATGAATTCTTTTAGATAATTTTTTAGGAATTTTATGAATTATATTTCTCAAAATGTGTGAGGAAGATAGAATATGAAGTGACTTTTTATAAGTGATAGATTGAAACACTTGGAATCACTTAAAATATTAAATAATATATATATATATCATAATCATGTAAAGTGGAAAAAAGGAACCCAAAATTAAAGGATAAGGTGTGATATGGTTAAAATAAACTTAACCAAACATATTTAGATATTTTTTAGATACATTTTAATCCTTATTTCCTAGTTAAACCACTTTAAACCCATTTTAACCTTAACCGTGATAACTTAACTTTTTACTATAATAACTTAATTATAAGACTAAAATTAAAGAGGGGTTATAAATAAATTTAAAAATTATAATTCCAAATTTTTAATAAAATTTATTAGGTTCAATTTATATAGGTTTAATAAATTACTTTTAATATAAGAATGTAAAGCGCATAAAAAACAATTTTTAGGAAAATGCTCGATTTAAGTGTAAAAATTATTTTATCTTGAAATTGGGTATTAAATTAGTTTCCAAAAAAAATTTGGTTAAAATTTAAAAAATAAGTTTTTTAGACTTTTTTATCAATCAAATCCGAATTTTATCTTTTAACTGTGCCATTAAATTCAAAGACCAAAAAATAGTTTTTAATTTGAATAAAATATATCTTATCTTCTCAAAAGTCATGTATGGGTTCCCAAATTCAAAATAAAGCTTTAAAATTAATTATCTAACTAATTAAACATAACTTTGGTCAAAAACACTCATAAATTGGATAAATTTAAGTTTTATATGGATTTTAAGTCTTTACCCTATAGTTTTAACCCAGTTTTAGCTGATTTATCCTTACCACAGTGACAAATATTTATCATGGTTACTATTCATGATGACCAAAAATATATGGGAAATATTTAAAAAAATTGAGCCAAATTATACCAAATATGGAATCAATATTTTCAATATTCAATTTCTAGAAGTAGCATAAATTAATTTTAGATAAAAACGCAAAACACAAAGAAAATAGTTTTTTTAGAAAAATGTGTTTTTAAGACCAAAAATAAACTGATACCAAAATCAAGTATAATGGTGATTAAAATATAATTATTTGGATTATATATAATTAAATAATACTTAATTTGATTTAATATAAAATTAAAATAATAATGGTCCTTTTTAATGAAAATAAATGATTATTTTACAAAAATCGGTATTTTTCAAAATTTACCCTAAGATAATTTTGATATGCTGATTTTAAAAATTATATCATTTTTATCAACTAAAATTTATAAAATTATTAGAAAATAATTATAATATTTTCTCATAAAAATAAATAAAAATCATTTTTGAATAAAATTTATTTTTGAAGCATTAAATGACTTTACTAGAAATTGAGTACTTGTTTATTACGAATTAACCAATAGATTTTTATTGTGTATAGAAATTTTATATATGTTTTATAATTTGGTTAATCCTATTCATATATACTAATTCAATGGTTATGTTATAATGGTCATATTTAAATAATAATATTTCATGTTTCCTTTAAGATTGGTATTGTGTGTCATATACGCTATTAAACATAATGTTATTTTAAAATATCAAGCTGTTAAAAACTTATAATGGTTTCATTTTAGTTATTTATTTCATGTGTATAGAGTTATAAAATGTATTTTACTTAGTTAGAGGAAAAAATATATTAAAATCTCAAGTCATTACATTTCCCCATTTAAATAAATTGTGTCCTTGTAATTTTAAAACTCATATAATGAGAGTAATTTCTATGAGGATGTCATTATTAACTATATGATGGTAGTTTATTATGGGTTTATTTATAATATTAAGTGATATTTTTCTATAATCAATTTAATATGATCCCCTTGTAAAAAGAGATAGTTCATTACTAATAGAATCTTAATAAGTGAAGAAGAGATAAATTTATGAGGAATGATTTTCCTCAAACCCTGATGAAGTTTCATATACCATGGATATAATAGTTATACTACCAAAAACTTTTATTTATATCTCAATACATAATAGTTAAAATATTACATGACATAAGTCATTGAAAAATATAGAGTAAAAATCACTATCTATGTCAATAGTAATCATTGTATAGGCTTTTCCTTGTTCCCATGATCTAGGAGGTGGTCAGTGTTAATTGTTCACTTTAACCCTTGGATTGGTGCATTAGGTTATATTGTGACCAAATCTAAAACATCTAATATTTAGTGGGTCCTTAGGAATAATATTATATTCCTTCATTGTATTCTTATTTTTTCCTCAATATATTATTGTTTGATTCCCACCTTTACCACAATTGAAGAATTTTTCAGTCCCCATGAGCCAATTATATTGGTACTTCTTCCCACATTTTTGGAATATAGTTGGTTTAATATCCCTTATTTCATCATCTTTATTGCCTAAATTTTCATGAGTCACCATCCTTATCTTCATTCGTGCACTTAGGATTTCAATTATGGTTACATTATTAATCATGTTTCATGATTGTTGGTTTGGAATAATAACCATATTTATTAATCAATCACCTATTCTAATGGGTTGATCATTGAGGTAAGCATATCATTGTCCCTCACACCCATGGTTCCTTCTAGTTCTGACCATTACTAAAATCAAAAGGGTTAACATGAGTTACAAACATTTAACATCATAGGAGAATTATCATAATTAATAACATAAAATGGATTCAACCTTAAAACTATTTACCCTTTTACATCATAACATTATTCCATAATACCTTTAGTTTGATCTCTATCAATATTAGTTTAAACTAGGTTACTTTAAGTTGGGTTATCTTATACTTATCAACTCAATTCCTCAAAGTAACTAAAAAAATAAATCCACCATAGCGGTTTGTAAATATCATATGGTTAACCAAATTATACCCCCTGGGAGTATCTATTCAGGTGTGTAGTTAGGCCTCCTTATTTTTCACTAGGTCACAGTTGAGTTAATACCCAACACACCCTCTTCAGGTTATTACCCCTATGTACAATTGTGCTAGAGCCTGCACCCACTTTCCAATATCCATATAGGTATGTACTTTCAAGTAAAACCACATAGTCTCTAATTTATCAAAATTTTCAGATGTTCTCGTATACTTAGCCTTATCCATAAGACTTCTCTATAGGGTGTTTACTAAGTTTATGCTATCATAATCGCCAAAAATAACTATACCTTTCTTTGATATCAACTATAGTGTCCTCAAACTTAAACATACTTTATTTCATGATTTATAACATAATTTACCAACAATACAAGACAAGTATCGAGATGTTTAGTGCATTTGGAAGATTATATACATAAACGCATCATCTTAAACATAAAAAAAACCTTTATGTAAAACTCGACATAGTTCTCATAACTCCCATAGATCTTCTAAAACTGTATAAGATACCCTGAGGAAAATACTTAAGGAAGAGAGTGAGTTATAAATCCTTTAAGGGAATAAAAATATAAATAAATCATAACATGATAGTTAAGAGTAATATCATGATATCATAACAAGAATGATCAAAAGCATGGAAAATAGCATAAGGAAATGAAATCATAATATCATGGAATCATGGAATGTATGGAAATAATATAATACATGAAATCTTAAATATAAGTAAAGGGTCACTCCCAAGACCATAATCATGAAGTGTAAAAAGTCTCATGGTGTATTGGGTTCACTCATCATTCCCATAAACATAGTGGACAAAGTCTCATAGTGTATTAGGTTTACTCTTTAATATCATACATAATATATCATGATATATAAATCTTTACTAAATACATTGGAGGGATATATAATTATATTCCCACCCATCACATAATTAAAATCATACATATTCATTCCACATAAAGAAAAGAAACCATACATAAATTATAATCATGATCAAACCCATGAGAAGGAACTAGGTTTCGTAATTCTGATTTAATACATAACTGAAGGATAAATCATAAGTATTCCCACGAGGATAAGGAATTAAACCATATTTAACTTTCATAATTTAAAAAGGGACATATTTCTTGAACATTGGGTTAAAATGTCTAAATTCATTAAGGGAATTTAGGAGAAGAAAGAATAAAAACAAACCAGTTGGGTGATACTTTATAAAATAAGTAAGGATGTTTAAAAAAATGAAAGAGCATATTATTTTACATGAAACCAAAATTTAACCAAGAGGGTTCTGTATAAAATAATTATCATTTTTATAATATATTCATGTTTTAAAAAAAATATCGGGGTAATTATTTACATGATATAACAAATAGAAAAGTTCCCTTAAATAGGGTTTACTTAAAAGCGGGAATTTTGAAGGGAACTAAAAACATGTATAACACTAATAATCAAAAGGATATTTAACTAGGTATATATATAAGGTACATATATAAAAAATAAAATAATTTCATGATAATAATATTGTGTTAAGGGGAGAAAAATAAAGATAACATTCAACTGAGAAGTAATGAGGGTGGTACATATTATATCTTACCTTGATGTCCAAAAGCACTCTTAGATTAAATATAGCATCCTAAATTATTAAATTAAATTAATTAAATATATTACCAATAACCTTATTTATATATATTTAATTTTCTAAGTTCTATTTATTATATTTTGTTTATTTTTAATATAGTTTTTTCTTACGTTGGTTACTCGAGGTTGTTTAGTTAATTTCTTTAAAAAAAATTGGTTTTTGACCATGGTTAAAGGTGTTGTAAAATAAATGCATGATCTACAAAATTTTAAGGGCTTATGTAATTTATTATTTCATTATGAAAATACTTATATAGTTTCAAATTTTACCTCTAAAAAGATCCAAATTAAGAAAGATTCCTTAAAAAGTCTATTTAAGGTCGTTAAAGTTACTATAACCATTTATTATTTTTATTACATATTGATTGTAATATATTATCATTAAAAAATATTAATAGTGAAAAAAATATAATTTTTATATACTAAATCAATTTTTAAATTCATCCATATTATGTGGTCATGTAAAAAAAACATGACATTCATAGAGGTGGTAGTCTGCACACACGCATGATGAAATTTTCATTTTTCTCAAATATTTTGAAGGAAAGTAAAAACAATGGATATTATATTAGTATAATAACACATAATAATAGTTAAAGTTCATGTGTTATCATACCTTCATGAATATAATGGATTTTTAGGGGTTTATAAGAAGAAAATAACTTAGAAAAGTCAGGTTGAGAGCATTACCACTCCCTTGGAAGTTCTCCCTTGGGTAACTCCTTAAGGATCCTTATCTTGAATTATTGGTGATACCAAGGCTTCAAAAGAATTGGGAGGTTATTTAGGAGATACTATGATAGATATTTATTTGATCTAATTTTTTGGATTTGGTGGATAAATGGGGAGGATGTGGTCTCTTTTTATAACTGAAGAAAAGGGTGCTCTTGTAAAAACTCATTATTTATCAATAATATTACTTCATTATTCAAGTAAAAAGGCTCCAAAAATGTCAATTAATGGTGTGGGGAAATATAAAAGGTATATCCTCCATCCACCATCCAATATTACATATTCATTCCACATGTTTTAACTAATTTCACTATGTTAAACCACTCTTTTCTAATTTACCCTTACCGTGATAACATCACTTTCACACTTGGAAACTAATTCTAATGAAAAAAATTTAAATTTAAATTATCTAATAATTTGAAAATGATGATTTAAAATATTTAAATAATTTTATAAAATAAAATTTCCATGATTTATATAAATTAATTTTAGTATTAGTGCATACAACGTTTAAACACTATTTCATAGAAAAAGTTCATTTTAAACATAAATTTTAAGTGTGGGATAATATTATAAATATTTTTTACTTCCAATAGATAAATAGGTTTACTATAAAAAAATAAATTTTATTCAACTTTAAAATCAATCTAAAATTGAATTTTTCCAAAAAAAATGTTTAATTAAATGAAATGACCAAAAATAATTTTTTTATTAGAATTAAAATATTAATTTTGTTTTATAAGGTTAAACGTAGGTTTTATAAATTTAAAAAAATAAATTTAAAATTAATAAAATTATTCCTTAAATATATATTTTATTAATCAAATTCTAGGTCTCACTTGTATAATGATAAAAGTCACTATTTTGTAAAAAAACTATATTTATCATCTAAAATCAATTTTTTTAGAAAAAAAACAATAATTCATCTTAAACTAATATTGAAATTATAAATCCAAAAAATGAATTTTATTTTTTCAAATTTGATTTCTATATTTTTCTATTTTAACTTTTTAATAAAATCATAAAATATAATGACAAATTATTTTTTTAGTAATATAAATTTTTAAAATACTAGTTTTTCTTATTATTAATTTCTATAAAATATTAGTAAAGATATAATTAATCAATAAATATAATATTTTATTAAAATCATCATTTAAAAATTATATACTTGGTTTTCTTTAATAAAAAGTATAGTGCATAAAAAATCTTGATTCTTAAACATAATAGAGAATTAAGTAAATTGGTACAAAGTAAACTTTATATATATATATATTACTATATTTCATAATTCATTTCCTTATATTCATACCGACTAATTAAATGTTTAGGTTTTAAAGGTATAAAAATATCATAGTTTAGTTTTAGTTTAGTGTTGTGTGTGGAGCAAGTTATAAAATTTATTTGACTTAATTAGAGTAAAAAATATTAAAATCTTGGGTCATTATATTGACCATGGGAGAGTACGCAAAAAGGTTTTTAAACCTCATGAGGTACTACTTTTATATATTGCATGATGGATTTCTTATAGTCTTGGAGGTTAAAGTGGGGGATGTGGAGGGAGGTTTGAGTTAGTATTGTATCTATATACATTCTCACCTATGTCAAATTTTTGAAAGAGGAGTCAGTGGTGCAATGGGTCGACTTTGAGGTGGATGATGTGTTGACCCACTTCCCTTGATGACACATCTATGTGGTCTTATCCAATCTCTAGAATATAGCAATTAAGACCACGAATAGGTGCATGTTATGTGGTATTTTATCGGGCCATGTCAGATATGGTTTGAGTTATGATTTATGCCTTCACTACTATAACTCATACTTTTTATCACTAGTTCAATCCATTTAATTGTTGAAATGTTATTCTAGGAGTTATATATTGGAATAGAGTCTTTTTTTAGATATTTCTAACTAAATACTTTTATTGGATCCAAATTTAGCCTCACCTACATCTACCAACCATGTGAACTAGCACTTTGCAAGGAGTTTTTCCTAGGATCTCTATATGTTAGAGATGATACCCTATGAAATTATAATTAATATGGTATGGACATTCATAGTATAATTTTGGGTGGGTTACTATATTTTATATAGTATGTCATCGAGTAGATGGGTAAAGGTTCAACTCAATGGTGAGTAGGACATATGAAAAATGATTGGGGAAAATCTTCAGGAAGATGTAGCTAGTTACCTCAGATAGAAATATTTCCATTGAGTGTTTCATTAATTTTAGAGAATTGTTCATGAAGTTATAGGGAATTGAATGGTAATTTTCTTGAATAATGTTTTATAGTTTCCCCCTCATTGAGAGTTTGATTGTGTGTTAATTTTTTTCTAACACTACACCGATGTCATTGGAATTTTATCTAATAGCCTCAGTAGAAATTATGGATTTGAGGGTATTATTAAGGTATATCTTTAAATATTAGAATTAATAGGTCATGTATTTTCTATGAATATTTTCATTTTCATTTTCCATGGGCATATGGGAACCATAGATTTGGTGTTATAAATCGACCTTAGGTCTGAATGTTATTAGTTTCAGGTTTGTGAGGAGGATAACCCAAGGATAAAATTTGGTTGTCGCTATAAACATTATGGGATCTCTAGTGATACCGGATAAGTTTATTAATGATCTATTGTGTTTATGGGACTCATGAGATAGATCTTCCACTTGTTCCTAAATTGATTCATAATAGTATTTTTTTTTAATGGAATCTCCTATGTTAGAAATTTATTATATTTAGTATCTAAGGATACTCCTAGACCTATGTTAATAGAATTAGTTATACTATGAACTAAGTATGTATTTTGAATACAGTGGGTTTATTTCTTGGTAATATATACCTCAAAAGGTGGATTAGTGTTTTTTCATGGGATTTGAGTGTGTAATGGCTTAATATCCATAATTGTGTGTTAGAGGTGCACATCTACCCAATTTTTTTAGGATATATATAGATGTGTAGTGGATTTATCCACAATTTTATTTTCATATTTTTACTTAATCAAAAGGAGGAAATTTTTTATATAGTCCAACTAATGTTGAAAGGCTTTAAGATGTGAAGATAGAGGTCGACCAATGCTCTTATCCTACATTTTATAGTGGAATGATCTGAGTGTATAGTGGTGTATGATGTGTAATAAGGTGGTATCTAGATTTTATATGGGACTATGACTTTGAGATAGTATATTCTCCATAAAAAACTCTTGTTAGTGTGAGTTTGGTTACTATGGGCATCTAAATAACCAAGAAACCAATCATATTTGTTATGTGGTGACCCTCGCTACATAGTGAGTGTTTTAGTGTGATTATTTTTAGAATATTGATACGTGTGATGAGTTATATCATTAAAAAAATTTGGGTATTGGTTTCTTGGGCCTTATTTGGTGTTACCCTGTGGTTTTGGGCTATAATATCTTGGATTTCTAGATAAAACATGACCTTTCAATCCAATTTTTGATGAAATAGGTCACCAATAATTGGATATTTGGTTTATTAGTGGTTTGAGGAGGATGTATTGATTTTAATTATATAATTTGTTTCTATGAATTAGTGAAATCCCCAAAAAAACATCTATATTGTATGGTAACCTAGATGTGGATAGGGATACAGGTGTGTTAAAATTATAAAGGATGGGATGAGAGGGTTGATGATATTCTTATTCTCTAATATGGTAGCATTGATCAATGCAGTTTTTGAGATCTGATAAAGAGTAAGAGACCTCTAGGGGATTATGGGTTTCATGGGACATCACTATGTATTATTTTAGTGGAAGAGGTGTGAAATCCATGCCAAGATCTACTAGGATAAGAATTGATAAGATAAAATAGGAAAACACAAAAAAATACAAACCTCACTGTCCAAGATTTAGATCTTCATTCGTAGTGAGTTTTATTGATTTTCCCTAGAAATAAACAATGTGTTATAACCTCCAATACTATCTATTATCCATTTAAATCACCAAATTATTTGGTATAAACTTTTCTCTGAAATATTTTGTTAACACCTCCTCCATAAAAGAAAATGGAGAGAATATAATCAGATATAGTTTCAGATAGCAAAGGATTAGCACTATTTTCACAAATGAGGTCCAAGAAACTCCATTTATAGTTCTCATCCATTAAATGAAGAATCCTCTTAGAGTTTTAATGTTTCATAATTTATGAAATGAGTAAATATTTTGGCTTCCACCTTATTTATTAACCTGATTATTAAAATCATTTAATAATAAATATTCCATCAATAAATTTTCATGTGATGTGTTAATAATCTAAAATAAACATGATAATCAATATAGGAGATTATATCTAATTATATCATATATCATTCTTCATGGTAACTTTGATGCATAACTAAGAACTATAGGAAGACATACACCATGTCATGGTGACTTTCACCATGTAGTGGTGGGTGTTTTATTGAAAAGTACTAAAAAATTTAACAATTTCACTAAAACCTTGCAAATTTTATATGGAAATTCAAAACTATTTGTTTAATCATTCCAAACTCCTTTAGATATTATTAT
Organism: Viscum album; assembly: GCA_963277665.1. NCBI lineage: Eukaryota > Viridiplantae > Streptophyta > Magnoliopsida > Santalales > Viscaceae > Viscum > Viscum album. The sequence goes on along the minus strand of OY728161.1, from coordinate 2,114,918,669 downwards.
CATAATCTCTCTCAAATTTTGTAAAAACACTTTGTACCAAAATAAATCCTCATTATAGGACTTTATGTGTGGCCATTTGGGCCTTTATAGCATTGAAAACAAGTATGAATTACCTAATCCATAATTTTAAGTAGAGAGTGGATTCTAAAAAACATAATTGTTATTCAAGATTTAAAGAAGTTTGGCATGATCATGATCAAACGGACTCAAATATTTATATGAATTTGTCCACCTAAAGATATATATTATACATTATCTTATTTCTTATATAATCCCTTTTTCCAAGACATTTAGTGACCACTATACATGTAACATGTAAATTTCTTATAGCACATCTTATATACTCATGATTCTCTGAAATAGATTGAACAATATAAATGAATACATCACATATTTCTCAACTAATCATGGCCATTTATTTCCCCAATATCATTCAATCATGGTCCTGGATTTCATAATTTTCATATAATAGGGTAAATATCATTTTGGTTAACCTAAAATAATGACATGATTAGAAACATACCCAACCACACCCTAATTGTATCATCCTCATGGTTGGTGTAAGAAAGGTATCAAAGTATGAAGGTTCACATGCTAAATATATTTCCAACCTCGGGTAATGAGGATTTGAAATAAGAATAAATCCCTAAGTATATCTATAACCATATTATATTCCATGTGATATAATTTTTTGGGTTATTAAAGATAATATGTCTCCACTTATCATGTCATGAGTCTAATCTAAATCACATATAAGATTATACTTATGTTAATATTAACATATCAACATAACCCATAATACTCCATGGTGGTCATTGATTAAAGACGATGAAAAGTCATACTTTAAGAGGATTTTATCATTACACTTTTTATATAATATATGTATCACACATTAATGAATGATAAATAATAGTTCCTTTATTATAAAATCATAATATAATCTCATTAAGAATAATCCTTACATCTAGTATCTCATGTATCTAATACCTAGAGACTTTACATGCCACTCATGCTTGACTGAGTTAATGTATTGTCAATGAATCTATTATATTATCTAATATATCCACCATATAAATATTTACATGACCCATCTCAATGATCTCTTAAATGATATGGTATTTTCGAAAGATGTGTTTAGTCATTTTGTTAGACCAGGGTTCCTTATCCCGATAAATAGTTCAATTATTAACATAATAAATATATATTAATCCTAAAATGATAGGAACCACCCCAAGTTCAGTAATGAACTTCTTAGTCCAAATATATTCCTTTGTAGTATCTGATATAGAAATATATTATTCCTCTATTGTTGAGTCCACCATTGTGGCTTATTTGGAAATCTTCTAATTGATAACACCGCTATTGAGGAACAACACAAAACCATATTGATATATTATATCATCATTTTTAGTTTGGAAACTATAATCAGTGTAACCCCTTATAATGATCCCATAGCCACCTCCAAAGACAAAGAACATTTCCTTACTTATTTTTAAGTAATTAAGAATATTCTTACTAATAATTTAGTGACTCTCTCCAGGATTAGATTGATATATACTTGTTATTCTCAAATCATATGCAACATTGGGTCAAGTACATAACATGAAATACATGAAAAATCCTATGTTAGACACATAAGAAATATTATCCATCCTTTATAACTCTTCATAGGGATCTTGAATCTTCCTAAAATTCATGCAATGAAACGCTGGTAAAGATCCCTTCTTGGAGTTCTCTATGATAAACCATTTTATAACTTTACCAATATATGTGTTTTGACTCAATATAATAAAACTCTTCGATCTATATCTACATATCTTAATACCCATTATGTAGGCTACTTCACCCATGTCTTGTATCTAGAAGAACATTCCCAATAACATCTTGATATAATTTAATGCCTCAGTGTGATTTTTAATAAGTAGTATTCCATCCGTATACAATACCAAAAATTTCAAAACACTGCCACTAATATGTATACACACACAAGAATCGTCTATGTTATTAATGAAACCAAAATCTTTGGTTTCATCACCAAACCAAATGTTCCAATTTAGAAAAGATGGTTTTAATCCATAAGTATACAATTATAACTTTCAAAAATTAGTTGACTCATTTGGAACTTTAAAACCTTTAATTTGTGTCATGTACACATTCCCAACTAAATTTCCATTAAGTAAAGAAATTTTGAAATCTATTTGATATGTCTCATTAATATAATGAGTTGTTATGGAAAGAAATATTTGAATGTAAGCATCGTCAAAACTAGAGAAAAGGTTTATTTATAGTTTATGTCATGAATTTATTTATATATTTTATCTACCAAATAGTATTTAGAGGTAGACACACCACCATCCATGTCGATTTTTTAAAAAAAAATCACTTTTACCCCATGGGTCTTACCCCTTGAGGTGAATACACCAAGTTCCAAACATGGTTATTGTATATTGAATCCATCTCAAATTTGATGGACTCTAACCATTTCTAAAAAATTTAACTCTCTATAATCTCTCATAAAATAGTTGGTTCATTATCTATTAATATTAATTCATATTCAATTTCCATATTAAATATATATCTCTTACATTCTTTATAAATCCTACCAGACATCCTAGTTTCTTGTGTAACTTGATTCAGTTCTTCCACAAAAACTCTTTATGGAACTACCTTAACTTCTATCTCAGAACCACTTCCTATTTATTGGTTTTGAACTTCTCCAAGTTAAGATTTCATCCCACTAACTATTCAATTTATATATTCTTTCTCAAGGAATATACCAGCTTACGTATAAAACACTTTTCATTTAGTTGGAATATAAAAATAATATCATATATTCTCTTTGGGATAACTAAAAAAAATTCTGATTTAGGGTTAAGATTATCTGAAACAAAATGTTATATGTATTACTTACAACCCCAAATACTCATAAAAACAAGGTGGGGTGTTTCCTATCCCATATATCATATGGTGTTTTTATGAATGTTTTATATGGAATGTAGTTAAGTAAGAATTTAATAGTTTTCAGATCATATCCCCATAATGAAATAGGAATGTTTAACTAATTCATCATCGATCAAACCATCTAAAATAAGGTATGATTACTCCTCTCAAACACACCATTCCACTACGATGTACCAGAAGGAATGATTTATAAAATAATTCCATAACCATTCAGTAGGTTAGTAAATTCTTGGCTCAAGTATTCACCTCCTTGATGAAATCATAGAATCTTAACAAATTTTTCAGTTGATTTTGTACTTAACTTTTGAATACTTTGAAATTTTCAAATGTTTCAAACTTATGTCTCATCAGAAACACATAGCCATACCAACTGAAGTCATAAAAAAAGGTTACAAAGTACTTATACCCACCACTTTATTGAGTACTCATTGGTCCAAAAACATCACTATGTATTAGATCTAATATTTTATTATCCCTTTCATATTTTCCACTAAAAGTTTCTTTGGTCAATTTTATTAATAAAAAATATTCACATGAATCAAATTATTCATAATTGAATGAATTCAACAATCCATATATATAGATTTTTTTAATGCATTTATCAATTATATGTCCAAGAAGACTATACTAAAGATATGTGGTGTTAAAATCAACCTTGACCATCTTATTCTAAATTATATAGATTGGATTATACATATCTAGAATATATAAAACATAATCATATTCCCAATTCCATAAAACATTTAATTCATGTGTATAAAAAAAATCATGTTCTTAATAATTAATGAAAATCTCATCTCATCCAAACAAGATATAGAAATAAAATTTCTATTTATGGATGGAATATTGTAATAGTTCTATAATTTCAAGACCAATATACTTGGTATATTTATATCATAAGTTCCTACCTCCAACACAGAAAATCTTGATGAATTTCTAACAGATATATTAACTTATCCTTTAATAAATTATCTAATGTTTTCAAGTCTTTTTTATAATTACAAATGTGTGACGCACACTTGGTATCCTATACACATAATTCAAAATTAGAGCAATTGATTTCTATAACATTCACATCCATATGATCAGAATGATTCTATTTTATAAACCATAGGAACCAATCTATAATTATTTTAAAGTTCAAACTTATAAGATATATCAAAATGATAATCATGATTTATGCAATAATCTATAATAAAGAAATGTATATGGGTGATTACCATGTTTTATACCAGTTCATTAAGGAATTTTAATGAAATTGTTTCCCACTAAAATGATAACCCCATATATTATTAACATTAGTGGGATAAGATCCATATTTCACTAATCTTTGGTTCACTTTATCATTTATCCCATTACTTAGATAATTAGGTAGGTCATTATGCCAATATTATCAAATATGACTCTTGGATAGCTGAGTGGAAAACCCTTTTCCCAAATCCATCATATCAATAAACTTAACTCTATTCCTCAGGTTCCCTAATTATATATGGGTTTTATAACTAATTTTAACCCAAATATTAAAATTGAATATAGGCACCTAATATTATAATGGTTACCCTTACCCTATATGACTCACACAAGATAATCCACAGGCACCCATATTTATCATGACTTACCCATTTGGGTTATCAAGGTCTTGAAATGTGCTTGCATTATAAGTATTCTCACACTTATAATTTGAGGTTTTTCCTTAGTCTCACTATTTACATATGAATTCTATACATATTATTTTAAATATTACTACCTATACAATTGTTACATCTCATGTTTTCCATGTATGCATGCTTCTAACAAATTATCACATAAATTAAAGAATATATAATATTCTCATCACATAATCAATTTATATGCATGAATATTTAAATAATAATTTTATAATTAAAATAATTGTGTAATTATTTAACATGAGGTATTAAAAATTTTGATAAAAATTCATCAAAACCACTTTTGATATGGTCTAAAGTCATAAGTATTTGGCACAGGTGTGTGTTGATGAATATTTTTTTGTGAAAACAATTTTTCTAAGTATATTTTACACCAAAAATTACACTAGGGTGTGGTTATATCATAAAATATGTTTTGGACATCAAATAAACCTCCTCAAACTACGCTATAGTGAAATGTATCATGTTGTTTTTTCATTTTGGTCTTTCCAAGGACCATAGCTTATCCAAACCATTTTGGAGCCACAAGCCATTTTGGTCATCAGTCTCACTAAAAAAATAAATGGATTGTTGATTACCAACACAACATGGTTGGTCACCATGCTGGATATGACCACAACATGGTACAGGGATAACACTACTATAGAAAAACATATAACAATAGAGTTATATCCACAAGAAGGATGTATATGATCATAGGTTGGACTAAGTCTATAGGAAAATGATGCTCATGGATATAGGGGGTATATTTTCATTGGAATCCCACCTTTGGTTGTATGTTAATGCGAAAAAAAGTTTTTAGTGTGAGAATGGTATATTAACTTGGTGATAAGTCCCTACTACCACAAGTGATGTTGATCATGGTTATATGTGGGTATGGGAAATCATATGTATAATGGGAACGGTGTGGGAACAAAGATAGAAGATAGTACCACTATAAATATATATGACTATGGAGAAAAACCCTTCTACTGAGCCCCTGTTTCTATGGGCATGTATGCCCAAGGATGAATCCCATTCCACTGATGGCCTACCATGACAAGTATATATGAATTTGGTATAAGAACCTTCAATTTAACCTTATCACCATGGGTATATATGCTCGTGGTGGAAAATTAGGATCTATATCTATGGACATCCATGTCTATGGTGGTAGGGTCTTATGACACATAGATTCATCCATAAACATAAATGCCCATAGTGACAGGGAATCCTATGAAACCCCTATTTCCATAGGCATCAATTCCCATGGATATAATACTTCCAAAAACACCCCTATGTATATGGTCATCCATCCTCATGGTTATAAGGTATCTACAAACATGGATACGAAAGACCCTAGTTATAATAATTGAATAAAAAATATTAAAATTAATATAATAATTATAATAATATAAATTTAAAAATACTAGATATATATATATATATGTATATAATTATGAATTTCTATAACTATATTATACATATATTCATAATAATTTCTGTGAAGAGTGTTAAGGTGTGTTATAGTTTACATATGGGTCTTGAGTTGTAAAATCGATGAGTAAAAAAAATTATTTTCTACATGCTACAATAATGGGTGGTTTCCCATGGCTTTAGGAAGTGGTACTATATCCAAAGTTAGTTACATTGGCTATAAAATATGGTTATAGGGTCAATTTTCATGGAAATATCCTCGATCCTATAGCAATGGGACCTACCTGTGGCCATAGGCATTGGTCATTAATGTGGATGAATACAAACATAGGGGATTCATGTGTCCCTATCCCCAATGGACCATAGAAATCTCCCATTTTAGAATCCACGTGTGCCATGTCCATGTACATGTCCATACATAATTTTTCTAGTTGTGTAACTACATTTTAGTGGCATTGAAACAATTCTCTATTTTTTTATTATAAAAAAATGGTCATTTTCACTAAAAAAAAGTAATTTCCCATAGAAAAAAACCAAAATGTCATAGTGATGAGATAACCATGACATTATAGAGGAAAACTATATATATAACAATATAGTGGTGTGACCATGCCACAGTACCTAGTAAAAATCAAATTCAAGTTTTCTAAATAGATCTTCATTCATTCAATTCATCCTTGACCTCTTCTATAATACCATTGATGGGTTTTTTGGACATCATTATGTATTATTATAGTGGAATAATTAATGAATTTTATGCCAAGATCAAAAAAGTGAGGAATCAATAAGATAAAATAAGAAAACCCATAAAATGGAATACCTAGATATCCAAGATTTTGATCTTCGTTAAAAGTGGGTTTGATCATGTTCCCTCAAAAATAACTAATGAGTTTTTTCCTTCAATGGTATACACTAACAAATGGAATCACTAAAACTTTGTTGGGAAAAATTATATATAATATTGTTCTAGAACCTCCACCTACAAGGAAACTAGTGAGAATGGAATTGTAGATAGTTTCATCCAACAAAAGATTAACACTATTATCATGGATGTGATCTAAGAAACTTTATTTATAGGAATATTTAAGTTAATAAAGGAGACTCTTAGAGTTCTAACATTTCATAAGTCATGAAATAGACAATCTATTGGATTCCACCTCATTTATTGATATGGATATTAAACTCATTTAACAGCCAATATTCCATTTACACATCATCATGTGATGTGTCAATGATCTAAAATAAACATGATAATTTTTATGGGAGGGTTTATATAATGATATCATATATCATTCTTCATGGGTAATTTGACATTGAACTAAGAACTATGGGAAGGAACCTATAATGTCCCAACATGAACCACCAAGTCTATTATATAGGGTCACTAGACCTTATATGTACCTCCCCATACATAAGAGGCTTATAACAAGAAATAAGGGTCTGAAAACCATTAATGGGGAGAATATACCCTCAGTGTCATATCATTTTACCAATAATAAAAATAAACAACTCAAATTAAATAAGTAGGAAGAATATAATTTCATATGGAACATATGTCATACAATAAAATAAACAGTCTCCCAATGTGGAAATCCAAACTAGAGTAAGAATGCAAGAACATAAAATAAATAAACTATAGTATCCTCAAAATTAAATCCTAGTACCAATCCTAACTCCATGCTCCTTAATTCAACTATCTATCATGGGCCCCTTTCCTTTTCCTGGATCCCTATACATAAATTTTTCATGCACATAGAAATGCCTGTATAGGGTATGAGTAACAAAACCTAGTAGGATGACACCAAATCATCCTTAAAAATGTGTACAAGTATAATGGGTGTATTCCGTGATATTAATAAATGAGCAAGTAAGAATAAAAAATCATGTACCAAGAACTCATGTATTAACCAAGCCACCGTGATCCCTAGTCATACCTAATTTAGTTCTATGTTGGAAGTAATATCAATATATCATAAGTAATTAAGAACTAGACACAAGACCAGTAAACATATTGTTTGGAATCTTGTGAACAAGTTACTAGGTATACACTAGGCATCAAGTGAGTCATGTTCTCAGTATCCATCCACTAGACCTCAATTAATCATTCTACTTGGAATCTAATAGGTATCAAGTGAATCACATGGAATCCATAAGGCATCATAGTATCCCTACCATGTGTATGGTTCCACATTTATTATCATCTCAAGTCATACACACACACCCTCTAATGGATACCAAGTCACAATGGTCCACTTATTCCACGAACCAATAAAAATATCTCCAAATGCATTGTAACACACATAGCATGGTAGAGAATACAAAGAAAAGTAGAGTATATAATCATGAAAAAATAGTAGCAACATAAAATACATGTTATCAACATCAAACATGAACAAACAAGCTACAAGCATACTCATGGAAACAAGTATCGTAAATGGATCTCATGGGATATGCACACACCCACATGCAATCATAATCATGCACAATCAAAAAATTATTCCAAAATAAGAATCATACAAAGGAAAAATTAGCATAAAATATTCCTAAATGGTAAGGAACTTCCTACCTCAATTTTTATGATGAAGAACTCCCAAGTTCATCAAAGGATCGAATTAGAACTATTTCGTACACCCATGGAGAAATTTCTCACATATCATGGATGTCTATTTTGGTTCCATATCATCAAAGAAAGAGGTATATAAAAAGTGAGTTAAGAATATTCCATGTCAAGAAGTTCATTCTAGAATTACATACCTCATAGATTCCATCAATGGAACTGGATCTGAGATATTTTGAAGGAGAGTTCATCAATTCATTAGATCCTTTGTTGATTCAAAAATGTATTTTGAATTCCATGTCAATTATAGAATAAAACCTTAGGTGTAGACAGCGTGCATTAATCTATATCCAATCCTTTAATGGAAAAAAGATTCAAGAAAAGGATAGTCTCAAGATGATCTATCTATGATGAATTTCCTAGAAACATCCACCATTCTTAATAGTTTTATCTCTAGTCAAGGGGGGTAATCATGGAAATGTAGATACCTCCACCAATCTACCAAATAATTTTCAATGTATTAAGGTTATATCATTAATTAACCATCAAGAATATATCTAGGAATATTATTCATAAACACTTACTCGTATAATGTTCGTATTCGATAGTAGATCTTGATTTGATCAAGGGACAACATGAACTCACTAGATTCACTACAGATCTAATAATAAGAAATAAAAATTCGTCAAATAATCATAGAAAACACAGATCCATTATGAATCCATTCTCATCTAAAAATAAATAATAATGATTTGGATAAGATCTAAGAATAACTCACCATTCTAGAGTCACTAGATCAGTTAAAGATTGGATAACCAAGGGTAGGGGTGTGGGAGGGATCTAAAGTCAATAGGTAATGTATCTAATTTAAAATAGTGGGTTTGAGTATGAATTGGGTATTAAAAAAGGTGTAAAAACATGTAAAATTAAAACATGTGGGGTGAATTTAATGCACCCTCTATTGGGTGCATCGACTAGCTAGTGGGCCTCACTAGGGAGCTGGTGGCACCATTGGATGGCTGGTGTGACTGGAAGAATGCCATGAATTATTGCTCATCCACCAACTAGATAGTGGTTCCCCATTAGTGATCTAATGGACATGTTTTAGCCATCATATAACACTTAATCTCTAATCCTTAGACTCTCACCCCGAGACCCCCTATTTCTTAAAGACCAACCTCTAAATAACTATAACATAGGGAAAAATTAAAGGAATAGAGACTTTATAAACTCAAAAACATTCTCATTAATAAAAATAATAAATGATGTTATAATTCACCCCTATAAAAACTTCTCATCATCAATAAGTACCTTCAAAGGTTCTTCTCAAAAAACTTGGACCGCTAAGCCCAAACATTAGCTTTCTACTCCCAAATTTCCTCATAGATATATCCATGATTCCATAGAATCTAGAATAGTGGTACCATATTATCTTAAAGGAATTTCATGATTTGGTATACAATCTACAATGGGTTCTCTTTGTATGATGCATCAGACATATACTCAACATCCTCAAATTTGATGGCATGCATAGGATTGGGCATGTACCTCCGGAGTTGAGACACATGAAACATGTCATGCATACCTCTGTAGTGAGAAGTAATATCTAGATGGTACACCATTTTCTCAACCTACTCAATGATATTTAAGGGTTTAACATAGTGTGTCACTATCTTTGTTTACTTACTCAACTATCAGTAAACTAACTAAGGAGTCTCTCTTAGAAAAACCCGATCGCCTACAATGAACTCTAAAGTCCTTCTCTTGTAATTTTCATAAGACTTATTCTTATTCTAATTTTTGATAAACCTCTTCTAAATCAGATTCACTCTATTAGAGGTATCATGTACCATACTAGGCCCCACAAAAACTTCCACACTAACCTTGTTACAATAAATTGGTGGACAACATGGCCTCCTATAAAGATCCTTATAATATTTCATCCGGATTGAATCTTAATAAATTTTGTTGTATGAAAACTCAACTAAGTCTAGGTGATCATACCAAACTCCACTGAAGACTAGGATATAAGCCTGGATCATATCCTATAATATAAAAAATGTGTGCTCTGATTTTCTGTCTTTCTAAGGATGGTATTATTTTCTTAACCTCAGCTGAGTCCCTAAGTCCTTCTGTAATACTTTAAAAAACCATGATGTAAAACATGTTTCTATGTTAGATACAATTATCAAGGTAACTTCATGAAAGTGTACTATCTCATAGACATAAATCTTTCCTAGATTGTCTACTAAGTGAGTCTCATGGATCAATAAGAAATGAGAAACTTTCATTAACTGATCAATAATCACCCAAACAATATCATGGATCCTAGGGTTTCTATTCAAACCCATCACAAAGTCTATTATTATGTACTCCCACTTACACATGGTCATGGGAAGTGGTTGGAGAAAACCACCAGGATGTTGGTGCTCAACCTTTATCCTCTAGTAAGTAAGGCATTGTGAAACAAATCTAGTAATTTACCTCTTCATCCTTGACCACCAAAGATTCAAAATAAGTTCATAATATATATTTTTCACTCTAGGATGTACCACCCACCTAGAGGTATGGAATTCTATCATCATCTATTCCCTCATGGAAGTAGGGACTGCAAATTTCCCATGCAAAAGAATCACATTTTTTTGTCCAACGACCACCCAAGTATCAAGAAACCGCCTGCTAGTTGTTACCACATCATAGTGCACTGAGTTTCAAACTCTTTTCTATCCATTACCTACTCTACTAAATAAGATGTGAGCACTAATAGAGAACATGTCATAAATCCCTAATACTTGAAAGTATATATCCTCCAGTCAGCCCACAAACTCATCAAGCACCATTTTTCCTCTGAATTTTGTTCACCAAGATACTAAGATTTCTATCTCTTATGGATAAGATCATATGAAATGATGTTACCCTTACTTTGTGCATAGTCCATCTCAAAATAGAATGTCTGTAGATACTATACACAGCACCTCTGTAGATACTATACACAGCACCTCTACCTCAATAGAATGTCTGTAGATACTATACACAGCACCTCAAATCATGAACCATGGTTTCCATTTCTAAGTTATGGGTAGGATATTTTCACTCATGGGGTCATAGATAATGTGATCCATAAGCTATTACTCGCTCTCTCTGCACTAGTATTACTCCCAAACTAATTCCTGATGCATCGTAGTATAGAAAATAAAAATACATGGCATGGGAAGTATAAAAATTTTATTTTTAGTCAACCTCTTCTCCAACTCATGAAAATCCTCCTCAAACTGGTCTGACCACTAAAAATCCACTCCCTCTTTCATCAGCGCAGTCATGGGTGCTGATAAATGGGATAAGTTCTGGAGAAAATACTTATAGTATCCTACTAAACCCAAAAATATCCTAATATCAAACATGTTATGAGGATATATACAGTACATCACTACCTAAAATTTCTCTAGGTCCACAAATATACCTATCTTAGAAACCACATGCCCCAATAATTTCAACTCTTGAATCTAGAAGTTACATTTCAATAGATTAGTATAAATATGATGTGCTCAAAGTATACTCATGACTATCTCAAGATGTATGGCATGATTCTCTGGGGTTGGTGAGTATATGATAATTTCTTAAATGAATACCATGATGAAATATTAAAATATGGGTTTAAGATCTTGTTCATGAGATCTATAAACACTGCTGGTGAATTCCTCAATTCAAATGGCATCACCAAGTACTCATATAGTCCATAACTACTTCAAAACTCTGTCTTCAATATTTCATCCTTTATAACCCACAACTGGTGATATCCTGATTGAAGATCAATATTAAAGAACCACAAATTTACTCACAACTAATCAAAAAGATCATAGATCCTAGGAAAAGGATATCAATTCTTTACTGTCACCTGATTCATCTTCCAATAATCTTTGCAGATTTGAAAACTACCATCTGTATTCATAGAGAGAGAAAATAGGTATACCCCAAATTGAAGTACTTAGCATGATAAAACCCTTATATTCCAAGTCCTTGAGTTGTGGCTTGATTTCCATAAACTCGACCAGTTACATACAATAAGGGGGTATCAAAATGGGTTGTGCATTTTTCATGCATTCTATTTTGAACTCAACTCCTCTATCAGGAGGAATTCTTATTAAGTTATATATAAATATGTATTGATAAAGATCCACAACTACATTAAAAGAATAGGGGGATACCACTAATCCTATTGAATGATCCAAACCTGAAATTTGTGTCATGATATGCCAATATGATTCAAATATAGATCAAATATACCTTCTCTCAGTTCCCATTATCAGGTCATCATGTACTTCTCTCCCTTGGGTGATGTAGAATATATCTATATTCAGTAAAAATCAATGTGATCTCAAAGGCTGGTTAGTTAGTTTATGACAAGAATCGCATCAAAGCTCGTCATCTCCAAAATCATGAAGTCCCGCATATATACATAACCGGCATTGACTATAGGACACTATGGGAATCATTGAAGGAAATCCACCTCCATGCCCAATGGTGTATCAAGAGAAAGAAACTCAAAATTAATTAAGATAGATCTTAATTAGTCTAAGGGATCACACAAGTTTCTCTTAGGAGTCTATCCAAAAACCAAGGTATATCTCTTCTAATAGTAACTAAAGTCTCCATCCCTACATGTTATTCACATTTATATATATATATATATATAATAACATACTCAATTTTAACTAATCATGGAAAATAAATATATCACAACAGCATGGAAAATAGATATATCACACAATCAAGGAATATAGGTCTATCCTGAATAGATAGCACAATCAAGGAATAAAATTTAAGAACTAGTATGTAGCACACAATAGGTATATATATCAAATTTGAACCTATGTGCCTAATCATGATTCATGAATGCACCCAAATCCCATAAAATAGTAACAGTAATCCCTTCAATGGTAATTCAAAGTTCTGTTACACATGATATGGCTAGGCACATGGAAACTGCCCTATTTGAGTCCCACATGGCCTATCTTCTTTCTACCATGTCCTAGGTTAGTCATAAAGAAAATAATAAAACTCTCCTCTAATACCATTTTGTAACATCCCGACCCGAAACATTAGGTCTGAGTTGGAGATTCACAAGACTTTATGTGTGCCTCACCATATGCAATAGGCTACTGACTAGTGATAAGGATTTTAATGCTACTAGGGGAGACTATAACCTCGGTATTAGATCATTTTACCAATAATAATAATAAATAAAAATAAAAAAATCAAAGTAAATAAGGTGGAAGAATATAATATTATATGAAACACATGTCATACAATAAAATAAAAAAGCTCCCAATGTAGCAAACCAAACTAGATTAATAGTGAAAAAAGATAAAATAAATAAACTATGGTATCCTTTGTAGTACATCTCAATACCACACCCAGATCCATGATCCTTGGTTCAACCATCTACCATGAGCCCCTTTCCATTTCCTAGATCCCTATACATGAATTATTTATGTGAATTAGAATGATCATGTTGGGTGTGATTAATAAAACCCAGTAAGACACCACCAATGTATCTTTAACAAATGTGAACATATATAAAATGTGTGTGCCATGATATCAGTAGATGTGCAAGAAATCATAAACAATCATCTACTGAGCACCTGTGATCTAACCAAGCCACCATGAACCTTATCCATACCTATTTTGGCTCCATGTTGGAAGGAGTATCAAGATATTAGAAGTAATCAATAACTATCCACAAGTATCGTAAACATACTACTCAGTATCATGTGAACAATATATTTGGCATCCACTAGTCATCAAGAGAGTCATTTTCTCGTCATCCACTAGGCATCAAGTGATCGCACTACTTGTTATCCACTAGGATTCAAGTAAACATGTTACTTGGAATCCACTAAACATTGAGTGAATCACAGAGCATGCATAAGGAAACATTATATCCCTATCATATGTATGGGTACACTATCTCCATCATTTCAAGTGGTGCGTACTCCCCCTCTAAGGGATACCATGTCATGATGGTCCACATATTCTAATCACCAATAAAAATACCTCCAAAATAATGGTAACACACATGATAGTGTAGATCATACAAATCAAATCATATCATATAATTATAATCAAATAGTATAAATATACAATGCATGTGATTAACATCAAACATTAACAAACAAGCTACAAGCATACTCATGGAAACAATTGTCATTGATAGATCTCACGGACTATGCACACATTCCCACATGATCATAATCAAGGATGGTCAAAAAAAATTCCAATATAAGAATCATACCAAGGAAACATGATCATACAAGAGCCTCAAATGGTAAAAAACTTCCTACCTCAAGGTTATTGATGGAGAACTCTAAAGTTTATCAATGGTTTGAAGCTAAACCACATCACACACTCATGGATAACTTGTTTTCATATCATGTGTGTTTATTTAAGTTATAGTTCATTGAATAAATAGTTTTAAAAAAATATTCCCAATAATATTCCATGTTAATAAGTTCGTTCTAATATTATATACCTCACAAGTTCCATCAACAGAGCTAGTTTTGAGATATGTCAAAGGAGTGGTCATCAATTCACCAAATCCATTTTAATTCAATAAAAAATAATGAATTCATCATTTATTATATAATAGAAACTAGATTCTATATAATTATCATTAATCCATCACCAATCCATCAACAAAAAATAGATTCAAGAAAAATAGAGTCTCAAGATAATCGATATATGATTACTTACCCAAAAACATCCACTATTCTTGACAGTTTTATATCTAGTCAAGGGGTTATCATTGACACATCAATGCCTCTAACAATCTAACAAATAATAATAAATGGATTAAGGTTATATCATTAATGTTCTATCAAGAATATTTCTAGGAATATGAATCATAAACGCTTACCCATAGAACATTTGTATTTGATGGTAAATATTGATTTGATCAAGGAATGTTGTAAACTCACTAGATCTTCCACTAATATATGAATAAAGGAAACTTCATCATATCAATGTGGAAAACACATATCCATCATATATCCATTCTCGTATCAAAATAAGGAAGAATGATTTGGAGATGATCTAAGAATAAATCATTATTCTAGAATTACTAGATTGGTCAAAGCTTGAATAACCAAGAGAAGATGTATGGGAGATATCTAGAGTCAAGAGGGAATGTGTCTAATTTTAAATAGGGGGTTTGGGTTGAACAAGGTGTCAATAAATGTGAAATTAAAATCCACATGGTGTATTTAATGCACCCACAGATTAGGCATAACAGCTAGTCAGTGGGTTCTGCATTCATCCAGACCCATTGCAAACACCACCAACTAGCTGGTGGTCCCCACTAGCTGGTAGGTGGCCTTGTTTTAGTCTTTGCACAAACCTTAAGCTCCAATCCTTAGACTCTCACCCCAAGATCCCTTGTTTCTTAAATACCAACCTCCAAATAACCATAAAAGAGGAAAACATCAATGGAATAGAGAATTTATAAACTCAAAAACATTCTCATGCATCAAAATAAGAAATTATATTATAGTAACCACCATGGAATGATGAGTTTCACCATGCTATGATGGGTAATTTAGTTTATAATACTCAATAGGGGTTTAATCCCCGAAGTATCCTATAGAAAAATATCATTATATTATTTTCATTATATATAGTATATTTTGGTGTGAGGAGATTTTATTTGTATGATGGTCTTACAAAGTACTCATTAAAAAGGTGTTGAGTGTGGTACTTCCTTAAAAAGGTACCTTTAGTAACAAACCTTCTTTTTTTTGGATTGGTAATTTTTGTTTCACTTATTTCTATAGAGATTATCACCCTATATGTAGAAAAAAATTAAGTAATCTTATTAATATTCACATTAGTTAAATTGGATCATTTGTTGAGGCATTTTCATGTGGAACACTTTGACCAGTCATCAGTTGTGGATTATGGAAATCCTGCTAATTTGGGAGGTGGATATGATGGTCTCAATGTTTTTTTTCTGATTCCCCATAGATTTAATACCTCTAAGAGTTGTTGAAGTGTATTCATTGGTACCATATCCATTCACTCATGGGATTTTGTTATGATCCTTATGAATAGCAACCCTGATTGATTTATTTTTGAGAAAAAAAATTTAAAGGTGGGGAGGATACAGTGACCAATTTTTTCCTCAGGCATAACATAACTCATTCTTAAGTTTTGAAATCCTGGATCATTAAAAAGGGGTAAAATTTAATTTTTACCTAGTAAATGACCTCAAAAATATCTTTTGGTGGTTCTATTGGTCTCGAGGCATAGAATTTACCCTTGGGTCAAGTTTTGGATAGATTCTAGGCTAGATTATTTTTGGGAGAATATCAATTATTTGTTTATTAAATAAATATTCCCACACATGTGAATGTCAATAACTACTAAAAGAGTTCCATAATAAAATTATGGTACTGTTTTTGTGCTCATAATGGAGGGTTTTGTTTAGGGTATTTATTTTTGTTACATGATTTTCAGGATTTTGGTCGAGTCATCACGAGGGGGGGACCTTATTATTATTTTTATTTATTATCGACTCCTCCCATATCCTTAGCCTCATGATGGAGGTTCCTACAAGGATGAAAACCATTTTATAAGAAGGTATAACTAGAATTTTTTATCTTTATAAAGTGATTTCAAAGACATGGATTAGAGGAAAACATTAGTGGATCATGAATCATGGGAGAACTGACCTCAAAACTTCAGCAAATCATCATGAGGTAAGATTTTTTTTATATTGATTACTCCAATTTACATTTTAGCCACTTAAAATTATTTTTCCAGGTGTTTTTATGTGTATTTTGGTTAATTAACAACTATAAGTGATGTTTTTTGTGGAGGATCGGGTGGATTGATATGATTTGAAGACTTATTAGTTCGGGAATTCATGATCACATGGTGTGTGATCTTTGAAACAAACCCCTTATATTTTGTAAATGTATCTATAATGTAAGTGGGGGATTAAATATCACATGGTGTATATTTCATCTACATATGTTGGTTATATGGTACACAACTTAGGGTGTGGCAGAGTACACACCTAGCCACTCTATTTGTTATACATGGTATATAGTCAGAAACACATGCCATGTTTGATTACATGACAGGGCATGGGTTACATTGCATTCCTAGGTAATCCCTTATGATTAACACACTATGTGGACAATATAACATATTTTATGGTCTAGGATCACATTAATTTGATTCCCATCAATACACATCTAATAACCCTTAAGATTTACATGCTATATATGATTTTTTAACATGTCGTGTATATTTATCAGTGCTAAAAATGTCCATTAACAGCACTAGAAAAAGAGCTATTAATGCTGACGAAGATAAAGGGGGGGTCCCCTTTATCAGTGCTCCAAAAAGTGCTGATAAAGACCCCTTTTATCAGCGCTAAAAAAAGTGTTGATAAAAGGGGTCTTTTATCAACGCTTTTTTTTAGCGCTGATAAAAATAAAAAATAAAAAAAAAATACTGCCAATCTCGGGGGGGGGGGCTTTTTACAGCGCTTGAGCCCCCCTTTATCAGCACTTTCCTACACCTCCAGCGCCCGCCCGCACTGCCTATACCCTTTATCAGCCCTAGCCCTTTAAATCAACCTTGCGCGCGCACCCATGCCTCCACCTAAATTTGATCTCAAGACCTCCCCCCTGCGCACCTAAAGCCTTTGCCACTACCCTATATTGATTTTTTCTCTTATTCATGATATATCTATTTATTTATATATATATTTAGTTATATTTATTCATATAGTAATATATATTTATATTAATATATATATTTATATTAATATATATATAGTTATATTAATATAAATATATATATAGTTATATTAATATATTCATATAGTTATATTAATATATATAAATAGTTATATTAATATATATAAATAGTTATATTAATATATAGTAGTTATATAAATATTCATATATTGGTATTTTAAATAAAATGGATATTAGTTATTATTTAGATAAAGCTAATATATTTTATATGTAAATATGTTTAATTATTTATTTAAAAATTTTAATTTTTAGGTGTGAATATATAAAAAATATGTATATATAGTTATATATTTGATTATAAATAGCAGTTCATTATAAAAAAGGATGAAATTTCAAAGACATAATATCAATATGAACGTAATACCTTGGAATAAATTCAGTCCCCACCAAAAAAAGCCAATAATACCCCCTTAAACGAGGCTGAAAATCCACAAAATGTTAAAAAATATGGGTACCCCAACTAAAAACTCAATTTTGGAGGACTTCTAGGCCTCTTTTGGCCTCGAAAAATGCTTGACCGAAGTCTCCTCGGGTTACAGCGACATAGATCTCATCGCAGGCTTCGATTTGATATGTGGTAGAGCTCAAACGGACACGCGGGTCAAAAGTTATGGCCGTTTGAAGTTCGAGTTCCGTTTTCAACATATTTTGGATATTTTTTAAATTTTTTTAATTTTTTTAGTCTTAAAATTGTTATTAAATGACTATTACTCCATAATAATTAGTAAATTATTAATTAAAAACGTTTTTTAAATTTTTTAAGAAGCCATTTTCACTAAATATCTTATATATTAAGTATAATATGTGTAAATGTACATTTATACTTATCTAAAATATATTTAAAAATTATATATTATATTTATATCAATATAACTATATAAATATATTTATATATTAAAAATTTTAAAAAAAAAAAATTTTGAAGTCGGCCCTTTATCAGCGCTTTTTTTAGCACTGATAAAGGCACCATTTATCAGCGCTTTTTTGAGCGCTGATAAAGCCCCCCCCCCCTTTATCAGCACTTTTTCATTAGCACTGATAAAGGGGTGGCGCTGGCCTTGCCCAGTTTTGTGGTAGTGATAATATGACTCGGGGTATACATGAAATACATGTCTAGGTAGACCAAGAAGTCCCACATGTTATTTATGTCTATAGAACATTAAATTTATTTGAAATCATATTATAGAATGACTGACGTAAACACCCATCCAATTCTCAAGGTCCACACATCACGTACAGTAAAGTGCATGTCATGTACTGTGGGTGGTTTGGTATTTTTCATAACTTTTCACCCATGCGTTAGAATTTTGAAAGAAAATAATCCATTATGCACATTTTTTCACATAAATCGTGATATTGTGATTCTATTGGGAATTATATATTAGTTGTGAGGTGTTTAGGTAAATATGAGGATCTTATCTCATTAAAGATGATAGGGTTTGGGAGAGGTTCGTTAAAGCTGTCATGGAATCAATAACCCCTAATGACTTTATAATATATGGGCATGGGTCCTCCACACCTGTGATAGAGTCATTACCTACTCATGTATCTATAATTCAAGTCCTCCTAATGATAATTATGGATATTTTAGGCATATATTTAGTACCCCCATCGATCTTGATGAGGGTAATTTCCTCCATACTATAGTTGGAGTTGGTACTCCCCCATATCACAGGGCATGTGTCACCCAACTATAGAAGATGGTTTCTCTTCATGATATGAGGCTTGGGTCCTTTATCCATAATTTTTGGTATCCCCTCAATAGTCATTAATCTTCTAGGTGAGGTGCGAGTCCCCCACTATGATTCCAAAGAGGTTATGAGGACTAGGTAGACATATTTTTATTACTTCCCCATATGTCGGGGCATGGTCCTCTATCCATAGGGTTTCAATAGTCACTCATTCGAAACACTTCTCTTTAATGAGGCATGGTCCCTTCTATAGTTTCTATGGGAGTTTATGTGAATGTTTATAGAATTTGGAGTTTCGGTCCATGTTTGATGCACTTATCCCTTGACAGGGTTCAATTCTCTATTAAGGTTGAGAAATAGTGGTATGTGAGTTTCAAAGGTTGTGTGGTCCAGGTGCTATATGCCATGAAATGTATCATTAATGTTTGGTGGCCTAAAAAATACAATATATAAAGGGTTTTCAATTTTATACCATATGTATTTTTTTATATAGGGATACTCTAGTTACATATGAGCTATGATCCTATATGGGGCTAAGATGAGATGATAGGGACTTCCCTATGCCCTAGGTTTCTTACCAGCAAAGAATATATGAGTTTTTATTTGGGGATTATATTTCTCCACTTATCTTGGTTTTTTATTTGACTTGTTGTTTTTATAACTTATCCTTTTAGGGAATCCTACTGGGTATTTTTATACTCACCCCTGAATAATATTTTTTCCCACACCTTCTTTTTCAGTGTACATGACACACAGTTCAGGGATGTTCTTGGTGAATGGGGAGCTGGTCCAGCTTGTGCAGTTGATGCTTAGAGGTTCCTAGTGGTGCTCAATGGTGATGATTATTGTCAGTGACTTATTCAAAGTAGTTATTATAGTGAGGAGGTTTTTTCCCTTTCCATATGTCTATTGTTCCAAGAGACACCATATTTTTCATTAGTTTTCCTATAGGGTTTGCCTGTGTGGCATTGTATTATATAGTTGTTGTCTTATACATGTATTTTTTATTTAGTTTGGTTATCTATATATATCTTGTATGGTTATTGATTATTGTTTATGATAGAGATGTAAATTGGTTTCGGGTTTCATATTAGTTAAAACCTATCTTATGTGATATTTCATCTTAGTGATAGTCACCAACCCCTGGCCTATTGAAGGTAGGATTGGGGTAGAACACTCATCTTATCACCAGCCTTGGTGGGGTCTCAATGGGTCGAGTCATGTAACTTTGGGTCTCCTGTGATAAGGAGGATATGATATAGGATGTGAATATTGATATTGATTGTATTATGATGTGATTAGTTGAATGATTTTATAAATAACATTTAAATATTATTTAAGTATCATTAAATTTCAATGAATGAGGGATATGGAAATTATTGAGGATGATACTAAAACATTGGATTATTATTTGGAATGTCTCGTGTGACTGATGAGTAGGAACATTGATTAAGTGAAGTGATTGTTTTTCCTACTTATCTTCTTAATGTGTGATGTAGTCTAGTAATGGGAGGTATTGATGATAATGAAGCACTGTGGTGTTTTCCTTTACACTCACCCACTGACTCGAGTTAGAGTGAGATGATGACATTTTCCTTTCTCATCCACCACTCTAGGTAGGTACATATGATAACATATATATGTATTTATTATCATTTACCCATAGTGTTGGGTTAGGGTTTATTAATGATACATGATATCTTGATGATATATGATTAACCTGAGTAATTACGTTTTTTATATCTCATAACTTTAGGACCAAGGTGGAAAACTATGCACTAAGTATTATACTCCTTTCTCCTATGAAACTTGCCTTGAGGTAGACCTGATATTAAATAAGAGATTGGTGGAGATTTTTATTCTCCAAGAATCTTTAGTATGAGATCAGTGGAGATGTGTATTCCACCAACATCTCAGGATGGTGCATCTAGGCTGAATATTGGTCAGGAAAATCTATAAAGGGATGTGTGACAATATTATTATTTCTAAGATATTATTTATTATTTCATGACTACCATCCACATGTGGGGTGGATGAGATCCAATATTTAGGATATAGTGGGAATTGATGGGTAGGGTTATATCCAAGGTCTCCTCTTGGTTGAGAGAGATATTGAATTGAGCTATGAGAAACTAGTGACACTCTAGCAAGACTTAGTCCATAGGGGGCCTTTCTTATTCTTTTAAAAGTAGGGATATATATATATATATGTATATGTATATATATATTATACTTAAGTAAAAAAATTATTTGGTGAGAATCATAAAATTGATATATGGGTACCATGATAACAATTGATCATGAATATTTTTATGATTGATGATGATGTGTTGTGGTGTTAGTTCATTCCACACATAATTATTGATGATGCATATAAATACTAGTTGTTCATTGGATCAACTCACTACTTGAGAATACTATACTGAGTATTATTGTTCACCTCTTTATGCGCACTCATGTGTTGTCCTCTATTATGTTCATATAGATCAGTAGATGTAAATGGTGGATGATCTCAGAGGCTAGAGATGAATGATAGGTACTGTAGCTGCTAGCATGGAATGTTCATTATGATGAACACCCTCATATTGTCAGTATTTGGGCTTATATCTATTTGAGAAGTTCCATTTCACTACTATAGATTTGTGAAAAACGGTACTAGCCTTTATCGATGTGTTTAAAAGGCAATGATAATATGTTCCCTTTATCAATGCTTTTTTAATGCTGATAAAGGATGACCTTTTTCAACATTTTCTTAACATTGATAGAGGGTACCCTACATAATATAATTTAAATATACATATTTATATATTCATAAATATTATTTATATAATAATATATATATATATATACCATTTATATGTATGTTTATTCTTTTATAGTCATTTATAATTATATATAATTATATTTATATATTATAAATTATAGTAATATGGACTATATAAATAAATATATAAGTACATTAAATATAGTTCATATTTAAATTTATATATTTATTTTCATATTATATAATTTATAATATACATATATATTTATAATTGTGTGTGTGTTTTTATATGTATTTATATATATAATTATAATTATATATCTATATTATAAAATATATAAATATGCAGTGTATATAAATAAATATATAAATATATTAAAATATTTTTACATATAAAATGTATATTGAAAAATATTAAATCATATTAGAATAAAAAAAATTATAAATTTTATTTTCATAATTTATGTAATAAAAAATTATTAAATTTATATTAAGTGATAAAAATATTTAATAATGTGTTTAAATTCATTAGAAAGAAGTATATGTGAATGTAATATATTATAAAATTATTTAAATAATTATATATATATATATATTTTATATAAATACATTATAAAAATGTATATAAATATACATGTACATATGTATTTATATATATATATAATTTATATATATAGATATATATATATATATATAATGAACATATATTTATTTAAGTATATTTAGATTAATATATACAAATAAATATAAATATATAAATAAATATAAATATTTTTGGTGTTGTGACTCGAATCCTATTTGATTTTATTTGGTTTTGGTGTGATAACTACTTTTTGGTCAAGTAAGTTAAATTCTGAAAGGAGATATTTTCAAAATATCTAGACTAGAACTAGATAGATATAGTTCACCAACACTAGGGAATTTCTGAAGGTAGGCGGTGATGGCAGTAATGACTAATTTCGGATGATGAAGTGTGGAAGTGGGAGGATGTGATTTTGGAAACTTGTGTAAGAATAATTATATTCTTCAAAGAGCTATATAAAATTAAATGGAACTAGTCATCAAGGATAAAAAGTTGAGTCGTTGTGTTTCAACAGATGGGTGTAGGTTGTCTTGATTGAGTGAGAGGTGGTCATGAAGATCGAAAGGTGGTGTAACCGGAAGAACCGGATGGATGTTGTGGAGAAAAACTATACATAAATGTCTGCAAGTCACTTTCCTAAAGATAAACTGAAAGAAAAAGTTTGTGATTCCATAAGTGGTGAATTTTAGATTTTTTGAAGCTATAAGGGTGGGATGATAGAAAAATAATAATAGATAAGTAGATAATGAAGAGATGCCAAAGGGATTTATAGAGTCTAGCAAAGATCCTCGGTCTACCACATGTATTCATCACAGTGCGAGCACCACAATAGGTGTTTGTCATAGAAATGTTGGAGTTTTCTTCTTCTATGTCTAGGAAAGGTTTCCAAAATGAGGGTACCATGTTACTCAGATGGTATGGGTAGTTTTATCAGTTGATGGGTTCCCTTGTAAATTAGGTGTTCTCTATCGGTTTCTCTCCTTAATTATAAATTTACATTGTTCCTCCCATAGATTATGGAAAATCCCGATCCATGTAATTCTATGTGTTTTGTAATTCTATTTATATGTTTAGGTATTTATTTTTTTATTGGTTTGGGATGTATTTTTTGAAGTTAGGGGAAGACCGATGCATGGATGGGGTGTATGTTGGATCGAATATGTAGATGCATATGTATATTAGATGGAACAATACAAGAGGGGGGTGAATTGTAGGTTTAAAAACCTTTGAGTTTTAGCACTTAAGAGATTAGTTTAAAATGTCTTAAACTAATACAAATACAAACACCCACAATTGTATTGAATATAAAAGGTATGATGTAATGTAATACTAATGAAATGTAAAACAATTGTATTCAAGATGAACACAATAATCAGAGTAATATAAAGATGAATGATTTTACCTTAAAGCGTATAGAATCAATCAATACAATATGTAATAGAATGATTATAATTGAAACAATTGCAATTGAACATGTAAAGAAGAAAGGAAACAATACAACTTCCTTTCTAATACAAGCAGCAGTGGAAAAGTAAAAGTATTACAATTATTTTGACCCAAAGAGAAGGGTTATCCTTTCACCTAGGATAAAAGATATGTCTCACCAACACCTTGGTGAGCCCTCAATACAATGATCGGTTCGTCTGTCTGCCTATCCCCAGCAGCCCTCGATACGATGATCGGACCGTCTGTCTGCCTATCCCTGGCAGCCCTTGATACGATGATCGGATCATCTGTCTGCCTATCCCCGGCAGCCCTCGATTTTGTAGGTAATCGGCACCTCTGTCTTTCAATCACTTGAAATCCCTCAATACGATGATCGGACGCACAAGGAAGATGAGAGAAGTCACAGTATCTCTCCCTAGAACTTGATAGAAGTAGAGTATCGCAGTTGTTCCAAAAGTCTCTCTCTCAGCTTCAAATGACCTCTTATTTATAGGACTCAGGTTCCAACGGTAACATCTCCTCCAATGGTCATATTTCTCTGAAAAACTCGGAGGGACTTGGACACCTGGCATCATAACGGTCATATTGAAACAGAAAGCACAATATCGTTTTTATTAGTTTGTAACTAACTCAACGACATCGTATTCGTTAAAATAAGATATATGAACAAGATAATCATGAGTACGATTTATATGAAACATGTGTTTTTGAAAAAGTACCAAAACAAGTATGTAATGAAAGATATGTGAAGCAGAGTCGATGCAATTTCCATATTCAGTACGATCAGCATTCTATGATTGGCATGGTCAGTACGATCAGTATGATCAGTACAATATGCATGGTCAGTACGATCAGCATGATCAGTACGATCAGCATGGTCAGTACGATCAGCATGATCAGTACGATATGATAGACAAGGTTAGTATGATTAACAAGACATTTGTGATTTCCAAAACAAAACATAGAAGTCAAAAGAGGACTTTCGACTCAACAATCTCCCCCTTTTTGGAAAGCACAAATCACAAAATAAAAACTAAAAGAAATACTTATCTCCCCCTGAGTTATTGGAAACTCTTCTGAATAAGAAATTGAATACAACTAACTCCCCCTTAGGTATGGACTTTCCTAAGGATTGTATTCGTAGATTTTCCTTAAGATTGTTGTAAAGCATTCTCCCCCTTTATAAAACATTCTCCCCCTTTATAAACATTCTCACCCTTTATAAACATTCTCCCCATTTGTGATTTACAAAAAGAAAGGGGTAAACTTGAATTGTCTGAAAGATTTAGAAAATAAACACAAGACAATGGATAAAAGAAATTTCATTATGATAACAATCAACACTAAACATGAGAACAAATACAGGTCACTTGTTTTCTCTTTCCTTCTCCTTTTTGATCAACTCATGAAGAACCGCCTTCATCTTTTTGATCTCCTTATTGTCTTCAGAAATAGCATCACCCTGAGATCTGAGAAGGTCTTGTTGATCGGCAAAGAGTTGATCTTGATTTCTGATTGTCTCTTCCTGAACTCTGATTACTTCTTCAAGAGTATCAATTCTGTCTTCCAAATTCTTGTTATCTTTGGATAAACCAGAGTTTTGTTTCTTCAAGAGAACTATTTCATCTTTGAAAGATGAAACCTTCGAAAACTCAGCCTGAAAGGAATTCATTCTCTCCTGCAAGTCTTTTACTGAAGGAACATCGGCTCGTTGGGAAGACAAAAGATTCAACCTTTCAACCGTTTCTCTGTCAAGATTATTGAAAGCAATTGCAAGCTCATTTGACAACCTTCTTATATCTTAAATTTCTATCTCATGATCATTTACTGAGCTCTCTGTTTTGTACGACCACTTGGTCATCTTGTTGCAGGCTTTCTTATGAGCAGCCGAACTTTCTGAAAGAACTTTCAAATCGGATTCCACTGTCAAAACTTTCTTTCTTAATTCTTTTACAGAACCAAACTTCTTTTTCTGATTGTCAGTAATAAAATCAATCTTCCCTTCCAGCCTAGGGAAATATGTAATGGTTTTCTCAACCCTTCTCAAAACATGGACAATGTAATCACTCTTCTTGAGAGAGATTATGTGTTCTGAATCAGTATATTCATCGTATGAAGCCAGTTCATTCGATCGGCTTGAGTCAATAACTGGTTGTTTTCCTTTTTCTTTTTCTTTCTGCTTTCTTTCTTCTTCCACTTTATCACTAATGACAATAACTTTTTCAGTATGAGAAGATTTAGCACCTTTCCTTACTTGAGATGAAATTCTATCCAGATTTTTAGAAGATTGTAAAAGTGCTTGATCGGCATGATGAACTTGTTGAACACCTTTACTCTACTTTTGAACCAATTCCACCCTACTCTTCTTCGAAGTCTAAAAGAATTCTAAAAGAAAATCTCCTTCCTCCTCTTCCACTTATTCTATCTCTTCTAACATTTTTTTTCCTTTTTCTTTTTCAGGAAGACTCTGTACGATGGGTTCTTGATGCACTTCTTCCATTAGTTGAGCACTTGCATCCTCAACCATTTTCAAGACTTTAGAGACATCAAATTCTTATGCTTTTCTTTTCAAAAGAGCCTTTTTCTTCTTTTCAGCCTGAATGGTATCCTCAAACTTAGTATTTCTGCAAAAGCCTCAGCTGGGTCAAGACCGAAATTTGGATCACCTTCCTTTATTTGTTCCTTATCCTTTCTCCATTTGGCTACAACCTCCTTACTGTACTTAGGCTTCTTCTTTGGCTTTGAGCTGGTTTGCGGATCAGACTTCTGAGTAATACCAGCAGATTGAAAGTGTTTGGCTGGTATAGGTGCCGATTGATTCTGAGGAGATTCAACTTCTACATCCTTAACGAAAAGTTTTGAATTTGGATCAAAACAAACATTCAACTTTTTCAAAGTACTCTTACTAATCCAAGATGGCTTCAGATCTATCAGCTTTCCTTTCAAAGGAATGTTTCAAAACTTCATGCTCTCAAGAATAAACTTTGTAAGGATGGCTGGATACATAATCAAATGAGATTTTATTGCCCCTGACTTCACATTCTTAATTTTTTCGAAAACATATCCCATGAGATTCACTTTTCTCATGTTGAAAAGATAGTCCAACATGAAGATATCAGAAACTTTCAGAGTTTATCTATCCCCTTTTCTTGGAATAAGAAAACCTTGCATCCATAAAGCCACAAATCTATTGTCTGGAGAAAGATGAGCCACTTTCCTCTTCTCTTCATTTATAACAAACAAATACTTTTCAGCACTTTCTCTATTAAACGTACTGACTTCCTCTGGTAGTTTATGAGATGGACAGAAAGAATCACCTTCTATTGGGACATTCAGAAAATGAGCCGCTTGTTTCACAAACATAGATAATTTTCTATCGTACACATCAAAATTAATAGTCATGTCTTTGTCGAAAGATACGGTTTTATAAAACTGACAGAATTCATCAAAGAGAACCGGATCTTGAGAAATAGGCTTTTCAACACACAAATGCTCCCATCCTTGAAACAAGATAATCCTCTTGATAGTAGAATCATATGAACCATAGAAGTCACGGGAGACTAACCTTTCCCTTAAAAGGTCTTTTTCTGAGAAAGCCTTTGAAGACATATCGGCAGGAGTGTTGGCAGAGGACTGAGACATAGGGATGCTGCCGATGAAAGATCGTACGATGACTTAAAAACAGTGGAGCAGAGCTTCGCCTCAAAACTTAGAAAACCAATGTGGGTTTGGGGAGAGGGGGGGCTATTTATAGACGATATAGGGATGACCGTTGAACTTCTACGGTCAAGATTAGAGGAAAAAAGATCAATGGTTAGGATTAAAATGAAAGAAAAAAATTAAAAAAAAATAGAAAGTACCTGCCGTAGAACGTAAGGTAATTGTTGGTTTTAGTAGAGTTCAAAAGAAAACACAACCGTACGATGGGAAAAAAAACGTCATACCGATGGAAAACAAAGTCATTACCATTAACTGACAAGCAGATGGAAAACAATCTCATTACCATGGACTGACAAGCTGATGGAAAACAATATTGTTACCATGAACTGACAATACGATGGAAAACAATCTCGTTACCATGAACTGACAAGCCGATGGAAAACAATCTTGTTATCATGAACTGAAAATACGATGGAAAATAATCTCGTTACCATGAACTGACAAGCCGATGGAAAATAATCTCATTACCATGAACTGACAAGCCGATGGAAAACAATCTTGTTACCATGAACTGACAATACGATGGAAAACAATCTCGTTACCATCATCGGTCAGTATGATGGAAAAGAAAATCATTACCATCATCGTTCAGTACAATGGAAAAGAAAATCATTACCATCATCGGTCAGTACGATGAACAGAAGAGTAAATGATACGATAAAACTGTCAATATGATAAACAAAAAAACAAAAACACATACTAGGAGAGTAAATAATTAAAGATCATAAGATAAAAAGAAACATAAAAAAAACATAGTAAGAAATTTCCTCCCCCATTCAAAGGTAGTTCTTTAATGTTAGGAGAATTGTAAAAAATGAAGTAGATATGAATGATTATTTTAATGTAATCATTCCTAGCTTCTGTTTTATAAACTCAAACCTATCGGAAGATAAAGGTTTTGTAAAAATGTCAGCAAGTTGTTCTTACGTTCCGATAAATTGTAGAATAATATCTCCTTTTTGTGTGTGATCCCTAAGAAAGTGATGCCTAACATCTATGTGTTTTTCATGAGAGTGATGTGTTGGGTTCTTACTAAGAGCTATGGCACTAGTATTATCACAAAGAATTTGAGTTTTGGAGAAACTCAATCCATAGTCAGTGAGTGTGTGTTGCATCCACAATACTTGAGCACAGCAACTTCCAGCTGCTACATATTCAGCTACAGCAGTGGATAGTGCTACTGAGTGTTGTTTCTTGCAGGACCAAGAAACCAGAGAATCTCCTAAGAAATGACATGTTCCAGATGTACTTTTTCTATCCATTCTACAACCGCCAAAGTCAGCATCTGAAAAACTTTTTAAAATAAAAGCATTCCCAGAAGAGTAAAAAATACCTAAATCCATAGTGCCTTTTAAATACCGAAAGATTCTCTTTACGACTTTTAAGTGAGAATCTTTTGGATTATATTGATATCTCGCACATAAGCATACAGAAAACATTAAGTCTGGTCGACTAGCTGTCAAGTATAGCAAACTTCCTATCATACCTCTAAAGATTGTTTGATCTACTGATTTCCCAGTTTCATCAAGATCAAGTGTATTTGAGGTACCAATTGGAGTGCTAATACTTTTAGTTTTGTCATATCCATACTTTCTGAGTAAATCTTTTATATACTTATGTTGAGATATATATGTTCCTTCTGGTTTTTGAGAAATTTGAAAACCTAAAAATAATGTTAACTCACCCATCATACTCATTTCAAATTCAGATTTCATTAAATTAGCAAAAGAATCAGTTAAAGATTTCTGATTTGATCCGAATATGATGTCATCAACATAGATTTGAACAATCAGGACATCTTTATTTACCATTTTTATAAAAAGGGTTGGATCTGCTGTACCTTTTGTATAATTGTTTTGTAAAAGAAATCTTGTAAGTCTATCATACCATGCTCTAGGGGCTTGTTTAAGACCATATAGAGCCTTGGTAAGTTTAAAAACATGATCAGGATGTTTTGGGTCTAGAAAACCAGGAGTTTGTTCGACAAAAACTTCTTCTTGAAAAAAACCATTTAGAAAAGCACATTTTACATCCATTTGAAATAGTTTGAAATTGAAATATGCTGCAAAGGCTAATAGAATACGAATATATTCAAGTCTAGATACAGGAGCATATGTTTCTTCATAGTCTATTCCCTCTTTTTGATTATAGCCATTAGTAACAAGTCTTTCTTTATTTCTTACAATGATTCCATTTTCATCACATTTGTTTCTAAAAACCCATTTTACACCAATTACAGTTGTTTCTTTAGGTCTATCAACTAAAGTCCAGACTTGATTTCTCTCAAATTCATTTAGTTCATCTTGCATTGCTTTGATCCAATCATCATCACCTAAGGCCTCACTTGGACTTTTAGGTTCAAATTGGGAAAGAAAAGCAAGATGTTCTATTTCATTTCTTAAGGAATTTCTGGTCTTTACAGGTTGATTTACGTCACCAATGATGTTATCACTGGGATGATTCCTAAGAAACAATTGATTTGGGTTTTGTAAAGCCTGTTCATCAACATATGGTAGAAAATCTTCCATGGTAAATGTTTTAGAAGTATCTTCTTGAATATTTTCCTTATCAGAAGGATCTTCTATCAAAGGTTGATAATCAGTTTTTGAAAACACATCTGAGGATATAGGTTGGGATAATTTGAAAACATAAGGATCAGATTCATCAAATCTCACATGTACTGTTTCCTCAACAGTACAAGTATTTTTATTGAAAACTCTATAAGCCTTAGAAGTTGTAGAGTAACCTAGAAATATTCCTTCATCAGATTTTGGTGAAAATTTGTGTAGATTATCTTTTGTATTCAGAATGAATACTTTGCATCCAAAAACTTTGAAGTATGAAACTTTAGGTTTTCGGCCAGTCCATAACTCATAAGGGGTCTTATTAAGAAATGGTCTAGTTAAAACATGATTTATAGTATAACAGGAATTACTAACAGCTTCAGCCCAGAAGTGCTTAGAAATTGAGTATTCACTCAACATGGTTCAAGTCATTTCCTGAAGAATACGATTTCTTCTTTCAACAACACCATTTTGCTGAGGAGTTCTTGGAGCTGAGAAATTGTGAGTAATACCTTTCTTACTACAAAAAGTTTCAAAATATGAATTTTTAAATTCACCACCATGATCACTATGAATAGTTATCAATGGTAGGTTTTTCTCATTTTTAACTTGGGCTCTAAAAGTTTTGAAATAGTAAAAGGCTTCATATTTCTTTGTGAGAAAGTAGACCCATGTAAATCTAGTAAAGTCATCAATGAAAACAAATACATAGTATTTGCCTCCAATGCTTCCAGATTGTGAAGGACCAAAAAGATCCATATGCACTAACTGTAATGCATTAGAAGTTAAAACTTCACTAATTTATTTAAATCTAGTTTTATGTTTCTTGCCAAATTGACAAGGATCACAGACTTTTGAAGAATCATATCTAAGATCTGGTAGTCCCTTCACAAGTCTTTTCTTTGAGAGTTTACTAAGGTTTATCATATTACAGTGTCCTAATCTTCTATTCCATAGCCATGATTGGTCTTCTATTGCACTTAAGCAGGGTAATTTTTGGCTCCTAAGGTCTTCTAAGTTAATATTGTAAACATTCTCTTGCCTATGGGCAGATAGAATGAATTCATCCTTGGAATTGTGAACTAGACACTTATCATTTCTAAAATTCACAAGGTAACCTTTGTCACATAATTGACTTATGCTGATGATATTGTTCCTAAGACCTTTAACAAACAAAACATTTGAGATAAGAACTTTTCCAAGAAAAATGATATTACCTATACCAACAATCTTTCCTTGAGCATTATCTCTGAAGGTAACTTTTCCACCTTTTGTTTTGATGACCTTTTCAAAGAGATCTTTGTTTCCGGTCATGTGTCGAGAACAACCACTATCCATGTACCAAATATTCTTATTGGTACACTTCTCATTTTCCTGAAAAACAAACAATTAGTTTTTTGGAATCCAAATTTGTTTGGATCCAGAAGGGTTAGATAAAAGAATTTTTGGAATCCACATTTGTTTTGAAAAATGAGCTTTATGAAATCCTAAATATTGAGTTCTGTTAAGAGAACAATCTCTTCTCTAGTGTCCTCCACATTGACACTTAGAGAAAAAAGATGTTTTTTGAGAAACAAAATAGTTATTACTAAAAACAGGTTTGGAATAAGTATAACCAAGACCAGAACGATTTCTCAAAGGTCTAATTTGAGAATACATCTTGTCAAAGTTTTCCTTTCCAAGAGTAAAGTTTGACAAACATTTTTTCAAGGAAAAAATTTCTGACTTTAATTTTAAAACTATGTTTTTATTTTCCAAAACATTGGAATTTGAACTAGATTTAGGCTCTAAAATATTTTTCTTTGAAAACATAGTTTCTATGTCCTTAGAAAGTTTATCCTTTTCAGATTTGACTTTCTCAAGGGTTTTTAAAATACTTTCAAAATCAGAAGTTTTCACATCAAGATTCTTAGAAAGATCCGATACTTCTTTAGTCAAGATTGAAATTCTAGAATTTGCTTTCTCAAGATTCTTCTTGAGTTTAGAATTTTCATTTTCAAGTAATTTAGCAAATCTAGATACTTCTTCAAAAGAAGGTAATGTATCATCTTCTGATGATGAAGATTCATAATATCTATTATCAGTATAATTTGCATTAAAAGAGACATTTGTAATAGCTTAAGCATTATGTACCTTAGCCATGAGACAATGATCTTCAATTGGTAATCTGGATAAAATTACAATATTCCTCTGTCCTGAGGACTCATATTCTGAAGAATCATCTGAAGAATCACTATCACTTGCACTCTAGGTATCATTTTCCTTCAAAACTTTCTTTGTCTTATAAAACCTTTTCTTTTTTCTTTGAGAGTGTTTCTCCTTTCTATCTTTCCTCTTCAATAAAGGACAATCAGGCCTTATATGTCCTGCTTTCTTACATTCATAACAAGTTACCTCTACATCTTTCTTATCCTTCCTATCTTTCTTTTTGAATCTATATTGGAAGTCTTTCTTTCCCACAATCTTGTTCATCCTTCGAGCAAGATTGGCTAGCTCATTACCTGAAAGATCACAATCACTTGAATCAGATATAACTTTCTTGGCTTTGGATCTTGTAAGCCTTTCAGGTGTTTTAGCTTTAGATGAAAAGGCTACACTTCCATTCCCATTCTTCTTCTTGTTGAAATCATCATCTCTCTTCATTCTTGTCTCGTGCTGTAGAAGAGTTCCAAAGAGTTCATCTAGTGAAATCTGGGAAACTTTTCTATTTTCATCAATAGTTTTCCTTTTTTACTCCCATTCATCTGGAATTATATCTATAATCTTATCTACTAGAGCTTCATCATCAAGGCCTTTTTCACCCATGGATTGTAAGCTATTTACAATTGTCATAAATCTTTGTTGCACTTTACATATTAGCTCTCCATAAGGAAAAACAAATCCATGATACTCTGCTCGAAGCATTTCTCTTCTTGTGTCTATAACCTTGGATGTTCCAAAGTGAGTGACTTCCAATTTCTTCCAAATACAGTTGGCTGCTTCACATGAAGATATCTGGCTGTATATATTCCTGGTTATAGAGCATAATAGAGTATTGCGTACCTTGTAATTCAGTTGATACTCTTGCTTCTCTTGGTTAGTGAAAGTAATGACTTCTTTGTCAAGAATTTTGTAACCTCCAGTAATCATAATAAAATTTTCTATGCCGGTATTGATAACGAACGTATTCATACGATCTCTCCAATACTCATAATCATTTCCATCAAAGATAGCTGGTCTAGAAGGATTCAGATTGTCTATTGACCCAATATTCATTCCTGCCATCTAATACAACAAAAAATTTTCCACTCCACACGTTAGTGTAGTAAGTAGTTAAAAACAGTAATATGAAAGAAATAAATCTTTTAATACAAATCAGTGGAAACCCTCCTCTGATACCAATTGTTGGATCGAATATGTAGATGTATATGTATATTAGATGGAACAATACAAGAGGGGGGTGAATTTTAGGTTTAAAAACCTTTGAGTTTTAGCACTTAAGATATTAGTTTAAAAGGTCTTAAACTAATACAAAT
Source organism: Viscum album (assembly GCA_963277665.1). NCBI lineage: Eukaryota > Viridiplantae > Streptophyta > Magnoliopsida > Santalales > Viscaceae > Viscum > Viscum album. The sequence continues at coordinate 2,114,883,964 of OY728161.1, read as the reverse complement.
ACAAACACCCACAATTGTATTGAATATAAAAGGTATGATGTAATGTAATACTAATGAAATGTAAAATAATTGTATTCAAGATGAACACAATAATCAGAGTAATATAAAGATGAATGATTCTACCTTAAAGCGTATATAATCAATCAATACAATATGTAATAGAATGATTGTAATTGAAACAATTACAATTGAACATGTAAAGAAGAAAGGAAACAATACAACTTCCTTTCTAATACAAGCAGCAGTAGAAAAGTAAAAGTATTACAATTATTTTGACCCAAAGAGAAGGGTTATCCTTTCACCTAGGATAAAAGTTTTGTCTCACCAACACCTTGGTGAGCCCTCAATACGATGATCGGTTCGTCTGTCTGCCTATCCCCGGCAGCCCTCGATACGATGATCGGACCGTCTGTCTGCCTATCCTTGGCAGCCCTCGATACGATGATCGGATCGTCTGTCTGCATATCCCCGGCAGCCCTCAATTTTGTAGGTAATCATCACCTCTGTCTTTCAATCACTTGAAATACCTCGATACGATGATCGGACGCACAAGGCAGATGATAGAAGTAACAGTATCTCTCTCTAGAACTTGATAGAAGTAGAGTATCGCAGTTGTTCCAAAAGTCTCTCTCTCAGCTTCAAATGACCTCCTATTTATAGGACTCGGGTTCCAACGGTCACATCTCCTCCAACAGTCATATTTCTCTGAAAAACTTGGAGGGACTTGGACACCTGGCATCATAACGGTCATATTGAAATAGAAAGCACGACATCGTTTTGATTAGTTTGTAACTAACTCAACGACATCGTATTGGTTAAAACAAGATATATGAACAAGATAATCATGAGTACGATTTATATGAAACATGTTCTTTTTGAAAAAGTACCAAAAAAAGTATGTAATGAAAGATATGAGAAGCAGAGTCAATGAAATTTCCATATTCAGTACGATCAACATTGTACAATTGGCATGGTCAGTACGATTAGTATGATCAGTACGATACGGATGGTCAGTACGATCAGCATGATCAGTACGATCAGCATGGTCAGTACGATTAGCATGATCAGTACGATACGATAGACAAGGTTAGTACAATTAACAAGACATTTGTGATTTCCAAAACAAAACATAGAAGTCAAAAGAGGAATTTTGACTCAACAGTGTAAGGATTCTAAATTCTGGATACATCAAGTATGTGTTTTCATGGAAGTTTGGAACTTTAGGAAGCCTTATTCTATATTTTAGGATTTAGAATATATCTAGATAGAATTATAGACCTTATGAATTAAAAATTATATTGTAATAAGTGGTATCAGATCTTGGTTCAAGTTTCTAGTGAACGGTTTACTGAGTTTCAAAATCATAGCTCATTTAGAGGGTGCTGTTAATTCAAAAAAAAATCAGAATTTTAAAGGTTAATGAAGAGAGACATTATATTATTGGTCTTATAGGAGACTTACTAAAGACCATCTTAGTCCCTTTATGATTTTCCATTTTAGTGAGATTTATGTTTATGATAGATGGTGTTAAAAGAAGGTAAGATGTGATTGAAAATTTGATAGTGAAGGTTTCAGATCATGGAGCATGCAATAATTTTTTTACTCATATGAGATTTGGAACTTTCGTTAATGGGATTCAAGATATAAGTTAGGTTGTTATAATAATTTAAAGGCTCAACTGGATGGCACTAGGAATTTTTTAGAAGATGTTGTCCCAGAAAATGGAGTTGATGAAAACATTGGGAAACTTATTGAAAGAGAGTGAGTCGATGTTTTTTTGGCTAGTTCTAGTTCTACATGTTGGTATTATAGAATAAAGAGGTATTTATATGAGACTTATGGGGATAAATGTTATTTTTAGGATTGTTATTCCCAAAAGATATGAAAATACCACAGTTGAGGGGATTTGGTTATTTTGATTCTAAGTATCACCACCCCACCTGAGTTTTGTTACTATTGGGGTTTTTAGGAGTGTGAAACATACTTGAGTTATAGAATGAGTTTCTATTAGTCATATGGAGTGTGGGTTTATGTACATAAAATTTGTATATAGTGTGTAGGTTTTCACATAGGGGAATCTCCATGGTTGTGATAAAGTGAAATATGAAACATTACATCCAACTATTTCAGATGGAGCAATACATGTTAGACATTATTTCTGAAGTTTGAAGTTGTGGCATGGGAATCTCAATCACTTGGGTGAGAAGGGGATGAAAAAATCATGGTTATGAAATTAATTCTAGAACTTGGATGCATGGAGTATGTAACTTGTGGTGATTGAAGCCTTGGAAAGCAATGGAAAGTGACCTTCATTCTGAAAGGAGAGTCATCATAGAATAGAAAGAAATTATAGGTTCATATGGAAGTATGTGTCAATTAATTCTCACATATCATTTTACCCTTGTACCTTCATCGATGATGAAACGCGAAGGGCATGGGTGTTTCACTTATCAAGAAAAAAGTCCAAGGTTTTCAAAACATTCATCTAATGAAGAACCATGGTGGAAAAAGATACTATTTTTCTGAAATTTTATTGGTACGGTGGTGGAGAGTTTGGAAGAATAATGTTTTGATGGTTCTATTTGCAGAGATTCATATGGTTGAGAAGGTTATACCCTATACACTAAATAAAGGTGTCATGAAGCAGATTTTTTTAAACACCAATAGGAAAAAGATTTTTAATACCTATGGTTCAAAAGGATTGTGGTTTGATAATATGGATTTAACTTCTCACTGTAAAGTTTTCAAAAGATGTCACCTTTATTCACATTGATGCCAGAAATAAGAGGGTACATCCCAAAGTTCTAGGTGTGTTTCCTTGTAATGTGTGGAAATGAGGATTTTGATTTTGGGTCTAGGATATAAACTTGAAGAAGGTCATAAAAAAGTTACAAATTTCCTCTATAATGGGGAGGGGTCCTGTGGGGGGACTGAAACCAAGTTGAGATGTAGTGGGAGAAAAGGACCAATGCATGTCTTGGTTAAACTGTGCAATAAACTAATCATGGTTCTTAATTGTTTAGATAGTTCATCAATTCCAAACATACCAAATGTTACAAAAGAATTTTTTTGATCAAACTTGGTTTTGGCGGTATCACCAAATCCAAAAGTACCAAAAAACTCAAGGATTGCGGAATCTCAAGATAGAGTTTCGTAAATAAGAGATCAAGAAGGAGTTGTTTCCTCAAGTGTTGAGGTGGTTTTCTTGGGATCATTTCTCAATGAAAATTTTTAGAAGTGTAATGAACTTACTATTTTCTTATGGATAGTAGGGAACACAAAATAGTTGAATGGAATAATTTAGAGTGTCTATAAATGGTGGGAGTTAGTTCTGGAATGTGGATCTAATGAAAGTACCATCTAGGAAAAATCAATTAAAAAAATGGTCTATTGGTTTTTGGGAGAAGAATATGGTAGAGAAATGATGTGAGGAAAGGGATTATCGATGGTGTTTTAATAATTTTTGTGATTCTCATATTAGTTATTATGGAGGAAACTTTATAGATCAATCAAATGAGTTTTATGAAAATGGTATGTTTGGTCTTGGTCTAGTAATTCAGGGGTTATATTATTCCCTAGTGAGTCCTGGATGACCAGAAGCATGGTGTAGGACCAGTTTGACAATGCAGAGATTGAATTTAAAAGTAATGTTTCATAAAGTTTTCATGAAGACCTGGTGGTAGCCTTGAGAATGGTCTTTGTAACGACCCAATATTTTTTTTAAAGGAAATTACTTTATTATAAATATGTCATAATCACATTAACTACTAAGTGCTATGGGACCCTTAAAACATAAGTTTGTCACTTCTATGATGTGAATTTCAAAAATCCGACATACACAGTCGCGATCAGTAAGTTATTTAGAGTCCAATAAGGAAAACTTAATTTTTGGTGAATAGTAACCTACCCTTATGAATAGTAACATACCCTTATAAATAGTGATATACCCTAATGAATGGTAACCTTACCTATGATAATATATAAATAATATTCAAGTTGAAAGTACGATATACCTATATTTTAGAATAAGTTAATGAATGTTTTAAAACTGGTTTTTGATAATAAATTATGATTTTAATTAAATATTAAATTAATAATATTTAGAAAATTGTTTTTGAAAAATGAACTTCATTTTTGGATTCTACACGTCGAAAAATGGTTAGAGTTAATTTTTGGGATTTTTCTGAAATACTTGATTTTTTTATGAATAGTAAAATACGGTAATTTACCGTATATATACATTATAAGCTAAATAGACTATTCCTAGAATCATGGATGATGTCACCACCCTTAATCAGAATTCACATGATAAAATTACTATTCTTGGTCATGGAATACTTACTATTACTTTTCTTGTGAAGAAATAATAAATTAATGAGTTTTATATTAAGAAATCCCCTCTCTCCTCCACTATAAAAACCCCCTCTCACCCCCTCTTCCAATCACTCCTCTCAAGCCTTGTGCCTTCTCCAAATTCTGGCCAAATACCCTCCCAACCTCCTCTCCCAATTCCAGAAAGCTTTGGTCTCATTAAAATACCAAAACCTCTTCCTTAAGGAGGTTCTCAAGGAAGTTTGGTTCAAGAGGTAAATTCCTCTTTTCAATTCTTTGTCTTTCCTTTCAAGTTCACTTGTTTTCTTTTTCTATTACCTCTCTTTATACAAATTTTGTGATGACTCCAGTACCTTATATGTACTGGAATGTTTTCATGATAGTGGAATAAGTTATCATCATCTCCCCCTTTTTACATTCTTTTATACTAGTAGCAAGAACACCATCTGAGATGTGTCAATTTTATACATTCAAGGACGATGGACTTTCGATTTCTTTTATCATTCTAAATTCTGGTCATTAAACCATTCTTGTTATGGTTGAACCAGATTATTATATATAATATAACCTATTTAATATTCTTTAATCCCTTTTTTCAAATGGTGTTAGGTTATAAAGAAAAATGAGTTTGTTGTAATCAAAACCCACAAATTAACCGAAACAATCATCATTAAAGTTCTATATGATAATTCATCCTAATTCCATGTAACCAAGTTATATAAATTAACAATAACACCTATTTATGTTCATAAATAATATATAATTTAAATTCTATATATTTACATCCATTGCACTTCATTACATAAAAACAAGTGAACCGAATATGAAAATAAAAGAAACGAACACTCCGGAACGACAAAATTCAATACGATAACTAATCAATAAAGACATAAATGAACTAACTATAACTATGATAAACTAAATAAATGTCTAATAGGTTATTAAATAAGTTATTAACAAGCATAATTTCATATTCCAATAGCTTAAGTACCATAGTGGAACACGTTTGGAGTTAAGGTAAGGGTTTCTTCATCTCACTTCTATTTTCGTGAGATTTTCCATATTCACTGCTAATACTTTTGTATGGTGTATGAATACTGACCATTGATTTCACATATCATGAATATATTTATATTCATGGTATTAAATCTATCGTTCTTATATTATTAATTTTTGGGGCATACGAATCATTTGATTACAAAGTGTAAGGGTTTTTTCACCCAAACTTCCATTTTCATTCGGGATACTTTCATTGTCTAATTACCTCAATGAAATTATTATGTATTGTTATGTACTCGTAATATATTCTGTTTGAGTATCATATATATGTGTATAAACCATAACCCTTCCTTATTTTATGGATAGTTACACGTTTTAAAAGGAACTTTCAAAATTGTTTCAAAAATACAAGCCCGATTCAAGGGAATTTCTCAAATTCTTACCTATTTTTAAGGGTACTCTATAATATATTTTTGGAAAACATTATCTTTATAAAATCACTCATTTTATTATGAAAATACTATCTTACTTCACTTCTAGTTTTATACAAATATTTTTCCAAAATAACTCTTCTTTTCAAAATAAAAGAGTATTTATCACAAGAATTGCTTAATGATTTTAGAAGATTATTCTCGTTTGATTCAACACTCTTGTTGATTCTTATGTATTGTTGGGGTTAATCATTTATGATTTCATATACCATATTTTATTTAATAGTTTATGACTAAATTTATTGTGGATGATCTATCCTAAAACCATTCACCATATTATTCTGAATGGTTAGTGTTTGTGTTCAATAATTGGGGAAAGTTAGTTACATTTCATATGATAGTTTCAATATGAATGTATATGTTGTTTATGTTTATCCCATCTCATATGAGGAATGCATTGGACTTATTATGTGATGGGTGGGGCCTGCTATAGCCCCTCGATGCATCGGTAGGTCTCATGAGACAAATAGACGTGGAATTGGCCGAGGCCTTTCCCAATGTGATATAGATTTTGGCCAAGGACTTAATCATTAGACGTCTTGGCCGAGGCCTTGAAAAAATGGTTTAGAATGTCTGGAATTATGCATTCCATAATTATGAGTTCATCTATTGATATTTCATGTGGTTATTCGACTAGTAGAATACCCATGATTATGTTTTATTATGGCATCATTTACTCATCTCATATTCCTGCCATAATGTGTTTGTGTTAATTATTAAAGGCATATGTTTTCAATTATTCATCATTTCTAATGTTTATATTATCTTCCGCTGTATTGATTACTCTTACTGAGCATTTGAGCTCACCCTTTTCTTATGTTTCGTTTTCTTAGGACATGAAGAAGTAATTTATGAATGACTTGCAAGGATAATCTAGGAGACGTGATGACTCTAGTGGAATAAATTAGTGTTGTTTTTCCCTTCCATATGTAAAGTTGAACTAATGTATGTATCTTGTTTCTAATAATTCTAAACTACTTGGTCCTTCGGGATTCTTATTCCTTGTATGTATGCCAACGTAATCAAATAAGGCACCAACTTCGGGCAACTGGGGTCGGGTCCTTACAGTTGGTATCAGAGGAAGTTTAATAGAATACTTGGAAACTAGATTTAGAAAACGTAGAATTAGGGAAGAGTCCCTAAGTTAGTCTTTGAGGATATACATACAATAATGTCCTGGTATTTTGGTAAGGATTATATTATGTGAATCATTCAAGCAATACATCCCTGTCTGGATACGAGCAGGTAAAGACGGCTCTGGCACAAATGTATCTAGGGGTAAAACCCGAAAACACCGCTTTGAGCTAGACTCGAACGGGAACTGGTGCATGACAACAAGCCTTGATGCACTCTTGGTTACGACACTCCCGGGGGATATGATTAGGATAATTCACATTTTCCTTACAAGCCATTATGAAGGATTGAAATGTAAAATATTCCTCAAATAAACCATATTTGTGAATATGGGATTATCCATGCGTAGGATCTCAATTTTTCTGAGTATTTTTTTAAGTTAAGATTATACATTGTGATTAATAACCTAATATAGTGTATGCCATTATCTAGAGATGGTTCCAAGTGGAAGTAATGGAAACTGCACGAACACACGTGTCCCTTGTAGGGATTTTGCTCCGATGCAAGATAATGATGTTGGATCTGGTGTTGTGACTGGTGCTGAGCAACTCATAAATATACTGGGACAACTTACTCAGGTTATGAATAATAACCTTACCCGTATGGAGCATCCGGATCCACCACATGGAGGAGCCATGCTAGATCGCTTTATGCAACAACAGCCTCCATCATTCAATGGGACTACAAACCTGTTTGTAGCAGAGCAGTGGATATGTTCCCTTGAGAAGATATTTCTCTCTTTGGAATGTAATAAAAGAGAGAAGGTTTTCATGGTAGTATATCTTCTATCGGGAGATGCGGATCAGTGGTGGTCATTAATCCAAAACACAAAGGAGGAGGAAGAAATAGAAGAGATGGAATGGAGGGATTTTAAGGAAATCTTCTTAGAAAAATATTTCCCTCGAGAACAAAGAGCAGATATGGAGAGGCAATTCTTGAATCTGAGGAAAAAGCAGGATGAAAATGTTTCCAAGTATGAAGTCAACTTTACAAGGCTGGAAATACATGTTGTGGACTACATACGAAATCCAAGGAGCAAAATTGATCGATTCTTTGATGGCCTAAATCCATTCCTCCTGCAGGCACTGGTCTCCCAAAATTTTTCATCATATGAGTACATATTTTCATGTGCTATCAAGACCAAAAAAAATTCTCTAAGTCTTATGACTTTAAGGGAAAGCAAGAAAAGAAGAGGGATGCTGAAAACCATGGGAAAGTAAATAAAGAAACAGGGAAGAAGGGAAGAGTTGAATTTCTACCATGTGACAATTGTGGAAGGAAACACCCTGGTGCATGCTTAAAAGGAAAAGGAGTATGCTACAAATGTGGTCAGAAAGGCCATATTGCTGGTGATTGCAAAGGAAATAAGGAATCCAATGATGTTCGATGCTATAATTATCAGGAGATGGGGCACTATGCTAATAATTTTCCAAAACGTCAAGGAAATATGCAACAGAAGAGTACAAGGGAGCAAGGACAAGCATATGCGATCACAACTGCAGAGGTTGAAGTTCCGCATGATGTGGTGGCAGGTACTTTGATCATTTCCTCAAGCTTATCCAATGCTTTATTTGATTCTGGATCATTGCATTATTTCATATCTTCCTAGTTTGCTAAGAAAATTAGATATTTCCAATTTGATTTAACAAGGGAGTTGTCAGTCAAAACTCCTAAGGGAAGTATCATTGCTATAAAGTTCTGTCAATCTGTTACCATTAGGACATACAAATGTTCTTTATCTTCTGATCTCATCGTCATACCCATGATTTAATTCGATATAATCCTCAGTATGGATTGGATTTTGGATCATGATGCAAAAAAATTATTGTAATAAGAAGGAGGTTGCGATTTTTGATGATGATGATAAAGAACACCTTATCTTTAGAGCAGAATCTTCACCACTTGATTCTTATCTAGATCCACCCCCAGTAGCTCAACTAAATTCAATTATTGGGGAGGAAGAGAATGAAATAACTGTGGGTGAGGAAAGGAATGTTCAAATAGAGGATGTACCTATTGTGAGAGAATATGTTGATGTATTTCCAGAAGATTTACCTGGACATCCTCCAGAATGAGAAATTGAGTTTTCCATTGATTTAATTCCTAGTTCAAGGCCCATATCAAAGACCCCTTATAGAATGGACACTGTAGAATTAGTGGAACTAAAGAAACAACTAGAGGAATTTATTAATAAGGGATTTATCTGCCCCAGTGTTTCTCCTTGGGGAGCCCCTTTCCTTTTTGTTAAGAAGAAAGATAGATCTATGAGGTTATGTATCGACTACAGGGAGATCAATGCTATAAAAATAAAGAACAAGTATCCCCTACCTCGCATTGATGATTTATTTGACCAAATGCATGGAGCTCAATACTTTTAAAAGATTGACCTTCGATCTGGATATCATCAGTTGAGTGTGAAGAAGGATGACATTCCGAAAACAGTGTTTCAAACCAGGTACGGGCATTACGAGTTTACAGTAATTCCTTTTAGATTGACTAATGCACCCTTTGTCTTCATGGATCTAATGAACAGAGTTTTCAAGGAATATCTTGATGATTTTTTAATGGTATTTATTGATGATATCTTGGTATACTCCAAAAGCTACGAAGATAATGAAAATCACTTGAAAGTTATCCTGAAGACTCTTAGAAGACATGAATTATATGGGAAGTTTAGCAAGTGTGAATTCTGGCTTTAGGAGATTTCATTTCTTTGTCATATTGTCTCTAAGGATGGAATCCTAGTTGATCCTGCAAAGACAAAGGCAATCCAATATTGGCCCATGCCAACAAACATAACTGTGGTATGCAATTTTATTGGCTTAGTAGGTTATTATCGGCATTTCATACATAATTTTTCCCGACTAGCTAACCCGCTAACGAAGATCACACGTAAAGGGGTTAAATTTTTTTGGACAAAATATTGTGAATAATGTTTCGAATAACTGGAGAGAATATTAGTCAATTCTCTTATATTGACTCTACCATTGGTGAATAACGGGTTTGTTATTTATAGTGATGCTTCAAAGAAAGGACTTGGTTTTATCCTTGCGAAAAATGATAGGGTTATTGCTTATGCATCACGACAGCTAAAAATTCATGATAAAAACTATCTTACTCATGATCTTGAGTTAGCTGTTGTAATATTTGCTTTGAAGATATGGAGACATTATCTCTATGGTGAAAAATGTAAGATTTATACTGATCACAAGAGTTTGAAGTATATTTTCTCACAGAAAGAACTCAACATGGGGCAAAGGAGATGGCTTGAACTACTCAAGGATTATTATTGCACGATACACTACCACCTGAGGAAGGAAAATAAGGTGGCAGATGCTTTGAGCAGAAAGGATCATGGAGTTTTGAACAATATGAGAGTTGAAAGGGATCCTATTTTCATGGATCTAATAAAGATGGATATGGGAATAACCATGGAAGGTGAAACATCAATGATTTTTCAAATGGTTTCCAAACCATCTTTACTAGAAAGGATAAAAAGTTCTCAGGCTGATGATGAGGGGTTTCAAAAGAAGATTAAATCTATGAATGATGGGAGATTAAGTGACTTCATATATGAAGATGGAATTTTGAAATTTGGGAAGAGACTTTGTGTTCCTGATATACCTGATCTAAAGAGGGAATTGTTGGATGATGCTCATAGTTCCAATTTCTCTATACACCCTGGTAGCACTAAGATGTATAGAGATTTGAAGGAACATTTTTGGTGGGACAACATGAAGAGGGAGATTGCTGATTTTGTGTCAAGATGTATGGTTTTTCAACAAGTGAAAGCTGGAAGGCAACAGCCTGGAGGAGTATTGCAGCCTATTCCCATACCTGAGTGGAAATGGGATAATATCACGATGGACTTTTTCATGGGACTACCAAATACTCCTAAAAGGAATGATGCAATATGGGTCATTGTTGAACATCTTACCAAGTCAGCGCATTTTCTTGCTATAAGAGAATATCTACCACTTGAACTTCTAGCAAGACTGTATATTAATGAAGCTGTGAGACTTCATAGAGTACCCCTATCGATTGTTTCTGATCGTGATCCCCATTTTACATCATGATTATGGAAGAGTCTTCAGAAGGCCCTAGATACTGATCTTCGTTTGAGCACTACCTGCAACCCACAAACTGATGGACAATCAGAATGGACTATTCAAACATTGGAAGACATGTTGAGGTTTTGTTCACTTGATTTTCAAGGCATGTGGGATCAGTATTTACCTCTCATGGAATTTTCCTACAACAATAGATTCCATTCAAGTATTCAGATGGAACCCTATGAAGCATTATATGGGAGGAGATGTCGTACACCAACTTGCTGGGATGATGTTGGTGAAAGAAAGATCGTGGGCCCAGAACTTGTTGAAGAAACAACGGAAAAGGTGAAGATTATCCAGAACCATATCAAAATAGCTCAAAGTAGGCAAAAGATCTATGCTGGTAACCGAAGGAAGGATTTGTAATTTCAAGAATGTGATCACGTTTTCTTAAAGGTATCTCTATGGAAGGGTATTATACGATTCGGTAAGAAGGGAAAATTAAGTCCCAGGTACATCGGACCTTTTGAAATTCTGGACCGAATTGGAGTCATAGCTTACCGTTTGGAAATGCTGCCAAGTCTCTCCAAGGTTCACAATGTGTTCCACGTGTCAATGTTAAGAAAGTACATGCCAGACCCAACACATGTACTCACTTATGAAGAAGTGGAACTTGAGCCCGATCTATCTTACTGTGAAGAGCCTATCAAGATTCTTGATACTAGAGAACAAGTATTGAGAAATCGGACGACTCATCTGGTAAAGGTTTTATGGAGGAACCATAAGATGGAGGAAGCAATATGGGAGCCTGAGGAGCTTATGTTAAAGATATATCCAAATATTTTTAGGTAATATTTTGTGAATTTCGATGATGAAATTTTTGTAAGGAGGGGAGAATGTAACGAACCAATATTTTTTTTAAAGAAAATTACTTTCTTATAAATATTTCATAATCACATTAACTACTAAGTTTTATGGGACCCTTAAAACATAAGTTTGTCACTTCTGTGATGTGAATTTCAAAAATCCGACATACACAGTCGTGATCAGTAAGTTATTTAGAGTCTAATAAGAAAAACTTAATTTTTGGTGAATAGTAACCTACCTTTATGAATAGTAACATACCCTTATGAATAGTGATATACCCTAATGAATAGTAACCTTACCTATGATAATATATAAATAATATTCAAGTTGAAAGTATGATATACCTATATTTTAGAATAAGTTAATGAATGTTTTAAAACTTGTTTTTGATAATAAATTATGATTTTAATTAAATATTAAATTAATAATATTTAGAAAATTATTTTTGAAAAATGGACTTCATTTTTGGATTCTACACATCGAAAAATGGTTAGGGTGAATTTTTTGTATTTTTTTGAAATACTTGATTTTTTTTATGAATAGTAAAATACAGTAATTTATTGTATATATACATTATAAGCTAAATAGACTATTCCTGGCATCATGGATGATGTAACCACCCTTAATCCTAATTCACATGATAAAATTACTATTCTTGGTAATGGAATACTTACTATTACTTGTCTTGTGAATAAATAATAAATTAATGAGTTTTATATTAAGAAATCTCCTCTCTCCTCCACTATAAAAACCCCCTCTCACCCCCTCTTCCAATCACTCCTCTCAAGCCTTGTGCCTTCTCTAAATTCTGGCCAAATACCCTCCTAACCTCCTCTCTCACGTCCATCAATCTTTGGTCTCATTAAAAGACCAAAACCTCTTCCTTAAGGAGGTTCTCAAGGAAGTTTGGTTCAAGAGGTAAATTCCTCTTTTCAATTCTTTGTCTTTCCTTTCAAGTTAATTTGTTTTATTTTTCTATTACCTCTCTTTATCCAAATTTTGTGATGACTCCAATACCTTATATGTACTAGAATATTTTCATGATATTGGAATAAGTTATCATCATCTCCCCCTTTTTACATTCTTTTATACTAGTAGCAAGAACACCATCTGAGATGTGTCAATTTTACACATTCAAGGACGATGGACTTTTGATTTATTTTATCATTCTAAATTCTGGTCATGAAACCATTCCTGTTATGGTTTAACCAGATTATTATATATAATATAACCTATTTAAGATTTTTAAATCCCTTTGTTCAAATGGTGTTAGGTTATAAATAAAAATGAGTTCGTTGTAATCAAAACCCACAAATTAACCGAAACAATTATCATTAAAGTTCTATATGATAATTTATCCTTGTTCCATGTAACCAAGTTATATAAATGAACAATAACAACTATTTATGTTCATAAATAATATATAATTTCAATTCTGGAGATTTACATCCATTCCACTTCATTACATAAAAACAAGTGAACCGAATATGAAAATAAAAGAAATGAACACTCTGGAATGACGAAATTCAATACGATAACTAATCAATAAAGACATAAATGAACTAACCATAACTATGATAAACTAAATACATGTCTAATAGGTTCTGAAATAAGTTATTAACAAGTATAATTTCATATTTCAAGTGCTTAAGTACCAGAACGGAACACGTTTGGAGTTAAGGTAAGGGTTTCTTCATCTCACTTCCATTTTCGTGAGATTTTCCATATTCACTACTAATACTTTTGTATGGTGTATGAATACTGAAAATTAATTTCACATATCATGAATATCTTTATCTTCATGGTATTAAATCTATCAATCTTATATTATTGATTTTTGGGGCATACGAATCATTTGATTACAAAGTGTAAGGGTTTTTCCACCCGAACTTTCATTTTTATTCGGGATACTTTCATTGTCTAATTACCTTAATGAAATTATTATGTATTGTTATTTACTCATCATATATTCTGTGTTAGTATCATATATATTTGTGAAAACCATAACCCTTCCTTATTTTATGGATAGTTACACGTTTTAAAAGGAACTTTCAAAATTGTTTCAAAAATACAAGCCCGATTCAAGGGAATTTCTCAAATTCTTACCTATTTTCAAGGGCACTCTATAATCTGTTTTTGGAAACCATTATATTTATAAAATCACTCATTTTATTATGAAAATACTATCTTACTTCACTTCTAGTTTTATACAAAGATTTTTTCAAAAGAACTCTTCTTTTCAAAATAAAATAGTATTTATCACAAGAATTGCTTAATGATTTTAGAAGATTATTCTCGTTTGATTCAACACTCTTGTTGATTCTTATGTATTGTTGGGGTTAATAATTTATGATTTCATATACCATATTTTATTTAATGGTTTATTACTAACTTTATTGTGCATGATCTATCCTAAAACCATTCACCATATTATTCCGAATGGTTAGTATTTGTGTTCAATAATTTGGGAAAGTTAGTTACATTTCATATGATAGTTTCAATATGAATGTATATGTTGTTTATGTTTATCCCCTATCATATAAGGAATGCATTGGACTTATTATGTGACGGGTGGGGCCCGCTATATCCCCTCGATGCATCGGTAGGTCTCATGAGACAAATAGACGTGGAATTGGCCAAGGCCTTTCCCAATGTGATATAAATTTTGGCCGAGGCCTTAATCATTAGAAGTCTTGGCCGAGGCCTTGAAAAAATGGTTCAGAATGTCCGAGATTATGCATTCCATCATTATGAGTTCAGATATTGATATTTCATGTGGTTATTCGACTAGTATAATACCCATGATTATGTTTTATTATGGAATTATTTACTCAACTCATATTACTGCCATAATGTGTTCATGTTTATTATTAAAGGCATATGTTTTCAATTATTCACCATTTCTAATGTTTATATTATCTTTCGCTATATTTCTTACTCTTACTGAGCGTTTGAGATCACCCCTTTTTTATGTTTCGTTTTCTCAGGACATGAAGAAGTAATTTATGAATGACTTGCAAGCATAATCTAGGAGACGTGATGACTCTAGTGGAATAAATTAGTGTTGTTTTTCCCTTCCATATGTAAAGTTGAACTTATGTATGTATCTTGTTTCCAATAATACTAAACTACTTGGTCCTTCGGGATTCGTATTCCTTGTATGTATGCCAACGTAATCAAATAAGGTACCAACTTCGGGCAACTAGGGTCGGGTCCTTACAGTCTTAAAGAGGAAGATTATTAGGATTAACCTGTGAAAACAATTCTCAACTGGGATATTGTTGGGTTTTAATTTGATTAATTTTCCTGGTTAAGTAAAGGAAATTATGGAATGAGATATTTTTAGAATATCTTGAATGAAACCATATAGAGACAGTTCACCAACACCAGGGAAAGTTGGGAAGCAAATGATAGTTGCGGTGATGATTGATTCTGAATGATGAAGTGTAAAATAATGCAGAGGTGATTTTGAATGATTGTATGAGAAAAAATATTTTCCATAGAGGCTTATGTAAGAATACGTGAAACTACTCGCTAGGGATTATAATTTGATTCAATTCATTTTATAAAATAGATTAAGGTTTCCTTGTTTGATTGATAGATGAACACAAAGATCAAAAGGCAGTGTGACCAGCAAAATCAGTTGGGTGATGCAAAATGAATCTATAAATAAATGTGTGTGGGTCACTGGTTTGATGTTGAACTGAAATTCGAAGGCTTTGATGATGAATGTTGTGAAGTTGGGAGGTCTTGAATCTATAAGGGAGGAATACCAGAAAGATCATAAGTGATCAAGTGAAAATAAAGAGTTATTTGGGGGACTGATAGAGTCTAGAAAAGATCCTCATTTTACCATGTGTGGTCATCACAATAAAATCATTGTGGTGGGTGTTATTCATAGTAGCATTAGAGCCTTCTTCTAATGTATCTAGGTTGAGTTTTTAGAAGAAGGTTCCATTGTAAATTTTATGGTCTGTGTAGGGTTTTTGGCTGATGGGTTCCCTTGTAACACAAGTATTCTCTCCTAGTTTCTCTCCTTAATTATAAGTTACAATTTTCCTCTCATGGAGTAGGACAAATTTTAAATCGTGTAATTCCATGTGGTGTGTGATTCTATTCATATGTTGGGGTCTATTGTTTTCTCATTGGTTTTGGGATGTCTTTTCTGAAGGAATGGATGGTTCAGTCTGTGGTTGGGGTGTGAGGTTATCAATTCAAGATACATTGAGTTTGTGGAGTCATGGAAGTTTAAAACTTCTAAAAGAATTATTTTGTATTTGGGATTATGAAATGTATCTTACGGGTGGGAGGATGGATCTTTCAGATTAGAGGTTTTATTACAATAGACCCAACCCAAAAATCTCATGATATGATAAAAGAAAAAAATGGGGGGTGGGTGATGGAAGCAAAGGGATCAAGGAGAAAGTCTGAGATCGCAGCCCATTATTGATCTTAACTAGGGGTGCAGGGGTGGATTCCTTGTGGTATGGTCTAGTTCAAATTAAGATTTTTTCTACACATACACAGACACATACACAGATATATATATATATATATATATATATATATCACTATGTATTAAAAATAATAACCCATGCTAGTGATAAGTTTTCTCATTCATATGGTGTTGTGTAGGGGTTCAAAACTCACTCGGGTCAAATTAATTCAGAATTTGATGGCTTGGTCAATAGAAAAAAATCTCTACAGGAGTAGGTGTGTGGGGTTATTCAAGGCTCACCTTCAGGTTGAATTCCTCTTAAAATAATAATTTGAAATATTTTTTTAACCTTTTATTAGTGTTAAGTTTTCATTAATAAAATCACTTGGACTTTATCAACACGCGCATTATAAGTGTTTAAAAGCATTGATAAATGCCTTAAAAAATAGCTGATAAAAGTTAATTCTATAGTAGTGTTTTTATTTTGTGATTTATTTGATTATCTTACATTGTATTATGGAAAAAAATTTATATGTGTATGTGTTATATTGCATGTTTGTTGACTCATTTATGTCATGGTGGATGATGTTGCATAATAGAAAGTGGAAGGTTATCTCTACTCTTGTTAGTATTAATATATCATCACAACCCATTATTTTCATAATATTTGGTTAGGGATAACCTTGAATATAATTTACTCTAGAGGTTTATCATCATATCTCATAAAAAGTTACAATATGACATAAATGAATGATAATTGGAATGTCTTTATTAATAATAATGAATAATTATATAATATAATATGTTTACAAAGTAATTATCTCATGATTTAATTTAGAGTACAAATAAATAAATTTAATGTGCCTACTTTCATTATTATACGCATTAATTATTTCCATTTTTTTATTATGTTATTCCAATAATATTTTGTGAGCAATATATTATTCTAGTTTTGGAGCCTAAGTGGTATTAGAGTGAGACTTTGGGCTTGTGGTATTTTTTTTGAGAATGATGAAAATAGACCTCAGCAAGATTATTATACTTAATTATTTTAATGATCACACATGGATGGTAAAAATGGAAAATCTTCACATGCTAATTAGTTTCATTAATTAGTGTCTATTTTAAAGAAAATAGTAGGTAAATTAGATGATGATTGGACAATTCAACATCCATAGTTTGGTGGGCATATCAAAAAGTGAATAGATAATAATGTTTTTAATTTTCTAAATAGATAACCACACATGTGCATGTGTTGAATTAAGATTGAATAGTAGTATGCTTGGAATACGGGAAATAATAAGATACACCTAATAATTAATTTAATGTATTTTGGACAAGTTGATATGATTCCCTTGGTAGGTAACTTAAATATATTTCAGGTAATAAGTAATCACTTTGTTGAAATTCATATCAAGATTGAACATGAGGTGTTAGGATTATGTTTAGCATATTTTTAGAGTCATGGGAGAAATTTGCAATGGTGTTATCAAGTTCTATATAAAATAGTGTCATTACTATGAAAATGATCAAGGACGATATTTCAAATGAAAATATATAGATATTTTCACTTTTTTTATTCCATGGTTAAAAATTATTGTTACCAAGAATAAATAAACATGATAAAATATTTTTAAGGATGTGATAATGCTAAAGGATAACCATATGTAAGAGAAAAAATCATGTACATTTATTATGATCAGGAAAGTGATGTGAAAAAAATATATAAATTAAAAAAAACATGTTTAATTAAAAAAGATGTTATATGATACAAATTGTTAGGATGCCCTTATAGATGTTATGTGATGTAAAGTATTGGAGTCTTAGACTAATTTCTCTTTGAACTGCTTCAAGAAAGGAAATCAATCTCATTTATGCCATCGGGGGTGATTGGCTGCTCCTGGTTTGGATCCCTTGGAGTCCCAAGTAGCCATCATAGTTGAGAGGGAGACCATCCAGACCAAGGAAGGTAGCCCTGATCAAGGGATGACAAGCTCAATTATGAAGGAGAGGCCCATCCAGAAGATTGATAGGGGTTATGCCCCTCCAATTATTAAGGGTGGAGCTAATGAGGAGGAAGTGATTGTTGACTTGAACACTTGCACTCATGCATGTTATTTGGAAGAAGATGAGGCATGTTATGAAGGTGATATTGAGATGATTATTGTCACATGGATGTTATCATCCCCCAATTCAATGATATGGGAAGAAGCAACTTTTGTAGTGGAAAAGTCTAGGTCCTGTAACATCATAGTTGGTGGAATCATCTTTGGGGTTGGTTGTTTGGCAGTCTTACCAGAAACTGATTGATGATGTTCATGAGAGTCCCAGTAGGATCTTGTAGACACACCTAAGAGGGGGTGAATCAGATGTGGTCAACTTTTTTACCAAATTCAAAATCTTCTTTTTAGCTTATCCCCTTTGGTATTTTAACCTCTTGTATCTATTATGATAGAAATGGATCTATTAAGATTTACTCAACATGCCATAAACACATGCAATGCATAATTGTAAACAAGGTATCAACACGGTGTATTTTTACAAGGTTCAGCCCGGATGCAGGAAACCTACTCCTTATCATGTTCAACTCTCATTGAGACATAGATTCTACACTATAATATTTTTTTCAATTACAATGGGTTGTTCAGGGGATATCCTAAAACTTTTTCCACCATATTACATAGGTGGGGTCACCATATTACACAAGTAAAAGGCCTCTATTATATTACACAAGTGAAATAATCATTATATTGTATCTCACAGTCTTTAGATTGGCATCGCACCGGTTAGTTTACTCAAATTCCTTCCTCCTCTTGAAGTAAATAAATAGGCTTTCTAGGTGTGTCTTTATACCCAAAATTTTGATTTTCTTCATCAATATAGATAATCATAAACTTTCCTCAAGTCTTAAAGAATTTATACATGCAAATTGACCTCTATTTTACTACTCAGCATCCCATTTTCTTCAGAACCTGTTCATTGGTCTTCTCAACTCATTATTCAAAAAATACAATCCCAGAACAATCTTTCATGGCTCTTACACAGTGAATAAAACAGTCTCATAATCTATCCTGAATATTTTTACACACTAAAACCACTCAAGAGAAAAATTATTTCTCTTCCTCTTGTTGTTTCTTCATCAGCGCATAAGATCATAACTCGGGAACTCCGGATCTTCCCTAGCTCTATTATTATTCTTCTTCTCTTTACCTTCAACACCCAAATGATATTTTCCAGATCATACAATATTGGATTCATTTTCTTACTTTAATAGGTTCATTTCTCTCAGATATGCATCCCCTTGCAACTTATTAACAACAGATTCTTTTCCTTTATTCTTTTCTTCCTCTTGATATTCTTACCTTCTCACATGCATGAGCGGTTACATTAAATTGCTCCTCATTTTTAATATCCATTAATGGAATACTAGAAGACTTTTTTTTCAACCGAAAACATATTTCATGCATTTGTTTTCAACTCAAAGGATATTTCACAAATACCCTTAATTATTACCACTCACATGGATAAATAATTCTTTATTTTATTCTATGAACAAACTTGGATTATTATTTTTATTTTCACTTCTTTTTATCTATGAAAGCTCGGGTATAAAAAATTTACATAACTCACACAACATCAACTTCAAGTACTCCTCCTTCATCTCGGTTTGAGTGCATCTCAAGTAAATATGTATAAAGTAGTAGCTCGGGCCTTCCTTTTCTTCCTCAGACACCTCAGTTTGAATCACAAAGCTTTTGTGATATTTGACCTTTGAGAACACAACACGTGCATCTATAGATATTATTTTTTTAATTTTCAAATTCACTTAAATCTAGAAGTTACTCATTTTATGCTTGGGTAAATTCCCAACCATCCATCTTGGCTTGATCTCATTTATCTCAGGCATGAAGATCAACAACTCAATCAAACATCTCAAACCACAATGATTTAAGCTTCATAGAATAGTGGAAACTTCGACTCGATTTCATCTTCATTATTCTTGAGAACCCATGAAGTTTATTTTTATTTATCAAAAAACCCATCCACTTGATCTTATCAACTTCAAGATTAAATCATGGATAACCAAGAATCATGATTATCTAAAATTTAAAGAGTATCTCTTGCATCATCTCAAATGTATTTTTCATCAAAATTAATAATTATAGAAATTTAGAATTTCAAATTTTAAAAGTCTCTCAAAAAACCCTCATTGCTTTGATCTTCTTCTCCAAGGCTCAAAGATCAGTTATCATAATTTTCAATCTTGAATCACAAACCCATTTGGGTGTCTTTTCTATTTAGGAAACTTAAGGAAAACTTTTTCATCATCATATTTGAATTTCTTTTTTAGATATTAAATATGGAAATTTCATCTTTCAATATGTAGAAATCCAAAATTTCACCAAGTTTTGATGGTTATGAAAACAGAGGATCATGGTTACATAACTATATTTCATGCTTATATAGATAGAGGTTCACAGTTACGCAACTAGATTTCATGTTTACACATATAACTCCATCCCTATGCAGACCTGTATCATGTTTGCACAGAGACGGATTGATGGTTACGCAAACCTGGATGATGTTAATGCAACTTAGGGAATGATGCTTATAAAGACAAAGATTCATACCTACACAACCTGATGATACTTACATGGAGGTAGATTAATAGTTATGTAGGATAGACTCCATGCATACAGATCCCTATATTATGCTTATATAGGACAAGAATTTTCCATTTTTTCACTCAGTTTCATTGGATGATGGTTATGCGGATGAGAGATGACGCCTACACAGAGTATGAATGATGCTACGCAGCATAGGGACTTATCCATTTTTCATATTTCCTTCAAATGAGTTCAAGATCTATTCAATGAAACTCCATCCATCTTCAGACTTCATTCAAGACTAAATACACACTAAACATAGTAGGCAATATGCTATGTACTCCAAGGATAGATTCTCAAAAAAACTCTAGCTAGCTTTCTTCCTTGGATAATTACACTTCAATTTTCCCACTAGCTAGTTTCTTCCAAATCACATACCAACTGTTATAGATATTACTCCACAAACTTGGTACTTGTCTTTGACATTAGGATCCATTCAACAATCGTTACATGTTATATACTTTTCCATGTATTCACCATGGTAACAACTCCATTTCATTCATTAGGTGGATACACAATCCATCACCCAAGATATCACCTTTGCATAATTACATTAACAATGAAAACTAAGCTAATTGACAACAAATACAACTTCAACCAAAGGGTACTTCAATCTCCCCCTTTGGATTTGTTTTCAATTCCAAATTTACTCTAAAGTTAAATGTAATTATTCTCCATCTAATTGAAAATAAATTCAATGAGGGAAAATGTTCTCCTCTTTTTTGAAATTTACAGTAGGTTTTCTCAACCTTTTTCAAACTCTTCTAATTTTAAGAAATCCATTTTCTATCTATGTGTTGATCCAATTTTCAAGTACTCAATACACAAGACAAGGGTGGCATCATAATTTTCTTAGCAATATACCATCAACTCATCAATTCTAAGCCTACTTGGGTTGACCATATGTATGAAACAAGTGTGACAAGTTTAGACAACAAGTTTTTCCATAAATAAACCACCATGTGATGCTAATTCTGATTTTCTTTCTAAAGGGGTTGTCCAAACAAATTTTCGAATTTTCAAGTGCATGGTTTTCTTCCCCCATTTGGTTGGATAAGAACTCCCCGTTGATAAACATAATATATGTGAGTTAAAACAGTGATGGTAGAATTAAAATCATACCTTAATCTTCAATTTTGAAGGGGTTGTTCAAATCTCCAGATTTAAGAGAAATTATAAATCTATAAAAACTTCACCTCTTTTGAAAGCTCCCCCTAAAGGGATGACCTCCACATTTCTTCACCTTCAATTCCTAGCACTTGAGCATGACCAAACTGATGTGGGAATAAGGTAGATCTTCCATCAGTACTTCAATGTGAGATACAAGGCTAAGACTACTTCCTCAACCTAGAGTCTCCCTTCCTTGAAGGTCTAAAGTGTCTATACCTCTTCATCCTTTCTTCGGATTTGTCTTGCTAGATCTGAATTTTACTTGGCAGTATGGACTTCTTCTTTATTTCATCTTTCTCCTTTGTTGAAATAGGCTTCTCAACTTTAGCAACTAGAGCAATTTGATATTTTTCAACTTTCACTATCTTCCTTGCCTTTTCCAACTGATTTGAAAATATGGTTAGACACTCTTTCTCCACATGCTCAAACTTCTTTTTGTGTGTTGGCTCCCTTTTTGCAGAAGCCTTCTTGATAAGATTCATTTAGTGCTTTAACTTTATTCTTAATCCTTTCTTCTTGTTTGGGAACCTATGCCATGCACTTATTAGCGATGTGGCTTACCTTTTTGCACCTTCCACACACACTTTCATCAGCATTCAATTTTCCCTTCTTGGGAAGCTTCTCAACTTCTTCACAATGAGTATCCACCACTAATCCAATCATTTTATCTCTCTCTTGGATGGATTACCTTTTTTATTGTGGTTTTCTCTCATCCATTTTGACATTCATAGCCATATTACAATGGTCTATGATGTGGCCTCTCTTACCAAAGTAGAAGCATTTCTTTCATGTTGGTGTAACACCCTTTTCATCATATTTCTCTGACTTCTTGGGAGTAGATGAGTCGACTTTCTTCTTTTGTTCACTCCTCAAGGCAGAATCATTTACCTGCTCCTCAGTATGTGGTGATCCTTTATTGTCTTCAGCATGTGAGTAATACCTGGAAGGGTTGTTCAAGTATTCATTATAGTAGTGACCACCTATCTTGCACAACTTATAGAAATTTACAAGTGATTCCAATCTATTCTTGCAAGAAAAATTTCTTCCATTCTATGAGATCTATTTCCTTCCAGCAAGTTTCCTTTGAACTTCATCTTTTCCCCCCCTTGCTTTAAGGATTTTGTGATCTTCACAGGTTAAAATGTTGTGCCATCATTCAATAGCCCTATACTTGAATCTCCAGCAACACCAACATCTCCTGATCAATCTCTTTTTTTTTCAGAACATGCAATTTGTCCAAATTGAAATGACTTCCTTTTCTTCTCTAGATAATCTCAAGATCTTTGAGACACCATTATGAGTCTTTTTAGAAGCATGGATCATCTCAGAAATTTTTGTGGCAACACTCTTTTACTCAGCTAGTTGGGAAGTTTCAGGTTATAAATATTCCAAACTTTTCAACTTTAATTCCAACTCAAGACATTTCATGTTGAGAACACATTTTTCATCTTCAACTGATCTTCTTCCCATTCACTTTTCAACTTTTGAGTTTGATCCTCATGAATTTGGATTTTCTCAAACAAGGAGTTTTCCAACTCCTTTACCTTTTTTTCTTTACTTCCAGTTGGTCAAATTTGACACCCATAAAGACTTTATGGAAATTCTCCAAATCATTTAATAGTTCTTTAACAACCTTCTCAAAAATATCTTTCTCACATAGTGCTCTTTTCAAGTCTTCATCAGCCATTGAAATTATTTCCTTACAAAGTGTCATAGTTTATTTTATGACCTTCATAAGATTTATGAGAGTGTTGTAACTATGCATCTTCTTTTCTGATGCTTCTTCCATGGAAACAACTTTTTCTTCCATCTATGACTTCTCATCATGAAGTCCCTTGATGAATCTGAATATTTATGTCACCACTTCAATTGGGGACATTCTTCAAGTAATCCTTAACCTCAAGGTAGAGGACTTTAGCAGAATCAATGCAATCTTGTTTATAGCTTGTACTTGAAACATTAGAGGAATCATAACCTACAGATTCAACAAAATACTCACCATTCTAAACGCATTCAGCTAGTGGTTGTTCCTCTTTCTTCTTTGAAATTTTTCTTTGTTTTTTAGCCTCCTCCTTCTTCCTATTTTTCAAAGTATTGGCTGAAATTTCTAGATCAGTCTCAACGGGAATGGAAACCACTTATTTTATTTGAGGATCTTCTAAAAGCTCTTCAAATTTTCACTTTATGTATATATTGTGAAAACAATTGGGCAACAAAAAGGATTTATATCCAATTGGAGATGGAACCTTTTCTTTGATTAAAAATTATGATAGTTTAAAAATAGATCCAATTAGAAAGAACCTAAGCTCTAATACCAATTGAGAGCCCCCGTAAGATCATATGGACACACCCGAGAGGTGGGTGAATCGAATATGGTCAATTTTTTTATCAAATTCCAAATCTTTTTTTAACTTATCTTCTTTGGTATTTGAACACATGATATCTATTAGAATATAAATGGATCTTTTAAGCTTTAACTAACAGGACACAACCACATGCAATTCATAATTGTAAATAAGAGATCGACACGCAGTATGTTTACAAGGTTCGACCCCAATGTGGGAAATATACTCCTTGTTATGGTCAACTCTCATTGGGACATGGAGTCTCCATAATAATATGTTTATCGGTTATAATGGGTTGGCTAGGGATTATCCCGAAACCTGATCCACCATATTACACAGGTGGGGTCACCATATTACACAGGTGACAAGACTCCGCTATATTACACAAAGGGATTTTTATATTGCATGTCTTTATATTGGCATCACACCAGTTGGTCTACTCAGCTCCATCCCTCCTCTTGAAGTAGATCAACAGGCTATTCAAGGATGTCTTTGTATCCAAAAATATTGATCTACTTACTTAATATGACTGAAAATTAATTTTTTTATTAACATAAACCCCCTTTTAAGGGCTGAGGGGGAACCCAACATGACATCAAAGACTAAAAACAACAACCATGCCCCCACGGTCCAAAAGCCCAAGGCCAAAAACAACCTAGTTCAAGTCTACAAAGAAAATCTCCTCCCCAGCATCAATAACGTTAAGACCAACTTCAAGTCTTCAAGTAAATATAAATGCAACTCGACCTCTGTTTTACTACTCAGCTTCCTAGTTTCTTCAGAACCTATTTGTTGGTCTTCTCAGCTCATTCATCAAGAAATACAGTCCCAAAATAATCTTGTCCGACTCTTACACAGTGAATAACACGGTCTCAAAATCTTACCTGGCGATTTACACACATTGAAACCACTCGAGATTGCTTCTTGCTCACAGCTTCGACCAACTCAGTCTGGTTGGATTTCTCTTCCTCTCATTGCTTCTTCTTCAGCGCAAAAGATCAGAACTCAAGAACTCGGGATCTTTGTTGGCTCTATTATTCTTCTTCTTCTCTTCCCCTTCGACACCCAGATGATCTTTTCTAGATCGTACAGGTCAAGCTTCTTTTTCTTGCTTCGAGAGGTTCAATTCTCTCAGATACACATCCTCTCACAACTCAAAAGCGGCTTCTTTATAAAATACCCACTTTTATTCTCCGTGATATTTCATGCACTCTTTTTCAACTCAAAAGATATTCCACAAATACCCTTAATTATTACCACTCACATGGCCGAATAATTCTTTCTTGTATTTCATGAACAGGCTCGGTTTCATTTTCTCCTTTCGCTTCTTCTCAACTCTGAAAATTCGGGTATATCGGATTTACACAGCTCACATAGCCTCGGCTTCAAGCACTCATTCATATCAATCTGAGTGCATCTCAAGTAAATTTGTATACAGCAACAGCTCAGGCCTTTCTTTTCTTCCTCAAATACCTCCACTTGAATCACAAATCTTCGGTGATATTTAACCTTTGAGAACATAGCACATGCATCGCAGATATTATTTTTTGCATTTCTAGATTTACTAAAATTCAAAAATTTCTCATTTTAGGCTTGGATAAATTCTCAGCCTTTCATCTTGGCTTGGTCTCCTTTATCTCAATCATAAAGATCAAAAACTCACTCAAACAACTCAAACCACAATGATTAAGCTTTAAAGAACAGCCCAAGCTGCGACTCAACTTCATTGTTCTTGAAAATCCATGAAGTTTCTTTTTCTTTATCAAGCAACTCATCCACTTGATCTTCTCAACCTCATGGGTGACAACTCATCGTGATTATTTGAACTTGCATCCAAATGTATTTTTCATCAGAATTAACAATTCTTGAAACTCAAAATTTCAAACTTTAGAAGTCTCTCAAAAATTCCTCCTTGCTTAGATCTTCTTCCCAAGGGCTCAAAGAATAGTTCTCATAATTTTCAGACTTGAATCACAAACCCATCCAGGTGTTTGTGATGTTTAGGACACTTAAGAACAGCTTTGGAATCATTATATACGAATTTATTCTTTGGGTATTAAATCTGGAAACTTCATATTTTAGTCTGCAGAAATCCAAAATTTCACTGTCTTGATGGTTACACAGATAAAGCATCATGGTTACACAGCTGGATTTCATACTTACGCAGACAAAGCATCATGGTTACGCAGCAGGATTTCATCCCTATGCAGGCAACTTCATCCCTATGCACACCTGTATCATGTTTACGTAGAGACAAATTGATGGTTATGCAGGCCTGGATGGTGTTTATGCAACTCAAGGAATGATGTTTACGCAAATAATGATTCATGCCTACACAGCCAGATGATGCTTGCGCAAAGGCAGACTGATAGTTACATAGGACAGACTTCATGCATATGCAACACTAGATGATGCTTACGCGAGACAATACTTTGCCATTTTTTCACTCAACTGCACTGGATGATGGTTACGCAGATGAGAGATGATGCTTATGCAGAGCATGAATGGTGCTTACGCGGCACAAAGACTTAACCATGTTTCAGATTTCCTTTAAATTAGTTCAGGCCCACTTCAAAGCAACTCTATCCATCTTCAGCCTTCATCCAATAGTGAATAGACACTAAACACAGTAGCCAATATGTTATGTGCTCCAAGGATGGATTCACAAAAACTTCAGCTAGCTTTCTTCCTTGGATAATTACACTTCAATCTTTCCACTAGGTGGCTTCTTTGAAATCTCGTACCAACTGTTATAGACAATACTCCACAACCTTGAAACTTGTCTTTGACATTAGGATCGACTCAATAATCATCACATGTTATATCTTTTGTCATTTATTCACCATGGCAGCAACTCCACTCCATTCATTGGGTGGATACTCAAGATATCACCATTGCATGATTACGCACAATGAAAACTAAGTTAATTAACAACAAATGCAACTTCAACCCAAGGGCACTTCAGTTCAGAACCATTTAAAGGAATCAACTAATCTTGCTTCCTTGGCTCCAGGAGAAGCAAGGGGCGTAATGCAGGATAAGGAATCCATTCCCTTACGCGAATAGGGTTCCCACTGGTATTTGGGTACATAATCAGTTTGACAGATTAGGAATTAAGGCGGAGGACAAAAATAAGGAGGATGGTTGGCAGATAGCAAGGTCTAGGAAGAAGAAGAAACAAGCTAGAGTGGCATGTGCAAGAGATGCCATCACCCCTACCTCACATGGTACATATTTGATATCTCACACAAACA
Source organism: Viscum album (assembly GCA_963277665.1). Classification (NCBI taxonomy): domain Eukaryota; kingdom Viridiplantae; phylum Streptophyta; class Magnoliopsida; order Santalales; family Viscaceae; genus Viscum; species Viscum album. The sequence goes on along the minus strand of OY728161.1, from coordinate 2,114,856,215 downwards.
TTGATATTGACAATGAGGTAGAGGAATCCTCTCGAAATTTATTAGAGAACGAAGAAGATTCTAGGGTAGAAGAATACTTTCGCTCAAGTGTGAAGAAAGTAAAAAGGGGCTTAATTGGCAATGGCTCAAAGGGGCATACTCATTAACTCTAGGAAAAAAGGCAAGATGTCGCAAGAATTACTCTTAATGAGGGCTCAATGATTGTGGGTGAGGCCCTAGAAGTTCAAATGTAAGGGAATTTCTTATACCCTTCAAACTTCTCTCAAACAATGAAACCCGTCTTTGGCAAGTTTGGCACAACATGAAATAAAGACTAATAAAAGCGAAGTATAGCGATATTGAATTGTCACCAAAGGATTAAGCTAAAGTGGAGCAAGAGAATCCCAAGAGGCCTTAATGACAAACTCATTAATTTGTTTGAATTACAACTCGATTATACCTTTGCGGAATTGAAATCTAATCTTTTCTCCTACCTTTACGGAATTAAAATCTAATCTTTTCTGCTATGAATAGTACCTTGTAGTCTTTCCTCTGGCATTGAAGACAACCTTCAGATTCATCTATACCTCGATAGCAAAAGACCTTTCTTGGAAATATAGTCCAACTCTCCTGAATTGGGATCTAGCACTATTTGTGCTTTTTTTCCTGTTTTGGTTGTCTATATTTTGGTTATGTTTGTTGTTGGTATATCATTTTTGTAAGGGTTCACACTCAACCCTGTAAAATGGATTTTTTAATAATCCAGAAAAAAAAAATAGATTTGGAAAAGTGATGGAGATTATATTGAATTTGATAGGATGAAAATGGACCCCCCAAAAAAAAGGATGATATTGATCTCAATGGAGTTGGTGACATTTATATCACTAAAAATGTTGATTGTACAAGACATTAGCCATGAATATTTAATGCTTGTATTCTTGATCGAGGTAGCTTTAGGACAACAAGTTGAAAATAATCAACACGGTCAATGTTATATGCAAAAGAGAATATTATTGACACACTTCACAAATAGGATAAATGTATACAATGAAGTAATGAAAATAGTTGTGAAAAGTATCAAATTTATGGCACAAACAATCATATCACATAAATGGAAAGCCATTGACAAGGAGGAAAGATACATGCAAGTCAAAGCAGGTTATATTTGAATGTTTGTCCACATAAATAAAGATTAAATTTAAAAATAAAGTGATAAACTACTAACAGTTGATGAAAACAGTGAGTTCTGAGTGTATTTAATTCCAAGCCAACAAAATAAATAATTGTATACTTATGTACATTGAGGATGTGCCACCCATCAAGAAAATTAATAAAAAAGATAAAATGATAAATTATAATTTGACCGAGTATGATATAAAATAAAAACTCATTCAACAAACAACAGGTGGAAAATCATGTCACAAACACATGACTGGAGCAACTGCTCATGCACACAGAGCCCCATCACCCTAGTTGGTTAATTCATTCACATATTTACACCTGCAATTTCTTCATTCTCTCTGCTCTAAAACACAAACAAACCACATTAGTGTGTTCAGATTTAAATGGTAAAACGAACCTTTTTTTGGAAACCTCAATTACCAAAATCTAACTTTTCTTAGCTTAAATAAAACTGTTGGGTTTTTTTTTTCATAACCTACCATCATTGGTTAGCTTTAAAGACTCATCTCTCCTCAGATTCAAGCTTAGGTTGGAGAATCGCTCTCGCGAATACTGCCTCGACGCCTTTCTCCAATCCGTGCCAGCTTTCATCATGGCCGCAAACTCCTCGTAGCTTATCCGCCCATCCTGCTTGGAAACAAAATTAGATTTTATAACAAAAATATAGGTTATATTCTGTTCTCGAAAATATAATGATATGTTTTATTCTTATAATCAGCTTAATCTGAAATAATGCAATATATTTATAACACATCATTTATTTTAAACGGTTTAAGAGGAATGAGTTGCAACATGGATGACATATGTTTCATATTAATTAGATTATTTTTAGTCTAAATGAAATAATTCAATTTGGTTAGGGTCATTGAGTTTATGTGATATAAACTAGTTTGACATGTCATGATGCAATCTATGATGTATATTTAAAATTAAACGGATTGGTGGATCAGGCTGTGGTTGACCCATTCATAAATGGATTGGGTTAGGGTCAATCCATTTAATTAAATGGGTCGAACTAGGTTTGAGCTTAAATGAGGTTCACAGAACAGAAAACCCGACACAAACCCAACCCATGAACCCGAACCGTCACCTGTACTTATATTCCTGACTATGTGATAGAAAAGCGCTATTTAAATAAACAATTTAGAAACACTTGCAGAAACACTTATCATGAGTAGCAGGTGTTATAACCAGTTTTCAGTGAGTGCTATCAAACATAGCCTGAATTATGGAAAATGTAGAAAATTTATGCATTGATAAATGTCATCTAACCTTGTTTGTGTCCACATCATGCATAATGGCATCGATTCCTTCACCATTGCTAGTATCAATCTCATCGTTCAAGCAATCCCGAAGCTCTTCGATCTCGATAAAACCACTCTGGTTTTGGTCAAAGAACGAAAAAGCCTTGTGAAGGTGCTCATCGTTGGCCATCTTTCTCAAGTGAATTGTAACTGCAACAAACTCTCCGTAGTTCAGGGTGCCATCCCCATCAATATCAGCCTGCACAGATGAGTTCCAAAGTAAGGCAAGCACTAGGCTGTGTTTGGCATCACCTATTTGAAACAGCTATGATAAACAGTTAAAAAAATAGGCAGGGTTTCGGTTATATTCCTAAAAAAACACTAGTACTTAATTCCAGACGAAAACCACTTAGTTAAGTGACAAAAAAAAACTTTCAATAAGCAATCTGAAAATACTTGTGCTTAACGTAACTGGTAGGTGTTGTAAGCAGTTTCCAACGGGCATTATCAAACAGAACCTTGATAGACTGAAGCCCAGGGGTGAGCCATTCTTTTTAGCTGTGTTCGGTTATGAAGAATGCTTTTTGTTTTCATTTTCAGAAATGCAATAAAAAAAATATTGGATTATCTAAATAAAAAAAATTAAAAAAAATGATAAATAAAAATGATAAATTTTGGAAAACAAAAAAAAAAAATGCTTGCATGTTTTCTGAAAAACGAAGATGCAATGAGAGAGAAATCATTGTATAATACATTTTTCAAATTTGAAAACAGAAAAAGCCTTTCATAACCAGGTGCGCCCTTCATTTGTCAAACACAAAATCTATTAAGATGTTCGAAGATATGGATTGTCAAACTGGGCACCGTACTTACAGCATTTATTAAAATCTGAAGATCTGGATCGTGGATTTGATGGCCCAGCTTTTGCAAGCCGATCTTAAGTTCCTCCTGGTTTATCTTGCCCCTATTGCTGGTATCCATCATCTCAAATGCCTCCCTCAGTCCAGCCACTTCTTCCATTGACAAATACTCGGCCACGACCTGTGCATGTAAAATTCAAAGTTTCATTCATCATATCATCATCATCATCAACGTCATCATCGTAGTAATAATTACCCTTAGAGCTTTTTTCTTGAGCTTGTTCATTACAGAGAACTGTTTAAGCCTTGCTTTCACATTCTCACCCAAGGGAACATTTGGTGCCTTTTTGGCATTTTGTAACCATGGATGATCTGACCATGAGAGTAAAAAGCATTTTTACTCATAAATTGATTCAGAAGAAATATAAAAAAGACAGGAAACTGAATAATACCAATCACTTCCTGAGCAGTGAGACGTTGCTTCGGGTCTGGATTAAGCATTTTCTTGACAAGATCCATTGCGTTATTAGATACCCTGGGCCATGGATCCCTCTGAAAATCAATGGCAGAACGGATAATTGCTTGTGCTACCCCCTGTTCAGTTTCTGTGAAAGCAGACAAGAATCAACAAAGAACAAGTCTCAAAAAAAAACTCATCTTAATCAGAATTACTTGTAGTGCCAAAAGGTGAGTTGGTGAAACAACCAAAAAGCCATGTTTCATACAAGACCAAGTGTCAATTCCATTGTTCAAAAAAGGAAGAGCTCTCAATTATTTTATTAGAAAATAAATTTTGAGGACATGATTGACCCTGGTTTTCTGTTTTATTCACAAGAATGCCCTGTAAACAATAGAGAAAATTTATATTATATAAATTTTTATTATACATTTGTGTTATTTAGTATATTACTTCAAACACTTTTCATGCATACCAAACTATTGAATTAACAATCTCTTTCTCATTCCCTCTCATGCATTTTCCATTTTCATCAGAAATGCTTTCATTGTACCAAACTGAGCATATGCAATTAGGCAGGTTAAGTTTTGTTTGGAACGCATGTGGTTCACCTTGCTGCTTTTGTCTTTTTGAATCTCCACAAACCAGTCAATTTTAGTGAAACATGCGACTTTGAAAAACATATAAAACTCCGAATCTGTGAATGTAAAATGATAAATATACCTGCCCAGAAAGGAGGAACACCACAAAGCAAAATGTACAGTATTACTCCAGCACTCCAGACATCGATCTCCGGACCATAATTACGTTTAAGAACCTCTGGAGCCATGTAATAAGGACTCCCCACAATCTCACTAAACTGTTCTCCTGCATAGTGGTGATCTTCAGGTACTGTGGAAAAACCTTCTAAGGGCCTACTTCGGCTCTGTTCGACAACACTTACTGAAAATTGCTTATGGTGCTTATCATGACTTATGATAAGTGCTTTTGTATAGTGTTTCCAGATTGATTATTGAAAAAGTGTTTTTCTACCACTTATTTAAGTGGTTTTCTTCTGTAATTTAAGTGTAAGCAATTTTTCAGAAACAGAACAAACACTACTTATGTTTTCAAATTGTTTATCATAAATGATAAGTGTTACAAGCAGTTTTCAGTAAGTGCTGTCAAACAGAGCCAAAAAATAAGGACTTCAATTCTAAAAAAATGTCAGGTAGGGCAAAAAAAATCATGAAAAACTAAAAATAAAGCCTGCAGAGAGAGAGAGAGAGAGAGAGAGAGAGGTGCTAACACGATACAATACCGGGTTTAAAAAAGATTGACAAGCCAAAATCAATGGCCTTTAGAGGGGCCATTTCCTTCTTGTTTCCAAACAGAAAATTCTCAGGCTTGAGGTCACGATGCATCACTCCGTGCTTGTGACATACCTATGTAAAAGTAAGCACAAGATAAGCAAGATTGATTAATTGCAGTAACAAAAAAAGGGATTTGAAGATATCAAGCAAGATCGAGGTACAACAAAATGCATGATTTTTAATGCCAGACTAAATAACAGCTTCATATGAAGGCCCAAAGTCACTAAAAGAAAAATAGAGGAAATCACCATGGTTACCCATTTCTTATCATCGTCCAACTTTTAGTTACAATTAGACTCCTCTTTATTGGAGCTCCTTTTGATTTTTGTTAAATATAGAAGCACAGATAATTGGATGACTGTGTCTTCTGCTTATCAGTCTTTCTATAAAGGTCACAGAATCCCCTCAATGATCTATCTGTTTAAATCACTGAACTGGATTTTAGGCATCTTGACAATGACAGGTGACCGGTTAAGCATGCAAAAGACAATTTTCCTTCGATTCTTTTCTTAGTTTGCGGTTGTTCAAATTTCGGTTTACATGCACATCTTGATTCGCTGAACAATAATTCAGGTAACTAGCACATAATTAAAAGCAACAAAGTTTAATTGATGGAATGCAACACAAAAGTTTATGAATTGGAGTGGTAGAGGTTTATTATGCAGGTGAACTTGCACATAATTAAGAGCAAAAAGGTTTTACTGAAGAAATGCAATAGAAATGCAGGCTAGTACAAGTGAAGACTTTCTGATGGAAATGGAAAAGGGACAGTACTGTTAATAAAAAATTATTTTCGAAGGCATGAATGGGCATTCCACCCAAATTGAATGGAATCCTGCTACTCTTGAACAATGGAACTGTCTCACCCTCTGCTTAATACCTAACATGATTTATGATTTTTCCATCACTCATTCCTTTTCCCAGATCGTTTCATTGTACCAAACGTAGCTTATGTTCATGAATTGGAATGGTAAAGGATGACTATGCAGTTGATTGTTGAAGACAAAAATTTCCACATTGGACTCTCTAGCTGATCGGTGATACCAATGCACAAGTCACAGGGTAGTAAACAGCTAAATAATGAAGCCAATCAATACTAATACAAACAACAGTTGCACGGACATTGTTAGCTCAAATAACTAAGGTTGGTTTTTACAATACTTGTTAACGAGTATTTGTAGAACTTATCATTTATGACAAGTACTTCTGTTTAAGTGTTTCCAAGTTGCTGACTAAAAAAGTGCTTTCTGCAACTAATTTAAGTGGTTTTCCTAAGAATTTAAGTGTACGTATCTTTTCAGAAGCAGAATAAACACCATTGATTTTTTTCAAACTATTTATCATAAGTGAAAAGTGTTGTGAGCACTTTTCAATAATTAATGTAAAACAACCAACCCTAATCACAACACTCTTCATGAGCAATCAAACAAATTCAACATTACATGTCATTCACACAAAACACACACACACAATCGTGCATCCGGCATTCTAGATCATTATTACTGCAGGTGTGACATGTGTAGAGAGGATCTTTTAAGAGTGGTGCATTGCATTAAGAACTTGGTCAAAATAGAGGATTTTGTGTCAATAGACATTCAACGGAGAACAATTAGTGAAGCTAGAGTAAAGTATATGAAAGCATACACGTCACCCTGAAAATTAAGTGTACTTCATAGAAACAAAACCCCTTTTGAGGGTTCATTCAGATCACGGATGTTAGGCGGGCTGCCTCACCTATTGCAGCCGAGTCACCTACAGTGGCTGTCTTACCTTCAGCGGATGAGGTTGTAGGTATTTTTACCCCTCGCCCCTTGAAGACCTATTCAAGAAGGAAGTGGCTGGAGCATTCGTCCTAGGGGTAGTTTGGACATTCTTCTTTTTTTACTTTACTATATAGAAACTTGGGTGAGTCTGTTTGAGTATCTTTTGGGGAACACAAGTCGAGGGAGCCTCTGGCCTTGGCTCCAGGGGAGTGGATCCTAGAAGTCCTTCCCTTCTTTTGAGGAGGTTCTATCTAAAGTGTAAATCCTATTCCTACAGCAATAAATATTCTTCTGAAAATTCTCCTTTCAACATCTATGTCCTAACAACTTGGTGCTCTCGTCAAGTTGAAGCCGGATATCAACAAGGATGGAGACGCAAGTCGCATCTGTAGAATTTGCCAATTCTAGTTTGGAAAAAATGCTGCAAACACACGCAACGAATGCGATTCAACAATCTGAGACACTTCAGAAACATGAAGATCAATTGACGGGAGTAAAGTCGTCTGTGGATTTGCTTATTTGCGGCCAGTCCGATCTTGTGCGCGGACAACTGGAACTCCAGAAGATGTTGGAAGCACTTTTGTCTTGCCACCTCTCTTCTGATCGTGAACTCTTTGCCGATGGTGAGGATGTACAATCACCATTACAGCGCCCGGTAAGGAAACAATGGTGTCCAGGTTTGAACACGGAAATGAGGTCCTTCCTGGTTCGGGTAGCAAGTCTCCTTCAGCACACGAACACAATCCTATTTTACGTTCTAACCATGGCGACGATACTGATGTTTTGTAGAATGAGATTCAAAATTATGCTAAGCATGTCGAGTTGCCTTCTTTTGTCGGAGAGGATCCGATTGTTTGGATTGCACGGGCAGAGACGTGTTTTATGATTCATCGCACACGAACTAACCTACGTGTGCCAATCGACCAACTTTGTATGGAGGGACTGGTTCAGCATTGGCTTATTTCGCTGCTTTCGGTTCGACCACAGTTATCCTGGGACAAATTGAAGTTTGAATTGCTTGTCAATTCGGTTCGGCGGAAGAGTGTGATCCATTGAAACGACTTAAGACTGTTCGCCATACAGGAATGGTAAATGCTTATATCACAGAATTTGAACATGTCACTTTACAAATTCCAGATCTTAAGGAGTCTTGGTATGTTAGTTTTTTCATGGGAGGTTTATGTCCCGAGATAGAAAGTTCTGTTATGACACATGAACCGAAGGAGAAGGCACGCCTTCTCTAAAAGGGAATGTGGAACGCGAGTTGCTGATTACAGGGGTCATTCGTTACACGGAGCGTGAGAGTGTGGGGCGTCCTTACAAGGAGGAATGCCATTTCCAGGGAAAGGGAGCACATGGACTTTCTAGAGCGGAGTATGAAAATCGGCGAGCAAAGGGATTATGTTTCTCTTGTGGTCAGAAATTCGGATCAGCACATAGATGTCCTGACAAGGGATTGCGCGTCATGGTTTGGGAATGTGTTGCTCCTCAACAACATGAGGCCACTGACAACAAAAATATACAGGAAGTCGAGGTTCCCGCTGAGGAGTTATCAGAGCTGCCTTGTCACGCTATGGTATTAAACTCCGAGAAGGAACAATGTTTTCGCGAGTCGAAGACTTTGTTATTAGGACTTCTTGCAGGTGTACCTATTCTGATATTAATTGACAGTGGAGTCAATCACAATTTTATTTCTTCGACGTTGATTCGAAAATTGGAGATACCGGTGGAACAAATTTCCCCTTTTGGAATAAGGTTGGGTGATAGAAATCATGTCCTTTCTTGTGATAAGTATTCTGCACTGCCCATACAGGTTGTTGCACTCACAATGGAGGTGGAAGCCTTCCTATTTCATACTTTCGATCCTGATTTAATACTTGGTGTCGCTTCGCATGAGACTTTGGGGTATGTTACAATACATTGGAAGAAATTAACAATGAGTTTTGACTATCTCGGAACCCCGATTCTTTTACAGGGGTTGCAGTCTCCTTGCGATGTCACATGGGCTTCCCTACAACATTTTTTTTCCGACCATAAGAGTCTGTGTTTTTGGTTCTCTGTGGGGTGTTCGCACTAGGGTTGAGGAGCCCGACAGTGTTTCTGCTTCCAAGTTACAATTGGACCTCCAACCATTTTTCTCTGAATTTGCGGAAACATTTTCTGAGCTTAGGGGGTTACCTCCGCAGTGACCCACGGATCATGCAATCAATTTGATTAGTACTGTTGTCCATGTTAATGTGTGCCCATAAAAGTTAGTGCCTCACCTCAAAGACAAGGTAGAACGGCAAGTACGGGAACTGTTGGCTCAAGGTGTCATTCGCTTGAGTCATAGCCCTTACAATCCGATTTCATTAGGTTCGGGTTTGCGAGGGAGACAATAGCAAGACTGCTTTCCGGACACACGAGGGCCATTATGAATATTTAATTATATCGCTTGGCTTGATAAATGCCCCTGCGACGTTCCAGGCTACGATGAATGCGATTTTCCAGCCATATCTCAGAAAGGGAGTACTAATTTTTTTTATGATATTCTGGTTTATAGTACTTCATGACCTTCTCATTTATCTCTTCTACGTTTGGTTTTGGAACTCTTACAGTTTAATAGTTTGTTTGTCAACTTTAGAAAATGTACTTTGGGCACGCAGTAAGTGGAATACTTGGGGCATCTTATGTTGGATTGGTGTAGCATGATCCGGTTGGGTTGAATGCTTGTACCCCGCAACTGTCGCGGGTCGAGCTCCGCGGTGAGCTCGTTGGGGGATGCAGGGGGCAACGCGCCCCTGCTCCGGGGGTCCGGGGGTCAAAGGCCTCCGGCCCAATTTTTTCGGACTGTAGCATCTCTGACACTGTAGCATAGCTAACCGATCGATACTGACAGGCACTGTAGCAGTGCAGACTTCGGAGTCAACTGTACTGTAACACTTTTGACTTCCAACCGGTAACCACTGTAGCACTTTTGACAAAGTTGGTTGTCTTTTACTGTAGCGACGCGGACTTCCTGTGCAAATAGTAGATCATTTTCTCCATTTTATAGCCCTTTTTTCAGGCTAGGGTTACTACTGCAAAACTCTGTAATTTGTGCTTCCGATTATAGTGAGAATTTTGCCTCTCTGTGGACGTAGGAATTATTCCCGAACCACGTAAATCGTTGTTTCGTGTGTTTTCTTTTCTTCTGCATTTTATCTCGTTTCTCGTTTCTGTCGTTGCGACTCCCGACGATTCCGCAACATCTTATTTCTTGGGAAGGGGTTTCGATGGACCCAAGAAAAATTTTTGTTGTCCAGACTTGGCCCATTCCAACTAATGTTAGAGGGGTTAAAAGGATTTTTGGGGCTGACCGGGTATTACAGAAAATTTGTTAAGAATTATGGGAAAATCGCCAAACCTCTTAAACAACTTACAATAAAGAACAATTTTTAGTGGGGTGAGCAAGCTTTCGCTGCTTTTGAGAGATTGAAAACCATCTTAGTTACTGCTCCAGTTTTAAAACTACCAGATTATTTTTTCAGTTTTGTCATAGAATGTGATGCTTCTGGAAACGGGTTGGGTGTTGTGCTTCTTCAAGAGGAAAGACCCATGGCATATTTTATCTCGTTTCTCGTTTCAGTCGTTGCGACTCCCGACGATTCCGCAACATCTTATTTCTTGGGAAGGGGTTTCGATGGACCCAAGAAAAATTTTTGTTGTCCGGACTTGGCCCATTCCAACGAATGTTAGAGGGGTTAAAAGGATTTTTGGGGCTGACCGGGTATTACAGAAAATTTGTTAAGAATTATGGGAAAATCGCCAAACCTCTTACACAACTTACAATAAAGAACAATTTTTAGTGGGGTGAGCCAGCTTTGGCTGCTTTTGAGAGATTGAAAACCATCTTAGTTACTGCTCCAGTTTTAAAGCTACCAGATTATTTTTTCAGTTTTGTCATAGAATGCGATGCTTCTGGAAACGGGTTGGGTGTTGTGCTTCTTCAAGAGGAAAGACCCGTGGCATATTTTAGTAAAGCTCTTTCAGGTGCTAGTTTGGTCAAATCCACTTATAAGAAGGAAGGCATTGGTGCATGTCGTGCTACATTGGAAGCAATATTTACCGGGGCGCCATTTTGTTGTGCGGACAGACCATAAAAGTTTAAAACATTTGCTGAACCAACGGATTCCATCTATGGACCAACAATGTTGGCAAGCGAAATTGTTGGGTTAGGACTTTGAGATGGTTTATAAGCCTGGAAAAATGAATTGTGTCGTTGATGCTTTGTCCCGTGCCGAGGATGACAAATCTTTGGCTCCCTTGTTTCTGAACCGTGGTGTCCGGGCATAACTGTCTACAGATAGCGACTTACGGTCTCTTGTAACTCTTGGAAAATGATCCTACCGCCCGTCCAGGTTATGTTTTACACAGTAGACTGCTGTTTTTCTATGACCGGTTGGTTCTCTCTCGGGACTCTTCTTTGATTCCCCAATTACTTCATTACTTTCACTCTTCCCCCGTAGAGATCTAGTTTTTGCCTTGTAAGATTTTGAAATATTTCTATATATATTTTCAGAACTCGGCGATGAGACGGCGTGCAATTTCGAGACCCGATGTGACCGGAATTAATTTTATAAAAATATTAAATATATTTTATATTGAACGTGTGCGATTGATTAAAGAAAACGGGATAACTCTTAAACGATTGATCGGATCAGAAATCTGAGACCACGGTTGAATCCGAAATGCAGTGTTTACCCCAGACGCGACATAAAGTGAGTCAGCGCGGGATGTTTGGACCTCTCGCTCGTTGGCGGTACGTTTAAGTAGATTAATTAATTAATTAAATAAATTCATTTAACCTAAACTAAGATGTCTATAAATTCATTGTTATGGCATTTTGGCCAGGTTGGACTCACAATCCAGGAATCGTTGGCGAGCTCCCCTTCCTTCCTCCCTTTGATGAATCCTTTGGCGAACGACGATGAAACGTCAGATCAGATCGGATCAAGACGCGGCGAACGTAACGGATCTCCCTTCTACGTTGGCGGATGCATTCTTCACCACCGATCGATCTAGAACTGAGGTGGGACTCGTCAATTGGTGTTTTTACGTCCTTGATTAAATGATTGAGTGGATCGTTCGTTCTTCTTCGATCTGCACCCTGCATGCGCCCAAGAACTGAAATATTACTTTGTTTCAATTGTTTTCTAATCTGAACTGCTCGTTCTTGATCGATTGGCCAAGAACGTTTGGCCTCAATCAATTGACCTCTGTCCGTATGTCTTTTCTCCCTCGTTTCTTCGTGTTCTTCACCAGCTGGATCCCCGAGGTCCCAGTTCGACGATTGTCGGGCGGTCCGAGCTCAATCGAGCACCCGGATCTGCGGCGAATATACGAAACGTGAACGGTTTCTTGAAACGAGCATAGATCCGGAATCGTTACGGAGCAAGGATGCTCGATTCGTTGGTTAGAGAACACATCGGGGACAAACGGAGGCGCGACGGCGTGCGGAACGGATGGCGGACACCCACAACGAACGATGGCCGATTTCCGGCAAACGACGGCCGATGAGTGTGAATCATGGCCAGATCGATGAGATTCGGGAGAAATCGAGGCGGGGTCTACGGCGATGGGGCCCGATTCGAAAAGTGAAGACCAGATCCGCAGATTTGGAGTTTTTGCGGAAAACCCAACTACACGCCGTGTTCCAGGATGAACACACGGCGTGTAGACCCTTCCGCAGCAGCGGCTAAGGTTTGGGAAATTATAAGGACACTGCATGTAGTTCACCCTAACACGTCATGTACCCCTTCCCTGGTTGGGCAATCCGTGTGAAGGGTCACACGGACGGGAAGCCGTGCAGAAGTACACGGCCTAGAGCACGTTGTGTACTCCAGTACGGGGACACGGCCAGCGAAGACACGGCCCAGGTCCCAATTAGTTTGGACACGTTGTGTAGTCCACCTACACGGCGTGTACCTCTACACAAATCGAGTGTCATGTACCGGCTAGGGACACAGCCAGGTTGCGAAGCGTGGCCACACGCCGTGTGGGTCCCCTCACATGTTATGCACCCCTTCAGCTCTTCTGAGCAAATTTTGAACGTTCGTATCTCCTTCGTTTGAACTCGGATTTTGACCCCGCGAATAGCCTATCCTGAGTGATTTTCCGCATAGAACGCGATGATGCCCTCGGTTGTGGCTTTTGAGATACGATGAGAGATGTTCCGAGCTTGGCACGCATTGAGGCAACACCCGATGACGGCAGCGATCGTGCAGGATCACCAGAGCTTTTTGGGCGTTATCCTCCAGCAGGGCAGGGCAGTGGAGTTCTCCGACGACTCTTTACAGGCGTTACCCTCTAGCAGGGTTGGGCAGTGGAGTTTTCCGACGACTCTTTCCAGGCATTACCCTCCAGCAGGGATGGGCAATGGACGACTCTTTTTGGGCGTTACCCTCCAGCAGGGTTGTACGGTGGAGTTCCTCGACGACTCTTTCCGAGCGTTACCCTCCAGCAGGGCTGAGAAGTGGAGTTCCCCGATGACCTTCTTTCGGGCGTTACCCTCCAACAGGGCTAAGCAGTGGAGTTCCCCAATGACATTCCCGAGCGTTACCCTTCAGCGAGGTTGGGCAGTGGAGTTCCTCAGTGACTATCAGAGTAGGACCCTCCTGTTGTACCAGGGCATGGGATCCTTACCTGGAGTTTGTGGCCCCTCGACTGTGTGGCACAGTGACAAGACAGTGAAGAAACGTGGTTTGACGTGGCTTTGAACTCACAAGGAATAGGGACGTTTTCCCAACCGAGACGCGTTTTTGTGACGCGACCTAAAACTGTGCGGGCGAGTTAGTGCCGCCCAAAGCGAATAGTATCAAAGTGCGGCGAACGAGTCTCTTAGACTTGTGTGTTCAGGACAGATGCGTTAGATGTTGGGCATCGTTGATGGACTTTTGGAACTGTTGACTACTCTTCTTCCTGAGCTGAGCTGTGAGATGGAGATCCTCTTACTCTCTCGTTTGGGCTTTTTTGACTAAGCATATATCTATATCCTTCTTCTGTACCCACTCATTGGGTTTAGTTACCCTTCTTCCAGGAGAGATAAAGACGTGCGGTGTATGTTTTTCATGCCTAGCTTCCCGTTGTTGGATGAGTCTACTCTCATGTTATAAGTGGCGAAGGCTCGACGGGTAGTTCATCTACTCACCGTGTTTAGCCCATTGTGCTTGGACGAGCTTACTTTTACTCTTGTTGGGTTGAGTTGTACTATTTGACTGTATCTTGCATCTACTGTCTTTCTTCTTCATGTTATATCTCTTACTACTCCCCTTTCACCTTTTCGAGGTGTTCTACTGGGTATGTATATACTCACCCCTACATGGGTTTGACCCACAAGTGTCGTGTCATTTACAGACGACAGACAGGTCGACCGTGACTTCTGAGGACCTTAGGGATACTTGGTTGTGTTTGTGCGTACAAGTACTTAAGCAAAGGTCATCCCGAGTTAGTTATGCCTTCGGCGCTGGTCGTCAGCCCCTAACCTATGGAGCGGGCTTGGGGTAGTTGCGGCTCGAGCCCCAACATGGGTAGGGTCGTGACATCCCTAACAGGTGGGCATAAGGGATTTCTGAAGATATACAGTGGTTAACAGGGGGTCTGTTTTTGCGGGGTATGTCCCGGACCATTTTACAGTTCATTCGCGAATGCTAAGTCTGTCAACGACAAAAGTCTCAAACACTTTCTCCTGGAGGTCTCCTTCAACCTCTTCCACTTCTGGACTTAATTTGGGAGGAAGTTTCTATGGACTTTATTTCTGGCATTCCTAAGTCCCGCGGCTTTTATGTTGTTTTAGTAGTGGTGGATGCTCTATTTATGAAAGAAATTGTTCGCCGCCATGGTTTACCTAGTGCCATTGTTAGTGATTGTGACCCGTTATTTATTGGGGTTTTTTAGAGGGAGTTATTTCGGTTACAGGGTACCAAACTTAAACTCAGTTCTTCTTATCATCCTCAGTCTGATGGACAAACTGAGGTTGTCAACCGTAGCATTGAAACGTACCTTCGTTGTTTCTCTTCTTCCAAACCCAATCAATGGGCACGATGGTTATCTTGGGCCGAATATAACTATAACACATCTTTCCATGTTTCTGCTTGTGCTACTCCTGAAATAGTTTACGGTCGCAAACCACCTACTTTGCTTCGTTTTACTAAAGGGGAGACAGCTGTTGAAGTTGTTACTTTGGCATTACTTGACTGTGATGAAGTTTTACGGGAGCTCCGTTTGAATCTGTTTACTACTCAGAATCGGATGTGCTTGTATGCAGATAAGCGACGGCGTTCTGTGAGTTTCTTGGTGGGCGACAGGGGTTTTGTCGAATTACAAGCTCCACAACCCATTTTTTCTGGTTCTAAAGTATGCCCAAAACTGGCTGCTCAGTTTTACGACCCTTTTTCTGTCATCGAATGCATTGGCAGTGTTGTTTATCGGTTGGATTTGCCTCCAGAGAGTCATATTCATCATGTTTTCCATATTTCACAGCTTAAAAAATCTGTTGGTGATTTCGAAACTGATGATTTACCTCAATTTCCTCCTGCTGATGTTAATAACCAAATTGCTCCAGATTCTATTATTTCAACTCGGCAATCTAGCCAACAAGTACAATGGCTTATTATGTGGCGTGGACAATCTCCATAGGATGCTACTTGGGAGGATGTTGCTCTCATTCGGACTTATTTTCCTTCTTTTCACCTCGAGGACAAGGTGGTTCCTCCGGAGGGCGGCATTGTTAGGCGGGTTGGCTCACTTATTGCAGCAGAGTCACCTGCAGTGGTTGTCTTACCTTCAGCGGATGAGGCTGTAGGTATTTTTACCCCTCGTCCCTTGAAGACCTATTCAAGAAGGAAGCGGCTGAGCATTCATCCTGGGGGTAGTTTGGACATTCTTCTTTTTTTACTTTATAGAAACTTGGGTGAGTCTGTTTGAGTATCTTTAGGGGAACTCAAGTCGAGGGAGGCTTTGGCTTTGGCTCCAGGGGAGCGGATCCTAGAGAGAGAAGTCATTCCCTTCTTTTGAGGTTTTCCTTTCTAAAGCGTAAATCCGGTTCCTACAGCAATAAAGATTCTTCTGGAAATTCTCCTTTCGACATCTATGTCCTAACAACAGATATGCAATGCAAGTGATAAACATAGCAAGGAATACATGCACAAAGAGTTTCCTTGTTTCCTTTGTTTTCATCCCTTGTGAAATGAGGAGCAAAATTTAACAAATTAACTAGAATTGTGTCCACGGATTCATTGTAACTATAATTATGATGCAGTGAAATCATAACCAAGGCACTGTTTGACACTACTTATTGAAAACTGTTTATAGCACTTAACACTTATAATGACTGCTTTTGCATAAGTGCTGCCAGATTGATTATTGAAAAGATCGTTTTTTGTCACTTGTTTAATTGATTTTATTCTGAAATTTAAGTGCAAGTGTTTTTTCAAAAATAGAATAAACACTATTTGTCATAAGTGATAAGTGATATAAATAATTTTCAATAAGCACTGTCAAAAGGAGGCTAAGAATCGAATGTCTGTGCGATGGTCTTCAATATTAAAAAGTGCAATCCCCTAAAACAATTTTTAACAAATAATAAAGCCATCAAGTCATTAAAACAAACATAAAAGAGAACAACAGCAGTAACAGAAAGCATATAGCACCAAAAACATATACCAGGACTAAAATTCAACAATGTCATTTAGAAAGAACGCTTTTAGGAAGTGAACAAAATTAAACCTGTACAACTTCAACAATTGTTCCGGTCACTGCGGCAGCAGCTCGCTCAGTGTAATGCCCCCTTGAGACAATTCGATCAAACAGCTCACCACCTTCACACAATTCCATCACAATATGAACTGCACTATCATCCTCAAAAGTGTCCCTCAAGCTCACTATATTAGGGTGCCTAGGCATGTGCCTCATAATCTCAACTTCCCGCCTCACGTCGTCTACATCCACTTCTGTCCGAAGCTTCTTCTTCGAGATTGATTTGCAGGCGAATTTCTCACCAGTGGATACATCTGTACACAGATAAGTTACCCCAAATTCTCCCCTACCAAGCTCACGACCCAGATCGTATCGGGCTGAAATGTCGTTTCCCGTCGGATCTTTTAATACAATGAGCTTGTTTTCACCTCTGTTTGCAGCGCGATCAGCTGAAAACGGATTAGGTTTGTTTTCTTTGTCGTTATTGTTATTCTTCCTCCTCTTTTTTTTCTCTTTCTTCCCCCGGGATGGAACACCAGGGGTCACGCAGCAATTCCCCATGGATCAGAGGGTTTGAATTAGAATTCCCAATTTCCCTGATTCGAAGGAATGGCAGTGAAGATGGATGGATAGTAATTCAAACGATGACAGACAAGAGGGAAAACGAAACGAAAAAATTTAAGTTTTCATATCTGGGGGGAATTGGCGACGACCCAGATTCAGACTTTTCCGAGCCCGGATTCAACGGTGTACATAAATAATTGAGATGGAAATGCAATCGCATTGAGAAAATAGTTTTCTCTTATGATTTCATCCACGAATCTAGAATAAACTGGGGAGGACTTTCAAGATCGGGTTCAACCGACATTTTTAGGAAAAACACAAAAAAAAAAACCTAAACGAGACGGAGCTGTGTAGAAGCTGCAACAGAAAAACGGATACCGAATTTTTGTTAAAATTTGGAGAAAAGCGGGAACAGCAAGTAAATCCGACGACTGCCCGATCGGTACTGGCAACAGAATATAAGAAATCAATGGAACAAATGCAGGTGGAGAAGAAGATGATGCCACAATGTGAAATAAACGGTTGAATGCGCCGTGGATGAGAGAAGTTCAAAGCTCTTCTTGCAGAGACTCTATCTCTCTCCTCGTAACGAATTTCTAATGAAAGTTGACAACCAGGAGCGGGTATTCGCTCCAATCATATGCTAATATGCCCGGACAAATCTCTGCTTAATATCTTATATTATTGGTTTATGCGTTAATTATAAAATGAAATATTGCCTGGGGTCACCCGTTCGTTTTTTATGTATATTATTTTACAATATTTTATTATCACTCGCACCCGAAAAAACATCTTTAAGAAATTAGATACAATGGGGCATGACACAATAAAGAAAATGCATATAAATTATTGGCATGGGACTCAAACCCCTCTCCACTCTTACCACCCCAACCGAGCGCAGTGGAGCACACTAGAAAAATATTTTAGGTTGTTACTAATATTGAAATTACTTTATAGGACACTTAATTATTAAGTTATTATCATATGGATTCACAAAAGAACATGTCATGTCATTGTGGGGGTGTTTATGACATCCCGATTATGATGTCATTAAAAGAACGTGTCATTATGCGGCTGACTAGCAGCAATGGTCCAAGGTGGTACAATGGGGAGACTATACTCTCATGATAAGAGTAACACAGCGGTGAAATAAATGAATAAATAGCGGAATCATAATAAATAACTGACAGCGAAAGGTAAACATCCAGATGATATAGCAAACTAGCCATCAAATATAACATCCAGTATCATATGCAAAATGATGTAATATCATGTATCTATCAAAAAGAAACAAACAAACATGGCACCAGACATGCAATGTAATATATGTATCAAAAGAACAAAATGACCAAAAAGTATCCCCAATATCATCATGAGTCATAGTTCGGTCATGTGTTTCTTCGCTCCAATTCTATAATCAAATTAAGCATCTATATTTGGGCGCTTGCCTCTGCCCATACCTGCATCCACATAATCTGTTCGGGTATCATCGGCGGCCCGGATAGGATGTGAGATAAAATTAGTAGGTTACCACCGACGATGTCTCTAAATATTCAGTCAATGCATATTAATATGAGCAGTGTGCATATATAATGACAAGCAATAATAAAAGCTGTAAATGGTCGGCTCTGGTTCCCGAAGGACATCAGGTTGACACTTCTTGCTTCGTCCTAATCCAGATAATCTCTAAACAAGTAACCATATGTATACATATATATGGTTTGTATACGCAGTGATGTCTACAACCACATGTATGGATAGTGCTACTAGCTTGGACCTAAGGTGTAACTCAAGCGTCCATGGACAGTAGCACGAGTCTTTCAAGTATCAATGGTCGTCATGCCCGTTTACCATATCACCAGGGACATTGTAACATTATGTTATTGGTTTTCAAGTACCCCTCAATCCTCGTTTTTATCATGCTTTTGGTTGGGTCTTGTTTAGGGGTGCTTCAGGTGTAATTTGAAAAAAAATTGGAGACTCATTGGGTTGTGCACGGTTGGCGCACAATCTGCCCAAACCGTGCGCCCTCCCTGTGCAAACTGTGCAGCCCTAGATAGTGGGGGTTCGCATGGTTTGACAAACCGTGCACCCACCTAGTAGAAACTGTGCATCCCGGTGAAGGGGTACACAGTTATGGCGCACAAATTCTCTAATTGTGCAGCTCTGCCCAGCTAACCGTACGAGCGGGGTAATTTTATTCCGAAAAAATTGTTTAAAATTTCTCGAACCCCCAATTTAACCCCCGCTTAACCCTAACTCGACCTAAATTGTTTAAAACTTCTAAGTGGTCCTTTTCTATTGCTCTAACCTAAAAGGAGATAATCTACAAATACCCAAAGATAAAGGTAGGGTGCGAGCTAAAACCCTTGTAGGGTCTCACCAAAGATTTCATAATAAGATGCCAACATTTAATTAACCAAATAAAGCTTTCAATTTTAAATAAACAGACATGGCGGTTCAAACGCACATTTAAAACAAATCATGCTTTACATTTCAAATGATGGAAAAACTTTAAACAAATGACTTAATAAACACTTTATATAAAACAATTTATATAAATTCAGAAGGTATGTGTAAAACAATTCACAAAAAACAATAACATATATTTTAAATACAAACGACGAACAACATGGCCATCTATCAAAAGGTATGATAGTTCGAGGCTACAGGATCCTCACACACTCGAAGGTGATCACGGCAATATGTGTATACACATGTCCCTCTAACACTAGCCAAAACCAACTCATCACCATCCCATCGGGGATGTGACCTGTTGCACTAGGTTTTGTTTCAGTTGTAAAGCATTAAAAAAAGTGTTATCCCAATAACTCACCAACTACCCGGGTTTTCATATGCTCTAATAATAACCAATAATGGAAAATTTATTTTAAAACTATTTAAAATACAATTCATCTCATTCCACATTCCAAATATGTCAATTTCCATTTAAAAACCAATACATGAGTTTTTAATCAAAACAAGTCTTTTCCCAAAATAATACCACTAGGTTTCCATTAAAACCATTTTAAGCCATTTTTCTCAATACAACTTTGAAATCAATTTCAAAAAATCAATTTCATAAATTTAAATTCAACAACTTAAATTCCACAATTTTCCTTCAATTTCACAAACACACCCAAATTCAACAGAATTGAGGGGTTTTTCCCAATTTCATGCCAAATCAAATCCAAATCCCCCAATCCAATGGAATTGGGTTTTTAATAAATCAATTGAAAGCAATTTTAGGCTATTGAATTTAAATCAAACAATTGAATTTAAATCAAACAATTTAGGATTAATCAAATTGTCCAATCAAAACAGAACCATCTACCTTTTTCACTGAAACACAAAGCCCGCAACGGAACCCGCCAACAAGAACGAAGGCACTAAGGATCTAGGAACTCAACCTAGAAACAAGATTCAACAATACGGATTTTAGATTTATCAATCCCAAGATGATCTATCAAACTCCAAGGAGGAAAAGAGAAAGAGACGAAGAGACAGGAAGACCGCTTACTCATAAAGTCACACCACATTCGCAACGGAGGTCAATCGCTGAATGAAACGACCCAGGGTTTGAGGGCTCCAAAATCGCCTGGAAATGGTTCTTAGGTCGAGAGCAAGGAAGTTTGGAGAAGTGGAAATAGAAATTTCATCTGAGTTGCCTGTTTAAAAACAACTCTCGGGACTTTACACGACGTGTAACCCAATTACACGTCGTGAAATTGACAAATCCCAAAATTTCTGAAAAACCCATCACCTTTTGTTAAAAATGAATTTATTATTATTTTAGATTTTACACGTCATGTAACCATATTATAAGGTGTTTAAATCCCCAACAGGCTGCAAAACTAACAGTGTCACGAACCGGCCTGGGTACCCTAATAACCTGATAATCGAGCCGACACTAACATGGCCCGAAGGGCATTTTCGATCCCCACGGGTTGACGACAAGCACCTAGCATCATAAAAAATGAAAGTGGAAATGATTTTGCTACAAACATTATAGAAGTAGATAAACAAGACAGTATGCATACAAAAAAAACCCCACAGGGAGAAGTATACCATAATTCAAACTGTTATAAAAACCCAAAGTACTACAACAAAGTACTAGAAAACTAAAAGAATAACCCAAGTCCCAAAGGACGCAACTCTCCAAGTCCACATATCAACAACTAGAACCACCTCCAAGTAGCTCTTTACCCTTGCTCGAACCTAAAAGGGGATAATCTACAAACACCCGAAGGTACAGGTAGGGTGTGAGCTAAACGCTTAGTAGGGTCTCACCAAAGATTCCATAATAAATGACAATATTAATTAACCAAATAAAGAGATTTCAATTTTAAATAAATAGGTTTGGCATTTCAAAGGCATATTTAAACAAATCATGATTTACATTTCAAATGATAGAGATACTTTAAACAATTTTCTTAATAAACAATTCATATAAATCAGTTTATACAAATTCATCAGGTATCTAAAACAGTTTACAGACATTGGCACACATTTATATCTAGAATATAAACAAGAGACTAATATGGTCATCTACCAAATGGTATGATAATTCCAGGCTACAGGATCCTCACACACTCGAATATGATCATGACAATATGTGTATACACACGTCCCTCTAACACTGGCCAAAGAAGACTCATCACCATCTCATTGAGGATGTGACTAGCTGCACTATGTTTTGTTTCAGTTGTAAAGTGTCAAAAAGGGTGTTATCCCAATAACACACTAACTACCTAGGATTTCATGTGATCTAATAAAAACGATGGAGAATTTATTTCAAAACTATTTAAAATAAAATTAATCCCATTCTACCTTTTCAAAAGTTCAAATTTTCCATTTAAAAACCAAAATGGGTTTTTAATCAAAACATGTATTTTTCTAAGATAAAACCACTAGGTTTCCATCAAAATAATTTTAAGACATTTTATCAAATACAACTTTGAAATCAATTTCAAAAAATCAATTTCATAATTTAAATTCAACAATTTAAATTCCATGCTTTTTCGTCGATTTCACAAACATACCCCAATTCAATGGAATTGGGGGTTTTCCCCAATTTCGTGCCAAGAGTGCAATTTCCAAAACCAAATCCCCCAATTCAATGGAATTGGGTTTTTAATAAACCAATTAAAATAAGTTTCAATAAATTGAATTTAAACCAAACAATTGAAATTAAATCAAGCAATTTAGGGTTAATCAAATTTGGTCATCATAACGGAACCACCTACCTTTCTCACAGAAACTCAAAGCCCACAACAGAACCCTCCAACAAGAAAAAAGGCGTTAAAGATCTAGGAACTCAACCTAGAAATAGGATTCAACAATATGGATTTTAGATTCATCAATCCCAAGACGATCTATCAAACTTTAAGGTGGGAAAGAGAAAGAGATGAAGAGATAGGGAAGCCGCTTACTTGGAAAGTCACACCGCATCCACAATAACAATCAATCATTGATCGAAATGACACAGAAGGGTTTTAGGTCTCCAAAATCACCTAGAAAAGGCTCTTGGGTTAAGATAAAAGAAATCTAGAGAGGAGGAAAAGAAAACTCAGCCAAGCCGCCTGTTAAAAAACAACAATCGGGACTTTACAAGACGTGTAACCCAATTACACATCGTGTAATTGAAAAATCCCAAAATCACCGAAAAACCCATCACCTTTTATTAAAAATGGATTTATTATTATTTTAAAATTTACATGACGTGTAACCATATTACACAACGTGTAAATCCCCAACAGGTTATAGAAACGATAGGTTTTATGCATAAAATCCAACAAATCTCCGACTTCACCATTATAAGTATCATTACAATTCCTTCTCAGCCCTACCCAAACAATGAAAAAGGAAAACCATGAAAAGGTTTAAAATTTACCTGACAAAAAGGTAATGGGATGTTACAACCACCCCACTATAAAAGCTTTTTTGTCCCTTGAAAGCCTGTCAAGAATCTTCCATATCGAAAAGGTGAGGTCATTGCTCTCTCATCAGTGCCTCGTACTCCCATGTCTCATGAGAATCAGAACCGTACTATCACACCCTGGTTCTTAAATATTTTTTTTAATTTTATCTGGCTTGAAATTCTTTGTCGAGGTGCGGGTCAAGCCCGGTTAATTATTTTTTGCGTGTTTGCTGATAGATGAGCATTTTTGGGCTTGGCAGCGTACAATGCATTGGAAGGGCATGACCGAAGCCATGCGGCTTCGGCCAATCATCGTGTGGCCTACCTGGTGTGGGGTTAATTAATTAATTAATGAGATGAATAATAATTTGAACGCAAAAAATAAAATAAGAAAAAAAAATATCTTTATTATTATTTAGGTGTATTGCATTTAGTCTTTTTTTAGGTATTTCATTTTCTTTTATTTCTTTTTTTCCCTTTATTCTTTTATTCCATTTTTTTCACCCTTCCTCCCTCCCCCCCTCCCTCGTCGCGCTGCACTCCCTCCCCCAGCGTCGAACCCTAACTCCTCTCCTCCTGTGAGCCGTGCTGCTCCTCTCGTCCAGCAAGCAGTCGCGCCCCCTGCTACCCGCCGCACGCCGAACCCCCAGCGCGCTACCCCCACTAGCTGAGGGCCCTATGGCGTGCCTCCCTCCTTCCTCCGGTGCGGCGACCCTTCGGATGGCCTCCCTCTGCGGTGCGGTCACCCTCTGCGCAACCTCTTTGGCGAAACCCCCTCGTGCGACCTGTTTCCGACGCACCGAACCCGCCGACCTCCCTCCTCCGGCGGCCGCGATCTCGCCAGAATCCTCCTCCTCCATTAAGTATTTTTTCCTCCTTGTAGGGTTTTATTTTAAGATACTATTTGTTCAAGGTTTGATTTTGATGTTTTTGGTTCGACCTCTTGTTTTAGGGGGCCCGTTTGAGTTGTTTGAGGTGCAGATTGGAATTTCACACCAAATTTTAGAGTTTCTACATCGAGGTAGGTAGTTCGTTTACAAAAATTGTTTGATGAACTAATTTGCTTGTTTAACTAATTTAGGATGTTCTTTAATTAATTTGTTGAGTGCGAATTGTGTTTATTTGGTGAGTTATTTTACTTGCTTAAATAAATTTGGTGTTCTCTGATTGATTCGTTTGGTGAAAAATTAGTTTTAAAGAAGTTTAGTATGCCTTTGATATTTTATAGCATGTTTGTATATAATGGGGTGTGTTTTTGAGGAAAACTCATTTTGTGTGATTTAATGGTGTTTTATGAATTTTGCAATTAGTCTATTCAACTGTGTAACTGGTGGAAATTGTGTTTTGATATGGCGTGAGTGTGAATTTGGTTATACAAGAAGATTTGAGTGGGTTTTTGTGTTTTAAGCCGTGTGATGTTTCTGGAAATTGTGTAATAATTTTTCTTAGTGGTTGATTTAGTGGGGAAAATGGTTTATTTAACAGTGCAAATAGTTTATTTAATTATGCAAGTTGTTTTATGAAGGGGGTTTGGCCATCGTGTCGTCACCAGAAAAGACATATATGTATATACATAGGTAAGAATGTATATATGTATATCCTCCTTGCGCATATTCCCTCATGGCGCAGGGAATATGTACTTGGGTCAAAGGGTATATATATATATATGAAGATGTATATGCATGTAAGGTGAAGCGGTCTCGTGTTGCCATCGTCTAAAGTTGCGGGTTTTGAGGTATGGAATTTTATGCCACTGGTTGGTCTCACGCTTGATTTGTGGTGTCCTTTTGATGTTTTAAGGTTCGTTCTAATTGTTGTGTAGTGCGAAGGACTGTTTGGTGCATTTTCGAGTCGCCAAGTCAAGGGTGATTCACCTGCGTATGCATAGGTATGTATTTATATATATATAGGTTCCCCCGTTACACATATATTCATGCATGGTAGTGTTTATACGTTTATGGGGCTAGGTGTGCCTATGTATATATATAAAATTCATGCGTAGGTGAGTGGAGACGGGCATATGCATATAAACATATATGTAAGGATCCCCTTGCGCGTTTCATGGCCATGCAGGTATGTGTATAGGGGTTAGGTGTCATTGAATATATGTGAAATTGCGTATGCTTAGTGGGGGAGAAACAACCTTGAGTTAGAAAGCGCCAACTATCGGTTCGAGTGGTCGTTGACAAATAGCGACATGTTTGAGGTAGGTCACTTATGCCTATGCCTTTAATTTAAATTTCATAATTGCTTACTTGTTTTAAAAATACGTTTTACATTATTCTATGTACACATGCGATGAAATCTGATTGCGGTTTCCAGAAACGATTATGCCTTTGTTTTGGAAATTGAAATGTATTTCAAACGTCGTGGGTCATAAGTGACTTTTCTTGAAAATTGATTTCCTAAGTGGTTTTGAATTGGTAAGGTGTATTTCCAAAGGTGTTTGGCCTTTGGGCCAGTTGATTGTAAAAAGTGATCCCTTTATATAATTAAGACCATTTGGAATCTTAAGAATGTTTTATGAAAAAGAAGAACCTCTCGTGAGGCATGCCCCCTTGGTTTTAGAAAAATAATTTTAAGTTAAATTATTATGTACCTAATTTGACACTTATGCATTGTGTCACGTGAGAGAGGGGGAATGCGCTTAAGGAGGGTGAACAGTGGTGAGAGGTTGAATGGGTTTTAGAAAAAGAAAGTGTTATGTACATACATTTTTGCTTGATAAAGAAAACTCAACACCACTTGAAATAGAGCACAATGGGAAACCTGGGTATCTAGGTGGGTGACCAGGACTAGTACGCTAGATGACACGGCAGAGGTTCGTCCCGATTTGTCTAGCAGGATTGACGCAACAATACTAACTAAACATATGAATTATTGAGGGTCGTGGTCTTCTAAGCCATGTTTTCTGAGGGCCATGGTCTTCTAAGCCATGTTTTTCTGAGGGTCGTGGTTTATAAGCCACGTTTCACCAAGGTACGAGGTCTCTAGGTTCACACTTGTTCTAGCTACCTATAGGGATTACCCATGGCGCTCATTTGTGACATGCTGCTTGTGATGTAACTTTATTTTCATCTGTTTCATACTTGATGTCTTGTTTGCGAAAACCATATTTTAATCCAAACTGGTTTCTTTTCATTTTGAAACGTTAATGCATGCTTGGAACCTATTTTGAAAATGTAGTGGGAGTGAAATGCTTTACTTGAAAATGAAAACTCATTACTTGAATTTGAAAAGAAGTAAAAACATTATTTTATTATACCTTATTTTCAAACTAGCATGATTGGATTTCTTACTAAAGACAGGGGCATAGGACGTGGTTCTATTTTGGAAATCCTACTGAGCATTTCGGTGCTCACGCTTACTTTAATTTTCAGTTGCAGGTCTCAGTCTGGGATTGCTTTTGGGAGTGAGTGTGGTTTACGTTCCGTGGTGACCCACGAGGTCACCTGAGGTATGTCACATTGCTTCCTTAATTCCTTTTTCCGCTACCAAGTTGTTCAGTTTATTTTCATTTATTTATCTGCTTGTTCAGTTTATGATTATTTATCTTTGTTATGGGAAAAATTGTTCCCAACTAGTTTATTTTGATACCCGACACTAGTTGCCAGCCTGTGGGAATTGAGAACGCCTTTCGAGCCATGCCGCGGACCGGCTCGGGTGACCGGATCAGGGTCAACCCAGGTTGGTTCGTGGAAAAATGGTATCAGAGGAGGCCCTTGTTATTTGGGGTGTCAGGTGTCTTGTGATTAGGTGTGTCGGGACTTGAGAGGTAGGTGCAGAAAGGATGTCATGAACCCTTGCCCGTCCCGAGACTCGAGTTGCCAGGGGTAGTCTGGGTTTTGAATTTTCTTCTTTGGCTTGGTCTGTGTGGATGAGGGATGACAAAGGAAGTGAGCCAGTGTTACGCGGCGGGCTTTCATGGAGTAGCAACCCATGTACAACCTAAGTGCATGGTTCAAGACGCTTACTGTGGTTAATGCTTGCTCGGAGCATGGTCTGCTAAGCCATGTTACTGGGTTGGCATGGCCACTAGTCCCTTATTTTTGGAAGTTTTGGTGTGAGTTATGTTTGGCCTTCTCTTTGGTTGGTGTGAGTAGATCTCAAAAAAAAAAATGAAAATGGATTTTTGTGAAGGTGTTTTCAAAAGGGAATATGGTTGTTGGAGTGGAAAGGTGGTCTTGAAATGGGAATTGTTTTCTTTTAATGGAATGTGTGTTTTTAAAGGGGAAAATGGGAGATGTTTTGGAAATTGTTTTGGGATATTGGTAACACTTTTTGGAATGTGAATTGGAAAATGTTTTGGAATTTGGAACTGTATTGCTTTAATGACAAATGACTTTTTCAAATTGGTTGGGAATTTGTGCTCTGTGCTGAATGGTCTGTTTTGGAATTGAGAAGTGTCTTGAATTGACCCTTGGTACTCGTATGAGTGATCACATACATTGAGGTGCGCATGCGGCAAGTGGAGAAATTGGTGATATGAGTGGATGGGTGCTTGAGCTAGCACAATGATATGTATGCGTGAGACTTCATGGGATACCAATGGTGGATATTTAATTTGTTTTGTTTGCTGAAAAAAATGGTTCTCAAAAGTTAATTTAAATGTTTTGAAAAGTGATTAAGCAATTGTTTAGTGTTCTCTTTTCATGTTTGGCATTTTTTTGGGCTCTTGGATTTTGACATATTGAATTGTGGTTGGAATATTGATTTGAGTTTGAGCTTTAGTTTGTGATTGAGGTGTGGAATTTTGATTTATGATGAGTTTTGATTCGGATTTGTGCCTCTTATTTTTGAGTAAGCTGCCCAGAAAAGTCCTAAAGGTTTCTAGTGAGTCTCTTCTAGTTGTTGGCTCGACCCAGACTCTTAGCGGAGTGGTGGAATTGAATTATTTTCAGTTTTTGTCCACCTCCCATAGTGATCATGATCTATCGAAGGTAGCAGACTGACTTGGTGAAATCGTTGGTGTTTTCAGGTTATTGGAAACTCCCAAAGCTATGCGAGTCCATGCTGGTTCGATTTCATTTGAGGGTTCAACTTTGGATTAGTGTGGGAGGAAATCCCAACGTTGTTACAGGATGTGATGTCTTGGAAGATGTTTAGGACCACTCTCGTCCAATGGTTTATATATGAGGAAGTGAAGGTGAGGGAAGTGGCAGAGCTCGCGAGTGTCCAGTAAGGCCAACAGATAGTGAAGGCTTACGTCAGGCATTTCAAGGGGCTGATCCCCTTTTTTCGGAGGTAGTGTCATGAAATCAGTTAAAGTTTCTCTTGTGTGGGGTATTCATTTAGTGTTCAAGGACCGAGTCCTTTTCGTGTTTGGGATGGTTCCCCATTCGGTGAGAGCGAGCCGGAGGAACCCATCTCAGATAAGTTTTCTTATCAATTCAATCTTCTATTAGTTGGACCACTCTCTTGTTCGCTTCTTTTGTGGCCAGTTTGGGTACTAGTCACCTTGTCGTCATCCTCTGAAGGCTTTTCGTTGGTGTGACCGTTTGTGACACTTGGAGTGGTTCTGCTAGTGGCATCTCCAAAAGGAGTCTTGACCGGAGGATGTTAGTTCCTAACTGTAGGGCAGCAGATGCTTCAAGACACCAGAGCTCCAACCACAGGTCTCAGAGTGAAGCCTTTCACACAATCAGGAATCATTGGGTGTGGGAAACCTTGGTTTAACTTTTGTCTTCAGTGCTGAAATAGGGACAGTTTGAATTCCTCTATTGTAGCTTCCTTGTCTTTGAAGGTTCTGTTTTGCTGTAAGAGGCGCAGAGGTATCTCTTTTCTCATTGTGGTCTTTGTTCTTTGAATACACCACCTTGGTTGTAAAAAGACGTGGTGATCTTGTTTTCTTGTAATTCCAGAAGTTGTGCCTCCTCAAATATGAGCTTTGAATTTTTTCTCTTTATGGATGTAAGTCTCAAGATGATTGTCTCTCTTGTGTGGCTAGCTCCTTTGGTGACCCGATCTTGTTTTAGGATGTGCTTGTTTTGGAGACACATGTGTCTTAGGCAATACTGAATAGGGGTTTTGTCCACCATTCGGTTTGGGGTCTTTCATCGGGGACCCCATGTGGTGGGGGTCTGGTTTGTGTGAAGAGTTCGTGGGTCGGTTTGTGTTGGGCCCGTATCGGTCCATGCTAATTGGCTTAAGCTGGTCAGTTCTTAGATGGTGGGGAGACCCACCATGAATCTTGTTGTACCTTCTTCAAGAGTTGGTCTGTGTATGAGTTTTGGTCTTGTTGGTAGTTTCCTCTTTGGTTCAAGTTAGCAGTTCTAGAGTTATACCGTGCTAAGAGTCTCAATGTTGGTTGTGCTAGTTGGGTTCTTGTGGTGGGGAGAACCCTCCCCATTTCCTGAAGACTCTTCTCTTTGTAGTTTCTCATAGATCTGGTTAGGTGTGACTTGTGGAGTGAAAAGTCACACTGCGTTCATGATTTTGTTGGCCTCGTTTAATTTTGAACTCATGTTTGATTCCTCATTTGGCTGGGTGACTTTATAAGGGCAGAAAGTTTTTGTGGTGGGGAGAATTGTCACACCTTGGTTCTTAAATATTTTATATTTTATTTTTAATTTTATCTGGCTTGAAATTCTTTGTCGAGGTGCGGGTCGGGCCCAGTTAATTATTTTTGCGTGTTTGCTGATAAATGAGCATTTTTGGGCTTGACAGCGTATGGTGCACTGGAAGGGCACGGCCGAAGCCATGCGGCTTCGGCCAATCATCGTGCGGCCTACTCAGTGCGGGGTTAATTAATTAATTAATGAGATGAATAATAATTTGAACACAAAAAATAAAATAAGAAAAAAAATATCTTTATTATTTTTTAGGTGTATTGCATTTAGTCTTTTTTTAGGCATTTCATTTTCTTTTATTTATTTTTCCCCTTTATTTTTTTATTCCTTTTTTTTTCACCCTTCCTCCCTTCCTCCCCCTCCCTTGTTGTGTTGCACTCCCTCCCCCAACATCGAACCCTAACTCCTCTCCTCCTATGAGTCGTGCTGCTCCTCCCGTCCGGCAAGCAGTCGCGCCCCCTGCTACTCGCTTCGCGTCAAACCCCCAACGTGCTACCCCCACTGGCTGAGGGCCCTACGATGCGCCTCCCTCCTTCCTCCAGCGTGGTGACCCTTCGGCCGGCCTCCCTCCGTGGTGCAACCACCCTCTGCACAACCTCTTTGGCAAAACCCCCTTGTGTGATCCGTTTCCGACGCACCGAACCCGCCAACCTCCCTCCTCTGGCGACCACGATATCGTCGTCGTCGTCCTCCTCCGATGACTCCCCCTATGTTAAGTATTTCTTTTTCATTGTAGGGTTTTGGTTTAAGGTACCGTTTGTTCAAGGTTTGATTTTGATGTTTTTGGTTCGACCTCTTGTTTTAGGGGGCTCGTTTGAGTTGTTTAAGGTGCAGATTAGAAGTGATTGGAATTTCGCACCAAATTTTGGAGTTTATACATCGAGGTATGTAGTTCGTGTACAAAAATTGTTTGATGAACTAATTTTCTTGTTTAACTAATTTAGGATGTTCTTTAATTAATTTATTGAGTGCGAATTGTGTTTATTTGGTGAGTTATTTAACTTGCTTAAATAAATTTGGTGTTCTCTGATTGATTCATTCAGTGCGAAATTAGTTCTAAAGAAGTTTAGTATGCCTTTGATATTTTATAGCATGTTTGTATATAATGGGGTGTGTTTTTGAGGAAAACTCATTTTGTGTAATTTAATGGTGTTTTATGAATTGTGAAATTAGTTTATTCAACTGTGTAAGTGGTGGAAATTGTGTTTTGATATGGCGTGAGTGTGCGTTTGGTTATACAAGAAGATTTGAGTGGGTTTTTCTGTTTTAAGCCATGTGATGTTTCTGGAAATTGTGTAATAATTTTTCTTAGTGGTTGATTTAGTGGGGAAAATGGTTTATTTAACGGTGCAAATAGTTTATTTAATTATGAAAGTTGTTTTATGAAGGGGGTTTGGCCATTGTTTCATCGGCGACAAAGACTTATATGTATATACATGGGTAAGCATGTATATATGTATATCCTCCTTGCACATATTCCCTCATGGCACGGGGAATATGTACTTGGGTCAAAGGGTATATATATATATGAAGATGTATATGCATGTAAGGTAAAGTGGTCTCATGCTGCCATCGTTGAAAGTTGCGGGTTTTGAGGTATGGAATTTTACACCACTTGTTGGTCTCACACTTGATTTGTGGTGTCCTTTTGATGTTTTAAGGTTCTTTCTAATTGTTGTGTAGTGCGATGGACTGTTTGGTGCAGTTTTGAGTCACCAAGTCAAGGGTGATTCACCTGCGTATGCATAGGTATGTATTTATATATATATAGGTTCCCCCGTTACACGTATATTCTTGCATGGTAGTGTTTATACGTTTATGGGGCTAGGTGTGCCTATGTATATATATAAAAGTGCATGCATAGGTGAGTGGAGACAGGCATATGCATATAAGAATATATGTAAGGATCCCCTTGCATGTTTCATGGCCATGCTGGTATGTGTATAGGGGCTAGGTGTCATTGTATATATGTGAAAGTGTGTATGCTTAGTGGGGGAGCATCAACCTCGAGTTAGAAAGCGCCAAGTGTCGGTTCGAGTGGTCATCGACAAATAGTGACATGTTTTAGGTAGGTCCCCTATGCCTATACCTTTAATTTGAATTTCATAAATTACTTACTTGTTTTAAAAATATGTTTTACATTATGCTATGTACACATGAGATGAAATCTAATTGTGGTTTCCAGAAATGATTATACCTTTGTTTTGGAAATTGAAATGTATTTCAAACACTATGGGTCATAAGTGACTTTTCTTGAAAATTGATTTCCTAAGTGGTTTTGAATTGGTAAGGTGAATTTCCAAAGGTGTTTGGCCTTTGGGCTGGTTGATTGTAAAAAGTGATCCCTTTATATAATTAAGCACATTTGGCATCTTAATAATGTTTTATGAAAAATAAGAACCTCTCTTGAGGCATGCCCCCTTGGTTTTAAAAAAATGATTTTAAGTTAAATTATTATGTGCCTAATTTGATGCTCATGCATTGTGTGATGTGAAAGAGGGAGAATGCGCTTAAGGAGGGTGAACGGTGGTGATAGGTTGAATGGGTTTTAGAAAAATAAAGTGTTATGTACATACATGTTTGCTTGATAAAGAAAACTCAACACCACTTGAAATAGAGCACAATGGGAAATTTGGGTATCTAGGTGGGTGACCAGGACTAGTACGCTAGATGACACAGTAGGGGTTCGTCCCGGTTCGTCTAGCAGGATTGACGCAACAACACTAACTAAAAATATGAATTACCGAGGGTTGTGGTCTTCTAAGCCACGTTTTCTGAGGGTCGTGGTCTTCTAAGCCACGTTTTTCTGAGGGTCGTGATTTCTAAGCCACGTTTCACCTAGGTACGAGGTCTCTAGGTTCCCACTTGTTCTAGCTACCTATAGGGATTACCCATGGTGCTCATTTGTGACATGTTTCTTGTGATGTAATTTTCTTTTCAGTTGTTTCATACTTGATGTCTTGTTTGTGAAAACCATATTTTAATCCAAACTAGTTTCTTTTCATTTTGAAACGTTAATGCATGCTTGGAACCTATTTTGAAAATGTAGTGGGAGTGAAATGATTTACTTGAAAATGAAAACTCATTACTTGAATTTGAAAAGAAGAAAAAATATTATTTTATTATACCTTATTTTCAAACTGGCATGATTGGATTTCTTACTAAAGGCAGGGGCATAGGACGTGGTTGTATTTTGGCAATACTACTGAGCATTTAGGTGCTCACGCCTACTTTACTTTTCAGTTGCAGGTCTCAGTCTAGGATTGCTTTTGGGAGCGAGTGTGGTTTACGTTCCTCGGTGACCCATGAGGTCACCTGAGGTATGTCACGTCGCTTCTTTAATTCCTTTTTCCGCTGCCAAGTTGTTCGGTTTATTTTCATTTATTTATCTGCTTGTTCAGTTTATGTTTATTTATCTTTGTTATGGGCCAAATCATTACCAACTGGTTTATTTTGATGCCCGACACTAGTTTCTAGCCTGTGGGGATTGAGAACACCTTTCGGGCCATGCCACGGGCCGGCTTGGGTGACCGGATCCGGGTCAACCCGGGTTGGTTTGTGATATGTGCTATCATATCACACAAACCAATAACCTCCCAAAAAGTACCTTGGTTTCATAATCAACTATCTTGATTGGCCTTTCAGTCATGGATAAATCAAGATCAACCTCAAGATCACTCCAAATCAAAACATGAGATGGATCAGATAAATACTTATGTAGTTGAGATACATAGAACATGTTATGTATCAACATCATATGTGGTGGAAGTGCTAACCAATAATCCACTTTTCCCAACTATTCAAAAACCTCAAAAGGCCCCACAAAATGAGGAACATGTTTCCCTTGACCCCTAAGACATTGGTAACCCAAACGAGGTGAAATTTTCAAGAACACCTGATCACAAATTTAAAATTCTAATAGTCTACAACAAAGATCAACATAAGATTTATACCTGCTCTGTTCCATCAACATTATCTAAAGAATCAACTGAATCTTTATTGTCGTCTCTTAAACCAAGATCAGTCCAACCAAAGAACTTTCACCAATCTTTGACCAACACAATAGATATTTTCAAAGCCATCTATACATGGCCTTAAAAGGTTCCATTCTGATTGTGAACTGGTAACTATTGTTATAATAAAACTCAACCAGTCCCAAGTGATCATCCCAAGACCCACCAAAGTCAAGGATGTAGGTGCGAAGCATATCCTAAATAATCTGTATAACTCTTTCTGTCTGGTCATCTGAATACATATGGTATGCCATTCTCAAACGGACCTGATATCCTAGTGCCTCATGAAGGCCTCTCAAAAAAAGAGAATTGAACTGAGGGTATCTATCAGAAACTATAGCAGGTGAGACTCTATGTATATAAACAATCTCTTTCACTTAGATATTTCATAACTCCTCGACTTTGGTTATATCATGTATGGATAAAAAGTGAGCCAACTTGGTCAACCAATCGATCACAACCCATATCATATTATTATTTATTAGGGTATGCAACAACCCAATCACAAAGTCCATATAGATCTAATCCCACTTTCAAGTAGGGACTGGAAGTGGCTGAAGTAAACCCGAAGGTTTTTGGTGCTCGAACTTAATATGTTGGCACATATAACAATGAGAAAAAAATTCAGCAATGTCTCATCTCATACCTGGCCATTAGAATCGACGCCACATGTCATATAACATCTTCTTGGTTCTTAGGTACACAACCCACTGGGAATTATAGCAATCCCCCATCACAACTTTCCTTAAAACTAACGACACAACAAAGAAATTCCGATAGTAAAGAATTCTATTGATAGAGAATAACCAGTCAAGAATAGTCTCCCCACTATAAAGAGAGTCTCTAATTCTACAGAACTCATCATCAAGCTGCTGATCCTGAATAATCATCTTGAGAAGAGAAGGTTTCAACTGAAAACTGGCAAAAGAAACCTCAACCCCTAATTCATGGACTCCAATATGCAACTATACAAAGAGAGCCATCAAGTTCCACTCTTCTAATGATTATTTCACTACCTAGGTCGAAAGTTTCCTACTTAAAGCATATGAAATGAAATTCCCTTTACCTAGGGTATAGGCGATGTAAAAGGTGAAATATTATAGGTATTTCACCCAATGCATCTGGTGGAGATTCAAATATTTTTGAGAGAAGATATAACTCAAGATATTGTAGTCTGAATACACGATAAACCTTTAACTGTAAAGGTAATGCCTCCAACTTTTAAGCACATTCATCCATTATTAGAAATGGGTCTACACCCACACATCTATACCCACGGTTTAAAAAAACCACTGTTATAGGTTATATATTTTGACTTATACCCACAGTTTTGTTAAAACTGTGGGTATACAAACCCCGATTTGAAGTTTTTATCAAGCTCCCCCTCCCGATTTGTCATTTCCTCCCCCGCATCGCCCCCAAACATAGGCATTTCCACCCTATCCTCACCTCCCCAACCTTGACCTCCCACCCTCACCTCCACCTCCCAACCCCCGCATCACTCCCTCCACCTTCTTGCCTCCACCTCCACATCCGCATCTGCCTCCACCTCTATATCCGCCTCCGCATCTGCGTCCAACTCCGCCTCTGCGACTACCTCCTCCCAGCCTCCAAAGGTATTCCTATTCTCCTCACCTCTTGCTTTTTTTTCATTTATTTTAATCTCTATTAATGAATTAAATATTTTTAGGTGAATCCCATTTGATCATAGTGGAATTCATCTTAGATCAAGGGGCTATCTATTCTCTTGTATAAAGGAGGCTATTGTGGGTATCCTGAAAACCATTTTTTTTCTATTTTCATGGAACGTGACCAAGGTGTGTTGTGTCCTATGGTTTTCTAGATTTTAGGGTGAAATTTTGGGATACTCTATTATAATTATTTGGTACTTTAGGCTTGTAGAATTTTGGGTTATTTTTTTTTGGAAATTGATTACATTGGTTTCTCTTAGGTATTGGTTATTCTTTTATTATAGTTATTATATAATCGATTTTATTTAGTGATAGAATTTGGTTTGTTAATTTTTAGGTGATTATTGAAGGTTTTTTTGGAGTATGAAAACTCACTTGTGGTCTTGGTATGGGATATTGGCATTTTTTATAAAAAATGCATATGACACATTATGACTCACTAGGATTAGGTAGGTGATTGTTTCATATTGTTCATGTATCTTGATAATGGTATGCCTATGATATTATATATATGTCAAAGGGTGATATTTATTGTTAAAAAACCTTGATAGAGATTAATATTCATTTGCATTAATTAATAATATATTAGATGTTCTCTAAAATAGATTATTATGTGTGACATAATTACCATGATTTGAAAGAGATTTTTAGTATAGATGTTTTATCAAAATGTGTTTGTAAATGAAGTCACCCCTTTTCCCTTTTTATCTTTTATTTTTTATCTTCTAAACCAATGTATTCTAAAATATGAGCTATAACACTTTATTAAAATAGTGATTGAGGAAGTTGGTTTCCAAATGTTCTTTTAGGTCATGGGAACTTATAAATTAAAAAATAATTTACTTACATGTTCTATAGAAGATATATTTTTCCTTAAAGATGAAGTATTAAATTAATGAAGTGGTGATTTAAAATATATTAGTCTAGATTAACATTTATAAATGACCCATTTCTGATAAATAACACCTTACAACCTTATACTTCTAATTATTGGCAATGTTTTGATAGTTTATTCCAAACATGACAACCAGTCTCTATTTTATGCCTCATTTGTGTTGTCTATACCATGTGTGATATTGTTGTGCATGACATGACTATATCTTCATTTTAAATCTCCCTAGTATGTCTTAAGGATTTAAAATGGCACACCAATTCTTCATTTGGATTGATATTATCATGTTTTATTATAGTATTATTATATTTTATTTATGGATAGTTTAATAGATTTTTCATGTTTAGACATCATGTTTATTATTATCATACTAGCATGGTATTATAATAGTGCATAGTGAGCATGTGCAATATGATTTACTTTTAGTGCATGTTTATTTACTTTAGTATGGACCCAAAATACTATTTTCCCATAGGGTATGTTTACAACTTTTACATAGAACATGTTTATTATTATAATATGAAGCATTTTTGTTGTTTTATATAGAGCATGTTTTGTGGGTTTTTCTTTAGGTTGATTTTTGATGTTTAGAGCTCTTGGGTCCCATTGAGGCCGGTTCTAGATACCATCTTCAAGGGTAGTGGGTTATCCATGAGTTTCAGGTATGTTTTGTTCTGTTTCAATTCTTTGCATTTTTTTTCAATTTAGGGGTTTTGGGGTTTTGAATTTTCGATGTTTTTCTAGAGTATTTTTGACCTCGGTGTGGTGGTTTCAGGTTTTCATTGTCAAAGGTGACTTGCACATGTATTCATAGGTAGGAATATAAATATATAAGTTCCCCCATATATATATATTTACTCATGGTGGTATGAATATATATATATTGGGTCTAGGTGTGATTATGTATATATATGAAAAATTCATACGTGTGTAAGATAAAGAGGTATATGCATGTATAAGCATACATGTAATGATCCCCTTGTACATATTTGGATATGAAAATATGTACATAGGGGCTAGGTTTTCTTATATATATGAGAAAGTTCATATGTTTGCAAGTGGTAAAGAGAATATTCGAGTTTCCGTTGTCATAAGCAGAGCACCTTGAGTTTGAGGTAGGTTCCCTTATGCATTGTCCTTCAAATTTAAAGAATCATTGATTGCTTGTATTTGTTACCATGTTTTTGTACTAAATAGTGATATATATTTCTTAGAATAATTGTTTTATATGAAATTAAGTGTTTTACGCATTGTACTAGATTGTATGAATTTTTTTTACGAAACCTTACACACCAAGTGTTTAATAATATGCCCAATTGGCCTTTATAAGAAAATTGTTCCATGTAGAATGAAAAAATCAAACCAAACCAAACTTGTACCTCTCCAAATAGAATTGGAATGCATAAACCCATGCTAACCCAACATGAACTGATTAGAACCAAACTTTATTGAATTGAATCAAATCAAATCAACGTAACCTGATTCGAATAAAAACAAACCAAATTAAATGAAACCGGTATGAACTCAATCAAACTAAAATGAACATAACTAAATGAAAATACACTAAAATAAAATATACAAAAAATAAAACAAACTAATTGGATTTTCCTAAACATATTATAAAAAAACAAAACTAACCTATATAAAATTGAGCTATAGTGAATTATACTAAATTGAATGAAATAAGTCATAATATAAGTAGGAAAAACCAAAATAATCTGAATTTTATTAACCTATAAAGTGTAAAATTGAATATTCCTAAATGATTCTAGAGTAAATTTAATTATAAAACACCAAATATATAAATTAAAACTAACCAAATCTAAAACAAATCATATCATGTTGTACCAAAGTGCATCATACATAATCAGTATAATCTAGTTAGACCTCTCTTGAACTACCTCAATTAGGATTGCATCAAACATAAAAAACAAAGATGAACCACAAGAAACCAAACCAAATAAAATTAAGAATAGTAAACCCAACATGAGTTGAACTAAATAAAATGGAATCATACAAACCCATAATGGATAGAATAAAACCAAATAAAACATAAAATGAAACTTTTTTAAAAAAACATCCACAAACTGGACCTTAATGGAATAAATGTAAATCAGATCAACCAAAATAGATCCAAATGATAAAAATCAATAAAATATAATTCAAATAGAAAAAAATTGAATGAAACTAAATTGGACCAATTCAAACTTATCTAACTTGAACTAATATGATATTACAAATGATGAATCAAATTAGACCAAATATAATGAATTCAAACCAATATGACCGCAACCGACATGAACTAAACCAAACTAATATAAACCAAATGTAATCAAATTGAATCAATTAGAACCTAAATGAATGAAATTTTCCAAGATAATATAAATAAAAACAAGACAAAATAAATCTAATGAAAATGTCCCAAAAAAACTTATATCAAACAAAACCGAACTAAGATGAAACTCAAGCCAAACTGATTATATACCATTAATAGGAAGATTAATTGTTAATTAATAGGAATTTACTATTTAAAAATATCATTTTTAAACTTGGATCTATTTCCCCCTTATTGATAGGAACATGATTGGACCCATGGGGTATTGTAGTTCTTATATGTTGGGCGGTGACTTGTATAATCACAGGTGACAGATATGTTGTAGTTTAGTTTTTATTTTATTTTATTTATTACATCATAAACTTAGTCCTTTTACCGATTTCTAAAGATGGAGGGTAGTTATATTCTCCGAAGGGGGCTAAAAGGGCACTGGAGGTGGCTACATAGTTTTCTTTGCAGGGGAGGGAGACCAGGATAGTTGAGGGATTAATAATGTGTTTCATTTTTGTCTCCTTTATACTGTGTTGCTTATGTTTATTTTCTTTTCCTTTGGTGTGGACATCCGATGTACGGATGGTTCATGCTAAAATTTTATTTATTTTCTGTGGCTGCTTTAATTAATTGTTTGTGGGAGAAATCGTTCCTAAGTGGTGATTCCTAAATTGGAGCTCATGAGAGATTCCAAAAGAAAACTAACCCTGAATGATCAAACCATCAACCAAAATTCATGGGTCTAAACCATTGCACTCAAAAACCTTTAAGGGGGATAAAAATAAACAATGCCTCTAAAAAAACCCAATGAAGAACAATATACTTTTACTTAGTTTCCTTCACACCACGTATGTAATAGCTCAATATCATGGGTGAGAAAGGACTTACTTTTTCATAGTAGATACCTAATTTCCCATGGCATAGAAGAGAGAACATTTAGGGAGTTTTGTATAATCCTTGAATCTGTCTCAATAGATTCCAATGAATTTTTTTATAATAACAAATTTAAAGACCAATAAGTATGGACTCCACCTCTACCCTGAGATAATTAACATCCCCATAAAAATAACTGAAACAGAGAATAACTGATCCTATGATGTTATGAACAATACCACCCCCTCACATATTCCCTCAGTTGCATGAACTATCAACATTCAGTTTAAGACCAAGGAAGGAGGAGTCAGACTCACCCAATGACCCGCCACCTAAGGTCTAGAGATACTAGTGGAGTGCCTAATAGCCATGAAACATTGAGAGAGGGAGCTTCATCCCACTGGTTATGAATACTAACTAGGTCCATCACCAAGGACTTAGTTCCAACCACCAATGTCGTGACCGAGGGAGAGACATTATTTTGATATTGGTTCTTCGCTTCCCAAATACACTATAATCCCATAACAATCATAATTTAATGATCCCTAGCCTCTTGTTTATTATTATTAGTACCATCAAACCATTTCTAAAGGAACTCCTCCATGGACATCACAACTGGGTTATATCCAAATAGTTCCCCCAGAACTCTCCATACATTTCCAAACCATTCAATTTGAAAGAAAATATGTAAAATAGATTCCTCTTTTCAAGCCTTATAATAAGATAATTTGGAATCCAAGTGAATCCCTCTATGTTGAACTGACAAGTCAGTGGGAAGAGAAAGATTCCAAATCCTCCATAATAGAAATTTAGGTTTTATTGGGATTTTTTCACCAAATAACTCCTCCCCACCTGTCACTGGCCTATTGTGATGTTGTCGCCTTCCTGTAATCCTTTTCAGTAAAGGTACCTGAAGCTGTTCCTGTGAAAATACAGACATACGGGGAGTACTCCATCTTAATATCCTCAAAGAATTTCCTCTGAGAGGTATTAAGAATAGTATGGATAAATGAGGGGTAAGAACTGGACTCTTTGAAGGACATATCAAGCACTGAGAACCTTAGGAAGCTCAATGTCTCACCTATCCAGTTACAATTCCAGAAATTAAGATCTCCTTGTCCAATAAGACAATGATAATGATGATGAAACATTGAAATTTGAGCCTATAGGGACTTCCATAGGTAAGAAGGATGTCTTCTGGGCACATTTAGATCACTACCATACTTCTCTTTGATAAATCTACTCTAGAGGTAACACCCCTCAATAGCCTCCCAAGCTAGCTTTCCTTGTAGATGATACATTTACTTTGAGACATTCCACACATTGATTCCCACATTATTCAATGTTCTCACAAGATTCTTCCAAGAGGCCCAGTGACACCTACCTTCTCCATGTGCATCCAAAATAAAATTACATAGTAGTTTTTCAATTTCTTTTAGAACTGATTTAGGTACCTTAATCACCGAGAGAATATGCATGGGTATCAAAGTAAGCACACAATTGACAAGGGTAATTCTACCTACAAAGGATAGGAACCAATTCTTCCATTCTAGTATTACACATAACTTCACATTATGTTCATTATCCTAGATGTATGAATATAAACAATGATGAATTACCCCTTAACTATATGAATTTATACTATCGACATTTTTTCCTTAACTGTATGATGTTAAAGTACATATACCCATAGTACATTATACATGACTCTGAATAACTCATAATAGATCCTTATCACATGTCCCAAAACATCATGGCCCATTAGTCCAAGATACATGTCTTTATACTACATAGCTATGCATCCTCAACATAAAATATTAGACAATGTAGTCTTTTTTACTCAGTGGAAAACTATAAACAATGTGGATGATGATTTTTTTTTATAATTTTTAAAATAAATAACTATATGATATAAACGATTTGATGTTATAAAATTATAGCAAGTTATGGTCATCCACTTCATAACCCATTCTCAAGAAGTATGTGTGGTTGGATTCATTTATCCCAGATCATATAGCGAGACTCAAATTAATTATCTTGGATATTCCTAAATCTCTATCCTTCATTATATCCTAATGTTGGCATATATCCTTTAATTTATATCAAGACTCATTACACATCACATAACACATAAAATTACCCATTCTGCCTTGGTTGATGAGACCATCACCAATATAGGTAAAACATTCACCCCTCACATCAATAGGGGACCTTTATATTCTTTATTTACTTCTTTTAATGCCTTAGATATGCACATGATTTTCCCCTAAAGAACAAGGTTAGGTTTGAATCACTTCTCAAATGATACATAGTGATGTCCAAGTCTATTTTCTTGAACCCAACTAAAATTATCTACTATGACCCATTTCATCATAGAATTCAGTCACCCAATTTGGGTTACCATTTCCCTATCGATGTTAAGAAGATGTGTCTTTAATATCATAAGGTTCAAGAATCATGACCTTAAACTATTTTAGTTATCTATGAGGATACTTAAATTGGAATTTGAGTTTCCAACTAATAGTGGGATTTTTTCACCTATTGATTTGATAACCACCACATGTCGTCATAAAATAATCATAGTTGTGTGATTTTGAATTTAATATCACTTTATCCTCAATGCATATCATTAATCGTTATGAATTTTAAAAAAATGGCCATAAAAGTAACCATACAAAATCCATGAATCAAGAACTTTATGAAATACCATAGCATTTATATAGTTTATTTTAGGGGGACTGTGAAGGGGGGTGGAGGGGGATGTGAAGGGGCTGCAAGGGTTGCTGTGAAGGGGGATGGAGGGGGTTGTGAAGGGGCTGCAGGGGGGCTGTAAAGGGGATATAAATAGGGTTGTGAAGGGGGATGTGAAGGGGATACGAGGGGGGGGGGGGTATATAGGGGGGCTGTGAAGGGGATATGAAGGGGGTTGGAAGGGGCTATGAAGGGGCTGCAGGGGGGCTATGAAGGGGATGTGATGGGGTTATAAAGGGGTGTAGAGGGGGATGTGAAGGGGGAATGGGACCTATAACCATGTTTTAAGTTATACCCATAGTTTTAACAACTGTGGGTATATCTTATCCCAGTAAATAAGCTATACCCACAGTTATCACTACTACAAATGAAAGCTATATCCATAGACCTATAGCCACGACTTTATTGGTCCGTGTCTATATCTTCCTAATTGCCACAGTTTAATTTAATAACCATGGCTATACAGCGTGTTTTCCAATTTGATATTGGGGTCCCCGATTATCTACTCTCTCACTCCTCCCGAATTCTATCCCATCCTGATCAAGATCGATCCCTCCACCCTCTCTAGTTGCCTTCTCCTCCTCCCTCTGAATTTCCAGTTCCCGTCACCTCCTACTCGCCGAATCTCTGGTTCCCGTCTCGCACGACCATCTCTCCCCTCTCCTCTCTAGCCACGTGCGCCATCGTCCCTCTCCTGAGTCCTCTTCTTCCTGTGATTTCACAGGATTTATTCCGGTTTCTTGGTTGGCGTCTCGAGGTAAGCTATCCTCTTCCATTCTTCTTCCTCTTTTGGCCGATTTCTATTCTCCTCGTCACCCTATTTTGTTCAGCCGAACCCTAGTTCACAGGTTAACCAGATTCTTTTGATTTTGTTCTTTGTTAGGGAGAGAAATGAGTCTCTCGGGTCGTCTTAAGCAGTGTTTCAGCATTTTCCACTGAAGTCAAAGCAAATCAGACTATTTTGGATCACCCACCACCATTTTGAGGTTGATTTTAATCTGCCTGTTTCTTTTAGCCCAATTTTAATTAGGGTTTTTATTATTTTTGGGTTCCTAGAACTTTTTTAGTGTGCACTGGTCTTCTTTGAGATATATTTTGATGTTATTTATTATAAATGTGTGTATAAATTCATATCATTCAGAATTATTTTACAAATAACATCTACATGATTAGATTGTGAAGAAATTAATCCTACAACACCAAGAACATTATGGTCAAACATATAGATTTAATGATATCGATGAGTGTTGTTTTCTTGGATTTAATGTTTGATTCATTTCTAGAGACATATATTTCTTTGGTCATTATGATGAGAACTAAAAATAGTATTTTTGAAGAAAAATTCCATTATCACTCTTCAGGTATTTTCCTGCACATAGTGGACGATGTTGGCAAAGCTAGGTTGTGGTGTGGAAGATCTAGGAGACTAGTAGTGAAATGAAGATTATCTGATTAAATGATCTACTAGTGTTGATGTGTCACTCCCTCCTCAAATGCATGAACATTGTTGAATATACATTGTGTATCATAGTTATCCCTAGTGAAAACATAGAACCTTATTGATATACTCATCTTCTTGTTTGGAAAATGTGAAATGAAATATTGAATGATGATCAAATTTATAGATTATGTTTGGTATTTGCCTCACTGATAATGATAAAAAAGAAAAAAAGACCTAATAAGTACTCTATGATATTAGAACCACTCTCAGATTCTAGGATCCAGTCTCAGTTTGAATATCCTCCCTCTCAGGGTTTAGGTTATTTCCCTCAGAAACATGTAGGTTATATTTATAGGAAGAATCAAGCCTAAAAAATATTCAAGTTCATTTTGAAGGTTTTTTTTAATTTCCCTATTTTAATCTGAATTGGTATTTGTTGGATTCACCATTTAATGTGA
Organism: Viscum album; assembly: GCA_963277665.1. Classification (NCBI taxonomy): domain Eukaryota; kingdom Viridiplantae; phylum Streptophyta; class Magnoliopsida; order Santalales; family Viscaceae; genus Viscum; species Viscum album. The sequence continues at coordinate 2,114,812,166 of OY728161.1, read as the reverse complement.
GGTTTTGACTTTTTTCCTCGTTTAATTTTGGTGAGATCTAAATCCCTTATAGGTAGGAACTACTAAAAATTTGGGCTATAGCCACAGACCTATAGCCACGGTTTTATAGGTCCATGGCTATAGCTTTTTTATTGCCACAGTTAAATTCCATCTTTGTGGCTAAATCAATAATACACGCGAGCGTCATTTTTTTCCCAAGCTGTATCGGGCTCCTTCTCCTCCATCGATCCGCAGCCCTCCTCCTCCTCCCCCGATTCGCACCCCTATCACTGTGCAGCCCTCCTCCCCGATGATGTCTCCTCCTCTCCGAAACCCTCCTCTCCTCCCCCGATTCTCAGCCCTATCACCGCGCAACCCTCCTCCCCGACGACATCTCCTCCTCCCCGCAACCCTCCTCCTCCTCCCCCAGTTCGCTGCCCTATCACCGCGCAGCCCTCCTCTCCAACGACGTATCCTCCTCCCAACAATCTCCCCGATGATCTCACCGTGAAGCCCTCTCTCACAGCGGCACCCTCTTCCCCGAAGAACTCTCCCACAACGACGCCCTCCTCCCCGACGACCTCTGCTCAGCGGTCTCACCATTTGCAGGTAGAAGCATATCACTCTTCATGCAATTGAGTTCGGGTGTTAGGGTGGCGTTTGGAGTATGATGGCTATGTATTGGGTATGGTTTGGATTTGTCTTTGGGGGGTTTGGGTTGGTGGTAATCCCTCAAGTTGGTGGTTCTTGTTGGGGTTTTTCTTGATGTTTTGATGTAAAACTCTCGATATAGGGAATTTTGGTGATTTCTGGGTGATTTGATTGTCTATTTTTATTAGGAAGTTTCTTGTTAGATCAGTTAAGGGGGTGGAGGATTTCTTATTATCAAGGGTGAATGTGTGGGGTTTGGTTGTTATGCTTGGTGTGTAGGAGAGTAACCCTTAAATTATTATGATAAACCTTAGGGTTTTGTGTTTTGGAAATGATATTTTGTTATGAAGTAAGGATTAAAGGTAGTTTCATTATTTTTGTGGTAATAATGCATGCTTAGGATTGTGGCGCGATGGGTTTCTAATTAGTAATATTGTTATTATGAGATGATGTTGAGTCAAAATTCATCAAAAAAGCATCTAATTATGATGACATTGTGTTCTCATGGGAAATATGCTCAAGTGGTTGTTTCCCTCATATTATGTTACAACTACTTTGATCCATTGACCAAGGCCTTCTAAAAGTAAAAGCAATGGTTTTCTAAGTTATCCATGAGTTCTAGGAGTAGCAGTATCTAATTTTCAATAGTGACATGGGATCGTAGGATTTTTAGAATATGTTGAAGAAAGTTTAGTTCCTATTTGAAAGGATTGGAACTCTAGAGGATATATGGGTGAAACTAGAAGTTTCTAAATTCAAAGGAGATGAATTAGAATGGATAAATACATTTGATCATAAAAGAAGGAATGAGGAGGTTTTATGGATAGAGTTTTATTCCCTCTTCTATGAGAGGCTATGGTAGATTTACAAAATAAGAGCATGTTTTGGGGATTCATGGAGCTATATCATTATGGGAATCAGTAATGGAGTATGCCACTAAATTTGAAAGGTTTATTCATTTCATTCCATCCTTCAAATGAAATTTATTCATAAAGTAATTCTAGTTTTTAAATGGTCTTATGTACTCATTATGGGCATCAATAGCTTCCTTTTATCTGGACACCTACTAGGAGATATTCAAGAAAGACTGAGCTATCTATGTAGATACATCCATTGCATAGGAAGGTGCACGGAGAAGGATGGAAACCGGGTAGGAATGAATGTTGGTTGGTGAGACTCAGTATGAGGGTGACGGAGTAAATTTAATGAGTAATATCTCAACTCAATATTAGAAAAATAAATGAACCGTGGTCTATTTATCATGTATCAAGAATGTGCGTGCATTCCCTTAGTATTGGGATGGGAAAAATAGGTTTCATGTATGTGTCGAGATGTGGGTTTCTATATTATTTTATTGGGATAAGCCATCCTAGGTGAAGTGACTTTTAGTACCATACTTAATGAGGTATTCCTAAAGTTATTATTTTTTTCTATAATTTGGATTTCTCTATTTAATATCTTTTAATGTATTATTTTTGTTGGATATAACGTGTGTTTTAAAGATGATAGTTTTTAAATGAAGAAATTTTGTTGAGATTATTGGGCTAGGATATTCTATAGTGATCATAATTTGATATGAGGCACTAGACATGTGTATGTAGGATTGATGATGGTATCGATAATACTATAGTGGGGAGATTAATACTTGTCCTTTTTGAGTGAAATCCATATCAAGGGATGGTGATCATTATCAAGGTTGTGAAATGTATGAACTTAGAAAGTAAATGGATGAATTTAGTGTTTGGAGATGGATGTTGGATGAACCATATTTGGTTCCAAGACCACACCAAAATTAATGATTTACCTATAGTGGTCGGTATAGTCAGTGTGTTCAGTTAATTATGAGGAGTTTATATTGGTAAATATTCTATTTAGAGCTTCTGTATTTCTAAGATGTCATTCAGATCAATGTGTTGGGTTAAGTATCAATATTTGATATTATAGTGGGCTAGTTCTTGACAATTCTAGCGTGGAGTTTGAAAGGGAGCCTAAAAAGGGTACTCTAAAGGCTATTGAAAGTGTGTGTGGAAGGGAAACCAAGTAGTCCAAATTGTTAAGAATTTATGACATAGATTCCATAACAATAATGTTGGTCGGAGTGGATACTCAAGAGGGGGGGTGAATTGAGTTCCAATTAAAATTTTCTGTTAAAAACAATGTTTATTAAAATCCCCCTATTTCAAAAACAGATTAAACTGTAGTGAATTTATACAGATTATAAAGGTTCAATTAGTTTCTCAAAGATTGATTAGTTCTCAGTTAACTTAATATTATGATTAAATTAACTTTTGAAACTAACTTACTGGTTTATAATAAATATAAACACTTGCGAGTTTAACTATCAAAGTAGCTTTGAAAATAAATTATACTTCAAAGTAATAGCAGCGAAATATGAAATAAATATGTATAGTATGGATATAGTATGTAGCTACAAACACAGAGAATAAACCAAGAGGTTTAGTCTCAAGCCGAGACTTAGTACTCTCAAAAGTTTATATAAAAATGATCCACACCCTGGATCGGGGTTAACAACAGTGAACACACTGCTCAGGTCACAAGACCTCTACCACAGTTCTGCGTGGGAAAACAAACAACAGCTTAGAGCTGTCCAGGTCTCACACGACCTCTACCACTATCCACAGTGGGAAATGAAATGTAAAAAGGTTTGACGAGGATTTTCATATCCTCCAGTGAAAGTACAGGAGTCAGTGTGTGTGTTTAATACAGCAGATAAGACACACTGCTCAAAATGTAAAACAAATGTAACACAGAGCAGAGATGTAGAGTTTAGAAATGGCTCTGGTGATTTCAGTGTAGCTATGGACTCTTTTGTATTTGGTCAGAATGTATTCTGAGTCCTCTTCTCGTTTTTATTTGAGAAGAAGAGTGTCGTATGCTTCAGGTTCAAAGGCAGTGAGATGTAGTCGATGAAGTTCTTCAATGTTCTTTTGTATGCACAGAACTCTTCTTGAGTAGGCTTGATTGTGTATGAGGTTCTATCTTGCTTGGTTCTTCCTCCTCTTTCTTTCCTCTATATTCTTCTTGTGTTCTACTGTCAGCCGAAAAACTCTCTTCTTTTCTTCAGCAGAGTCTTCTTGTATTTATGTCTCGTGCTTCGGAAGACAGAAAAAGTTTCCTTTCCGCAGGTACGAGGTACGGTTTCCTGACATCCGACAACCTTTATTAATTAATTGTCAGAGCATTAAAATATACCTAATATGACCGTTGGTTAGATTAAATAAAGATAAAGATAAAGAAATTCAAATAGTTGTTTATGACTATTGAAGAATCAAGTGATCGGTAGGTCATCAGCATTAGTGAGTAATGATCGGTGACTCAGATAAATCAGCATCGGTGAATCAGATGATCAGCATCGGTCTGTCATCTGATCGATGAGTCAGTTTGATCAGCATCAGTGAGTCATTTGATCGGTGGCTCATTTTGATCAGCATCAGTGAGTCAGATGATCGGTGGCTCATTTGCATCGGTGAGTCATTTGCATCGGTGAGTCATCTGCATCGATGAGTCATTTGCATCGGTGAGTCAGATGATCGGTGGCTCATTTGCATCGGTGAGTCATTTGCATCGGTGAGTCATCTGCATCGGTGAGTCATTTGCATCGCTGAGTCAGATGATCGGTGACTCATTTTGCATCGGTGAGTCATCTGATCGGTGAGTCAGTTTGCATCGGTGAGTCATCTGCATCGGTGAGTCATTTGCATCGGTGAGTCAGATGATCGGTGACTCATTTTGCATCGGTGAGTCATCTGATCGGTGAGTCAGTTTGCATCGGTGAGTCATTTTTCATCGGATCGGTGTGACCGTTGTCCTTTGATATTGGATCAGTGCTTCCGATGTCTGTTGATATTGAATCGGTGCTTCTAATGTATGTTGAATGGATCGGTGCTTCCGATGTCTGTTGAATGGATCGGTGCTTCCGATGTCTGTTGAATGGATCGGTGCTTCCGATGTCTGTTGAATGGATCGGTGCTTCCGATGTCTGTTTAATGGATCAGTGCTTCCGATGTCTGTTGAATGGATCGGTGCTTCCAATGTCTGTTGAATGGATCGGTGCTTCCGATGTCTGTTGAATGGATCGGTGCTTCCGATGTCTGTTGAATCCAGAAGACTTCCAAAATACTTTGTAAGTCAATAAGCATAGACAAAAACATGATAACAGATTCATTAACAGATTGTAATTAAGTTTATGAGAAATCAAACCAGATTAAGCATTAATGGTATGTGATGATTTGTGATTATTAAAACATCAATCATAGATAAGAAATCAACAATCTTCCAGAGGGCTCAACAAATAATAATTGTTGAAAGATAGAAGGAAAGAACCAATTATCGCATGTTCATAAATAGTTTCTACAAAGAAGGAATATACAATCAAGAAGAAGGAAGATCATGCACCAAAAGATTGTCTAATCATATTAGCAAACTGGTTTGAAAAATCCAAGTGGATTGAGTAAGAATAAAATAAGGAAAATTCTCTACTTTATAAAATTGATAAACCTATATAAACTAAGAATAAAGGTGAATTCCAGAAGAAGAACATGCTAAAAAATGAGGTTTCAATATAGAAAATTAAGAAGGATATAGGCATAAAGAGTTTTAGGTATTTTATACATTCAAGGAATGGATTTTATAGGTTAAGAACAATGTCTAATCCCTATTTCTCGCTTTTAAGTGATAATGGAGGTTTACTTTATTCTCATATTTTGGTGATTTTTGATTTTTGAATAGGCAATTGAAGGTGATGTTTGAAAAATAAAGAGCTTTATTAATGATCATGTTATTTAGTATTAGGATGTACATATAAATTTGAATATTATTTGTTCATTTTTGGTTATGGATTCATGTATCATTTATCATGTATAGTTGACACACTAATCACATATATATAAGAAGTTTTTATATCTCATTTCTTTTCCCACTATTTTCTTATAGGTGGTTTCTTATGATAAGACCGGTTCTATGCACCACCATCGAAGACAATGAGTTCAATATTTGGGTAAGGTTTATTCGGTTTTTATTCTTTGTCCCAATTTTAATTAGGGATTTTTTGATTTTTGGGTTCCTTATATTTTTGTTGTGTGTTTTGGATTTCATTGAGGTGGATTCGATTCGCCGTTGACGGAGGCTTACATGTGTATGAATAGGTAGGCATATGCATATATAAGTTCCCCCTTTATATATATTCACTCACGGCAGTATGAATATATATATTGGGGCTAAGTGTGCTTATATATAGATATGAAAAATGCATACGCGTGTAAGTGTAAAGGGGTATATGCAAGTATAAACATATATCTAAGGACCCCCTTATGCATATTTGGCCATGAAAATATGTACATAGGGGCTAGGTGTCCTTATATATATGTTAAGTTGCATATGCGTGCAAGCAGAAAAAAGGAAGATTCGAGTTGTCGTCGTCAAAAGAAAACGCACCTTGAGGTTGAGGTAGGGTCCCTCTCCTAGCCTATTTAATTCAAGAATGTTTTAAATTGCATTTAGTTTCCTTCTTAATTTTGCATGTTTATATTAAATTTCAATTCTTGAATAAGTGTTAGTTAAGATAATTGTTTCGTTTGATAAATAAGTCATGGTTTTGTAATAAAACCCCTCCAACAGAGGTGCGCTGTCTGCGAAAACTCACAGTGGTATACCTTGCTTAACATTATTGCATTGATGTTTTCCTTATACTTGATGTCTTTGTTAGTCATAAAGCACACATCATACTTGACCCTTTTTATATCCCTGTAGAGGGTTTCCCTCTTTTTATTAAAACAATTGTTTAAACCAAGACACTCTTTAAGTGTTGTTAGACTTTTAAGATGGGTCCCATGTTGTGTGAACATGTCACATGGCATGTGATATTTAAATCCAACCAAAAGCCTAGTTCCACAGCCCAGGGGTCCCACAGTACCAGTAATGTCAGATTACATGTTATGTAACCTGTGATTTTCCTGATCCCATGGGGTATTCCTCTAGGTATTCCTACACATTTCTAGATCTCTAAACCTCACTGAATTAGGTATATCAGGGGTCATCCAATCCTCTATTCATCACAGATTAGAATTCATTTCTTTAAATCTTCTGAGAAAACATCCTCTCATGCCATCCATATCATCATATTTGAAACTAAGTGGAAGATGCTGCCCCGCGGATGTCGCTGGACCAGGCCAACACGCTACGGTCACACCGCGGTCACGCCGCGGTCATGCCGTGATTTGGCCCTACTCTAGGACGACATCCTGCGGCGGTTCGCAGTGATAGTATTCCATGAGTCTTGTGATCAATGTTGAGACTGACTAATCACAATTTCTTCTGGTGGGGAGACGACCAGAATGTTTCCCCGCCTCCTCTCGCTCCCTTCACTCATGGCCAGAAGATGCTGCCCTGTGGATGTCGCTGGACCGGTCCAACACGCCGTGGTCATGCCGCGGTCACGCTGCGGTCACGCCGCGGTCACGACGTGGTCACGCCGTGATTTTTCCCTGCTCCAGGATGACACCCCGCGGTAGTTCGCAGTGATAATATTCCATGAGTCTTGTGATCAATGTTGAGACTGACTAAACACAATTTCTGCCGACGGGGCGACAACCAGAATGTTGCCCCGCCTCCTCCCGCTCCCTTTGCTCCTGGCTAGAAGATGTTGCCCCACAGATGTCGCTGGACCAGGCCAACATGCCGCAGTCACACCGCGGTCATGCCGCGGTCACGCCGCGGTCACGCCGCAGTCACGCCGTGGTAATGCCTTGATTTGGCCCTGCTCTAGGACGACATCCCGCGGAGGTTCGCAGTGATAATATTCCATGAGTTTTGTGATCAATGTTGAGACTGACTAATCACAATTTCTGCCGACGGGGCAAGGCGGGGCGACGGCCGGAATGTTTCCCCGCCTCCTCCTGCTCTATTCACTCCTGGTCAGAAGATGTTACCCCGCGAATGTCGCTGGACCGGGCCAACACGCCGCGATCACGCCGCGATCACGCTGCGGTCACGCCACGGTAATGCCGTGATTTGGCCCTGCTCCAGCCACATCCAGCCCACACCGGCCCCCTTCCACCTTCATTTCAGCCTGCTGCCACCAGCATTCCAGCCCGCAACAGCCCCCCCTGCCACCTTTGAATCAGCCCGCGGTAATGCCATGATTTGGTAGGTGATTTGGGTAGAAATTCTTTAATCCAAATGGTTTTAAAGGTGTAAATTAGTGGAGTGATTGAGTGCCCATTTATAGTTGAAGAGGGGTGAAATTATTATAAATACTCAAAAGTATTTACTATTTGGAGGTAAATGTTTCCTCAAGTGAAACCAAATATGATAATTTATGTTTTTGAGGGTTATATAGTCTATGAAAACCTCAAATACACAATAAAAAACATGTTATAAAAATTTTATTCATTATCTTCTATGTATATCTATTATTACCATTTTGATTTTTAACTACAATAGATAGTTTTAAAATAAAAAGGATTCGGTCATACAAGGGGTTATTACATAAGCGAGTGTGCAACACACCACATCTATCTGCATCCACCATTGGAGCACAATAATCAGGGGCCGTGGAAGACCACATCATATCAAGATCAAGTATGACCTTTTTTGCTAGTGTATCAGCAACCTGATTGGCCTCCCAATACACACGAGAAACAACCATATGTATTTGATTGGTTTGGTTGAGGCATTCAATCCACTGAAAAGTGTGGAAAACTCCTCCGCATCCAGCTGGACCCAGCGCACCTGACGCAGCTCCATCAACATTCACATTGAGGCACAGTGTAATCGGTGGTGTCCATATAATATACTTAAGCATCTGAGGTCTGCGTGGTCAGCCTGAAACTCCAAGAAACCTAAGAGTTTGCAGGTCAGAAATGGTGTTAGATGTCTCACCATCCTGGACCACTGACGCAGCGTACACATCCCTATGGATGGAGATCATTCCCTTCTAGACAGCATTATGTGCGCCATCAAATAGAGCCATGATCCTCGAATCCCACAAGGACACAATGACTGCCACAAGAGCAGCAGTGAGGAGGTTTCCCAACTGCTCACTGCAGCGCATATGAAACAGACCGGGCATCAGATCTGTAAGCAGAATGCCAGAGTCCACCTGTATGGAAAAGTAGGATGTCTGGTGATGTGATTGAGAAATCCTTGTAATTTCTTATAATATTGGAATGAGAAGTGGTGGAACAAGTTCTATCACTAAATTCAACTAAAGAGGAAGCTAAAAAAATTATGAAAATTTCATTAAGGGTCACACTCAATGAGGATCTATATACCTGTATGGAAAAGTAAGAGCTGATTCTTGTTGGGGGATTCAATTATGGGAATATCAGCCTTAAGGACTACATCTAGTCCTGGGACAATATGGCCTTTATGTTTGATGATATACTAATGGATGAACCAGAAACTCAGGTAACCAATATCTCTTATAAATTTTTAGGAATATTAAATCTGGTAATATTAAATTGAACTTCAATGGATCTATTATTTCTTTTTGTGGTTGAAAAAATGGTTTCTCACTTTTTCTTTAAAACTTTTTTAATAATAAAAATTTAATTTTCAATCATGATAAGGCTTTACCTATTATCAGAGCCTTAATAAATGCACTCCATAGTGTAGGGTCCTGGCCCTAGTATAGGGTCCTTGGAAAAGGCTCATTCCATTCCGGACAGAATCATGCATGCCATAAAATAGAGCCATGATCCTCGAATCCCACAAGGACACAATGATCGCCACAATAGTAGCAGTGAGGAGGTTTCCCAATTGCTCATTGTAGCGCATATGCAGCAGACCGGGCATCAGATCCGTAAGCAGAATGCCAGAGTCCACCGTAAGCCCAAAAAACATTCCCAGATAACTCTAGAGTTGCTGGGCCTGGCCGCACTCCATAAACACATGATGTGTGGTGTCTTCTGCAGCCCTACATAAGGCACACCTGGAGGCCATCTGAAATCCAACTCACTTAAAATTTTCAGAGGTAGGAAGTCTATTTTTCCAGATTCTTCAAAGAAGGAGAAACCGGGATGGCCGAATGAATGGAGCCCTGAACTTCATAAGCCAGGTTGGGGCGTGGTCAGTACCGCCACATGAAATCATATAAAACTCTTTGGGGTCAAAAATACCAATCCTACTATGAATCCAGATCAGTTTTTCACAATCTATAAATGCATAATTATTAACTTGAGACAACACATAGTCAGAAATATTCAAATCATGTAAAATATGATATGAGAGAAAACCCAAGATGGGCAATGAAGAAACGTCAGATGGGACATTCATAGAATGCAAGGGATGATCCTGCCAGAAGGTGTTCCAACAACTATGAGTGGAGTCTCTACTGACCAACCATTTAGTATCCTGCATTATCATTGCATAGGCCTGCTTAAGGGAATCCCATACCGAGGATTCAAGGTAGTATTTATATCCATTATATAGCCATTTTTTGAACCTTCTTGACAGAAACTCATCATCAACATCATTTGAGATCAGCCTCCAAGTGAATTTTCCAATCAGAACATCATTAATGGTCTGAAGATCCTTGACCCCTAATCCTCCCATTTACATAGGTTTTATGCATTCTTTCCACTTCACCATGACCAACTTCCTTTCAAAGATTGATCCTATCCATATAAAGTTTCTCACCAGGCTTTGATGTTCCTTAATAATCCCTCACGACCATTTGTATCAAGTGAAAGGGCAAGGATCCCCTCTTCACCCCAATATATTGAAAGGGAAAGGATCCCCTCTTCACCCTAAGGTATCAAGTGATCCTGTTCTTTTTTCCAACATGAATTTCATTGCAAAAAACAATTGAAGATTTGTCCCAGCTTATGGCCTGTCCAGCCACATACTCATAGTGAGTGAAAAGAGCCTTTATATAGGATATGGTTTTCTTTGAAGCCTGCCCCAACAATACAATGTCATCAGCATAGAGAAGATGGGGTGGGGCATGATCATTAAAACCAGCTCTAATCCTCTTATAAATACCCAGATGAGCAAGCTCATTGATGCATCAGCTTATGTAATCCTCTGCAATTGAAAAAAGTATACTCGATAAGGGGTCACCTTTTCGTACACCCCATGAGCAAGAGAAGAACCCTCTCGGTGCACTGTTCACAAGAATTGACATCCGTGAGGATCCAAGAATAGTGTTAACCAGGTTCAGAAATCTATTCGAGAACCCATGCCTGCGAAGTATCTCAATGAGAAAACTCCATTTATGGGTATCAAAAGCCTTAGAGATGTCAATATTAAGAGAAAAGTTCCCTTCCTTTGACTTCCTTAGCATGAGGTTAACACTCTCAGAGTCCATGAAAAGGCATTGCTGTATGTTCCTTCTCAGATTTAGTAGGCATATTGCTCGTGGCTCCTGTAACACAACTGGCATCTCGCACTGTTGCTTTGAGTTGAATGCCACATGCACAGGACACAAAACTCCAGGAGAAGAGAGAGGAACAGGAAAACCAAGAGCATAGGGAAGAACTCTCGGTCCCGTATCCTTCACAGACCAAGGCATCGAAGAATCTGAAGGTACATGTTGATTGAAAGATTCAGCCGATATTTGCGTCTGCGCAGACTGCTGCGTCTTCATTAGATGTTTTGACATGACAGCGGGGGGCGACGTTAGTTCTTGCTACACAATTTGCGCCTCGTACTGAACGGTACAATGCTTCTCTTTTAGTTGTTGCTTGTGCTCTTCTGATCGAGCTGGATTTGAATTGTCATGTTATTCCTCCCGCCAAGGAGAATTATCGACTCCATGTTCCGGACCAGTAACTTGCTGCACCACTATAACACGAGTCGCCAGTAGAATCTTCTGTTGTTCAGATTTAGTTTCATGCCGCTCCAGTTCAGCGAGTGATTTTTTTGAAGTATATTCTTTCTGAAAAAATTTCTTCAGCACACGTACCTTACACAGGCAGGCGTCGATTGCTTCCAGCATAGTCATCTAAACCTCTGGCATCCTCCTACGATCCTCAAGCCACTTGAACTATCAAAGTTTCAATCAATGAAAGCACCAAATGATAGGTTCCTAGGTGATAACAATGATAATTTGGTATACTTCTATTATCAAAAAAAGGATTACAACAGAAAACAAAAATAAAAAGAAGAAGAATAAGTAAGAAGGGATGAGAATCTCTCCGAAGCACTGCTCGAAGCCAAGGCCGAGGTAGGGCCTCCTCAATCCTACTGTGCAGGAAAGCCAAACAAAATAATATTTCCTGATCTCCCCCAGCCACTCCCCACCATCCCCTATTAATATTCTCAACAACTCCAATAGCTTAGCTAACAACTTCCTACTTCAATTACAATTCTGCCCTCAGGCATTTATTAGTCATACCCCACATATAAACCACAGTCCATGATACAATAGACCCCCAACACCCTATCAGGTGGGCTGCTATCCTGGCAGGGGGGAGAGGTGTCCGGGAGGGGGGGGGGGTGTCCAGGCAGGGGGGGGGACTGTCCAGGCAGGGGGAGGGGTGTACAGGAGGGAGGGGGGTTGTCCAGGCAGGGGGGGAGGTGTCTAGGAGTGGGGGGGGGGGGGGGGGGCTGTCCAGGCAGGGGGGGAGGTGTCCAGAAGGGAGGGAGGGGGAGGGGTCCAGTGTCCGGGGGGGGTGTCTGGGGGGGGGGGGTTGTTGTCCAGGAAGGGGGGGTGTCCAGTGTCCAGGGGGAAGGGGGGCTGCAGGGGGGGCTACTGCAGGGGGGGCTGTCCAGGAAGGGGGGTGTCTAGGGGGAAGGGGGGATGTAGGGGGGATACTACAAGGGGGGGGGGGGTGTCCAGTAACCCACTCAACAATAATAGCACCAACACCTATAAGCCAACAACAATGTCTATCCACTAGGAATGTACTCAAATTTACATCCCAAGCCACCAACACCAACCCATGCCACTCCTGCAACACAACCCATCAAAGAGGCATCTTGCACCACACAAAAAAACCAGCGAACAACCCATTTTCCAACTCACAGTCAACAATAGCACCCAATATCTATTAACAAACCAGTACACGGAAACAGAACCTCCAGCACCTCTAAGCCAACACCAGCCATAACTTTAGCCTCTACAACCACCCATCACCAAACATCCATCTTGATGTTCCTATCTAGAAGCACACGGAACTACTCAACAACATCTCCCAGTATCTGTAGAACCAAAAATAATCACCCAATATTCTGGAAATCTCCCAGCAGCCACACCACATCCTAGAAATCGCGACATCACCCAAAACCCACCTACACCAGCATCAGGACCCAAAAATAGTAAAAAAAATAGAATATGGACACTCTACACCAGCATCCACTGTTATAGAGTAATATATCATAAAAAACTAAAACTCCCACCAGGGGGGTTCTGTCCAGGGGGGTTCAGCAGGGGGGGATACTGTCCAGGGGGGTCCAGCAAGGGGGGGGGGGCTGTTATCCAGGGGGGTCCAGCAGTGGGTGGGGGGGGGGCTGTCCAGGGGGGGTCCAGGGGCAGCTGTTCAGGGGGGTCCAGCAGTGTGTGTGTGTGTGGGGGGGGGGGGGGGGTCTGTCCAGGGGGTTCAGCAGGGGGGCTGCTATCCTGGGGGGGGGGCTGCTGTCCAGCAGGGGGGCTGCTGTCTGGGGGGTGTCCAGGGGGGTCCATCAGTGGGGGGGGGGGCTGTCCAGGGGGGTCCAGAAGTGGGGGGGGGGCTGTCTTGGGGGGTCCAGCAGTGGGGGGGGTCTGTCCAGGGGGGTTCAGCAGGGGGGCTGCTGTCCGGGGGGGGGGGGCTGCTGTCCAGGGGGTCCAGCAGTGGGGGGGCTGCACTATTCTTGTTTATTGAGTTATATTATTTGTGAATATTATAAGATTTTTTGTTTTAACATAATTTTAGGGGATGAGAACTACTATGTTCTACCTTGTGTTATAGGTACTTTTGAGCTGGTTCCAAACTTCTTTGATAGTTTGTCTTATAGGGAGACTCATGTAAGTGTAGTTATGTTTTTTTTTTTATATATTTGGATTTGTTTAATTCTTATTATGTAAGTAGATTTTGTGTATAATTTAATTTGGAGGGGACTGACAGGTGAGGGAGGGGGGAAACTGGCAGGGGGGAGGGGGGCAGGACTGGGGGGTGTCCAGGTTCTGGGGGGAGGGTCCAGGGTCTGTCTAGGAGGGTTGGGGGGGTGGCAGTCCAGGGGAGTGGAGGTCTGGGCTGTCCAGGGGGATCTGTCCTGGGTCTAGGGGGGTGTTCAGGGTCTGGGGGGGGGGGGGGGTATGGGGTGGTGTCTAGGTTCTAGGGGGGGGGGGGTTCAGGGTTTGTCCAGGAGGGTGGCTGTCTAGGGGAGTGGAGGTCTGGGCTGTCCAGGGGGATATGTCTAGGGTCTGGGGGGGGGGGTGTCCAGGGGCTATCCGGGGGGGGGGGGGGGTGTCCAGTGTCTGTCCGGGGGGTGTCCAGGGTTTGTCCGGGGGGTGTCCAGGGTTTGTCTGGGGGGTGTCCGGGGGGATGGGGTGGTGTCCAGGTTCTGGGGGGGGGGGGGGAGGTCAGGTTTGTCCAGGAGGGTGGGGGGGGGGGGGGCTGTCCAGGGGAGTGGAGGTATGGGCTGTCTAGGGTTATATGTCCAGGGTCTGGGGGGGTGTCCAGGGTCTGGGGGGGGTGTCCAGGGGCTGTTCGGGGGGGTGTCCAGGGTCTGTCTGGGGGGTGTCCAGGGTCTGTTCGGGGGGTGTCCAGGGTCTGTCTATGGGGGTGTCCATGGGGATATGTCCAGGGTCTGGGGGGGTGTCCAGGGGCTGTCCGGGGGGGGGGGGGGGTGTCCAGGGTCTGTCCGGGGGGTGTCCAGGGTCTGTCTGAGGGGTGTCCAGGGTCTGTCCTGGGGGGTGTCTAGGGTCTATTTGGGGGGGTGTCCAGGGTCTATCTGGGGGGGTGTCCAGGGTCTATCCCGGATACCCCCCCAGACAGACCCTGGACACCCCCTAGATTTTTTTAATGGGTTTTCAGACCCTATAGCCATGGTTTCTAACCGTGGGTATAGGTCTATTGCCACGGTTAAAAACCATGTCTATAGGTATACAGCCACGGTTTCTAACCATGGAAATAAATTTTGTCCCTCCTATAGTATAACCACGGTTTAAAACCATGGCTATAGAGATATTACCATGGTTAAAACCGTGGCTGTATACCTATAGCCACGGTTTGAACCGTGGCTCTAGACCTATAGCCACGGTTCCAAACCGTGGCTATAATTATAGGCCTATAGCCACGCCAAACTTAGCCACGGTTCCTCAAACCATGCCTATTACCTATAGCCACGGTTTGAAGACCTATAGCCACAGTTTAAAACTGTGGCTATAGCATGAATTTCTATTAGTGTATCCAAACCGTGGGTATAGATGTATACCTATGGTTCTATTTAAAACATAGGTGTAGCATAATTTCTAGGACCTATACCCATAGTTTGTTAAAAACTGTGGGTATAGGTCTATACTAATGCCTCTGTATCCCACGGTTTATGAAACCGTGGGTATAACCTATACTCATAGTTTTAGGGGTTATACCCACAATTTAAAAACATGGGTATAGGTTAGTTTTACAGTAGTGATCACAACTGCAAGTTCAAGGTCACTGGCCAGATAATTCTTCTCATGTGACCAAAGCTGAAAAGAGCCATAAGCAACAACATGATCACCCTACATAAGAATGTAGGCCAAACCTAAACCCGATGCATCATAGAAGACCATATAGCCCTACTTGGACTCAGGGAGAGTCAACACTAGTGCAGTAGTTAAAATAAATTTTTGATCAACAAAAGAATTATGAAATTTTTCATCCTAAGAAAAAATTTACTCTCTTTTGAGTTAGAATATTCATCGAAGAAGAAAAATTTGAGAAGTCCTTAACAAAATGGTGATAATACCTAGCCAAACCCAAGAAGCTCTGAATCTCAAAAACATTCTGTGGTTATTACCACATCATAAATTTTTTTTACCTTATTAAGATCAACTAATATCGCATATTCTAACACCATGTGTCCCAATAATTTTACTTCCTAAATACAAAAATCACATTTCGAAATCTTGGCATAAAGTCAGTGATTTCTCAGAAAATCTAAAATTATTCTCAAATGATGCACATGATCCTCCTCAATCTTAGAGTAAACAAGGATTTCATCCATAAAAACTACCACAAATGTATCAAGATACTGCTGGAAAATCTTGTTCATTAAATTCATAAAGATATTAGGAGCATTGTTTATCCCAAAGAGAATGAAAATTACTCATAATGGCTATACCTACTCTGAAAGGAGATTTTCTGAATGTAAAATTCTTTTATCCTCAACTGATGGTAGCTGGACTGAATATTGATATTCAAGAACCAATTCACCCCTCTAAACTGATCAAATATATCATCAATCCATGGAAACAAATATTTTTTCTTTATCGTAACTTGATTTAGTTTTTGATAATAAACACAAAGGCTAAGAGAACCATCAACCTTCTTAGCAAAGAGAACTGGTGCCACCCAAGGTGACACAATCAAGCGTATAAATCCCATATCTAGAAGATCATCCAACTGAGTCTTCAACTCTTTCATTTCATCTGGTTTTATTTGGTAAGAAGGAATATAAACTGATTGAGTACCAAGAACTAAGTCAATAGAAAACTCTACCTCCCTTAACGGAGGAAAACTAGAGAAGTCTGAAGGAAACATACTAGGAAAATTGATGAAAACTAGAGGGAGATCATTGCTCAAAGATTCCTACTATAGATCAAAAGTAAACATTGATATTGATTTTCCCAATTTCAGATAAGAAGGTCTAACCCTACTTGACCTTGGGTCCCATTTTCCTTTGTAGACATGGCACGCACCATTGGGTGTAGTAAAAGAGAATCATTGATGATAAAAATCAATCTATTCTTTATTAGAAATGAGTCAATCCATCCCGAAAATGAAATCAATCGGTTTCATGTCGAGAACTAGAAAACTCTAAGTAAGCTCAATACCAGACAGAGAAAAAACACAAGTGGGACTACATAGACCATGCTCTCTCTTTATTCCAAGGGGGTGTAGAAATATCCAAGACATAAGATAAAAGCTATGTAGGAAAATTTTGCAGATTAACAATACATGTTGAAATAAATGAGTGAGATGCATCGGTATCAAATAAAGCAGTCACTAATGATGAATCTATAGTGATGGTACCTTTCATGGTCACTGGAAACATATTCACTTCCTTTATAGATTCTTTTACTACCTAAAGAAGCTTAATTTCAGATGCATGTGGTTGGAACCCTTTAATACGTGGAGCATCTGATTGAACCATAGTTTTTAAAAGGTGATGATGATACTGTGACACTACATGGAGTGGAAAAAGAATGGAAGAACTTTTTTAGCTGACCTGAGTGTCCACAAGAACCATATACCTTGGGTGAATTAGTTTAAAACCTCTTTAAATGCCCTAGATTTCCACACTAGTAGCAAACAAAAATGCCTCTTACAAGAACTTCAGGAGGTTTAGAATAACCTTGTTATCAAGAAACACCATGAGTATCATCCCACCTCCTTTTTCCCTAAGGGAAACACACTGTCACTAGGAGAAGAAGAAACTCCCATCAACCCTGACTTTCCAGCCAGGTCCATTTCGACCATCAGTTCTCTATCCAAATCATCATCATAAGAGGGAAACTTTAATAAGAAAACCTAATAATGAATATCCTATTGAAGTCCCAACTAGAATTGTTAAGTCTTCATCTTCTCATTTGATACTATCTCAGGTGCAAACTGCACTAGCTCAAAAAAACAGTTTTCATGTTCTGTTATGTTCTTGTCAGCCTACTCAAGTTTTAAAAAATCACAAATCTTGGCCAATACCATCAACTATGGATAGAAAATAACTTTGAAGTATTTCCACTCTAAGACTTTGTGTTTCTTTGCTATCACCATTATGTCTCACCATCTCCTGCTTGGTCCTTCTAGCATGAAGATGGCATACTTCACCTTGATTTCATTGGGAATTTCTATGAATCCAAACAAATTCTCAATCCTACTCAACCATTCCTTAGACTCTTGAGGATAATTGGATCCTTTGAACACTGGTGACTTTTGGAGAAAAAACTCTTTAGAACAGTTTTGAAGATCATCCCTTTGAGGTTCCATAGTGGTATCTTGAATGGGAACTGGTGGTGGTGCCTATCCTAGAGCTTGGACAGTACCCACAATCACCTCAACTAGGTTTGGGTCCATTAGTGGATTCACTTGCTAATTTTCATCAACAGTATCCTCCTGGATCTGATTCACATGTCTTCTTAGAGGCATGATGCTACACAACATCAATAGATAACAAGGAATACATCAGATTGAAACTCAAATGAATAAATAAGGGGAGATTATTCCCAACATATAAATAAAAAAGATTTGGATTTCAATCTATCAAAATCAAAAGAATGGAAAAGACTAGAACTAATCCTCAAGAAGTATTTCATGAACCACCCCTAGTGTCTTAAGGTTTATTGCAGTGAGAGCTATCTAGGCACTCAATTTCAACTACATCCTAAGTCCCTACAAGATTTACACAATGCATACTAACTTCAAGACAAGAAGATCAACCTTCTCTAATACCACTTTGTCACGAACTGGATTAGGTACCTTGGTAACCTAATAACTGAACCGAAACTAACATGGCCCAAAGGGTGTTCCCTATCCCCATGGGTTGGTGACAAGCACATGGAATCATACAAAATGAAAGAGGGAACTATTTTTCCACAAAAATTATGGAAGCAGATAAACAATATAGTATGAATACAAAAGAAACTCTACAGGAGGAAGTGTACCAGAAGTCAAATAGGTATAAATACAAAAAGTATTATAATAAAGTACTAGAAAACAGAAAGAACATTCCAAGTCCCAAAGGATAAAACTCTCCAAGTCCACAATTCAATAGATAGATTCACCTCTAAGTGGTGCTTTACCCCTTCTCAAACTTGGAAGAAGATAATATACAAACACCCAAAGGTACAGGTAGTGCATGAGCTAAAATCCCAGTAGGGTATCACCAAGGATTCCATAATAAATGCCAACATTAATTAACCAAATAAAGAGATTTCAATTTTAAATAAACAAGTTTGGAATTTCAAAATAATATTTAAAAAAATCATGATTTACATTTAAAATCATGGAAATACTTTAAACAAATGGATTAATAAACAATTCATATAAAATAGTTTATAAAAATTAATTAGGCATGTAAACAAATTTATAAACATTGGCAAACATTTATATCTAAAATATAAACAAGCGAGCAATATGGTCATTTACCAAAAGGTACAATAGTTATAGGTTATGGGGTCCTCACACACTTGAGTATACACACATCCCTCTAACATTAGCCAAAGAAGATTCATCACCATCACATTAGGGATGTGACCTACTACACTATGTTTTGTTTTAGTTATAAAGAGTCAAGAAGTGTACTATCCTAATAACAGACTAACTAACTAGGCTTACATGTTCTCTAATAAAAATTATGAGGAATTTATTTCATTTTTTTAAAATAAAATTAATCCCATTCTCCATTTCCAAAAGTGCCAATTTTCCATTTAAAAACCAAAATGGATTTTCAATCAAAACATGACTTTTTCCAAGATAAACCCACTGGGTTTCCATCAAAACCATTTTAATCCATTTTCTTAGATAAAAATTTGAAATAAATTTCATAATTTAAATTCAATAATTTAAATTCCATTATTTTCCATCAATTTCACAAACACACCTAATTCAATGGAATTGGGTTTTTTCTCAATTTCATGCCAAGAATCCAATTTCCAAAACCAAATCCCCCAATAAAATGGAATTAGGTTTTTAATAAACCAATTGAAATCAATTTCAAGAAATTTAATTCAAATTAAACAATTGAAATTAAATCAAGAAATTTAGGGTTAATCAAATTTGGCCATCAAAATAAAACCACCTACCTTTCTCCTGGAAACTCAAAGCCCACAAAGGAACTTGCTAACAAGAATGAAGGAACATAAGATATAAGAACTCAAACTAGAGACAAGATTCAACAACATGGGGTTTAGATCCATCAATCCCTTGATGATCTATCAAAATCCAAGGAGTAAAAGAGAAAGAGATGAAGATACATGGAGAACGCTTACCTAGTGAGTCACACCGTAATCGAAAAAATGATCAATCACTAATCAAAACGACCTAGAAGGGTTTGAGGGATCAAAAATCACATGGAAATTTCTCTTATGTTGAGATATAATAAATGTGGAGAGAAAAAAAGAAAACTCAGGCAAGCTTCTTGTTAAAAAACAACCATTAAGACTTTACACAACGTGTAACCCAATTACACATTGTTTAATTAAAAAATCCCAAAAATCACTGAAAAACCCATAACCTTTTATTAAAAATGGATTTACTATTATTTTATAATTTACATGGCATGTAAACAACCATATTACATGGTTTTTAAATCCCTAATAGGTTATAGAAACAATAGGTTTTATGCTGAAAATCTAAAAAATCTATGGCTTCACCATTATAAGTATCCTTCCAATTCATTCTCAACCCTACCCTGATAACAAAAAATGAAAACCATGAAAATATTTAAAATATACCTAACAAAAAGGTAAAAATATGTTGTATATAGGTTTTATACTGAAAATTCAACAAATATTTGACTTCACCATTATAGGTATCCTCCCAATTCCTTCTCGGCCCTACCCAGACAACAAAAAAGAAAAACTATGACAAGGTTTAAAACATACTTGATAGAAAGGTAATGGGATATTACAATCTCTCCACCATAAAAACCTTATTTCCCCATAAATCCTATTAAGAATCTTTTATATCAAGAAGGTGAGTCCTCTGATCTCCCATTAGTGCCTCACGCTCTCATATCTCATGATAATAAAAACTGTGATGCCATAGCACTCAAAGCAAAGGTATCTTCCTCCCATGAAGCACACTAGTTTCAAAATTGACTATCTTGACTGGAAGTTCAATCATTGATAAATCAGGTTTAATGTTAAGATCACTCCATATCAGAACATGAGATGGATCATATAGATACTTTCAGAGTTGTGATACTTGGAACACATTATGTATCGACGTCAGATGCAGTGGAAGTTCTAAACAGTAAGTAACTTTCCCACCTTCTCAACAACCTCAAAAGGTCCCACAAAATAAGAAACAAGATTCCCTTGCCTGCCAATCCTTCAATGAACCAAATGAGGTGAAACTTTCAAGAACACCTGGTTATAAACTAAAAATTACAACTGTTTGCAATGACAATCAACATAGGATTTATATCAGCTTTATGCCATCAACATTATCTGAAAAATCAACTAAAATTTTGTTGTCATCTATTGAACCAAGTTTGGTCCATCCAAGGAACTTTCAACAATATCCAACCAACATAATGGAGATCTACAAGGCCAGACATATAAGGCCTCAAAAGGATCCATTCTAATCACAGTCTAGTAACTATTGTTATAAGAAAACTCAACTAGCCCTAGATGGTCATCTAAAGCTCCTCCAAAGTTGAAAACAAAAGCGTGAAGCATATCCTCAAGAATATTTATATATCTTTCTATCTGGACATATGACTGCGGATGGTATGCCGTACTCAAATGAACTTGAGATCCTAGTGCCTCTCAAAGGCCTCTCCAAAAGTGAGAAGTGAACCGAGTATACTTATTAGAAACTATAATAGATATAACTATATGCAAATGAACATTCTCTTTCATATAGAGATTTCCCAACCCCTCAAATTTGTTTGTATCACAAATGGGTATAATGTGATCTAATTTAGTCAGCCGATTGATCGCAAACAATATAGTATTCTTATTTTTTCTGGGTATGAGGAAACCCAACCACAAATTTCATAGAGATCTCATCCCAATTCCAAGTTAGCATTGGAAGTGGCTGAAGCAGATCCAAAGGTTTCTAGTGTTTGGACTTGACCTATTGGCATGTATAATAATAAGAGACAAATTCATCAATGCCCTGTCCCATACCTTTCCACCAGAATCATCATCGCATGTCATAGAACATCTTCATGGTTACTGGGTACAATGCCCACTAAGAGTTATAGAAATCCCCCATCATAGATTTCCTTACTTCTAATAGCACAATAAAGTGATTTTGGTAGCATAGAATGACCTCGGTGGAGAATGACCATCCAAGAATGATATCCCCAACATAAAGAGAGTCTCTAAAGCTACAAAAATCATCATTAAGATGTTGTTCCTGAATAATCATCATGAGAAGAGAGGATGTTAGCTGAACACTAGCCAAAGAAACCTCAACCCTTGATTCCTGGACTCAAATATGTAACTGTGCAAAGAGAGCCATTAAGTTCCACTCTTCCAATTATTCTTTCATAGCCTTGGTCAGAAGCTTCCTACTCAAATAATATGTGATGACATTCCATTTCCCTAGGGTAAGTTTGAAGATTTTAGGTATTCCACCCAATTCCTCTGATAGAGATTCAAATAATTTTGTGAGAAGATATAACTCAAGATTTTATGGTCAGAGTACATGATAAAATTTTCTCAGAAAATGTAATGCCGCCAACTCTTAATCATGTGAATTATAGCTACAAGTTTAAGGTCATGGGTAAAATAATTATTCTTGTGTGGCCTAAACTGATGAGATCCATAAGAAAAAACATGATTACCCTATATAATAACACAACCCAAACTTGAAACTGATGCATCATAGAAGACCACATAACCCTACCCGACCTCTAGGAGAGTCAACACTGGTGTAGTAGTCAAAAGATATTTTAGCTCAACAAAATAATTCTAACATTTTTCATCCCAAGAAAGCTTTACTCCCTTCTAAGTAAGATCATTTATCAGATGATCCAACTTTGAGAATCCCTTAATTAACTGGTGATAATACCCAGTAAGACCCAAGAAGCTTCGAATATCGAAAACATTTTGTGGTTGTTCCCATGTCATAATAGACTTTACCTTTTCAGGATCAACTTAAATACCATGTTTCAACACCATGTATCCTAATAATTTCACTTCCTAAATCAAAAAATCACATTTCAAAATCTTGTCATAAAGATAGCGATTTCTTCACAATTCCAAAACTACCCTTAGATGACACACATGATCCTCCTCAGAATTAGAGTAAATGAGGATGTCATCCATAAATACTATTAAAAAGGCATCAAGATACTCATGGAAAATCATGTTCATTAAATCCATAAAGACCACATGAGCATTTGTTAAACCAAAAGGCATGAAAAGGTACTCATAATGGCCATACCTACTCTGAAAAGCGGTTTTATGAATTTCATATTCTTTTATCCTCAACAGATGGTAACCAGATCAAATATAAATCTTCAAGAACCACTTTTCCCCTTTCAAATGATAAAAAAAAAATCATAAATTAGTGATAATTAATACTTGTTCTTTACTATGACTCTATTGAGTGTTTGTTAATAAAAAAAGTTGAAGTGAACCATCAACTTTCTTAGTAAAGAGAACTAGCACTGCGCAAGGTGACAAACTCGAGCGTATAAAGCCTTTATCTAGAATATAATCCAACTAAATCTTCAAATATCTCATTTCATATAGTGCCATATGGTAATAAGGAATAGACACCAGTTAATTACCAGATACTAAATCGATAAAAAAATCCACCATCCTTACCACCAGTTGACCAGAGAAGTTATTAAAAAACACATTGGGAAACTCAATGGAAACTAAAGGGAGATCAACACTCAAATTTTCTCACTCCATATCAAAGGTGAACAAAAATATAACTTTCCCCAACTTCATATAAGAAGGTATGTCTCTACTTGAACTTGGGCCTCATTCTCATTGAAAGATACGACATACACCATCAGGTGTAGAAAAGGAGATCCATTGAAGATACCAATAAATCTGGGTTTTATTGGAAATTATCCAATCCATCTTAAATATGATGCTAAGTGGTTTTATATAGAGAACTATAAAACTCCAAGTAATCTCTACATATGATAAGGAGAAAAAACAAGAGGGACTATAGAGGCCTTGCACGATCTTTGTTCCAAGGGGAGTAGAAATATCTATTAAATAAGAAAAAATCTCCATAGAAATATTTAGAAGATTAAAAATATAGGTTGAAATAAATGAATGAGATGCACCAGTATCAAATAAAGCAGTCACTAATGAAAAATATATAGTGATGGAACCTCTCACAGTCACTAGACCCATATCTACTTCATATGGAGGCTCTTCCACTACATGAAGAAGCTTTGTTCCAGATGCCTATGGCTAGAACCCATTAATAATTGAAGAATATGATTGCACTACAGTTTTAATAGGAGTTATTGATCCTATGCCACTATGAGTATAAAATACATGGAATAACTTCTATAAGTGACCTGAGCATTTACAGGAGCCACATATCTTGGGTGGCTTAGTGAAAACACTCTTTGAATGCCCAGGATTTCTACAATTGTAACAAATAAAAGGGAATCTTCCAGGCACTGAAGGAGGTCTAGAAAAATCCTATTGTCGAGAACCACCATAAGAATCATCATGCTTCCTTTTTTTCATTTAGAGGAATTCAAAATGCCACTAGGAGAAAAAGGAACTCTTGACAACCGTGACTTTCCATACAGATCTATTTCAACCATCAAAAATCTATCCATCACATCACCATAATAATAAAACTTCAGCAAGAAAACCTTAAAACAAATATTATCTTGAATTTCCAACTTGAACCATCGAGTCTTCATCTTCTCATTTGATACTAGCTTAGGTGAAAACTACATTAGCTTAGTAAAATGGTTCACATACTCTATCACAGTTCTGTCAGCCTGCTCAAGTTTAAAGAACTCTAAAGACTTGGATAACAACATCAACTCTGGATAGAACTAATTGGTGAAAATATCCTTGAAGTCTTTCCGCTCTAAACCCTCATGTTTATTCTCCATCACCATCATGTCCTGCCATCTCCTACTTAGTCCCTCCACCATGAAGGTGGCACACTTCACATTGATCTCCTCAGGTGTCTCTAAGAATTGAAACAAATGCTCCATCATGCTCAACCATTCCTCATAATATTGAGGATCATTGGAACATTTGAATGTTGATGGATTCTAGTGAAATAAATCTTAAGAATGATTCCAGATAACATCCCTATGAGGTTCCACAGATGGAACCTGAATAGGAACTAGTGCAGGTGCCTGTCCCAGAGCTTGGAAAGTGTGCACAATCACCTCAACCAGACTTGGGTCCATGAGAGGATTTTCTCACTATATTTCAACAAAATCTTCCTTCTAGATCTGATTCAAACACCTTCTCGAAGGCATGATGCTACAAAACATCAACATACAATAAGAAAGACATCAAATTTAACACTCAAACTGATCCATAAGGGAAATTAATCTCAACATATAAAAAAATAAGATTTGGATTTCAATCTATCCAAATAAAAATTAGGGAAAAGACTAGAATTAATCCTCAAGACATCTTTCCCAAACCACCACTGGTGAATTAAGGTTTGTTGTGGTGAAAATTTTATAGACACTAAATCAAAACTACGTCTTAAGTCCCGAAAAAAACAAAACTACATACTGAAATCAAGGTAAGATGAAAAACCTACACCTATGATACCACTCTGTCATGAACCAGCCTGGGTACCCTGGTAACCCGATAACTGAGTCGACACCGACATAGCCTGAAGGGCATTACTGATTCCCATGGGTTGATGACTATCACCTAGAATTATACAAAATAAAATTGGGAATGATTTTTTACACAAACATTATAGAAGAAGATAAAAAAGTTAGTATTCATACAAAAGAAACTCTATAGGGAGTAGTTTACCAGAAGTCAAATAGGTAAACTACTCAAAGTACTATAGAAAAGTATTAGAAAATAGGATAAAAACCCAAGTCCCAATGGACACAACAACACCAAACCCAAGGATCAACAATAAGAACCACCTCAAAGTGGCACTTTTACCTCAATCAAACTTATAAGGAGATAATATAAAAACACCCAAAGGCACATGTAGGGTGTAGGATTAAATCCTAGTAGGGTCTCACTAAGGATTTCATAATAAGATAACAACATTTAATTAACTAAATAAAGCCTTTTAATTTTAAATAAATAGACAGGCAGTTCAAAAGCATATTTAAAAAAAATTATGTTTTACATTTCAAACGATGGAATAGATTTAAACAAATATATTAATAAACACTTTATATAAATTCAAAAGGCATGTGTAAAATAGTTTACAACAAACAATGGAATATATTTCAAATACAAATTATGAGAAACATGATCATTTTCCAAAAGGTGTGCTAGTTCCAGGCTTTAGAATCGTCACACACTTGAAGGTGATCTTGAAAAAATGTGTATACACACATCCCTCTGACATTAGACAAAGGTGACTCATCACCATACCATTAGAGATACGACCTTCTTCACTAGGTTTTTTTTTCCAGTTGCAAAGCATCAAAAATAGCATTATCACAATAACCCACTAACTACATAGGCTTTCATGCACTCTAATAACAACCAATGATGGGAAATTTATTTTAAAACTGTTTAAAATAAAATTCAACCCATTCCACATTCCAAATATTCCAATTTCCATTTAAAAACCAACACATGAGTTTTTAATCAAAACATGTCTTTTTCCAGGATAAAACCACTGGGTTTCTATCAAAACCATTTATGCCATTTTTCTCAATACAAATTTGAAATAAATTTCAAAAAATAAATTTCATAAATTTAAATTCAACAACATAAATTCCACAATTTTTCATTAATTTCACAAACACACCCCAATTCAATGGAATTAGGGGATTTTTCCTAATTTCACGCCAAATCAAACCCAAATCCCCCAATCCAATGGAATTGGGTTTTTAATAAATCAATTGAAATAAATTTAAGGATATTTAATTTAAATCAAAAAATTGAATTTAAATCAAATAATTTAGTGTTAATCAAATTGTCCAATCAAAACAGAACCACCTACCTTTTCATGGAAACACAAAGCTTGCAACGGAACCCACCAACAATAATGAAGGCGTTAAGGATCTAAGAACTCAACTTAGAAATAGTATTCAACAATACAAAGTTTATATTCATCAATCCCAATATGATCTATCAAACTCCAAGGAGATAATGAGAAATATATGAAGAGATAGGGAGACCACTTACCTAGAAATTTACACTGCATCTGCAACGACGGTTAATTACTGAACGAAATGACCCGAAAGGGTTCTAGGGATCTAAAATTGCCTCAGAATGGCTCTTAGGTCAAGAGAAATAAAGTATGGAGAATATAAAATAGAAATTTTAGCTAATATTCCTATTTAAAAACAACTCTCGAGACTTTACACGACGTGTAACCCAATTACACGTTGTGAAATTAGCAAATCCCAAAATCTCCAAAAAAAACCATCACCTTTTGTTACAAACATATTTATTATTATTTTAGAATTTAAAAATTGTGTAACCATATTACGCGACATGTAAATCCCCAGTAGGCTACAAAACCAATAGGTTTTATGCTAAAAGTCCAAAAAATATCTGACTTCACCATTATAGGTATCCTCCCATTTCCTTCTCAACCCTACCCAGATAATGAAAAAGGAAAACCATGAAAAGTTTTAAAATTTTCTTGGAATAAAGGTAATAGGATGTTATATTATAGTCTCTTAAGAACCGATTTTGGCTCCTCCAAACCCATTAATCGGTGGATTGAAGTGTGGTGGATCTCGTTTGATCTCCTCCATATATGTGAATCCCCTTTCCTTGGTTTCTACTGATATATCCCACTTTACTCCTTTGATTTTGGTAGATCATCACATATTTGATGGATCTAAACTCTATTTGAATGTATCTTAACTCTAGGTTTGGTTTCTTTATCTTTTTTTCATTGTTTTTCATTGGAAAATCCTGCTACAGGTGCCAATTTTTGATTTGTGACCCTTTTATTAAAAGTAGGTGGTTTCGTTCGAGTTTCTCTACGTAACATCTCAGATTTTCTGTGTATTATTTTTGGATATTATATGGATTATTTTTGAGACCAGGTGCTGAGAAAATGTGCAATTCCGAGGCTATTAGAATAAATGTTTGAAACATATTAAATAGTATATGTGTACAATTTTTCTAAAAAAGTGGAATAACTCCTAAAAGGGTGACTAGATCAGAAATATGAGGGCACCATTGAGTTTAGAATGTGGGTTTTACCCTAGGTGTGACAAAACCTTTTTCAGTGTGGGATTCTTGTGAAATATTCATCACAAATGTAAATTAATGAAATAAATTAAAACAATTAATTTAGTTTGATGAAACGACTATTTTTTTCCTATAAGAGTATGACTATAGCTTTTTTCCCAGGGTTAGCTGCTAAACCCTAGATACCTAGGAGATATTAGAGGAGAGATTTATTGGAAAATAATGAAGGATAGTGATTAGATCATGGATCATTGTGCCGATGGAGTTTGAGGATCTCATCAATGATGAAAACACAACAAATCTTCATCAATGATCGATACAAAATCCAATTAGGATGTTGTTTTGAGTGGATTTATTATCCATTCTTGATTTCTACAATGAACACGAATCAATCGACTAATGAATTGATTTGTGGATTGTGAATTTTTCTAGATAGGTTAGATTAATCGGATTTGTGAGAATTATTTTTTGTAATTATTGATTTCTTCATTATTATTATCATGAAAATGGATTGAGATCTAAATAAACATCAATCGAGGTTCATTCCTCTTGATTGATCTTGTGGTTTTCTCCCCCAATTATTCATTAACTGTAGGAATTATAAGTTTGGATAGATTTTAGACATATCCAAATCAATTTATTATTGCACACATATTTCTTGGTGCAAGGATCTGATATCATAGATTTAGGATCCTTTATCACACCACAATTCACTGTTTCATTTTCACCCTTACACCACTATTTTAAAATGAATTTGTATTGTAAATTCCAAATATAATAAAAAAAATTAATTCATGTTAAATTCAATTATTTTGTGTTTATAACTGTTAAAAAGGGTAATGTTACTTGTTTTTATAATTTCATTATTGTTGGAGGTGATTTAGAGGCCCTAGAGATGATCCAGAAGGAAAATGGGCCAAACTACATGGGATCCCAATGACATATGTACACTGTTTTAAAAATTCATTGCAATCAGTGTTTACAAATGGGCTGAAATTTTGTGGGACGATCTGAAACTTTATTTTATAGAACTCGTCTCAAGTAACCCAAGACTAATTCGGCCATCTGGTGGCCCATACAGACTAATCTGTCCAGTACACTGAATCTACATGAAGTCAAAAGTGGTGTGATGTGATCTGTCCATATATCCGGTTGTGATTGTAAAAATGGTTCCAAAATTTTGGTTGAGATATTTAGGAAGTTGGGATACAACTTTTTAGTTTTTTCAAAAAGGATATAAGACCGTCTAACCATCTAAAACAATGGGACAAGTGGTTTTAAGAAATATGTGTTCCCAAAAACACCATCCAATTTTCCTATAAAATGGAACATTGGGCTCCCCATTCTCTAGTTCATATAAGGAGTGAAGTGATGCTGATTTTAAGTTCTAGAGGAGTCCTCTCCTCATACTATAAGTTTTGGAGATCCATATCCTCATAGGGGGATCAATAATAAAGAAGGAGTTCCACCCGAGCTTCCTCCTCCTCATGATGTCGAGCTAAACGGTGAGCGTTCGTTGTGAGGGAGCTACACACATTCCAAGGAAGTTTCGATGCATATATTAGCTACTAGTTTGGATTAATTTGGGTTTTTAAACATTTCATTCAATTTAACTTACATTATTTCATATTTTAATGCTTGTTTTGATACATTTGAATGTTATGCTCTTAATTTCTAACTGATCGGTGTGAGGTTTTGAGTGCGTGACTTGTGTTGTTCCAATTGGAAAGCACAAGAATCATTTTCATATCCACCTTATTGAGATTTAAATCTACTTTGTAATATCTTATTCCATGCATAAGTACTAGACCTTTATAATACAATTGTTACGTCAAGGTTTGGTTCTTTAAGCATTGAAATAAAATCTTAGGAATTAATCGGGTTTACAATTAATTTAAACCAAAGAATTAATCCAAACCTAAATGAGTATCTATGAAAAATGAACTTTAAATATGTGTAGTAAAATCAAAATTAACCCTTTATCTCATATTTTTCAAAATTCACTTGGTTTTTCAACTATTTAACTCTTTATGTTAAGTTATTTTCCTAAAACTGTTTTCAAAACCACCCCCTCTTTTAGTAATTTTTATTAAAAATACACACTCAAAACCTATCAAATCTCCTTGAGAGACAAACTAGGGTCTTCCCTAGACTACAAAATCTTCTTTAAATCACTATCAATTTGACGTGTCATGAAAATGCAGTCAAATTTTGGCACTGTTTCTAAAGAGCACTTTGATTTTAGTGCGTGTTTTTTTATAATATTTTTGTAATTTTTTGAATATTTTTTTTATCTTATACCTTTACCTATATTTTTGTATTATGATTTATTTATTTTTTAGGATTTGCACATGATGAGTTCAAATCCGGGAGACTTACCACCTTTCGAACCTAAACCGAAGAGGATCCTACATCAGCGACACCGAGACACACAAGAGTACCCTTTGAAGGAGGAAACACAAAATATCGACACTCTTATTGATCCATCCTATTATTCTTCTGGAAACAATATCAAAACTGAAATAAACTTTCATAATATGGATGAAAAAAACTGAACATTAAAATAACTAACCTCACCTGATGTTGATATCCAACCCACCTATATTCAAATGAAAGATGAGGCACCCAATTTTGAACTGAAATCTGGTTTAATTCATTTATTACCAAGATTTCATGGACTTGCAGGAGAAGATCCACATAATCACTTAAAAGAATTTCATATTGTGTGTTCTAGTTTAAAACCTACTATTGTGGATGAAGAACAAGTAAATCTTAGAACATTCTCATTTTCATTAGAAGACATTGTGAAAGATTGGTTGTATTGTGTTAATTCACCAATTATAGGTTGGGTGGACATAAAATGCCTTTTCTTGAAAAATATTTCCCAGACTCTTGAACTGAAACTATAAGGAAATAAATCTGTGGTATAAGGAAATCACAAGGGGAAACATTACATGAATATTGGGAATACTTTAAAAGGTTATGTTCAAGCTGTCAACACCACCAAATAAGTGATCAACTTTTAATACAATATTTTTATGAAGGTTTGATTCCAATTGATTGTAACATGATTGATGCTGCTACAGGTGGTGCACTAGTGGATAAAACCCCAATCGCTGTAAGGACCCTAATTGAGAACATGGCGCAAAACACTCAACAATTTGGTACAAGGTTCAGTGTACCGATTCGAGGTGTCCATGAGGTTTAAAGTACCGAATTCAAGAAGAAGGTGGACACGAAGTTCAAAGAGGTAAGTACCCTTCTTCTACAACTTTCTCTTTCCCAAGGTAAATCCCAATCTCCTCCTCCCATTCATTGTGGTATATGTTCTTCTAACACCCACTACTTTGACCAATTCCCCCAATTGAGAGAAACTTCTAAGAGTTGTAAGGTAATATTTCCAGGCCACCCCTATAACCAACCATTTAGGAAAGAACCATAATATCCATCCAACCCTAGGTGGAAAGAAAACCAAGATTATAGGCAAGGTGGGTATTAAAACCAACCTCAAAAATAATGGAACCAACCGGGGTAGAGTAGTCACCCACCACCACCACCCAGAAATACTAAACCACCACAAAGGCCTTTCCAACAACCCCCTCTAAAATCTGAGCCTAGACTTGAATATATGATGAAAAAATGGCTTCCAAGTATCTCCAATTCCAATAAACCACCCAAGAAACCATACAAGACCTAGAAACCAAATTAGGCCAACTATCCAATTTAGTGGGGGAAATCCAAATCCATGGGTTGGGTAAACTACCTTCTCAACCAATAGTTAACCCAAGGGATAAGGGAAATGTTAGTTCCATCACCCTTAGGAGTGGAACTCAACTTAAAATCCAAATGAACCCACCAATAAATTCATCTCATCCCGAGGAAACCATCATCCCAACCATTGAAAATGTTCTAAATGTTGAAAAACCTTATCCTGAGAGAATCACTTACAAGGGAAAGAGTGTGTATATTTACAAGTCACCTAGCACAACCATTACTATTACATTTCCTCAAAGGACCACCCAACCTAGGAATCAAAATAAAACTAAAATTGATAAGGAAATATTGGAAACTTTCAAAAAAGTGCAGGTTAACATTACTTTTATTGATGTCGTGAAACAAATTCCACGATATGCCAAGTTTCTAAAGGATATGTGTACACACCAAAGGAGACTTTGTGGAGATGAAAAGGTGATCTTGTGGAGGAATGTTTCAGAATTTATGGATCCTTCACTTCCCACCAAATGCAATGATCTAGGAACATTCTCGATTCCGTGCACCATAGGGAAGTATTCCTTTTCCAATGCTATGCTTGATTTAGGTGCCTCTATAAATGTGATTACTCACTCTATTTACTCTTCATTTTAGGTTGGAGAACTTAATCCCACTAGAATTTTTGTTCAATTAGAAAATCAGAGTACCTCACACCTTTCTGGTGTGTTAGAGTATGTTCTTGTGAGGGTGCAAAATTTAATTTTTTCTGCTGATTTTTATGTGCTAAAAATGGAAGATGATAGGATGAATGGACACACCCCAATTATATTGGAGAGAACTTTATTTAAAACCACCAAAATGATAATAAATTTACATAATGTTACATTATATATGGAATTTTTTGGTGACATAGTCCATTTCAACATCCTTGATGCCATGAAACACCCCTCAGAAGAACATTCCTCTCTCTCAGTAAATTCAATTGATGTACTCCCTTCCTCTAAAAACACTTCTTTTCATTCCCCCGATCCACTTTATGATTTTTCATCCTTGATTTAATTTCTTGGTAATGAATCATGCATTGTTTTTTGTAGTGGTCTAGAAAAGTGTCATGCATGTTTATTAATTGATAATTTCTTGAACACTGAGGATCCAATGACCATCGATGATACTGCTAAGCTTATAAAAGCTCATTCCTTATATGAGGATGATACCATTGAGTAGTTAGATGAGATTAGTGACCTCTCACTTTCAAACACACTCCCATAAATCCAAAATCACCCTAAATTGGAACTAAAACAACTACCTCAAGATTTAAAATATTCATATCTTGAGAATGGAAACAAGATGCCCGTCATCATTTCTAGTTCACTCCCTCCTGTGCATGAATTCTGACTGCTTGAGCTTTTGAGGGAGTATAAAAAATCTTTGGGATGGACACTTGAAGACATTCCTGGTATTATCCCATCAATTTTCACACATCATATATTGCTAAATGATGAGGCTAAACTAGTGAGGCAGTCACAACGTCGACTGAACCCAAACTTCCTAGATGTTGTTAAAAAGGAGGTAACAAAATTATTGGTTGTTGGAATCATTTACCCCATATCTGATATCAAATGGGTCAGTCCAGTACAAGTGGTTCCTAAAAAACTAGTCTTACTGTAAAAAAAAGGAA
The DNA here is from genome assembly GCA_963277665.1 of Viscum album. NCBI lineage: Eukaryota > Viridiplantae > Streptophyta > Magnoliopsida > Santalales > Viscaceae > Viscum > Viscum album. The sequence goes on along the minus strand of OY728161.1, from coordinate 2,114,778,966 downwards.
AATAATGAATTAGTTCCAACTTGCATGAAGAATAGTTGGTGTGTCTATATATACTATCGCCGACTAAATCAACACACTATAAAGGACCATTTCCCATTGCCATTCATTGACCAGATTCTAAAGAGGCTAGTAGGGAAGTCCCATTACTATTTTCTTGATGGGTATTTTGGATATTTTAAAATCCATATTGTCCCCAAGGATCAGTAAAATACAACCCTCACTTTCCCCTTTGGCACATTTTCATATAGGAGGATGCCATTTGGTATGTGCAATGCTATGGATAATTTACAGTGATGCATGGTTAGTATTTTTTTGTATTACCTGGAGAATTACACAGAAGTATTCATAGATGATTTCACTTTTTATGGCTCCTATTTTTATGAATGTTTGAGTAGTCTTGATTTAGTCATATGTCACTGTATTGAAAAGAATCTCATATTAAATTATGAGAAATTCCATTTCATGGTATGATAAGGTATAGTTTTGGGACATTTAATTTTTGGGGATGGTATCAAAGTTAATAAATAAAAATTGGATGTAATTTATTCCCTACCATTCCCAAAAAATGTATGGTATGTGCAGTATTTTCTAGGTAATGATAGATTTTACCGTCGTTTAATTTGTGACTTTAGTAAGATTACACTCCCACTCTCCCAGTTACTCCAAAAAGAAAAGGAATTTATTTTTAATAATGAATGTGAAGAAGCTTTTAATAAGTTAAAATGGAGTCTCATGTCACCCTTGATAATCCAACCACCTCATTGGGATTTTCCATTTGAGATCATGTGTGAAACCTCTAACTATTTAGTTGGGGTAGTCTTATCATAAAGGGTTGATCGAGCTCCACATGTCATTTTTTATGCCTCACATACTTTGGACCCTACCTAAGAAAACTACACCACAACTGAAAAATAATTTCTTGCCATTGTGTTTTCCTTGGAAAAATTCAGGTCATACCTTTTAAGGTCCAAAGTCATTGTGTTCTCAGACCATGCAACCCTCTGGTATCTTCTTAAAAAACCGAAAGGCAAACCATGTCTCATTCATTGGATTCTCCTCCTTCAGAAATTCAATTTAGAAATTATAGATAAAAAAGGAGTATAGAATGTGGTGGATGACCATATCAGTATGATCCACCCATCCTTGGACATTGACACATCTCCCTGTATTCCTATAAATGAAAATTTTCCTAATGAGCAACTGTATCGAGTGCAAGATTCTATTCCTTGGTATGCTGAAATTGTAAATTATTCAGTAGCATATTGCATTCCTAATGATTTCAACAAAAACCAGGTTGACCATCTAAAACATGAATCCCATTGGTAAATTTGAGACGGCCCCTAAATTTGGTGCACCTGTAGTGATCAAATCCTCACGGATTGTGTTCCTGATAGTGAGTTTCAGTCCATCCTTAGGTTCTGCCACACTCTTTCTTGTGGGAGCCACTTTGGTCCCCAACAGACTACTCTCAAGGTCCTCGATTATGGTCTCTTTTGGACCACATTGTTTCGGGATGCCCATGACTTCTTTAAATATTGTCCTCACAATTAAAGAATAGGGAATGTATCTAAAAAAGTGATATTCCACAAAAACCCTTACTCTTCCATGAAATTTTCGATGTTTGGGGAATTGAATTTATAGGAACATTCCCCAATTCATTTGGTAACCAGTACATTCTTTTAGTAGTGGATTACATTTAAAAATGGGTAGAGGTACGAGCTATAAGGAATAATGATTCTAAGTTGTGGAATTTTTGAGAACCCAAATTTTCTGTAGGTTTGGATTACCTAGGTTCATCATCAGTGACCAGGGTTCTCATTTCTGCAATGGAACAATTCAATCTCTTTTTCATCAATATGGGGTCGGGCATAGAGTGTCTACTGCATATCACCCATAGACCAATGGTCAAGATGAGGTGTAAAATAGGGAGGTAAAACAGATTCTTGAAAAAATGGTTCAACCTAATATAAAAGATTGGAGTCTTAGACTCGATTATTCATTACGGGCTTACCGTACTGCCTTTAAAACTCCCATTGGCATGTCACCATATTAGCCAGTTTTTGGAAAGGGTTGTCACCTCCCTGTTGAGATTGAGCACTGGGCCTACTGGGCTATTAAACAATGAAATTCTAGTCTTTCTGGTGTAGGTTATAAAAGGAAGTTATAGATTCAGGAGTTGGAGGAAATGCGTAGAGATGTATATGAGAACTCTAGGATTTATAAGGAGTGAACTAAGGTTGCTCATGACTGTCTCATCCTTCATCGTTAGTTCCACATTGGGCAAAAGGTCCTCCTTTACAATGCAAGGCTGAAGTTGCATCTAGGTAATCTTCATTCCCACTGGTTTGGACCATACACTATTACCAATGTATCTCTATTTGGTTATGTTCAGGTTCAAAATGAATAAACCAAGAAAACCTTCATTGTTAATGGGAAGTGGCTGAAGCACTTTCACAAAGCCCTTCGGGAGTTCCTGATGGAGGAACTCTATGTTCAAGAAGAAACATACCAATGACACCCACCATGTTTTATCCTTCCTTCCCACATTCTATTTTATTATAGTGAGGAAACTGCACACTCTAGGTGTGGGGGGATGGGTATATTCCTGGGTTAGTTAGTAATTTTCATCATCTTTCTTACTTTTCTCTTTTTAGCTTACTGAATTGTATTGTTACTTTCCCTCATTTCCCTCTCACTCACCTTTGTGACTGAATATTAATTTTTTATGCCCACTTTATCATGGAAAATGATGTTTGTTTAATCATGGAATTTATTTAAAATGCATGTGGAATTTCCGTATTTCATGTTGTTTTAGCATTCAAAAAAAATTATGATGAAATGTGCATTTCAGCAAGAATTAAATATTGTGGTGTGACTTTCTTTTGAAATTTAGTTCTTTGTTGATGATATAAATAGTTGTATCATTTTGAAACCATTGAGAAGAATGATTCCCTTTTTTTAATAGTTTAAAGAAAAATTTCTACTTAATAAATGGTAAATATAATTTAGGTTGATTTTTCTCTACTTTCCAAAATAATTTTTCCATACGTTTGTTCCTTATCCAATCTATTTCATTATTGTACCAGATTAACCTATATGTGTGTACCTGTTATCCAACTATTTTATGCCCTAAAAAAACAAAAAAATGGTTGTATATTGGGAAGGTAAAAAACCACCCTTCCTAGACTTTTGATCTTGTTATAATGATTACAATTAGTGTTGTGAGGAGATCAAACAAGGGTTGGGAAAGGAGTGTGAGATTTTCTCCAAGTGAAACTTTTGAAAAAAAATGAGGAGAGTGATGAAATGTAAAAAATATGGGTATATCTAGGTCAGGAGATTATGGTTTAACTTCTAAGACTACTTAAGTGAGTGGGTCTTGAAATTTTATTGCAAAAGATGTGGGGAAAGTTCGGTGGAAAGGATTTTATAAGTTGACAATTATTAAAATAACATATATTTACTTGATAGAAAGTAAAAATAATATAATGAAATGGTTTTCACACACACACATGGATAATTAGTTACATGATTAAATTTTTAATTATTTTATTTGATTGGTATCATTCATCTCTTGTAATTTTATTTGGATACAATTTTTGATACATCTTTTCACATGATCACTGAGAATAACTCCTCAGTGTAAATTTTGATTTGATAATATTTATATAAGGAATTAAATTTTCATTGAATGTTAAATCTTTATGAAGTTGGAAATATCTACATGCATAATTTTTGAAAATGAGACTTTGCCCAGGAGTGCAAATGTTTAGGTGTGGGGGTGTGATCACAACACGATTCACTGTTTCATTTTCACACTTACACCACTGTTTTAAAATGAATTTGTATTGTAAATTACAAATATAATAACAAATTTAACTTCATTTTAGATTCAATTATTTTGTTTTTATCACTATTAAAAATGGAAATGTTACTTTTTTTGATAATTTCATTGTAGGTGGAGGTGATTTAGAGTCCCCAGAGATGATCCAGAAGGAAAATGGGCCAAACTGTATGGGATCCCAATGATATCTGTCCACTGTTTTAAACATTCAGCGCAATAGTTGTCTCTAAATAGACTAAATTTTTGTGGTCTGATCCTAAATTTTATTTTCTAGAACTCATCTCAAGGAAACCAAGACTAATTTGGACATCTGGTGGCCCATCCAGACTGATATGTTCAGTACACCTAATCTACATGAAGTCAAAAGTGGTGTGCTATGATCTGTCCATATCTCCAGCTATGATTATCTAAATAGTTCCAAAATTTCATTGAAGATATTCAGTAGTTGGGGATACAAATTTTTAGTTTTTTCAAAAAGTAGATAAGACTGTCTGGCCATCGAAAACCATGGGACAAGTGGTTTTAAGAAATCTATGTGCCCAAAACCACCATCCAATTTTCCTATAAAATGGAACCTTGGGCTCCCCATTTTCTAGTTCATTCAAGGAGTTAAGTGCTGCCAATTTTGAGTTCTAGATGATTCCTCTCCTCATACTATAAGTTCTTGAGGCCCATATCCTCATAGGGGGATCAAGAATGAAGAAGGAGTTCCACCCAAGATTCCTCCTCCTCCCAATGTCGACCTAAACGGTGGGAATTTGTTATTAGGGAGCTACACACATGTCAAGGGAGTTATGATGCATATATTAGCTACTGGTTTGGATTAATTTGGGTGTTTAAATATTTCATTTCATTTACCTTACATGATTTCATATTTGCATGCTTTTTTTGATACATGTGAATGTTATGCTCTTAATTTCTAACCGATCGGTGTGAGGTTTTGAGTGCGTGACTTGTGTTATTGCAATTGGGAAACACAAGAATCCTTTTCACATCCATATTCTTGATATTTAAATCTACTTTGGAATCTCCTATTCCATGCATAAGTTTTGTACCTTTACAATACAGTTTTTATGTCAAGGTTTGGTTCTTTAAGCATTGAAATAAAAGCTTAGGAATTAATCAGGATTTCAATTAATTTCAACCAAAGAATTACTCCAAACCTAAATTAATCTCTATGAAAAATGAACTTGAAATGTGTGTAGTGAAATCAAAATAAACCCTTTGTCTCATATTTTTCAAAATTCACTTGGTTTTTCAACTATTTAACTCTTTAAGTTAAGTTATTTTTTTAAAACTATTTTCAAAACCACCCCCCTTTTAGTAATTTTTATTAAAAATAAACACTCAAAACCTATCAATGCTCCTTGAGAGATAACCTAGGGTCTGATCTAGAATACAAAATATTCTTTAAATCACTATACATTTGACATGTCATGACAATGTGGTCAATCATCACGACATGACTGCAGTGCGAAGACAGAGACGATAATGAATTAGATGATTTAGGTACCTGATTTTTATGTTCTTTGGCACACAATTAATAATGAAAAACAATACCATTTTTTGACCAGATCTAAGGCCATAATCTTATTGATTTGGTGATGGAATGACTCAACAAGGCTCGATCTACATTTTTAGGTGAAGTGATTGCTGAGTCAAAGGCCAGAGCAATGGTCAGGACATGTAGAGCTAGATCTAGGTTTCTGAAAAATTATACATTACATGACATGTACTTTGGAGTTACATGACCTATGGGCCCCCTGGTTGCGGTGCTAGGGTTTCATCTAGAGTTAAGGATCACATGATGTGTGACCCCTATCACATAGTTCATGATCCTTTCTGTGTGACTCGATGTGTACTTTGGAGAGTACATGAACACGGGTTAAAGCACATGGCCAAATGGTATGTTGTGTACTTGTACATAGACATGACTTGGTGTACACAATCCGAAACAGGGATGCGACATCAGTACACAAACATAGATAGGTGAAACGAACAGGGAACCATGTGTCTCTATATGTCGTGTACTCCTTCTACACGTTGTGTATATGGAGACTAGATGTCGTGTGAGTCTCTTCCACATGGGTAAGTATAGGGATAGTTGGACACACCATGTACCCCATGGAACATGCCATATACCCCCTTTAACAGTGCTTTTGGCTCTTTATTTTCTTAGTTTGGACCAGTATAGGTTGAGTGTGTGTCCCTTGGTCCTTTCTCTATAGGGTAAAATGCGACATTACATCCATATCACTAAATTATGACCCCCTCTAGAGATCAAGTCTCAGATAGAGTTATGGTGTCTCTCAGTGGAATGGAGTGTGATCATCTATCATCCTTTACTCCCTAGGTGAATTTTGTGGAATCAGTGTGACCTCCCTGAGTATGTCATTGATCATCCATCTACCAGGCCGTATCAGTAGGATTTGTGGTATCATTGACATACGATCCCCTACATAGCGGGTTGATCTAGATTGGGTTCATGGTGTCCCCCAGTGGTCCTGGGCATGACCCTCTATATGTGTATCAGATACTTATTAGACCAGTTCCCAGGTGGGGGATAATGAGCTAGACCTATTCGTCGAGTGTCTCTGATGATAGAATGGATCATGGAGTATATTCTCTCATAAAGAGCATTGCTTTGAGTAGAATATTGTGTCTAGCAGTTGGTTATAACTGCTTGGTGGTGTGGTGTATTTCCTATGTATATCTAAGTGTTTCTATCATAAATTTGTTTTTATATATTGTATTGAACTGACTATACTTTTTTCTTCATGTTTAGTGTTTTTGGGATGTCCTACTGAGTATTATTATACTCACCCCCACATGGGTTTTTCCCACACATGTCACGTCTTATGCAGATGATGACCCCTTTGACGGTGTCTTGGGAGGAAAGGGAGTGGGTGGAGCATAGAAGGAGCTTTTCAGACTGAGGTGTTTTACTGGGAGCTTTATTTTGACTCAGTCATCTCCCTTAAAGTAGGTTGGACTCTTTATAGTTTTTATTTGGGCTTGTATTTGGCCCTTTTTCTGCTTTCAGTACTTTTACTATAATACTCTATTGTGGGATCTTAGATGCATTCATGAATTGTTTCAGTTGTTTTACATTTTATCATTGTGTGGTCTTGGAGATGTGTGCATGTGTACATGTACTTTAGGATAATGCCTCCCATTTTTGGTATATTTCTAATCGATGCTGGTCGCCAGCCTCTAAACTATTGGAGGCAGGCTTAGGGTAGTCAAGAGTCAGACCTTGATGGGTTAGGTTTTGAAAGAGTGGCATCAAAGGGAGGTTTCAATCCTCTAACCCATGAGTTCATATAGGAATGGTTTTTTTCATGTTTTTCTTGAGTTAGCTCCCTATATATACTCTTTTGACCATGGTGAATCTTATTTTAATTTCTATAATGTCTTCATGCAGACAGTCATCCATGATTCCACTACATGATCATAAGGATGATCCTCCTAGTGATGACGCATCGATACAAGGACCCATACTAGAGATAGCACATCTAGGTGGTTTACCAGCTATACCACCACCTGTTGAGAAACATCTTGAGTTGGTAGTACTAGATGAGGATGCACACAGGTTGAGTGCATTGTATGAGTTTCAGAGGTAGTGACCTCCTAGGTTTTGGGGTGAGCCAGACCCCTAGGTGGTTGATGACTATCTAGAGGTAGTCACTCATGTTTTTCACCTTGTGAGGACATCAGAAGATCAGATGGCGATCCTCGTGGTGAGTCTTCTTCAAGGATCTTTTGGGCGATGGTGGAGCTTGGTGACTCAATCACATAATGAGACAACTCTATCCTATAAAGACTTTGAATATCTCTTCAGATAGGAGTTCTATCTAGTCATGTTGTGATCGGTACACATGAAAAAGCTTTTGTATTTTCAGTAGGGTAGTATGACCATGGCAGAGTACTCAACAAGGTTTAATGATCTCTCGCACGATGGCAGAGGAAACTCAAGGGACTAATGTGTCTGTTTTTGTGAATTTTCATCATTTTAAAGCTAAGGGGATTAACCTAATTAGGGGAGACCAGCTTGGACTCCACTACTTTAGGCCCCCTAACTTGTTCATTTTGTTTGGCCTTTCCCATGGCTTCTTTGTTGGGATTCTTAATAAAAATTCATTGTTGGTGGTGGGTGCTTGAGAGAGCCTTGTTAGTGGAGAGATTTTTGGAAGAGCAGACACTAGTAGTGGGATCTTATAGTGAGAACCTAGTATCTAAGACCATGGAAGAAGGTAGTTGATGATAGTCACATGGATCCAATCATGTTAGATGCTTTAGAAGATAATCCCAAGACTCAAGGCCAATGATGTAAGGCTCTCAGGGTTACTCGAATTAGCTGAGGGATAGGCAGTGTTTCTCCTACAATAGTTGGGGACATCTGGATTGATATTGTCTGAAATGTTGTACATCTAATCATGAAACGGTCGAGGGACCACCAAGATATAGATATAGGTAGTAGTAGGGTGGTCTGCAGGGTGGTAGATGTGGCAGAGGAGTCGGCAGGGCAGCAGGAGGTGGTTGGAGGTTCGACCTATTACCACCACTACCCCCTAGGTGGTCCATGCTAGGCTCAGAGATATGGTGGGAAAGGATGAGGCTAGATACAAGCTATGAAATAATCTTACCCCAAGGCTCTAGGGATGATACAAGGCATGATCTATGTCTTTTCTACTTTAGCTGTAGTATTTATAGACACATGTGTTAGCAATTACTTCCTTACCACTTCTATGGTTTGAGACTTAGAGATTTTTGGTTGAGCCTTTGGCTCAACCCTTGTGGTTAGAGACTCTGATGGGTGGTGACTTAGCGATTGTGCACTTGTGCTGATAGTGCGATTTGATGCTTAGAGGTGAGGGTTTTTTATGGGATCTCTTCATTATAGTAATGAAGCCTTACGCCATTATCTTAATTATGGAATGGCTATCCACAGTTAAATCCCATATTTAATTCTTAAGGTATAGGATGTGGTGTGTCCATAGTGATTGGATGAGTTTTTTCTTTGTGGTTGAAAAGGAAACCTTGGCAGATTAGGGAAATCTTAGGCATAAGAGAGTGAAAATAATTACTCACCGGTTTTCTAGCATGACTCTTAGAGAAATGGATTCTTTAGGCTATCAATTTCTTGTAGTGGTGGTAGAGCATGAGGATGTCTTTCTTGAGGACATGTCAGGTTTACCTCCCCACTGAGAGATAGACTTCTGCATTAAATTTCATTCTGGTACAACATCTATATCTACACCATCATATCAGATGGATACCATAGTGCTTCGAGATCTGAGGGTGTAGTTAGATGAAATTCAAGAGAAGGGATTTATGAGACCCAACATTTCCCCCTAGGCATCCCCAATGTTTTTTCCAAGAAGGAGAATGATATATTGATGTTATGTGTGAATTACTAGTGCTTTAATCAGGTGAACATAAAGAATAAGTATCCACTACCGAGGATTGATAAACTTTTTGATCATTTGAGAGGGGTAAAACGGTTCTTGAATATTGAACTCAGGTAAGGCTATCACCAGATGTGAGTACAGGATGAGGATATGCCAAAGACAACTTTTAGATGTTGTTATGGTCACTATGAGTACTTGGTAATGCCATTCGACATGAAAACCCCCTACAGTGTTCATCAAAATCATGAAATGAATCTTCTATCTCTTATTAGACTATTTCATGGCAGTCTTCATCGATGAAATCCTAGTTTATTTGGAATCCAAGGAGGAGAGCATAAGAGACTTAAGGGTGGTCCTGGACACAATCTGAGAGAACCAGATTTATGGGAAGCTTTCTAAGTGTTAGTTTTGGATTTGAGAGGTCCACTTTCTAGGACACATCATCTCAGAGGTTGTAGTAGCAGTGGACCTAGTGAAGGTTGAGATAGTTCTTTCTTGGTATCCACCCAAGAGTGTTACCAAGGTGCGGAGTTTCCTTTGATTGGAAGGGTACTATCATAGGTTTGTACCCAAATTCTCAAAATTTTCAACACCCTTGATAAATTTGAATCAGAAGGGGAAACATTTCATGTGGAAATAATGGTGCCAGTAGTTCTTTCAAGAGCTAAGACAGAGGTTGATGAGAACTCCCATCTTGAGATTTACAGATGAGGGTGTTGAGTACATAGTGTTGTACAATGCATCAAGGACCCTACTTGGTTGTGTGATGATGCAGAGGCAGACAATTATTTCCTATAGTTATTTCTATTTGAGACCACATGAGCATAACTACACGACTCATGATCTTGAGTTAGCAGTGGTAGTATTCATCTTGAACATGTGGTGACACTACCTGATGGGTGAGAGGTTTATCATTTACTACGACCACAAGAGTCTAAATCATATCTTCTCTTAGAAGGATCTTAACTTGAGACAGAGGCGATGAATAAATTTCCTCTAGAACTATGACTTTGAGATTTTATATACTTCTAGGAAAGAGAACATGATGGAATACACTCTCATTAAGAGATATTGCTCTCAATTTTTGGTCGAGGTATCAGAGAAGTTAACCTTGTTGTAGTTGTCCTTCATTGGACCATGATAGTGCCTCATATCTTCAGTCGATGGTGATTACCCCATCATTTTTATAGCCTATTAGGGATGATCAATGTGGAGATACTAATTGTGAGATCTTACGTACTCAAATATTCATAGGACATGATCCTGATGGACATTATGAAGGTGGGGAGTACATTATCTTTTTTAGAGGATAGACTATGGTACCTTTGATGTTGTAGGATTAGGTGTTGCTGGAGTTTCATACACCCCCTTTAGCAGTACATCCAGGTGTGGCAAAGATGTACTAGGACCTTCGATGATAGTTTTGGTGGCCATATATGAATAAGGGATTTGCAAAGTTTGTCTCTTGATTCCTTACTTATCAGCAGGTGAAGGTTGGGCACTAAGTTACAACAAGTTTCGTTCAACACCTTGTAGTGCCAGAGTAGAAGTGGGATGAGATATCCATGAACTTTGTGAAGGTATTACCACATACATATAGGGGACACAATTCTATCTGGGTGATCATAGACCGACTCACCAAGTTAGACTACTTATTAGATATTTGAGAGCAGAGTTCAGTGGATATATTGAGATGCCTATATGTATAGAAGATAGTTTGACTCCATGGAGTTCCCTCGACAATCATCGCTGACCATGATGATCGCTTCAAATCCAAGTTATTGAGAGGATTACATGAAGTCTTTGGGATGTAGTTGTGCTTGAGCATAGTGTTTCATCCCCAGACTGATGTCCAAACCGAGCGGATCATTCAGGTCTTGGAGGACATGCTATAAGATTTCTTGTTGGACTTTGGTCATAGTTGGGAGGATCACCTACCCTTAGCATAATTTTCATACAAAAAAAGTTACCATTCCACCATTAGTATGGAACTATTTAAGGATTTTTATGGACGACCCTATAGGTCACCACTTTATTAGAAATATCCAGGGAAGTCATCACTCATGGGCCTAGAGTTGGTGTGAGATACAACAGATAAGGAGTAGATTATCCAGGAGAAGATCACGACTATGAAGATCCATCATAAGTCTTATACGGACTGACAATAAAGACCTTTGAAGTATAAGGAGGGATAAAATATGGTTCTAAGGGTCTCATATTAATGTGGATTGAGGAGATTTGGCCATGATGGAAAGTTATCTCTGAGATTAATTGGTCCCTTCCAGATACTATGAAGAGTTGGCAAGGTAGCACACTACTTAGCTCTACCACCGCAGTTGGACCGGGTATACGACGTCTTCCATGTGTCACAACTACGGTGGTGCATGCAAGACCCATTGCACATTATTGAATGGGGTGAGATGGAAATAGAGGATGGATATTCCTTTACAGAATACCCGATGTATATCAAGGATTGATAGAAGATGATCCTTCATTGGATATCAATCCCCCTTGTGTGTGTTCAGTGGTAGCATGGGAATCTTTGGGAGAGAACATGGGAGCAGGAGGCTTTGATTCATGTTCAGCACTCACATATCTTTGTGTAGCCCTTGTTTTGGATTTTTAGGACATAAATACCTAATTTGGGGAGAATAAAACATCTCAAATTTTCTATGTATTATTTTTGAATATTATATAGATTATTATCAAGACTAGGCGCTAAGACGACGTGTGATTCTGAGGCCTAGTGTACCCAAAATAAATGTTTGAAATATATTAAATATATTAAATAACATGCATGATTTTTTTCCTAAAAAAGTGGAATAAATCCTAAATGGGGGACCAGATTAGAAATTTGAGGGCACCGTTGAGTTTAGAATGTAGGTTTTACCTTAGCTTCAATATAACCTTTGTCAGTGCGATCCATTTGTGAAAAAGTTACTGTAGACGTACATTAATAAAATAAATTAAAATAATTAATTTATTATGTTATTTTGATGTAGTGACTGTTTTATACTATAATATTATGACTATGTATTTTTTCCCTGGGTTGGACTCTAAACCCTAGAGACCTAGGAGCCATTGGAGGAGAGCTTTCTTTATGAACAACCAATGAAAACAATGAAAACACAACCAATATTGGATTGTGGATCATTGTGATTATGGAGTTGGAGGACCTCTTCAACAATTAAAACGCAACCAATATTTGTCAACAATCGATCCAAAATCTAGGTAGGATGTTGTTTTTATTAGATTTATTCCCCATTCTATATTTCTATGACAAACATGAATCAATCGACTAACAAATTGATTCACATATCGTGCATTTTGCGAGATGGGTTAGATTAATCAGATTTGGGAGATTTTTTTTATAATTATTTATTTCTTCATTATTATTCTCATGGAAATGGATTGAGATCAAAACAAACATCGATCAAGGTTCATTACTCTTGATTGTTCTTGTGATTTTCTCCCCTGGTTCTTCGTTCACCACATGCATTCTTCGTTTGGTATAGGGTTAAATGTATGCAGATCAATTTATTGTTGCACACCCATTTCTTAGTACAATGATTTGATATCATATATCAGGGATAAAAATGACATGAAGGTTGTTCAATGATGGAGACAAATTCTAATTAGATGACGTAGGTACCCGATTTTCAAGTTCTTCAACACACAACAAAGAATGATGAACAATCACACTTTCTGAGAAGACCAAAGGACTAAATCTTGTTGATTAGGTGATTGAATGACTAGACGAGGCTTGATATGCATTTTTGTGGTGAAGTGATCTCTAGATCAAAGGCCGAAGCAATGGTCAGGACACGTGGACCCAGATATGTGTTTTGGAAAATTCTATATTACATGGCGTGTACTTCGGAATTACACTCAATGTGGGGCCCTCTGGCTACGGTTCTTGGGTTTTGTCCAGATTTAATGATCACACGGAATGTAACCCATAACACATGGTATGTGACCCTTTCTGTGCAACTCAGTGTGTACTTCATAGAGTACATAGACATGGGTTAAAGTACACAGCTAGATGGCATTCCGTGTACGTGTACACGGAAAAAACTTGGTGTATATGAGCCAAAACATGGACACAAACTCAGTACATAGACAAAAATAGGAGAAATGATCATGGACTCATGTGTTTCTACACACCATTTACTCCTTCTACACATCATGTATATAGAGACTACATGCCATGTGAGGCTCTTATACATGGGTAGGTATGTGGATAGCAGGACATGCCCTGTACCCTATAATAAATTCCATGCATCCCCTTCAAGAGTGATTGTGGATATTCTTTTTATTATTTTGGACTAGTATATGTTGAGTGTATTTCCCTTGGTTCTATACCTTGAGGGTACAATGCAACATTACATCCATATCACTAGATTGTGATCCCTTCTAGTGGTCGGGTCTCAAATAGAGTTGTGGTGTCCCTCCTTGAGACTGGAGTGAGATCCTCTATCATACTTTATTTCCTAGGTGTATTTTTTTTGAATCATTATGACCTACATGATAATGTATTTGATCCTCTATCTAGTAGACCATATCATTAAGGTTTGTGGTATTGTTGACATATGAACCCCTACGTAGTGGGTTGATCCAGATTGGGTTCATGGTGTCCCCCCAATGGTCCTGGGCATGACCACCTATATGTGTATTAGAGTCTTATTAGAATAGTTCCTAGGTATAGACTAATGATCCATACCTATTCTTTGAGTGTATTCGATGATATCATGACTTTTGGAGTAGATTTTCCTGGAACAAGTGTTGCTTTAAACAGAATCGTATGGATGATAGTTGGTTATAACCCCTTGGTGGTGTGGTGTCTTTCCTATGTATATCTGGGTGTTTCTATTATACATTGATTATTATATCTTTAATTTAGATGAATATACTTGGTACTTCATGTTTAGTGTTTTCTGGATGTCCTATAGAGTATTGTTATACTCATCCCTACATGGGCTTTGCCCACACGTGTCGTGTCTTATGCAGGCAATGGCCTCTTCGATGGTGTCTTGGAAGGACAAGAAATGGGTGGAGCATAGATGGAGCTTTTAAAACTGAGTTATTTTACCAAGATCTTTATTTTGACTTATGTATAATCTCAATCCCAGATTCCACTCAACAGTGCCCTGAGGCTGGTTGGCCACATGACCTCAAGTACATCTCCCTGAATGCCAGAGGCTACTGGCTAGCAGTGAGGGCCTAGGGTGTGCATGTGGGGGAAACTATGCCCTAATATATCAGAGTATGTATAGTGGTAAACAATAATATGAAATAACAGAAGCATAACAATACACATACAACATCAGAAACAATAAATAATCCAATCCGAGTAAACAAATAATTGCGGAATCTGAATAATAATACATGGTATAAAAGTGATGATGATGATGTCTTGAGTCAATACTAAAATATAAGTGTAGGTAAAATGGGGGTACACACATAAACAACATATGATCAAAATTACAAAAATAGTAAACTGCTACAACAATATCTCGAGCATAGGCTCGATACTCTGCCCCATCTCCATCCTAAGCAACAAGCAAATTGAGCATTAGAAGTAGAATGCTTTCCTTTATCTGTACATGTGGTAATAAAGTATAATCGGGTACCAAACAACGCCCGAGAAGGGTGTGAAATAATAAATCTCAGTAGGATGAAACCCACAATGTCTAGACCATTCCATTTTCATGCTATAAATAAAAATAATTGTGCCATATAATAAATGATAGGGTGGTAAATAAAGAACAACTGTAACTTGGTCTGGGTTCCTAAGTGGACACCTGTCCCATATCACCTACTTCAGCCTATGCCAAAAGTATTAATAAGAAACCTATTCAGGCCACAACGTATATAACATGTGACAAGGTGAACAAGGAAACTAATGAATTATACCCCCAAGCATGTGTTCTGTATTGGGGTCTCAATCCCATGTCATCACATAAAAATACTGGAAAGTAAAGTAGAAGTGCCTCAAGTGCATAAGCATGCTCATATAATCTTAAAGGATTTATATCATATGATTCAACAATAAAATAGAAAATGAAAACCAAACATTACATTAAAACATGAGGAGGAGTCCCATGCCCATCCAAGGTGATTTAAAATAAACCTAAGTGTCACAATGGGAACATCCAATGTAATCCAATACCACTGAAACCATCCAAGGCAACCCTTACGGTGTCCCAAATATCACTATGAGGTATGGTAACCACTGAGTCCATCCTAGGTATCTCAAAAGATGACTTATTATCACCCAGGGCATGTCGTATCCATATTTCCAAAAGTTCCTCACACGGTTTCTCCCCTTGGGAACCAGTATCACTCAGGAGTATACTAAATCTCCCAGGAATCCCTTGCCTGGCAAGATAAAGCATCACCCCCGGTGCATCAGGTTGTAACCCATCGAGCACAATAATTCTATCCATGGGTCCTTAATATGGAACCCATGTTCTTTCCCGGCCCATGTCAAGTGCTATATCAAACAAGGCATACATAAAAAACACTGAATTTATGACTTCTAACCAACAATAATCATCTTAATAGCACATGCTTCCATTAACCAAGCTAAGCAATTCAATCCAAACATCAATGGAAAATTTCATATAGCAAGGCAATGAGAATTTAATAAGAGTAAGAAAGGTATGAGGCCTAATATACATGGAATAATCCTTAGAAAAGTGCATGCCAACACATGTAATTCAATAGCACAATCCAACAAGTTTAACAAGCATTTTATATAGTTCAAACCACTAAAAGGTCATAAGAAATAAGCAATGATCTATAAGAAAGGAATATGGAATCAAAATTACTCTTACCAATATGTCATTAATAACATTTCAAATATATCAAGATATAAATATTGGTCAAGTATCACATTCCATTCAAACCATAAAAAGGATCAAGAAAGAGAACCAAATAAGGAATAAGCATTTGGCATAATATAAGGTATGAAATTTCACATGGCATTAAGCATAAGCATTTAAGATAAGGCATTAACATAACAAACTTGGTATAAATATGTTCATTTGAGTATAATACCACCAATCAAGGCATATTTAATGAAGTATAATATTTTAGCACAAGGTATAAGGATTTCAAAGTGACATCAAGCATGTCAAAGGTATAAGCCACTACACATAAGCCAAACCACTATGTTCAAGCTTAGGCATTATTAAGAGGAACCCAATTCATGGTATATTTATTATTCTAATATTATTAATAAAATCATGGAATTATCAAGGTGCCACACACACCAATGAAAATTTTCCACATTTTTAAAAAAGGAATAAAATAGGCCATTTTGGTTGGGAACACCCAAAGTGGTTTCCAAAGAAAAAGAGTACACCCATGAATGGGTTTATCCAGGAGTGATAGTCCCTATGGATATGGTAGAACAAGCCAATCATTTTAATATGTGATAACAAGGCTCTTTATAAGGTTCCGATGGGGTGGCACAACAACGCAATGCCAAAAGCAACGAAAACAAAGGAAAACAGAATATACGTCTTACCTCAACGATTTTGTTATACGCATGTCCAATATCAAGGCTTGATTCTACCTAAAATGGAAGAAATCAAGAGATTTAGGAAAAATCCAAAAATAGGGCTAAATATTTCACATGGAGATAGCACAGTGATGGTTGGAGAAAACAAGAAATCAAGGGGTACAAATGAGAGAGATTACCGAAAGGAGTTCGTAGCTTCCGATGACGAAGGAAATAAATCACTATAGAGAGAGATCGATCAAAATCTCAATATAGGATAAAAGGGGGTGATCGTATTCCTAGATGGAGGAAAAGATCGAGTGTAAGAGTTATGGGAGAGAGAAGGGTATAAAACATTTCATAAAAAAAACTACCCAGCACGTGACACATGGTTTGTCTATACGGTTGGCCAAACCGTGCACCAACCGTGCAGTTGATTCTGCTACTCTCGGGTGTCGCACATGGTCAAACACACATTTTCACTAATTGTGCACTAGCCATGTGGTAGTTAACTACCTTAGATCTGAAAACGGCTGCACGAACATGTGCTTAGGCCACATAGTTTCTCCTAACCATGCAGCCCACTCTGTTTCCCCCTTTTCAGTACTCCGGGTTTCAAACGAGACTCGAACACACCTGAGAACTCCATTTAATGATTTGGAATCAAAATAAGGGTTGTATTAAGGAATTTAAACCAAAAATTAAATGGTTCATACCTTTTTAAAAATCCAAGATGTTAAAATTTCTCCTTAAAATAACTTGTCCCCAAGTTTCCCTTCCAAGGGTGGTATGACGTTCTCTGAAAAAAGTTCTAGCCACTACGCATGTACATCAGCCTCCCACTCCCTAGTCTCATCTTGAATACATCCGTGATTCTATAGCACCCAGACTAAATCAACTGACTTGACTCAGGAACCTTTATGTTATGGTCAATGATATGGATTATACTCTCCTCAATGGACACATCTTCCTCAAGCTCGATATTGTCATGATCAAATAAATGAGACAGGTCTGGATGATACTGTCGAATCTATGATACATGGAAGAAATCATGTATGGAATAGTACCTCTAAGGTATTAATAACCTTTATGCCACTAGACCAACCCACTCCACTTTCTTGAAAGGCTTGACATATATCAAAGATAACTTTCCTTGTCTCCTGGTTCACTTATGTCCCAAATGAGGTGATACACTCAGAAAGACCCGATGTCCCACCTCAAATTCTAGAGGTCTAAGACAACGATCAATATATGAATTTTTTCTTGACTGAGCTATATCCATATGATTTTGAATCAGTTGGGATTTCTCTGAAGTCTACTGAATAATATGAGGACCCAAAAGAGCTACCTCCCCTACCTCTATCCAGCACAGAGGTGAACAAAACAGTCTACCATAGAGAGCCTCATATAGAGCCATCTAAATTGTTTCCTAAAAGTTGTTATTATAGGAAAACTCAACTAGAGGAATATGATTCTCCCAGGAACCTCCAAAATCAAGAATATAGGCCCTAAGAATATCCTCTAACACCCAAATCATCTGCTTAGATTTCCCATTGGTCTGAGGGTGATATGAAGTACTCAGAAGCACCTGTGAACCAAGTGCCTCATGCAACCCTTTCTAGAACCACAGTGTGAACTAGGAATCTCAGTCTAAAACTATAGAACAAGGAATACTATAAAGTCATATTATCTCATGTATGTAAAGTATACTTAACTCATAGACATATTAGGTCTCGCGGATTAATAATAAGTGAGAGAATTTGGTCAACCTATCGATAATCACCCATACTAAGTCGCTACCTCAAAGATATCTTGGAAAGATTGTGATGAAATCCATGGTGATGTCATTCCATTTCCACTCAGAAATGGATAGAGGTTGTAGAAGCCCAGTGGGTTGCTGATTCTATGCCTTCACCTACTGAAAGTTGGAGGAATGAGTGATGAAGCCCGCTATCTACTTCTTCATACCTGGCCACCAGTACTGACGATGCATATCCTGATGCATCTTGGTAATCCTAGAGTGAACTACCCAAACCGAGGCATGATATTACCTCATCATCTCTTCCTATATATTTTAAGGCACCCAAACACGCCCATGGTAGAGTAGGGTCTCTCTACTATCAACAACCCAACCTGAAAGTGGTTTCTCTCCAGTGATACTCTCCCTCAGAACGAGTTCCTCAAAATTTGATAATTGATGAATCCGAACCCATTCTAGGAGAGAATATGTCACTGCCAAAGCTACTAGAACTAGTTTCCTATGCTAATTTTGAACCTCTAAATGAAACTCAGAAAACATAGCCATAATATTCCACTCACTTATGGACACTTGGATGGCTTGTGTCTGAGTTTTATGACTCAATGCATCAGCCACAACATTTCCCTTACCAAGGGTATAAGCAAACTAAAAATAAAAAAGACTACATGTATTCTACCCACCTGCACTGCCTCAAATTTAAGTCTTGATGGATGGAGATATATTTCAAGATTTTATGATCTGTGTAAACAAAAAACCTCTAGCCTAGAAGATAGTGCCTCCAACAACACAGAGCATGGACCACAATGGCTAGCTCGAGCTTGTGCATAGGATAGTTACTCTCACGTGGTCACAACTTGTGAGATACATATGCAAAAAATCGATCACCCTACATCATAACTACACCCATATTGATTCCTGAAGCATTAAAATGAACTATAAAAAATCTACTTGAATCAAGGAGAATCAGAATTAGAGCTGAAGTGAGTCTTCCTTTTAACCTCTAAAAGGCCTTCTCACAAGATTCAAACCATAGGAACTATACACCCTTCTTAGTCAGGGCCATGAGAGGTGATTCTAAGTGGGGAAAGTCTTGAATGAAACAACGGTAATATCCTTAAATCCCTAAGAAATTGTGTATATAAAAAAAATTCTTGGGTTGCTCATAGAAAACCATAGTGTTCACCTTTTCTAGGTCAATAGATATGCCAACCTCTAATATGATATGGCCCAATAAGTGAACCTTATTGATCCAAAAGTGGAATTTACTGAGCTTAATATAAACCTGGTGATCTCTCAATACACTCAGCATGATCTCAAGATGGGTGACATGGTTGTGCCTAGTATGCAAGTACTTCAAGATGTCGTTTATGAAGACTACCATGAAGGAATCAAGATATAAGTGAAAACTATAATTCATCAAATCCATGAATATTGTTGGCGTGTTCATCAGTTTGAATGTTATAAAAAAGTACTCGTACAAGCCATACCTGCTCTAGAATTCTATACGTGGTATATATAATGGTCTCACATGAACCTGATGATATCCCAACATCAAATCGATCATGGAGAAAATAGTTTCTCCTAGAAGCTGGTCAAAGAGGTCATCTATATGAGGCAATGGATAATGGTTCTTCACTATAATTTGATTCAACCATCTATAATCCACATACAATCATAGGGTATCATCTTCCTTCTTGGAAAAAAGAATAGATGAACCCCATGAAAATATGTTGGGTATGATAAAACCCATAACCTCTAGATCTTCAAGCTACTTCTTAAGTTCTTGAAGCTCTATCAGTGCCATCCTACAGGGAGGAATGGATACTGGTGACACACATTTAACTAGATCAATGGAGAATTCAAACTCTCTCTCATGAGTTAATCTAGAGAAATTATCAGGGAATACATCCCTGAAACAATCCACAACCAAATGGAATTCCACAATTTTCATTACCTGATCGCTCATAAAGAGACTCGCTAGCTGATCAGTCACTCTGCCAAGACCATCTTTCTTGGGTACATCCTGAAATGTATGGATATCCCACTCACCTTTGTGTATATATACATTTCCCTCAGGTTATGTAAAAGAAACTCGATAGTGATAATAATCCACTTTGGCATGATAAAGCACGAGCTAGTACATACTAAGGATGACATCAAAGCTGGTCATCTTGAGGATGAAGAAATTATAAAAGAAATGGTACCCACCTATCTCAAGGGGAACTCCTAAAAATGACATATGCCCTCTATTTTAACCCCTAGTAGATTGTTGAGAGACATAATTCCATATAATTACTCTAAAGTGATACCAATGATTTCCACACATGAAGCATATACAAAAGATTTAAATGCACCTATATAAAAAAGGACAAAAACTAAAGTAAAGGCTACTAGAATAGTACCTATAACTATATATAGCCCTAGATTTTTCTCCTCAGACACTAGCTACACTGCATACATATGGTTTGAACCATGAACCTGATATGCAGTCTGACTAGCTTGAGTAGACCCACTCTACTGTTACTGATGATCTAAAGACTAACTGCCTCAGCCACGTCTATTACTACCTTGGCCTGATCAACCAGTATAAGACCAAATCCTAGCCTGACATGGTGTCACAGATCCTGTATCTGATGGAGGTACTCGTACAGATCCCCTACCACTAGATGCTAGAGGAAAATAATGACAAAAACTCTGAAGATGACCCATCCCACCACAAGCTCAACATTCCATTGGGTTCCTCATGCACTAAGGATTCTTATGGCCTATCCCACCACATTAGTGAAATACTATAGAACTGTCATCACGTGTCACCTGGATGGAACTTCCCCCACATTCACCCTCAAAACAACGCTTTTTACCACCTGAAGAACCGTCACCCTAACACGAAACATAATTGACCTGGCTCACAGGACCAACTTCCCTAATATTCCACTATGTGATCAAGGCATGGTTAACTATATCTCTAATTATAGTCAACTAAAATATGTTCACTTGAAATTAGACAGCATATCCAAGCCCATCCTCAAAGTTCCTCACAGTAGTCAATTCATCACTCATCAGAGATGGAGCAAAACATTGAAGCTCAGTTAAGCGAGAAGAATACACAAGCACTATCATGGATCCCTGCTAAAGATGGAAGAACTCCCTAGATTGGTCCTCTATCAAAGTATATAGAAAGAACTAATCAAATAAATACATATATAAGTCTTCCCAACTCCTGCCTCGGTAACACATCTATAAGTCTTCCCAACTCATGCCTCGGTAATGCTCTGACTAAGATACGACATCCCACCAACACTTGGCAGAGTTAAGAATATGTAGGTAGAAAGATTGACCCTCCGATCTGAGGGTTATCAAGATGGTTGAAGATAGATATCGTAACTTTTATCCATGACTCTAAAACATGGGGACTGTGATCCTCTAAGAAATTTGGAGGATGCTGGTGCTGAAAGTCCCATGTAATCTCTACCATAGTTGGGGTAGGCCAGGGATCACCCTGAACAGTCTACATAAACCCCAAAAAATTATCCTTGAACTAAGCCTCAGTTCCTAGTGGAAGATCAATAGGAGGTGCTTCAAGAGTCACTACAGGAGGTACAATGGGTGGATCATAACCCACCACCTTCGGAGTGTGCTCATCACTACTCTCTTAGTGTGTAGCATGAGGATGTCGTGGTGGCATAACTCTTAAAATTTCCAAACACACACCTTGGATAATATTTATAATAGATAGGGAAAGCAGGTAAAAAATCATTAAGGAAGGTCAGGTACAAGGCCTCCCCGAACATGGCACAACATACAAGGAAAGTTATAAGAGGATAGGAGCATGGTATGCCTCTGATCATAACACAACTGACAGCCTTCTCCATGAGCTAGGTCTAGATAATAAGGAATGATCTTAAAAGTTTCACAAGGAATTCAACCTACAATCGATACCAAGGTAAGGTAAAAGTCACACATTACCATATGAGGCATACATTTATTTTTAACACATGGTTTTCATTTTAAAGTTTAAGGATTTAATTACCCTTCTTCATTTGGCTGAATTAGGTGGATCAACAACCCAATCCATGAGGGACCATACCCTCATGAGTTGAAAGTGGTGTCCACTTAACCCAAACCACAACATATCACTACAATAAAAAATGGAACACTTTTGTTCTTATAAAAAAATAGGCAATGTAGGATATAACAACTAGGAACAACAACAATCACAACCAAACAGGAAAATTCACATAGAAAATAAATATGGCATGTCATTTAAATTCATATAGTTCCTAGTATGATGCATGTAATGCATCGTCCTTATTTCATCAGGACAAAGTAATGTAAATAATCATTTTAATTATACCAATATCAATAACAACATGAATCATGTGCATCACCCAATGGTGAAGTCATATCAACCATTAATGACATAAAAAATAACTTCAATTCCCAACCCAGGAAATTTGAGTTTCCCCTATACATGGTTTAGCTACATCCAAGAACATTCCTATATCCTATTCTACTGTCTAATCCCAAATAGTCAGATAAATTAAAATAAACCTTTGATACCACTTTGTAGTGTCCTAGTCTCATATGCCACTCAACAATGCCCCGAGACCGGTTGGCCACATGGCCTCAAGAATATATCCCCAAATGATAGAGGCTTCATACTAGAAGTGAGGGACTAGGGTGTGTCTATGGGGATACTATTCCCTTATAGATCAGAGTATGAACAGTGGTAAATAATAATAAGAAATAGTGGAACCACAATAATACATATACAGTAGCAGAAACAACAAATAACCCAAATTGAGTAAGCATATAACTATGGAATATGAATAATAATACATGGTAAAAAGTGATTATGATGATTTAATGAGTCTATACTAAAATAGAAGTGTAAGGAAAATGGGGGTTCAAGCAAAAAAATCATGCTATCAAAATTAAAAAAATTCTTAAACTGTTACAACAACATCTCAAGCACAGGCTTGGTCCTCTACCCCCATCTCCATCCTAAGTAGCAAGAAAATCAAGCATCAGAAGCATCATGATTCCCTTTATCTGCACCTATGGTCATAAAGTTTACTTGGGTACTAAACAACACCTGATTAGGGTGTGAGATAATAAATCTCAGTAGGACAGAACCCACAGTGTTTAGAACTTTTTATTTTCACGCTATAAATAAGTGGCAGTGTGCCATATATAATAAATGACAGAGTAGTAAATAAACAACAACTGTAACTTGGTCTAGGTTCCTAAGTGGGAACCCTTCCCATATCACCTACTTTGGCATATTCCAGAAGTCTGAATAATAAACCTATGTAGGTCACAACTTATATATCATGTTCCAAGGTGAACAAGGAAACCAATGAATTATACCCCCAAGCATGTGCTCTGGCTTGGGGTATCAATCCCATGCCATTACATAAAAATACTGGAAAGTAAATTATAAGTGACACAAGTGGATAAGTATGTTTTAATCTTAAAGGATGCATCTTATATGATTCAACAATCAAACAGATAATGCAAACCAAACATTCCATTAAAACATGAGGCGGAGTCCTGTTCCCATCCAAGGCGATCTAAAAGATAATGCCTCTTAATAATATTTAATTAATGAATTTTTAAATATCTCAAGTTATCAAGCTTGGTTAGGTATCACATTTCATTTGAACCATAAAAAGGCTCAGGCAAGAGAACCAAACAAGGCATAAGCATTTGGCATAATATAAGGTATAAAATTTCACATAGAATTAAGAATAAGAATTTAACATAAGGAATTATCATGACACACTTGGAATAAACATGGGAATTTGAGTATAATACCACCAAGCATAGCATATTTCATGAAGTATAAGCTTTTAGCACAAGGTATAAGGATTTCAAAGTGACATAAATCATTTCAAAGGTATAAGACACTACACATAGGCCAAACCACTATGTTCAAGATTAGGAATTATTAAGAGGGACCTAATTCATGGTATATTTCTCATTCTAATCTTATTAATCAAATAATGGAATTATCAAGGTTCCACACACACCAATGAAAATTTTCCACATTTTAAACAAAGGGGGAAAATATGCCATTTTAGTTGGGCACCCCTAAAGGGGTTTCCAAAGGCAAAGAGGACACCCAAAAATGGGTTTATCTATGAGAGATAGTCCTTATGGACATGGTAGAACAAGACAATAATTCTAATATGCGATAACAAGGCTCATTGAAAGGTTTCGACATGGTGTCACAATGGCACAATGCCAAAAGCAATGAAAATAAAGGGGAAAAAGAGTAGATTCTCTACCTCAATATTATGGTACTACAAACATTTGGTATCAAGTCTTAATTCGACCTAAAATGGAATAAATAAAGATATTTAGGAAAATCCCCAAAATAGGGCTACATCCATCATGTGGAGATAGTGCAACAATGATTGGAGAAATCCAGAAATCAAGAAATCAAGGGGTGAAAATGAGATATCTTTCTGAGAGGAGTCTATAGCTTTATACGGTGAAGGAAACGAATCAATATGGTGGGAGATTGATCGAAACCCCAAGAGAGGAGAGGAGGGACTATTCGTATTCCTATAGGGAGGAAAAACCCGAGTGAAAGGGTTAGGGGAGAGAGAAGGGTTTAAAAAATTTCATAAAAAAACTACCCAGTAGGTTCCACATGGTTTGGACACACGGTTGGACAAACCATGCACCAACAGTGTGGTAGATTTTTCTACTCTAGGGCATAGTTCATTGTTGATCACACGGTTTTACTATCCATGTGGTAGCTCACTTCCCCAGATCTACAAACAACCGCATGGCCATGTGCTTGGGCTATATAGTTTCTCTTAACCATGCGACCTAGTCTGTTTCCCCCCTTTAGGTACTCTGGACTTCAAACAAGCCTCAAACACACCTGAGACCCCCATTTAAAGATTAAGCATCAAATTAAGGGTCGTCTTAAGGAATTTAAACAAAAAATTAAATGTTATGTGCCTTTGAAAAAATATTGGATGTTACAACTTCTTCCTTACCCTTGGAGCAGGTTGGACTCTTTACAATTTTTGTTTGGGCTTGTATTTAGCCCCTTTTTCTCTTTCATTACTTTTAATAAAATACTCTATTGTGGGATTTAGAAATATGCAAGCATTATTTCAGTTGTTTTACATTTTATCATTGTTTGTGCTCGGAGATGTGTGTGTGTACATGCACTTTAGGCCAATGCATCTCATTTATGGGATATGCCTACTCAGCACTGGTTTCCAGACCTTGGACTATTGGAGGCTGTCTTGAGGTAGTCACAGGTTAGGCCTTAGTGGGTCAGGTGGTAACATTCCATATAATTAAACATTGATTTTATTGATTTTATTTAGATTGATTTCAATTAATTTAAGAAAATACAATTTGAGATGAATTGGAATTGTGAATTGAATTGGCATGAAATTTTAGAAAAACCCCCCAATTCCAATGGAATTGGAATTTGGGATGTGTATTTTGAAATTGATGAATTGATTTGATATTTTTTTAGAAAAATAGCTTAAATTGAAATGATTAAAACCTATGATTGGTTTTTTATTGAAAAGGCATGAAAATATGAAAAACCCATGTTTTGGTTTTGAAAGTGAATTGATATTTTGAAAAGGAAAGGTTGAAATTGAATTGTGAATGATGATTTATTTGAAATTAAATGATTTCCCCTTTTTCAATTTATTGGTTTATTGAGTGCATGCCAACCTGAGTAGTTAGTGGGTTATTTGGGACAAGCACACTATGATGATTATTCCCTAGAAATGGATTGATGATGAAAAATCTAACAAAAATCTATTTAGACAGATCTTATCCCTGTTGGGATGTTTGTGAGTCCTATTTGGACTAAGACTGAGGGACATGTGTACACATATTTCCATGATCACTGGCATGAGATGTGTGAGGATCCTATAACTAGAAACTATCGTACCATAGGTAAGATGACCATAGTTATTGTTGTGATTGTTTTGATTATAATTTATATTAATATAGTACTATTTTATTCATTCCTACTGATTTATATAAACTATTTTATATAATTTTTTATTCAATACATGTTTGAAATGTTTTCCATCATTTGAAATGAAAGCATGTATTGTTTTAAATATGAAAGTGTATTTCCATGCCCTATTTTATTAAAATTAGAAGCATGAATTAGTTTATTATTTTGGAATATGTTATGAAGCACTTGATGAGATCCTACTGGGATTTATATCTCACACCCTACCTTTGACTCCATGCATTTGTTGATTTCCTTATACCAGGTCTAAGCAAAGGGAAAGCACCTCTTGGCAGAAGTGGATGTTCTTGATCCTTTAGGCTTGGAGTAATGATTATTTTAGGATGTTTGAGTTTTAAATTTCCATTATTGAGTAATTTTATGATGTATTGATTTAGTTTTTGATATTCCTGTTTGGTTTTTGGTACTTTCACCCCATGGATTTTTGAGCATACAGACTTCTTTATTTATCTTCTGATGCCTTTATAGAAAACTCATTCCCTTTTTTATCTTGTATAATGCTAGATGCTAGTCCCAAAACCATGGGTATTGGGAATTACCTTTAGTCCATGTTAGTGTTGTATTGGGTATCAGGGTATCCAAGATGGTTCTTGAAAAAGTAGTATCAGAGGTGTAGGTTTAACATCTTACCTTGATGTTAGTATGCAGTTTGGAATATCTTTTCAGGACTTAGGAGGTAGTTTCGAGTGATTTAATGGACACATATCATCATAAAAATCCTTAAGTAACCATTTTTGGTTTGGGAAAGGCATCTTGAGGAATAATTCTAGTATTTCCCCTACTCTGGATTTGGATACATTGAAATCCAAATCTTGTTTCCTTATCTTATGGGATTAATTTCCCAGTTTCTCTTATTTGAGTTGTTGATTTGAGTCACCTTATGATGTATTCAATATTTTTTTGTTGATTTTTTGTATCATCATGCCTACAATAATATGTGTTAATAGGCTTCAAGAGGAAGCTGATGGTGAGAAACAACGAGAAAATCCTCTCATGGACCAGAATTTGGTTGAGATTATTGTGCGTTCTGTCCAAGCTTTGGGATAGGAACCTGTACCCACTCCCATTAAGCCTCAAGTTGTGGAACCTCAAAGGGATAAATCTTGGAATCATGCTTAGGATTTCCTTCTATAGAATACAACGACATTCTAAGTCTCAAATAATCCTCAAGAGGCTAATGATTGGTTAAGGAAGATAAATCTTTTGTTTGAGTTCTTAGAAACACCTGATTCAATTAAAGTGACATGTGTCACCATTAAGCTGGAAGGACCTAGCAGGATACGGTGGGACTTGATGGTGATAATGAATCATGAGAGTTTAGAGTCTAAGGAATTCAAGGTTATTTTCAATGACCAATTCTATCCAGAGTCTATGGTGTTGGATAAGGATATGAATTTTTTCAAACTCGAGTAGGCTGATAGGACCATGATGGAGTATATGAATCACTTTTCCAAGATTGTGTAGTTTCCACCTATTATTGTATTGAATAAGAAGATGAAGAATCAATGGTTTGATATGGGCGTTCAATCTTCTATTCTTTATCAAGTTTTCTTTTTGAAGATCGCTTCTTATGCTGACGTGCTAGATAGGGCTTAAATGGTTGAATTTGAAATGGATGGTAAGTCGGGTTTGATGGGAGTTCCTTTTTATCTCAGTGGTATTTCTATGAGTTCCCATAAAGGTAATAGAAATCATGAGGAGTCTCATGGTAGTTCTCAACATCAGGGTTCTTCTAGACCCCTTGAAGTTCCTGGAATAGGCCCTTTGGATTGCTTCTAGTGTGGAAAGCCTGAGCATTCGAAATGGGTTTGCACTGAGGCACCTAATATCTATAGTTCCTATAGACGCTTTGGTCACTTATAGAATTTATGCTATATATTTTCTTCCCCACATAGTTTCATGGGAACATCAACACCTAAAATTACTACAGTGCAATCAGATGCTTCAAGATCTAAGGGGTTCCATCCACAGGAATCCAGAACAAAGATTCTTCATGTAGTGGAAGAGTCTCCAAAGGAAGCTGATATAGGTCCAAAGAATGTGAGAGGCACCATCACTATAGATTCATCTTTAGTGACTACTTTATTTGATACTGGTGTTTCTCACTCATTTATATCAAATTGTATTATGAACCTTCTAAACATTTCTATGAATATTTTATCTTATGTGATGGATATTACTACACCCATTGGAACAAAGAGAGACTAGGGTCTCCATTATCCTACTTGTGTTTTCTCTTTATCAGAAATTGAACTTTATTGGATTTTTTTAGTTATCAATATTAAACCCCTTGATGTCATTTTTGGGATGGATTTTCTTATTGTTAATAAGTTCTGAATTGACTATTATCTTCGATGGGTCTCCTTTACTATACATGATGGGGTGTGTCGTATCTTTAAGGGGAATGGGACTTGAGGTTGAGTAGAGTCAAAAATTCTTATCCAGAGTTGGGGAAATTATTACCTGTGTTCAATTTTGATCTATAGTGGGATTCCTTGAGTGATAATATCCCTTTAGTTTATGTTAAGTTTCCGAATATTTTTCCTTTTGAATTCTCTAGTTTTCCACTGGTAAGGGTGGAATAGTTTTCTATTGATTTAGTTACTAGCACTCAGCCGATATATATACCTTCTTACCAAATGGAACTAGTTGAAATGAAATATTTAAAGAATCAGCTGGATGATCTATTAGAAAAAGTCTTTATATTCTTAAGTGTGTCACCTTGGGTGGAACCTATTCTCTTTGCTAAGAAATATGATTAAACACTTCACCTTTATGTTTATTATCAGAAACTCAAATGAGTTATGGTAAATAAAAAGTATTTGTTTCCATAGAATAATGATATGTTTAATTATTTGAAAGGGTAAAAGTGGTTTTTAAAGATTTATCTTTGATAAGGTTATCATTAGTTGAGAATAAAATAACCTGACATCAATAAAACCACCTTTCAGAGAAGGTTTAGACATTATGAGTACCTTTTCATGCTATTTGGTCTAACCAATGATCCTATAGTCTTTATGGATTTGATTAATAGGTTTAACCAATGAGAGAAGTTTTTTAATTATTAAGAAATCACCAAATTTATGACAAGATATTGAAATATGATTTATGGATTTGTAAAGTGAAGTTCTTGGGATATGTGGTCTTGAAACATGGTATCTTAGTTGATCTTGAGAAGGTGAAATATATTATTACATATAAGAAACCACATAATGTTTTTGAGATTCAAATATTTTTGGGTTTAGTGGGGTATTAACACTGGTTCGTAAAATATTTGTCAAAGTTGGCTTCTTTGATGACTGATCTCACTTAGAAGGGAGTGACATTTTCTTGAGATGATAAATGTCAAAGTTATTTCATTGATATGAAATGTATTTAAAATTCTATATCGGTGTTGAATCTTATAGAGGCTGGGCAGGGCTATGTGGTCTTCTATGATGCATCAGGTTTAGGTTTGGACTATGTTCTTATGTAGGGTGATCATGTGGTAGCCTATGGCTCTCGGTAGCTTAGGCCACATGAGAAGAATTATCCAACCCATGAACATGAAATCATAGCTATGATCCTTGCACTTAAAATTTGGTGACATAACCTTTTTAGAGAAAGGTTTACCGTGTATTCTAACTGCAAGATATTGAGTTATATCTTCTCTAAAAAATATTTGAACCTTTAGTAGAGGGATTGGTTGGAGTACTACAATCTTTTAACTTTGACATTTCTTATACCCCG
This sequence comes from Viscum album, assembly GCA_963277665.1. Taxonomy (NCBI): domain Eukaryota; kingdom Viridiplantae; phylum Streptophyta; class Magnoliopsida; order Santalales; family Viscaceae; genus Viscum; species Viscum album. The sequence goes on along the minus strand of OY728161.1, from coordinate 2,114,748,693 downwards.
AGGAAAGAGAATCTTTTTGCTAATGCCTTGAGAAGGAAACTTAAAAACCAATTCATAAAATAATTATCAAAGGAGTGGAACTTCATGGATCTTTTTTCATAGTTGTATATAAGAGTTAGGAAAATAGGTGCTCAGGTTGTCTTGGATAGTGTTTAGTTGACCTATGCTCTTCTCGAGATGATTTTCTAGGAACAAAAACTTGATAACGAATTCTGTAACATTATGGACTCTATTTATGGTGGGGATACTATTGTTTAGTGGTTGTTCTCCCCGGAGGTTATTCTATGGTTATAGAACTAGTACATTGTTACTTTACCTATGAGGAAATACGTGATGGATGATTTCCATAATTCCTAGTGGGAAGTGCACCAAGGAGCCACAAAGATGTTATATAGCATGTAACGATGATTTTGGTGTCCAGGTATGAGATGACACATCACTGATTTTGTTTCTCATTGTTATACTTTCCAATAGGTTAAGGATGATCATCAAATACCTTTGGGTTTACTTCATCCACTTCTAGTGATGACTTGGAAGTGGGATGAGATCTCTATGGACTTTGTGGTTGGGTTGCCACATGCCCCTCGAAAGAAGAATACAATATGGGTTGTGATTGATAGGTTGACCAAATTGGCACACTTTATACCCATTCAAGATGCAAAAAAAGTTTAAGTGTTTGGGAATCTTTATGTGAAATATATTGTTCATTTTCATGGAGTTCTATCTACTATAGTATTTGATATAGATCCTTGTTTTACCTCTCATTTTTTACAAGGACTTTAGGAGGTGATGTGACCTCAGGTTCGTTTGAGTACAATATACCATCTACAGATGGATGGATAGATAATGAGGGATATAAATATTCTTGATGACATGCTTCATTCCTAAATCCTTAATTTTGGCAGAGCTTGGGATAACTATTTGTGTCTTTTTGAGTTTTCTTATAAAAATAGCTACCAGTATGAAATTAAAATGGTTCCTTTTGAGGCCTTGCATGGCCGAACCTATAAATCTCCATTGTTTTGGTTGAAGATCGGTGAAAGTTCCCTAGTTGGACCGAGATTGGTCTAAGATATGTCAACAAATATTCAGTTGATTCTTTATAGAATTTTGATGGCACATACATGGAATAAAACTTATGCTAATTGTTATTATAGACCATTGGAGTTTCCAGTTGGTGATTAGGTGTTCTTGAAAGTTCACCATGTTTGGGTCATTGATAGCTTGGGAGGAAAGGTAAACTTGCACCTCATTTTGTGGGACCTTTTGAGGTTGTTTAGAAGGTGGGGAAATTTTCTCACAATTTATTACTTATTCCACAATTTAAATCGATACATAATGTGTTCCATGCATCTCAGCTACGAAAGTATATTTCTAATTCATCACATGTTTTGAGTTAGAGTGATCTCAAGATTGAGCCTAATTTGTTCATGACTAAGAATCTAGTCAGGATAGATGATTTTGAGACCAAGGTACTTTTTGGGAGGATGATACCTTTATTCCATGTGTTATGACAACACGATTCTAATTTCCATGATACATAGGAGTGTGAGGCACTGATGAGAGAGAAACAACCACATCTCTTTGATATGAAAAATTTTTGGTAGGATTTCTAGGGAATTTTTTTATGGTGGAAATATTTTAACATCCTTTTACTTGTTTTTAGGTAATATTTGAACCTTATTTTTATCATTCTTTGTATGGGACTTTTTTAGGTGTGATTTGGGTGAAATTTTGAAATTTTTGGAGGCTCATTGGGATATGTATGGTTGGCACATAGTTTTCCCAAACCGTGCACCCTACCAGTGTAAACCATGCAACCCTTGGCAGTGGGGGTTTTCAAAGTTAGCACATATTTTGAAAAATCATGTTCCCACCTAGTAGAAACTGTTCACCTCAATGAAGGGGCACATGGTCAGGGTGCACAATTTGTCTAACTGTGCGGCCCTACCCAGCTAACCGTGTATGCATGATAATTTTATTCTAAAAAATTGTTTAAAATTTTATGAACCCTTAGTTAAACCCCTTCTCAACCCCAACTCAACCTAAATTATTTTCCTAAGATTTCGAGGATCTCAAGAACCTATTTTGGATCCTCCAAATCCATTCCTTGGTGAATCGAAGTGTGGTAGATCTTATTCGATCTCCTCTGTGTGTGTGAATCCCCTGTCCTTGGTTTCTATCGATCTATCCTTCTTTCCCACTTATATTTTGATAGATCATCACATATTTGATGGATCTAAACTATATTTAAATAGATATAGATTCTAGTTTTGTCTTCTTGATCTCTGTTTTTTTCGTTCTTCTTTGGAAAATCCTATGATGTGTGTCGATTATTGATTTTTGATCCTCTAATTAAAGGTATGTGGTTCCATATATGTTTATCCATATAATTAAACTTTTATTTGATTGATTTTATTTAAATTTATTTCAATTGATTTATAAAAACCCAATTCTATATGAATTTGAATTTTAAATTTAATTACCATTAAATTTTGGAAAAAACTCTAAATTCCAGTGGAATTGGAATTTAGGGAGCATATTTTGAAATTGATCAAATTGATGAATTGATTTGAGATTTTTTTTAAAAAATGGATTAAAATAAAATGATTAAAACCTATGATTGGTTTTATATTTAAAATTCATGAAAATATGAAAAAATCATGTTTTGATTCTGAAATTGAATTTGAATTTTGAAAAGGAAACATGTGAAATTGAATTGTGAATGATGATTGATTTGAAAGGAAACAATTTACCTCTTTTCAATTGATTTATTGATTGAGAAAATGTGAGTTTGGGTAGTTAGTGGGTTATTTAGTATAATCACACTAGGATAATTATTCCCTAGTAATGGATTGATGATGAAAAATCTAAAAAAATCTAGCTAGGAAGATCTTATCCTCGATGGGATATTGATGAGTCCTATTCAACCCGATCTTGAGGGATGTGTGTACACATATTTCAATGATCATTGATATTATATTTATAAGGATCCTATAACTAGAAAATATTGTATTGAAGGGCAGATAAACATGGTTATTGTTGTGATTTTTTTGATTATAAATTCCATTGATATATAACTATTTTATTCATTCCTACCAATTTATATAATTTTTTTATATAAATTTTTTATTTTAGCCATGTTTGAAATGTTTTCCATCATTTTAAATGAAAGTATGTTTTATCTTAAATATAAAAGAGTATTTCCATTCCAAATTTTATTAAAATTGGAAGAATTAATCAGTTTATTATTATGGAATATGTTATAGATCACTTGGTGAAACCCTACTAAGATTTATAGCTTACACCCTACCTTCGCCTTCGAGCTTTTATAGATTTCCTTATACCTGGTCCAAGAAAATGGAGAGAACCTCTTGGAGGAGGTGTATGTTCTAGAGTCTTTGGGCTTAGATTAATGATTCCTTTAGGATTTTTGAGTTTTACCTTTCTATTATTGAGTACTTTTGGTTTTGATATACATATTTGGTTTCTGGTACTTTCTCCCTATAGAATTTTGAGCATACTGACTTGTTTCTTTATCTTATGCTATCTTCATGAAAATTTATTCCCTCTTTTATCTTGTATGATTCTAGGTGCTAGTCACCAACCCATGGGGATTGGGAATTCCCTTCAGGCAATTTCAGTGCTGACTTGGGTATTAGGGTACCAATGTATCTGGGATGGTTCATGATAGACATCATGCCCATGTATCATAATATGTAAGGGTCAACATTCCCATTCATCATAATTCATAAGGGTCACCATGCCCATTTATCTTTAGCTAAAAGGGTCATCTTTCCCATACATTATAATTCATAAGGTTTGTCATTCCCATACATTATAGTGTAAGGGATTCCATGCCCATATCTCAACAAGTTAGGGCCTCTATGATCGAATCATAACATTAGGGTCACCATGCCCAAATCATAACAATTTCATCGTTGTGCCTGAATCATAACATTAGGGTTTCCATGCTTGAATCATAACAAAAGGGTCTCCATACCCAAATCATAACAATAAGGTCTCCATGCCCATATATCATAAATAATAGGGATCTACATGCTCATTTATCATGATAGTGATAAGTAGTCTAAGAATTTAATAAGACCTAATATATAGTCCATAGTTCAATAACATTTCAATTTAACAAGGGTGTAGCCATTAACCTATTTATGTAAGTGACGTGGTCGTACCAATCACTCCTATTCAAATCATTATAGTCATCATAATTAGTAGTCATGATAAAACCATATAGAATATGGTTTCACCATTTAGACATTTATAATAACAATGTAAATTTTATCATCACACCTCAAGGGGTGGAAACAATTTAAGGGGACTTATCCCAATGAGATTAAATGGATGTTAGGTTACCTCTATCAAGGATATTAATTTAAATATGGTTTATGTGTATTTTTAAGGTAACACACAAAGAATCCAATGTGATACATCACAACACATAGTATAAAGAATAAAAACTTAAGGGATAAATACTATACCACATACCTTGTGCTTATTGAGGAGAACTCATCTAGTATCAGCCTTTGGTTTGGTCTAGATCAGAAGAAAATGAAAAAAATAGACAAATGCCCTAAAAATAGGGCATAAGATCTAGCACCAAAATAACATTGCCGATAAGTAGAAAAATGACTAAAGTCTATTAAGGAGTGAAGCACTTACTGGTGGATATCCAATGAGATGATCATAATTCAAATCAGAGTATGAACAAAATAATTATCAATGAACCTAGGAGGAAGAGAGGAGGAGCTTCAAGGAAGGAGGAAGGTGACTCTATCCACTAATAGAGGAAATAAGAAAGGATGTTTAAAAATATAATACCTTAAGGAAAAATTTGTCATTATACCCAATTTATAGGGGTCACCTGGTTTGGACGCACAGTTGGCCAAACTGTGTTCCAACCATGCACCATACACTACCTCAAGAGAGGACCCAAACGGTTCATGCACATGATTTTGGAAATCGTTCAAAAAATGTGTTTTAGGGATCTGTTAAAAACTATAGAGACTTTGCATGGTTGTGTGGACTAGATCATATGATTAGGAAAAATTTTATTTCCCAATTATTCTCACTAGACACCCCGCATGGTTAGTTGAAGCTGTACGGAATGGGAGGCATGGTTTCTACTAACTGTGTGACCTAGCTATTTCTTTCACCAGACTGGGTTCTGGGCTCCAAACAATCCCTAGATACTCTTACTTCCTCCATATCCTCACTAGACATTCATATTAGGTAAAAAACAAGGAATTAAACTAATATTTAAAGGATCCTTACCTCAAAGAAAAACTAAGTTCTTACAATGTTCAATGTTGTTTCTTTAAAAGTAAAATGTTCTCATTATGAACCTCATGACTCAAATTTATGCATTTACAATTAAATTCAGATTTAAAATTGTTTATGTTATTGTTTTTAATCTCTAAACCTCATTGAGACTCAACTAAAACCAACCTTGAGGGAATATTTTAACATCATTTTCATCTCCTTAGTTATTTATGGATTACCTTTTGATATCACATATCATAACAATGATTATTCCCAAAAGGAGAACACATGTTATTTTAGTGTGTTTTTGTTCCCACTAACATTAAATTTGAGATTTTTTTTCAAGAGACCATCCATTATAAAATTATTTCAATTCAAACACATTTGACCATGAAATTATTATAAAACATACTTTTGAAAAGTATTGTGCATTTTTCTTCAATGGATGATAACATTCAATATTTTAATCCTTTTTATGAGGGTTCTCCAAATATTATTTAAAAATTAATGTTATAAAGGTTATTTTATGGTTTAATTATGATTTAATCAATAAAAATCCAAAATAATTATCTCCCATTTTATCATTATTTTCAAGTAAAAAACAAATATTTTAAATCTTGAAAAAAATTTCATAAATAATCATCAAAAATTTTATTTTTATAAAATTATAAAACCATTTGTTATAAAAAACACAAAAAAGGAAAAAAAGATACTGATAACCAAAACCTCAAGCCTCGAATGTAAGATCTCATTTTACCATGGCCATAACCCACATATAGGGAATAATTCCCAACATAGAATAAACAGAATTTTCAAATGAGAACCCAAATCTCAAATAGAAGAACCCCCAAAAAAAATTCCATGTGAAACTAAACTCAAATACCATGATAAAAAAATACCGAACAAAAATCCACCACATGAATAACTCCATTTCCATTGAAAACATAAGATCCTGATATTTGTTGAGGTATGTTTTTATTTTAATTTTTGGATATCCTTCTTTTAAATTGTTTATGAAACCTTTCCTGGGAGTAGGGAAAGTCTCAAGAGTGTTCTGGGGGTTCGTGACTTGAAAATTTGAAAAATGGGGCTTGCAGTACATGGAGTTGGGTTAATGAACAAATAGTGATAACTATGCACCATTACTATGAGACTTATTTTAGGGGGGAGCATGATTTTGAAAACTATGTGAGGAGGCCTTGGGTACTATGAAAGTTGGGTTAGAGTCATTCGCATGACTTTCTCATGGTTTATCAAACCATGTGGGTAGACGAGGAGACCGTGAGAGAGGGGATAACCTTGAATAGTGGGGATCACATGGTTGGTGCAAAATTTGAAAAACCATGCAGCCAAACTATGCACCTTATTAAAAGTGGAAAAGTTACCACTTTTCCCTCTTGAGATTTATACGAACTCACCCAATTTTCTATCCCATTTCACACCTAGCAGCCCTTAGTGTGTCCTAAGATTATCCTCCTCTTCCAATGGTGAATATACTTTGATCCTTGGATATTTGGAGTTTTGTTTCTTATGATTCAAATCCTTGGGTAAGTCTAAGAGTCTATTTACTTCTATTCTCTAGATGTTTCACTACTTAGTTATCTCTCGTCCTCTACATCTCATATGCCCTATTTCCATGGTTTTGTTTTCCTTTTTAATTGTGGCTGTTTTAGCTCTAATCAAAGGTTGGGGCTAGATGAGTGGATATTTATGAACCTAATATAGGCAGTCTAAGAGTTATTTCTCATAGTATTGATATTTTATTTCAAGTGTATGTGGTATATCTGTTAGTACCATGTGTTGTGCCTTTTCTATCTTGATTAAGAGAATTTCTTAGGCCTTAAATTAGTGTCTCAAACCCTTAAAAGATCTCATCGGGTCCATTGATGATTATATAATCGAACCCACAACTACCCATGGGGTGTTTTGAAACTTGAAAATGGTAAAGTGAGGTTTTAAATGGTAAAATGGGCTATTTACAATCATAAACCGGTTAGTGTAATTGGTTGATTTGATATCATGGAAAAAGGCAATACTTGGATTAGCTTGGGAATTGAATTATTTATGTCATATTAAGTGGATGAAATTCTTAATGGTCAAAGTGGAAGGTTTAAGTGGTTAAATAGTTTTAAAGGGAAATTAATGGTTGTGTTATATGCGTAAATGATTAAATGGATTAATTATGAAATTATGTTTATAGGTGTTTAGTATGATAGAACTTGGTGAAAAATTAATTTTTAAATGAAACATATTGTTTGCTAAATGTGTTTAAAGGGTTAAATATATTGAACCTTGGATTTGGTAAGTTATGGAGTGGTTTAGGTGTTGAACTGACACTATAGGAACCAGTTGTATTCTAGATTATTTAGCTTCCAAACATATTCTCTAATAAATAGTTGTATTTTGGATGTTATAATGATGCTCTGTATCCATGGTTTATGTTCTAGACTGATTCTCTAAGAACTAATGATGTTACACATGGCTTAGCTGTTGGACTGATGCTCTAGCCACTAATATTTTTGATACATGGCTTGGGTGTTAGACTGATTCTCTAGGAACTATTTGATGAATAATGGAAACTTTTTTATTTCACTTAAAGTATGAATTACCCTATGGTATATGGCTTATATGACTACCATTTTCCAAAACGAGTTTGGATGGCTTGAATTGCATTAAAAAATCCAAGGGCCAAATGGTTAACAAAGAACTATTTATTTTTAATAAAAGTTTTTCATTTATTTTCTTGTTTATCGTTTATTTGCACATATACATATACTATTACCCAAACAAGTTATTAATTTAGACACTGTTGGTGGTGAAATTATGAGTTATACTGAAATCCTACTTAATCCTATGATGGTACTTGAGAAGAATTTATGGTTTCGAGTCAGGATAAAGGAAAAGTCCCACTGATAGATGATTGATTTGTGAATTTATGGGATATATCTTGGATGAGGGGACTAGTCTAGGTGTCCAAACCCATTTTAGGTATTTTTAGTTTCTATATTTCTTTTAGGTTTTTTTGGCACATGTGACTATCATGACATGACATGTTTATTCACTAACTTGTTGGAACTTACCTAATTTTAGGAGTTTGGTATGTGATGTGTGGCTAACTACTGGTTATTATTTCTGCTATTGTTTTATTCCAATGAAGAGTGTATTGTCTCACCATATTCCTCGATAAACCCTCATCACTAGTTGACAACCTCTGGCATACATGGAGGTGTGCTTGAGGTCATGTGGCGTACCAGTTCAACTACTAGTTAGAGTGAGATGGGACGGGACATTACAAAATGGCATCAGAGCCCAGGTATTTTATTTTTATTTACTATCTAGGAAAGTTAGACAAGAGACTAGGATATGTTGAGGCTTGGTAATGAGCTTGTGCATGGGAGTATCTAATCCATGTGTGGGAAGAAACCCAAGTTTCCTAAGATAAGATTTTTATTCTTGAGATTTTCTTATTATAGTTGAAATTTTATTTCACCTTAGGTGGTACACTTGTTGTGTGATGTTATTGATTTATGATATTTTACCCATGGTTCAACACAATAAAAAATTTTTTATGCATGCATCATTTTAGGCACTCATGGTTTATGTGACATGCATTATATTAGGCACACACAGAAAATCATGTTATGATCTGTTTATTTTAAATATAAAGTTTGAGTTGTGGGAAGTAAGATGATTTTCTGCTCTTTTTATGGTTCTGAATAAATAGTGCCTAATAAAGAGGTTTAAACTTTTTAAATTGAAATATGATAACTTGAATGATTTATTTTATTCCAAGTTAGCTAGTGGCCCTGGATAGGGATGGTTGGGTTTGTTGATAGTGTTACGATCATGTTTGTTGGAATAGTGTTTGTAGAGTAGCTTGTTTATGGATATTTGTGACCCATATAATGTATAATCATGTGAAATATATATTATATGCCATGAAATTTGTGTTTATAATTTTATAGGGATGCCTCTATGAAGAAATTTCCTGGCAGGGAAATGGGAGGGAACTGCTAATAATGCACATTCAGTAGTGGAACCAGAGCCCCCTTTGGCTCTAGGTGATAGGTAAGAAGAGCAGTTCTATGAGAATTTCACATTATTTATATAGTTTATAGAGACGGAATCAATTTGGTCTACAACAAAAATGTTTTATCTGACTAGGGATTTACAATTGCAAAATATGATGTTGTTAATATTTTCATGTATTATTATATACTCCCTTTACTGAATTTATATGAAATGTGCATAATTTATGTGAAATATTAATGTTTTAATATTAAGTATAATTTTTGAGCATTTTTAGAAGTAGTCCAATTGATTCAGTTTACCATTTTATTTATAAATATCACCCTACTGATCCAAATTGTGTGGTTACTATTTTTTAGGATTCCTAATTCAATATAAAACATTTCATTAGAAGGGATAATGGGCCAATTCTGCCATTTGAAGGATCACATTTACCACACAAGATGACCTACAGAATCTGTGAACAAACTGGACCAGCCTTGAAGATTGGTTTACTGGGATCAATACAGAAGTCCAAAAACATTAACTCTCCACCATAATTCTGGGGACACTAAATTTAATCTTGGATAAAAATTTCAAGGCCCAAATCCAAGTACAAGGGGCCCAAATGAAGCTTTGAAGTCCAGCCCACCATTCTGGCCGAGAAATACAATCAGTATAGTATTCATGACATATCTCATGATGTAAGAATCAAATCGATCTGAAATTTTTCAGTGTGAAAGAGGAGATATAGACGGCCTACTTTGTTGAATAAGTCATTCGGATTTGAAGGCATATTCCTGTTCTAAAATCCATTAAAATTTTGGCCATCGAAAAAGAATGGATAGAAATGGACAGTTTACCTTTGTTTAATAAAACCGTCATAACTTTGGATACATTTGTCCAAATGCCTCCAAATTTTGACAGTAGTCGGAAAAATTTATTATATACAACTTTGAATAAGGAGATATTTGAATATTCAGATGTTTGAATAGCCAACATGGCGATACAATTGGAAGGATAGATTGGGAATGAAAACAGTCCACTCCTTGGGCTATAAATACTCTCCCCTTCTCTCCTTGAGAGGGGTTGGAATTTCAGAAGAGAGGATAACATATTGGGATGAACAAAGCCTTGAAAAAGTCTTGGGAGGACCTTCCATACTCAAGTTTTCACTTGAGAGACCTTTACTCCTCTCTTTGTTTTCACTTACTTTCGTTTTCTTCATTTTTGTAATCTTGTAAGTCTCTTTGTAATTCTGTTTTAATGCAAGTTTCTTCTTAAATATATATTATTCTTCTACACCTTCTATAGTTTAATATTAATGTTCTTAAAATAGTTTAAATTCAGTTTAATCCCCTTCTCTTATTTTTCTTCCTCATTCAATCAAAAATCCGTTTTTAATTATCATCATTGTTCGTGTGTGTGTGTTCGACGTACCACTCTTTTCTAATCCCTTTGTTTTTCTTCTATTCTTAATTTATCATCATAATTATTATAACCAGAATATTAAAAACCCAAATGGCTGAGTAAATATCTTATTGTGGTGATTTATAATTTAGGGATGTTAAGTGATTGAGAGTATTTTCTCGATGAGTATTCGTTAATTTAACATTGTGTATGTTGGACTTAATATGTCATGGATTAATGACATATTTTGTTTAGCATGTGGTTTCCATGGATTATTGGAACCACAAATACACTACCATAAACATTTAATAATTGAGATTAGAATCCTAATTAAGTTAAGGCTTGGATTAAAGCTTTAACACTTAGGAATTCTAATCGACGTCAACTTGTGAAGTGGGTGTTAATTTAAATGAAATATAAAGCAAAGATCAAGGATATCACAAGCTTAACTACCTAATGATGAACTCACCCTAATATTTATCAATCTATTAAATCAATTATATACAATCAATAATTTCAATTAAGCTCTTCAAACAAACCCCCCTAATCAAAATACAATCAACTAAAAACAAACGACTATTTCAAAGTATCATCACCGAGGATTCGACCCGAGTGCTGCTATACACATTAGGAGAGCACCAGAACTTTGACCGGTCGATAGGCGACAATCGGCCGTGCATTTCAAATGGCGCTGTTTCTGAGGATGGTGCTTTATGTAGTCATTAGTTTCTGGTTATTGTAAAAAAAATCCAAAAAAAAAACAAAATTTAAAAAAAATTGAAAAAAAACACAAAGAAAAACCTGTCTTCCTCTTAAAAATCATAAACTGAAAAAAATACAAAGAAAAAACCATCTTACTCATTCTTCCAAAATCTATCTGAATGACCCATAGCCTTCCAAATAATCCCTCGGATTTGTTTGACCCTAAAATTGAGTGAAAAATTCGCCAACTTAGGAGGAACATAAGAGATAATCAAATAATTCAAGAACCAGTCATTGTCCAACCAATTGAATTGGATATTACCAATCCTAGGGAACAAACACTTAAAGAACTTGTTGCCCCTGATATGAATTACCAACCTCTTGGTATTCAATATCCAAATATAGAAGCTGACTTTGAACTCAAATCGGGTTTGATTCATCTTCTTCCTCATTTCCATATGCTAGCCGGTGAGGATCCACATCTGCACCTTAAAGAGTTCCAAGTGGTGTGCTCTACCATGAAGACTCAAGGGGTTTCTGAGGAACAAATCAAACTCCAAGAATTTCCTTTCTCCCTATATGACACTGCTAAGTCATGGCTCTACTACCTTCCTCCTGGTTCCATAACCATATGGAATGACATGAAGCGAATCTTCTTAGAGAAATTCTTTCCTGCTTCTCGTACTGCTTCTATCCGAAAGGAAATAAGTGGTATCCGTCAATTCCCAAGTGAATCACACCATGAGTACTGGGAGAGGTTCAAAAATCTTATGGCAACCTGCCCACATCACCAAATCCCTGACCAACTCTTGATCCAATACTTCTATGAGGGGTTACTGGCTATGGAGAGAACTCTCATAGATGCCGTAAGTGGCGGTGCTCTTGTTGATAAAACTCCTGCAGCTGCAAGAGATCTCATAAGTAACATGATTGCAAACACACAACAATTCCATACTCGAGAACATGCTCAAGTCAAACAAACCCAAGATAATCAATCAATTGAGCCGAACAAGATGACCGAGTGGATGAGTGAACTTACAGGTCTTGTGCGACAACTAGTTGTGGCCACCAAATCCCCAACCTCATCTTCTCCACAATCAATGTTTCTTGGACCTATCAAAAACTATGGAATCTGCAACTCTCCATATCATCAAACTAACACATGTCCACAACTTCAAGAGGATCAATCCGATTCATCTGGACCAATGGAGCTCAATGCAGCATATGCTCAGCGGAACACCAATCCTCAACTATCAGGTCAGTTTGTTAGAAACTTCAACCAACCTCACTCTGAGCCCTTCTCCTCTAACTTTAACCAAGGATTGAGGTATGGTAATCCCATATCTCACCCCCCTCAATTCTCTCCTCAAAACCCAAACCAATTCCAATATGGTCAAGGTGGTGGTAACTTCCATCAACCTTATCCTTTTGTTCCTCAACCTCAAAGGAACAATCCTCCTCCTGGATTCCATTATCCTAGTGAGCTTTCCCAATTCTAAAACCAATACAATCGATTTCCCAAGAACCAAAATCAAGGCAATCCCAATCCGTGACAAGCCTCTTCTTCAAAGAAACCATGGGAAAGTGCAGTGGAAGATCTTTCCTCCTTCACCCGTTCTAGCCTTAAAAACATTGAAACTCAAATAGGTCAACTTGCATCCCACCTGAGCCAGCAACAACAATCAAATTCTTCCCAACTCCCAGCTCAACCATTAACCAACCCCAAGGGTAATGTAAGTTAAATTAAACTTATATCAGGAAAGAAACTTGCTATGCCTCAAGATAAATCCTCAAACCCTCCTTTGAATGTTGACCTAGAAAACGAAAATAAAATGAAACTTGAAAAGGAACTTGAATCCATTCCCTCACCTCCTTCCATTCCACTCAGGAATCCAATTCCTTTTCCTCAAGCTGTTTCTAAAACAAGGAAGTCCTTTGAACCTGATCCTGAAATGTTCGACATGTTTAGACGTGTTGAAGTCAACATTCCCCTCTTATATGCTATAAAACAAATTCCTAAGTATGCAAAGTTTCTCAAGGAGTTGTGTACCCACAAGAGGAAACTTAGGACCTTAGAAAATGTTTCCACCCAACAGTCTATTCCCATAAAGTGAAAAGATCCAGGGACCTTTACGGTTCCATGCCAAATTGGATATTTGAACTTTGATGATGCACTCATAGACCTAGGAGCCTCAATTAATGTCATTCCAAAATCCATATTCTCTAACCTTGGTCTAGGTCCTTTACACCCAACGAGTGTTGTCATCCAATTAGCCAATCAAAGCACAACTAGTCCCGAGGGAATAATTGAGGATGTCCTTGTCCGAGTCAATGATCTTATCTTCCCTGCTGATTTCTATGTCCTTGACATGGAAGGTGAGACGACCTCTTCTCGATCTCCCCTAATTCTAGGAAGACCATTCCTCATGATTGCAAGAACCAAGATTGATGTCCATTCAGGCATCTTATCCATGGAATTCGGTGACCAACTGGTCAAGTTTGACATTTTCCAAGCCATGCGATACCCATCTGAGGACCACTCTGCATTCTCAATTCATACTTCTGAGGACACTTCTAAGAGTCAATCGAACCCCAATACACCATGTTCTTCGTGTTATACTGACAAAGGATCTTGTGAAATCTGCACTATGATTAACCAAGTCATAAATGGTGATGTTGATGTGGACCCCTCATTCATAGACTCCATAAATCTAGAGAAACTTGAAAACTCTCTTGAATTCCACATCAATTATGATCTCTACTGCTCCACCTTGGACAATATTAAGGAAAATGAACCTGAAGCAACTGAAGTCCCGTCTTCCATTCCTGAGTTGTCAAGCCCAAAAGTGAAAGATGAGACTGATCTGAAACCTCTTCCTGCACAACTGAAATATGCATTCCTCTTCCATGATCACTCATATCCTGTCATTATCTCTGCCACACTTACTGAAACCAAGGAGTCCAAACTTGTTCAAGTGTTAGAGGAAAACAAAAAAGCCTTAGGTTGGACCCTATATGACATACCAGGAATCAAACCTTCCCTTTGCATGCATCACATCCATCTTGAGGAGTCATCCAAACCAATTAGGCAACCACAAAGAAGACTCAATCCACTCATCCTTGAGGTAGTTAGGGAAGAGATCACCATGCTTCTTCAAGCAGGTATTATCTACCCAATTTCTGATAGCGAATGGGTTAGTCCAATTCAAGTTGTACCTAATAAGGGTGGGATAACTATTGTCACAAATGAACATGGAGAGGTAGTCACAACTCGAGTGAAAAACAAATGGCGTGTGTGCATTGAATATAGAAAATTGAATGCTGAAACACGAAAAGATCACTACCATCTTCCATTCCTTGATCAAATTCTAGAAAGATTAGCCAGAAAGTCACACTATTTCTTTATTGATGGATACACCGGCTATTTTCAAATCCCAATCTCACCTCAGGACCAAGAAAAGACTACTTTCACATGCCCCTTTGGAACATATGCATATAGAAGAATGCCTTTTGGCCTTTGTAATGCTCCTACAACATTCCAGAGGTGTATGATGAGTATATTTTCAGAATTCATTGAACACTTCATGGAAGTATTCATGGATGACTTCACCATTTATGGTGAGTCATTTGAATCTTGTTTGAATTCACTCTCTCTAGTCCTTCAAAAGTGTGTCAAGTGTAACCTTGTGTTAAATTTTGAAAAATGTCACTTCATGGTTGCAAATGGGATTGTTCTAGGGCACATAGTTTCAAAAGATGGTATGGAAGTCGATCCTGCAAAAATTGAAGTGATCCAATCACTTCCTACACCCACTTTTGTTCGAGACATCCGTTCATTTCTCAGTCATGCCGGTTTCTATCGAAAATTCTTCCATAACTTCAGTAGGATTGCCCTCCCACTAACTAGGTTACTCCAAAATGATGTCACTTTCCATTTCGATGAGTTTTTCAAGAGATCCTTCATTGAACTCAAAACTTCTCTTACATCTGCCCCAATAATCCAACCCCCAGATTGGTCCTTACCCTTTGAGTTGATGTGTGATGCTTCTGATAAAGCTGTTGGAGCTGTTCTTGGTCAAAGAAGAGAAAAGATTCCTCATGTCATCTATTATGCCTCAAAAACATTGGATGAAACTCAATCTCACTACACTATCACTGAAAAAGAACTTTTAGCAATGGTTTTTTCCTTAGATAAATTCTGGTCCTATCTCTTAGGTTCCAAAATCATCATCTTCACAGACCATTCTGCTATTAAGTTCTTACTCAAGAAAAGTGATTCCAATCCGAGGCTAATAAGATGGATCCTAATGCTCCAAGAGTTTGACCTTGAAATAAAAGATAGACCTGGAAAAGAAAACCCTGTGGCTAATCACTTGAGTAGAATTTCTAATTCTTCTCATTCAGAAATTATTGATCCTAAATTCCCCATTGAGAACCTTTCGTCTCTCACTCAAAAGTTACCATGGTATGCCCCAATTGTAAATTATTTGGTTTCTGGTGTTTTTCCTGAAAATTTTTCAAAAGAACAAAAATTGAAATTGAAAAGTGATTCAAAATACTATTTTTGGGAAGAAAATAAACTTTGGAAAACTGGGGATGACATGGTAATAAGGAGATGTGTTGATGAAAATGAACATTCTTCCATATTAGAATTCTGTAACTCACTTCCTGGAGGTGGCCACTTTGGACCACAAAGGACCTCCCGAAAGGTCCTAGAATCTAGATTCTTTAGGCCTTCACTCTTCAAGGACTCACATGAGTTCTGTCAATCATGTCCCACTTGCCAAAAGTTTGGCACAATTTCCAAGGGAAATGAAATGCCCCAAAATCCTTTAATTTTCTGCGAGATCTTTGATGTTTGGGGCATCGATTTCATGGGACCATTTCCCCCTTCCAATGGATTCTCATACATCATTCTTGTAGTTTATTTTGTTTCTAGGTGGGTTGAGGCTAAACCCACTAGAAAGGATGATTCACATACTTTTAGTGAGTTTCTAAAGACCCACATCTTCTAAAGATTTGGCACACCACGTGCCTTGATCAGTGACTTAGGAACCCATTTTTGTAATAGAACCATGGAAGCTCTTCTGAAAAATAATGGGGTTGTACATAAAACTTCAACTGCATATCACCCTCAAACAAATGGCATGGATGAACTCTCTAATAGAGAAGTGAAAAGGGTACTTTAGAGAATTGTTAAGCCCACCAGAAAATACTGGCCTGAGAGACTTGGTGAAGCCCTTTGGGCTTATTGAACTGCCTATAAAAAAACCATTGGGATGTATCCTTTTAGGCTAGTTTTTGGTAAAGCGTGTCACTTACCAGTTGAAATCCAACATAAGTCATTTTGGGCAGTGAAAACTTGTAATTTTGATCTTGAAAAATCTGGTGAAGAAAGATTGTTGCAATTGGATGAATTGGAGGAGCTTCGACTTGATTCTTATGAGAATTCTATTCTCTACAAAGAAAAATCCAAGGTACTCCATGACAAACACATCCTGAGAAAGGTATTTCATGAAGGTGAAAAGGTAATGCTCTTCAATTCTCGATTCCGACTTCACCCAGGTAAGCTTAATTCTCATTGGGAATGTCCTTTTGTTATTACTAATATTTACCCATTTGGTGCAGTGCAAGTCCAAGACCCCTCTTCCAAAAGGACATTCACGGTTAATGGACATCGGTTAAAGTATCACTATGAGAGGACACACAATCCTGGATCATCATCTACTTCCATTGGATACCCAACTTCTCCAGTCAACCCACCACTGGATGGAGATGACGACCCACCAAATCTAAACCAGGGGGCACCTCTTTTCCTTTAACTCTCTCTCTACCTCTTTCTTCTTTTTCCTCTCTCTTTAATTTTTTTACCACTTTCTTTATCAAAACCTTTCTTTTTAACTTTCTATTTTGTGTGGGTGTATCTTTATAAAAAAACAAAAAAATATAAAAACCTAAAAAACTAAAAAAAATGAAGAAAACAATTACTTAAAAAAATACAAAAAAATTAAAGAATCATGCTTACTCACCATCGAGTTTTGAAATTTTGTCCAACCATTTTGGGGAGTTAACAGACATGTTTTCATCTCAAAAATTTTGTATTTTCATCATGACTTTGGATAAAGAAATTTGTGTCAAAATTAACAAATTTTGAATGCTCAATTTTTGATTTGGAAAATGATTTTCCCGAACCATGAGGAACAAAATTTGCTTTCATGCCAAGGCCACCTATGGACATCTTTTCAAAATGTGTGTTTTCACCCCCATTTGCGAGTCTTGAGTTTTTGGACCTTCGAGCTGAATTTCCTACCTTAGTGTGCATTAATATAATAGGGGCATTTTTCTGAACCACATGAGAATTATAATAGCCAAATAGCCTCCCATTAACCATACATTAATCCTCCTTTTTAAAGCCCCTTCGAGCCTACGAAAACCTTTTCTTTGATAGACACATTACAATCCCAATACCTTTTCCCACCCAATATCAACATGGATTTTCATTGCATAATTTTTCGAAATTTAAGTGTGGGGGGGATGGATTTCATTTTGGGTACCCTTTGTTGATTTCACCATGTTATCATATGCATGAGGGCAAGAATCCATTTTAGTGTGGGGGAGAGTTTATCATTCAGTTTGTTTTGGGGAATGTAATGTACTCCCATTTATGTAATTTTGTAAATGTTATTGACAAGTGTTCAAAAAAAATAATAATAAATGATGCAAAAAAAAATGAAAAAAATGAAAAAATGGGTTGTGTCTTGGATGGGTCAAAAATAACTCTTAATAAACCTTTGATCTTGTTATAACTATTACAATTATTATCATGAGGAGATCAAACATGGGTTGGGAGATGAGTGTGAGATCTGTTTCAAGTTCAACTTTCGAAAAAAATTCAAAAAAAGAACACTTTCCATATATATTCTTATGTCATTGGGAGAAGTTGTTGTGTTTTGTAAATATTCCATCTTCAAATTCCCATCACATTTTTTTCCTCTTTTGTGTCTTGATTCACACAATCATTCCCTTGTAAATATTTGTTTTCATTTCCTTCCATGTTTTATTTCAAAAAAATATGCATTGTTTTTCTATGTTGGTATTTTAACCCTCTTATTCTCTCTCTTGGACATTATATTCATACCATCCCATAGCCACATAAAAACCCCTTAAAAAGACCTCTTGATTCTTTTGCACTTTGGATAGGGATTGGAATCTGAGTTCTCTTACAAACTCTATGATTTTCACTTTTGGTTGGTGAAAGAGTGAACCTCCACAAATGAATTTTATCATATTGAGAGGTGTGAGCTCTGAGTGTCCACATTTTCCATTTCTAAATTTGAGCATGAAAAAAATGAATTATTTTTGTAACATTGTTTATGTAACAACTTTTGGTGGAATTCAAAATGGATGAGTGAAATAGTCTAAACCTCACCTGATTGGAGAAAACAAAATTTTAATATTTGTTGGTGAGTGAAAATGATTTTGTTATGTTTTTATATTTGTTGAACATGAGGAAATGCACAATACTAAGTGTGGGGGATTTTATTTTGTTAATATTTTCATGTCTTATTATATACTCCCTTTACTGAATTTATATGAAATGTGCATAATTTGTGTGAAATATTAATGTTTTAATATTAAGTATAATTTTTGAGCATTTTTAGAAGTAGTCCAATTGAGTTAGTTTACCATTTTATTTATAAATATCACCCTAATGATCCAAATTATATGGTTCCTATTTTTTAGGATTTCTAATTCATTATACAACATTTCATTAGAAGGGATCATGGGTCAATTCTGCCATTTGAAGGATCACATTTACCACACAAGATGACCTACAGAATATGTGAACAAACTGGACCAGCCTTGAAGATTGATTTACTGGGATCAATACAGAAGTCCAAAAACATTAACTCTCCACCATAATTCGGTGGACACTACATGTCATCTTGGATAAAAATTTCAAGGCCCAAATCCAAGTACAAGAGTCCCAAATGAAGCTTTTAAGTCCAGCCCACCATTCTGGACGAGAAATAAAATTAGTATAGTATTAATGACATATATAATTATGTAAGCATCAAATCGAGCTGAGATTTTTCAGTGTGAAATAGGAGATATATGCGGCCGAATTTGTTGAAGAAGTCATTCGGATTTGAAGGCATATTACTATTCCAAAATCCATTCACATTTTGGCCATCGAAAAAGCATGGATAAAAATGGACAGTTTACCTTTGTTTAATAAAACCGCCATAACTTTGGCTCCACTTGTCCAAATGCCTCCAAAGTTTGAGAGTAGTCGTCCAAATTTATTATATACAACTTTGAATAAGGAGATATTTGGAGATTCGGATGTCTGAATAGCCAACATGGCGATGCAAGTGGAAGGACAGATTGGGAATGAAAACAGTCCACTCCTTGGGCTATAAATACTCTCCCCTTCTCTCCTTGAGAGGGGGTTGGCATTTCAGAAGAGAGGATAACATATTGGAATGACCAAAGCCTTGAAAAAGGCTTGGGATGACCTTCCATACTCAAGTTTTCACTTGATATACCTTTCCTCCTCTCTTTTTTTCCACTTACTTTCGTTTTCTTCGTTTTTGTAATCTTGTAAGTCTCTTTGTTTGTAATTCTGTTTTAATGCAAGTTTCTTCTTCAATATATATTATTCTTCTCCACCTTCTATAGTTTAATATTAATGTTCATGTGTGTGTGTCCCTTATTTTTTTTCCTCATTCAATCAAAAATCCGTTTTTAATTATCATCATTGTTCGTGTGTGTGTGTTCGACGTACCACTCTTTTCTAATCCCTTTCCTTTTCTTCTATTCTTAATTTATCATCATAATTATTATAACCAGAATATTAAAAACCCAAGTGTATGAGTAAATATTTCATTAGGGTGAGTTATAATTTATGGATGTTAAGTGATTGAGAGTATTTTCTCGATGAGTATTCGTTAATTTAACATTGTGTATGTTGGACTTAATATGTCATGGATTAATGACATATTTTGTTTAGAATGTGGTTTCCATGGATTATTGGAACCAAAAATACACTACCATAAACATGTACTGATTGAGATTATAATCCTAATTAAGTTAAGGCTTGGATTAAAGCTTTAACACTTAGGAATTCTAATCGACGTCAACTTGTGAAGTGGGTGTTAATTTAAATGCAATATAAAGCAAAGATCAAGGATATCACAAGCTTAACTAACTAATGATGAACTCACACCAATATTTATCAATATGTTAAATCAATTATATACAATCAATCATTTCAATTAAGATCTGCAAACAAACCACCCTAATCAAAATACAATCAACTAAAAACAAACGACTATTTCAAAGTATCATCGCCGAGGATTCGACCCGAGTGCTGATATACACATTAGCAGAGCACCAGAACTTTGACCGGTCGATAGGAGACAATCGGCCATGCGTTTCAACATCCACTGACATTCGTTAGAGAGGGTGATCCTAAGGAAGCTGAGTTCCCGATCGCGTATATCCAAATGATCCTTGAATACTTTGAGACTCCACCAGAGAGGAGGGTTAAGTTGGTATATTACATACTATAAGGATTAGTGAAGATCTAGTGGTATATTTAGGTCTAGGAGGATCAATTTTAAGGAATGAATTGTAAGGTATTCTAAAATAAATTCTTAGAGCATTTTTACCCAAAGACCCTAAGGTAGGAAAGAAAAGAGGAGTTTATGCATTTAACCAAGGAGATTATGTCAGCGATGGATTATGCTAGATTCTTAATAGATCTGTAATGTTTTTTTATAATGTTGGTAGAAGATAATGTTTCTAGGATAAAACATTTTTAGGATGGACTCAAGTGTGAGATCAAATCATAGGTAAATACTTTCCACTTATAGAAGTTCTCTGAGGTGGTTAATCAGACTCTTATTACGGAGGGGAACCTAAAGGATTCCTATATTAGAGAGTATAAAATTTCATATATGAGACCTGGTAGTACATCCTCAGGTAGTAAGAAAATCCATTATGAGAACTTCCTCCTAGGTGGTGGCAAGAAGAGATGCCATGGAGTGGATTAGCCTCTCAGAGCAGTGATCTGGTGTTTTGATTCTAGTGCAGCAGGATTGGTCACATGTGAGGTTAGTGTCCTAAAACACCATTAGAGTGCCAAACTTGTGGAAGGAAAACTCACATAAAGTGTTTCTATAGTATCCATCAGCAAATGGCTAGTGATGGGGGACCTAGGATAACATAGATCACTAGGAGGGGATCTTTTACCCTAAATCAGTTTGTCATTTGGAGTTCTACCGACCGTACCGGTCAGGGTGAAGGATGTAGTAATTTAGGATAAGAGTGAAAATATTAATAGAGTAGTTTAGTGTATGGGACTCAGGTAGGAGCTTGGGGTAGAGGGTCTGGTTAGCTGCATGCAGTTTAGCCTTCTCTCGCCAATAATGAGGCTAGGTCATCGACTGTTTGAGGTATTATTCTTATGGATTCTACACTTTCCAATGAATTATTTGATATATGGGATTTACATTAATTTATATATTTCTAATTTTTTAATGATTTGGGATTGGAAATGGAAATCTTGTATGGGGTTATGTCAATTGACACACTACTAAGGGTATGATCAGAGGGTATCCATTGTTGTACAGAGTGTCCCATCGAGATTGGTTGGTACTCTTTACTTTGTGATTTTTTCATGCTTGATATGAAAGGATTTTACTTGATTCTGGGAATGAACTGGTTAGTTTCATACAAGTATCATATTGACTATTACAGTAGGAGGGTGACTTTCACATCTCCTGAGGATGAAAACTATGTTCTTTTTAGATAATGTGATATCCAGGAAGGCTATGTGGGGGTTGTTTTTTAGCAACTAGGTGAGCTCACAACCTAGGTTTCAAGTATTATGCTAAATGATGGAGGATACGAGTTGGATGTTTTTATCTTTTATAGGGGATCATTTTTGGGATGTGTTTCCTAAGGAGTTTTCAGGGTTTCCACTCAAGATAGAGAGAGAGAGAGGCTGAATTTACCATTGTGATGGTTCCTAGGACTAAGCCAATTTTTATTCCTCCTTATAGAATGACGAAAACATATCTGTAAGAGTTTAAGAATTAATTAGAGGAATTAAAGGATAAAGGGTTAATCCAACTGAGTAAATCACCTTGGGGTTCTCTAGTTCCATTTTCTAATAAGGTGGATGGAATGATATGCTCACATGTAGATTACTAGAAGCTGAATCAGATACAAATTAAGAACTAGTATTCTCATTCATGTATTGGTGATCTCTTTGGCCAGCTAAGGGGTGCCTGTGTATTCTCCAATATTGATTTAAGATCAGGTTACCATCAGTTGAGGGTGAGACCATATGATATACCATAGACTACTTTTAAAAGTAGATATGGAATGTATGAGTTCATTATGATGCTATTTGGGATAACAAATTCTTCTACTGTGTTCATGGCATTGATAAAACAAATATTCCACCCATATTTAGATTATTTTATGTTTGTCTTTATTGATGATATCTTGGTGCAATCCTAGTATGATCATGCCCAACATATAGAAATAATCTTGAGTATACTAATAGAGAATAAACTATATGCCAAAATATTTAAATGTCATTTCTGGATTATCAAGGTTCACTTCATGGGTCTCATTATCTCAGAGGTTGGAGTGCTAGTGGACCCATAGAAGGTGATGGACTTGGTATCTCAGAAGTGACCCAATAACATTTTCACGAACCGGCCCAAATATCCTGATACCCTGATACCCTGATACCCTGATACCTAATCCGGTACTGACATGGTCCAAAGGGAGTTCCCAATCCCTACAGGTTGGTGACTATCACCTGACATCATGAAATATAAATGTGGGAACATATTTGATACAAAAAAAGAAAGATAAAGATACATATCAGTATGTTCAAAAATTAAAAGGGAGATAGTACTATAAACCAAATAGGTATATCAAAAAACCAAAGAAAAACATCATCAAAGTACTTAGAATCTAACAAGATAAAACTCAAACATGTCGAAGGTATCAACACTCTAAGATCAAAGGGTAAAGAAAATCATGTTTAATAAAATGTCCAATCTTAAATGGAACCACCTAACTTTATCACAGAATTACAAAACCCACAATAGGACTCGCCAATGAAGGATAAAGGTGTATAAGATCTAGTAACTAAACCTAGAATCAAGATTAAACAACATAAAGTTTAGATCCATTAATCCAAAGATGATCTATCAAACCACAAGGAGGAAATAAAGAGAGAACGAAAGATACAGGAAGACTGCTTACTCGAAGAGATTCACCACAACCAACATGATGATCAATCACCAAACAGATGATCCAAACGGATTGGGGAACTATAAAATCACTTATGGATGAATCTTGGTTGAGAGGGGAAGGTTGTAGGTTGAAACAAAAGAAAATTATCCAATCCTCTTGGTTTAAATTGCTGGGTTAGGGGAATACATGAATGTATTCCTTTCATTTAGTATAATCCTAAGAAGTAAAATGATGCTAAAAAATGTTTCACCTTTTGTTTAAAAAACCGATTTAACTATTTCACATCATGATCCAAATTAAATACATCTTCCTTAAGAAAATTACATGATGTGTAATCACATTATAGGACATGTAAATGCCTAGAATACAGTGCTTCACCTAGTTTCCTACAAAAAACCCCTAAACAAAAATAAAGGAAGTCAAAACAAAGGACAAGGCATACCTTATATGGTAATAGGGTCTTAGAACCTCCCCAACATAAAAAATTTCTATCCATAGAAATCCTATAAATAAGTTTCCATATCGAAAATGCGAGGCCACTGCTCTCTCATTAGTTCCTAACAATCCCACGCATCATACGAATAAAAACCATATTTCCATAACACACAAAACAAAGGCATCATTCTCCCATGAAGTACCTTTGTCTCAAAATCAACAATCCTAATTGGATGATCAATCACAGATAAATCAGTCTCAATGACAAGATCAATAAATTTAAAAACATGAGATGGATTAGAAATATACTTTTGTAGTTGAGATACATGGAACATGTTATGTATCGACATCAAATATTTAAAAAGTGATAAATGGTAAGCCACCTCCCCCATCTACTTAACAACCTCAAAAGGTCCCAAAAAATGAGGAGTAATATTCCCTTTCATCCCAAGACATCGATGAACCAAACAATGTGAAAATTTCAAGAACAACTAGTCACCACCTGAAAACTCCAATGGTCTACACAAATGATCAACATAAGATTTATATTTTCTCCGTGTCATCAAAATCCTCTGATGAATCAACTGAATATTTTTTATTGTCTCTTGGACCAAGGTTGGTCCAACCAAGGAATTTTCACCGATTTTTGACCAACACAATAGAGATTTATAAGGACTTCTATACAAGGCCTCAAAAGGATCCATTCTAATCATAGAATGGTAACTATTGTTATAGGAAAACTCAAACACTCCCAAATGGTCATCCCAAGATCCACCAAAATTGAGGATGTTGGCAAGAAGAATATCCTCAAGAATCTGTATAGCTCTCTATCTAACCATCCACTTGTAGATGATATACTGTAATAAAATTAACCTGAGATCCTAATGCCTCCTAGTGGTCTCTCTAAAAGCGATAAGTAAAATGGGGATCCCTATCAGAGACTATAATAGATGAAACTTCCTAAAAATGAACAATCTCTCTCACATAGAGATTTCCTAATTCCTCAACTTTGGTTGTATCATGAATGGGTATAAAGTGAGTATATTTTCTCAGCCTATTGATCAAAACCCATATCACATTATTCTTTCTATAAGTATATGGAAACCCAACCAAAAAGTCCATAGATATCTCATCCCACTTCCAAGTCAGAACTGGAAGTGGATGAAGAAAACCCGAAGGTCTATGATGCCCGAACTTGACCTGTTGGCATGTATAGTAGTGAAAAATAAAGTCAGTGATGTCTCATATCATACCTGGCCACTAGAATCATTTCATCATGTCATAGAACATCTTTTTGGTTCTTGGGAACATGACCCATTGGGAATTATAGAAACCCCCATCAAATATTTTCTCACAGGTAATGACATAATAAAATAATTGTGAAAACATATAATAACCTCCATGGATAATGAACACTTAGGAATGATCTCCCCAGTATAAAGAGAGTCTCTAATGACATGGAAATCATCATCAAACTAATGTTATTGAAGAATCATCTTGATAAGAGTATAGGTTAACTAAACACTATCCAAGACAACCTCTAACCCCATTTCCCAAAATCCTAGATGCAACTGTGAAAAAAGAGCCATCAAATTCCACTCTTCCGATGATTCTTTCATAGCCTGAGTTGGAAGTTTCCTACTCAATGCATTAGTAACGACATTTACTTTCCCCTAGGTATAAGAAATATTAAAATCAAAAGACTCTAGGTAATCCACCTAACACCTCTGGTGGAGATTCAAATATTTTTGAGAGAAGATATAACCCAAGCTATTATGGTTGGAATACATGGTAAAAATTTCTACAAAAAGGTAATGTTTCTAAATCTTAAGTGAATGTATCATAGTTATGAGTTCAAGGTCATGGTTTAGATAATTATTCTCATGTGTACTAAGACTTTTTGAGCCATATGAAATTACATGATAACCCTACATAAGAGCACAACCCAAAACCGAACCTGATGCATCACAAAAGGCAAAATATCCCTTCTTGACCTATAGAATAGTCAACACTAGTGAAGAATTCAAAATATTTTTCATCTTAATAAAATAAGTCTGAAATTTCTCATCCCAAATGAACTTCACCCCCTTCTGAGTGAGAGTGGTCATTGGATAAAAGAACTTTGAGAAATCCTTTACAAACTGATGATAATACCTCGCTAAACCTAAGAATCTCCGAATCTCAAAAATATTTCACAGTTTCTCCCATGTTATAATAGATTTCACCTTTTCTAGATCATCTGAGATACTATGTTCCAAGACCACATGTATTAATAAATTCACTTCTCAAATATAGTAATCACATTTTGATAACTTTTCATAAAGTCAATGATTTCTCAACAATTACAAAAATGATCTCAGATGACACACATGATCAACCTTGGACTTAGAGTAAACCAAGATGTCACCCACAAAGACCACCATGATAATATCAAGATACTTGTAGAAGATAATATTCATAAAATCTATAAAGACTACAAGAGAATTATTTAGACCAAATGGAATGAAAAGATACTCAAAATGATCATAACTACTCTAGAAGGTGGTTTTATGAATATAAAATTATTTTATTCTCAATTGGTGATAACCAGATCGAAGATAAATCTTCGAGAACCACTTCTCCCCATTTCAACTGGTCAAACAAATCATCAATCTATGGCAATGGACACTTGTTATTTATTGTAACTCGGTTGAGTTTCCAGTAATCAAAACAAAGGAGAAGTGTTCCATCATCTTTATTAGCTAAGATAACAGGTTCCGCCCAAGGTGACACACTTATGAGTATAAATACTTTCCCTAAAAGATCATTCAACTGAGTCTTCAACTCTTTCATTTCTACTGGTTCCATGCAGTAAGAAGGTATAGATACCAGTTGAGTACTATACACTAAATAAATACAAAACTATACCTCTCTTACTGGTGGAAAACCATAAAAATAAAAAGGAACACTGTTGGAAAACTTGATGAAAACTGGAGGGTGATCACCACTTAAAGATTCAAACTCCATCTCAAAAACAAACACTGATATTACTTTCCCAAACTATGGATAAGAAGGTCCATATCTACTCGACCTTAGGTCACATTCTCCCTAAAAATATGGCACACTCTATAGGTTTTAGTAAATGAGACCCATCAAAGATAATAATCAATTTGGGCCTTATTAGAAACAAATAATTCCATCCAAAAAATGACATCAAGAGGTTTCATGTTGAGAACAAAAAAATCCCAAGTAAGCTCAATATATGATAAAGAGAAAAAAATCATGACAAAAAATACCCTACTCTCTCTTTATTCTAAGGGGTGTAGTAATATCCATCACATGAGATAAAACCCCCCACACCTTATTTCAACAAGAAATGGTCCACACACATCGGTATGAACTAATTAAATAATCTCTTTGGCCCTTTCACCCTTTTCACTAAATAGGGATTTGGTCATTTTTTCTTGTAAACATTCTTGAGATACACCAAGTGGTTTTAGTTTAATAGAATCTAAATATCTAACTTTGGGTAATTTAGTCAAATAATTTTCATTGACAAGACCTATCCAGAGATTCTAAAGTTGGGTGTGGTATGTGTCATGTGGGTTTATTTTTTTATCAATATTTATTACTTGGATTGCATAATCCAATACATAAAGACCATTTTTTAACGTGCCTTACTATTAAAAATTGAATATTTATAAAAGAAGAAAAATTTATTCCCAAATTTAAAAATAAATCCATCTATATCAAGTCTTGATATAGAAATAATATTTTTGGTAATAGAAGTCACATAATAACAACCTTTAAAAATATGATCATTTATATTGGCGATGTTAGGTGGTAGTCATTCATAGTCATAGTAGAAAGTTTAGCTCTGTTGGTTGCTCATACATCTACCTACCCTAGGTCAATATTTCTAAATCTTCTTGGTTCCTATATTTAAATATATATGTGAGAACCACAATCCATATCTAATACCCATTTTGTAGAAATATATAAATTACACTCAATAAAAAAACATTTCTTAAGACTCCCCTTGCTTCTTAGGTTGGGTGCATTTTTTCTTCAAGCGACCCTTCTTCCACATGTGAAATAGATAGCATTATGTTCCCTTCCTTTCACATTGATCATTCTCTTCTTGAGAGGGAGTGAAGAAGTTTTAGGCTTATATCTCTCTACTTCCCCTTTCTGTTTGTTTACCATAAGGATAAAAGGATTTTCTCACTTTGTATCCTTATCTATTTGTTGAAGATGAGTAATTATATATATGATAGACTTCTCAATATTCATAATATTAAAATTCTCAACAAATATGGATAAGCTATGAGGGAGATATGTAAAAATGGGATTAGTGCCCAGTTATTCAGATATTTTAAAAACTATAACCACTAGGTTCTCAATGTAACCAATGATATTTTCTACATGAGGCCCATATGGGGCACCCTCTCCAAGCATTCTCTAAAAAATAGCTTTGGATATCTCAAACTTTTATTTTCTAGATCTCTCCTAGTATAGAACATGAAGATTCTAGAGAATGATATAAGCATCCATGTTTTCATGAGACTTCATGATTTCACTAGACATAGAAGATAACATTAAATATTGTACATTGGTCGCATTAGTCATATGTTTTTCATAGACAAGGAGTGTAACTTACCAGAAATTTAAGTATATTCTTCTTTTAAATAAATTTTATTTACCAAATTTATTTATAATTTAAATAAACTAAGATATGTGTTAATATAAATAACTTATATGAAAATAAATAATTTTATTTAATCAAAATGTGTTTTGGTTATAAATTCTGTTAAAATATTCAAATTATAAAATATTAATTTTATTTTCTAATAAATAGTTTTTTTATTGAGGAATATTTTAATAAAAATATTTCTATATATTTATAGCCTTTAAATAAATTTATTTTCTTAAATTAAGCTAAAATATATTTTATGTTGATATTTAAATAAAAAAATATGATTCTTTATTTAAAAGTACTTTTATAGTTTTTAACATTTGAAGTTTTTAATATTGTAAGTTTTGAATGTATTACTATTTTTAAATAAATATTATTGTCATTAAAAATACTATAAATTATATGTAAATATATTTTTAAATTTCTATAAAGACTTTTTTGAAGAAAATTAATAAATTATAATTATAAGTGAATTTTTTTAAGAATTTAATATTTTTTTGTAAGAAATTTGTTTAAAATAAAATAAGTAATTAAATATACTAATAAAAACTTAAATGATTATGTATATGGTTAAATATATTTAATATTCTTATGAAATTAATTTTATATAAAAATATACAGGATTTTTTAATTATTTACAAGAGATTTTACATTGATATGAAATTTATAGTTTTCAAAATTTTATGATTATAATATTATTACTTTTAATATATAAGCCTTAGTTATGCAGTCATAATATTGAACATTAATAACTAATAAAATATTAACTTGATATAAAAATTATAATAACAAATGACATATGTATTAAAATTAATACATGTGGTATTAATATTTTTGTTAAACAATGTAAAAGTGATTTAATAAAATTATTAGAATTTTGAAGGTAAGTATATATTTAAATAAGTACATATAAGTGTAAAATAATGTTTAAAAAATTATATAGTTTGTATTTTAGTTATATTTAAGTAATTTAAATTTTACTTATTATACTAAAAAAATTATCCTGCTAACAGTTAGCCAACTAGCTCAACCATGGACAGGAGCAAGCTCAATATTGCATAGGGTCTATCCAAGCCAACCATATAGTGACATGGGAGTAGCCCAGCAGGACTGGCTAGAGAGCACATGGGTCAGAATAGTCTCACCACCATGTGGGGTGGCACGATGATGGAGGATCTGGCACTAGTCGATGCTAGTAGGGATCAGAAGCAGACCCTATTACTCGCATATGTCGAGGCAGTGGAAGTTATTAACATATATTCAAGTGATCAATACACTGATATTTCTATGTGGGACGTGCTCTAGCCAATACTATTAAAACGCATTAAAATATTTCCTTTAAATATACATCGTCTAATCATTCGCGACTGTTCCATCCAATCAAATCATGGATCTTCTTCATCCTTGAGTCAACCAAGAGAACCCTCTATATTGATTTTTACTCTTCTTTAGACATTTTATTCAACCATAATGAGCATACTACCTAGATCTATGTTAAATTAAATGATGTGCATATAAAAATGATCATTTAAAATGATTATAATGAGTAATAAAATATATAATTTGAAGCTTCTTGGAGAATCTCAATGAATAAGATATAAAAATATATATGTATGTATAATCCAGTAACCGTCGTATTTAAAACCCTAGTATTATCAACAATTAAAGTTGTATTTTCTATTTTTCATCTCCTCCATGGGTTTAAACCAGTAAAAATTAATGAAGAACACACACACACACACACATATAATCTTTTTATCAATATATTAGTTTTCTCGGCATGCCATATAATAGATCCACATGTTTTGGAAAAAGATTGAGATCTCCCAGGATTTGAATGTTGTTTTCCAGTGGTTGTATACGGCCACTTCCAACTTCCTAAATTATTGTGTTAATATATATATATATATATATATATATATATCAATATAATAAAATAAAGGAACTTGAATCTTCCTCTAATATTAAATATAAATATAATGTTGAGTTGTAGCTATATAAATGAGCTCCCTTTGGATTATTCATTGTGTGAATACACATAGGAAAAAAAATTCAGATTAAAGTGAGAGATATCATGAGAGAATAAAATAGATAGATAGATAGAATACAAAAATAAAAACCTTCCTTGAAGAGGAGGAATTGATTATGTAATATTATTGGTAAGGTGATTAAATGTTTTTAGAAAAGTATTTTTATCATTCAAAAACTCTTATTTTATGTTATCAAAATTCTATTTTAGTAAGGTAAAATATATTTTTAAATTATCTTTCCATTTTTATTTTAGAAAAAACTATTTTTAATGGAAAATATAGTTTTTAATTAAGGATATTTTTTTCTATGATTTTTAAAATACCTTATTCAAGAAGAAGTTTTATTTCAATAAATTTATTTTAATTCTCTCTTTCAAATTAAGAAAGTTATTTTAAAAGTAAATTTGTACTCTAAAATCATGAATGTTTTATTTTAATGATAAAATTTATCATTTTATGTGTAAAATGTTATTTTATATTAATAAATGTTATTCTTGATAATAGATATGGCTATACACTATAATTTTAATTGGCATTCCATGCATATTAATAAAATTAATTGTTTTAAGTTTAATTTAAAAAGTGTTTATGAATTATGCCTTGATTTCCTTTAATCTATGGATTTATTATAAAATTGTTTTCTTCTTTTAACCCTTATGATGTTTACTAAAAAAATAGTTTTTTTCTAAAGTTTTAAAGGATATTAAAATTATTTTATTTTTTGAAAATAAATTATTTGTGTTTTGAAAGTTTTTTAATAGATTATAAATGTGAAACAAATCTTGAAAAAATGGTTTTCTTAAAATAAAATTTAGTACTTGGGTATCAAATGAGTTGATCATGAATGGGTTGATCCCATGGTCTTAAGGGGATGTTTTCCTAAAACTGATAATTCTAATGGCTTCATGAATTTCTTAAGGTTTTCCAAGTATCATTTTAATCCATATAAAAGTTATTTTTTCAAAAGGATTTTAAGGGAGAAATAAAAATCTCATTTCAAAGGTTACTTATTTTGAAATAAAATGGGTTTTAAAAATATTGTATCTTTTAAAGTTTTTTGAAAACTATTTTCTTATTGATTTTCTTAAAACCCCTATTTGTTTATTTTTGGAAAAATTATATATTATATCAAATTTTTTCTAATTAATATAAAAATGTTTTCTATGATATTTTCGAATTATTTAAAGTATTTTTACCCCTAGATTTAAAACCCCATAATAGGAAATTTTATGCTCACCCAATATTTTAAAATATTTTTCATAGCCTCATTATAATTTCTAATGGTGTTTGGTTTCATTTAAGGATCTAGTGAGAGTGAATCCAAATAGATTTTTTATTTTTAAATTGTTTAAAACTATGATATGTTGTAAGTATTTTCCTAATCCTCTAAAATCTATACTAGAAAATATCCTCAGGTATATAAAAGAATATATATTTCTTGTTAATTTTTATATAAAAAAATATACATCATTTTTTAACACCAGACCTGGAAGTGCAGGTCTTGAGCTATCATAAGGATCTATTCATCACTCACCACCCTGGAAATCGTATCAAGAATTTAGGAAATTCAAAATTTCTAGTTTCTTGGAAATTCTAGTGGAAAGGAACCATATTCCCCTAAAAATAACACAAATGAAGGTTAGTCAAGCTAATTTAATTTATTTAGGTAGGAAGTTATTTTCCAACTGTGGGATGGAAACTTCTTGATCTGTTGATTGGATTCCCCAACCCTGAAATCCTGATTTGGATTTTCATAACATGTGCCTTCAAGTTAAATCAAGTCTATCGAGGGCCACTTCTCTTCATGTAAGATAGTTAAGTTTACCCATAACCTTTATAAGAACTCCATGTTAAAAGTAAGTTTCCCAACAAGGGTTAGTCAAACACTTAGTTATACGGATTTTATTCCTAATCAAGTAGTGTAAGGCATAGTCTGGCTTGATATATATTTGAGGTATTTTAATTTATTATACATAAATTTTATATTGTTTTACCCTTCAGATAACTTTTAAATATTAATTTTATTTTACTTAATTAATTAATAATGTTGGATAACATATTTATACATAATAAATTTATTTAAATTCCATCTTTTCATATTAATTCATATATTTATATGTTAGTGATCTTGCATCTATAAAATAAATAATTCATAAGAAAAAATAAATAAATAATAAATGACCGATCATGATCTTATCTAATAGTTGATTTATTGAGTGGACAATAAATCAACATTTGAACTAGGGAAAAAAATACATTGTCGATCTTGGAATGAGTTGCATTATTCCACATATCACCAGTTTATCATTTAAGTTGGCATCATTATGGATCTTTCTTGAACCTCTTTCACACACCTTGGGATACATCAATAATTACATGTATTTATAAATCACATGTAGGTGAGGGGAACCAAATGATTAGTTAATGGGGATTAAATAAATAACCATGGACATGCAGGTCCTATATAATAATGGAGGGATGAATCATAGGCCATCATATTTAATTTCATATTAAATAATTGAAAACCCATGTAATAAATTAAATTAAAACACCCGAAATATAAAAAGGTCTTGGTAAATCTCATGAATGGTCATACATGAAACGTATATGAAAAATTAAACTGGTTAACATTCGTTTATATTTATTCTTTATTATTAAGATAAAGGAACTTCCATTAATTAATTAATTTTCATCTTAATGCCCATCTGAATTCATATGGGGATTCCCATCATAATGGTGTTCATAAAAAATAAATGATAGAAAAAATAATCATATATTTATTATAATAAACTAATTGGGCATTAAAAATTTATTTAAAACCATTATTAAATTGTCAAACATAATAGGTGTTAATCATTAAAATAAGGTTTTAATGTTTCAATTATCAATTTAATATAATTTAATTCTATCCTTAATTGGGAGACTACATAGCATATACTTTTGAGTTACATGTCATGTATCTCAGTTGTTGTATACCCAGGTTACACGCCTAGGGATTCATCATGTATCTTAGTCAGAATACACAATGTGTATAAGCCAATTAAATTTTTTTTATCACTATTGTCATGTGTCCACACAACCCATCCAAGAACTCGATGTGTTTGTCGATTGTGACTAAACAACATGTAAAAACCAATTACATACCGTGTATCACTTACGTCGTGTTTCCATGAAACCCACCTAAATAACTCACTGTGTTTATCAATTATGACAACATGACATATACAAACCAACAACACATCATGTATCGCTTATGTTGTGTGTTTGCGTAACTCACTGAATTGTTCAACATGTATTTTAGATGTGGGAAATGATGAATTGCATGTTGTGTACATTGTATACACATCATGTATATCATTAATTCTCTAGGTTGTCAGTCTCATGTGGTTTGACCATATATAATGACCACATAGATTTCATGAATTCCACTACTAACTCATGCGGACTACATAATGTGTACACCAATCACACACTGTGTAATCCGACAACCAGTCTACTATATTGAACCGGTCTACAAGTGGTTTGTAATAAATTCACCATGTATAGTTACTATTTATTATGTCTTGTACCCCATGGCATGTTTAGATATAGTGTACTTGGGTACCTGGTGTGTACTCTATATACACACCGTGCAACCCTATCTTACCAGCCAAAAATTTTGCACTTCCTGATGGAATCATCAACCATTATTCATATGTTCTTATACCTATAAGAAAATTAAACATTGGACAAATATGATTAATATGTCAAAGAATATTACTTCAAATTTAATTAAAATATAGATAATATGAAATGAAATATTAAAACATGAGTGTGCATAAATATCAATAATCAAATAAAAAATTATAAATTTTCATTTGATTTCTGGGTGCTATCATAGTGAATCAAATGTCTCGTGTTTTCCATCTTGACCACTCCAAGAACATTCAATCTTAAAGGAGTTATTCTCATTCTTTAGAGGAAGATAGGATGAATTCGTGTGATAGGGATTTCTATTGTGTGAAATGATTATCTATTCTCAATATAAGATTAACCCTAAATAATAGACATAAACATCTATTTATAGAGCTAGGGTTTATGTTAAAATATTATTTAATTGTGTTCCATCACTTAAACAATAAAATAATATTTAATAAACCCCATTCCAAAATAAAAATAAAAAAAAAAAAAAATTATTATTATTATTTTATGGCGTTCAAGATAACTTGGGCAATAATAAATATTATTTTACTACCATGTAAATTAATATTTATAACCATATTCATTATTGGTCCATTTAAAATCTTCATATTTTATTAAATACTGGAATAAATATTTAATATAATATTTCATTCATAAATAAATATTTGTGATTGATAAAACATGAATAAAATTTTTCCCTATTCTTGAGAATATTATTCATTCTATTAATGAAAATAAAATAGAGTTTAATCAAGATCAATGGAAACAATTAGTGTGTATCCATATAAGATAATTTCTTGTTGGAATTAGGTGAGATTGCCTAAATACCAAGATTACTATCTAGAAATAGGAAAAATCACCCAAGAGAAAGAATTTAATGTCACAATGTGGATAAACACATGTGAATACTCACTATGTAATATAATCTATTTTCCTCAATATCACATCAAGAAGGTTGCACATCTATGTCATCAACCTATGAGCTCGATATATCTTTCTTTGATTATCTGAAATAAACATATCATTGCACCATGGCCATGTAATTTAATGTGATGATTCTATTACAATCAAATTGCGAAGATATAATCTTCCATAAATATAGAAGTGTAAAATCCTTTCTTGACTTATCCATTAATAACATGTCATTCATGATGCACCCAACATACCCTACTTCCCACCAACATATGGCGTGGTGGTTTTGGTTAATAAATCTAAGTGTGTGAGTCATGACATGTATCAATGATAATCTTAAAGTATAAGGACTATTAGACATGCACATAGATAGGAATATACGATGACACCAAAACCTATAGAATTCCTACTGGCAGGTATGTTCTCATAATCTCTCATCTGGGAGATTACAAAGTGAGAACTTCATGAGAAGAAGCCTCATCCACTTATAAGTACTCACACCTGAAATTATACATATTATGTATAACGACCCATACATTACATACATTGTTAATACTTCAAAATTGAAGCATACTTATTACAACATATGATAAAACCACAAAGGACCGTATAGGTATAGTGTCTTTAGAAACTGGGAAACATAAACAACTGGTTCATAAAACTTCTACAGTGCCTCCCATTTTATTTCATCATATCTAGGGTCCCTTTTAGCATATTCTACTTAATATCCATCTTCCTGACCTGGGGAAAAGAAAACATAAAAGGGTGAGCTCAAATGCTCAGCAAGGGCAATAAAGAAAATAAAAATCATATCATATCTTTTTGAAAATCATAACCTGCAAAAGAGATCATAAAATCTTAATAAATCATAGAAGTGAAAATGAGATCATAACATGAAACTTGAAACTTTGTGGCATGCACACATAATCATGGAAAATCATTTCTTGTCAGTCATGACTCATTGCCAAGACTATCTTAGTGGACAAAGTCCCTTTCTGAATCGAGTTCACTCCTCGTTTCAGTCTTGTATCACTGAACCGAAATAACCTTCCGTTCCAGCCATGTCTATCTCATGAGATATAAAATCTTTACCCAATGCATTGGAGGGAGATATAGGTCCCACCCATCTCATAATGATACCATTATTAAGTGTGCCACAAAATCATAAACCATACATCATAGCATAACCCATGTAATAAAAATGGGATTCTTAAACAACATGACATCATAAAACAATTTATAAAAGAGAAAGGAATTCATAAAAATATAATTCCATCACAAAATAACAAAATCAATGTAATAATAGGGATAAAAACAGAACCCTTTATTATCTTAGATGGAAAATAATTTTAATAAAACACTTGAAATCCATTCTTGAGGAAAATATCCTTTCTTCTTCAAAAACACTTTTCTTTTCTTAACATGTCATACAATTATAAACTAAAAGAGGTTGATTAAAAATAAACTTGAAAACTTGTAAAGGAAGCTTCATGTAAATAATGTTTTAAAAATCCATTCATGTCGTATAAGTTAAAAAAAACATTCTTCTCATACTTTTGTCGGAAAAGTCAAAAAGTACCTCGTATAAAAAAACGACAAAAGATTCCTTTCATATTCTTTACTAAAAACTCACCGAAGGGTAAAATTGGATTTAAACTATTGTAAGTGGATGGAAACAATATTACATATTGAGGGAACATGGATGTGGATGATAAAATACACCCCAGTAAATACTTACGAATAAACAATCTCGGATAAAAATGAGATTGTGATATTTTCCCTTACCTTAGGTCCGATTTGCTTTGTTCGTGTCCGAAGCTCCTGTATAATGGTTTAAATAATGTTATTTACTTATTCCAGAATCATACATTTTGATATGATATCATATATGGTCATATTATTATCTTCTTGTTAGTAATATTTCATTGTTACTTGTTACTCGGGTCTTTATAACTTTTTGTTCTTATGCGTGTTTTGTTGAATAAATTCTTATTCTTATATTTAGGTTATAGATAATTCATTTCCAGAATGGTATTAGTGTAGTATATACCATATTCATTCATTCAATTCATTTATATAATCATTATGAAATGAAGATCATGTAGAACGAGTCGCATCACATCGTGGAGACGGTATTCCGTACGTACGCACGAGTGATGATATCGTTCCTATGATCGTGGAATTGTATTGGAGTATATATATATTATTTCAGTATCAATATTACTTAATAATAATCATATATAGTTACTCATTACACCATTATACCCATCCTTGTAAGGTGATGGTGGAAAATAGATTACACCACGGCGTGGAGACGGTATTCCGTACGTACGCACGCGCGGTGATTTCATTTTTCCGTAGGATGGATAGAAGGTGAATTAGGGTTGTTTCATATTTATAATAACATATCAGTATGTAATTAATACTGATGTTATTACTTTATCATGAAACAACTAAATAAGAAGAAGTTGAAGAAGAAAGAAATTGAAAAGATCGGTAATGGATATTACCTTTTCTTTGGAACGCCTCTTTGAATCCTCCACTTAAGGAACTAAGATTGGTCTTTGGAGAAGACCAGGACCTCTAGGATTATTCTAGGGAAGTGGAGAGGAGAAAATGGCAGGGGTTGGCCGAGCTTGAGTGCTCAATTTGGTGTGAGGAGGAGGGGGAGGAGGTGCCCTTTTATAAGGGAGGAGAGGGGCACCTTAGGAATATCTCAAAATATTATTTTATATTAAAGTCAAAATCGGTTTATAATGGTTCCAAAGGGTCTTATTTCGAAGCTAAAGTGGGGATGGGTCGAAATCCTATCAACCAATAGAATTTATACAAGTTTAGGATATTATTTTAACCTTATCAATTAGATTTAACTCTAAGTTAAATAATTTAACTTTTACCATGTCTTTTTGTTTTCTTTCACTATATGGTTAATACACTTACTATAACATGCCAAACGAACCCCAAATTGTTTATTATTAATATATATATCCTTATCTAAGTCATTTGGCCGAACCTTAGATTTTTAGGAATAAAATTACAATTAATAATATAATATTTGATTTAAAAACTATTTTGTGTCAATTTTGACACTATTTGATATATGATAAAAGTCATAACAGAATTATATGTTCGAACCAAGTTGATTAAATCAACATTAATATATCATAGTAACCTATAAAATTAGTGGAATTCATAAAAAGTCTTAAATTACATTTATTTTGGTATTATATTATCAATTTTGTCAATATTTCATTAATAAGATAATTACTGCATTATCTTTGTGTTATAAATAAATTAACTTATTTGATGTCTAAAAATTACAAATAAAATATCATCATGTAGGAAATCTTTTTAGCTTTCTAATGAATATTTACAATTGAATTTATCTTATGTATAACCCCATATTAAAAATGATTTACTTATTAAACTTTGATTTTAACTATTTTAACCCTTCTTTAAATAAATTAATAATAAATGTCCTAATCTAATCCAAGTGGGCCTAAATGGTCATATTTTATTCCTAAGTTTGTTTTTGGTCGAATTACACTTGTCCAATAGAATTAGGACATGTGTTAGGGTAATATTAATATCATATTTACCCTTAGTTACCCTATTTACTATTAACCGCGGTAAAAAAAAGTAAAAAGTTACTATTCACCAAAAATTATTTTCATCTCATTGAACCACATTTTAGTCCTTGATATTAACTGTGTCTCTCGGATTTTTGAAATTCCATTCACAGAAGCGGTAAAATTAAGTTTTATGCAAAATTCGGTTTTTAACCTACCACTTAGTGGTTTCACTATTCATCAAAAATTGAAAGTTTTCAGAAAAATACCAAAATTTCACCCTAGGCTAATTTCGATATTCTGAGTCCAAAAATGAAGTACATTTTGAAAAATAAAATTTATAAAATTTAAAAAAGTGGTTATTACTATTCATAACGGCTAGTTTTAATAGCATATTGTTGTTTAGTGAAACTCGGTATTGCGTACGACGCAAGCTATCGAGGAAGGTCACGATTGCGTGTAAAGCAAGCCAAGTAAGTGTTGTGTAGAAAAAGATTCCTTTGATGATTTATATAACATAAAAGTCTCGGGTGTTACATTCTACCCCCCTTAAAAAGAATTTCGCCCTCGAAATTCGTCACTTTGTAACAAACAGATGAGGATACTTCTCCCTCATCATATCCTCAAGCTCCCATGTAGCTTCTTCAAGTTGGTGGTTCCTCCATAAAACTTTCACCAAGTGAGTGGTCTTGTGTCGTAGGACTTTTTCGCTACGATCCAGAATCTCTATCGGCTGTTCTTCATAAGAAAGATCTTGCTCCAGCGGTACAACTTCTGAGCTGAGTACATGTGAAGGATCTGGTATGTACTTTCTCAGGAGAGATACATGGAACACATCGTGAACTTGAGAGAGATTCGGTGGAAGCGCCAATCGGTAAGCTACCTTCCCAACACGATCCAGTATTTCGAAAGGACCGATATATCTAGGGCTCAACTTCCCCTTCTTTCCAAATCTCATAACCCTCTTCCAGGGAGATATTCGTAAGAACACTTTATCGCCCACTTCAAACTCTAGGTCTTTTCTTCGGTTGTCGGCATAACTTTTCTGTCGACTCTGAGCTGCTCTTATGTGTTGTTGAATAGTTCTGACCTTTTCTGCCATTTCATCAACGAGATCAGGTCCTAACAGCTTTCTTTCCCCAACTTCATCCCAGCAAGTTGGAGTCCTGCATTTCTTTCCATAGAGAGCTTCATAAGGAGCCATCTGAATACTGGAGTGAAAGCTATTATTATAAGAAAATTCCACCAAAGGTAGGTGTTGATCCCAACCTCCTTTGAAATCCATAGAGCAAGCTCTCAACATATCTTCTAGGGTTTGAATTGTTCTCTCAGACTGACCGTCTGTCTGGGGATGATAAGCAGTGCTGAAACTCAACTCTGTATCCAGAGTATGCTGAAGACTTCGCCAGAACTTCGAGGTAAATCTCGGATCTCGATCAGATATAATAGAAAGTGGTACTCCATGCAATCTTACCACTTCCTTTACATATATCCTGGAAAGCTGATCTAGAGAGAAATCCTCTCTAATATCAATGAAGTGTGCAGACTTTGTAAGACGATCAACTATGACCCAGATAGCATTATTGCCTTTGGACGTTTTAGGAAGTCCTGTGACAAAGTCCATAGTGATGTTTTCCCATTTCCATTCGGGTATGGGTAATGGTTGTAACATCCCCTTAGACTTCTGTCTCTCAGCTTTAACTTGTTGACAAACCAAGCATCGAGAGACATATTCAGCAACATCTCTTTTCATGCCATCCCACCAGAAGTACTCTTTCAGGTCCCTATACATCTTCGTGCTTCCAGGATGAATAGAGAATGATGAACTATGAGCCTCATCCAGCAGCTCCTTCTTTAATTCGGGGATGGGAGGAACGCAAACCCGATTCCTGAACTTTATTATCCCATCACAATCAAGGTTGAATTCAGGAACATTTCTCACCTTCTTTTGTAACTCGACATCTTCTTTCTGTGCCTCTTTAATCTTCACATGTATAGATGGTTGAACATTCATTTGAGAAAGATAAGATTTTTCCCCTTCCATTATAATTCCAAGATCCATCCTTTGTAAATCCATAAATATTGGATCTTTTGTGATCCTCATCATGGATAAACTAGCATGGTCTTGTCGACTTAATGCATATGCCACCTTGTTTGCTTTCCCAGGGTGGTAATGGATTGAGCAGTCATAATCCTTAATCAGCTCCAACCATCTTCTTTGACGCATATTCAACTCCTTTTGTGTGAAAATATACTTTAAACTTTTATGATCAGTATAAATATCACACCTTTCACCATAAAGGTAATGCCTCCAAATCTTTAATGCAAAGATTACCGCAGCCAACTCCAAATCATGTGTTGGGTAATTTTGCTCATGGATTTTCAACTGTCGTGAGGCATAAGCTATCACCATATCATTTTGTATAAGAACACACCCCAATCCCTTCTTGGATGCATCACTGTAGATCACAAACCTTTCTCCACTACAAGGCAGTGTGAGCACAGGTGCACTGGATAACCTTCTTTTCAACTCCTTGAAATTCTCTTCACATTCCTCTGTCCAGACAAACTTAACTCCCTTCCGAGTCAACTTGGTGATTGGATTAGATAATCGTGAAAAATCTTTTACAAAACGTCGATAATATCCAGCCAAACCAAGAAAACTTCGGATCTCAGTTACTGTTGTTGGTCTTGACCATCTTTCGATAACCTCTGTTTTTGCTGGATCCACAGATATCCCCTCTTTTGAGATTATGTGACCCAAAAATGCAACTTTTTGAAGCCAAAATTCACACTTAGTAAATTTGGCATAAAGATTCTCCTTTCTCAGGGTCTTCAATATAATTCTCAAGTGATCTTCATGCTCTTCCTTGCTCTTTGAATAGACAAGAATATCGTCTATAAAGACTACCACAAATTGATCAAGATAGTCTCTAAAGACTCTATTCATTAGATCCATGAAGATAGCAGGGGCATTAGTAAGACCAAATGGCATCACTATAAATTCATAGTGTCCATACCTTGTACGGAAAGCCGTCTTTGGTATATCCTCCCTTTTGACCCTTAATTGATGATACCCTGAACGAAGATCAATCTTGGAAAAGTATTGAGCTCCGCGTAGTTGGTCAAATAAGTCATCAATGCGTGGGAGAGGATATTTGTTCTTGATAGTGATCTTGTTAAGTTCTCGATAATCAATGCAGAGTCTCATTGATCCATCTTTCTTCTTAACAAATAGAACAGGTGCTCCCCAAGGTGACGCACTAGGGCGTATGAATCCCTTATCAAGATTCTCTTAGAGTTGCTTCTTCAATTCCTGCAACTCAATTGGGGCCATTCTATAAGGTGTCTTTGAAATAGGCAAAGCACCCGGTACGAGTTCTATTGAAAACTCAACTTCACGATTTGGTGGAAGACCCGGTAATTCCTCCGGAAAGACATCATCAAACTCCCGTACAATGGGCATATTCTTAATCGTGAGTTTCTCACCAACCATTTGAGATAAATAACCTTCATTTAGTGGAATCAATACCCATAAGATGGAAGAAATTTCCACTGGAAGGTTATGTTCATCCTTGCATTGATAGACGATCGTAGATTGATCTAGAAAATGAAATGTGACTTCCCTTCTTTGGCAATCGATATGAGCTCCATGTAGAGAAAGCCAATCCATGCCAAGAATCACATCAAATTCCACTAAAGGAAGGATCACAAGATTTGCAGGAAGCACTTTCCCACAAACTTCGATCGGAGAAGAATTATAAACTTTTGATGCGATTGATGTGCCATTAGGTGTTGTCACAGCTAACTCAACATCTAATTGTTGAGGTAATACGGTGATACCCTTAGAAAAGTATTGAGAAATAAAAGAGTGGGTGGATCCAGAATCAAATAAAACATTTGCTACTTTAGAGTGGATGGTAAGTGTACCTTTCACCACATCGTTATCATACTCCACATCGCTGATAGAAATTGCATGTGACTTTCCTTTGTCTTTAGCCTTAAGAGTTTGTTGACGTCGACCATCATCATCAACCCTTGGATTTGGGCATTGATTGGCATAATGCCCCATCTCCTTGCACTTGAAACATTGAAGTGTAGTAGGATCAT
Organism: Viscum album; assembly: GCA_963277665.1. Taxonomy (NCBI): domain Eukaryota; kingdom Viridiplantae; phylum Streptophyta; class Magnoliopsida; order Santalales; family Viscaceae; genus Viscum; species Viscum album. The sequence goes on along the minus strand of OY728161.1, from coordinate 2,114,705,599 downwards.
TCTGTGTATCCCTTCCTTTGTTTGCATCATTAGACATCTTCTTCCCATTATCACGGCATTCAAATGCCCGATGACCTTCTTTTCCACATTTAAAACATTTACTTGTCCCTTTAAGACAACTCCCTCCATGTTTCTTTCCACACTTTGAGCATAAGGAAAAGCTCATCTTCTTTTCCGTGTGCTCTTTAGATTTTTCTTTGAATTCCATCTTCCTCTTCTTATCAAACCCATGTGACTGATGGGTTACTCCAATCTCCATCTCGACTTTGAGAGCACATCGAACAATTTCCTCGTAGCTATTGAAGTCCCTTATGGCTAACGCCCTTCGAAGACTTGGTTTTAAGCCACTAAAGAATCGATCGATCTTACTCTCAGGTTGGATAATAATACCAGAAGCGTACCTTGCAAGTCTTGTAAAATTTGCTTCATAGGTACTAACAGATTCATCATCCCTTTGCTTCAGTTCAAGGAACTCTTTCTCCATCTTTGTTCTGAGAATACGAGGGAAGTACTTATTGAAAAATAAGTTCTTGAACTCGTCCCATTCCATAGACTCAATTTCATCCCTTTGCCTCGTATTCTTAACAAGATTCCACCATTGATCAACATCTCCTTCCAAACGATACACTGCTAGGATGACTTTATCATGTTCAGAACATTGAAGAACTGAAAATATCTTTTCAGTAGTACTAATCCATTGTTCAGCAACTAATGGATCAGTAGACCCGCTGAAAGAAGGTGGATGCTGCCTCATGAAGGATTCAACAGAATGTTGCTCCCTCCTTTGCTCGTTTGGAAATCTTGCATGATTCATAGCTTGAGAAAGTTGTGTGAGCATGGCTACAAGATTTTGCATTCCAGCTCCCATATCGTTTGGTTGCTCAGGGGGACAATCATTGCATTGCCCATCGCATTCCGCATTAACACGGTTCCTTCGGGTTCCAGCCATTGACTAAAACCAAGAAGAATAGTGTGAGCAACACTAATTATAATAGGAAACCACATAATTCAAGAATAAAATTTTCATGCTTAAGGTCTTATCCTAGGTTATTCAAGGCCATTTCTAAAACACTAAGATTGTGTTCTATGCTTAGACTTATCCTTAGGGTTCTTACTAAGGCTTTCACATCCTAGTTTCCAAAGGTTGACTATACCTTTCCTCTGATACCAACTATAACGACCCATACATTACATACATTGTTAATACTTCAAAATTGAAGCATACTTATTACAACATATGATAAAACCACAAAGGACCGTATAGGTATAGTGTCTTTAGAAACTGGGAAACATAAACAACTGGTTCATAAAACTTCTACAGTGCCTCCCATTTTATTTCATCATATCTAGGGTCCCTTTTAGCATATTCTACTTAATATCCATCTTCCTGACCTGGGGAAAAGAAAACATAAAAGGGTGAGCTCAAATGCTCAGCAAGGGAAATAAAGAAAATAAAAATCATATCATATCTTTTTGAAAATCATAACCTGCAAAAGAGATCATAAAATCTTAATAAATCATAGAAGTGAAAATGAGATCATAACATGAAACTTGAAACTTTGTGGCATGCACACATAATCATGGAAAATCATTTCTTGTCAGTCATGACTCATTGCCAAGACTATCTTAGTGGACAAAGTCCCTTTCTGAATCGAGTTCACTCCTCGTTTCAGTCTTGTATCACTGAACCGAAATAACCTTCCATTCCAGCCATGTCTATCTCATGAGATATAAAATCTTTACCCAATGCATTGGAGGGAGATATAGGTCCCACCCATCTCATAATGATACCATTATTAAGTGTGCCACAAAATCATAAACCATACATCATAGCATAACCCATGTAATAAAAATGGGATTCTTAAACAACATGACATCATAAAACAATTTATAAAAGAGAAAGGAATTCATAAAAATATAATTCCATCACAAAATAACAAAATCAATGTAATAATAGGGATAAAAACAGAACCCTTTATTATCTTAGATGGAAAATAATTTTAATAAAACACTTGAAATCCATTCTTGAGGAAAATATCCTTTCTTCTTCAAAAACACTTTTCTTTTCTTAACATGTCATACAATTATAAACTAAAAGAGGTTGATTAAAAATAAACTTGAAAACTTGTAAAGGAAGCTTCATGGAAATAATGTTTTAAAAATCCATTCATGTCGTATAAGTTAAAAAAACATTCTTCTCGTACTTTTGTCGGAAAAGTCAAAAAGTACCTCGTATAAAAAAAACGACAAAAGATTCCTTTCATATTCTTTACTAAAAACTCACCGAAGGGTAAAATTGGATTTAAACTATTGTAAGTGGATGGAAACAATATTACATATTGAGGGAACATGGATGTGGATGATAAAATACACCCCAGTAAATACTTACGAATAAACAATCTCGGATAAAAATGAGATTGTGATATTTTCCCTTACCTTAGGTCCGATTTGCTTTGTTCGTGTCCAAAGCTCCTGTATAATGGTTTAAATAATGTTATTGACTTATTCCAGAATCATACATATTGATATGATATCATATATGGTCATATTATTATCTTCTTGTTAGTAATATTTCATTGTTACTTGTTACTCGGGTCTTTATAACTTTTTGTTCTTATGCGTGTTTTGTTGAATAAATTCTTATTCTTATCTTTAGGTTATAGATAATTCATTTCCAGAATGGTATTAGTGTAGTATATACCATATTCATTCATTCAATTCATTTATATAATCATTATGAAATGAAGATCATGTAGAACGAGTCGCATCACATCGTGGAGACGGTATTCCATACGTACGCACGAGTGATGATATCGTTCCTATGATCGTGGAATTGTATTGGAGTATATATATATTATTTCAGTATCAATATTACTTAATAATAATCATATATAGTTACTCATTACACCATTATACCCATCCTTGTAAGGTGATGGTGGAAAATAGATTACACCACGGCGTGGAGATGGTATTCCGTACGTACGCACGCGCGGTGATTTCATTTTTCCGTAGGATGGATAGAAGGTGAATTAGGGTTGTTTCATATTTATAATAACATATCAGTATGTAAGTAATACTGATGTTATTACTTTATCATGAAACAACTAAATAAGAAGAAGTTGAAGAAGAAAGAAATTGAAAAGATCGGTAATGGATATTACCTTTTCTTTGGAACGCCTCTTTGAATCCTCCACTTAAGGAACTAAGATTGGTCTTTGGAGAAGACCAGGACCTCTAGGATTATTCTAGGGAAGTGGAGAGGAGAAAATGGCAGGGGTTGGCCGAGCTTGAGTGCTCAATTTGGTGTGAGGAGGAGGGGGAGGAGGTGCCCTTTTATAAGGGAGGAGAGGGGCACCTTAGGAATATCTCAAAATATTATTTTATATTAAAGTCAAAATCGGTTTATAATGGTTCCAAAGGGTCTTATTTCGAAGCTAAAGTGGGGATGGGTCGAAATCCTATCAACCAATAGAATTTAGACAAGTTTAGGATATTATTTTAACCTTATCAATTAGATTTAACTCTAAGTTAAATAATTTAACTTTTACCATGTCTTTTTGTTTTCTTTCACTATATGGTTAATACACTTACTATAACATGCCAAACGAACCCCAAATTGTTTATTATTAATATATATATCCTTATCTAAGTCATTTGGCCGAACCTTAGATTTTTAGGAATAAAATAACAATTAATAATATAATATTTGATTTAAAAACTATTTTGTGTCAATTTTGACACTATTTGATATATGATAAAAGTCATAACAGAATTATATGTTCGAACCAAGTTGATTAAATCAACATTAATATATCATAGTAACCTATAAAATTAGTGGAATTCATAAAAAGTCTTAAATTACATTTATTTTGGTATTATATTATCAATTTTGTCAATATTTCATTAATAAGATAATTACTGCATTATCTTTGTGTTATAAATAAATTAACTTATTTGATGTCTAAAAATTACAAATAAAATATCATCATGTAGGAAATCTTTTTAGCTTTCTAATGAATATTTACAATTGAATTTATCTTATGTATAACCCCATATTAAAAATGATTTACTTATTAAACTTTGATTTTAACTATTTTAACCCTTCTTTAAATAAATTAATAATAAATGTCCTAATCTAATCCAAGTGGGCCTAAATGGTCATATTTTATTCCTAAGTTTGTTTTTGGTCGAATTACACTTGTCCAATAGAATTAGGACATGTGTTAGGGTAATATTAATATCATATTTACCCTTAGTTACCCTATTTACTATTAACCGCGGTAAAAAAAAGTAAAAAGTTACTATTCACCAAAAATTATTTTCATCTCATTGAACCACATTTTAGTCCTTGATATTAACTGTGTCTCTCGGATTTTCGAAATTCCATTCACAGAAGCGGTAAAATTAAGTTTTATGCAAAATTCGGTTTTTAACCTACCACTTAGTGGTTTCACTATTCATCAAAAATTGAAAGTTTTCAGAAAAATACCAAAATTTCACCCTAGGCTAATTTCGATATTCTGAGTCCAAAAATGAAGTACATTTTGAAAAATAAAATTTATAAAATTTCAAAAAGTGGTTATTACTATTCATAACGGCTAGTTTTAATAGCATATTGTTGTTTAGTGAAACTCGGTATTGCGTACGACGCAAGCTATCGAGGAAGGTCACGATTGCGTGTAAAGCAAGCCAAGTAAGTGTTGTGTAGAAAAAGATTCCTTTGATGATTTATATAACATAAAAGTCTCGGGTGTTACATTATGTGTCATATAATAGTATTTTATCCAAATATAGAACTACATTTAAAAATATTATCATATCATTTCAAGGTTCTCATCATAGAGGGAAACTGGAATGAACTTATCAATGCGATAGATACCCTTGGACATTTTTACATTATAGTCATGAAAAACAATGAAAAATATATAATAAGATGTGTTATTAATACTCAAATGATCTAATATACATGAAATCAATGTATAAGCAATTGGTCCCTAGGCACCAACTCCAATAGGTAGTTTGGTACTAATTTATTGCATATTTTGAGGTATGAATATATCATTCAAATTAAAGGAAATGGTGGGTTTTTATTGATGGATATGTGTTAAGGTATATATAATCACATTTCACTATTAAATTATATATTATAAAAAACATTACATAGTTTTCAATGCGTTTTCAATGTTCAATATAGATAAGTAACATCGATTGTGGCTCCTATGTATTGAAATTCATGAAATCTGTCACCTTCCATAAAAAATATAATATTCCCAAAACAGAATTAATAACGTGTTTACATTTTGAAATTTAATTTTTTAGTAAAAATATTTATTGAATATGATTATAATGATATATTTTTAGTACTTTTTGGATACTTATTGAAAATAATATTCAAAATAATGTATAGATTTTTTATGGGAAGAGTGGTCATAGTATGCGATCAAATAATGTTGAATAAAATGATATGAAATTAGGGTTGAAAACTTATTAAAAGAATTATATTAAGAATATATAAGTTTTATATGTTATTTGTTTTAAGTTATAATTTTTTTATGGATTATTGTTTCCTTTGTTTCTCACAAGGTTAGTTTATTTAGAATTTGATTTTCTCATGTTAATTGCATTATTATTTCATTGTGGTGGTATCATTTTCCTTTACCATTGGACTACATTATTAAGGTATGACGTTGCTTAATTTTATAACAATACTATAGATACATTTCTTATCAGTGATAAAAATTTCCTTTTTCAATGGTAACAAAGTAACGAGGTTGTAAATATATTTAAAATTTGATGGATTTTATCAATGATAAAAATAGTGTGGATAAAAGATCCATTCATCAGTGCTAAAAAATGTATAAAGTGGGCCTTTAATCAATGATTTTTTAGCACTAATAAAGTGGTACCTTTATCACTTGTTTTCTTATAGCTAATAAATGGAACTTTAATCAGCTACCACTGATAAAATTCAAACTATAGAAATGTGCTGTTGAAATTTACAACACACTACAATAATAAATATAGATTTAAATTTCAACTAAATTTGAATCATAATACAAAAAAACACTATACAATGCTTATAAACATTTCAAACATTTGTATGTATAATTACATTGGTAAGTAAAATTTATCAAAAATATCAAAAAAATAAAAAAAAAGTTCTATTGTCTTTGGACCCCCTCCCAAAATATCTTAATCATGCTACCAATTGCTGAAAAAACCACCCAAATTCAAAAAATAGTATACTAGTATAAAATAAAATCTTATGTTAATAATGGAAGGACCAGTTTGGGATATTCCTAACTCTGAGAGGGTGGGTGAATTAGTGTTGGGTAGTTTTTAATCCAATTATAATTTTTATCCCATTACCTCTTTGACCTGTTAGGATCTTGATTCTATTATTCTATTTTCCCTATCGAATGGAAGTATATGAAAGCAGTAAAAGATAGCACATGATATTTTTAAAATGTTCACTACTAAATAAGAGTATCTAGTACTTGTCATGGTTTGTAAATAATCCTTATCACACAACTAATTATAAAAAAATCCATTAATCATGGTTACAATAAGAAGGACAAACCCTTTCACTTACAACACACTACATACAATTGACAGGTCATGTTTTAAACCTCTTGGATGGTTATTTATACTTCACCTAAATAAATTATTCTCCTTTTCAAAGGTTTGTAACACCAAGATATTATTCCACCTATTGAGACCTATTGGATGTCACGGTACTATTTTTTTCTTCCACAACCTTCTTCTTCACTTGGTTACTTGCATAATAGAAGGCAAGAAACCCTTCTTTTTCATAGAAGTAAACTGAAAGTTTCACTTCATTTTCTTATGAATTTAGTCACAATAATATTAATTTGATTTGAAATTATGATCATATAATTTTTAAAAAACCAAATTATAGTTAAAAAGAATATAAATTTGGTCATTCAATCCTCCTCTTGCTCCCTATGCAATCATATATGCACAGTTCACTCTTCTTATTTCTTTCCTCTTAAATGAATAATAGACTACAGTGAAAATTATTTTTATTCCAATTTAATAAAAAAATCATTTTATATTATTAATTGAATAAAATATCATCTCATATTGGCATCATCATAATTATTCTTCCTTAAATAATAAACAATATTTAGCTTGGAACAATCTATTCTTCTTGGACACTCAATATTATGCAACTATATAGAAGTGTAAAATTATATTTCTTCAATACTTAATATAAACACATGAGTGTATCAGTAATTATAAGTGTAACTGAATATTTTGGTAACACTAATTACACTAAACTGAACTTCTCATAATTATCAACCCCATTAGATCATGTGCACTTCATGAATGTAATGCATGATTCCTAACAAATAGAACCCTTTCACATTTAATAATTTATTATTATTTTATGTGAAATATTCAATCCTATTTCAAGTATCTCAAATTAATAACCATTTAAATGTGCACGAGCCTTCACATATACATGCAAGAATGCATGAAATGTTCATTTTCTCCTTGTCTCTTTGTTCACACAAGTATATGTGTATTCACCTTGTATTTTATGTCCACTTCATCTTGTGAACTAAAAATTCTATAAGATCTGAATAATTAAACTATTTATCTTATTTTCATACTTATGATCATATTATATTAAACTATGGAAAGGAATGAGTTTTATACTATTTTATTTCACATGCATAGGACCTTCACGAAACTGTGATGTGGTTGCCTCCTTCGTGAAACACAACAATGAACATATATCTTTCATTACACAAACCAAATTCATTTACATGGAACACATAAAATAATGGATTTGTGTCTATACAGAAGTATTATGTTTTATCTTTTTTTCATAACACAGTGGGAGAGAACAAAAAAACACTATCTAGTGGAACTAATTATCTTCAAAAATCATGATGAGGGTGTATAACACCAATCACATTTCTTCAAAACTTCTATTTTGCGAAATATTTGCATGGTTCGACTTTACACAAAATAGTAGGAGGAACTCTCCTTCTTCGTGTAATAGAGTGTGTGGATCAACCCTTTTTTGTGAATCCTAAAAAGCATGTGGAATTCCCATCAGTTCACATAATAGAATGCTCCAGAGAACTTCTATTTTTTGAGAATATGAATGGGAGATAATTTTCTCGACATTGGGTCTTCTGCTTTTATAGGTGTGGATCACCACCCTTCCACCATGTATCCTCTGACATAAATCCCCAAAAAATATTCCATGTGAAGACTGATATCAATATCTCCAAAGATCCCAGAATTTGAATTCTTCAAGTACGGGTTTAGAGACACCGCAAATCATGGCGTTTTTCTTTTGTGATCAGTATCTCATTTGCAGTGTACGTACCACATGCATACATTCATAAATGAATGAAACTGATCTTCCTAAATTCCTAATGGCCTCCTAAAATTATGTTTGCAGTTCAGTCAAAGATTGTATCTAAAATTATTCATATGAATCATGAAAACAAAGTTTCATGATTCATTCGATCATTTTTGTCTCAATTTACTGACCACAGTATGATCATGGCATCCTCTTCCTTGATTGGTGATGGACTGGCATCTTCTTTGGAAAACTAGTAGCATCATATAGAGGTGGGAGGAATAAGATGAAGACACATTTAAAAATATGTGGCTTATTTAAACCCATGAGAACTAGATACAATGGAAAATCATGATCACTTTCATATAGAGGTGACTATTTTGTCCATATATTTTAAATGTGGATGAATAGTAGTATGCTAGTGTGCATACCACATCAAAACTTAACCTAAAACTCCTCTGTTTTATAAGAAAATTAGTGAATTTTGTTAATTTGATCCATCACCGGGCTCGACACTTGGATTCACTACACACACCTCTCCCACACTAACCGTGACACACATTGTCCAAGGGATTTGTGGGATTTAGGACCAATCTATGCATGGCCTCAGTCATGCACTATGTAGGACTTACGCACAACCCTATATGAAATTAATAGGAACTCTAATTTCCCTCTTCTACCACCTTCTATGTTGGATGGATGTGACCTCCCATGGGCGTGGTTGACCCTTGGGTCCCACATAAGCCTTGGTTGAGGTTGTCTTGGAATCTTGGTGTGTTGACCTGTATTTTTAGTATAAACCCATAAAAATTAACTTGGTAAAATGATAAGTATGGAATAGAATCCAAAAAATTCATAAACACCACTTCATCACCTTCTAAAAAATCTTCAAGAAAAAATACTAATATTGCATTCTATTCAAATCAAAATTTGCATGGTTCTCATGAAATAAAGAAATATTTCATGACCTTCAAACCATCTTTCTTCTGTGTTGTAAACAATATATCACCTTTGAAATATGTATTCTAAACTTAAAACCTGTTTGACAATATTTAAAGTTATAAGGAAAATTTTTCAAGCATGAAATCCAATTTCATTTAATTAATCCATAACAATTCCCCAGATATCTTCTTTGAAACTCAAAGTCTTCAAACCATTTATATATTTATTCATATTATTTGACTTGAGAACTTCATCCAAGATTCATTAACTTTGTAACTTCTTCATCATATTAACATCAATGGAATATTATTTTTTTAATCACCATTGACAACTAATGACACTCATTGAAAAAAATAGAACTCATACAAAAATCAGTGTCTTCAATCTCCCCCTTTTTATTTTTTGGAAATACCTTCAAAGTTCTTCCCCAAATGAATGTGTCAATAAGTGGATCCTTATCTTCTCTCTCCCCTTTACTTTCCAAGATTTAATTTCATTTTATCTACCCCTAATTGACAAGAAATACAAACTTTATGGGAAAAGGGTTTCAATCCATACTTAAGAAATGTTTCATCCATTATTTCACTCTAAGTCTACTTGATTTATTCTCAGTGTAGAAAATAATAGGATTTTATTTAGATAAAAATATATGTCTATTACCAACTGATCATGATACCTTATGAAGTGTGAACTCATATATTTGTATTCAAGGATTTTACACTTTCATTTCAGGATGAAGATACTAAATGTGATGTAAAAATTTTACGAATAATCAACATGAAACTCCTACACTCACTTCAACAAATAGATCAAAAACATTCAAGTGAAATAGGCAGGATAAGTGGTATTTGAGAACTTATACATTTCTTATGATAGTAATTAAATAAATTACCCCCCTTTGTAAAATTATCTTTATTTTGTGTAACCAAGGATGATATATTAAGAGGTACATGCCTTTTCTAGTGACATTATCTTTAAGAAATTTCCAAAATAATCATATTTGATACTAATTGGAATAATAATTGTGGCAGATTCTTCATTTTTCTCCCCCTTAAGGTAAACACTTCTCATAATCTTTATAATAGTGAATCTCTTCAAGAATGGATTTCAATAAATTCACTTATGAATAATACACCTAAAAGGATCTTCCACTTGTGACTTTCCAGATTCGAAAACTTTCACAACTTCACCAAGTATTATCTTCTTAAACACTTGTTCTTTAGGATACCAAAAATAATATCAATCCAAGATGGAATCTTATTTATCCTATATTTCTAGAATAGGAAATAACATTTCTCTTCTTCATCAAAGATGATCCTCTAACATATTTTTATTTTAATACCAATTGAAAAATCATTCAAGGGTGGTGACTTCTTCATATTTGATATCAAGAATTGATAGCACTCACCACTTATTAGGTTCCCCCCCTGAGAACTTTCTTCACCTTCAATTCCCTATATTATAAGTAGAAATAATATACACAAAGATTAAGGGAATAAGGTGGATCCTCCTTGATTTGTTAATATGAACAACAATGTTGAGATATTTTTCTCAACCAAGTTTATCCATTTGATGCACTCTTCACACTTGCACACATGATATTCAATTATGAATGTGAATATATGGATCTTATCACTTATTCAAATTCCTTGTGTGTGAATCTTTTTTTATCAAAGGATTTTAATACACTCGGGTCTCTTGGAAAAACATTCATTTTATTAAGGAATTATTCTTGTAATGGAATAATTGTAGTGAAATTTTTAACAGTATGAGCAACCATTTTTCACCACACATACAAAACTTCATTATATTCATGTGGAATCTTTTCTTTACCTTTTTAACTATCATTGACTTGTGTATCTTCCAATTTTATATATATTGCAAAATCATATGGCCATATAACTAACATGTCATTAGGAATTATATAAGAAATTTTGGATCTTCTATAAGGTATCTTCTGAGTGTCATCCTTCTTATCTAATCTTTTGGTTGAACTTATTTTTAACTTCTTGGATTTGAGATTCAGGGACTTATTAGATTTATTTCTTGGAATCTTCTTGGGAGAATTTGTGTTCACAGTATTCTTCTGATTTCTTCCTAAGGTTTATTCTTCATTCTTAGCCAACTTATACGGTCTTCTTTTCTTATCAATCTTGAATACATGTTGATATGTACATGTACTTTACATGTGACTACTTTCATCGAATACATTATATATATTATCAAAATTTACAAATTTATTTTCAATATACAGATTCTTCTAGACTAGTGGATGTTTCTTCTTCATCTTTGTCATTCTCCCACTTGAAATAGGCTTCCTTAATGATTTTAAATTTAGAGGATTGTACCACAAATATGATTCATAATTCCCAAAAATGTGGAAGCACCAACATTGACCAACAACCCTTGATCTCCTCATATCATCAGTATAAGGTTTTTGGATCTTCTTTATGAATTATTGTGTTATTTGTGGGGAACTAGCTTCAACACAATTTTTCTATCCACCTTAGTCATGGTGGTAGGTTTATTATTAACTCTCATCATCCAGGATTGTTCATAATTTGTATTACAACCATAATTGTTCATGATAATAGGTTTAGAATAATTAATATAAGTTGGTATGGATGGTACATGTTTCTTCTCAGGTTATTATGATAGATCGTTGAATGAATTCATGATCTTATTATCGCAAGTTGGAGTTCTATCAACCTGAGAATCCTTTAGTGAGCATTGAGTAGTAACATCAACTATTACCTTAATTTTTGAAGTGTTAATATGTGTCTTCCCAAGACTGTCCAATTAAGCTTCCAATTTTATAAACTTCATATTGAGGATGAATTTCTAATCTTAAATCATAATCATATTTTATTCACAAGAATTATTTATTATAACAAATTCATATTCATATAACTTAACTTTTTTTTGAATCAAAGATTCAAGTTCCTTGATCTTATTGGATATTTATTCCAATTATAAGTGCTTGATATCGGTAATTTTTTTCAATTTCTCTTCAAGCACATGGATCTTTTATTATTGAGTGTTTTTTACTTCATATTTATCTTCAAATTATTTGATTCACATTGAAGAACTTATTTCAAGTTCCCTCATTGTTTCTTCAAAGGTTCCAACCTATCTAGAGTGATTTAAACATTCAATAATTTTTTTATAGTAATCCTTTATCTATAGTATATTCTTCTTCTCTCAGCTAGGTGATTTCTTCTTAAATAAATTGAAAGGCTCCACAAAAAGGATGATGTTTGTTTAGAAACACAGTATAGAATATATCTTAATATAACAACTGATATATCTTGAGAGGTTATAGATTGATCATCATCACTTGTGCTAGGATATTTATTTTGAGGACAATTTTCACAGTGCTAGAACATACCAGCTGATCACTTGAATATTTTGATTTACATGATGTAAAAAGTTTGACTTTATCTTTGGTGGAAACCTAATCCACCTGCTCTTTGCTTTACAAGCATGATATATCTTCATTTTGAGAAAGACATGGAGAACCATATACTACCTATTCTTTAGATAAAAGGGATTTCTTCTTCAGATTCATTTTCTCTTTATTTTTCCTGTTGATTATGGTCTTGTTAGAAATATACTTCAGCTTTGAGATAACCAAATCTTCACCAAAGTTTTACTTCATTGTCAACTCAGGAAAGAAACTCAAATATTCAAAATAGAATAGATTCAAATTAGAGAATCCAATAGAGGTGAACCTACCTTTGATACCATTTAAAAGGACCATTTTGGGATATTCCTAACATAGATAGGATGAATGAATCGGTGTTGGGAACTTTTTATTATAGTTACTGATTTTTATCCCTTTACCTCTTTGTCTTGTTAGGATCTTGATTATATTATTCTATTTTCTCTGTCACATGCAAGTATATGAAAGCAGTAAAATATAGAACATGATATTTTTACAAGGTTCGCTAATCAATAAGAATGGACCAATAATAGAATAGTCTATAAATAATCTTGACCACACAAACACTTAGAAAAAAAATACTTTAAGTGTGGTTATATCAAGTAAGATAAAACCTTTCACTTGCAATGCACTATAGTCAATTAAAAGTGCATGTTTTACAGCTCTTGGTTGGATCTTTATACTACCTCTAAAGATATTCTTATACTTGTAAAAGGTTTGTAGAACCAAGATAGTCTTCCACCTATTTAGACCTATTGGATATCATGGTACTACTTTTTTATTCCCCAACATTCTTCTTCACTTGGTTACTTGCACAATAACAGGAAAGAAACCCTTATTTTTCACATAGGAAAACTGAAATCTTCACTTATTCTTCTTCTGAATTCAGTCTCAATAATATTAATATAATGTATAATGATAATCATAGAATTGTTCTTGACCCAAATTATAGTTAAATAGGCTATAAATTTGGTAAGTCGTTCCTCCTTCTTCTCCCTATTCAATCAGATATGCATAGTGCACTATTCTTCTTTCTTTATTATTTAGTAAAAAACAGAATGCACTAAAACTTCTTCTTCATCTTCTTGAATCACAAAAATAATTCAATATTATTATTTAAATGAAATATAATCTCATATTAGAATGATGAAAATTATTATGCCTTTAATAATAAACAATCATTTGTTGGGAACACTCTATTCTTATTGGACACACAATAATATAAAATTGGGTAGTAGTGTCAAAATCTATTTCTTTGATAATTAGTATCAATAAATGATTGAATCAGTTCTTCTTAGTGCAACTGGATATTTTGGTAACACTAATTACATTTCACTAAACTTCTCTAAATTATCATACTGATTAGATCATGTTCACTTCATTCATGTAATGCATGATGTGTAACAAATTGAACCCTTTCACATTTAATAATGTATTATTATTTGATGTGAAATATTCAATCCTATTTTGAGTATCTAAAATTCATAACCATTTACATGTACATGAGTATTCACATATGGATGCAAGCATGATTTTTTTTCATTATCTCCTCATCTCTTTGTGAACATAGGTATATATGCACTCACCTTGTATTTTTTTCATTGTCTCCTATAAACTACAAATTATACAAGATCTAAAAAAGTAAATTGTTTATATAATTTTAATACTTATGATCCTATAATATTAAACCTTGGAAAGGCATAAGTTTCATAATTGTTTAGTTCAAATGCACAGGACCTTCACACAAGTGTAATGCAACTGCCACCTTCGTGCAACACAACATTGCACATTTATCTTCCATCATTCAAGACAAATGCATTTAAACATAAAACATAAAGTACTTTCTTCTTTGTGTATATAAAATCAGCATATTTCTTCTTATTTTAATAACACAGTGGGAGTAAAAAACTCAATGTTGGCTTGTAGAACTAATGGTCTTCACTATGAGGGTGTGTAACACTAATCACATGACCATGGAACTCCTCCTTTGTGAAAGTTTTTTGCAGTTATACTTAAAATATTATGTGGAATTCTCCATCTTTGTGTAATAGAGTACACAGATCACCCCTTCTTCACAAAGCCTTAAAGTATCTTGGAACTCCTACTAGTTCACATAAAAAAATGCTCCATAGAACCTCTATTTTTTTATATCTCTCAAGAATAAGAACGACATGTGTTTTTCTTGATTTTGAGGCTTATCCTTTTATAGGTGTGGATCACCACATTTTCACCATGTATTTGCTGACTTAAATCCCCAAAAATTATTCTGTGTGAATACCGATATCAATATCTTTGAATATCACAACATTTAAATTCTTCAAGTAAATGTTTAGAGATGCTACAAATCATAGTATTTTTATTTTATAATTGTTATCTCCTTTATAGTGTATGTATCATGTGCATGAATTCATAAATGCATGAAACTAATCTTTCTGAATGCTCGATGGTCTCCTACATCTGCTTTTACAATTTAGCTGAAGCGTGTTTTTGGAATTATTCATATTAATCATGAAAATGAAGTTTCATGATTATTTTTATCATGTTTGTCTCAATATATTGAGCACAATATGATCATTAAAGCATCTTCCTTGATCAATGATGGTTTGGAATCTTATCTGGTGATCCATTAGCATGGTCAAGATGTGGGAGGAAGAAGATGATGGCACATTTAAAAAAAATGTATAGCTTATTTAAACCCATGAGTGCGGGATGAAATGGATGATCGTGATCACTTTGATCCAGGGGCTACTATTTTATCTGTATGTTTTAAATGTGGATGAACAATCACATGCTACCATGATTACCACATAAAAACTTCACCTAAACTCTCCTCTACTTTATAAGAAAAGTGGTGACAATTTTTTCTTTGAACTGACACTAGGGATAACACTTGGATTCACTGCACACACTTTGATCACATGGGAAATGAAACACATGGTCCATGGGCTTCACAAGCTTCATTCTTAACCTATGTGTGGCCTTGATCACGTGCTATGAATTCCTTACACACGGGCCCATATGAAAATCATAGAAACTATGCTTTCCATCCTCTATCGCCTGCAAGGTTGGCCCAAGCTAACCTACCATGGGTGTGGTTGACCCTTGGGTCCCACATAATCCTTAGTTGAGGTTAGCTTGGCGACTTAGTGGGTTGGACCATATTTTTAGTGTAAGTCCATAAAACTTAACTTAGTAAAATACTAATTATGGAATAGAATCCAACAAATTGATGGTCAACTCTTCTTCAACTTTAAATAACCCTTCATAAAAATATAATATTACATTCACATAAAATTAGGTTTTTCACAGTTCTCATGCAATAGATAAATATTTCATAACCTTTAAACCATCCTTCTTCATTGTTGTAAAAAATATGTCACCTTTGACACATGTATTCTGAACATAGAACAAATTCAACAATCATTAGATTTACTTAGAGAATTATTCAAGCATGATATATAATTTCATTTAATGAATCTACAAGAATGATATATGCATCACCACTTAAGCTGAAATTCTTCAAACCATTTATATATTTCTTTAGATTATAATACTTGATCTCTTCATCCAAACTCTATTAACTTTGGAATATTTTCATCATATTAACATTAATGAAATATTCTTATTTTATTGATTGCCATTGAAAACTAATGACAATCATTGAAACCAAATACAACTCATGCACAAAGTGTTATCTTCAAGTAATAATATAAAGAAATAAATTAAACTCAAATATGATACAATGAATTAATAAAATGTCACTTTTAAACTGAAAAAAACACTTTAAGTCATACCAAGAAAACCCTAGGCCGTATTAACATGTGTTTTATTCCTAAAAATCATAAATTATTTAAGGATCATTTTCTTAAAGTATCAAATAAATTGTTTATTTTCTTAGTTTGGAGTATGTGGCATGTGTTTAAAAGCTAAAATTTCAATTTTAAATAAAAGCATGAACTTTGTGTCACTCTAATAGAACCTTGTGTCAGATTGACATGAGACTAATTACTCTACATAAAAAATGATTTATAGATCACATTAATAAAATATATAAAAAAAACAGTGTGTTTTCTTGTTTTTCAGTGAGTGACATATATTTTTAAGAAAAAAGGTCATTTTTAAACTGAAAACATACACTTCGAGTCATATTGATCACATTGTGTGTCTGATTGATGTGAGGCTAATTCCCACACATCAAAAAATGGTATAGGAATTTTTTCCTAAATTATCAAGACCATATGAGTGTATATGATCAGTTTTTAGTGAGTGATACATGTTTGTAACTAAAATGTCACTTTTAAACTAAAAACACACAATTCAAGTCATACTAGTTGGATTTTATGTCATATTTATGTGAAGTTAATTCCCACACATAAAAAATGACTTATAAATATTTTTAATTAAGTACCAAGATAATATAAAATCATTTTCTTGGTTTTGAGTATGTCATCCATGTTTTTAACAAAAATGTCAATTTTAAAAAAACATGCACTTTGATTCATACCATCCCACCATGTCTGATTGATGTGACGTTAATTCCTACCCATAAAAATAACTTATAGATAATTTTACTAAAGTATCAAGACAATATGAGTGTGATTTCTTGGTTTTTAGTGAGTGAAACATGTTTTTAACAAAAATGTCATTTTTAAACTAAAAACTTTCACTTTGAGACATATCAGTCACATAGTGTATCAGATTGATGTGAAGATTATTTCTACTCATAATAAATTATTTTATATTATTTTCCTAAAATATTAAGACAATATAAGTGTTTTTTCTTGGTTTTTAGTGAGTGGCATGTTTTAACTAAAATTTATTTTAAAATGAAAACATATACTTTGATGCATACCGATCACATCATGTGTTGGATTGACATGAAACTGATTGATAAACATAAAAAAGGAATTTTGGATATTTTTTCTAAAGTGTAAAAATAATATAAATGTTTTTACTTGGTTTTCAGTGAGTAATTCACGTTATTAGATAAAATGACACTTTTAAGATGAAAACACACACTTCAAGTCATACTGGTCACACTATGAATAAAATTAAGGCGAGTTTTATTAATACATGTCACAAATGAATTATGTATCATTTTATTAAAGTATAAAAATAATCTGAATACGTTTTCTCAGTTTTGATTATTCCATGCATCATTTGAACTAAAATTTCAATTTTAAATAAAAACATGCACTTTGAGTCATACTAAACTCATCATGTGTATTATTAATGTGAGGTTGATTCATTAATATAAAAAATTGATTATGGATCATTTTTTAAAGTATAAAGAAAATAAAATTATGATTTATTGGTTTTAAATGAGTGACACATGTTTTTAACTACAATATCATTTTTAAACTAAAAATAAGCACTTTCAGTCATACTGGTCACATCATGTATTAGATTGATGTGTGAATTATTTATACTTAAATATGAAGATAATATAAGTGTTTTTTCTCAGTTTTCAATGAGTGACATGTTTTTAACTAAAATTTCATTTTAAACTAAAAACACGAGCGTTGAGTCATATTATGACAACCCTACTTTTATTACAAACTTAAACATGATTTATTACATAAACTATTCACTTGATATAACATGGAAGATCGAGAGGTATAGTGTATTTGGGGCTTATGATCATTAAATAACAACTTAAAACATGAAATAAAATATCTTTATTGAAAAATTCCTTTACATGACCACTACATTCCCTCGTACTTAGAATTGCATGGGATAACCTGAGGACATGCATAAGAAAATGGGTGAGCTATAAAGCCCAGTAAGGGAATAAACATGGAATAAATGAGGAGTAAAATACATGTTATACAATAGACATATCAATAGAGCATAATAGAAACATGAAAATAAAGGCATGATAAAGCATGATAATCATAACATGGAAATGTGGCAACAACACTTAACATGGAATTAGCATGAGCCAATGCTCATTGCACATGGAGCATGAGTAAATCCTCATTGCACATGAAGCACGAGTAAACCCTCATTGAACTTGAATTAGCATGATTCAATACTCATTTCACATGACGTATCATGATACTATACTTTACCCAATGCATTGGAGCGCTATAAGGGCGCACCCTTCTTAAACATTTCATTTCATGCATAAGTGTGCCGCATGGATCATAAAACATTGTTTCATTAAACATAATCATTTATTCCATGATAAAGGAATGTGGAATTAATACATGAAACTTTTTAATCAATAAGTAAATGTGCATAAAAGTGAATGCCCTTGATGGAGAAATGGGCATGGTATTCACTACACAAAGGCATTGGCTTAGAAAATCGGTGCAATTTCGACAGAGTAACGGCGTGACATAGAATTCATAAAAATGGTTGATGAGAGAGAAAGGGGTGTCTCATCATATTTAAATGAAATGGAAAGTATGGGGGTCATATAGATACATTTCCAAACAATTTTATTGTAATTTATATTCATGATACAAAAGTATTTCTTGAATGTAAATAAGGAGAGAGAAGTTCCTTTCGGAATTTCGGCATAGTAACGGGTGTATATGAGAGGAATTTAATGAGAGAGAAATGGGTCTCCCATCATTCAAACAATAATAGGTCAGTATGGGGGAGGTTATAAACCATACCCCAACATTTATAATTGAAATTAAAAGGGCATAACAATAATAAGAAAATTGGACAAAAAGGTGAAAGGAAGAAAAACCCTTACTTGGAAGTGTGCTTCCAAAGGCTTGAGAGAGGCTTGAGAGAGGATTCTTGGGAGATTGGGGCACCTTGTGAGGATTATAGAGATATTAAGAAAGAGGTTGGACGAATTAAAAAGGATTTTAGTGAGGAGCAAGTGGGAGCTTGGGTGGGTTTATACAGGAAAGGTGAGTGAATTCTTTATTATTTAGGTTTGGGACCCCTTACATTAAACTAATCCAAACCACAAATCCGCTCATGGTTTTTGCCCATGGTTTTTGGAAAAGGGAAGAGGAAAAAAATATTTTATAAGGACAAACTCCGAACTTCTTAAAATAATTGGGTTGCTTATGTGGAGGTGAGTCACACTCCCATGGAAAATAATTTTAAAAGACAAGGTGTTTAATAAGTCTTGAGGGGTCCATTAATGCTTTGTAAAATAAGTAAAAAAACCCAAAATCACATTATTTTAATGGTAAAACATATATTGGCCGAACATAAAGCTTATAGTATTTTATTACATCACTATTAGGTCATTATGATGTCATAAAACACATTATATATTTAACGGTATTTAATTTTTACCCAAAAATTTGACTGTCTCAGAAAATTATGAAAAATTCACCGTTGGATAATTTTGACGTCCTGATTCCAGAAATAATATTTATTTTATCTAAATAATTTTCTAAATATGTTAATTTTCAATTTTAAAATAAAAACCGACATTTATCGAAAATTCACGGGTTTTGACAAAAATGGATTTCAAACCTTAATAAAAATTACAATTGCATTCATAAAATTATAAGATCATTTATATTTAATAAAAATTAATTTAATAATAATAATAATATTTTATTAAAATATTATTTAATTCAAAAATCCATTAATTCATCAAAATAGATTTCTTAGCTGAATATTAACTAAAAAAATACTATTTGTGCTTAAAAAAACTATTTACAAAGTGTCAATAATGAAAAGAAGGTATATTCATTATTATATACAAAAAATAATATACATGAACATAGTACTAGAGATTTGTTACATAACCCCTTAAAACAGCTGCATAAGACCTAAGGGTAATGTGTGCGATGGTGACAGACTCTTGGGGTGGCTCAGATAACATTGCTTGAGTGGTAATATCTATAAACTTCCACTTTTCCCGTAGACGGTCTCGTTCGAGCTTGACATGATGAAGCTCAACTTGGGCTTGGTCAAGAGTGAATCCCAAAGATGCCACCTCTTTTCCGAGCTCCGAAAAATGGGCTTCGTAAGGAGCAATTCTACTGGATGAGGCCATCACTTCCTTTGTCTTAGTAAATTGGGTTTGTTAAAGCCCTATATTTATACTAATCATGTGATCACTGTTCAACAGCTATAAAAGCAACGGTCACAAATCTTAACATAAAACCAAATAAGTTGACATTTTATATAAACATTTTACATAAAGAGACATTTAATTAGATCAAGTGGGATTTCCATTAATGAAACTTTGGGTCCTTAGAATATTCCCCCCTTAAGAAATTTCGCCCTCAAAATTTACTTTTCCCACACTAAAATAGATGTGGGTAACTCTACTTCATCATTTCCTCCGATTCCCAATTCTCTTCTTCAAACTTTTGGTTTCTCCACAACACCTTGATGAGAGGCATTGTCTTATTTTGTAGAACTTTTTCTTTACGATCTAAGATCTTCACTGGTTGCTCCTCATAAAAAACATCATCCTCCAACTTTACCACATAAGAAGAGAGTACATGTGAAGGGTCTGGTATGTACTTCCTTAATAGGGATACATGAAAGACATCATGTAATTTGGCCATGGTAGGTGGAAGTGATAGTCAATAGGCCACAACCCCGACAGGATCAAGAATCTCGAAGGGGCCGATGTTCCTTGGACTTAACTTAACTTTCTTTCCAAACCTCATGACCTCCTTCCATGGATATATGCATAGAAAAACCATGTCTCCAACTTTAAACTCAAGGTCTCATCGACGATTATCTGCATAACTCTTCTATCGACTCTTGGCTGCCTTGATATGTTGCTGAATGGTTTTCACCTTCTCCACCATTTCCTTGACCATTTCCAGTCCAATCAGCTTATGTTCACCGACCTCATCCCAACACGCCGGTGTTCTACACCTTTTCCCATAAAGGGATTCATATGGTGCCATTTAGATGCTCGAGTGGAAACTATTATTATAAGAGAACTCAACCAGAGGAAGATGTTGATCCCATCCTCCTTTAAAGTACATTGAGCACGCTCTCAACATGTCCTCAAGTGTTTGGATATTCCACTCGGATTGGAAATTAGTTTGAGGATGATAGGCCGTACAGGAAGTTCAGTTCAGTATCCAGAGCATGTTGAAGACTCTTCCAAAACTTAGAGGTGAATCTTGGATCTCGGTCAGACACAATAGATAGTGGTACTCCATGTAGCCTTACCACTTCCCTGATATATATCCGTGCCAGTTGATCCAATGAGAAATATTACCGAATAACAATGAAGTGTGCAGTCTTTGTAAGATGATCCACCACAACCCAGATTGCATTGTTGCATTTGGATGTCCTCGGAAGTCCAGTGACAAAGTCCATGGTGATGTTCTCCCATTTCCATTCTAGTATGGGCAATGGTTGCATCATCCCCTTAGACTTCTGCCTCTCTGCCTTCACTTGCTGGCACACTGTGCACTTTGATGTATATACAACAATCTATTTCTTCATATTATCCCACCAAAAATTTTCTTGGAGATCTCGATACATCTTTGTGCTCCCTAGGTGAACAGAGAAATTTGAACTATGTGCATCATCCAAAAGTTCCTTCTTCAGCTCCGGACTTGATGGAACACATAGTCTTTTTCCAAATCACACAATTCCTTCTTCATTAACATTAAAATCCGATGATTTCCCTTTTTCGACATCTTCCACTTTTTCCTAAATTCCCACATCATCCTTTTGAGAATCCTTTAACCTTTCCAAAAGAGATGGTTGAGCAATAATTTGTGAAAGGATTGATGATGTTCCCTTCTTTATGATTCCCATGTCCATATTCATCAAGTCTAAGAAGATTGGATCCTTCTCAATTCTCATCATTGATAGAATTGTTGGGTCCTTTCTACTTAGGGCATCTGCTACCTTGTTCGCTTTCCCAGGGTGGTAATGTATTGAATAGTCATAATCCTTGATGAGCTCTATCTATCTTCTCTGGCACATATTAAGCTCTTTCTGTGTGAATATATATTTAAGACTCTTGTGGTCAGTATATATCTCACATTTCTCCCCATAGAGATAATGCCGCCAAATTTTCAAGGCAAAGATCACCGCCGCCAACTCCAGATCATGCGTTGGATAGTTTCTCTCATGGATTTTCAACTGTCTTGAAGCATAGGATATCACTTTATCATTCTGCATCAGCACACAACCTAATCCCTTCTTCAAAGCATCACTGAATATCACAAAAGGTTCCCCACTTGTGGGTAAAGTGAGCACATGCGCAGTGATAAGCCTCCTTTTGAACTCCTTGAAGCTTTCTTCGCATTCATAACTCCAAGAAAACTTTACTCCCTTTCAAGTTAGCTTGGTAAGAGGGTTGGACAATCTTGAGAAATTTCTCACAAATTGTTGTTGATATCCAGCTAACCCCAAGAAGCTATGAATATCCGTTACCGATGTTGGCCTCAGCCATCCCTCAATTGCATCTGTTTTGGAGGGATCCATAGATATCCCATTGCTTGTGATGATATGGCCTTCAACCAGAACTCACACTTTCTGTACTTTGCATAGAGATTCTCCTTGCGCAAAGTCTCTAGTACAGTTCTTAAATGCTCCTCATGATCCTCCTTGGTTTTGGAGTATATTAGAATATCATCTATAAAGACTACCACAAATTTGTCAAGGTAATCTCTAAAGACTCTATTCATCAATTCCATGAAGATTTATGGAGCATTAGTGAGTCCGAAAGGCATTACTATGAATTCATAGTGCCCGTATCTTGTATGAAAAGCAGTCTTGGGGACATCTTCCTTCTTCACCCTTACTTGATAATATCCCGACGGCAAATCTACCTTGGAGAAGTATTATGCTCCATGCAGCTAATCGAACAAGTCATCGATCTGTGGTAGGGGATACTTTTTCTTTATCGTGATTTTGTTAAGTTCATGATAATCGATGCAAATTTGCATTGACCCATCCTTCTTCTTGACGAAGAGGACTGGTGCACCCCATGGTGAAGCACTTGGGCGTATAAACCCTTTATACAGATTCTTCTGTAGTTGTTTCTTCAGCTCTTCAAGCTCCACAACAGCCATTCTATATGGATTCTTGGATATTGGTAGCACCCCTGGTATAAGTTCAATTGAGAATTCAATGTCTCTTTTAGGAGGAAGACCAGACAGTTCCACGGGAAACACTTCAGCAAATTCCCTCACAATAGGCATTTCTTCAAGGATGGTTTCTTCCTTGGACTCAATCATCTGAGCCAGATATGCGTGCTCATAGGGCAGTAATATCCATGCTTGAGATGATGGATCTAAAGGAGATTCATCTTCCTCCTTACACTTGTAAATAATCGGGGGTCGATTCTCCATATGGAGTGTGATTTCCCTCTCCTGACAATTTATGAAGGCTCTATATAAGGAAAGCCAATCCATGCCAAGAATTGCATAAAATTCCACTAGAGGGAGTATGAAGAGATTCTCAGGGAAATTAAATCCACAGATTATGACAGGGGAGGAGTTATATTCATGGGATGCAATGATTTCCCCATTTTCCGTACTCATCGAAATCTTCACTTGCATGATTTGTGGTGGTACTGGGATTGTTCTACTAAACTTTCAAGATATAAAAGAATGTGTAGAACCTGAATCAAAAAGTACATTCACTATTATTGAATGAATAACAAGCGTACCTATCACCACTTCATTGTCGGAGTTTACTTCTGTAGAAGTGATGGAAAAAGCTCTTCCTTGCTGCCTTAGAGGTTGTTGGTTGCCTCTGAAAACCCTTGTATTAGGGCACTGATTTTCAAAATGACCTAGTTCTTTGCAGTTGTAGCAATGAACAACGCGTTGAGGTTCAAACAGAGCATTCCTCTCCTCTGTAGCAGCTGTGGGTCTTTCTTGCCGACAGTTAACAGTTAGGTTCTCTTCTCTTCCACACCTAAAGCATTTCCTCGTCCCCTTGAGGCAATTTCTAGGGTGCTTCTTTCCACACTTTTGGCAAGTGGGGTGCTGGATCTTCTTAGCACCATTGGATTTATCCATCAGACCGCCAACATTGAAGTCCAACTTATGCTTCTTGTACCCATGATACCCCTGTGATTCCCCGATCTCCATTTCGACCTTGAGGGCACAACAGACAATTTCTTCATAGCTGTCGAAGTCACGGATCACTAATACTTTCCGTAGGCTAGGATTCAGCCCACCAAAGAAGCGGTCAACCTTGAATTCGGGGGTAACGACAAAGCCGAAAGCGTATCGTGAAAGCCTTGTGAAGTTTTCCTCGTATGCTCCAATAGATTCTTCTTCTTTTTGCTTGAGGGAAAGGAAGTCTCTTTCCATCTTAAGACGGAGGGTGCACGGAAAATATTTATCGAAAAACATCTTCCGGAAATCCTTCCATTTCAATGCCTAGATCTCCTCCTCAGGCTTCATATTTTTGATCAACGTCCACCATTGATCAACTTCACCCTCCATACGATAATCTGCCAGGAGGACCATCTCTTGTTCAGAACATTGAAGGATGGAGAAGATCTTTTCAATGGAGTTGATCCATTGTTCAACGATCATGGGATCGGATGATCCACTAAAAGTAGGAGGCCTTTGTCTCATGAAGCTCTCAATAGTGACTTGTTCCTTCTTAGGGGGGTTTGTACGTTCCTCTTGACCCGTTTTCTTATTCAAATCTTGAGTTAGCTGAGATAGAAGCGTGAAAAATTTCACGATTACCGCTCCCATTGGATTGGGTATCTCATTAGTACAGTCATCACACTGATCTTCACATCGGTTGTTAGCCCAAGTCCTCATATTACTGACCATTGGCTGGAATAAAAGGAAAGTTAGGGGGTAACACATAAAGGGTAATTCAAAGACGAAAGTTGATGACTTATAAATAAAATTTTATTTCCTTAAATCATGAGTCTATAGGCTTCAATCTTTGCTTTTCATGATCTATTTTCTAAAAAATCCCTTAATAAGGGTTCATACTAAGCTTGTGAATTTATCAAAACATATCCCCTAGGAGTGTCATAACCAAGAGTGCAGCAAGGCCCGTTTTCATGCACCAGTTCCTGTTCGAGTCTAGCTCAAAGCGGTGTTTTCGGGTTTTACCCCTAGGATACATCTGTGCCAGAGCTGCCTCTACCTGCTCGTATCTAGATAGGGATGTATTTGATTGATAAACCACTTACTCAGTACTTACCAAAACTTAGGGATATTTTTATTATACTTAGTCTTGTCTCTAAGGCTTTACTGGGGTTTTATAATCCTAATCCCAAAAATAACTAAACCTATCCTCTGATACCAACTATGACAACCCTGCTTTTATTACAAACTTAAACATGATTTATTACATAAAATATTCACTTGATACAACATGGAAGATCGAGAGGTATAATGACTTTGGGGCTTAGGATCATTACATAACAACTTAAAACATGAAATACAATATCTTTATTGAAAAATTCCTTTACATGACCACTACATTCCCTCGTACTTAGCATTGCATAAGATAACCTGAGGACATGCATAAGAAAATGGGTGAGCTATAAAGCCCAGTAAGGGAATAAACATGGAATAAATGAGGATTAAAATATATTTTAGAAAATAGTCATATCAATAGATCATAAGAGAAACATAAACATAAAGGCATGATAAATCATGATAATCATAACATGGAAATGTGGCAACAACACTTAACATGGAATTAGCATGAGCCAAGGCTCATTGCACATGGAGAATGAGTAAATCCTCATTGCACATGAAGCACAAGTAAACCCTAGTTGCACTTGAATTATCATGAGTCAACACTCATTGCACATGACATACCATGATACTATATTTTACCCAATGCATTGGAGCGCTATAAGGGCGCACCTTTATTAAACATTTCATTTCATGCATAAGTGTGCCACATGGATCATAAAGCATGGATTCATTAAACATAATCATTTATTACATGATAAAGGAATGTGGAATTAATACATGAAACTTTATAATCAATAAGTAAATGTGCATAAAGGTGAATACCCTTGATGGAGAAATGGGCATGGTATTCACTACACAAAGGCATTGGATTAGAAAATCGGTGCAATTTCGGCAGGGTAACGGCGTGACATAAGAATTCATAAAAATGGTTGATGAGAGAGAAAGGGGTGTCTCATAATATTTACATGAAATGGACAGTAAGGGGGTCATATAGATAAATGTCCCAACAATTGTAATGGAATTTAGATTCATGATACAAAAGTATTTCTTGAATGTAAATGAGGAGAGAGAAGTTCCTTTCGGAATTTCAGCATAGTAACAGGTGTACATGGGAGACATTTAATGAGAGAGAAAGGGGTATACCATCATTAAAACAATAGTAGGGCAGTATGGGGGAGGTTCAAAACCATACCCCAGCATATATAATTGAAATTAAAAGGGCATAACAATATTAAGAAAATTGGACAAATAGGTGAAAGGAAGAAAAACCCTTACTTGGAAGTATGCTTCCAAAGGCTTGAGAGAGGCTTGAGAGAGGATTCTTGGGATCTTGGGGCACCTTGAGAGGATTCTAGAGAGAGTAGGGCAGAGGTTGGACGAACTCCAAAGGCTTTGAGTGAGGAGGAAGTGGGAGCTTGGGTGGGTTTATATAGGAAAGGTGAGTGAATTCTTTATTATTTAGGTTTGGGACCCCTTACATTAAACTAATCCAAACCACAAATAACATCATGGTTTTTTCCCATGGTTTTTTGAAAAGGGAATAGGAAAAAAATATTTTATAAGTCCAAAGTCCGAAATTCTTAAAATAATGGGTCTGATTATGTGGAGGTGAGTCACACTCCCATGGAAAATAATTTTAAAAGACAAGGTGTTTAATAAGTCTTGAGGGGTCCATTAATGCTTTTTAAAATAAGTCAAACAAACAAAAAATCACATTATTTTAATGGTAAAACATATATTGGCTGAACATAAAGCTTATATTATTTTATTACATCACTATTAGGTCATTATGATGTTATAAAACAAATTATATATTTAAACGGTATTTAATTTTTACCCAAAAATTTGACAGTCTCAGAAAATTATGAAAAATTCACCATTGGATAATTTCGACATCCTGATTCCAGAAATAACATTTATTTTATCTAAATAATTTTCTAAATATTTTAATTTTCACTTTTAAAATAAAAACCAACATTTATCGAAAATTCACGGGTTTTGACAAAAATGGCTTTCAAACCTTAATAAAAATTACAATTGCATTCATAAAATTGTAAGATCATTTATATTTAATAAAAATTAATTTAATAATAATAATAATAATATTTTATTAAAATGTTATTTAATTAAAAAAACCATTAATTCCTCAAAATAGATTTCTTAGCTAAATATTAACTAAAAAAATACTATTTGTGCTTTAAAAAAACTATTTACAAAGTGTCAATAATGACAAGAAGGTATATTCATTATTATATAAAAAAAATACATGAACATAATACTAGTGATTTTTTATATAACCCCTTAAAACAGCCGCATAAGACCTAAGAGGTTAAGGTGTGCGATGGTGACAGACTCTTGGGGTGGCTCAGATAACATTGCTCGAGTGGTAATCTCTATCAACTTCCACTTTTCCCGTAGATGGTCCCGTTCGATCTTGACATGATGAAGCTCAGCTTGGGCTTGGTCAAGAGCGAAGCCCAAAGACGCCATCTCTTTTACAAGCTCCGACAAATGGGATTTTTATGGAGCAATTCTACTGGATGAGGCCATCACTTCCTTTGTCTGAGTAAATTGGGTTTGTTAAAGCCCTATATTTATACTAATAATGTGATCACTGTTCAATGGATATAAAAGCAATGGTCACAAATCTTAACATAAAACCAAATAAGTTGACATTTTATATAAACATTTTACATAAAGAGACATTTAATTAGATCAAGTGGGATTTCCATTAATGAAACTTTGGGTCGTTACACATATGGGCCATACCATGTATCAGATTGACGTGTGACTAATTAATAAACATAAAAAATCACTTATGGATAATTTTTATAAAGTATCAAAACAATATGAATATGTTTTTTTTTTTCATTTTTTAGTGATTGATTCACATTTTTAACTAAAATGTCGCTCTTAAACTGAAAACACACAGTTTGAGCCATATCACTAACACCGTGTATAATATTTACATGTAGTCAATTATCACTCATCACAAATGACCTATGTATCATTATACAAAATTATCAAGATAATATGAGTGATTTTTATTGGTTTCCAGTGATTAGTACCCATTTTGAACTAAAATGTCAATTTTAAACTAAAAACATGCACTTTGAGTCACACTGGGAACACCCTATGTCAGATTGATGTGGGTCTAATTTCTATATGTAAAAAATATCTTCTAGATCATTTTTATAAAGCATCAAGACAATATAAGTGAATTTTCTATTTTTGAGTATGTGAAGTGTGTTTTTTACTAAAATTTTAATTTTAAAAAACACGTGCTTTCAATCATAATGGCCACATCATGTGTTAGATCGATATGAAGCTAATTCGTTTTAATTGAAAATGAATTATGTATCAATTTACTAAATTATCAAGAAAATTTGAGTATTTTTTCTTGGTTTTTAGTCATTGATGTGTGTTTTGAACTAAAGTGATACTTTTAAACTAAAAACACGTACTTTGATTCATATCGGGAACACTATGTATCATATTAATGTTTGACTAATTCTTACACATCGTAATTGAAATATGAATAATTTTCCTAAATCATATAGAAAATACAATCTTTTTTGAGTATTTTTATGTATATGAAGTGTTTTTATAGCAAAATGTCAATTTTATATAAAAACACACACTTTAGGTCATACCAACCACATCTTGTTTTAGATTGATGTGTGGATGATTCTTATACATCAAAAATATTATATAGACAGTTTTCTTAAATGATATAAACAATTTGAGTGTGTTTTATTAGTTTTTAGTAAGTTACATGCATTTTGAACTAAAATTTTACTTTTAAACTGAAAACATGAAAATTGAGTCATATCAGGAACACTATGTGTCTGGTTGGTATAAATTTGATTCATAAAAAATTTATTTATGGATTTTTTCCTAAAGTATAAATAAAATCCATGAAGTTTTCTTAGTTTTGAGTATGTGATGCTTGTTTTGAATTGAAATGTAAATTTTAAATCAAAACATGCACTTTTAATCATATCAGGAACACCATGTATCAGATTCATGTGTGGCTATTTTTTACACATAAAAATGATTTTTGAAGTATTTTCATAAATTATCAAGACAATACATGGATGTTTTATTAGTTTTAGTATGTGACGTATGTTTTAAAATAAATAATAAATTTAAAACTAAAAACATGAACTTTGAATTATATTGGGAGCACCATGTGTTAGATTAAGGTGTGGTCAATTCCTTCATGCCATAAATTACTTATGGATCATTTTACTAAAATATCAATATAATATAAGTGTTTTTACTCTATTTTCAGTGATTGGAACTTGTTTTTAACTAAAATTTCATTTTTAATTTGAAAACATGCTATTTGAGTGCAACTAATCACACCATGTGTCAAATTGACATGTGTTTGATTTATACATGTCACAAATGATGTATGAATTTTTTTATTAAAGTATAAATACCTTCCAATTATGTTTTATTTTTTTAGTCAGTGATGCATGTTTTGGACTAAAATTTTAGTTTTAGACTGAAAATGTTCACTTTGAGTCATTTTAGGTACACCGTGTGTTTTGTTGATGTACAGTTGATTCCTACATGTCACAAATTATTTATGGATCATTTTCATAAAATATCAAGATAATTCAAGCATGTTTTATTGGTTTTTAGTGAGTGATGCATGTTTCAATATAAAATGTAACTTTTAGGAAAACATAGGCTTTCAATCATATCATCCACATTGTGTGTCAGATTTATGTGTGGCTAATTCCTACATATTTAAAATAACATATGGATTGTTTTCTTAGATTTACAGGACAATACAATCATTTTTTATTAGTTTTTAGTGAGCGATGTATGTTTTAAACTAAAATATCACGTTTAAAAAAACACAGAATTTTAATCATATCGGTCACACTGTGTGTTAAATTTAAGTGTGGATAATTCCTACACATCAAAAATGACTTATGAATAATTTTCCTAAATTATCAAGATAATATTCATGTGTTTTATTGTTTTTCAATGAGTAATGGTCATTTTGAATTGAAATTTACTTTTAAACTACAACCATGAACTTTTAGTCATTCTGATTACACCATGTGTCAGATTTATGTGTGGTTGGTTTCTACACATCACCAATGAATTATGGGTCATTATCCTAAACTATATATATAATATGATCATTTTTATTGTTTTTTAGTTATTTACACACATTTTTTAATAAAATGTCATTTGTAAACTGAAAACATGTACTTTAAATCATTTTTAAACTAAAAACACACACTACTGAACATAAATAAGATCAAATAAAGAATATGCATCTTTATAAAGATAAAAAATAGTATCTGAGTGAATCATAATTTCCAAGTACTTTGTTAAGAATTGATTTTTCTCTAAAAATCTAGTTCTCTTTATAGAGAAAAAAATGGTTAGAGAAAAGTTAATTCTTGATAAAGGCACCTCTTTATGATCTTTGTGAGAATTAACTAAATTATTAGTAGATAAAAATGATAATAAAATTAAGTAAAAAATAAGTAGATAACATTATGAGAAAATTTACTAAATAGTTAGTAGGAAGTCACCTCTTCATTATGTCTGTATATATTGTAACACTATGTATTATACACACTCATTTCTAAAAAAATCAATTTCCCCTTTTGAGTATATGGATTTTCGATGGTCTCGGTAGTGATATAAACTATAAATAAACAAAATATTAAATATTTTAAATGAAATTATAAATATCATTGAAAATACCTATTTGGGGATGCTAGTTTTTTATGGAATATGATATATTTCTTAATTTTCAAATGTAATAACTACAATAATTTCCATTAGTTTGTTTCCGACACTATAGAAATATTGAGAAAAATGTGTAATTTAATTTGATATATGTTTTTATAGTGAAATATTATTATATATACCCTAATAATTATCGAGTTGTAAAATTAGATTGGATTCTTATACTCATGGACCATCCTCCTACCATGATTTTAATGATATTTACACACCACCCTATAATATCAAAATTTTCCTTAAAACATAATATAAAACATATATATTTTATTTTATTTGTAAAATTTTGAATTTAATATATTTAAAATTGATAAATGACATCAGATATTTTTGATTTGTTCATAATCCATGCATTAAATCCAAAAAATAAATATTTGGAGTATCCAGAATGATTAGAATGAGAAACCAATGCTCCCTAAATAAGGAATAAGTAAATAAATAAATAAAAATATATTTAGTATGATTATAATATAGAGTTTTACCCCTACATCATGTGTATTAAGAATATTTTTTTATTTTTAAGGTTCTTTTAAAACATTATGAATAGTTAGTCCATTATTTTTAAATATTGGTCTTCTTCTAATGACATTTTTTGTGTAGAAGTGATGTGAGTACTAATAAGTCCAAAATTTTCTTTTTAGGGTTTTTTTAAGGACCCCACCTTAAACATTACATATTATAGTGACTTTAAACAATAATTTACTTACTTATTATCCCAAATATCATTTAGGTTAAGTTTTTTAGAGAGTATGGTTATAACTCTTACATAAAAATCCCATGTATTATAAAGGGGACACTTCTACTTAGTATCCATTTTTTCTACCAAACATAAATTTTAAAAACAAAAATGTTTTGTTTTCATGTCATATGTTCACAAATTTGTTCTTGACCTGGTATTTTTTTCTACTCCTTAAATCCCAATAAAAAACATTTTAAAATAGGGATTGAGCACAAAAATCTCAGTAAGGGTCATAAAATAATAAATCCATTAAACCATATAAAAACATTAAAACCCATGAAAAACCTTTTCTTAAAAATATACCTTTATATCAGAAAATATCATCATTTTTCCTTTAAAAATATCATTATATTACCTTTTTAAATCAAAAAATTTCCATGAGAACTAATTTGCAAGAATAGAAAAGTCATGTAGGCTCCATGGTACATCATTATCCTAAAACCCTTGTAAAACCCTTAAAATGGTAATAACCATATGTATGACTCCCAATATAAATCTCTAGATAACATAATCATTACCAAATATATTGGAGCACTATCTAGGTGCACCCATCATATAAGCTACAACAGGCTCACCCAATGGTATTTGGGTAAAACCATCATGTAATCTATACCAGGCTCATCCATGAGATATATTTTGGGTCATCCATTCATAAACAATGTACAAGGACCATATCATGAATAAAACTATAACAACCCATACTTTACATACATTGTTAATACTTCAAAATTGAAGCACACTTATTATAACATATGACAAAACCACAAAGGACCGTATAGGTATAGTGTCTTTAGAAACTGGGAAACATAAACAACTGGTTCATAAATCTTCTACAGTGTCTCCCATTTATTTCATCATATCTAGGGTCCCTTTTAGCATATTCTACTTAATATCCATCTTCCTGACCTGGGGAAAAGAAAACATACAAAAAAGGGTGAGCTCAAATGCTCAGCAAGGGAAAATAAAGGAAATAAAAATCATATCATATCTTTTTGAAAATCATAACCTGCAAAAGAGATCATAATATCTTAACATGGAATAAATCATAGAAGTGAAAATGAGATCCCCATAATCATAACATAAAACTTGAAACTTTGTGGCATGCACACATAATCATGGAAAATCATTTCTTGTTAGTCATGACTCATTTCCAAGACTATCTTAGTGGATAAAGTCCATTTCTGAACCAAGTTCACTCCTCGTTTCAGTCCTGTATTACTGAACCGAAATAACCTTCAGTTCCAGCCATGTCTATCTCATGAGATATAAATCTTTACCCAATGCATTGGAGGGAGATATAGGTCCCACCCATCTTATAATGAATCCTTTCTTATGTGTGCCACATAATCATAAGTCATACATCATCGCATAACACATGTAACAAAAATGGGATTCTTGAAACATCATGACATCATAAAACAAATCATATAAGGTAAATGACTTCATAAAAATAATTCCCTCACAACATAATCAAATCAATGTAATAATAAGGATAAAAACAGAACCCTATATTATCTTAGATGGAAAATAATTTTGATAAAACATTTGAACTCCATTCTTGAGGAAAATATCCTTTCTACTTCAAAAACACTTTTCTTTTCTTAACATGTCATAAAATTATAAAATAAAAGAAGTTGATTAAAAACAAACTTGAAAACTTATAAAGGAATATTCTTGGAAATAATGTTTTAAAAATCCATTCTTTCCGTATAAGTTAAAAAAACATTCTTCGTACTTTTGTCGGAAAAGTCAAAATGTACCTCGTACGAAAAACGACAAAAGATTCCTTTCATATTCTTTACTAAAAACTCAAAGAAGGGTAAAATAGGATTTAAAAAATTTTAGGTGATTTGAAATAATATTACATATTGAGGAAACATGGATGTGGATGATAAAATACACCCTAGTAAATTCCAAAGTATAAACAATCTCGGATAAAAATGAGATTGTGATATTTCCCTTAACTTAGGTCTGATTTGATTTGTACGTGTCCGAAGCTCCTGTATAATGGTTTAAATAATGTTATTGACTTATTACATAATCATACATATTGATATGATATCATATATGGTCATATTCTTAGCTTCTTATTAGTAATATTTCATTGTTACTTGTTACTCGAGTCTTTATTGCCTTTTGTTCTTATGCGTGTTTTACCGAATAAATTATTATTCTTCTTTTAAGGTTATAGATACCTTATATCCAGAATGGTATTAGTGTAACATATATCATATTTATTCATTCAATTCATTTATATAATTACTATGTAATGATGATCATGTAGAACGAGTCGCATCACATCGTGGAGACGGTATTCCGTACGTACGCACGAGTGATTATATCGTTCCTATGATCGTGGAATTGTATTGGAGTATATTAATACTATTTCAGTATCAATATCACTTTATAATAATCATATATAGTTACTCATTACACCATTATACCCATCCTTGTAAGGTGATGGTGGAAAATAGATTACACCACGGCGTGGAGACGGTATTCCGTACGTAGGCACGCGCGGTGATTTCATTTTTCCGTAGGATGGATAGAAGGTGAATTAGGGTTGTTTCATATTTATAATAACATATCAGTATTTAAGTAATACTGATGTTATTACTTTATCATGAAACAACTAAAGAAGAAGAAGTTGAAGAAGAAAGAAATTGAAAAGATCGGTAATGGATATTACCTCTTCTTTGAAACGCCTCTTTGAATCCTCCACTTAGGGAACTAAGATTGGTATTTGAAGAAGACTAGGACCTCTAGGATTATTCTAGGGAAGTGGATAAGGGATTTTGGCAGGGTTTGGCCGAGCTTGAGTGCTCAAATTGGTGTGAGGAGGAGGGGGAGGAGGTGCCCTTTTATAAGGGAGGAGAGGGGCACCTTAGGAATATCTCAAAATATTATTTTATATTAAAGTCAAAATCGGTTTATAATGGTTCAAAAGGGTCTTATTTCGAAGGTAAAGTGGGGATGGGTCGAAATCCTATCAACCAATAGGATTTAGACAAGTTTAGGTTATTATTTTAACCTTATCAATTAGATTTAACTCTAAGTTAAATAATTTAACTTTTATCGTGACTTTTTGTTTTCTTACACTATATGGTTAATACACTTACTATAACATGCCAAAAGAACTCCAAATTGTTTATTATTAATATATATATCCTTATCTAATTCATTTGGTCGAACCTTAGATTTTTAGGAATAAAATAACAATTAATAATATAATATTTGATTTAAAAACTAGTTTGTGTCAATTTTCACACTATTTGATATATGATTTTTGTGAAAGTCATAACAGACTTATATGTTCGAACCAAGTTGATTAAATCAACACTAATATATAATAGTAACCTATAAAATTAGTGGAATTCATAAAAAGTCTCAAATTACATTTATTTGAGCATTTATAACATCAATTATGTTAACATTTCCTAAAAAGGGTAATTACTGCATCATCGTTGTGTCATAAATAAATTAATTTATTTAAAGTCTAAAAATTATAAATAAAATATAATTATGTAGGAAATCTTTTTATCTTTCTAATGAATATTTATAGTCGAATTTATCTTATGTATAACCCCATATTAAAAATATTTTAGTTATTAAACTTTGATTTTAACTATTTTAACTATTCATTAAATAAAATAATATTAAATGTCATAATCTAATCCAAGTGGACCTAAATGGTCATATTATATTCATAAGGTTGTTTTTGGTCGAATTACACTTATCCAATAGAATTAGAACATGTGTTAGGGTAATAGTAATATCATATTTACCCTTAGTTACCCTATTTACTATTAACCGCGGTAAAAAAAAGTAAAAAGTTACTATTCACCAAAAAATTATTTTTATCTCATTGAACCACATTTTACTTACTGATATCAACCGTGTCTGTCGGATTTTCGAAATTCCATTCACAGAAGCGGTAAAATTAAGTTTTATGCAAAATTCAGTTTTTAACCTACCACTTAGTGGTTTCACTATTCATCAAAAATTGAAAGTTTTCAGAAAAATACCAAAATTTCACCCTAGGCTAATTTCGGTATTCCGAATCTAAAAATGAAGTCCATTTTGAAAAATAAAATTTATAAAATTTCAAAAAGTGGTTATTACTATTCATAACGGCTAGTTTTAATAATATTTTAATAGCATATCGTTGTTTAGTGAAACTCGGTATTGCGTACGACGCAAGCTATCGAGGAAGGTCGCGATTTCGTGTAAAACAAGACAAGCAAGTGTTGTGTAGAAAAAGATTCCTTTGATGATTTATATAACATAAAAGTCTCGGGTGTTACATTCTACCCCCCTTAAAATGAATTTCGCCCTTGAAATTCGTCACTTTGTAACAAACAGATGAGGATACCTCTCCCTCATCATATCCTCAAGCTCCCAAGTAGCTTCTTCTAATTGGTGGTTCCTCCATAAAACTTTCACCAATCGAGTGGTCTTGTTTCGTAGGACTTTTTCGCTACGATCCAGAATCTCTATCGGTTGTTCTTCATAAGAAAGATCTTGCTCCAGCGGTACAACTTCTGAGCTGAGTACATGTGAAGGATCAGGTATATACTTTCTCAGGAGAGATACATGGAACACATCGTGAACTTGAGAGAGATTCGGTGGAAGCGCCAATTGGTAAGCTACCTTTCCAACACGATCCAGTATTTCGAAAGGACCGATATATCTAGGGCTCAACTTCCCCTTCTTTCCAAATCTCATAACCCTCTTCTAGGGAGATATTCGTAAGAACACTTTATCACCCACTTCAAACTCTAGGTCTTTTCTTCGGTTGTCGGCATAACTTTTCTGTCGACTCTGAGCTGCTCTTATGTGTTGTTGAATAGATCTGACCTTTTCTGCCATTTCATCAACGAGATCAGGTCCTAATATCTTTCTTTCCCCAACTTCATCCCAGAAAGTTGGAGTCCTACATTTCTTTCCATAGAGAGCTTCATAAGGAGCCATCTGAATACTGGAGTGAAAGATATTATTATAAGAAAATTCCACCAAAGGTAGGTGTTGGTCCCAACCTCCTTTGAAATCCATAGAGCAAGCTCTCAACATATCTTCTAGGGTTTGAATTGTTCTCTCAGACTGACCGTCTATCTGAGGATGATAAGCAGTGCTGAAACTCAACTCTGTATCCAGAGTATGCTGAAGACTTCTCCAGAACTTCGAGGTAAATCTCGGATCCCGATCAGATATAATAGAAAGTGGTACTCCATGCAATCTTACCACTTCCTTTACATATATCCTGGCAAGCTGATCTAGAGAGAAATCCTCTCTAATAGCAATGAAGTGTGCAGACTTTGTAAGACGATCAAATATGACCCAGATAGCATTATTGCCTTTGGATGTTTTAGAAAGTCCTGTGACAAAGTCCATAGTGATGTTTTCCCATTTCCATTCGGGTATGGGTAATGGTTGTAACATCCCCTTAGACTTCTGTCTCTCAGCTTTAACTTGTTGACAAACCAAGCATCGAGAGACATATTCAGCAACATCTCTTTTCATGCCATCCCACCAGAAGTACTCTTTCAGGTCCCTATACATCTTCGTACTTCCAAGATGAATAGAGAATGAAGAACTATGAGCCTCATCCAGCAGCTCCTTCTTTAATTCGGGGATGGGAGGAACACAAACCCGATTCCTGAACTTTATTATCCCATCACAATCAAGGTTGAATTCAGGAACATTTCTCACCTTCCTTTGTAACTCGACATCTTCTTTCTGTGCCTCTTTAATCTTCATATGTATAGATGGTTGAACATTCATTTGAGAAAGATAAGATTTTTCCCCTTCCATTATAATTCCAAGATCCATCCTTTGTAAATCCATAAATATTGGATCTTTTGTGATCCTCATCATGGATAAACTAGCATGGTCTTGTCGACTTAATGCATCTGCCACCTTGTTTGCTTTCCCAGGGTGGTAATGGATTGAGCAGTCATAATCCTTAATCAGCTCCAACCATCTTCTTTGACGCATATTCAGCTCCTTTTGTGTGAAAATATA
Organism: Viscum album; assembly: GCA_963277665.1. NCBI lineage: Eukaryota > Viridiplantae > Streptophyta > Magnoliopsida > Santalales > Viscaceae > Viscum > Viscum album. The sequence goes on along the minus strand of OY728161.1, from coordinate 2,114,667,242 downwards.
CTTTAAAATTTTATGATCAGTATAAATATCACACCTTTCACCATAAAGGTAATGCCTCCAAATCTTTAATGCAAAGATTACCGCAGCTAACTCCAAATCATGTGTTGGGTAATTTTGCTCATGGATTTTCAACTGTCGTGAGGCATAAGCTATTACCATATCATTTTGCATAAGAACTCACCCCAATCCCTTCTTGGATGCATCACTGTAGATCACAAACCTTTCTCCACTACAAGGCAGTGTGAGCACAGGTGTACTGGATAACCTTCTTTTCAACTCCTTGAAATTCTCTTCACATTCCTATGTCCAAACAAACTTAACTCCTTTCCGAGTCAACTTGGTGAGTGGATTAGATAATCGTGAAAAATCTTTCACAAAACGTTGATAATATCCAGCCAAACCAAGAAAACTTCAGATCTCAGTTACTGTTGTTGGTCTCGACCATCTTTCGATAACCTCTGTTTTTGCTAGATCCACAGATATCCCCTCTTTTGAGATTATGTGACCCAAAAATGCAACTTTTTGAATCCAAAATTCACACTTGGTGAATTTGGCATAAAGCTTCTCCTTTCTCAGGGTCTTCAATATAATTCTCAAGTGATCTTCATGCTCTTCCTTGCTCTTTGAATAGACAAGAATATCGTCTATAAAGACTACCACAAATTGATCAAGATAGTCTCTAAAGACTCTATTCATTAGATCCATGAAGATAGCAGGGGCATTAGTAAGACCAAATGGCATCACTATAAATTCATAGTGTCCATACCTTGTACGGAAAGTCGTCTTTGGTATATCCTCCCTTTTGACCCTTAATTGATGATACCCTGAATGAAGATCAATCTTGGAAAAGTATTGAGCTCCGCGTAGTTGGTCAAATAAGTCATCAATGTGTGGGAGAGGATATTTGTTCTTGATAGTGATCTTGTTAAGTTCTCGATAATCAATGCAGAGTCTCATTGATCCATCTTTCTTCTTAACAAATAGAACAGGTGCTCCCCAAGGTGATGCACTAGGGCGTATGAATCCCTTATCAAGATTCTCTTGGAGTTGCTTCTTTAATTCCTGCAACTCAATTGGGGCCATTCTATAAGGTGTCTTTGAAATAGGCAAAGCACCCGGTACGAGTTCTATTGAAAACTCAACTTCACGATTTGGTGGAAGACCCGGTAATTCCTCCAGAAAGACATCATCAAACTCCCGTACGATGGGAATATTCTTAATCGCGAGTTTCTCACCAACCATTTGAGATAAATAACCTTCATTTAGTGGAATCAATACCCATAAAATGGAAGAAATTTCCACTGGAAGGTTATGTTCATCCTTGCATTGATAGATGATCATAGATTGATCTGGAATATGAAATGTGACTTCCCTTATTTGGCAATTGATATGAGCTCCATATAAAGAAAGTCAATCCATACCAAGAATCACATCAAATTCCACTATAGGAAGGATCACCAGATTTGCAGGAAGCACTTTCCCACAAACTTCGATCGGAGAAGAATTATAAACCTTTGATGTGATTGATGTGCCATTAGGTGTTGTCACAGCTAACTCAACATCTAATTGTTGAGGTAATACGGTGATACCCTTAGAAAATTCTTCAGAAATAAAAGAGTGGGTGGATCTAGAATCAAATAAAACATTTGCTACTTTAGAGTGGATGGTAAGTGTACCTTTCACCACTTCGTTATCGTACTCCACATCGCTGATAGAAATTGCATGTGACTTTCCTTTGTCTTTAGCCTTAAGAGTTTGTTGACGTCGACCATCATCATCAACCCTTGGATTTGGGCATTGATTGGCGTAATTCCCCATCTCCTTACACTTAAAACATTGAAGTGTAGTAGGTTCATTCTGTGTATCCCTTCCTTTGTTTGCATCATTAGACATCTTCTTCCCATTATCGCGGCATTCAAATGCCTGATGACCTTCCTTTCCACATTTGAAACATTTAATTGTCCCTTTAAGACAACTCCCTCCATGTTTCTTTCCACACTTTGATCATAAGGTAAATCTCATCTTCTTTTCAGTGTGCTCTTTAGATTTTCCTTTGAATTCCATTTTCCTCTTCTTATCAAACCCATATGACTGATGGGTTACTCCAATCTCCATCTCGACTTTGAGAGCACATCGAACAATTTCCTCGTAGCTATTGAAGTCCCTTATGGCTAATGCCCTTCGAAGACTTGGTTTTAAGCCACTAAAGAATCGATCGATCTTACTATCAGGTTGGATAATAATACCAGAAGCGTACCTTGCAAGTCTTGTAAAATTTGCTTCATAGGTACCAACAGATTCATCATCCCTTTGCTTCAGTTCAAGAAACTCTTTCTCCATCTTTGTTCAGAGAATCCGAGGGAAGTACTTATTGAAAAATAAGTTCTTGAACTCGTCCCATTCCATGGACTCAATTTCATCCCTTTGCCTCGTATTCTTAATAAGATTCCACCATTGATCAGCATCTCCTTCCAAACGATACACTGCTAGGATGACTTTATCATGTTCAGAACATTGAAGAACTGAAAATATCTTTTCAGTAGTACTAATCCATTGTTCAGCAACTAATGGATCAGTAGACCCACTGAAAGAAGGTGGACGCTGCCTCATGAAGGATTCAACAGAATGTTGCTCCTTCCTTTGCTCGTTTGGAAGTCCTGTATGATTCATATCTTGAGAAAGTTGTGTGAGCATGGCTACAAGATTTTTCATTCCAGCTCCCATATCATTTGGTTGCTCAGGGGGACAATCATTGCATTTCCCATCGCATTCCGCATTAACACGGTTCCTTCGGGTTCCAGCCATTGACTAAAACCAAGAAGAATAGTGTGAGCAACACTAATTATAATAGGAAAACCACATAATTCAAGAATAAAATTTTCACGATTAAGGTCTTATCCTAGGTTATTCATGGCCATTTCTAAAACACTAAGATTGTGTTCTATGCTTAGACTTATCCTTAGGGTTCTTACTAAGGCTTTTACATCCTAGTTTCCAAAGGTTGACTATAACCTCCCTCTGATACCAACTATAACGACCCATACTTTACATACATTGTTAATACTTCAAAATTGAAGCACACTTATTACAACATATGACAAAACCACAAAGGACCGTATAGGTATAGTGTCTTTAGAAACTGGGAAACATAAACAACTGGTTCATAAATCTTCTACAGTGTCTCCCATTTATTTCATCATATCTAGGGTCCCTTTTAGCATATTCTACTTAATATCCATCTTCCTGACCTGGGGAAAAGAAAACATACAAAAAAGGCTGAGCTCAAATGCTCAGCAAGGGCAAATAAAGGAAATAAAAATCATATCATATCTTTTTGAAAATCATAACCTGTAAAAGAGATCATAATATCTTAACATGGAATAAATCATAGAAGTGAAAATGAGATCCCCATAATCATAACATAAAACTTGAAACTTTGTGGCATGCACACATAATCATGGAAAATCATTTCTTGTTAGTCATGACTCATTGCCAAGACTATCTTAGCGGACAAAGTCCATTTTTGAACCGAGTTCACTCCTCGTTTCAGTCCTGTATTACTGAACCGAAATAACCTTCCGTTCCAGCCATGTCTATCTCATGAGATATAAATCTTTACCCAATGCATTGGAGGGAGATATAGGTCTCACCCATCTTATAATGAATCCTTTCTTATGTGTGCCACGTAATCATAAATCATACATCATCGCATAACACATGTAACAAAAATGGGATTCTTGAAACATCATGACATCATAAAACAAATCATATAAGGTAAATGACTTCATAAAAATAATTCCCTCACAACATAATCAAATCAATGTAATAATAAGGATAAAAACAGAACCCTATATTATCTTAGATGGAAAATAATTTTGATAAAACATTTGAACTCCATTCTTGAGGAAAATATCCTTTCTACTTCAAAAACACTTTTCTTTTCTTAACATGTCATACAATTATAAACTAAAATAAGTTGATTAAAAACAAACTTGAAAACTTATAAAGGAATATTCTTGGAAATAATGTTTTAAAAATCCATTCTTGCCGTATAAGTTAAAAAAAAACATTCTTCGTACTTTTGTCGGAAAAGTCAAAAAGTACCTCGTACGAAAAACGACAAAATATTCCTTTCATATTCTTTAATAAAAACTCACCGAAGGGTAAAATAGGATTTAAACAATTGTAGGTGATTGGAAATAATATTACATATTGAGGAAACATGGATGTGGATGATAAAATACACCCTAGTAAATTCCAAAGTATAAACAATCTCGAATAAAAATGAGATTGTGATATTTCCCTTACCTTAGGTCCGATTTTCTTTGTACGTGTCCGAAGCTCCTGTATAATGGTTTAAATAATGTTATTGACTTATTACATAATCATACATATTGATATGATATCATATATGGTCATATTATTAGCTTCTTATTAGTAATATTTCATTGTTACTTGTTACTCGGGTCTTTATTGCCTTTTGTTCTTATGCGTGTTTTGCCGAATAAATTCTTATTCTTCTTTTAAGGTTATAGATACCTTATATCCAGAATGGTATTAGTGTAACATATATCATATTTATTCATTCAATTCATTTATATAATTACTATGTAATGATGATCATGTAGAACGAGTCGCATCACATCGTGGAGACGGTATTCCGTACGTACGCACGAGTGATGATATCGTTCCTATGATCGTGGAATTGTATTGGAGTATATGAATACTATTTCAGTATCAATATCACTTTATAATAATCATATATAGTTACTCATTACACCATTATAACCATCCTTGTAAGGTGATGGTGGAAAATAGATTACACCACGGCGTGGAGACGGTATTCCGTACGTACGCACGCGCGGTGATTTCATTTTTCCGTAGGATGGATAGAAGGTGAATTAGGGTTGTTTCATATTTATAATAAAATATCATTATGTAAGTAATACTGATGTTATTACTTTATCATGAAACAACTAAAGAAGAAGAATTTGAAGAATAAAGAAATTGAAAAGATCGGTAATGGATATTACCTCTTCTTTGAAACGCCTCTTTGAATCGTCCACTTAGGGAACTAAGATTGGTCTTTGAAGAAGACCAGGACCTCTAGGATTATTCTAGGGAAGTGGAGAAGGGATTTTGGCAGGGTTTGGCCGAGCTTGAGTGCTCAAATTGGTGTGAGGAGGAGGGGGAGGAGGTGCCCTTTTATAAGGGAGGAGAGGGGCACCTTAGGAATATCTCAAAATATTATTTTATATTAAAGTCAAAATCGGTTTATAATGGTTCCAAAGGGTCTTATTTCGAAGGTAAAGTGGGGATGGGTCAAAATACTATCAACCAATAGGATTTAGACAAGTTTAGGTTATTATTTTAACCTTATCAATTAGATTTAACTCTAAGTTAAATAATTTAACTTTTACCGTGACTTTTTGTTTTCTTACACTATATGGTTAATACACTTACTATAACATGCCAAACGAACTCCAAATTGTTTATTATTAATATATATATATCCTTATCTAAGTCATTTGGAAGAACCTTAGATTTTTAGGAATAAAATAACAATTAATAATATAATATTTGATTTAAAAACTATTTTGTGTCAATTTTGACACTATTTGATATATGATTTTTGTGAAAGTCATAACAGAATTATATGTTCGAACCAAGTTGATTAAATCAACACTAATATATCATAGTAACCTATAAAATTAGTGGAATTCATAAAAGTCTCAAATTACATTTATTTGAGCATTTATAACATCAATTATGTTAACATTTCCTAAAAAGGGTAATTACTGCATCATCGTTGTGTCATAAATAAATTAATTTATTTAAAGTCTAAAAATTATAAATAAAATATCATTATGTAGGAAATCATTTTATCTTTCTAATGAATATTTATAGTCGAATTTATCTTATGTATAACCCCATATTAAAAATATTTTAGTTATTAAACTTTGATTTTAACTATTTTAACTATTCATTAAATAAAATAATATTAAATGTCATAATCTAATCCAAGTGGACCTAAATGGTCATATTATATTCATAAGGTTGTTTTTGGTCGAATTACACTTATCCAATAGAATTAGAACATGTGTTAGGGTAATAGTAATATCATATTTACCCTTAGTTACCCTATTTACTATTAACCGCGGTAACAAAAAAGTAAAAAGTTACTATTCACCAAAAAATTATTTTTATCTCATTGAACCACATTTTACTTACTGATATCAACCGTGTCTGTCGGATTTTCGAAATTCCATTCACAGAAGCGGTAAAATTAAGTTTTATGCAAAATTCAGTTTTTAACCTACCACTTAGTGGTTTCACTATTCATCAAAAATTGAAAGTTTTCAGAAAAAAACCAAAATTTCACCCTAGGCTAATTTCGGTATTCCGAATCCAAAAATGAAGTCCATTTTTAAAAATAAAATTTATAAAATTTCAAAAAGTGGTTATTACTATTCATAATGGCTAGTTTTAATAATATTTTAATAGCATATCGTTGTTTAGTGAAACTCGGTATTGCGTACGACGCAAGCTATCGAGGAAGGTCACGATTTCGTGTAAAACAAGCCAAGCAAGTGTTGTGTAGAAAAAGATTCCTTTGATGATTTATATAACATAAAAGTCTCGGGTGTTACAAAAACCCTTTAAAAACTCTTTTAAACCTGTATAGAGAAATAATTTTAGATACCGAAATACCCTTTCCTTTTAAACCCCATTTTTCAAAACATAAATACCCAACACAGAAGGGAAATGTTTTTTTATTTGAATAAAACATGAAATATTGTAAAGTAAACCAAACTTCAAATAACGGTTATAGTGGTGGGAAAAGTCATTGTATATTTTAAAATATAAAATTTCGTTTATCTTTTGTAAATAAAGTCAAACATTTGGTGGAAAGATCACTTTTTAAAATAATTTGAAATAAAGTGGAATAAAATTACCTTTATAGTTATTTTATTTACATGGAAATAAATTACTAAAATAATTTTAAAAACATGGACATGGAAGAGAAATATTTTTAAAATAAAACATTATAAATTTTAAAACAAGGTTTTAACTTAAAGTGTCTCTTACCTCGAGTCTGAATCATCATGTATGTTCTATATATCCCTAAATAATAAACTCATGTTAATTATTTACTTTTTTAGAAACTTTTTAAAGTTTATTATCCCCTTCATTTCACTTATTACCATGTTATATACAACTACTTAATCATTTAAGTTTATATTGGTCGTTTTGATGATATTTGGTTCATAAGTCCAAAATGACTTTGGTAGGTTGACAATGGTCAATGAGGTCATTATTCCATCATATTTAGAATAATAATAATGAAATAATTATCATTTTTATACATAAATTATACTTTTAAATCTATCCATTAAATATGGATTTAAAAAATGAACTACGTTACAATCATGGAGAAGTAGGTCGTATGAATGCATGAGTAACATTTCCATTTTTCAATGATCATTATAGAAAAAAAAGTAAGTATTATTTTACCTTTAAATAATTATAATAATATTATAAATATCATATTAATTATTAAAATATTATTATATATACCATCCAAGTGATGTGGTGATGAAAATTAATCATGTAGCTTTCTGGAGGTGGTAGTCCAAACATACGTACGAACAACGTTGTCATTTTTCAGTTAATGAAAAGGTAAGAAATTAAATGAAATATTATCTTATTTAAATGATAAATATTTCATGAAAATAATATATATATGCATTATTTCTATCATTATAACCAGATGTGAGAGGCGGTGAAGGAAAATGAATTACATCGGTTCATGAGGAAGTACTCTGTTGTACACACGAAAAATGGTTTTATTTCCCATTTTATGGAAGATGAGATTTATATAGGTTTTGAAATTAACATAAAAACATAAGTATATGGAATATAATAGTATTATTATTTAATTATTGTTAAAGAATATTTTAAGGATATTTAATAATAAATAAAACAAAAACACTTGGTTAAAAATTATTCCTCTTCTTTAGACGACCACTTAAGGTTTACACCAAAATCATTGATAGGTTGGTTTTCTAATAAAAAATACTCTAGGATGTGAGGAAATATTTAAGGAAGGTATTTGGTCAGATATTTTCCAAACCAAGAGGTTTTTTAAGTGTGATGAAATGTGAAGAAGAGGTTTCCTTTTATAAGAGAGGGGAGGGGCACTCTTGGAATTTCTCAAAATATTAAATTAGTATAAATTTATTTTCAATTAAAAATGGATATAAACTGATTTATTTTTAATGTAGAATTCGTATGGGTTTCATTCCTCTCATAAAAAAATTAGACAAGTTTTGACTATGTTTTTACCCGTATTTTTTGTTTTAACCCCCCTATTAACCCCTTTTACACTTATCATGAAAAAAAGGATTTTTACTCTTTGAGGGTTAATATAGTTACTATAAATGGAAAAAACCCATAAATTGACCATGGTTAATATTATAAACCATATACTAATAACTTGTATGAATATAATATTTTATTAATTTTATATCATTAAATAAAAAACTATTTATTATAAAATATCATTAATATACATTTTAGAACTATTCATTATATTAACTTTAATAACATCAAGACAAAAGATAAATTTTGAAAAGAAATATATTTTATTAAATATATAACCTGTTATATGTATATGAAAAATTAATGAATCACATTAATTATATACAATTATATTAATTTTAATATTTTTAATATCATTTATTTGATTTTTCAATTAATGGAATAATTACTGCATCAGTATTGTATAAGCATTTAAGGTAATTATTTCTTCACTAAAATTTAAAAATAAATTATCAGGATGAATATAACTCATTTATATTTCAAATTATTATTTATAATGGAACATGTATTTTATTTTTCCCCATGTTAAAAATATTATGGTTATTAAAAATAATAGTGTGACATTTTTTACTTTTAATGCAATAAAATATTATAAAGGTTATAATCACCCCAAAAAGGAAACAAAAGGCCATATAACTGAATATTGGATGATATGGACTAATAAAATAAATTTAATGCAAGTATTTGGGTTATTATATAGTCCTTATCATATTATTTTTAACCCTTAATCACTCAATTTACCCTTCATCGTGATAATAAAAAATACTATGGTTACTATTCATTTTGACCATAAATAAAAGGGAAATATTTACTAAATTTAGAACCACTTATTCCAAATATGGAATCCATATTTCAAGATTCAATTCATATATGTGGAAGAATTTAATTTAAAATTAAACCAGCAAAACATGATGAAAAATAGTTTTTCATAAAAATACCCTTCTAATGAAAATAAAGGTTTTTTATGCTAAATTAAAGTATAAAATGTATTTAAAAACCCATAACTATATTATTTTAAATCAAAATAAACTCATGAAATTTTAAATATCATCAAAAAATATAATTTTAATTTGTAAACACTTGAAAAGAAATGCAATTCTCAATAATTAAATTAGTATTTTTCACCATTCACAAAAAAAAATATTTTAAGAAAATTCTCAAAAAATAATCTTAAGATAATTTTGAAAAGATGATTTCAAAATAAAAATTCATTTTTTCAAATTAAAAATCTTTAATTTTAAAATTAAAATTTTTAATAAAAACTTATAAGAAAAGAGTTTAATAAGATTATTTTCTTATTGATTTAAAAATTACTTAATATTTTTTATAATGAATATAACTATCTAATTGATGAATATAAAAAAGATTTATTATATAATTCCCTAGGTTTTTCAATTATCACCACTTTATAAATTTTATCCTTGAAAGTTTATTGACTTATTAAATTATTTGGGATATATTTCCCTCATAGAATTTTTAGATTCCCATGTTTCTTCTTCAACCATATGGGTTTTCCAAAAAACCTTAACCTAGTGAATTTTATTATTCCACAATACTTACTCTCTATAGTAAAGAATCAGAATAGGATATTCCTCATAAGAAATACTATATTACAATTGAACTACCTCAGGAATCAAAATATGATATAAATCCGAAACATACTTTCTTAACATCGAAACATGAAAAACATTGTGTGACTGGGATAAAGTCAGAGGCAAGACTACTCGGTAAGAAAATGATTCAAAATTCTCTAGGATTTCATACAATACAATTAACCATGGACTTAGATTCCACTTCTTACCTAAACACATAATACTTTTCCATGGATATAATTTAATACAAACATGATCACCTACCTTGAATGAAATATCTTTCCTTCAGTTATCCGTATAACTTTTCTACCAACTCTGAGTTTTCCTCATATACTATTGAATCATATTCACCTTCTTATCCATTTATTTAAACAATTATATTCTCATCAACTTCCTTTCTCTTAATTTATTCCAAAAAGATACTATCTAACATTTCCTTCCATAAAAATATTCAAAAGGTTCAATATGTATACTAGAATGAAAACTGTTATTATAAAAAAACTCAACCAAAGAAATATGTTAGTCCAAAATTCCCTGGTAATCCATTGAACAAACACAAAGCATGTATTCTAAGGTCTAAATCATTAAATTGTACTATACATAAAATTAAGGGTGATTTTCTTACTAAAAATAAATTCAACACCCAATGACTTATGAAGACCTTTCTAAAAATTTGAAGTGAGCCTAGGATCATAGTTGGATACAATGGACATAGGAACTCCATGTAACCTGACTATTCTCAGACTCTCTCTCTCTCATATTATTTTATTCAATTCATATTCTTATGTATTCTAAATTGGAGTGGGTTTTATAAATGATAAAATCCAAAAGTAATCTTCTTATATTTTCATATTTCTACTATTTAGATATATATGTAATATTAAAATAATATTCTGGAACATATATTTTTATATTGATTCATATATATATATATATATATATATTAAAAGATTCAAATTTATGAGTGCGGTTATATACATCCCCTAGATAATTGAAATCCCAGATTGATGGAGGTATTGATAACCATGAATCTCGTGTTTAGGGATTTTTGAGTGAGCTTGATGACATGAGGACAAAATAGGCTTTAAAATAGATAGTTACAGATATATATATATAAGAAATCATTCCCTTACATTGAGTTTGAATCGTCACATATGTTCTTCATATTCATGAATAATAAACTCTTGTTAATTATTTACTTTCTTTAAAAACTTTTTCAATTTTATTATTCCTTTTATTTCACTTAGTACAATGTTATATAAAATTACTAAAACATTTAAATTTATGTAAGACATTTTGATGATATTCAGTCCATAAGTCCAAAATGACTTTGGTAGGTTGATAATGGTCAAAGAGGTAATTATTCCATCATCTCCAGAATAATAATAAAAAAATAATTATCATTTATATTTATCAATTATACTTTTAAATCTAACCATTAAATATGGTTATTAAAAATAAACTATGTTATAATCATGGAGATGGTAGGTTTTACGTACGCATGAGTAAGGTTTCCATTTTTCAATGATCATTATGGAAAGAAGGTAAGTATTATTTTATCTTTAAAAATGATAATAATATCAAACATATCATATTTATTCTTTAAATATACTTCTTTATATCATCCATGTGATGTGGTGATAAAAATGAATCACATAACTTCATAGAAGTGGTAGTCCACACGTATATACGAACGACATTATCATTTTTTAGTGAATGAAAGGGTAAGAAATTTAATGATATATTATATTTTAAAAATGATAAATATGTCATGAATATCATATATATACATTAATTCATCCACTCTAACAAGTCATGAGAGATGGCTATGGAAAATTAATTACATCGGTTCGCAAGGCAGTAGTCCGCCGTGCACACGAATGATGGTTTTGTTTCCCATTTGATGAAAGAGGAGATGTATAAAGGTTTTTACATTAAAATAAAAACACCTAAGTATATATAATGTATTGGTGTTATTATTTTATCATGGTTATATAATATTTTAAGGAGTTATAAAAATAAATAAAACAAAAACACTCAGTTTATAATGATACCTCTTCTTTGGACAATCTCTTAAGGTTTACAAAAAACGCATTACTAGGTTGGTTTTTTTCATCAAAAAAATACTCTAGAATGTGATTAGGTATTTAAGGAATGGATTTGGGAAGATATTTTCCAATAAAAATGTTTTTTAAGTTTCATGAATTGATAATATGAGGTGCCCTTTTACAATAGAGGGGAGGGGCACTCTTGGAATTTCTCAAAATATTAAATTAATCTAAATTAATTTTCATTTCCAAATGGATCCAAATATATTTATTTAAAATATTGAAATATTATAGGTATAAATAATATCATAAAAAATAAAAAAAAATTATAATTTTTGAATATATTTTTACCCTTATCTTTTATTTTTTACCCCTTTAACCCCTTTCACACTTATCATAGAAAAATGGATTTTTACTCTTTGAGAATCAAGATAGTTACTATAAATTGAAAAATGACACATAATTAGACCATGTTTAATATCATAAAACATATAATAATAAATTATCTAAATCTAATATTTTTTGTAATTTTATATCATTTAATAAAATACTATTTATTATAAAATATCATTAATGTCAATTTTTAGAACTATTCATTAATTTGACATTAATATCATCAAGAAGACAAATTAAATTTGAAATAAATATTTTATTACATCCATAACCTGTTATATTCATCTATAAAATAAATGGATCATATTAATTATTTAAAATTATTTTACTTTTAATATTTTTAATATCATTTATTTGATTTTCCCATTAATTGAATAATTATTATGTTGCCTTTATGTAAGATTTTAAGGTAATTATTTCATCATTAAAAATTAAAAATAAATTATCATGATGAAAAAAATAATTTATATTTAAAATTAATATTTATAACCAAATATATTTTATATTTATTCCTATTTTTAAAATAATATTGTTATTAAAAACACGAGTGTGACATATTTTGACTTTTCTTTAAAAAAATATTATAAAAGTAATAATCACACCCAAATGGAAGAAAAAGGCCATATAACTAAATATTGGATGATTATGGATAATATATAATCATCCAATAAAATTTAAGTAATGTATTATGGTCATTTTATTGTCCTTATCATATTATTTAACCTTTACTTACCTAATTTACCCTTCATCGTGGTAACAAAACTTACTAGGATTACTATTAATTTTGACCATAAATAAAAGAAACCTATTTGCTAAAATTGGACACATTGATTCCAAATATAGAATTAATTTTTCAAGATTCAATTCACATAAGTTGTGGAATTTAATTTAAAATTGAACCAACAAAACGTGAGGAAAATGGTTTTTTAGAAAAAATGTCATTTTAATATAAAAATTTCTTTATATAAATTCAAGAATAAAAAACATTTAAAAAGTCATATTTGTGATATTTTAAATAAAAAATAAAGAATTAAATTTTAAAACACATAAAAATAAAATTTTAATTTTTAAATAGTTGAAAAAAAGAAAATTATCAATAACAAAATCCGAATTTTTCACTATTCACTAAAAAAATATTTTCAGAAAATTTTTAAAAATTTACCTTAAGATAATTTTGACATGATGATTTAAAAAAAATCAATTTCAAACTTTTTAATTTGAAAATTAAATTTTTAAATAAACCCATATAAAAAAGAGTTTCATAAAACTATTTCCTTTTTTATTTAAAAATTACTTAATATTTTTATAATTAATATAAATATATATTTCATGAGTATAAAAATGATTTATTCTATCATTTCCTAGGTTTTTAAATTATTCCCCATTTTTTAAATTTCACCCTTTAAATTTAATTCACTTAGTAAACAAGTTGTGATATCTTTCCCTAATAGCATTTTTAGATTCCTATGTTGCTTCTTCAACCATATGGTTTTTCCAAAAAAACTAAACCTGGTGAATTACTTTGTTCCATAATAATTTCTCTATATGTTCAAGAATATAAATTTTCTATTCCTTTTAAGAAATATTATATTCCAATTGAACTACCTCAGGGCTCAAAACGTGAGATGAATAAGCACATACTTCCTTAACATCTAAACATGAAAAACATTGGGTGCCTTAGATAAACTTGAAGGAAAGGATATTTGATAAACATGTGATATAACTTTCTCTAGGATTTCATAAAATCCAACGAACCATGGAATTAGATTCCCCTTTTATCAAAACAAATAATACTTTTCTATGGAGATACTTTAAGAAAAACAAGATCACCTACCTCAAAAAAAAGATCTTTCCTCTGGTTATCTACATAACTTTTCGGCCTGCTCTGAGTTGTCTTTATATACTACTAAATCAACTACACCTTATCAACCATTTCTTAGACCAACTCAAGTCCCATAAAATTCATTTCTTCTACCTCATCCCAAAAATCTACAGTCTAACACCCTTTTCATATAAAGCTTCAAAAGGTACCATCTGTATACTGGAATGAAAGCTTTAATTATAATAAAACCAAACCAAAGAAAGATACTAATCCCTACTCCCCTAGTAATACATTGAACAAACACATAGTATTCATTCCAAGTTTTGAATCATTCGTTCAGACTACCCATAAAATTAGGGTTGAAAAGTTGTATTGAAATTTAATTCAGTACCCATTGTCTTATGAATTCATTTCCAAAAATTTGAAGTGAACCTGGGATTATAGTTTGATATAATGGAGAGACGAACTCTATGTAACCTTACTATTCTCAGACTCTCTCTCTATCTCATATTATCTTATTCACTTCCTCTTATTATGTATTCTAAACTGGAGTGGGTTTTCTAAATGAGAAACTCCCAAATGAAGCACCTTATATATCCATATTTCTACTGTTTAGATATATATATATATATATATGATATTAAAATATGATTCAATTACATCAATTTTTATATCGATTTATATATATACATACATATATATTCTAAGATTTGGATTTACGAGTTTGGTTGTATACAACCATTAGGAAATTGAAATCCCAAATTGAGGGAGATATCGATGACCATGAAGCTCATGTTCATAGATTTCCAAGAAAGCTCAATGACATGTGGAAAAACCAAGACTTAAAATATATAGTTACAGATATATATATATATATATATATATATATATATAAAGGAAATAGTTCCCTTAACTTGAGTTTAACTCATCATGTATGTTGTTTATCTTCATGAATAATAAACTCATGTAAATTATTTAATTGCTTGAGAACTTTTTTTTAATTTATTATTCCTTTTATTTCCCTTATAACCATGTCATATAAAATTACTTAATCATTTATTTTTATGACGGATGTTTTGATGATATTAATTTCATAAGTCCAAAATGAATTTGGTAGGTTAATAATAATCAAATAGATCAATATTCTATCATCTCCAAAATAATAATCATGAAATAATTATCATTTTTATACATGAATTATACTTTTAAATCAAACCATTAAATATGGTTATTAAAAATAAGCTATGTTATAATCAGGTGACAGTAGGTCGTACATACACATGAGTAACATTTCCATTTTTCAAAGATCATTGTGGAAAGTAGGTAAGTATTATTTTATCTTTATATAATGATTATAATATCATAAATATCATATTATTTATTGAAATATACTTATTTATATCATAAATTTTATGTTTTGATGAAAATTAATCATATCACTTCGTGGATGTGGTAGTCTACTCGTACGCATGAACGACATTATCATTTTTCATTGAATGAAAAGGTAATAAAGTAAATGACATATTATCTTATCATAATAATAAATATTTCATGAATATCATAGATATACATTAATTCCATCATTATAAATATTCATGATAGACAATTATGGAAAATGAATTACATCGATCTGAGAGGTGGTGGTCCACCGTACACATGAACAATGGTTTAATTTACCATTTAATGGAAGAGGAGATGGATATAGGTTTTTACATTAATATAAAACACACACACACACACACATGTATATATATAAGACATAGGTGATACTAATTTATCTTGGTTACATAATATTTTAAGGAGGTGGAAGAATAAATAAAACAAAACACTCATTTTATAACGATACCTCTTCTTTTGAAAATTTCTTAAGGTTTAAACAAAAATATTTTATAGGTTGGTTTTATAATCAAAAAATTACTCTAGGATGTGATTAGTGATTTAATTAATATATTTGG
Source organism: Viscum album (assembly GCA_963277665.1). Taxonomy (NCBI): domain Eukaryota; kingdom Viridiplantae; phylum Streptophyta; class Magnoliopsida; order Santalales; family Viscaceae; genus Viscum; species Viscum album. The sequence goes on along the minus strand of OY728161.1, from coordinate 2,114,651,050 downwards.
GTTGATCTTTCCTAAGAAAAGGTTTTTAATGTGTGATGAAATGAGAATAAGAGGTTCTATTTTATAAGAGATAGGAAGGGTACTCTTGTAATTTCTCAAAATATTAAATTAATATTATTTAATTTTCAATTAAAAATGAATCCAAAATGATTTATTTAAAATATATTATTTTTATGGGTCTAAATAATCTCATAAAATAAATATTAGACAAGTTTTTACTTTGTTTTTACCCTTATCTTTTAGTTTTTAACCCTCATTAACCCCTTTTAGACTTATCATTACAACAAGGATTTTTACTCTTTGAGGGTCAAGATAGTTAATATAAATCAAAAAATGACACATAAATGGACCATGGTTGATATTATAAACCATATCCTAATCAATTTTCCAAATCTAATATTTTTTCTAATTTTATATCATTTAATAAAATACTACTTATTATAAAATAACATTAATGTCAATTTTTAGAACTATTCATTAGTTTGACTTTAATAACATAAAAAATGAAATTTGAACCAAATATTTTATTACATACCTAAAATATTATATTAATCTATAAAATTCATGGATTGCATTAATTAGCTAAAATTATATTACTTTTAATATTTTTAATATCATTTATTAGATTTTTTCCATTAATTTGTCTGAAAATTAATTTTTTATTATTCAATCACTTTTAAGGAAAAAGTGAGAAACCAAGAGATCAGCCACAAAACAAGATAATAATACCATTAAAGTATAGTTTAAATCTACTAGATTTAGTCTCTCTAAATAGTTTCTAAGATATGTTACTTACATGGGTGTTTGGTTCATACATTAAGAGATCTTCGAACCGAAATGCCAGCTTTTCCCAAGTCTGGATGTACTTTTCAAGGCTAAGCTTCCCATTATTGAACCCCCCAACAAGAATCAGGTCTTTTTTGTTGATCCAGGAATACTGATCCTCATTGAGATTCATCCTCAATGGCCTCCCCATCATCTTGGAAGCTTCTTCTTCTGTGGAGTTTAGTGAAATAACCTATTCAAGAACTTCTTCTTTTTAACTCATAAGCAATTCTAGTGAATTATCAAGTAGATCACCTTATTTGTGATGCTGAAAAGTGGCCTTGGGAGGAGGGTGGTTATCACTTTCCATATTATTCTCCTTTAGTTTCTTTTACGAATGTGTCTCCATTGGAGGAGGAAAAGTGGAGTAGTTCTTTATCTCCTTTCGAATGCCTTTCCAGCTTCTACTTCTCCTCGGCCTAGGAAGCATATCACCCTGAGAAACCTCTATTTCACTTGAAGAATAGTCTTTACTTGATTCATTCTGGGGAACCTTCTGCTATTCTATAGAGGATCTAATCGGTTCAACTTTAGAATCCTAAAATGGATCCTCATTAGGTAGACGTTCAAAGTGATTTCCCAACTCTAAGGTTTCCACCTCCCTTCTAGGACTTGACACGAGGCCTGAATTATTTCCTCCCCCTAAGCACACAACTTCAGCTAGGAAGCACCCAGGGGAGTTATGGGACCTCCATCAACCACTGTTTGGGACTCCAATTTAATCCCACTATCACCCCGAGAACCCTCCAGCGAAGGGACCTCATGTGAACCCCCTGAATTCTCATGAGTAACAATAGCTCCTTCATTATTATCACTTACAACCACAACAACTCCCCGATTCAAAGCCTTCAAGTCTCGTTTCAGTCTGTCAAAAATCTCCTTCACCTTTAGATCAAGAGGTAAAACCAGTGCTTGATTCACAACATAACCTGATCTCACAGACCGAGTCTTCTTGCTAATAGTAGAGCCACCACGGCCCAAAACATCCTCTATGATTGAAACTCATTCTTCCAACATTAATCCTTTTATACATTCCTTCCCATGAAGATTCGAGTGATCCACTACAATAGAACCCTTTTTCCTTAGCTTATGTGACTTCTTACTCGAAGACCCACTACGGCATACCGAAGCCAGATGACCTAACCGATTGCAAGACACATAAAATTCTATCCATAAATCAAAATTAACAGCCTGGCTCCACCAGAATTCCTGACCATCAGTTATCCAAACCCAATCCAGCGGTGGATTGGAAATGTAAACCTCCACACAAATGCGGGGGAAATAGGATGATAGATAGCTTCGGTTCTACTGTCGAAGCATAGGTAGCAATCAATTATGTTCTCGAGAATGTGTAAAATAGAAGTATTTTGGAAGGGAAGTAGTAGAGTAGGAAAACTTACCCAGATCGCCGTAGTTGGATAATATCATTACATATGGAATTTAAAGTTACACCAGAGAAGATAGAAGAAGTAATCATCGCATCGAAAATGAGCTCTAGACCAAGTGGTAATTAGATCTTCCATTGACCCAAACCGAATCATAATATGCCTTCTATCGGGAAGTCCAACAATCGTACGATCATATAAACCCTAGGCTTTAAAGATGAAGCAATCAAATGCATCAATTGAAGGAATTTGGTGAAGGAGTCAGGCTACCAGAGTTAGGTTAAATAGATCTAAATAATATTGGATGATAATGGATAATAATGGCTCATCCAATAAAATTAAATCAATTTTTTGGGTCATTTTATAGTCCTTATCATATTGTTTTTAACCCTTAATTTCCTAATTTACCATTCACTATGGTAACATAAATAACTATAATTGTTATTCATTTTGATCATTAATAAAAGTAACCTATTTACTAAATTTATACCCACTGATTCCAAATATGGAATCTATTTTTCAATATTAAATTCACATAAGTGGAAGAATATAATTTAAAATTGAACTGGAAAAAGGTGATGAAAAAAAGTTTTTCAGAAAAATGTTCTTTTAATGTAAAAATGTTTTTTTACTAAATTAGAGTATAAATTTTATTTAAAAAAACATAATTGGATTATTTTAAATCCAAAAGAACTAATGAAATTTTAAAACTCAACAAAAATAGAATTTTAATTTGTAAATACTTGAAAAGAAATAAAATCAATAAAAAAATTAGTATTTTTCACTATTCACTAAAAATCAATCTTTTCCAAAAAATATAAAAAATTCATATTAAGATAATTTTGAAATGATGATTTCAAAAATAAAAATAATTTTTCTACAATTTTAACATTGAACCTTACAAGAAAATAATTTAATAATATTATTTCCCTTTGATTTAAAAATTAATTAATATTTTTATAATTAATATAACTATCTAATTCATGAATATAAAAATGATTTATTCTATCATTACTCAGGTTTTTACATTTTCTATAAAATTAATTTTTTAGATTACTTTGGATATTAGGATGTTTTTTAGGGTAATCTAAGAATTAGGAGTTTTCTTTTAAGGTTCTAGAAAAATTAAATTCTATATTACTCTTAAGAGTATATAAATTTTGTGACCTTAACTTTCCTAAATTCTAGGAAGTATGTCTTAGAATTCCCTTAAGCAGGATGAGAGAATTTCAAGGGTGAAATTCCTTTCAGGGGAGAGAATTTAACATCCCAATAATTTCATCTTATTTACTTAATGTTTATTTAATGATTTGTTTTAAAATTTAAACAAACTAAAGTATGATTTATGATAAAATTAGATGTTTTTATATAAAAAATTAAATTAAATTTATAAATTTAGTTTAAATATTCATTTTTAAAATAATTTTACTTTTTTATTATTTTTCTAGGGATAATATTTTTATTAAAAAATATTTAACTCTATTTTAATTAAAAAATATTTAATATTTAATATATTTTTATCTTTTAAATGGATTTTATAATTAAAAAAATGGAATATACTTTTCCACACCTAGATTTTTATTTTCATTGTTTTTTTTAATTATCTTTTGGTTCTTAGTTTTTATCTTGATTTTCGGGTGTTCTGGACTTAAATTTTGTGTTTCAGGTGTTCTTGATTTAAATTTTAAGATAAGGAAGTTTTGTGTGGTATTTTTCCTTGTTCATTTTAGTAGGAAGGTATGGAGATGAAATGGCTTGGTTGAGAATTTTTGAAACCCCTTATGTCACTTCTCTATGGGGTGTGTTTGATAGATGGTTTACCCCTTGAGTTAGAATGGTTTTTGGGGTAAAAAGGGTGATGTTTGGTGGATTTTCTCCAAGTCACATGGTTAAGGTGAATGGTTAGTTTAACCATGCATCCTATGTGTGAAGGGATTGAATAGTTTAACAAACCAATAAGCCTATGTGTGAAGAGTAGGCAACACTAGATAGTGGTTAATCGCATAGTTTGCGCACGGTTTATTAAACCATGTGAGAAAACTGTGTAACCCACTCAGGAAAGTGTATTTTTGGATTCCCACCTTATTTTTAATTGGGGTTTCTTCCCTTGGACACCCCACTCATTTTCCCACAACCTAGACACCTCCCATTGATCATTTTGGCTCCTCCAAGCTCCTCCAAGGTGATTTTTTATGTGGTTTCTTAGTGATTCTTCACTTGGATCAAAAGGTTATGGCTCTATTCTACTTCTCCTTTTCTTTTCTTCCATTTTTCCTTCCTCTTATAATCCTAGTGGACATGTTTGGATGATTTTCATACCCACTATGGTGCGAAATTGGGGTTTTTCCTATTTAGGGTTCCTTGTGGGTGTCATTGCTTCTCGGAACCTTTGTGGTGTATTTTTAGTTGAGCGTCGTTGAACTAGATGTGATTTGAGGTAGGATCCCTTTGCATTTCCCCTTTAAATTCAATAATACATTGATTTATTTATTTTTTTCACCATATGTGGATATCAATTATTTATGGATGATTTTTATAATTAATTTTTAATGTGAAATGATGTGATTTATGATTGATTTTAATTGTTTGAAATGATTGTATTGGGTTTTTCACACCATGTTCTTGAAAAAATTCATGGTTGGATCTTGTAAATGTGTTTTAGATTTTAATTGATTATTTGGTTTTCTTAAATGGGGTTCCTTGTGTGTTTTTGGTTTTTAAAGTGGTGTAAATGTGGTTCTTTAAGAAATAGTTTGACATGTGAAGGTTATGTGAGGCTCTATTGTAACTTTTTGAAATGGTTTTGTTTGAAAACCCTCCTCCAAATGAGTCTCTTTCCTTGTTGGTTAACAAGATATGAGACTATCCTTAGTTTGGGAATTCTCTTGTGTAATGATGGTTTAAAGTCAATTGAATATTCCTTGGGGTGGCCGAGGTGGTTTCAATTTGTGTGACTTTTGGGATGTCTTGTATGTATGGTTTGTTGCTTGGATTTTATTAGCACACCCATTTGTAAAGATGACATGGGAACCAGGCATAGCAATGAGGACTTTCGAGAATGCTTGATGCAGTATAATAGATTATACATTGTCTAGTGTCCCTTAGTATAGACTCTTCAATTCTTTGGGATTATGCCCCTCTATTAAGCTAGGTAGGGTAGGACTAAGCATGTGGGTAGATTGATGTCATCGTGTTAGGAATGCCGATGGGATGAGTTAGAAGTATAGTATGTTCTATATTTCCTCTGAGTTCCTAGGTATTCCTGTGTTTACTCCCAACCATTGATAATCTGTGGGGGATAGTCCATGTATCTTTACAGGTATGGTTACCGAGTATCATTATCCCATTGCCCTAATTATGTGATCATGTTCTTTGTTCCTAGTTTATGGTGTTATCTTGGTGAAAATATAATGTTTGGTTTTATTAAAAAGATTTTAAGAAATATATTTTGAAAGAATAAATGTTTTCGCCTTTTTCCCTAGTATGAAAAATGAACATTTCCCATTTGGTTCCCTTTCCTTTTTTCCCAAAGGACTTAATTCTCCTCTATGAAAGGAATATTTTTTTAAATTATGAGGTAAATGGATTTTAATTTGTTTTCTTTAAAATGACAAGTATAGAAAACTTATATTTATATAATGTATTTCAAACTTGAAATCGATGTTTCTTTATTTAAAGGTAGTGCATTGGGAATATATTTATTTGGGCTTGCCTACTGAGTTTTAATACTCATGACTATAGTTATTTCTTATTTTTAGTTTATGTTTCAGGTTTTAAATTAGGTTGGATATCCTTGGGATATGGTTATTTATGGATTAGAGGGTGACCCTTGAGGTCACATGGAGATGTTTTTGTTTTCAGGTTCGCTTTTGGGTTTTTTTGTATAGTTTTATTGTCCAGTTTGTTGTATTTTTATTCTAAGTGTAAATGATATTCAGTTTGAAAATCATATTTATGTTGGATTCTCTATTTATTATCATTGTTTGGTTTATTATATTAGAATAAATTGTTCCCTTAGTGACTCAGTTGATGCCCTGACACTAGTTTTTAGCCTGTAGGGATCGGGAATGCCCTTCGGGCCTTATCTTAGGCTAGGTCAAATGTCAGATTAGATGGAATCCTGGATTTGTTAATGGAAAAATGGCATCAGAGCAGGTCGGCTCTTTAGGGTACCTTACTTTTCCGGGAACCCTTTTTTACTTGGGTATTTCAATGTAGATGGAGTGGGACTATCGGAACTTGAGGGTGAAAGTCTGAGGGAGTGTCTATCCAGCACATTAAAGATTGAACCTTGATTTTCCATGGGAAGTAAAGTTTATTTTTGGTTTATTTGGTTCTTGTGGTTTTCTTGTGCTTTGGATATGAAAAATGGAGTTGGTATAAATGTCTCTATGAGGTCACAGGGTTTGTCAAGCCATGTGGATCCAGGGACAAAGTCTTAGAAGACTCTTCATGATAGTGGGGCATTTGGAATATGGTCGACAACTATATGGTCAAGTCATCCACTGACACTAGTTCCCGTTTTGGAGTTTTATTGGGTCTTCTATGATTCTAAAATTTCTTTTGAAATATCTTGTTTTGGAATTTAGAAAAGTTGTATTTAAAGTGTTAATGCATTTGTTTTGGAAAGTGTAAAATGAATTTTAATAATTTTTTGGAAGAAGCATTAGATAATGGATTTTTAGAAAATGATGTTTGATTAAATGGGGATGAGTTTGTAGAGATTTATTTTTTATAACCAAAACTTGGGTTTTTTCAAATCTTTTTGTTTGAAAGAGAAAAATTATTATGAAAATGGGTTTTGGAAATATTCTTTAAGTAAGAAGAATATTTTTGAAAAAATGAGTCTTAATAAAATTATTTTTTATAGAATGAGTTATTAGTCAAATTAATCTTGATGAAATAAATTTTTTGGAAACTATATAAAAGTTTTTAATGAGATTAATTGGTTATATTGTGATTTATGATTGTTTCCTCGGATTCTATTTTGAGTTTCGAGTTATTCATATTTAAATATTGAGCTTCAGGATGTTTTCTCTTGGTGCACAGTTAGCACATGGTTTGGTAAAACCATGCAGCTTGCTCTATGTAACTGTGAAAGCTTTGGTTTTCTTCTATTTGAGGGCACACGACCCATAAACGATTAGTTAAACCATGTTTAAAGCATGTGGGAATGCACTATCTCAGGACAGAACCATTCCACATGGTTGGTGCATGGTTTGAAAACCATGTTTCCAAACTATGTTAGTACCCAGGTTGTCTAGTGAGGGGTGCACAGTTGTCACACAGTTTTGTAAACCATGCGACCTAATAATGAACAGTGCTCGAGTGTCTTAAAAATGTGGAAAACTTAGTTGAATGCTATATTTCAAAAGTATAAAATAATTTTTGGTTGTCCTTTGGTATTATTGAGAGAACCCACATGCGAGGATGTGTGTGCATGTGTGAGGCTCTAAGAAATACCATTGGTGATTGTGAAACATTTCAAGATTGTCTTTATTTTCAAAAAGTGTTTTAAATAGAAAAAGAAAGTGTGATGTTTTGGTGACCAGTGGTGGTGTAGTTTTATTTCTTGTGTTTTGGGAATGATGTTTCTTATGTGGTGTTTTGAGATTGATAATTCTTGTTGATATTTTTTTAATTAAGTTCTTTTTTTCTTGTTTCTTAGTGTCTTCCCCCATAAATATTTGATAGATTCTAAAGGTGAATCTACGGGTGGTGCACCATTAGAAAAATTTCTAGTTTATGAACCTATAGACTACCTTCTTGAATTTCAGAAGTTGAATCCTCTTCTCTTTTATGGTCAAGTGTTTCCTCTCAAAGTAGAAGAGTGGATGCAGAAGATTGAGAGGAAATTTAGTTTCCTTGAGTTTCTTGAGTCATTAAAGGTAAAGTTTTATACCTTTATGGTCAAAGTTCCAACCTGAAAATGATGGAATTTGGTCTCTCAAAACAAGACTTGTGAAGATCTTACCTGGGAGTTCTTCAAGGATTTATTCATCCAATAATATTTTTCTGAGATTATGAAGGTAAGGAATCAAATAAAGATGTGTTGTCTTCAATAGTTTGATGGATTAGTATTGGATTTCTATTGTATCTTTGTAGATCTAGTTTTATTTGAGCAGTGGTATATTGCAAATGATCTCTTAAAGTCTCAACATTTCGAGTATGGGATTTATCCAGATCTACAATCGAAGGTGTCAGAGCTCAACTTAACCTATTTTTCTAACATGGTGAGGAAAGATATTCATGTTGAAGCTATGATAGAAGGAGTTATTGATATGGTCAAACTTCCTCTAGTCTATATAAGTAGTGAAGGGAATTCCGGTAAAAATAATGGGAAATGGTTTGAAGTTGGTGGTGCTAGTAGAAGAATTAAGAGTCATTTAGATCTTTCATCATCCACTTTTGTGTGCAATATCCTAATGTTTAATTAGTGTGGCAAGAATGGTCATAAGAAGTCACCATGTCCAAGTGCACCAAATATCCACCATTCTTGTGGGAATATAGGTCACTTGCAATGGTTCTATCATGGTGTTCACATGAAGCATCATCTAACTCTTTGAAAGACACCCCATTTCGTTTGCAGGAGTAGGGTTCTGTTTGGACTTAGTTTAGAGTCTCTCTCATTTAAATGTTTATTTATTATAACAGTTGTGTTCAGGGGTGTTTTGAAGTGTTTTATTCTCTTTGGATTATAATAATGGATGTTTTTAATCCCTTGAGAATTTCTATTTCAATATAATTATGTTTTATAAAATTATGAATTGTGTGTCCCGATTAGGGATTTTCATATCCTGACTGCGAGGAAGTGGATGCTTTAAACATCAGGGCTCCATCCATAGGACTTAGAGTGAAGTTGGGATTTGTTCAGAAATCCCAAGATTGTGAGGGACCTTGTTATATATTTTTTATTCAGTTTGGGAATGGATATAGTTTAAGGTTCTATGTTGTGGAACTTGTTTTCCCCCTTATGGTGGGGGTTTGTTGATTGGTGTGGGGGGAAGTTTCTAAGTTGGTTTGGGTTGGTCGGTTAATAAATGGTGGGAAGACCCACCACGGGTCTCGTAGATATTTCTCTTATGGTAAATCTATGCTAGTTGTTTTCTAATGGTGGGGATTCTATTCGGGCCTCCCTGTATTGATAATCTGGTATTACCTCTAGGGTAGATTGTAAATGGGTAGTTTTTTTTATGGTTGTTGGTTTTGAGTCCTTCCTTCCAAGTTGACATTGGGATTTTGGATTAATCCCAACAGGTTTGTTTGAAAGTGGTTATAGAAGTCCTGGTTTTATCTTTCCCTCATTATTTGAGAACTGGTTTTGGTTTGTTGATTTATTTCGGGTAGAAGTGCATGTTTCATCTTGGTGTTTTTCAAGGTGTTATTCAATTTGAGGAGTTAAATCATGTGAGTGTGTGAACCTTTTTCTTTGATCGATCAACAAGAAATTCCATGGATTTCTAGGGGCATAAAGCATAATGGTGGGGAGAATTATCACACCCGGATTTTTTTATTTTCATCCTTTATTTTAAATTATCTTTTTATTCTTTATTTTTAACTCCAATTTTGGGTGTTCTAGATTTAAATTTGGTGTTTATGGATTTCTTGATTTAAATTTTAAGTTAGGGATTTTTTTGGGTGGTATTTTTTCATATTCACTTTTAGTGGGAAGGTATGGGGAAGACATAGCTTGGTGGAGAGTTTTTGAAACCCCTAGTGTCACTTCTCTATGGGGTGTGATTCATAGATGGTTTATCCCCCTGAGTTAGAAGAGTTTTGGGGTGTAAATGATGATGTTTTTGGACTTTTCTACAAGTATCATGATTAAGATGCATGGTTAGTTTAACCATGTATCCTAAGTGTGTAGAGTTCTCATGGTTAGGTTGCATTGTTTAACAAACCATGTAACCTAACTATGCAGCCCGTGCATCACTAAACAGTGGAAAATCACACGATTTGCACATGGTTTATTAATCTGTATGATATAACCATGAAACCCACTTAGGAAAGGTTGTTTTTGGATTTTATCCTTCCTTTTTAATTGGGGTTTACTTCCTTAGACTCCCCACTTGTTTTCCCCCAACCTAGATGACTCCCATGGAGTTTTTTGGCTCCTTCAAGCTTCTCTAAGGTGATTTTTATGTGGTTTCTTGGTGAATCTTCACCCTGATCGAAAGGTTAGGGATCCATTCTTCTTAACCTTTTATTTTATTCCATTTTCCCTTCCTATTATAACCCTAGTGTTTGTTTTTGGCTGGTTTTCATACCTAGGGTGGTGTGAAATTGGGGGGTTTTCCTTATCAGGGTTCCTTGTGGGTGTTATTGCTTCCTGGAACCTTTGTGGAGTCTTTTCAGTTAGGAATTGTTCAATCAGATGTGATATGAGGTTGGATCCCTTTTCATTTCCCCTTTAAATTCATGAAGACATTTATTTCTTGATTTTACCACCTTCCATGAATATCAATTATTTATGGATGATTTTTAGAATTAATGTTTGATGTTAAATGAGGTGATTTCTTCTTGATTTTAATTGTTTAAAATGGTTATATTGGGTTTTGCACACCAAGTGCTTGAGGAAATTTCTGGTTGGCTCTTGTAGACGTGTTTCAAATTTGAAGTGATTGTATGGGTTTCTTAATGGATTTCTAAGACAATTTTTGGTTTTTAAAGTGGCGTGTGTGTGTGATTATTTAAGAAATGGTTTGACATGTGAAGGTTAGTGAGGCCTGATTGGAACTTATAAAATGGTTTTGTTGGAAAACCCACCTCATAATGAGTCTCTTGACTTGTTGGTCGATGAGATATGGGAATATCCTTGGTTTGGGAATTAACTTGTGTAATGATGGTTTAAACCCAAGGTAAAATACCTTGGGATGATAGGGGTGGTGCTAGTTTCTATAAAATCAGTGATGGTTTGTATGTATGGTTGTTTCTTGGATTTTTTGGGCATACCCCTTTATGCAGATGAAATGGAAACCTGGAATAGCTATGTGGACTTCTAAAAATGTTTTCTGCACTAGTTTAGATTATGTAATAGGCTGGTGGCCCTTAGTATGTACTTTTTGATACTTTTAGATTATTCCCCTTGGTTATTCTAGGTAGGGTAGAACCGATCATGTGGGCAGATTGATCTGATCGGGTTAGGCATGCCTAAAAGATAATTCATATGTATAGTATGTTCTATATTTCCTTTATGTTACTAGGTAATCCCATGTTTACTCTTGATCCTTGATTATATAAGGAAGATAGTCTAGGTGTCTTTACAGGTATGGACATTGAGTATCATTAGCCCATTTCCCTCTTTGTTTAATCATAGTCTTTGTTCTTGGTTTATGGTGTTTTCATAGTGAATAAAGAATATATGGTTTTTCTTAAAAAGGTTTCAAGAAATTTGTTTTAAAATAATAAATGTCTTCCCCTTTTTTCCTAGCATGAAAAATGAACATTTCCCATTTGTTTCTCTTTCCCTTTTTCCCTAAGGACTTAATTCTACTCTATGAAAGAAAGCTTGTTTTAAATTATGAGAGAAATGGATTCAGATTTTTTTCTTTAAAATGAAAAGTGCAGAAAAACTAGATTTATATAATGTATTTCAAACATGAAATTAATGTTTATTTATTTAAAGGAATTTCATTGGGAATATATTTATTTCAGATTACCTACAAAGATTTAATACTCACAGATATAGTTCTTTCTTTTTTTTAGTTTCAGTTACAGGTTCCAACTTAGGTTAGATATCCTTGGACGATGGTTGGTCATGGATTGGAGGGTGACCCTTGGGGTCACATAAATAATTTTTGGTTGTTAGGTTTAGTTTTGGGTTTTTTTATAGTTTTATTGTCCAACTTATTGTATTTTTATTCTAAGTATAAATTATGTTCATTTTGGTAATTATATTTATGTTCAATTCCCTATTTATTATAATTTTTTTAGTTTATTTTATTGGGAGAAATAATTCCCTTGGTGACTTGGTTGATGCCCTGGAACTAGTTTCATGTCTGTGGGGATCAGGAATTCCCTTCAGGACTTATCTCACACCAGGCCAAATATTGTATTAGATGGTATCCTGACTTGGTTCGTGGCATATTTTAACTCAGTATTTTTTTAAGATATGATTAATTATGTTAATTTTTATATAATAAGTCTTATAAATATTATTTCATAAATTAAAATTTATTTTAATAAAAAATACAAGTGATTATTAATTATTTAAAATTAATTTATTATATAAAAATTTATAGCTTTCCGAATATTATGTTTATAATACTATTACTTTTTAATAACTTATTATTTATAATAAAAAAGTTATGAATCAATTTAAAATGTTTATAAACCTTTGTTAAAAATTAGAATATTTAATGTGTATAATGTTAACCGTTAATAATGTTTTATATGTATTAATATTCTATGTTAAATGTTATAAAGAAAAAAAATTAATAGAAGGTTGAAATAAATAAATACATAAAATATCATATAATACGTATTTTAATTCTCTAGAAATTTAAAATTTAATTATATGAAAAAAAAACATTAAACCATTGAAAGCTAAACTAGCTCTCTCAACCATGCACATGTGATGAGAAAGCTTGACCCATGCATGGGAACCAGCTTGGCCAGCCTGTATGGCGGTAGGGAAGAATAGAGTGCTTTAATAAAAGCCCGGGTTGGTGCATAATGCCCACATGGTGCACCCAAAAGCATCCATGGGTTTCCTTTAGACTGTGTGGCACAACTTGTGGAGAGCATGTGTGTGTGTGTCTGTGTGAGTGTTTCTTGGTTCTGATCCCCTGATACCTTGGAATGGGTTGTGAAAGGGAGTGGTTGATATAAATGGAATCTCCCAACCGATCAAAAGATTAATGTGGTATTGGGAACACACAACACTATTGCTCCACCTTAAAACACTCGTGTATATCATGGCACTACTACAAAATAGGTATTAACATCGCTAGTCTTTATCAACGTTAGAAAAAAGTGTTGATAAAAGAAACCCTTTATCAGTGCATTTTTTAGCACTAATAAAGGGTACCCTTTATCAGCGCTTTGTTTTTAGGGATGATAAAAAGTTCTCTTTATCATATCCTTATTTTTAGCACTCATAAATGGATACTTTATCAACACTTTTTTAGCGCTGATAAAAAATGAGTTTATTAAAAAAATATTAAAATTTTATTAATTAAATAATTATTGATAAAAATGAACAAATTGATTATACTATATATAAATTATAAATACCAAAAAATATTATATATTAAATATATAGATATATGTAAAATAAAAATTAAACAAATAAAAAATAAAAATAAGTAAATTGAGAAAAATATTAAACATTTTATTAATTAAATAATTATTGATAATGTTAATAAATAGTATATATTAAATATATAGATATATATGAATGTATATAAATATGATTTATATAATACAAAATATATATATTTTACATTAAATTGTAATATATTCAGTGAATAATGGTTTATAATTAAAAATTAATATGAATTAAAAATACTGACTAATTGCATCGATTAATGGACATAATTGAATGTCGTTTGATTTTTCAATTTAACATAGATCAAACATATGTTATATTGATTTAAAATATATTTAATTAATGCATTTTTGTATATAATTCACATACACATATATTTTTTGGGAATTTAATCAATTTCTATTATTTATTTTATATATATTTATTTACCATGTTTTAATATTTTCAATATGTATTCATATTTATTTCAATATATATCCATTTTTTAATAATTTATATTTAATTAATCAAACTTATCCAATTTTTCAATATTGTTAAAGTGTACTCATTTTTAATTATTTAATTTCACTCATTTTTAATATGCATGCACTTAAGATTAAATATTTATTAATAATGTTAAGAATATATTTGTAAAAGAATATTTATAAATAAATATGTTTATAAATGTATATTTACTATTTTTATACATTTATAAATTTATAATTTATAAATAAATAAATATTATTTTTTAAAAAAATTATTTATATATTTATAAATAATTAATTATATATATATATATATATATAAATAATTATGAAATTCAAATAAATTTATTTAAATAATGAATGAATTTACTATATTTATATTTATATATAATTATTATATATATATATATATATAAATATATATAAATATATATAATTATATAAATATTATTTTTTAAGAATTTATATAATTATAAATAATTAATTATATATTTAAAGAATTATAAAATTATAATAAATATATTTAAATAAAGAATATATTTACTATATTTATATTTATATTTATTTATAAAATATATATATAATTTTATAAATATATTTAAAAAATATTTATATTTATAATTACAAACCCTTTATTAGGGCTAAATTAATCTAGTGTTGAAGGAATTTTTATCAGCACTTTTTTGGAAGCACTGATAAAATTTTCCTGATCTATTTAAATTAACCCTAACCAGTCATAAAATCATCACAATATCATAAACTTTCCACTGAAGCCAACCTCTTCTAGTGCTCCTCCTCGGTGAATAGAAGCTCAAATCAAGTCTTGAATCAAGGCTTGAACAATTTCAAGGCTCAAATCTGAGGCTCGAACGATTCAAGGGTCAAAAAAATCCAAGGAACAAACATTTTAAGGCTTTAATCAGATATACAGTGTGACCAGTATGACTCCAAGTGCACCGTTTTATTTAAAATTGACATTAATTTTAGTAAAAAGGATAGTTGAATAGGAACAAGAAATGGGGATTTATCTTATACTTGTTTAATTAATTTGTGTAGTGATAATGCTTGAATATGAACAAGAAATGATATGATGTGTAAGAATCAACTGAAACTCAATTAGATACACATGTTACTGGTATGACTCAAAGTTTAGTTTAAAATTAACCCTTTTTGTTAATTTATTTATTTATATCATTACAAATATAAGAATTTTTTTCTTATACAAGTGTGTTATTTTGCTAAAGCAGGGATGGTTTGTTCGGAAATAGCATGATTTAGGGTCAGGATCAAAAGACAAAAGAATATTAATGTTTTTTAATGTATGTTATAATTTTTACTTATGTAATTGTGTAAAAAATGTTTGAAATGTTAATAATATAGTGTTTGTTTCTTGTATTAGTGTTGTAAATTTCATTTCATTTAAATTCTGTATTGGTATTTGATTTTTTTGATATCTGGTGGTATTTTTGGTGCTGCGGTGTGCTATTATAGAATATTTCACTACTAATGAAGTGTAATAATATATTACACTATAGTATGCCCATTTATTAGCGCTTTTAAAAGTGGTGATAAGTGATTCCTTTTTTAGCACTTTAAAAAGCACCGATAAACGGGTCTTTTATCAATACTTTTACAAACACTGATAAATACAACTTATATTAGCACTCCTATAAATTCTGATAAAAGCTTAGATTTCCTATTTTTTCAGGATTCACTAGTTACATAAATGTAAGTATATATATATATATATCTATCAATATTAAATTCTTAGTCTCCAGGTTTCTAGAAAAGACAAAAGAAATTCAAATTCAGAAAGCTTCAAGTTTGGATTTTTATGGGTTATTAATTATTATGATATTATTTGGATCTGGTGCGTCAACTTAATTATATTTCTACATCCATATTTATCTTTCCAAATCTTAATAGACGTTTCAAGAAGATATATATATATATATATATATACATTGAAATAAAAATCAATGTATTGGAACCTTCAATTAATATTATATATATAATTAAACAGTCAATAGGTCACCTATATAAAGGATGGATCCTTCAAGGGTTATTCACTTGGAAAACTTGGTTATAAGTTCCAATTTTATGAGGTTAAAGAGAAAGTGAGGCAGATAGATAGAGATTCAGTTTACCATTGAGAATAAAGTTTTTTTGCAAAGTTTCAAGGTAAGGGAAAAATTTATTTTCAAAACTCATATCAAGTTTTTGAAAAAAAAATTCTTATAAGATAAATTCCATTTTTAAAGTTTCTAAGCTATATTTATTTTTATAAAAACCCTTTTGTAATGAAGATTTATTTTTTTTCAAAACTTTTATTTCATATATATTTTCAAAACCCTTCTACAAAGTAAAAATGATTTATTTTCAAATCCCTTTTAAAAATATTTCATTTCAAGGATTATATTTATAAGGTTCAAGTTGGTTTCAATGTTATCATTTTATTCATTAAGTATCATTTTAAACACATTTGATTTAATCTTGTTTATATATATGGATATACACTATCATTATTATTAACATTCCATAAATTTTATGAAAATAATTACCAATGTGTTATTTCTTCTTTATATGGATTATTGTAATTATTAATTGTGAAATGTAGATTTCTCAAAACCTTCATGGTTTTTTCTTAAAATAATATTTTGATAAATATTATGTGATATATATGTTAATTTCTCTTTAAAATAATTTAAGCAGTTTTTTATAGGATGTTTTAGTGGAAAATAAATTATAAAATCCAACACTACAAAAATGTTTTTGTATAAAACATGGCACTTGAGTATCGAATGTGATGATGAGGAATGGGGAGTGAACCCACTACCTCAAGAAGAATTTTTAAAAAATGTGATACTACTAGTGGCCTAATGGGTTTTTTAATGGTTTCCAAGTATCATTTTTTTCCATAAAAATTATTATTTTCCAAGAAAAGTTTTTAAAAATTTAAAGAGAAATCCAAGTAGAAATTTCAATGGTTATTATGTTTTAAAAATAAATGGATTTTCAAAAGTGATATATATTTTTTTTAAAAAGAATAGTATTTCCAATTTTTTGAAAACCCTAGAGTAATAATATGAAATTGTTTATTATATAAAATGTTTTTATATTTTACTTAAAATAAGGTGTTTTCAAAGGAATTTTTTCAAATAAATATTTTCAAAGTAAAATTTTATGGTATTTATAAAAGAATTTTACTCCATGTTTTAAAACCAATTACTGGGAAATTTTATGCTCACCCTATGCTTTAAATTTTTTTTATAGGCTCATTAGAAGTTCTAAAGCTGTTTAGATTCATTATAAAGCTACCGTGAGTGAAGTCAAATAAATGTTTGTAGATAATTTATATTAAACTCTGATATGATGTAAGGGTTTTCCTAGTACTATAAAACCTAAATCAGATAATATCCTTAGGTATATAAAGGAATTTATTTTTTCATTAATTTTTATATAAAAAATATACACCATTTTTTAGCACTAGATCTGGGAGTGCGGGCCTTGGGATGCCACAATTTTCCATTCACATTGTACTGATATATTTTCCCTAAAAAATAAAAATAGTATTTAACTATAATTAATATATTATATTACCTATTTTACAAATAGATTATGAAAATTTAACTCATGTATACATTTACAACTAAGACTCTAAGTTATCCATTCTTGGGGATTTTAACAATATTCTCAAGACTAAGATAGTCTGTAATGGTGTCTATGTACATTTGTTATTCAAAATCAATGATGGTCATATTACCATCTTTGAACATTATATCCACATGAACTTGCAATATTAATAAATTTGGTAGTTAAACTGATTGGATAAAGGTTTTCTCTAAAATTATTTTCAATTGATTGGTTGATCCTTTATATTTCTTTTATTCAACTTCCTATTTCCTCTTCCTTTTCCATGTCTATAGTAAAATTCCACAATCCATTCCTTTATTCATTAATTATTAATTTTTTTGCATAAAAAATTAATTGGAAAGGATATAACTTATTATAAACATGTATTTTTACATGATCAAATGGGAATGCTATGAAATTTACAATAGTTTTCTCAATCGTATGAATATCCATATTATTTAGGGGAACAGGTAGCTCGATGCCCGATTCATGATCTATGTGAATCCCTACTCTCACATAATCTTTTAGAATTTGTTTATTTTGTATAATATCTCCTTGTATATTGTATATTTTACCCCTCTCAATAAGGCTATGGGTGGGTGTTAATAGATATATATCACAATCAATTTCACCTTGTAGAATATTAATATAGGAAAGGTATCAGAATCTTCTGAATTCACATTTCACAGAAAAAGTTATGAAAAATTTTATTACCTCTAGTAAATTAAACCATTTATGGGAATGTATAGCCTCAAATATAGTGGTATAGATCTTAATATATTTGTTTTTTTGTGTTGTTTCATCACTTTTATTCCTACCCATAATATTCTCTAACAAGTCAAACTAACAATTAAGTTTTTACTCTAAGACACCTATATGTGTTTATATATTATACATTTTCTTATCTATATTTTAAAAACCTAGGTAATATTAATAATAGATCAATATAATTATCTATTAATATTCATGAATTATATTTTGTATATCTATATTCATTATAATAATAATAGGTAATTTCTTGGTCAAAAATAAAGATTTTATTCTAACTAAATTGAGTTTCATGTATTATGTAGTTTTAGTTAAAAGCTTAATTTCCAAATTTTAGAATTTTTATTTGAAAATTTAACTTTATTTTTAAAATAAGTAAGTCAAAATTATTTTATATTGATTTTTTAGGAAATATCTACAAAATTTTATTTTTGGGATAATAGCAAAAAAATACTAATTTTTAAGAAATCTATCTCTTTTATTTATGTTTTTAAAAATAATGTTCTATTTTTGACTGGATTTAAAATTTATTAGATATTTTTTATTAAAAATAATCTAATAAATATAATTTAGATTAATATTTTACTTGAATTTGGTATAAATGAATTTTTATACTTAAAATTGAATTTTTATGGAAAATCATTTTTCATCATGTTTTGTGGGGTTGTTTTTAAATTAATTTCATCCACTTATAGAGATTGAATTTGATAAAATTGAATAAATATTTTTAATTATAATTTCCAAATTTTTTAACGAGGTCACTTTTATTTTTTTCGATTATGAATCGTAACTTTGGTAAAAAAATGTCACCTATCATGGTAAGAGTTAAAACATATTAAGAATGATGAAAATAAAATTATAAGGGTAAAATGACCTAAAAAATTTACTAAATCATATTATATGATCATATTTCAACCCTATATCATCTTCACTTCAAATATGAGTCATTTTAGAGTAATTTTTATTGAGTAATACATTAATATAATTTATTTTTTTGAAAAATTACAAGTTTTCCCTCTCCCCCGCTTATAAAAGGACACCAACTATCCTCTTTTATACACACTTAAATATCCTCCTATCTTGGAAAAGAACTACCCAAATACTTTCATAACATACCTCCCCATTTCTAAGAGTTATTTTTTGATCATAATGTCTTCCTATGAAGGCTGTAGCTATAAACTTATAGAGGTTGTCTAAAGAATAGTTGTAGTTCTAAACTGAGTGTTTTATTTTTATTTCTTCTTTTAACTCCTTAAAACCAATACTAACCATTATTATATAATAAAATCGGTATCTCCCATATAAATAAATTTTATTATGTTTATGGTATAAAAATTTATCATCTACTTATCCATCTAATGGAAAATAAAAACATCTTTCATATGTACGTGCGAACTACCACCTTGTGAAGATGGTGTATTTCATTTTTCATCATTACTTCTTATGGTTGATAATAATTGTGGATAAAAATGAAATAATATGATATATATGATATAAATTTAATTATTTAAATATAAAATAATACTTTCCTTCTTTCCCTCATGTTCATTGAAAAATGTAAACGTTACTCATGCATATGTACGGACTACCATATCCATGTCATAACGTAATTCATTTTTCATAATAACCTTACATGGTTAGTAATACAATTATAATTAATGTATAAAATTGATAATTATAACATTATTAATATTATGTAAATGATATAATCATGGTTCTTTTGACTATAATTATCCTTCTGAAGTCATTTTTAACTTATGAATCAAAAACATCTCAAGTAAAATTAATCAATTAATTGATTAAGTATGGATTAGTAATAAGTGAAATAAAAGGAATATTAAAATGATAATTAACCTTAAAATATTCTATTGGAAGAAAAATATCATAACTTTAGTATTCAGGAAGGTAAATAATGTACGTGAAAAGTCAGAATTGTGGTAAGGGGTATTATATCTTAAAACATAATTTTAAAATGATTGGAATATTTATTTATAATATTTTTATTATGTGAACATATTGTTTAATAGGAGAGTAAATATTTGAATAAATTAATTAAAAATTTCATTTTACCTCTCATGTAACTTTATTAAAAAAATAAAAATAAATCTTCTTGTGTATTTCATACAGAATGTTTGACTTTCATTATAAAGTACTAACAAATTATTTTTTAATGCATAAAATATCAACATATTTTCCCTCCACTATAACCATTATTTGATATTTGTATTTATTTACAAGATTATTTGTTTTATTCCAATAAAAATCATTCTTACCTTTGTTCTGTTATTTTAGTTTTGAAAATGGGGTTTTAAAGGAAAGGGATATATCAATATTCAAAAATGGTCTGCTTATGGGTTTAAAAGTATATTTTTATGAGTTTCATAATGGAAATGAAATCTTTTATATATTTTATTTATATTATAGTCCCTATAATTTTTTATGATGATAGGAAATCTTGACATAAATATCCAATACATTGGGTAATGATTATGTTCTCTGGAGAGCTATGTTGGAATTATCCGAGTAGGTTATTCCATTTGTAAGGGTTCTTTTAAGGTTTCTATGAAGATGATGTCCCACGGAACCTACATGAGTTTTCAATTCTTGAAAATGACCTTTCATGAAAAAATATTAATTTATAAAGTAATATAATGTTCTTTTATTTAAAGTAAAATTTTTACCATTAAATATAAAAAGGTATATTTTTAAGAAAAAAAAGTCATGGGTCCTCATGTTTTTTAAAAAAATCTAATGGTTATGATTTTTCCTTTATGTTTTCTGATAAATTATTTTTTGAAAAAAATTGGGTGGTAAAGCTGATTTTATGTGTATATAAATGATTATTTTAGTTCAAATTTTATTATAATAAAGAAAAAATCTATTATATGATCACATGGTTTTGAAATGGACTAACATGTTTATTTTTTTTATTTGTATTAGTCCCTTACAAGTATTTTTTTAATACCACTTTTTCAAATGTTTTTTATTGGGTTTAAGGATGAGTAGGAATAATGATGAAGTAAAGTTTAAAATCATGAAGATTTTCATGAAAAGAAAATTTCTTTCATTTTAAAAGTATTATATTTTGAAAAAAATAGACACTGAGTGGAAGTTTCTACATTGAAATGAATGGGTTTGATATGTAGTAGTTATGAGCTAATTATCTAGAACAATAAACTTGAAAATGTATTTGAGAATGAAAGAAAATGAATTCGTGTTTAAAAATTAAATTATGGTTTTAATAAGGACCAGGTCTATATAGTTGGTATCATATTAGTGTTTAGATAATTTTAGAGGTTGGGATAATGTAATAAAGTACCCTTAAGGGATTATAATTTATGGTTTTTATGGGATATATTTTTAAAATTACCAAGTTTTTTCATCCAATATATATTGGTTTAGAATGGTTTTCTATAGATAAAGTAGGGAAGTATAAGTAAGAGGGATCTAAGAGGGAAATAACCTTCCAAATTAGTAACCTTGAATGGTTGTAATTTGAACCAAGTTGTTTTTCACTATGATGGATCACTTGAAATAGGTTATTAATGGTGGTGGAATCTATGTTAAAGATATACTACATTCAACACAGAGGAACATGTCTACAGTAGATAATTTCATGAAATAACACCCTCTAGAATTTAGTGGATTTTATGACCTAACAATAGCTGAGGGATGTATAAAATGTTTGGAAAATATATTCATTGTCATGGGTTATTTGGATCATCAAAAGGTACTTCAAGCAATTTTTCATTTTTAATGTGAATTCAACCAGTGTTATCAAATAGTAAAGAATACCAAGGAAATAGAATAGATTGATTCCTTGAAATGAGATGAATTTAAGAATATTTTCCTTAATAAATATATTCCTATGGTTATTTAACTTCAGATAGAAAATTAATTCTTGTAATTGAGGTATAATGAGGAATATTCAGTAGCCATCTGTGAAATAAACTTCACCCGATTGGCAAGGTACATTCCAAATTGATTCTGGGATCTTTATATTAAAATTAATTAGTTTTAATCAGGACTAAAGCCGAGATATTTAAGTTCATTAACTTCTTATGAATTTAAAAGTTTTTAGAAACTTGTTTGATGTGTTTATAAGATTGAAATATAGTTTATTGATGATCATGTGTTCTATGATAACAAGTATAAAAAAGATATCTCGGTGGAAGAAAATGGGTAAGTATCCATAAAATAAATTTTAAGCTAATAAAATCAAGTTTCTATCCTGTGATAAGTGTGGTAAAAATCACCCTAGTTAATGTCTTATAAAATCTTGGAAGTGTTTATGATGTGGTAAGTTTTGACATGTGGCACAAGAATATAAAGAAAAGGATCACAGTTTTGAGCAGACAAATAATTAAAAAATGAAATTAATATGTTTTAACTATACTAAGATGGGTCATTATGAGATTACTGTCAAAATATAGGAATGAAAGATGGAAGTTATCAAGATCACAAGCAGAAAGGTGTCTCTCAAACATTTGTGACTACTTTAAAAGATTTTGGACAATCAAGTGATGGGGTGTCAGGTACATTACTTGTTTATTCATATTATGACAATGTATTATTTGATTCAGGGTCTACAAATTCTTTAATTTATGAGGAATTTGATGGTAAATTAGAAATTTCACCATAATAAATGAAGATAGAACTTTTTTTAATAACACTTAGGGGTGGTATTATAGAATAAAAGAAATTATAGCAATCTTACTTTTATTATATATGGAAAGGTTTTACCTACTAAATATATAAATTTTATACCTATTCAATATAATATATATTTGGATAATATTTTTAGACTTTATGTTAAAGAGATAATAAATTAAATGGAGTACCTCTTTTTTGTATCTGATTGTGATCCCATATTTACCACTTGTAACACCCCGACCCGAATCACCTAGTCTCATCCAAAGTGCCACATAGCTACATGCATGTCTCCCCATATGCAAGAGGCTTCCAAATAACTATGTGGGTCCAAACTAATGTGGTGAGACTACACCTTTAGTAATTATAGCCATCACATGATAGTACAACATAGATATAATCTAAATAAAAACACAATAGAAGATAATATAAATAAATTCTATAATAGAAGTCATGTTAAGTCACGCAATAATGATAAAAAACCCCTATATGGTAGGTCAACACAAAATAATAGTGAAATTGGAAGAATAAATAAATAAAAGTGCAACAGAAACTATCTAGAATCTATCCTGGCATCATGTCCATCTCCAAAATTGAATCTCCTCAGAAACCTATCATAGGGCCCTTACACTTCACCATATCCCTATTCATGAAGTTTACACACACCAAGATGCTCATAAAGGGTGTGTGTATAAACCCAGTATGATAACACTGATACTTCTTTAACATAAGTTCACACACATAAGGTTGTATGACATGAAAAAAAGTAAATTCACAAGAAAGTAACATAAAATCATGTACTAAGCATTTTTTCCCTGACCAAGATACCGTGAGCATCAGCCATACCTACTTTAGCTCCATATTGTTAGGATAATTATAAAAAAATTTATTAGAATAGAGTTGACCATAAGAAAACCACATGAATCTCACAACAACCAAAAGTTAAATGACTCTTAGTATCCATAAGGATAATAAGACTTAGGTTAGACCATAAAGTCATTGATCCCAATCATAATCACAGGTCATGACATAAGGTCATCATGCCCTGTATCTACCTTATGTCATACCCCAAGGTCATCATATCTCGAAGCTACTTTGGGTCAATCCTCAGGGATATCATACCATTATCTATATCTTATTTCATAGTAATCATTATCATATGTCACACATTATCCCCATATAAGAGCTAACCAATCCACGATGGTCCACCTTTCATTCACTATGAAAAGTGAATCCTTAAAATGATATACATTACACACAATAGGAATAGAACATATAGGAACAATAAGAATATAAATCATGAGTATCAATAGATATACACACAAACATATAACAATACTCAAACTTGGTTCCATGGATGACACACACATACACACACTTGTGATCAAACATCAAACATGGTCTCACAGATATACACACACATTTAATTCGAAGTTCAAAAAAATATGTAGACCACTGAGAAGGGGGTGAATCAATGGTGATCTTTTAATATTTCATTTCCCCTAAAATTAACCTTTTTAACTTATTAGTGTACTGGTCATCAAAAATTTATAACTCATCCTAACTTGTATGAAAAGATAATAAAATAAAGGAACATAAGTTTTTACAAGGTTCATCCCTGATAGGGGTAACTATATCCTTGACATGTAAAATCTCATTGGACCTTGAATTTTCACTATATAATGATGTGAATAAAAATGTTCCAACTCTTATAAATCTTTTTATTTATCTTAATATAAAATTATATTGGATCTCATCAGTTATATCCTTCCAAGCTAAAAAAAATAAGAACTTTTAAAGTAGCTCACAAAAAAATTATATGGAAAATTTTTGTCTATTATACTCAGTATATTTCAAATTATTTTGGTTCACCTTAGTCTTTATCCAAAATATCTTAGTTTGATATGACTTAATTCAATGTGCCCATGTTCAGTGCCTCTATCCAGTGATTCCCTATCTGTTACACCTATGTTTAGTAAAACTCTATCTGGTGAACCTCTTCTTCAACCAAGGGGTTCCTTATTCAAATTCTCACACTATAAAACCAACAGAACTTCCTCTATCTAATAATAATAGCACCAAATGTTTCTCAATGAGCCTGAAACACTTTAAGTAGGCATGATTCCTCCAAAAATCAAGTAGTCATGGGTCCTAAATTATAATTTATCACTCAAATCCACTTTTTTTTGACACTTTTTAAATCATATAAAAGTTTGAGGTGAACAATATTTATATGAACTTCCTTCAGTCTCAGCTTCATCAATCTTCTTTATATTTTTTTAAAATCTGGGATAGATTTATGAATGATGTAAGAATAGATCAAAATCATCCCAATTAATTAATTTAAAAATTTAAAGTAATTTTTCTCAAGGCTATGTATGATGCCTCTATAAGGAATAATCCATCCAAAAAGTATTTATTCAGTTCTTCTTAGTCTGGTTTCCCTCATTCCAATTTTTTATGATTAACTTAGTTTTCTAGACTTAGACACCCATTATTTAGTGCTCTTCACATGTTTCCTCCATCTATTATAATTACCAAAGTTAATCCTTCTTGATCTATCAGATGAGATGGAATTTATCCATCAAGTCATCTTGTGTCTATAAAAACATCACATAGAGATTGATTCACTACACTCAGTCTAGTAAAGATTCATAAAATCATTTATCTGATGATATTCAACTTTCTATATCTGGTGAGATTCATAAACAATTCTGTGACATAAATGGAAAACTCCATCTAGGACAACCATGATACTTCCTACATCTGATCATCTTTTTCTGATCATATTGATTTGAAAAAATAATCAACAAACTTCTCTATCTAATCGATGCATTATGATGTCCTTCATACTTCTCTACCTGGTATGACTTTATATATTTCCATCCAATAACCTTCATAGATTTATTATTCTAATAGAGTTAAAAAGTCTCTATCAAATCATTCTTGATCAATTGGAATCAATCCGAAAAATTTTCTTTGTCTAATGATTAACTTCAACTTCATTAGTTTGTTGCTTGATCTTTGTACATCCACAACTCTAACTTAGTAACATCAAACTTTGCACATAATTCATATCCTGAGCTTTGTACAACTTTCACTATCTTGAAACTTCATAATCATAAACCATGAGAACTTTTAGTAATCATGATGTTAGAAAAATTGAGGATTATCAAAGCATCATCTGGCATTATAAGGAAATTAGTGCGAACTTTCTTTTGAAAAATGAAAACTTACATTAATTTGAAACAAAAAAAACATTCAAAAAAATATATTGAAAACAAATAAAATAATCATTAAAAAATCAACCCAAAGGATCTTCAATATCCCCCTTTGGATTTTTTGGAAACATTATTAACAACTCTTTTATAAAATTTCATCAAACTACAACCTTTCTTATAGAGAACCAAACTGTAAAATTAATTAATGAATTCTGAAGGAATTACATCACTTGGTGAAAAGAAATTTTATGGACATTAAATTCGTAATATCTCCCTCAATAATCTCATCTTCCAGATTAGTAACTTCCAAATATTTTACTTACTCTTCCTTTTTATAATAACACCAACTTCAAATTCAAAAAAAGATGGAGTTTAGAATTCAACTTCATCTCACCCTCTGTTAAGAGAATCCAAAGTAATATGGGAGTTCCTTAAGAACTTTCATATATAGTAGAGGCTAAACATGTATTTTCATCCCCAATTCCTCAAATATGCCCCTTGGAATAAATTTGGTGAAAACATTAGTAATATGATGTTTCATTGAGATATACTCAATCATTAAAACTACAATAACTACTTTATCCTTAATGAAATTATATTTAATATGAATGTTTTTAGATCAGGAATATTTCACTATATTTTTGGGGAGATCAATGGTTATTTTATTATAAAATACAATCTTTAATGCTTTACCAATAATCACCTTCAAATATTTTAACTAAACTTTCATCCACATAATTCGAGTACATTTCTAGGTGGTAGAAATATATTCTTCATCCATTGTAAGTAATATAAATTTGTTTCTTGATATTCCATATCACGCACCTTTCTCCCAAGAAGAATGTTCCTCCAGATGTTAGTATTTTATCATATAAATATCAAACCCAATCAGCATCAGTGAACCCAAGAATAGTCATATGATTACTTTTTGTATACATCAATACATAGTTATATATTCCTTTAATATAAGTAAGTATTCAAATTACTTATATTGCATGTTATTACTTTGGATCACTCTGATATCTTTCATACAAAGTTACAACATATGTAATGTCTCCTCTTGAAGCAATAAGTTAGAGTAAATTTCCAATCAACTTATGGAAGTCCTTCTGATTCACACTTTTCCCAAATTTATCTTTACTTATTCTCATGAAAATAGAGATAGGTGTAGAAAATTACTTTGAATCACCCATTACAAAATTTTATAACAACTCATTAACAAATCATTCCTGTGATAAAAATATGTATATTCCTTTCTATTAAACTTATAATCCCAAATAAAAATTTAACTCTTTGATAATTGACATCTCAAATTTGCTTTTCATTTGTTTGGAAAATTAATCACAAGATTTATATATGTCACCTGAAAAAATTATATCATCAATGTAAACAATGGAAATCAAGGTACCAAAAATAATCTATTTAACATATAAGTTTCTATCAACTTTTCCTTTAGAAAAGTTCAATTTTGTTAAAAAATAATCAAGTTTTGAATACCATACATGATGGACCAGTTTTAACTAATACAAAGCTTTCTTTAGTTTACACACCATGGTTCTTTAATTAATAATATAAACATACTAGTTTTCTCAATATAAACTTTTTCTTCAATTTTGTCATTTAAGAATACTAACTTAACATCTATATGATATAATTTTTTGTTTTAATGAGTAGTAATAGCAAGGTCATTTTGATAGTCTCAATCATTATAATAGGGGAAAAGTTTCTTCAAAATCAATAACTTCAACCTGTGAATAACCATTGAAAACTAGTGACACTTTATTTATTGAATTTTTTTATATCCATTGAGTTTTATAATCACCCATTTTGTTTTTAAAACATTAATTTCTTTAAGTCACGGAATAAGTTCCCAGATGTCATTTTTTCCAATTTGATCTAACTCTTCATTCATCACATTTAACCATTCCTTATGATCAACTACTTTTGAAATTGATTATGGTTCCCCCTATGAGATAAGTGGTGTTTAATTTTCAAACCTCAACCTTCATCTTGTCTAAATTGGTACTTACTGATTTCCAATGATATTATTAGATTCATTATTGTTTTTTAAATTCTGATTTTTTTTTATTTTTATTCTAATCATTGTTTCCTTTTCATTGGAATGATCAGAATCAACTTATAAAATATTAGGCTCGTAGTTGTCTTCCTTCTCATTAACTTCTTTATAAGTGATAATTTTTTCTTTTGTTACATAATTCTAATCATATTAAATAATTTTTTATTGTGGAATGGTTTTCAATGAATTTTAAATCCAAGGAATCAACCAACTTATCTAGTCATTTATTCCAATACTTTATTTAAGTTAGATGAATATACCATGAAAACACTTTATTCTTCTTTTTCATCAAACATTCCTAGATCTAATTTTTTTTTATCTTTAGTAAGAAAGGGATCTCAAAAACAATAAATAATTTCACATAAGAATATTTTTTATACCACATCTAATAAGGAGTCATTTTTTATTTCATTCAAAGCATACATCTATTTTGAACATGAAAATTTGTACTTATATATTCCCTCTAGAAGAATTTTGAGTTCTTATATTTTAAAGTATTATTCTTCCATTATCACCTAAACATCATCTTCTACTTTCAAATAATCCATTTTATTTTAGAGTGTAGGGAGCATTGTATTGATGATTAATTCCATGTTTTTTAGGTAGGACTAGAAATAGTTACTTGTGTACTCTTTTCCATTATCTATTCTCAGCTTCAATATATATACACCAAACTCTTTCTCAGTATCCCTTCTGAATGTTCTGAACAAATTTGCAGCCTTTAATTTATATTTCATGAATATTACACTAGTCATCTAAGTGAAATCATCAATGGAAGTAATAAATTAAAAATAACCGTTTTTTATTGATGTATCATCAACCCACATAGATCAGAGTGTATAAGCTCAAGAGGTATAGTGGATTTAATTTTAACTTCCTTATTTCTTTCACTAACCATCCTTCATTTTAGTAAAGTTTTACAAACAAAATCATATTTCTTTTTTATTTTAGGTGAGTCTCTTATAGAATCTTTCTTTAAAATATTTCTTCTACTCTTCTGGATAAGATACCCAAGTCTTTGATGCCACAACTTGATTTCATCCTCAGTACTTAAATATAAATAATTACAATAATATATAATATGGAATTTATTTTCCCTGGTTATTTATCCCTTACTAACAACTTTTATATCTTTCAAAAACCGGATGATGTAGGAATATTTTTTGAATATAACTTCCTTACCATCATAACATAGTTAGATAATACTCACTAAGTTGTGATTAATACCATTAAAAAAATAAAAAATCAATTGACATTAGCTTATGAGCTTCAAACTCATTTGTGTTAATTCCCATTATATTTAGAGAACTATAACTTCCAAAAGTGACTTCTCTTCCCTTATGTTCTTCATTATTTTTTAGGATTTTCATATCACCTTTCATTTGTGAGGAACAACCACTATCATGAATCTATGATTTTTTCCTTTTTTTATCATTTATATAAGTCTCAAAAACAAAATATTTATCTTCAAATTTTATTTTTTCATCTTATTTTTCTCATTAGATGAAAGGAATTCGTACCAGAAGTGTTTTCATAAAATCTTCATCATTATGACCTGGTTTGTCACACATTTAAAAATTTCCTCTAACCAATCAAATTGGTTCTTTATTGATAAATTTTTCACTTTTGATGACTTTTTTTTCATTTCTTTCTACAGCTTTACAAAGTTTCCTCTTTTTCATCCATAGTTGTTCCCCCAAATTTATTTTTTACTCCCAGGGAGAGAAATTTTTCTTCATTAACTGTATACCTTATGATCATATATTCCACAACTCGAACAATATCTATTGTATCTTGATATTTTATAGAAGAAAGGTTTTTCCCTTGGATAAGTTTTTTGAGATTCAGGATACTCAACAATATCTTATTTCCATTGGTGTGGGGAATTATTATTTTAGTGGTTACTTTTAACATTCATTGATTTGATATATAATTATCATATTCATTCTCAACCCAAGATCTCCCATTATTGTTTCTTAAACCTATATGGTTAGTACAATCAGATGAACTTTTATGTTTAGAGTGTGTAAATTTTACCTTAATCTTAGGATGAGTTCTTCCAACATATTTAGATATTTTTTATTTTACTTATGATTCATTTTTGAAATTATCATTCATATTATTTAAGGTTTTTTCAACCTTGACATGTATTGATTTTATCTTGCATATCTCATCATCCCTATAAATAATTTTTTCATCATGATATTTCACCATTTTTTCTTATTCCATGAATTTCAACTTGTGATTATTAACTTCTTTTATGTATATATATTCCTTTTTAATAAATTGTTATTTTCTTCCATTCTACTTATCACTTTTCTTATTAAATATTCTAGATTCTTTCTTGGGTTTTGTGTTTTTCTCAAGACATTACATAGGTTCTAATCTGATCAATTATTCCCTATATGTTTCTTCACCTTCTTCTTAACTATTTAAAGTATCTTCATTTATTTCAATATGGGCCATGAAGGTTATTAATTTTTTTAGGATTCAACTTCTGAATAATAATTATCAGTAGATTTATACTCTACCTTATTACTCAACATACTAATTTTATTTCTTCTGGTGAACTTTTTTTTTATTTCTATTGGGATACTTATCTTTCTTGGATTTTTTTCTTCACTTATTCTAGAGATTTTTCATCAGAATCAACATCATTATATTTTGTATATTTTTTCTTTAGATAGTTCATTGCAAAATTTACAATGACTCTACACTAAAAACATTTAAGTAGGATTTTCCCTTTATAATTGCCACTACATTTTCATTATTTTTTAGAGATAAGGGGAATGATTATAAAATTCACTTCATTATAATTTTCCTTATATTTTGACTCATTGATACCCATTATCTCAAGTTCAAGTTATCATATTTTTAGCTTCCTCATATATTTAAAATTTATCTCTTCCTTAATCTTTTTTTAAGTAGAATATTTACTCTTTTCATATACAACAAGTGAGTTATGAAATTAATCAAGGGATAAATCATCTTTATCTTCTAAATCAGATATTTTAGGATCAAACCTATCTTAAAAGTTTTTCATTATTTTTTAATAATAATTTAATCATATAAGTCATCCATGAATCCTATGATGTTGTTAATTATTTCATTTACTCTGGTGAAGTAGTCATCAATAGTTTCTTCTTCCTTTATCCTAATATCTTTAAAATTACTTCTATGGATTTGAAGTTTTTCTTTCTTCCATTATATATTTTCCTTGAAGATTATTTCAAGTTTTTTCCAAGTTTCCTTTAATGTATTGATACCCATCACCTTCATATAAAAAATTTCTAAGAGGTAAATAATGATATCATTAAAATATTTTACATCAACCTCAAGATTATTTTTTTCATCAAATATCATAGGGGTATCTTTCTCTAAGAGTTGAAACCCTATAATAGTTGCATCAATCAACTCCAGGGGATGATTTAGAAGATTGGGTGTCATTATTTTCTTTAATCCATGATAATTTTTATTATCTAAGGTTGGAATATCTCTACTATTAAATGATTTTACATTATCTATTATAAGTAATGTAAGGATATTTACATTGGGAACCTAATTTATATGATACCACATGATGTTCCCAGGAATGTATAGACCATTGGGGGGGGGGTTGAATCAGTGGTAATATTTTATAATTTAATTTCTCCTTAAATTAACCCTTACAGCTTGTTATAGTATTGATCATTTCAACTTTATAACTCAAACTCACTTGCAGGCAAAGATAAGAACGTAAATCAAGAAACACAATTTTTTACTAGGATCATCCCCAATTTGGGCCACTATTTCCATACCACATTGACTCCCATTGGTCTATGGATTTGTACTATATAATGAAGTGAATACAAATGATCCAAATCCATCAATATAATTCTATCTTCTGATAATAATTTATATTTTATCCCACTAGTTATAAAGTTATCTTATCCATCCAATCCAAAATAAAATAATAATTTTGAAAGTAAATAATTATGATTTGTCTAGAAATTTTTTTTGTCTAGTATACTCGATCTGTTGCGCATTTTTTTTTGTGTACCTAATTCTTCATTCTGTATATATTTTTATGGTGTTCCAAAATTCAATGTGCCTCTATCTGATTCCTTTGTATAAATATTCCCTATCCATTACACCCATGTTTGGTACAACTCTTTATGGTTAACCTCTTCTTAAACCAAGAGATTCCTTATCCAGATACTCATGCTGAAAAACCTTCAACACTTATGCTCTCCATTAATATCAATATCAAATTTTTATCAAAAATCTTGTACCCCTTTATATAGGCATACTTCCTCCAAAAATCAAGGAGGGTCCATGGGCTCCAAATTTAAATTTTCTTCTCAACTCAACTTTTGTTTAACCACCTTCACAGAATCTAAAATTTCTAAGAAAAAAATCATCATATGAACTTCCTTAAGTATCAGTGTCAATGATCTTCATTATATATTCCTCAAATCTTGAATAAATTTATGAATATTGAAATAATACATTAGCATCATCACAATTAATGACTTTATAAAGTTTATAGAAAGTTTCTCAAGGATCTTTCTAATACCTATATAGGGAATCCTCCATCCAATAAGTATTTTACTAGTTATATTTAGTTTGGTTTCCAACTATCTAATATTTTTTGTATGATTAGCTCAGTTTTGTGGAATTAGGATACCATAATTTGGTGCTCTTCACATTTTTCCACCATCTATTGTACTTTCCAAAGTTATTCCTTCTTGATCTGTCTGGTGGAATGGCATGTCTCCATTTGATCATCCTGTGTTTGAACAAACTTCACACATAGATCTATTCTCTACACTTTGTCTGGTATAACTTTATAGAATCATCCATCTGATGATCTCAAAATTTATCTCCCTATTGGAATCCATAAATGATTTTTTGATATAAATAAAAAAAAATTGACCAGGATAACCATGATCTTTCCTCAATCCATATATCATTGTCTGATAATCATGATTTATTAAACCCATCAATAAAATTCTTTGCCCGATTGAATCATTTTGACAGCCTTTATACTTCTCTACCTAGTATGACTTTATACATGTTGATATAGTAACCTTCATATATTTCTTATTCTAATGGAGTTACAAAATATCTATTTGATAATTATAGGTATCATGGACTTGATTCTATAACTTTCCTTTATATGATGATTTGCTAAAACTTCATCACTTTATTGCTTGATATTTGTACATCAATAACTCCAAATTATTAACATAAAACTTTGTATAGACTCCATAAATTAATATTTTTAAAATTGTCTCTATCTTGAAAATTAATAAGCTAGAACTGTGAGAACTTTTAGTAATCATGATGTTAGAAACATTGAGGATAAGAAAAGCATTGTCTAACTTTAAAAGAAATGTGGTGAAAACTTTCTTCTAATAAATGAAAACTTAATTTCACTGGAAACACAAAAATGTTGACAAACAAGATGATGATAGTAAATATAACAATAATTACAAAATAAACCCAAATGATCTTCATGATCAAGCATCAAACATGGTCATATAAGCTACAACACATCAAATCTTACCAACAAACATAGACATAAAATTTACTTGGTAAGGAGATTTTTACCTCAATCATGTTGGTGTCAATATTAAAATTTATTAAAATTTTCAACACTTGAACCATGTTCACACACCAACAAGAACAAACTATCATACCAAGATCTTTCTAGAACCAATTCCAATCCAACAATCCAAATGGAATAATCACATACCTAATTTAAATTATTATTAAGGGTATTTTTAAGTCTAGTCTAATAATTAGACAAATAAATTGCTAAAGTAATAGTTAAAAATAAGAGAGATAAGGTGCTTATGAAGATAGTTCAGTATGGACAACCTCTATCTTTTATGGTTCGATTCTTTTAGCACGGTCAACCAAAGTGGCTGAGAAGATTTGAGATTATTCAAGGCAGCAACTTCAATAAAATAAGGGTCAACCAAACTTAGCCTAGGTTTATCAGAAGAGAATATAGATCCAAGTAATGATCAAGGAAAGGATGTTGAATCTACTAATATGGAAACTAATAGATTAATATTGAATTAAAGACCCCCCATAAGGGTGAATGAATTTCCCCCTATGATATGCTTGGGATCTGATATCTATAAATTTCATACATATTTTCATGGGTTTTTATATATGATTACATTGAGTTTTAATTGATTTAATATAATAATAATGTATAATTTATAATTTATATATTTCTATGGAAGGATACAACTTTTGGTTTAAAATGAGAAAAATGAGCTAAACTGATCGTGATTTCCACTAAAAGATATATTTCCATGATAAAGGATGATTATTGGATGATTTAGAGGGTAAAAACTAAAGCATCACAATGAAATAGAGTGAAACAGTTGGAAAATAATTCAGGCCCTAAAATATGGTAAATTTTGGGCCTGAAAAGAATTTAAGGTCTGAAATGTGGTAAATTCAGGGCATAAAAAGTTAATTCAGGGCCTAAATTTTTTTATGGGGTAAAAAGAAGACGTAAAAGCACAAATGGAGAGTACCCATTACTTTTATTGTGTAAACACTATTTTATACCATAAAAGTGTCTATATATTCCCATTGAAGGTCGTCTTCAATGTAAATTTCAACAAAATACTCTATTTATTATCTGGGAATCCATTAAACACCAGGATTGACTTGGTAATCATTAATAATGTATTTATGGATGAATTAAAGCTAAATTGAGCATGGTTAATACATTTAAATAAAGTCTTGGTTGGATTCTCCATCATTATTTATTAGTGGTATAGTGATTTTGCCACTATGAGCCCAACACTAGGGTTTCGACTCGGAGATTGTTCATTATAATTAGGTTTTTCTTCTGCTTTATTATTTTCTATTTTTCAAAACACATCAGGTGATTTTTAGTTTAATTCAATTCATGTTTCTCAAATATCTTTCTTATATTCTCTCCACTATGGGTATTGGTTTATTTATTATCAGCGATCACTCAACGATGATTGGCTAAACACCATAGGGGGAGAGGAATCGATTAAAGGGGGCGTGTTCCAAAAAATTATGATTTTCCTTCACTTTTAAGATAATTTTAATCAATAGTATTTTTTACTACATGTTTATTTTTTTTCATTTTATATTCATTAAACATATTCTTTCAATTATGAAAGAATAATAACATAATTAAGGTAATTAATTAATGAACATTGAATTGGATTATTCTTCTGATCTTTTAAATATGTTCTTAATTCACTTCAATTATTTAAATTCATCAAACCATGATGAATTAAAATGACAGGGTAGATTAATATGGATTTATCATTTCTTATAACGATTAAATTGAATGGTTGTGTAGCTATTTAATATATTTTTTTTGCAATTGAAGTTGAATTAATTTATTTAGTAAAACCACACTTAGAAATAGATTATCATCTATTATAAATTTTTAGTTGAATTTATTTACTTAATTTACATCATTAATTTATTTTAATAAAATAAATTTAAATTGGGGTGAACTAACCTCTGGTCAAAATTCATCACTGCATTCACCGCTCTTTATGGGATCGACCTCATATTATCACTATGTTATGCCTTTGTAGTTAGTGTGGTTCAGGAATAATATAAATTTATAATTTGATTGTCTTGTGTAGAATTAATAATTTCTAGTGGGACCATAAATTTTTTTTCCATTTGTAGGGAGTAGTAGAACATATCAGACAAATCAAGACTAATTTCTTGGGTCAAAGACTTTTTTATCCCATTTCTGATTACTAATTTTAATTTAGTCTTTTTATTTATTTATTTTATTTTTCTATTTTATATGCATGATATTTTTTTGTGTTGTACAGGATGGAATACATACCATATCAATCTTATGCTACATCATCATTAAAATATATCGAATATAAGGAGTATCTAGAAACATGGGTAGTAATCAATTCAGGAGGGTGGTCACATCAAGAAATTAACTGTAATAATTTTTATTCTTATGAATATGATTAATTCCAACATAAAAAATAAAATGAATCCTATTATTATCCATGAAGAGGAGACCCCAATTTTTAAGTACACCAAGGTGATTATTGGGATGAGAATCACACTCAAGAATACCATTACATTCATAAATATTATAAGTAGAACACAAAAGACATACTAACCAAATTTATCACACAATATGTTGAAGTTATGGATAGGAGGGTATATAATCACAAGGACCAACTCATATAATATGGATATTTGACTACTCAACTATCTCAAATTATATCATTTTTAAATTCCCTTTTATGAAAATTACCTTTAATTTCAAATTTTAGGATAGAATGAGTTGAAGAATATAAAGATCAAGAGGTGAAGGAAGTGAAACTTATTGACACAATAAAGTAATAAATGTTAGAGGAGGATATCAAAGAATATTTTTTAGAGCATACTGAAATATATCTAATTGATTAAACTCTAGCTTATAAAGAAGAAGAATCATATCCTTCATACTTATCCAAGTTAGAAAAGAATAATAAAATAAATTTCTATTTATAAGAATAAGAAGAAAATAGCATGAACAAAATTATTGCTTGGATGGTCAAGGAGAAAGATGTGTATATGTTTGAAGTACTGAAAGCTATCAAATGGAATAAGAAAGAAGAAAATATAAAGGAATAGGATAACACATAGAAACACTTTGAAATCACTGATATTATACAAAAGGAATAAGAATGGGACTCCCTACTAAACATACAAGAAGACAAAGAGAATACTGGGGATGATCTCATAAATGAAATTCATATGAGGAATAATTAGTCTTATGTTGCGATGGAAACTAAATTTAAAGAAGTAAAGGAAGAAGAAACTATAAAAATTAAATCTAAATATGAGAAAGCAGTGGGGTAGGATAACTACAAAATATATTCATATTTCTATTTCATAGTATTTTATTTAAATTTTTCATCAATGTATAGCTCACAATAAGAACAAGTCAAGAATAACCAACAGAGGAGGAAGTGAATAACTATCCTAGATGCACAAAATAGTCATAAGTGGTTAAATCTAATTTGGTTATCATTATATCATGTTCTAATTAGATAATATATTCAAAAGGGTCTAGCTATAGACCTTAGTGTATTGCTACTGGGAGGAAACCCAAATTTTTAAATTGATTTCTAAGACTTAGATTTATTTTATTATATTAGATTAAAAACTCTCCCCATGGTATATTCCTTTTTATTTTGGATCATAAATGATTTTGGATCCAATACTTTCATGTGTTTTCTTATTGATTTTTTATGATCAAAGAAATATTTCAAAGATTAATAAAAAGAGAAAGATAAATAAAAGGAATCTGAAAAACTTCATGGAAGGAGAGTACTATTTTTACTTGTTTATATTTTACATCCCCGGTTTTTTACCATCAATTTTTTTGAAAATAAATAAAAAATGAGTTGAATTGTTTCATGAACATAATTAATTATATTCTCCTATAAATTCTATAATTAATTATCTTGTTCATGCTAATATAAGAGATATCAACACTTAGGAGAAATATTTTCAAATGTTGTAAAATTTGATTTATCATTCCCATAAATGGAAAATATATAAATAGACATTTTAAAAGTCACATTATTGCTTAAATTTTTAGTTTCTTAAAAATTATTTCTGATATGATTTTTCTTATTGATGTTAATTACTAGAATCTTAATTTGAGTTAACTAATTATTTATGTTCATGAAAAGATCATATAGACTTATATTCTGTTCTCATTCCTCAGAGGATTCTAGACCAAATATTTCCTATTGTTCTATGAATATATCTTGATTGATACTTGGGACATGTTAATCTACTATAATTTTCATTGATATCTTGTAAAAGATATGATTGAACAAATTAACTTTTAATATGATTGATTTGTCTTATTTATGAGCCCTTTATCCTTGAGACCAACCTATATATTTATCCTTCTTAAGCCTATAGAAGCCACAGATAACCTTGTTAGGATTGAGCCACATTATAAGCCATTAGTTTCCTCTCATACCCAACTCTTTATATTTTTCATAATATTCAATTGAATGAGTATAGGGGAGGGGTTGTTCATGGTGGTTATGGGATATTATATCTTGATAGGAGAATTTAGGTTCTTACCATGGGATTTGGGGTTGAGGTTCCTGACTACATTCATTTTATTTCATCTTTTATCCCTCTTGATGTTAAAAAAATATAAAAAATGGGTTATTTCTTGGATAGGTTAAAAATCATCATTACCAAAATGATGATCTAAAAATCATATGGGGTAAGGTGGTGGATGTGAGACCTATCCTAGGTATATATTTCTTAAAAAAATAAAAAAACCCACAATAAGTGATTAAATTAATTTATTGTAATTACATCATTCATGAGACTTTACTGTGCACTTTGGGTGGTGTGATATGATATTCTATTTTGGTGATGAGTGTTTTATTGACCTTATTCTTTGAGTATCATGAATTGTACTATATCATTTACCCTCCTTCATGAACCTTTCTTGATTTTCAAAATTTTTACCCACCTACCCTCATCCTCAGAGTCATTTGATCCTAATTGCAAAACCTTAATGATTAATTGTGATATTTATCTTTACAGGGTAGGGAAAGTAAATTCAATTAAAGCCTATAGTTAAGATAATGTACTTATATTATGAGCATAAATCGATTAAATTTTTACCTTTAAGTCATGAGAGAAAAAATTCATGTTGAGGTAAATCATAAATTTCATGGATGTTAATTAGAGGTTGAAATCTATAGGTGGAAAAGAGAAATGTCTTGAATTTAAAATTATAAATAAAGAATGATTTATGAATTCTTTATTTAAAATGCTTGTGCTTTTTGAATATTCAGTTATAACTTTTTTACGAGAATCATACTTTGAAAATTCCATTGTTAATGTTTGTATCCTTACTGTTTAGATGTTGAAATTTTACTTGAGGATGAGAAATGGTTTGAGTGTGGGGTATTTGATATCTATAAATTATATACAAATTTTAATGGGTTTTTATATGTATTTATGCAGTATTTTAATATATTTTATATTATATTAATGCCTAATATTTCATTTGTATATTTATATTATAGGATAGAACCTTTGTTGAAAAATGTGATAAATGAGCTAAATGGATCAATATTTCCACTAAAAGATAGATTTCCATGAAAAAGGATGATCATAGTATGATTCCAGGGATTGAAACTGGAGAAGTGAGATGAAAAAGAGAGAAAATTCATGAAAAGAATTCAGGGCCTAAAAAGAATTCAGGGCCTAAAATATAGTAAATTTAATGCTTGAAAAGAATTCAGGGACTGAAATGTAGTTAATTCAAGGCCTAAAAAGAATCCAGGGCATGGAATGTGGTAAATGCAAGGCCTGAAAAGTCAATTTAGGGATTGAAAATTCTTTAGGGGTAAAAACAAGACATAAATGCACAAATAAAGAGGAACCATAACTTTTATGGTGTAAACTCTATTTTTACACCATAAATGTGTCCATACATGACTAGTGATGGACACCTTCAAAATAACATTCAACAAAAAGGCACAATTTATGACCTGAATGGCCATTAAACACCAAGATTGACCTGGGAATAATTAATGATGCATTTATAGATTAATTAAATCTATCTTTAGTGTGATTGGTCTATTGAAATAGAAGTTTAAGTGGATTCTCCATCATTATTCATCATAGGAATAGGGATTTAACCACTGGGAGGCTGCTACTAGGGTTATGACCCAGAGATTATTTATCTTAGTTAGGTTTTTCTTCTTCTTTATTGTTTTCAACTTTTCTATAAAAATTATATGATTTATATATTAATTAAATTCTTTTTTATCCAACCTATATCTTATATTATCTTTTTTATGGGTATTAGTTTATTCATCTTTAACGATCACCTGAAGATAATTGGTTAAGCCTCATATGGGAGAGAGAAAACGGTTAAAGAGGGTGTGTACCAAAAAATTATGATTTTCCTTTGATCATAAGTTAATTTTATTCAATAGTATTTTTCTATACATGAAATTTTATTTTATTCATTTTTTATTCATTCAACAAATAATTTCTATTATGAATGAACACCACTATGATTATGATAGTTAATTCATGACCATTGTATTGGATTATTCTCCTGCTCTTGGAAATTTTTTATGAATGCACATTAGTTATTTTAATTCATCAAACCATGATGAATTGAAATTCTATGGTAGATTTATGGGAATTGATCATTTCCCATATCGATTAAATTGAATGCCTTCCCAACTATTCTATTGTTTTTCAAGTGAAGTTGAATTAATTTTTTTGGTCAAAATTCATTAATTTGTTCTATTCTCTCTATTGGATCGACCCCACACTACCATTATGTTATGCCTTTGTAGTTAGTGCGATTTGGGAACAATATAAATTTCTAATTTGATCACCCTGTAAGGAATTAATGATGTCATGTAGGCCCATCAGGATCCGTGAAGAACGATGGTTGTTTCAGCCATTTGAACTCTAGAACAACTATTACCATGGCCTCCACCATGACCTCTACCACAGTCATGGTGTTGTCGAACACATCATCCCAAGTAACCCAATACAACTACCCCCTATGGTGTGCTTCAAAATTCTTGTCCATTTTTCCTTACCACATCCTCTATCAAAGATGTTGTTACATCACTAATTTTGTGGTTCATAGTATCTCCCTCTGTACTCCTCACTTGAGGCCACACCCTGGCCTGACCGTTTGGCTTTCCAATTTTACACACCCGATAACAACATGTCTTACACCATGGGAATGGTATTGGTGGTGTTTAACCAAAAGGTCTCACAAAACATAAAATATTCTCAAAATTACATAAGGTTCCACCTAGGAATTGATCAAACCAAAAACTTAAAGTAGATGGTGTAAATAAGGATTAATATAATAGAACAAAATTCTAAAGCTTTGTAATCTCCCCTTCTATGGATTCTTTTCCTTGAGAAGAATCTATATTGTTTTTTTGAATAACTCTGGTCATTGTACATGAAACATTAGACTCTCAATCCCATGTTTCCTCTTGTATCTATCCATTTTTTTACATGACTCAAACAATCAGAATCATCTTCCCCTTTAGCACCTTACCACTGTGATCTATATTCTACATAGGGTTCTCTACAAAATATGTTTCTAGTTCTAACTTAACATTCACACATTTGATCACAGAATCAGGCATGTACCTCTGAAGATGATAAATATGGAACACATCATGCATTCCTTAATAATATAGAGAAAGGAATAGTTGGTAATCCACTACATCGATATGTTCTACGATCACAAACAGACCCACAAACCATGTCACCAGGTTCCCCTAATTCCATAAATGACAATACCCTAACTTAGGTGACACCCATAATAAAACCCGATCACCAATAGTGAACTCCATAGGTCATATCCTCTGTTCAGCATATGATCACTTTCTACTCTGTGTGATAACCAGAAACTTCCTAGTCAACTTCACTCTCTCAAAGGTCTCGTACACCATACTAATCCCAAAAAAAGCTGCATCGCCTACCTCTTTCCACAATAATGGTGAGTGGCATAGACGACCGTAGAGAGCCTAAAAAATTTCCATCTGAATAGAATCATAGAAGTGGATATCGTAAGAAAAATATACTAGGTCTAGATGCCCACCCCATAGTCCATTATAGTCTAAAAAACATTTCTGAAGTACATCCTCAAGGATTTGAATTTTCCTCTTTAATTTTCTATCAGTATATGAATGATATATTGTACTCAGTTTTAGATGAGACCCCAATGAATTTTTAAAGCCTTATCAAAACCCTGATGTAAAATACACATCCATATCTAACATAATGATATATGGAACCCCATGTATCCATGAAATATCTCAAACATAAATATTTACCAACTCGTCTATATATTAATTCTCTCGAATCAACAAAAAGTGTGTTACTTTTTTTAATTGATGGACTATCACCCAAACTGCATCACAAATACTTAGGGTTTAGGGTAACCCCTCACAAATTACATCACTATGTCTTTTCAATTCTAAATAGACAATGGGAGTGGCTGGAGAAAACCACCAGGATGCTGATGCTCAAACATTATCCTATGGCTGGTAATGCATCATGGAACAAAACTAGTGATTTTTATCTTCATACCTATATACCAAAACTTACGTCGGATACCATGGTATAACTTTATTGACCACATATTCACTTCCAATTTAGAATCATGAGAATCTATCATTAGCTCATTCCTCAATGAAGTTGGTATAACTACCCTCCCATGGGTATATATCACATCTTTATCATCTAAGGACCACCTTGGAACTAAATCATCCCCTGCCAAATGTTCTCACATCACAAAAAACTTAGGATATGGATCTTGGGTCACTTTCACATGGTTCACCAAAGAATACATGATAACCAAAGGTTCACATTTCATCACACCATTATCATTTGATGGATAAACTGGCTACTCCACTATCAAACTCAAAAAACATCATTCCTACTATAAAGGCTTCTCTCCTAGCACTTGTGTCTCTAAAGTTTTACTATTAATAACATCTATAATTAAATTACCTTTCCCTAGAGAATAATCAATTTCAAATATGAATTTATGTAGATACTCCACCCAATTTATCTACCTTATATTGATATCCAAATAAGAGAATATATAACGCAAGGTCTTGTGGTTAGTTTAAAAGAAAAATATACCATTGAAGAGATAGTGCATACAACACTTCAGGGAGCAGATAAAATCTATAAACTCTAATTCATTTGTTGGGTAGTTTTTTTCATGGGGTAATAGTGGATGTAAACCATAAGAAACCACCCTTTCCATATACATCAAAATAGCTCCCAACACAATAGTTGAGGCATTACAGTTTATTATGCATCCAATATCAAGATCTAGAAGGGGAATAATTGGGGATATCATCAATATTCTCATCAAATCTATGAAAAAATATTTACTATAATCATAACACTCAAACTTATTTACCTTATTATTAATATCTATCAATGGAACTACCAGATGAGAAAGTTTAGGATGAAACACTAATATTATCCAGTCAACCCAAGGAAACTACTAATATCAAAAATATTCTTAGGTTGAGCCCAAGACATCATAGCCTCTAACTTCTATGGGTCCACTAAAATACTTTCCTTAGAAACTGTATGCCTAAGGAAATTAACCTCCTAAATCTCGAAGTGACACTTTGAAATTTTTTCATATAACTTAAGTAATATAAGTGTAATCAATACAATCGTAAGGTTCCTAGCATTCATGTATGATGCCTTAGAGTATATTAGGATATCATCCATGAACACAATGAATAAGGAGTCAATATATGGATAGAAAATCATGTTCATAAGGTCCATAAACACCATCAGATCATTTTTCAACCCAAATGGTTGAAAAATATACTCATATAGTCTATATCTTCTCTTAATCACTATCTTGGGAATATCCTCCTCTCTAACTCGTAGATGATGGTATACTAGATGAAGATAAATCTTAGAGAACCATAAGTATCCCCATAATTGATAAAACATTTCATCAATCCTAGTTAAAGGGTATCTATTATTTACCTTTACCTAATTCAGCTTCCTAA
Organism: Viscum album; assembly: GCA_963277665.1. NCBI lineage: Eukaryota > Viridiplantae > Streptophyta > Magnoliopsida > Santalales > Viscaceae > Viscum > Viscum album. The sequence continues at coordinate 2,114,607,159 of OY728161.1, read as the reverse complement.
AGTCCACACAAAGTCATAGAATACCATATTTTATCTTGGAAAACAACATGGGATCACCCCAAGGTGATGTTCTTGGTCTAATAGATCCTTTCACCTCCAAATCATCAAATTGTACCATGAGTTCATTCAACTCTATTGGTGTAATACAATATGAAGTAATCAATATATTTTACAATCCTTACATGAGTTAGATCTCAAATTCAATTCATATATCATGGGGAAGTCCTAAGAAATAATCTAGGAAGACATCCTGATATAGGTCCACCACTAGAGAAAAAGAGTATATAGATATTGTTGGATCTATTGTATGATCCAGTCTATCCACCTATGTCTTAATAGATTCAATCTAGCTCGGGTTTGTTCTCATTCCTCTTCCTCTAACATCCCATTCACTAGTTATTATAAACTTCTCCCCCTTGGGTGTAATAAAGGATACACATCTTTGATAACAATCGATATGATCTTAATAATTGATCAACTGGTACATCCCAAATATCACATCAAAACTCATCATCTCTAAGATCATGAATTCTTATAGATTTACATATCCATAAACAACTACCAATAACACTTTAAACCTTTATAGATAATCAAATTTATTTCCCAACGGTGTGTTGAGAGAAAGAAACTCATAAAACAACTTAATCAGTAAGTCAATGATAGTAAAAACTTGAGCATTAATAAATTAATTGGAAGCACTAGTATCAAATAAGTTAGTAGAAATAATATATGTAATCAAGAATATACCTTAAAAAGTCAATGGTACCTCACCACCATTAGAAAAAAACCTTTTTTACTGTATAAATTTTTCCTATATCTGAACCATGATTTTTTTCTCTACAGCGCATGACTCACCTAGGTTGCCAAAGTATGTAGGGTCTAAAGCTACTTCTAAGGACCCTGGATAGACCCTTGGGTCATAGACCATGTCTGTTCTTTACTCCTATGAGAACCTTTCTATAAGTCCTTCTCATAGAACTGTTAAATATGTCCTATCTTTCTTCACTAATGATACTTGATGTAAGGCCTTGTGAAAAAATTTCAATAATTCCCACTTTTTCTATAGTTGAAACATTGAAGACCTATTTCTCCCATAGAAGGTACTGAATAAACCCTACCATGTGCTAACTATTTGCCTCTTCTTTGGAATGAATCATCAACCTTCCTCTTCATATTAATATAAGTATCACTAGGAATTCCACTGAAGGAAGAAATTAGACCTACAACCCTACCTTACTTCAGACTCTTCTCAATCATCAGGAAATTTTAAAGAACTTATGTATATATTATCAGGTAAATATTCGTGGCCTACAATCTCATATCTAAATGAAGTAAAATCTTTAACTTCTTGGAATTATGCACTTCATTCCCAACCAAGATAGGAGTGAAGTGTAGTAACTCCATGAATCATGCTGAGTAATCAGACACTATCATCGATCCTTGCTGAAACACCATGAACTCCTAAGTAAGGTCGAGATTCAGTGTACTTGGAAAGAACTTCTTGAAGAAAATGTCTTTTAAGGACATCCAATTCATACCTTCATGTGTCCCTGTCTAGTTTATAACACCCCACCACCTCTTAGAAGGTCCTTGAAGCATGAAGGATGCTATATTTACTCACTGGTCCTCCTTATTTTCCACTAGATTGAATATTCCCTTAATGAATTCAATCTGGTCCTTAAAATCCTAAGGGACTCTAGTTCCTTGGAAGGATAGAGGATATTGACCTAAAATTCCTGAGCATAAAATACCATATTTTTGGAAACTCATCCTCATTGAATAGGCACTAAGAGGAAGACTCCTATATGAAGTGGACCTCCTTCTTAAACCACTAGAGTGGGTGTGAGCACATTATCCTACACATCTGGTGGTAGAAATGGTATGTCCTCTATTATGAGAGCATTCTATCCTACTCCACCAAGCATCCCAATCAATCATTTCAAAAGTTCTGTTTTTCTAAAATTACAAACAAATGTTTAAAATTACTAAAATAGAATGATCAAGTTTTTATAAGGCACACGCAAGAGATTTCTATTAGAAGACATATCCTAGGAGATACCCGCACACAAGGTATGACCATATTAGTTATACCAAAATCTCAAGACTAGTCCTTTATACATGCACATTATTCATAATCATATATATATATATATATATACTAAACATAACAGTATGCTCAAGTTCAACTAACTAATTCCAAAAAAGATATATCACAACAGTAGGGAAAACATGTATATCACCAAACATATAGCACATATCAAGACATTGAAATAAATAAACACCATGAAGTAATCAACATGCATATATATAAGACATTTGATCCTATATTCCTACTCACGATGCATGAATGAAACCAAATCCAATAAAACTATAATAGTAATCCCATCCTTGTAAACTTATAAGTATATTATACATGACCTAGCTAGGCACATGGAAACCCCCCTACTTGAGTTCCACATAGCCTATATACTTCTACCATGACCACAAAAGAAAAGAAATAAAACCTCAAGCTCTGATTCCATTTTGTAATTACACAACCCCAATCACTCAATCTAATAAAAAGTTCTAGATAACCTCATGGGAACCTCCCCACACACAAGATACTGCCAACTAGAGACGAGGCTCTAAAGTAACATGGGGGGACTATACCCTCAATAATCATATCTATAATAGAATAGTAAAACATAGATATAATCCAAATAAAAATATATTAGAGGATAATGTAAATAAATTCTATAATGGATTTAATTTCAAGTCACACAATAATGATAAAATAACCCCAATGTGGAAGGTTAACATATATAAATAGTAAAACTACAAGAATAAATAAATAAAAGTGCAATCATAACTACATGGAATATATTAGGTTTCTATGTCTATATCCTAACTCCAATCTCCTTAGAAACTTGTAGTGGGGCCCTTTTCATTCACTATATCCCAAGTTATGATATCTTCATTCACATCAAGATATTAGTGAAAGGTGGGAGTATAAACCCAGTAGGAAACCACTAATGTGTCTTTAACTTATGTTTGCATGTATAAGGTTTCATGACATGGAAATAAGTAAATTCACAAGCATGTGACATACAATCATATACCCAGTAGTCATACACTAACCAAGACACCATGATCCTAGCCATACCTACTTTGGATCCATGTCAAAAGCACAATTATAATAGAATTCATGGACTAGATATGACCACAAGGCCACCACATGATTCTCACAGTAGATACAAGGCCAATAAATCTTAGAATCCATAAGTATAATGAGTCTAAAGTTAGACCACAAGGTCATCTATCCCCATTACAATCATGGGCGATACCACAAGGTCATCAAACCCAGTATATTCCTTTGATTGGTCCACATGTCATCCATATCCTAGAACTACCTCAGGTCAAGCCTCAAGGATATCATACCCTTGTCTATGTATCAGTCCTTCATCTTAATTTTCCCATGTCTCACATTATCCCACTATAAGGGCTTACCGATCCATGATAGTCTACACTTTATTTGATACCAAAATAAAAACCTCAAAAATCATACATCACACACAATAGGCATAACACATATACGAACGAAAATCATAAAAATCATGAGTATAGGTGGACATATACACACACATGTGATCAAACTCAAACATAGTTTCATAGCCTACACATGTACACAATTTTGATCAAACGTCGAACATAGTCTCATAGCTACACATGCACACACATGTGATCAAACATCAAACATAGTCACATGGGATACAACACATCATATCATTCCAATAAAAATATGCATGGCCTCTACATGGTAAAGAAATTCCTACATCAAGTGTTTCAATGTCAACATCATGATTTATCAAGAGTTTCATCACCCAAACCATTTTGTCACACCAACCATAATAATCCCTCACACCAAGATCTTCCTAGAATTGAATCCAATCAAAAATGACATGGGTTATAGAGAGAGGAATGGAAGAAGAACAATCCAAAGGGGTATAAAAATCACATACCCAACATCAACTATCATTAGTAGTAGTCTTTAAGTCTGGTTAAAGAAATGGAAAAATCTGGTGCTCAGGAAAAAAATGAAAAAAATAAGAGAGATAAGGCTCCTACACATCTAGTTCAAAAAGGATAGGATCCATATTTTATGGTTACATTATTTCAGAAAGGTCAAACTTTGAGGTTTATTAGATTCAATATTATTCAAGGAAACAAACTAAATGTTGGAAAGGTTTACAAAAATTGCCCTAGGTTCATTCAAAGAGAATTTGGATTGAACGAATGATCATGGGAAGGAGGGAGAATCAATTAATAGGGAAAATAATCAATTAATATCATATTAAAGATACCTCAAAAAGGTTCACATGTTTTCCCATTTTAAATGACCAATATCCATTAATAATAGAGGTTTTTTTGGTCATTTGAACTCTAGCACAACCATTATCATAGCCTCTACCGTAGCCTCCACCATGGACATGGTGATCTCAAATACATTAGACCAGGCATCCTGACACATCCACCCCCTAAAGTGTGTTTACAAATTATTATTTTTCCTCAACATAGCCTCCACCATTGGCATGGTGTGGTTTCCATAGTCATGGTTCAAAAGATCCATCCCAGTTCTCTTCACCTGATGACACTCCCTATCCTAGACATTTTCTTTGCTTATTTTACACACCTGGGACCAGCACATATTTCACCATGGGTGTGGTTTTGGTCACATTGAACCAAAAGTTCTCAAAAAAACTTATAATCTTATCAAAAGAACATAAGGTTCCACCTGATTATGGATTAAGACAAAAACTTAAAGGATAATGTGTAAATAATGATTAACATAATAGAAAAAAAATTATGCTACTTTTCACTTCTAATTTCCAGAAAATAATTTAGAATTAAGTGAGTACTGAATTAAATTTCATTGCATATTTTCATTCTCAATCTGATGGGTAGTCAAAGAAAAAAATTCAGGCTTTATATGATATGCTTTGAGTTTTTTCATTGGATTAGGAGGTAAGTTGGGATTAATATCTTTCACTGGTCAAATTTGATTATTATAAAAAAAAATTAATCTAGTATATAGATGGAAATGTTTGAGGCATTTTATAGAAAGTGGTGTTAGAATCTATCTTATTCGGATAAAGTTGGTGAGATAATGTTTTTGGTACTAGAATTGGTAGAAGATATTATTGAGAAAGTGGATATGATTCAGCATCATATGAGGGTTACTCAAAGTAGGTATAAAATTTATATGGATAACTAGGGGAAGGATCTTTCATTCAATGTTGAAAAAAATGTTTTTATTAAAGTATCTCTATGGAAAAGTTTTTTTTTATTGTTTTGGTAATAAGGGAATGTTAAGTCCACGGTTCATTAGACCATATAAAATCATAGAGAATATTGGATCAGTTTCTTATTGAGGGGATTTTCCTTTGATTATCTCAATACCATGATGAGTTTCATTTTTTATTTTTAAATAAGTATATATCAGATGCATCTCATGTTCTGAGTCCTAAATTAGTTTAGTTGGAAGATAAATTTCTTATGAGCAACAACCTATTCATATTCCTGAACATAGAGATTAGGTGTTATGAAATAATTTTATTCACTAGGTTAAGGTTTTTTGGAAAACCCATATTATTGAATAAGGAACATGGGAATCTTAAAATGATATAACAAAAAAAGCACATGAGCCTTAGCCCAGTTGGTAAGGACTCTACAAGTGCATCCGGGAGACCCGGGATCAAATCCAGGCAGAGACATTATTTCTAGGGGCACTATAGTAGTACTGTAGCGGGTACTGTGCAGTACTGTAGAAGGTACTATAGCGGGAACTGTAGAAGGTACTGTTTGGCACTGTAGTATCCAGGAATATGCCCCCATTTGGGCCTTCAGGCCAGTGATTTGGTCCCCGAGTCCTTTAAGGCCTTCGGGCCACCTAGGCCTTTGGGTCAGTAAGGCCTTCGGGCCACCTTAATTGCAGATGCAAACCAGACGACCTACGAGGAACAAGCTCTACAAGGAGGATGAGAAAGGATCTTTCACCATAGCAGAAGCTAAATGGATTGCAAGAATTAGAGGGTATGGAACCTACCATCGGGACAAGCCTGTGCATGCACGGGAATGCCTAGCCGAACAGCCATGCGAAGGTAGAGATCTGATTTCACAATAAAGATGCTGGGGAGGAGTAGTTCCAAGTATTTTGTCTGGGTTGTATGTAATGTTTGAAGCCTATGGGCAAATAAATTCCTCTAAGGCCTATGGTCCATGTAATAATTACACCTACGGTCCTTGTAAGGGTTCCACCTCACCCCTTGAAAGGTGGATTATCAAAAATCAATAAAAAATAAAGGCCTTCAGGCTATTGTAGGATATAACAGAAAAATATCATCACTTTTTAAGAATTGAATAAAAAATGTGGGGATACAATTTCTAAAATGGGGGAAGAATATGAAAAACCATGTAATATTAATAATAGATCAGTTTCATTTCTTATAAATATTCATGAAATACATTTCATAGATTCATATTTATTATAAGAATAAAAGTTAATTTCCCAGCCAAAAAGAAAATAGTTTTACTCTAACTAAAATGAGATTCATGCATTATAAGGTTTTATTCATAAGTTTAATTTCTTAATTTTAAAATTTTAATTTAAAAAAATGAAATTAATTTTTTAAATCATGAATTAAATATTATCTTAGAGTGAATTTTTATAAATTTTCTATAAAATTTTATTTTGGGGTGAATTGTAAAAAACAACGATTTTTAAGAAAAATTTATTTTCTTTTCATATATTTAAAAATTAAAATTCTATTTTGGACTGGTTTTAAAATTTAATTAGTTATTTTTTAATAAAAATAATCCAATCAATGTCATTGGTATAAATATTATACTTGAATATGGTATAAAAACATTTCTATACTTAAGAAGGAATTTTTATGGAAAATTGTTTTTCATCACATTTTGCGAGTTTGTTTTTAAATAATATCTGGAACTTATAGAAATTGAATTTGATAAAATGGAATCCATATATTAAGTCATAATTTTTAAATTTTTTAATGATATCACTTTCATTTTTTTCAATATGAATAGTAACTTTGGTAAAAAATTGTTTGTTACCATGGTAAGAGTTAAAATGGGTTTAAAGGGTTAAAGTTAAAATGATAAGGATTAAAATAACATAAAAAATTTTCAAAATACTATTTTCTTATCATATTCAGAACCTATATCATCTTCTATTATAATATGATTCATTTTGGGTTTATTTTTCTTGAGTAATACATTAATATATTTTAATCTTTTGAAAAATTCTAAGTGTGTCCTATCTCTCACTTATAAAAGGAATCCACCTCCCTTATTTTCTACACGCTTTAGGAGCCTCTTAAATCATAAAATATCTATAAAAATCCTTTCCTAACATCCATACCCATTTACTAGTGATCTTTTTTATCATAATGCCATTATAATAAGTCTTTAGGTATAAACATAAGGAGGTTGTCCAAATAAGAGGTATAGTTCTTAACCGAGTGTTTTCTTTTTATTTATTCTCTTACATCCATCAAGCCTCTCCTAACCATTGTGATATAATAAAATATGTATATATGATATACTAAAATTATGTTATGTTTACATTATAACTATTTTTCATCTAATTATCCATCTAATTGAAAATAAAAAAATCTTTCATACGTATGTGTGAACTACCACTTCGTGAAGATGATGTATTTCATTTTTCATCACCGATTATTATGGTTGGTACTAATGATGGATACAAATGAAATAATATGATATATATGATATAAATTTCATTCTATGAATATAAAATAATACCTGTCTTCTTTCCCTCATGTTCATTTAAAAATGAAAATGTTACTCGTGCGCATATACAGATTATAGTATTCATGTTGTAAAGTAATTCATTTTTCATAACCACCTTACATAAATGGTTCTAAAAGTATAATTAATGTATAAAACTAATAATTATAACATGATTAAGATTTTTTAAATTATATAATGATGAACTTTTTAACCATATTCAACCTACCGAATTCATTTCTAACTTATGAACTAAATATCCTCAAAACGCCCAAAGTAAACTTAATCAATTAAGTGATTAAGTATTACATGGTAATTAGTGAAATAAAAGGAATAATAAAAAGATAATAAAACTAAAAAATATTATTAAGTAATTAAATAATTAAAATTAATTAATTATATAGTAAGATAAAGAATATATGTGACAAGTTGGACTTGAGGTAAGGGATGTTCTATCTCAAAACCTAGTTTTAAAATGTTTTGAAGATTTATTTTAATTTTTTACTCCATGTTCATATTGTTTTATGGATTATTAAATATTTAAATAAATTAATTAAAAGGCTCAATTTACCACGCCTTTTAAATATAAAAAAATATTTTAAAAGAAACTTCTTGCCTATTTCATATAAAAAGTCTGAATTTCTTTACAAAGTACTGACTGACTGCAAATCATTTTTTCCATTTAAAAAAAACCGCTTTAAGGGAAGCAGGAAACCTTACATACCACCACAAAGTTCAAACACCACCCCCCTGAAACAGGGTTACACAACATACCAGAATGAAAAGCCACATTCAAATTTGAAAATTCAAACTCAAAAAATGAAAACTCAAAACGCGGGCAAAACAAGCCGCCCGAGAAACCCAAAACGAGTAAAGCCATGTCATCGTCACTTCCATCATCACTTTTCCAACCTAATCGACTCGTCACCGTCACTGCCTTCACATCGTCTCATCACCATCATCCCTGCATCGCCGGTGCCATCAACGAATCCTCGACGCCATCAACGCACAACGCCATCAATGCATTGCCGTCGAAAAACCACCAGAGAAACACACCGCACCATCCATCACAGAAAAACACCTCATCGTCGTCGCTCCACCCTCCAGAAGTCGAATAACCACAACCAAAACGAAGACCAGCCCGACAGACCCGAAGACAGAGAAGAAGCCATCACGAGACACCCCCTAGGATGCCGTTGGCCGATCGAACTCACATCCCAAAACACCGTAAAATCCACTGCATAGATCCAACTAGGATTAGATGTGGAAACTTGGAGCAAGAGCAGAGAAAGGATCGGACTCAAGCATCGATAGAGAGCTCATCGTCATGGCCACTCAACGCCGATGGCCGCCACCTCATTCAACCGAACATCACCAAAACCAAAAACGTAGGTCGACCACTTCACCAAACAAACATCAGAAGGCTCGAGATAACACAGGAGAATAAAAATCAAAAAAACCTCCTCCACTGGATGAGGAAGAAACTTAAAACGAGAACCCATCTTCACAAGAGATAGCTGACTCAGGCCGTGTCGGGATATCGTCGACCTTCAAACCTCATAACCCAAAACCCCTATGTAACCGCCGCTCCAGATCTGCCTCGGAGAGTCACAGAGGAATAAGGGGTCAGAGCATTAGCTTGAGCGATCAAGTGCTTCGACAGCACACCCTTCGTCAGAACCACCGACCGCCATCTTGAAAGTTGTCAACAACGAAAGAAATGTCACCAGCCACCCAAGCTCCATAGTTTTCCGGAAAAATACACCACCGAAGACCAGCATGAAAGTCCCGTCGCCGCCATCCAAACACCCAAAGGGACCACAACGGACAACCAACGCAAACACCGGGGTAGAGGCAGTAATCCTCAGTTGCGGAGAATGGATCCCAGCCGTTGGGTCATCACCGCACTGCCAGAAGAAACCCTATCCAACTAAGGGGGAGTGAGGTAAGAAGAAGGCCAACCTCGATGAAAAATGTTGATACAGCCGAGTCCGCAAAGTCTCATGACTTCACCGCGAAAGAGAAACCGCCCCAAGTCATCAATACAATGCCAAGGAAGAACTCCAAGCTGCCCTGAGGTGAAAGAGAGGTAGGCGGCGATGGGGAAAACCCTAGCGGATGAGTTCCCCTTACGGGCCCATCACAAAGTACAAAAAAATGTTTTTTTATCGTATATGATGTCAATGGATTTTCCCACCACTAAAACTGTTATTTGATATTTTTATTCCTTTATAAGATTATATATTTTATTCAAATAAAAAACCTTTTTCTATTTGTTCTATGTATCTTATTTTTCAAAAATGGGGTTTTAAAGGAAAGGGAGATATCAACATATGAAAATGTTTTTCTTATGGGTTCAAAAGTATATTTTTATAAGTTTGATGATGGGAATTCAAGATTTTATGCGTTTAATGTATGTTATAATCCTTGTAAATTGTGTATGTTTATGTTTTAACTGGATATATCTATATAATTCATTAGGTAACAATTATGTTTTGTAGATAATTATGTTGAAATTATCAAATTGGTTATTCCATTTGTAAGGGTCCTTGTAAGGGTTCTATGAAGATGATGTTCTAAGATAGCTACATGACTTTTCTATGTGGGAAAATTAATTTTCATGGAAATATTTTTATTTCATAAGGTGATCAAATTATCTTTTGTTTAAAGGAATTATTATGCCCTTTAAAGGTAAAAGTATGTTTTTAAAAAATATTTTCCTTAGTTCTCAAGTTTTTTATGAAACCCTCATGATAATTATTTCTCCTTTATGTTTACTTATAAAGTATTTTATGAAAAAATTGGGATGTAGAGATAATTTCATGTGTATGTAAATGATTTTTCGAGTTCAAAGTTTATTATGTTAAAGTAAAACTCTCTTATATGAAATCATGGTTTTAAAATGGTCTAACAATTTTATTTTCTTATTTATATATGTCCCTTACTAATATTTTTTTGCATACCTAATTTTTGATTTTTTTCAAAGGGTTTAAGTTTGAGTAAGAAAAATGATGAAGTAATATTTAAAATCATGAATATTTGACATGAAAATAAATTTTTTCCATTTTAAAAGTATTTTCTTATAAAAAAATAGACACTAAGTGGATGTGTTTGCTTTTAAATGAATGGGGTTTTCATGTAAGATTTATTCCCTAATTATCTAAAATTATAAAACTATAAAGGTATTTGGGAATGTCTGAAAATGAATTCTTGTTTAAAATTTAAATTCTAGGTTTAATAAATATCATTTACTTATATTTAATTTATTTTGAATTTATTTTCTCAAAATATGTTTGAGGAAACACGCCAAAACTTACACCTCTAATACTGCCATATTTTTCAGGTCACTTCATGGCCACTAGAATTATTCATTCTTTGGGTACATCTGATGATGGTTCTTTCTAGATAAAAAATATAGGAAAATAAGTATACATTTTTATGTAATACAAATTTTAATAAGAATAAATTTTTATTATGTCATATATACAGATTATTCCCATACTCTATGTGTTTTCATCTACTAGTATTCCAAATTTATTTACATGAGCATCCATTCATAGAACATGATGTGGAATGGAAGTGGAATTATACTTTCATTCTTCAATATTCATATAAAATAAGGAATATAATTCTATTGTTGTTTAATTCCACATAAAATTATTAATGTAGATTTAAAATATATACCATTATTTCAAGTGAAGTGTGCCTCGTCTTCGATTTTTTGTATGGGTGCATTGGTTTTGATGCATATTGATCATTTCCATCACTTAGTTGTTGTTTTGTAAATTAAAAATATTAATTAAAATGTTAATACATTTATTTATAATTAAATTATTACCAAAAACAATGTACCTGAAATGATTCCTCCCTATAATGGACAATAAACACATTCCATGTTTCTTGGATCATCATGTGTGAATATATTTGTGGTGGGTGTGGGTATACTTTCCCTTCAGCATCCATGTTATTATGATTCATAAGAATTTTTTTAAAGGATCTATGAGCCTTTCTAGAAACCATTAATACAAATTTCATTCAATAATCATCTAGTATAAATACATTATGCAATGGATAATGAATAGTAAATCAACATTTCATTATTTTAATTTTTAGTAAAATAGAGAAATTATATCATAATGTTACCCTAAACTCTTCTCAAATTAGTGCCTTCATTATTGGAAAAACATTGTGACACATATCTACATCAATTATAACATTCATTAGAGTGGTGATCCGTATATAAATAATGAAAATGGACTTGTTGGGGTCAAAATTCTATCCATGTTCATTCCATAATACCTCAAATTTTATACCATTTTTTCTCTCCTTAATAATTTTTTTATAACCATCATATTATAACGTGCTAGTTTTTTCATAGACATTGGTTATTTACCTTCTACTATTTCCTTAGTTTCAACATTTTCAATATGTTGTTCCTCAAGATTGGTAATATTAACTTGTGTAGAAACTTATTATTCCTCTAGATTGGGAGTATCATCATGTTGAGAAACTTGGTATTCCTCGATATTGGAAGCATCAAAATGTGTAGGATCCATTATCTGAATTAGCGATGAATATTTAATTTAGATTATGTAAATGTAGTAGTGAACACATAATACTATGAGGTAACATAATGTATATTAAAAAAACTCTAACCCATTTATCAAAATCTCTTTTTTATTTAAAGGTTGAATTTATTTAACCCCTCTATCAAGTATCCAAATCCCTTCATTGTAGTCTCCTATAATATAAAAGACCCTATCTACATTATAACCATCATGAAATGATTTCTACATCCCAATGAAGGGGGCATCTTTTCTTGAATTGAAATCTGAACCTGTAATGGTTTTGGATGATAATAGAACAATTGATTACTTTATGTTTTCAAGAACCAGGATATAAAATAATTATACTACCTATGATTCCATTATGAATATTCACCCTTGTACCCTTCCTTACTAAAATAAACTTTCATAAATCCCAATACATTAATTTTAACTACACTCCTATTATCAGCCCACTTGCATTACAAAATAAACACTTGGAATATTGTATCATCCAATTCCCATATTTGTTCAATGATTCAAAGGTATTATATATTCATATAAATCATATTTCTATCCTTAGTACCAGATACATACATCCCTTCTTCCATAAGTGTAAATCCACTATTTTGTAAGGTACTACGTTCATCATGTTACTTTGTAAAGAATATATAAGCATTAGTTATATTGCTATTATAAGATAATATATGAATTATTGGTCCTATTACTATCTATTGAAGTCATTATAAAATTGATTTTTTATTTCTAGTTGACTCCTTAAAAATATGGTCTCAAAATCATCCTATAAAAAATTGATTATGAGTATTTGAAATCAATATTTCACCCCTATAATGGATTCAAATGTCTAAGAATTTATTTATGGGTTTAAAGAAATGGCCCAACCTCTAAACTATTATGTAAATTATAGGTGACCCTACACCCACTTTTTAATGGTAATTGTGAAAAAAAAATCTGAAAAATCCTCTTCCACAAGTGTCCTGTTGTGATGAGATTTTAGTAAACCAATGCTCTCCACATCGGATAGGTAGTCAGTATAGAATTCAATGGCTTCCTAAAAAATATATCTCTATGTAATAAAACCTTATAGACAAATTTTATTTTTGATATACACTTTAAAAATATTCAAATATCATTTAATAGGGTAAATATATCTATAATATATAGGACCACATAGTCAGATCACTTTAACCAAGTGATCCATCAATTAAACTGTCATATCAAAGAATGAAGGTGGGGATAACATCTACAGTTCACATAATATGATAGAAATTTCCTTTTCCATAGTTTTAAACTTCTTAAAGTATATAAATTTACTGCATATATCATTAAAAAATAAATAAATCTTGGTTAATGTATGAAATAGGTTTTTAGGAAAAATGAAAGGTAAAACATATAAATTAAATCTTGGATCAAAACATGACAGTCATGTGATTTCATTCCATTTATCTTTAAATTAATTATTAAAATAATATTTTTGATATTTTATGAATACCCTTTTAGAACCTTTACATCATTTAATAATTTAAGAAACTGATATCTCTCTTTCATGGAAAGAGTTTAAGCCATTGGAGGAAAAAATTCCACATTTCACCCTTCACTAACACCAATTATTCTTATATCCCCGTGTTAGTCATGTATAACCTAGACTTGATTTCATACTTTTTTAGTTTAATTTAGTAATGTGTCAATTACACTATCACATACATTTTTTTCTCTGTGAAAAACATCAATAAAATGCCTAACGTACAAACAATTCTAGTATATTCGTTCAAAAAAAATTGATCACTTTTTCCAACCAGTTTTTTTAAGGTTTTTCAAATGAGGTTTACCAAAAGTGGTGAACATATACTTTAATTTTTAAAATAGTTGTTCACCTATTAGTGGATATGGTTTTGTAACGTCTTCTGAATTCACATCGAATGATTTCATCTAATATTAGTATTTATGACATCAAGGTATAATTTTTTTATGTCCAAGAAACACAGTCTTTGAGGAAATTTTCAACCTAAATGATTGCATGCCTTGTTTACAAATGGGACACCCTATATTTCCTTTAATATTATTTCCTAAAATATTTCCATAATAATAAATTAATTTATCATCCCATACAAAATCTATCTCAATGTTAAATTATCATTTTTATAATCATCATATAACATAACACCTGAATCCCACATTAATTTGAAATATTAGATCAATGGATCAAAATAAACATCAATATCATTACCTAGTTGTTTTGGTCCTAATATAAATAGAGACAATGTAATTTATTTTTTCTTCATGCATAACCATGGTGTCAAGTTATAATTTACCAATATAACTGGACATATACCATTATTGTTACTTTGTATGCCAAAAGGATTCACTCAATTTGTTGATAGCACAAAATGAAGGTTTCTCATCTTGTTTCCAAATTCAAGATACTCATGATCAAGTTTTTTACACTGAGTAGAGTCTAATAGTGATGAAGATTTCCATTTTTATTTCTTGTACTTACATGTCATGTTATTTACCTTGTAGTCTCCTCACTTCTATATAGGTACCTAAACCTTGGAATGATAAAAAATCACCAAAATTTTTTTCAAGGACTTAATTAATATTTCTTATATAGATATGCACCACACTTTGGGAATTTTTTAGTGATCTATGGTCCTTAAAAAATAATATACAATCATTTTTAAATGTATGTGTTTTTTCATAGATCATACTCATTGAATCTAGTATTCATTTTTTTATATGTTTGGCAAGGAAGCTCATTAGCTCCTAGTTTCATGTCATTCAAGAGAGAAAGTAGTCCAATAAAGTTTGTTTCACTCTATATTTTGGTAGCTTTTACATTATATAAATTTTTTATGGATAAAAATGTTGTATATGTAGTACAACCATCAAACAATGGCATATTTGTACAACTCTAAAAATTTTGAAATAGATTTATACAATCATGAAGTTAATCTTAAAATGTAATTTTCATTTACACAATATAATTTTAATCATTGTTTACACCTATAATCATATCCTTGATATGATCTTAATCATAATTAACACTTTTAATCATATCAGATGATCTATAAAACATAGTGTTATCCCACTTACTAGCTAAATTTAGTTATTCCCCATGTTTAGTCCAACATTTATAACTTTGATCTATTCAATGATAGATCAAGTGGTATTCTAACTCCTCTATACTAATTAGTATTGAATAATAACAATGTAAACATGGAAAAAGGATTTTAGAAGGTTCATATGCATGATCTTTTGAAAACTTTATGAAGTCTTTAACATTATACTCATACTCCTTTTTCATATGATTACCATCCATCCATTTTAAATTTATATCCATCCTATCTGATTTGGTAATATACATATTTAACAAAAAAAATAGAAGTTTTAATATTATAATCCAAGAATTATATTCTTTATATATACACAAATATATTAATTATATTTGATATATATTTTCATTACATCAAAAAACTATTAGAATATATAAAGACCAAGACTTTTATAAATTTAAAGTATTGTAACACTTAATTTTTTATTATAAGAATACACATATCATAAATAATTATTTTTTTAATATATTCATCAAGTGAGATAATAATGTAAAATTTTAAAATGAATATTGTCTTCTCCAAATAGTTCACTTCATTAAAGGTCATTAAAGCCATCAAAATTCAATGGAGGTCACCTTAAAGAATAAATACTTATAAAAAATTTGTATTTTTTCAAGTCTATATCTCATATAGTGTATTTTTATTTGTCTTACATAGAACTAGGTTAACTAAGAATGTCATTGTTTCAATATCATAATAACAAATTAATTTAAGATGCTCAATCTTAATTTTCATTGGTTGAATAATGTTTCACAATGTTTTTTCTTTAAATACACCATTATATTATGGTATTTCCAAATGGGTGGGTTATGATACCATACTTTACCCTTATAAATAGTTATTAAACTCTATACTTAGGTATTAACTCACTTTATTTGGTTAAAACAATTTAATAACATTTGTAAGATTTTTTTCTATAGATATTGGATATTTTAAAACATTTCAAATATTTAATATTTTCATTTCATTAAAAATTCATATTTATATATAATAAAATCATCTATTAAGGTATTATGTTTGAGGGATAATAATTCACCACATCTATTTTACTTTTATGAAATTAATTTTACCCATTTTTATAATTTAAAATATACAAACATATCAAATTATTCAAAATCAAATAATTATGAAAAATTTTATTTATGGGGCCATTGGACGTAATTTTCATTTTTATATTCTTGGTGGAGATTATAAAAAGTGATATTTAATTGTGAAATTTGACTATATTATTTCATTCATTATAGGCATATTTTAAATTATAGGACATGTAAAATGTTCAAATCACATATACCACCATGAAACATTTTATTTATGTAAATTTAATATTTTTTATTAATAATTAAAAAACCATTATTATTCCAAAAAATAAACAAAAATCAAATTATTTATGGTAAGAACTTAGTATCAATTTTATAATCACAGAATCAATCCACTGTTAAAATGTAGATAGTGTGTTACTATAGTTAAAAACAACCCTTACTCCATTTCCCACATGAATATGATCTTGTACTTTAACCAATTCCAATTTTCTTTTCAAATAGTTCACATCAACAAAAATGTATGATATACATATAACATCCAACATCCAAGAAACATAATCAAAATTATTAATATCCCTAACATATATACCATAATACCCATGTTTTTTGTCCTCTCATTGATTCATCAATCATATTGAATACATTCAAGTTTTTATATTTATTTTGAATTTATAATACATGGAGTCCAATATATGGAATATTATAACAAAGGAAAAAACCATTAATAGTAGGAAAATTATAGTGATAGTTTTCTAAAATTAATAGAATGAAAAAAATATTATATTATTGTGAAAATAAGTCAATGTAATGAAAACCCAATTTTTTTTAAATAGTAAGAACCAAAAAGTCACAAAAACAAGGGGTCAAACATTTATCATAATAAGAAAAACCAAAAATAATATAATCGAGGGGATAAATATAAATTATAAGAGAATAACCAAGGAGAAGAATCCAAAAACATGAAAACAATTCCAAAAAAATCATACAGATGATAATATCCTAATGATAAAAACCAAAAAAATCATGAAAAATAATGAAAGTTAGATTAAAAAAATATGGAATAAAATACCTTCAATTTAAGGTTTTATTTGGTCAAAATATTTTAAGTAGGTGACTATAGAATTCAAATTTAGTGAGAGATAGAATAGCATGAGCAAGGGAGATCCCATTTGAGTTTCTTTTAAAATAGGGGAATAGGTTTTATCAATTCTAGTAAAAATTGGTGATAAAATAAACATTTATCAGTGTTAAAAAATAAAGCATTTATAAATGTATTTTTGGATATACTAATTTTATTCCAAAAATATATCAATATATCGTATGTTTTGATACTCACAAAATCCACATTTTTTAGCTAATATACTCTACTTAAGTGTTTTCATGCCATTATGAAGTTTCATTAAAGCAATATTTTGTTTTCAAATTTTTGGTTAAACATTTTTCTTCAATTTTAAATAAATTTTCTATATAAAATATCATAAAAACTAGTAAATTATAACATGAGGTGATAATTTATCATATTATCTATAATTTTTATTTCACAACCAAAAATTATGTTTTTGAAATCATCATATGAACAGATATAATTCTTTGTGATTGATTTTGAATTCCATAATAATTAAATTATCCTAAAAAATTCTTAAATATGAGATTTATCATATGAGGAAGAAGAATGTATTATGAGTCATGATTTTAGTATGAGAATTTATCATACAAAGATCAAATTTTCATATGCAATGTCAAATTGTCCTATGATATCAAAAAGTCATAATGTTGTTTATTGAAATAGGAAATTATCATGAAAGGTGATGATTTATCATACACAAATCAAAAACATAATACAAGAAAAAAAATTCTTATGGAATAGGGTTTCTGGTTAGATTATATTTATAAATTATGAAATATCAAATGAAATAGATTATGCTCTAAAGTCGAAAATTTTCTATTAAGGTAAAAGTATTCTTGCAGTTTCAATTTATGAATTTCACTAAGTCTTATGAATTTGTGGGGTTATAAATAACCTATGAAGAAGATAATTCTTTTTGAAGTAAAATTCATTCGAAGTAAGTATTTTAAGAGTATTTATTCATTCTTTCAAGTTATTTATTACCATTTTAGAAACCCAAGGAAAGAACATGCCTAATTTTCTTTTTGTTAGAAATTATGATGGCTAGATCAGGAAAGATTATTTAATTAATATTCATATTTTTAAGAATGTGTATTATTATGATGAAGATTGTTATTATAGTCAACAACTATCTCTGAAATTTCCATTTTCAAAATCATCAGTCACATGTAGGAACAAATATTTTCCTTCGAGATTATTCTATATGATCTTGACTATTAGAGTATATATATAGGGTTTTTGAATTCAAAATTCAAAAGTTCTAACAAGATATATAATGATAGAGAAAGTTATAACACATGTAAAATAGATTACTCTCTGATGAATTCATATCATACTCTATTTTCCTCCACACACAAGCTATTCCATATTTTTTAAGAAGAACAAAATATTTATTGCATTTATTCTTTGAAGGCCATATCTTCTAATGATGAGAGACCTTATAGATTTGATCATTGAAGTTTTATTTGTTATTTGTAAAAACCTATCATATACTTCAGTTGCATATTTCAATTTTATATTGAATCTTTATCTCTTATATCTTCACGTTTATCTTTTGTAAAGACCACGAATAGCTCATGTAAAAAATATAGATACCAGTAAAATCTCTTGGGGCCTTTTTTGTAACAAGGTTTAGTTTCTTGATCTCAAATTTATAGGTCCTTGGGAAAAGAACTTGTATAGTGAAAGTCACTAAACTTCTGGAGAGAGTATTGGTGGAGTGGAAAAGGGGGTTCTTATGTCCCGAACCACTATCAATAATTTTTATTCTATTATTATATTTTATCTTTTTATTTACAAGATTTTTTTTTAAATAGTTAAGAACAGTTCAAGGGACACAATTATTTGGGATTAAAATTTCAAAACTCAATTCACCCCCCCCCCCCTCTTGAGACATTGGTTAACTCCCTTCAAATCTAAAATTTTTATTGGAGGTTGAGACTCATGATTTCTCAACTCTAAGAGGTTGTAGTCATAAAGATCATTTTCAAATGGCTATAATTACTAAAAATAGATATGTAATGTCTATGATTAGGGACCCTTATTTTAATGGTAAAAATTATGGTTTTTGTAAGGCTCAAATGATTATATATTGGAAAAAATTTGGTCTAAAGATTTATTTGAAAGTATTCAAGATTTACATGGTTCCTAAAGATCATCTATAAAATTAGGATGCTACTACAGAAGATGAATATGGTCTAAACTCTAAATCTTTGAATTCCATCATACGTGAAATCATTTCAGATGAGTTCAATAAAGTTTCTCAAAGTTCAAAAGAATATTAAATGTAAAAAACTATATTTATAGATTATAAAGGAACTGATAATGTAATAAAACTTAGGTATAATATTGTGAAGTTATAGTTTGAAACATTAAAAATGTTTGATGGTTAGATAATCACTTAGATGAATGGAAGGCTGACGAAAATCATAAACAATATTATTACCTTAGGAACTTCTATTCCTAAACCCAGTCAAGCTCTTAAATTTCTTAGAGTTCTGTCATCCAAATGGAGTGTAATTTCAACTTCCATTAGGAAATATACTACGGTAAAAATTTTCAAAATAAAACATATTATTGGCATGATCAATATTTATGAAGTTGAAATAAAAACTTGGGGTGGATAGAAAAAGGTTATAAAAATATAAAATGTTTCTTTAAATGAATATACATAAAAATGTGAGAATAAAAACAAAGAGGTGTCATTATCATGCTCATCAGATGAAGTGACTTTGATAAATTCATATTCAAGTGATGAGATTGATCAATTTTCTAAGAAGATCAAAACTATCTATAATAAGAGAATAGGATTCAAGAAATACTTTGACAAATATAAAACTTTTGATGTAAATATGAGAGAAATAATATTCTATGAGTGTAAGAAGATTAAGAATATAAATCCTAATTTACCCTAGCTAAAGGATAATAATTAGTATAAAAGGAAATCAGACTATAAGAATGAGAAGACAGATATGAAGGCTACATGGAGTGATTCAAAAAAATCTAGTGATAAATAAATATTTTATTATAAAACTAAAATATCTAATCCTAATGAAAATATTTTTTTCATGGAACAAACTAATGAGGTAAATTCTACATAATTTTCTTATTTTGAATCTAAATTTGAAAATAGATCTTATGAAAAATTAAATGAGAATTTTTTTATATTAAAAGAATACTGTAAGTTTTTTAATAAAAAGAATAAGACTCTAAAGAAATCATATGATTCTATTTTTGATGAAAAGGTAACTTTAAATAAACATATTTCTAAATTAAAAGTTATTCTAAATGATCCATCTTCTAGTTCTGTTGTCCATGACAGAAAAATAAAAAATTAATAATTGAAGTTAAAATATAAAGGATACTACTAGTGTTTTTATTATGGGGGAGGAAAATCAAATTAAAATCCTTGTTAAGAAAAAAGTAAATAAATAAAAATATAACAAAATTAGAAATGGGGAAAACCCAATCTAAATAAAAATTATTTTATAGTTAGTTCAAAAATATAAATATGTATGATATCAATTGTTTTCACTAAGAAACAAATAGTCATTTTTTAAATGATGGTTTCATAATAAATCCTTATATATATAGTATAAATAATCCATTTATTTATATAAATGTATCAATTTCTAATTCTGAAAATTATGTAAAATGTAATAATATTTGGATTTATAAATATTTTTAGATAACACTACTAGTCCCAAGAGTGTTTGGGTACAAAAACATATTTTCTCTTAATTTTTTTTATCAGGAACAAGCCTCATCAATAGGGATGAAAAATAGTTTATGTATAGTGATTGTTTAAGAAATAGGAGTGGATATTTTTATTTGTTCATTCACTATCCAAAATCAATGGAGGATATATCATGTTTGGTAAAAATTACAAAGGAAAGACTATTGGAATTGGATCTGTTAGAGAACCTCATTTAATCCTCATCAGAAAAGGACTTTATGTTCAAGCTTAAAAAATGACCTGATAAGTATTTCATGACATTATAATGATGGATATTCAGTTTATTTCTCTAATAATGTGTGTTTTACTTTTAAGAATAAGATACCTAAATTTATTTCACTAATAACTAAAAATGTTTACACCCTATATATTTATTCTTTTTGAAAACAAAATGTAAACAACTTGAATGATGAGATTTATGAATCTTGGATTTTACATAGTAGTCTTGGAAAATATAACATTTATTCATTATACAATTTTTCTAAGAAAAATATTATTTTTTATTTTCCTTAACACAAATTAGATTAAAATAAATTATGTGATGCATTCCAAATGGGAAAGCAACACAAATCATCTTTCAAACTAATTAAAGAATTTTCTTCATCCATGCCACTTGAAATTATTCATATGGATCTGTTTGGACCTTCTAGAACTGTAATCCTGGATGTTAAATCTTTTGTTTATGTTTTGGTTGATGATTTATCAATATTTACATGGATTTATTGCTTAAATATTAAAATTTAAGCTTATGCTATTTTTTATATTTTTGTAAGATTTTTAAAAATAAAAAAGGATAAAAAATTGTGTCCTTTAGAAGTGATCATGGGGGAAAATTTTAAAATCATAAATTTAATTCATGTTTCTCAATACATGGATTTAAAAATTCCTTTTATTCCCCTAGAAAAAGTTAATAAAATGGTGTTATTTAAAGAATAAATGGGACCGTGAAATAAATTTCTAGAACAATATTGTGTGAATATAGAATACCTAATAATTTTTGAGTTGAAGCTGTTAACACATCATTTTGTGTCATAAATACATATATATTATGGATTTCCTTGAACAAAATTCCCTTTGATCCACAAAATAATATAAAACTAAAGTTTGTATACTTTAAAGTTTTTGGATGTAAAGTGTATATCAAGATGTCGAGGATAATATTGGTAAGTTTGATGCAAAGTGTGGTGAAGGAGTCTTCCTAGAATATTTTACTACTTCTAAATCCTATAAAATTTTCAATAAAAAGTATAGGATTATTAAAGAATCAAGTCATGTGAAATTCGATCAAAGTGATCCTTTTGATCGCAAAAAAGAATCATAGTGATGAGTTAACTGATTATTTGTAAAATATGAGACTTGAGCCTCTATTCAGCAATAAAAAGGATGATGAATTAGTACATGATCATGAATTATTCATTTTTAAAAGGTAATAAACTAATAGAATTAAACATTAATCATCCTAGATATCTTAGAACCCTTAAAAAATCCTCTAGAAATTATTATATGAAATCTATTTAGAGTTAGGACTAGAAGAAATGTAGGAAATACTACTGTTTTTTCTTCATTTTTACCCAAATAGAACCTAAAACCATAGATAGAGACTTAGATGATGAGAGTTTGGGGTTTCTAAATAAGAAAAATTAAAATAGTTAAAAAGGAATAAGGTATAGTAATTAATTTAAAGGCCTTAATATTATCATGTTATTGTAACTAAGTGGGTATTTATAAATAATTATAGTAATCAAGCTTTGATCACTAGGAATAAGACTTTCCAAATGTTATAATCAAGAATAAAGAATATATTATGAAGAAAATTTTGCCTCGGTTTCTAGGTTAGAAGTAATTATAAATCTTTTAACATGTACATCATATATAGATTTCAAATTATATCAGACTTTTTCTTAACATACATGATGGGAGGGTTAAATGTTTTCCTTATATTTTTAATTTACTAAAACTATTTTGGGAATATTTTAAATAAAATTAAATGAATTAATTTTTTAAAAAAATATTTAGACTTTAAATTAGTAAGACATATTCAAATCGCGTGAGTTCCAACATTAATATTGATTTGGATGAGGTTATAAAACTAGTTGACAACAAGTTGTATAGAGGAATAATTGGGACTTTTATTTATCTAATTTAAAGTGGACCTAATATTATATTTTTAGTATGTTTATCTGCACAATTTAAATCCAATACAAAATAATACCATTTAACAGGTGCTAAAATAATTTTAATATATTTAAAAGAAACAATTTCATTATCTTTACTTTTTCCAAAAAACTTATAATTTTGATGAAAATTTTGGTGGTTTCAAACTATATAGAAAGATTTATTTTATAACCCTTCACTTTTTAGGGAAGTATCTAGTTTCTTGTTCAAGTAAAAAAAGAAACATTATATTGTATTAACAATTTTTGAAGTTGATTACGTTATAGTTGGTAGATTTTGTGCTCAAATGTTGTGGATGAAACACACCTCAATGGATTTTAGATTTAATTTTAATCATGTTATAATAAAATATGATATCACTAGTACTATCAACATTTCTAAAAATCTGATAAATAATTCAAGGACCAAGAATATTGACTTTAGACAACACTCATTAAGAGATCATTATCAAAAGGGTTATATTTATATTTAATTTATTTTCACTAAAAATAAATTATAAGACATATTTACAAAACTAGTTCCTACTGATCAGTTTTATTTTATTAAAATTTAATTGGGTTTATTCAATTTTAAATGATTTCATTTCAATTTTAATTTTATGTTTGGCTGTGTTTTTATATAATATATTACGGGATGTTTTATTTACAAGTTGTGATTAGAGAACCAAATTTATCTATTAAGTACTAAAGTGACACATGCCCCATCATATTTTAGATTTTATTTTATTTTATTATGTCACCTATGTAAGGCAACTATGTGTATTATAAGAAAATAAATAATCAGTCGCTCGAAATTGATGAATTTTTACAACATGTTGAACTATCATCTCTATGAATTCAAACCCTTTCCTCCATAAAAAAACTTCAAACCTCAAGGTCTTTCATTATTGTTGATAATGGTAAAATAGAATATATTTATGGAGAGTGCTTCAGAAAGATCAAAAAGGCCAAGAGTTCCTCACAAAGATCAAAGCGAAAAGGCTATCGACTTTTCTTGGATAGACATTATTGATTTGTTACTGAAGAAATTTTTTAAATTCTAAGGACAAGAATTTGTTTTTTATGAAAATATAAATGATTTATTTCATGATAATGGTATTATAGTGTTATATGAAAATTATGAGTTTATCTTCAATGATATTGAAGATTTAGTTGTATCGAAAGTCAGTGGGAATATCTTCTCAATATCATCTATGGAATATGTTGAAGTCTTTCACTATCTTCATGAAATAATTTTTAAGTTTAGCACATCCCTAATTAACATAGATGATATATGACCAGTTCAAATTATGATACCTCTCTTTGGATCCCCATTATTAAAGAAAAAACTTGTTAAATACTTATAATTTTATAATAATATTTTGGTCAAATTCATCCAAATTGGGATCATTTAGTGGAATTATGAGTTTGAGAATGTTCTTAACCAGATTTTCATCTTCTATAAATGTTTTTGATTGAGAAGAAATTTAATATTTCAAGATACATTCTAATATATATATAAATTTCTTTCAAAAATTCATGTATGTTCTCTATTTATGGGAGGATTCTAACCATGTTGTTTGAGAGGGATAGAGTAGAGCTTAGTAAGGTTATGAAAACAAAGTGTCATGGCCTGAATAGTCTTGTAGATGGTTTGGTCAATAAAATTGGATTTTTTTAGATATACTCCGTAAGAAATATTTTACATATTAGTACTAAATAAACAGAATAAATCCATGCTTGGGTTGAGGGGGCACCTACTGTTGTTGCACTTATTGTTCAATAAACTTTGGAGGACTCAATGGATGATGAGATCCTAGCTATGATAAGGATATTAAGGAGAATTTTTTCTATGGTTGTTAATCAGGATAGGAATGGGTTACAATCTTCTATGGAAGTGAGATATTCTGAAGAATCTATAAGTGGATAAGAAAGGGAAGCTATATTTACTCAAGTTGAGCATCAAGAACCTGTTGTTGAGGTTTTTTCACCTTAAGCAGTAGTGAAAAATGATTTTATTGATGAAGCTAAAATACAAATAACCAAAGTTAAGGAATACCTCAGTGCTAATTTTAGAAGGTTAATATATGTATAATTCGATGGGTTAAAGACTCTTTCTTTTCATTTTGATTTTTATTCAAACCATCACCATCCTAATTTAGAGAAAATGAGATATGTTGTTTATATTCTGATTGATTAGTCTCTTAGGGTTATTAAGGATGAAAATGGAGGAAGACTTGATATTTTTGAACAAATTAGTTCAAATTAAGAATAATTTGGTGAAGAAATTTCTATGGTTTTAAATTCAAGAATAAGAGGACCACTAAAGGAACCGACTCCAATTATTTTTTATATAAGAAGAAATGTAAGTCTTATTATAGAAGATCCTAATATCTTTGAGGGGAAAGAGTATATGGATAATTTTATAATATTACTCTTCATGAGTTAACTCTAAGAAATTTGAAGTGTAGGGACAAATATTCAGATGAATGATCTAAAAGATAATTATTTTTCAAAGACTTATTTTAATGAACTGAAGGATTTTTTAAAATCTCATATAGAGATGATGAATAATCTCTTGGTTGTTTAATTGGAAATATCTACTTCATTTCAAGAATAAATCAAATATATTACAAAAGACATTGATTATTTCAATAATTTTATAATTTCTTAGTACAAGTTTTTAAAGATAATTCCTTATTTTGTTGTCTTATCCTCATCTGAAAGAGTTTCTAATGCTGCATCTGGTGATTTGAAAGATTTATCCTCAAACTTGATGATGTTATATGGGAGATTTTAGGAGATAAAATGTGATATTTTATCCTTGGAAACCATTCATGTATTAAATAAAGATATTATTTTATAACTCTATCATGTTAAAGCTAATTCTCAAAGAGTAAGGGAGGGAATTTTCAAGAAGATGGATAAATTGGTTAGTTTTATTAAAGATATTTTTAAATTTATCAAGGAAACTTAAATAGAGACCTAAGATATGATTGGGAATATTTTCATTATAATTTATCAATGGTCCTTTACTCTAAATAAGAATATACCATCCATGAAGGATTCCCTACAGCATATCTTAAAATTTGATCAATATTTTTCTTCATCAGATTTTGAAGCTACTCAGTCTGGTAAAGCATAATATCCTAGTAAATGATCTTATAGTCTTATTGTTGATGTTGATATAGTTTATATTAATGGAAAGATAGTTTATTCTCAATTGATCATTTATAATGATGGTCTTTATGTTCTTGAGAATTTGGTTGAGTTTTTGGTGTTTAATTGCAAAAGAATTCAAGGGTTGAATGGTATCTTGAATAAAAAAAATAGAGTGCCCAAAGATGATATTTATAATATTTGATAATATTCTAGAGATGATATCAAGAATACACTTTTTACTCTACTAGATTTACTTCAGTATGTCATTGTCACTTGATTAGAATTGTGTGGGAATGCATTATTTCAACTTATAGTAAGGAGACCTCTTAGATATAATATTACTGTATATTTTGGGGATATTAGTGAGAGTATTTATAGTTTATTTCCTCCTCATGAAACAATATAAAGTGATAATGATGTAACAAAATATGATATTCATAGAGAAGCATCAACCTTTAGTTCACAAATTTTGTTTACCAGATTCATTTTTCCCTTCCCTGAGGATGATTATTTTGATGATGAAAGAGATAGGAAGCTTCATAATGATATTATATCTATGCTTAGGAAATAAGTTGGTGAAACTTCTGGTCTTAGTTAGGATGATATTAAACTTTCCTTATCTATATCTAACTTAGGAAACTTTTATCTCACTCCTGCCTCTCTAAAGCCTAATCCCAAGCACTATGAATGATTTTTTTTCATGGTTTATGTTTTCTTGGAAACATTACATTGTATTGATGTAATTATATTTTTTTAATTAATGAAATTCTAGTATTTGTTTTTTACTTGTTTTATATTACTTTGTTCTTAACATATTATTTGTTTTTTATACATTTCTCCACGTCAATGTCAAATTTTATTCCCTTTTGTAATTGATATTATTCTAATTTATAGTTTAATTTTTTATATTGAATGTATTATCTCACTCTAATTGTTCTAATTTTTTATATCACAAAAAAGGGGAGATGAGAGTTAACGTGGAATTGTTATTGTATTCTGCCAAATTTTATGATCTAGTCTATAAAATATTCTATTTACTTTATCATGGGTTTTTTGATTATCAAAAAGGGGTAGATTTTTTTGTCATACTAATTTTGTTCTAATATGTCTTAATATTTAATATATTTTTATACTAAAAATCCCAATTTATTTTACTAATAAACTCTACTTAAGTATTTTCAGGATATTATGTGTTTTTATTAAAGTAATATTTCATTTCAGAATATTTTGGTTAAACTTTTGTTTTTCAAGTTCAAAGAAATTTTATATAGAAAATGATCTGATAAATTATCATACTAGGTGATAATTTATCATACAAGATATAATTTTTATTTCACTACTAAGAATTTTATTTTCTACCAAAGGAAATAATTGTATAAATAGATAGTATTCTTCACATTGGATTTCAGATTCCAAGCTAAGTAAATTATCCTATGAAAGTATTAAGTATGAGATTTTTTTTATGAGGGAGAAGAATGTCTTATGATCTATGCTTTTAGTAAAGGAATTTTTTGTAAAAATGTCAAATTTTCATACACAACACAAAATTTTCCTATGAGCTCTAAAAGTCAGAATGCTGATATTTGAAAAGGGAAATTATAATAAAAAGTGATGATTTATCATTCGTAGATCAAAAAAAACATATGAGAACAAAATTTATCTTAAGGAATAATGTTTCCAGTTAAATTATTCTATGAATATAATATTATCTTATCAAAGTATAAAATATCATATAGAAAAAATCATCCTATGAAGCCAAATATTTTCCCTCAAAGTAAAATTATTCTTTGAAGTTTCAATTCAGGCATTTCACTAAATCTTATGAAGGTGTGAATTCAAAAATGACCTATGAATAAGATAATTCCCTCCAAAGTTAAATTCATTCAAAGTGAGTATGTTAAGAGTATTTATTCACTATTTTAAGGTATTTATTACCATTATAGAAACTTGATCAAAGTAAATGCCCACTTTTATTTTTTTCATAAATTTTTATGGTTGGATAAGGAAAGTCAATTTAATTAATACATCTATTTCTGAGCATGTGAATAGTAATAATGAATATCATCGATACAGTCAACAACAATCTCTTCATGTTTTATTTTTGAAATCAAAGGTCACATGTGGGAACAGATCTTGTAATTTTTTATTATTCTATATGTTGTTGACTATTGGAGTATATATATAGAGATTTTGAATTCAAAATTCAGAAGTGTGGACAAGATATATAATGATAAATAAATCGAGGACATAAGTGAAACAATTTATTCATTGAAGAATGCATATGATACTTTGTTTTCCTATACATACAAGTTATTCCTTGTTTTTTTAGAAGAAAAATTTTATGATGTTATTCTATGAAAACCACATCTTCTATAGTCGAGAGACCTTCAAGATCTGATCATTGAAGTTGTATTATTTCTATGGATGAACCTATCATCTTTTGTCAGTTGCATCTTGCAACTATGAGCTGGATTTGTATCTATTTTATATGTAGCTTTACCTTCATTGAAGACCATAGATAGGTCTTATAAAAAGGTAGAGCTTGGTAAAAGCTCTTGAGACCTTTTTGTAATAATTTGTGATTTCTTGCACACAACTGTCAAGGTCCCTAGGAAAAATATATGCATAGTGAAAATCAAAAATCTCATAGAGAGAGCGTTGGCGAAGTAGACTAAGGGATTCTTATGCCTGGAACAACTATAAATCCCCTTTTTTCTATTATTCTCTTTTCTATTTTTATTTCTACTATTATTTGTTAAAAGGGTTGAGAATATTTTTAGTTTTGAAGTTATTTAGAGTTAAAATTTTATAACTCATTTCATCCCCCACCCCCACCCACTCGAGTCATTGCGTAACTCCCCCCATATCAATATGTATGATCTATTAGTGATTTTTTAGCAATTGTAAATCATATATTTATTAGTGTTTTCTATTTTAACACTAATAAATGTGTATTTTATCTACATTGATATATGTTTATTTAATTAGCACTTTATATAACATTGATAAATACTAGTGGAAAATAAAAATTAAATTTTAAATTTTAAAATTACTATGAATTACTAATTATATAAAAATAATTATTAAATATTACTTTCTATTAAAAAAATAAAAATATTAAAAATATTAAAATATTAAAAATAAATAAACAATATTTTTTATATTAAAGGTATTAATCAATGTGATAATATTATGATAAATGTAGTAATATTATGATAAATGAATAAATAATATTAATTATGTAAGTTACAAAAATATTAAAAATGAATAAATTATATATATTATATATATTTAAAAAAATATAAATGAATACATATAAAAATAAAAATGAATAAATATTAAAAATTGCATTTGAATTAAAAATATTAAAAATAAATTCCTAATTTAAAATGAATAGATAATAACTATACAAAGATTTAAATAAAAAAAATATTTAAATAAAAATGAATAAAAATGAATAAATATTAATTATTAAAATTAAAAAAATTAAATATTAATAAATTAAAAAGTATAAATAAATTTAAAAAATGAATAAATTACAGAAATATTAAATGAAAAATATTAAAAATGGATAAATTATGAAGATACTAAAAGCGAATAAGTATTAAAAATGAGTAGATAATGATAAATGAATAAATAGTAAAAATGAGTAAAATTTAATAATTATAAATGAATAAATTTAAAAAATATTAAAAAATGAATTAATAATTTCAATTATATAAATTAATGAAACATTAAAAATGAATAACTTTTAAAATAAAAATTAAAAATTAAATTTAAAAACAAGAGATTTATAATTAAGCACCGAATGTTAGTGAATAAATAATAATTGTATAAGGATTTAAATAGAAATATATTAAAATAAAAAATTAATAAATATTAAATATATAAATTACATAAATATTAGAAGTATTGAATATTAATATTTAAAAATGTATAAATAACCATCAAAATTGAATATATTATAAAAATTTAAATGAATAAATATTAAAAATGAATAAATTACAAAAAATATTAAAAATGAATAAATAATATTAAATGAATAAACAAACATACACATTACATACATACACATGCACACATACATATGCATATACATACACATACACATACATTCACATTCACACACACATACACATACACATACACATTGTAACAACCTAGGGTTTATAAATGAAATTTCTCTATTCAAATAAATGAGTGTTATAATATGCTATATAGTATTATACACATAAAGAAACTGAAAAAAAAACTATTTTTTTAATAAAAACAATTACATTAATTTAAAATAAATCCAATTAAAATTCTAAACATTACAGCTAAAAAATATAAAATAGAAAAGCTAAAATGGGAAAATATGGATTACTCCAATCTACTAGAATAATCACCCTAACATCCAATACTATAGAAAAGAAACGAAATATTAGTAAACCATGAAAAATTATAGAAAATGGAAATATAAAACCTTGAGAGGAATTGAGTTGAATAATAAATGAATGAATGTAGAGGTATTTATATGAGGTAATGTGACCATTGGAATAGTAATCTAACCATTGGGAATAGTAACCTCACCATTGGGAATAGTAACCTGGACGTTGGAATAATAATTTCACCTAAAAATAATAAATTATGTTATAAATAATATTTATCATGATTACTTAAGTAAATATAAATTTAATAATTCCAAAAAATAAATATCATGAAAAAAAACTCAAAGAAAATATAAACAAATTTTTGATAAACTGTATTTTAAAGTATTTTGTATATATCATTATTTTTATACTAAAAATTAAAAATTAACAATTTTAGAATTTTTTTTGAATTTTTTTTATCATTTTTAAAAACATAACATTAAGATTATCCAATTGTTATTTTTTGGTAATTTTCAGAAATAGTTAATTTTTTTGGTGAATAGTAAAAAAACAGTTTTTCACACAATCGGTGTATCATAAATTACATCATTCATGATGTAATGGTGAACTAGTCCTTTCTATAATATTAGGTTCGTACATGGTATATTTAATTTCATTAAAATACAACAAACTCAATTTTCAAACCTAAAAATAACTTTCCAAAACCTAAAGTCAAAAGTGATTCCTTAAAATATCAATTTCTCTTTCTTTCCACTTTCCTTTTTAATAAATTAATGAATTCAAGTTATAAATGGTATTTAAAGTCTTAAACCCATTATATTATATTGATATGTGATTTATAATTTCAATAATTTACTATTACAAGGTTTACCTTGGATATAATATTTTATTCAATATTTTATTCCAAAAATACCCCTCTCTACATGTATAAATAACCCCTCTCCCTTCCCTTAGAAAACCACTCCTCCCACCCATTACAAATCCCAAGATATGCCCAAATCCTCCCTCTAAATCCCCTTAGAATACTTGGGTAAGTTTTAGATCAATCCAACTCTAATCAATAAGGATTTATAGTGTCATACAAGAGAAGCTGCACTGAGGATTAAGTGAGTTCTCATCCCCTCCCCTTTCTTTTTTATTTCTTCTTCCTCTTCTATTTATTTTTTTCCACCAAACCTCTCACAAAAAAAATTAAAATAATTAAATAGTTAGTAATTTAACATTATATTAATTATTTTAACCTAATGTAAGTATCATACTACAATATTAATTTTAAACTTCTTATTCATGCTCTCCCGATAATGTCTCGCCAAAGGCCAATTAACCACCTATGGAGACATTTCCATGTCAAAACATATAACCATCATCACGTATGGATATTATAAACTATATATAGTATATAAAAATTTAATTAAATAAATTATAATCTTCTTTAATTAATTATACTAATGTATAAATTACCTTTAAGAAAATAGAGAAAACAAAGAGAAATAGGATATTCTTAAGAAAAAAATAATATCAAAATGATACAATTTCATCAATTGAAATTAATAAATATTATAAAATTATTATAATTGATAAATATTTTTATAAATGAATATAATACACTTTTTTATCAAGGTTTTAATAAATCAAAGTTTATTGTTCAGGAGGTGGAAAAATGACGAAATAAAGCAGGAATTAAGGTGTGGGGATTCTCAAACCCAGTTCATTTATTTAGGTTATTCTCTCTTTCACAGTATGAATGTTCATATTATGTTCTTAAAATTTACTTTACATTATCCTGTGTGGATATACATGTTCCTAACATGTCAAAAATTTTTCTAAGATTTTTTTTAAAAGTGACTTAAATTTCCAAAACATCGTATTTTACTCCTCTTGAAATAATTCTTCTCCACTCAAGAATAATGATGTATTATGTCCAATATTTCCCTTATTAATTTGGGAACCAAAACTTTTTTCATTAATTTTTGACTTATGAAATCTTTATGAATCTCATTCTCTTCCTTG
Organism: Viscum album; assembly: GCA_963277665.1. Classification (NCBI taxonomy): domain Eukaryota; kingdom Viridiplantae; phylum Streptophyta; class Magnoliopsida; order Santalales; family Viscaceae; genus Viscum; species Viscum album. The sequence goes on along the minus strand of OY728161.1, from coordinate 2,114,574,075 downwards.
GGTTTATTTCATGGCTTGGATTGATATATGTTCTATGTGGCATGCATGATTATGAAATCCTTATGTTATGCGTGCACATGATGCTATCTTTATTCACAATTATGTGTGTTTTTTTACCACTATGACATGATATTTCATTTTTATGTATTTCCACATTCCCTTCCTTTATCACATGTTCCCCTCATGATGTTTTTGATGATATTATTCTTATTATTTGATGATTGTTATTATGCACACCCATTTTATATTGATTCTTATTCCTTATTCATTCTCTTATTGGGATTTTAGCTCACCCTTTTCATTGATGTATATCCTCAGCTGATTAAATGTACTAAGGAGAATAAAAAGGACACTAATAAGATAGAGAATAAGTAATTAAATAATTTTTATATTTTATTATTTAAAATTTATATATAAACCTAATTTTCCCAATACACTAAAACTTTAGATCCTGGATTTGTAATGCTATTATGTTTTTTATATTTAAAATGATGTAATAGTTATGTAAGAAAGTGTAGGGTCACTATCGTTGGTATCAAAGCATAGTTTAATTAATTTAGGAATTAGGATTATAAAACATTAGTTAAAACCCTTAGGATATTACGAAGTATATGTAAAAATCCATAAAACTTTGTTTTAGAAAAATGATAAACATAAGGATCCCATAAGATATTCTTTTAGTGTTAATTTCATAAAAGAATAAATTATTCATTCTTTGTTGAATAAATTTTATTCAAAACTTTCCTATTTTATAAAATAGTGGGAACCAAGAGAAACTAGTCCAATAACCCATGTGATGGAAAATTCAACAATTGTCTGAATGAAATCCTCAATGTTATGGGAGGTGGAGTTTAAAAATCTATGGAGAAGCTTACCCAGCCATCTCGGGTTATGAATAATAACTTGAATCATGTGGAATGTATAACTTCACCTAAGAAGTATCAACTAGCCATTGATTCCTTTATAAATTCAATCTATGTTTAGTGTAACTTCTGGTCCACTTGTCATGGAATAGTGGGTTAACTCAATAGAGAATATCTCTTTTTTGGTCCATTATTTCGAGAAGGAGAAGGTGACTCTTGTGGTTTATCATTTATATGGATAAGATAATCGATGGTGGAATTGGTAAAGAACATCAATCCAAAGGATGAAATATAAGATATGGAGTGGGAACAATTTAAGAAAATATTTCTTAACAATTATTTCCCTCAAACTCTTCGAAAAAAATATGGAGAGAGAATTTATATAGCTGAAGAAAAAGGAAGGTGAATCTATCATGGATTATGAGGAAAACTTTACAAGTATTTCCTAATATGCCTTGGGATTTTTTTATCAATAATGATAGAAAAATATATAGATTCCTTTAGTGGTTTAAAACCACACCTTCAAAAGGATCTAGCTATCCAGGACTTTGGGAGTTATGAAGAAGTGGTTTGATGTGCTCTCAAAGTAGATATGGAGTTCGTATAATGGTCCCATGGTTATGGAGATAAGAAGAGAATAATGGAGTTTCAAACTTGTGGGTCAATTGAAAAAGGAGGGAATAGTATCTAACTACTGACATGTCAAAAATGTGGGAAAAACATTGTGGGAATTTCCTCAAAGTGATAAGGAAATGCTTCAAGTGTGGGATATAATTTCACCAAGATCATGAATGTAAAATATACATGAAGAAGTTGGCCAAAATTATGGAGAAACAGAGGGAACCTCCTAATGAATCACCTATGGTTTAATGCTTCAACTCTAGGTAGTAAGGGTGCTATACAATCTAGTTCACTAAACCATAGGTCCTTGAGGTTAATCAGCGTTAGAAACCACCAAAGCCAAAGAAGCAAGGTAAATATTATTCCATCTCTGCTACTAAAGTGGATCATGAAAATGAAGACATAAAAGATACACTTAATATTCAATAAAGAATGAAAAATGTTTTATTTGACTCAATTTTTATGCATTCCTTTATATTCTACAAGTTTTCTAGAACTGTTGAATCTAATCTTTGATACCTTGAATTATAGATATCTGTAAAAAAACAAGTAGTGAAATCATTTAAACCCAAGTATTGGACTCTTCTCGTGTAATTGTATGTGGGAAGATTATTCCAGTGAATCTCATAATACCTTCCTTAGTTGAATTCAATTATATACTGGGCATGGATTGGCTCTCATTATATTGAGAACACATAAACTATTAGGAAAATAAAATATCCTTTCATATTCCAAACCATCCAATTATCCTCTACAAATGTAAGGAAGATCATAAATATCCTTTATAAAATCCCTCAATGGTGTGAGTGTTGACACCCTATAAAGAAGCATAACTTTCCCAAATGGTTTTGTCAAAGGAAGGTATCAACCAAGAGTAAATACCAATTGTTATGGAATACACTGATGTATTTATTGAATAGTGACATGGACTTCCCCAGATCATGAGGTAGAGTTATCAATAGATATCATACCCAAAACCACTCCTATATCAAAATTTCTATATAGGATATCCCCAATTGAACTAGAGAAGCTAAAGAATAATTTGTAAGAGAATTTGAAAAAGGGTTTTATATGACCAAGTGCATCACCTTGGGGTGTGCCATTGATCTTTTTCAAGAAGAATGATGGATCAATGTGGCTTTGTATCGATTATCAGGAGCTCGATAAGATCAACATAAAAAACAAGTATTTTCTTCCAAAGATTTATGACTTGTTTGATCAATTACGGGGAGCTCAATACTTCTCAAAGGTGGATCTTAATTCTGGATATCATCAACTAAAGGTAAATAAGGAAGATATTCATAAGACTACTTTACATATAAGGTATGGTCCCTATGAGTTCATAGTGATTTCCTTAGGACTTACTAATACCCATATAATATTTATAGATTTGATAAATAGAGTCTTTAGAGACTACCTCAGTAAACTTTTGGTAGTTTTTATCGATGATATTCTCATTTACTTCAAGAGTAAAAAGGAAATTTAAGAGCATCTAAGTATTGTGTTGGTGACATTAAAAAAGGATAAAATTCATGCTAATTTTAGTAAGTGTGCCTTTTGGATGCAGAAAGTCCCATTCTTGGGGCATATGATCACAAGTGAGGGAATTTCTATGGACCCTTCAAAAAATAGGAAATTGAGGAATGGCCCAAACCCACTAGTGTCATAGAAATCCATAGTTTTCTTAGATTAGCTAGTTACTACCAATGTTTTGTGAGGAATTTATCATGATTTTTTAGCCTGCTAACTAAGTTAACATGGAAAGGGGTAAAGTATATCTGGGCAAAAGAATGTGAGGAAATCCTTAAGTATCTCAAGAAGAGGTTAATAATTGTGCATGTACTCACACTACCAATAAGTGTAGAAGTTTTTGTGATATACATAGATGTTTCAAAGAAAGGATTAGGTTTTTTACTCATGAATAATGATAAAGTTAGAGTCTATGCCTTATGAAAGTTGAAGATCTATGAGAAGAACTACCCGATGGATGATCTAGAGTTAACAATTGTGATCTTCACTCTATAGATTTTCTGGAACTATCTCTATGGTGAGAAGTATGACATATATACTGATCATAAGAGTCTAAAGTATATATTCACATAGAAGGAGCTCAACATGCATCAAATAATATTGTTAGATCTAATAAAGGACTATGATTTATCTATTCACTGTCATCCAAGAAAGTCGAACAAGGTAGCTGATTCTCATAGTATAAAATAACCTGCTGCTCTATCCATGATGAGGATTGAGAGAGACCCTATCTTTATGGTATTCAAAGAATGGATTTGGAAATAATAAAAGTAGGGACTACATCCTACCTTTCCCAAATGATCTCCCAACCATATATCCAAGAGAAGATCAAGGGTCATAAAGGGATTCTCTAGAGTTAAAAAATAAGGTAAAGTAATGAAATCTACATGAGTTCCATATCGATGATGATGGTGTGATTCAGTTTGGAATGAGTCTTGGTGTGCCTTTACACCTGAAATAAATAAGGAGATACTAGATAATGCACATAGCTCATCTTTTTCTATACATCCTGGAAGTACCAAGATGTACCATGATCTTCAAGAATACTTCTGGTGGGACAACATAAATAAGGATATTGCAGAGTGTATCTCAAGGTTTAACATCCTTACCCTTCTCATTGGCTTGAGAGGGAGGTGAGACATGACTAAGCCATAAGCGACATCCCCAAGATTCCAAAGGTTGTCAATAAATGTCGAAGGGTTTCAATATAAGTGGTGGAAAATTTACCCATTAAGAATAAAACCACTAAAAAAATAATCCATAACCAAACAAACACTATATGATACATGATAACATTGAAAGAGAACTAAACATTCCATTTATAAAAATCGTACTAAAACAAATTTCACAACAGAAGACTGAAATATCAAAGAAAATAGAGGAAAATGAACTAAAAACACCCCAAGCTCCATGATCCATCATCACCAAATAGCCCAAGTATCAAAAATTAGTGCTAAAGACATGTGATACTTTGCCTTTTCCCATGTCTTGGTAAATGAAATCTGCAAAATCACCAAAGTTCCAAAGTAGGGGTGAGTACTAAAACTTAGTAGGTTTTTTCCAATGACTTACCTACTCATTCCACTAGGATAGAACATGTTCTAAACATTTATATAAAACAATTTATATAAAAAATCCTAAAATATTTTATATCAAAATATAAACTAAATCCATTGTAAATGGTTTTCCAACGAAAGCACATAACAACTCATTAAATCACTTAACATTATCTTTTGGCATAACCCATTCCTTTCCACACAACCATACATAAAAACCATAGACCTCCCTATACTCACAAGTGGTGAGTCATCCTTCCACTAATTCGTCACTTAGTGGATCACTTTGATGGGGGTACTTCATTCCCTTATCCATCTCAATTCATATGAACGCACACAACACAACCATGCCAACTCATTCCAAATAAAAGTGTATTAAAACCATTCAATAAAAAATCATTCCTTTAATTGAAAACCATTTTTATTCCATGTATAAAAACCATAAAATATTTTAAAATAAACATTTTAAAATCATGTCATCAAAACACTTTCCAATAACACCCCAATTTCTAAAAACTGTCACTCAAGAGGGTTTCAAAAATTATTTCATATCAAATAAACAATCAATTTCTATCAAAGTAATAAATTTTAAACCAATAATTCAAGTTCTAAGATAGAGGAGTCAAGAGTGAGGCCACCTACCTTGAGAGTTTTGATAGAAATGATAAACGAAACGAGGAAGGTTCACGAAACTGGGTTGAAACTCCACAAATCTGCCTTAGATCTCTTCCCCTGTCATCAACAAGACCAAATATAAACATATTTGGAATCCATAAACTTATATCTACCCATATTAGGTGTAGATATAAGAAACTGATAGAGAGAGAGAGAAAAGTAGATATAATAAAGATACCAATAATGATGAAGAATGAAGACTTACTACAAGAATCAAGATTTGATGTAATAAGGAATAGCTTCGGATTGATTCCAAATCACTTGGGAGAGGTTCTCCAGCCATTGAGAGACCAAAATCCCAAGTTAGGTCTGCATATGATGAAAACAAGTGGGTTAAAAGGAAAACAAAGTGAGATCCACTTTTTAAGGAGGTGGTTTTGACCTTCGCATGGTTTAGTCACACGGTTAGGCAAACCGTGTGCTAACCATGTGTTAGCCACTTCCTTAAAGATGATCCTCACATGGTCATCTCACATGGTCTCCAAACCATGCTCTAACTGTGCTGAAGCCCCTGCCTCAAAATGACCAAATCCATTTTTTCAAAGTGCATAGTTTATACTAGGAAGCCGCATGGTTTGGACAAACTGTTTGTCACCCGTGCACCTTCTCTTTGGCCCGTGTCCCACTGTGCATAGTTTCTTGCAAGTGTTTCACGATTTCTAAAAATCATGCACCACTCATGCACCTATATAAAATCCCCAAAGACACTTAAAATGTTCTCTAAACTCTCCCAAACTTCACTCTTATACTTTATATACTTAAAACGCATAAATCACTACCACAAAAATGGGTTTCTGCAGCGCCACCCTTTAACAGTGCTAAAAAAGTGCTGTTAAAGGGGGTGCCTTTATCAGTGCTAAAAAAGCGCTGATAAAGGGAACTTTTAATAGTGATAAAAAACACTGTTAAAAGCGACCCTTTATCAGCACTTTTTTTAGCACTGATAAAGGCACCCCCTTTAATTGCGCTTTTTTTAGCGCCGTTAAAGGGGCCCCCCTTTATCAGGGCTTTTTTTACTAGTGCTGATAAAGGGGGGGGATTTATCAGCGCTTTTTAATAGCGCTGATGAAGTGTATATTTCAAAAAAAATCATGAAAAATAATATATTGATATATATAAGTATATTTATATTGATATAAATCCCTCAAGGTAACATTGCAGCATTTTTGGGTTGATTGTGTTTGTTGACAAAGCAGGTTTCCATGGATAATTGTCGAGTTCTCTAGAAGTTGTTGACATTCCATGTTGACAAAGAACGATGACAAAGGAAAGGACGATATGGAGGCGGTACAAAAGAGCAGTACAAGGTGGTGTCATTTCCTAGTGTTTGCCAAATTTTTGGGGTCCAAAAATTGGAGTTTGGTGAGCATCGCGAAAAGTGGATTTCCATGAAGAGAATAATTTCATATGGCAAATGCATGAATTTCGTGAAGATAGGATGCATGGTTTGGAAATCGCGAAGACCAGAAGAATGGAGGCGGTGATGCTTTGCGATTACGTCAAGCTTCGCAAACGGCAGAGGCTGAAGCGCATCGCGGCGGTGAAGGGATTTGCGAGGGAGCTTCGTGGCGAAGGCGCGAAGGAATGTTGGGCTTTGCGAGGGAGCTTCGCGGCAAAGTCGTGAAGGTATGTTGAAGGTGATTCTTCGCGACTACGTCAAGCTTCGCGAATGGCAAAGTGCCGTGGTGCTTCGCGATTTGGACAGAATTCCGGAGGAATCTTTGGAGCTTCGCAATTTGAGATGACGTGGCATTGACTTCGCGCGGAAGGGACGAGGGTCGGTGGAATAGCCTATAAATAGAGGCCGACCCCTTCGAGCGAAGTAGAGATATTTTTTAGAGAATATCATTTGCTCTCGTTTTGCGAAGGTAGTTCGCGGAGCCAGTGTGCTTCGCGAAAGAGGAGCTTCGCGGCGGCTATTGTAGCTCCACGAAAGTTGTGTGCTCCACGTTGGCTTAGTGAGCTTCGCGAGAGAAGTTGCTTTGCAATGAGTTGAGCTTCGCGGGAGTTCTTCGCGAGAGAGCTTCACGAGAGAGCTTCGCGAAAAGGCAGGAGCTTCGGGAAGGCTTGTTGAGCTTCGCGAAATTGGGAGCCTAGCGAAGTTGAGTGCTTTGCGGAGGTCTATCCAAAGGTAGTTTGCCCAGTGTTCAGAGGCAAAGAGGTATTCATCTATGGATGAAAGTTAAACTTCAACAGAGCATCTACATATAGAGAAAGATGCATTCCTTAATGGAAATGAAGAGACCTACAGGTCTATAAACTGTGATTGGATTCCCTTCCAAGAGAAGTGAGCTTAGGAAGAGGAAGAAGGTGATCCTCTCCACCGGCAGTGAGCTAGAGAGAGAGAAACAGGGAGTGACCCTTGGGAAAGCAGTGAGATGACCCTAAACATTGTATAGGCAGTGAGCCTGGGCATAGAAGTGATCTAGCCCGAACATTGTAATCCACAGCTAGTGAAGTTTAGTGGAATTGGTACGACCGGAAACTTGTCGGCGTATGCTCCTTAGACGTAGCCCTTTGCGGTGAACCAAGTAAAAATCTCTGCGTCTGTCTGCTAATTTACCTACATTGCATTTAAAGCATCATCATCTGATAAAGGAGAAAGTATGTGATCATAACATACACACAAGTGCAAACAAAGTGACCCTTGTAACAAAGAGGTCAAGATCCAGCGGGGTAGGAAGAACTTTGAAAAAGAATATTCATACCCTGATTCACCCCCCCTCTCAGGGTATATAGGCCCCTATTGGCCCTAACAATTGGTATCAGAGGGATAGGTTGCTTTTATCAGATTTGTTTTCTCAGACATTGTGTAGTTGATTTGTGTTGATAAATCAGTCTTCTATTATCTCGGTGTGCCATGGCAAAGGGAAAAACATCAAAGAAGAATCAGAAGTCGGGTGGTATTCCTCAGTGCGGAAGTGTTTATGGAAGAACTGTGATTCAACTAATGGAATCAAACAGCTTGCTAAAGGAAGTCTTGGATAGATCAGAGAGGGAAAAGATAGATTCACTCAATAATGATGTTGGAACGAGTGAAGTACTTAAAATTCAAAGTGATGCTGAAACCACTGATGATGAAGAAGTTTCAAGGAGGACACCAGTTGATGTCATTAACATGACAAAGGAAATGGACTGGAAATCGGATGAAGAAGTCAAATCTAAAGAAATCTGGATCAAAGTATTGGAGATTGAGGTCAAAAAGCTAAGAGGCTTAAATCAAAGGCTTATTGATATAGTTACTGACCTAACAGAGAAGAATGATTCACATGCTGAAGAACTACAGAAGATGGCTAAAATAAAAGGAAAAAAAAGGCTGATGATTATGAAGAGAATCAAAAGTCATATGAAGTTCATAATCTGAAAGCTAGAAATGATGATCTAGCAGCATAGTTGTCTGAAGAAGTTCAAAAGAATCGAAGCCTACAACAAGAGAATGAACTTGTCTCTAAATCTGTTTCTGAGGAAAAATTAAAAGTAGTGAAGCTAAGTGCAATGGTGGAAAAGCTCACACAGGAACTAGAAGATGAGGTGAGTAGCGGGAAGCTTCTCAAGAAAGAACTGGATGTCCAACTTGAATCAAGGGAGATGAATATTAAAAAGTTGGAAGAGGATCTAGAATCAGTAAAGAAGGATGTAGAGAAATCCAATGCTAAAGGAATGCCAAAAATGAAGGATGCCTTACACTTGCTATTTGATCATCCTTCGACAAGTGATGATAAAATGAAGAACAAATATGCTATTTCTGAAGAGAAACAACAGAATATTTTCTCAGCTCAATGACCAGCAAGTTTCGGAAAAGCTGGTATTGGATTTGATGAATCACCTCCCATGCATGATAAGAAGAGAGTCGTGAACAGTTCCAGGAGTAGAGAAAAACCTGTAGGTGATGGAGATAGGCCTAAGAGGTCAGTTACAAAAAGAAGTGACGAAATGTGCTATTTCTGTGGGATTCACGGCCACACATCAAGCTTCTATCCAGAGGCTCAGGAATACATTTCGTATTGTGAAAACAGAAAATGTACAAAATCTGAGAATAAGATGAAGCGTCATGAGAAATCAGAAAGAAGAGTCTCTCAAAGGAAATCATTTGTTAGATGCTATTACTGTGGAAGAATGGGACACACCATGAGTATGTGTCAGGAAGCTCAGGAGCTCAATTTCAGAGGAAGAACTCAAGCTACATCAACATCTCGACATTGGAATGATGAAATGAGGTATGTCTTTGATGGAAGATGTTTCATATGTTCTGATCATGGGAATTTGGACAGACAGTGTAGCAAGAAGAATGCAGGGAAGTAAAAGGAACGTGAAAGGAGATTCCTGACTCTAGTAGTGTGTAATGAGAAATCGTACACTGGAAGACAAGGTGGTAAATTGGAAAATAGGCTTAGAGCCTCAGGGGAATCACATGGAGCTGAACGAAAGGTGCATCATTCACCTCCTCTATCACACTCACAACCTCTCTCTAAGAAAGAACATGACCAAACCTGGAAGAAAAAGGGAGGAAACGCTACAACTGAGAGTAAGAAGAATGGACGTTCAGTGGAGGACCCACCACCAACACAAAATAGGGTGGTGACTCATACATCTGATAAAATAAATATGAACAAAGAATGTATTGAAAAATTTGCATGTCGTGTTTCACAGAGAAAAGTGGAGGAAGGTGCAAGATCCTTGCAATGGTGGAAGAAGCAAGGGAAGATGGAAAGAAAAGAGATTCCTACTCAAAGAAATAATCAAGGAAAATGGAATTTTGGTGGAACATCAAAGAAGGAAATGTGTACTAGTGGGTTTAAACCCCAAATGGTGAGCAAGGCCAAGCCTGTAGAATCTACATATCAGAAAAAGGCTCAGCATGTGGGTAAAGAATTCTTAGTCATATGGCCAGAGCAGTTGAAGTTGGCCAGGCAGCTGGAGGAAGCACGAAAGGAATGTGATGCGCTCCATGAAAGAATCAAAGGGTTGACCCATCAGGATCAACCACTATCCTCGTCTTGAGGATTCAAGAAACAAACCCCTCTCCCTATATATTTAAATGCTATTAACTGATGATTCATGTGTTTCAGGTTTTAGGGAGATACGATCCATGGGGTAGTGGTATCTAAGGATGCGAAGTGGAGAAGTGATTTGCTCTAGAATTTCAATTGATTCAAATCAGGTACTAGAGTTGACGAAGAAAGGGAGTAACAGAGCACAATAGGAAGTGATTGTGTTATTAACTTTATCTCTTGTTTCCTACACCGAGCTTCAACTCAGTAGGCTTAGAGATTTTGTTAATGACTCAAATCTAAGTGGAAGATGAGAACAAATGATGCAGGAGGAAAAGACGTGTTATGGGTCTAAACTGTTGGGCCTAACAACTGGAAGAGTTGCATAACACAGGGGGATCATTCTATATCCTAATCAGATGCATGATCTCAATATGATATGAAGGATGAATGTTTATGCTCATGAAGAATGATTGGTGTAAAAGCAGCAACACACGGGTTTTCATGATTATCTATTTTGTTCTAACAATGTGGTATCAACTGACTGCTTTCAGGATACCAAGAAGTTGCAAGAGAAAATTCAAGTGTGTGCCTACAAGGAAGCCAAAGAGCTGAGCTGAAATTGATAGACAAAATATCATTGGTGATCAGGAATCTCCAGTTCAAACACGAATAATGAAGTCACTGTAGCAGACATCTTTCCTACCTCAAGTAGAGCTGAAATGATTTGCTGATATAGCTGACGTTGAAAACTGGGTTCATGCTATGAATAAAATGTTTGATCAGATTGCGAAGAACCAGATGTGGGAGATTGTTTCGAGGCCAGCAGACAAGAATGTCATCGGGACTAAATGAATCTATCGCAAAAAGATGAATGAATATGGCACAGTGATTCGGAACAAAGAACGACTAGTGTGCAAGGGGTACTCCCAGATCGAGGGAATATATGTCGATGAGACATTTGCACCGGTTGCATGGTTGGAGACAATCAGATTATTTTTGGCCATAGCAGTGCAACGAAAGTTCAAAGTGTTCCAGATGGATGTCAAATCCGCATTCTAGAATGGTGTTCTGGAAGAGGAGGTGTATATTGAGCAGCCAGATGGTTTTCTCATTCATGAGGATGAGAACAAAGTTTGCAGGCTGAAGAAGGCGTTGTATGGGCTGAAACAAGCACCAAGGGCATGGTACTCAAGGCTTGATCAGTACTTTAAGAAGCTTGGTTTCCAGCGTGGAGGAGTTGATTACAACCTCTATTTCAGCAATGAAAGTAATCAAAGGATGATGGTATTGGTTTATGTCGATGACATAATATTTGGCGGATCAGATGAAGCTCAGTGCAGACAGTTTTTTGAATTCATGAAAAATGAGTTTGAAATTTTAATTATTGGAGAGCTAACGTTATTTCTTGGTCTACATGTGACACAAGGAAGGAATGGAACATTCATTTCTCAATATAAATATGCCAAGGAGGTCCTAAGAAGGTTTGGAATGAAAAATTCCAAGGAGATGAAGACTCTGGTTGCCACCCAGATGAAATTATCAAAAGATGAGGATGGCAAGGCAGTTAATATCACAGAATACAGGCAAATCATTGGAAGTCTGTTGTACTTGACCGCAACAAGGCCTGATATTGTTTTCGTCACCTTCCAAGCAGCGAGATATCAGAGCAATCCCAAGGAAAGCCACATTATTGCAGTGAAAAGAATACTTCTGTATATCCAGGGCACAGTGGATTTCGGCTTGACATATACTGACAAATCTCAGACTGAGTTATTGGGATATACTGATGCAGACTGGGCCGGTTCAGCAGATGATAGAAAATAAACGTCAGGTGGTGCATTCTATCTTGGTGGATTGTGTATTTCTTGGCTAAGCAAGAAGCAATATTGCATTTCATTGAGCACCGCAGAAGCTGAGTATATTGCGGCCACTCAAGCCTGCACACAGTTATTGTGGATGAAGCAGCAACTTGAAGATATGGGAGTTGAAGTGAAGTCTCCGATCGGAATCCAGTGAGACAAATCAAGTGCTATAAATCTTAGTAAAAATCTCGTACATCACTCAAGGACAAAACACATTGAGATAAAGTATCATTTTATTAAGGAGAAAGTTGAGCAGGGAATCGTGAAGTTGGAGTATGTTCCTACAACACTACAAGTTGCAGACATTTTGACAAAGGACTTACCCAAGGAAGCATTTGAAAGGCATCGACTGGCTCTGGGAGTTCAGTCGATTCCCCGCACAGGAAATAGTGTGGATGTGGGACCACCCCCCCCCCCCCCCCTCCCCGAGGTATGATGTGGTTTTCCCTAATGTGTTGATATGTGTTCTCTACTATGTTACAGACTACAAAGGAGTGACCTTTGGGTTCGTTGACAAAGGGGGAGAAAATAGTGTTTGTTCAAGGGGGAGACAGTGTGGAGATTTGACAAGTCATGAATGATACGGGGAGAATCTGACCAGTGGAGCAGCCAGATAGGGGGAGAAATGAGAAAGGGGGAGAGATTTTTAAATCTGACGATGCTAGAAGTGATCGATCAAAGCATAGAAATCACGACAGCTGAGGATCGTGATAAAAGCAGAACAGTGGTGTTGGAATGGTGTGAGATGGTGTTCAGCTATTCACCAATTGGTATCAGTGTGGTTCAACAATTGGTATCAATTTAAGAATTGGTATCATGTTGGAATCGACAATTGGGGTCTGACATGAAGTGATTCATTGATGAACTTTTCATACTACTCTTGTTTCTCACGCCGAGCATTGCTCATGTGGGCTTAGAGTACGTGTTAAGTGAATCCTTGAACGCTATCAGAATCGCAAGAGGCGAATGGTGGTAGCGACTGGAAGAAGACTCGGTGAGGTATCAAAGTGCAGAAAATCATCCTGAGCAGAGTTGTGAAGAGTTGTCAACAAACCCAAAGGGGAAGATTGTTGGGCAAAAATCCCTCAAGGTAACATTGTAGCATTTTTGGGTTGATTGTGTTTGTTGACAAAGCAGGTTTCCATGGATAATTTTCGAGTTCTCGAGAAGTTGTTGACATTCCATGTTGACAAAGAACGATGACAAAGGAAAGGACGATCTGGAGGCGGTACAAAAGAGCAGTACAAGGTGGCGTTGTTTCCCAGTGTTTGCCAAATTTTTGGGGTCCAAAATTTGGAGTTTGGTGAGCATTGCGAAAAGTGGATTTCCATGAAGAGCATAATTTCATATGGCAAAGGCATGAATTTCGCGAAGATAGGATGCATGGTTTGGAAATCGCGAAGACCAGAAGAATGGAGGCGGTGATGCTTTGCGATTACGTCAAGCTTCGCAAACGGCAGAGGCTGAAGCGCATCGCGGCGGTGAAGGGCTTTGCGAGGGAGCTTCGCGGCGAAGGCGCGAAGGAATGTTGGGCTTCGCAAGGGAGCTTCGCGGAGAAGTCGCAAAGGTATGTTGACGGTGATTCTTCGCGACTACGTCAAGCTTCGCGAACAGCAAAGTGTGGTGGTGCTTCGTGATTTGGACAAAATTCCGGAGGAATCTTTGGAGCTTCGCGATTTGAGATGACGTGGCGTTGACTTCGCGCGGAAGGGACGAGGGTCGGTGGAATCGCCTATAAATAGAGGCCGACCCCTTCGAGCGAAGTAGAGAGATTTTTCAGAGAAGATCATTTGCTCTCGTTTTGCGAAGGTAGTTCGCAGAGCCAGTGTGCTTCCCGAAAGAGGAGCTTCGCGGCGGCTATTGTAGCTCCGCGAAAGTTGTGTGCTCCGTGTTGGCTCAGTGAGCTTCGCGAGAGAAGTTGCTTTGCAACGAGTTGAGCTTCGCGGGAGTTCTTCGCGAGAGAGCTTCGCGAGAGAGCTTCGCGAAAAGGCAGGAGCTTCGCGAAGGCTTGTTGAGCTTCGCGAAATTGGGAGCCTAGCGAAGTTGAGTGCTTTGCGGAGGTCTATCCAAAGGTAGTTTGCCCAGTGTTCAGAGGCAAAGAGGTATTCATCTACGGATGAAAGTTGAACTTCAACAGAGCATCTACATAAAGAGAAAGATGCATTCCTTAATGGAAATGAAGAGACCTACAGGTCTATAAACTATGATTGGATTCCCTTCCAAGAGTAGTGAGCTTAGGAAGAGGAAGAAGGTGATCCTCTCCACCGGCAGTGAGCTAGAGAGAGAGAAACAGGGAGTGACCCTTGGGAAAGCAGTGAGCTGACCCTAAACATTGTATAGGCAGTGATCCTGGGCATAGAAGTGATCTAGCCCGAACATTGTAATCCACAGCTAGTGAAGTTTAGTGGAATTGGTACGACCGGCAACTTGTCGGCGTATGCTCCTTGGACGTAGCCCTTTGCAGTGAACCAAGTAAAAATCTTTGTGTCTGCCTGCTAATTTCCCTACATTGCATTTAAAGCATCATCATCTGATAAAGGAGAAAGTATGTGATCATAACATACACACAAGTGCAAACAAAGTGACCCTTGTAACAAAGAGGTCAAGATCCAGCGGGGCAGGAAGAACTTTGAAAAAGAATATCCATACCCTGATTCACCCCCTCTCTCAGGGTATATAGGCCCCTATTGGCCCTAACACTGCCCAAACGCTCATCCCAAAACAACCTGAATTGCAGGGGTGAATTTTTTTGGGGGTGGGAGAACAAGAGAAAACGGATGAAAAGGAGGGAAAAACTTACCACGGGTCGATAACGAACAACCACCAGATTCAATTGACTAAGGAGGGAGGAGTGGGGCTCCAAGGTCTCCTCAGGGCACCTAGGGTTCGTCTGGAACAAGAAAGATTGTTGCAGTATGAGGATTTGTGAAAACCCAAGTAGCTGGAATGTTTTAAAACATTACAGTGTCAGGGTATTACACGACATGTAATCCCTTTTCACGTTGTGTAATTCATCGAGGTTTACTTCCATCGAAAAATGCATCACCTCTCGATTTTAATTTTATTTTTCAGACCCCGAAGTATTTCACGCAGTGAATCCCTGTTCACATCGTGTAAAATTCTACACCTCATGAAGCTTTCTAGGACAAGCTGTGAACTTGAGATTCACATTGTGTAACCTCATTACATGGCATGTAATCCTCCCACTTCCATCCTTTAGCAACCGAACCTCTCCAAACTCTTTCCAAACCTCCTTTGAACACTTCCAACCACCAAAACTCGTAAAGTAACATGCCATAAGGACACAGACCATTACAAGGAGGCTCATCGTTTGTGGGAGGCTCATCGTTTGTGGGAGGCTCATCGTTTGTGGAATATAGGCAGTGGTTATGGTTGCCGCAATGGGTTTTCATTTGTAGATGACATCAGTCGTCGCAAAGGATAAAGGCGTTATGCGGACCGCATAACACAGTTTGTGATGAAGGCCACATCCAAGTTTTGGATAATTCAGATTAGTGGGTTTTGTGGATCTATTTCCCTATATAAAGACCACTAATTAGATCATTAGGTAGAGAGGATTTCATTAGAAAACATCATCAATCCTGGGAGAATTCATGGAAGTTTAAAGTAGTTTGTGAGGAAGAATTCCGCGAAGGAGAAGAGTTTCATGAGGAAGCAATTCAGTGAAAGAGAAGGTATGTGAAGACAGTTCGTGGAAGAGGTTTGTGGGGTTCGGTTGCTCGCAAAGAAAAGGGGGTCGCGAACCATTAGTGGTTTGTGGAGGCATCATCCATCCGTGAAGCAGAGGTGGTCTGTGGAGGAAAGGTTGTCTGCGAAGCACTTGTGCCATGCGATGCAAGGCAGTTCACGGAGAATACAAGATAGTTCGTGATGGGTGAAAGGAAGTTCACAAATGTACTAAAACAGTCTTTGAAAGAACACTTTACAAGGAAATTAGTATGCAGAGAAGTGTATTTCAACTACAAGGTGAAAATAGGAATTCATGACACACTTTCGTGTGAAACTATTTTAAGGTTCTCGTGCAAGGCAATACGTGCCAGGATTACCTGGTGAACAATATCATTGTCATATTTGAATTCTGAAGAAGAAGAAGATAGAGGATTTGCATCATCAGACTATATTTACAAAAGGAGTTTATTCACTGCTACATCAAGGTAGTGAAACGAAGACTTGACCTATCTTGAAGATCTTAACAAAGACGGGGTAATTGTTGTGTCTAGAGCAAAGAGAAGTTTGTTCCAGTTGTCTGGAAAGTGGAATTGTTGCGTCCAGGTGTTTTGAAGGAAGTGAAGGAGCAGTCTAGAAAGAAATTCAACAAAGTATCTACCTACAGTTGAAGATGTGTTCATTATTAATAATGTAGAGACCTATATGTTTATAAACTGTGTGTGGATCCATTTCGGAGCAGTGAGCAAAAGAAGAGGAAGAAGACAATCTTTTCCACCGATTGTGATACGAGAAAGAGAGTTAGGGAGTGACTCTTAGGAAAATAGTGAGTTGACCCTAAATATTGTAAGGGCAGTGAGTCTGGGTATAGAAGTGATCTAGCTGAAACATTAATTTGTCAGTGAGCCGTAGTAAATTCGGTATATTGGCACATTGCCGTTGCAGACTCCTTGGACGTAGCCCAGTGAAGGTGAATTAAGTAAAAATCTGTGTTTGCTTGTGTTTGTTTTCCTGCTTTACTTTTTATGCATCATCATTGGATAGAGTTGGAAAGGATAAAGTATATAAAAACAGTAAAGTGTAAATGAAGTGATCTTTATAATAAAGAGGTCAAGATTTAATGGGTCAGGAGGAATTTCGAAAAGAATATTCATACATTGATTCACCCCCCCTCAGGGTATCTAGGTCCCTTTTGGATCTAACTGTTTCAATTTTCATTTATATTTTACTTATAGTTTATATTTTATAAGTTTTCAAAGTCGACTACTTGAAACATAGTAAAACTTATTAAATTTCAAGTAGGTAACTTTAAAATCTTATAGAATATAAAATATAAAAACAATCTAAATAAAATTTAAAACATAGCCTAAACATCTAAAAATTTGTTGAAAATAAAAAAAAAGCATAAATATAATATTAAAAAAAGCTAATTTACACGACACAAACATTATTGATTAAAAACATAATATTTACACAGTAAAAAATAAATGCGCATAAAATATAGTATTATTAAAATCAAAATGAAATTTAGAACATTGACTAAACATAGAAAAAATAATTGAAAATGAAATGAATATAAAAAAAATTATAAATACAAATGTAATGGTTTAAAAATTATAAATAATTCTTTTTATGAAATGATTGTTATTTTCAATTATTTTTTCTATGTTCAGTAAGTGTATCAAATTTCATTTAGATTGCATTTTTACTTTATTATTTATAGACTTTCAAATCCACCAATTTGAAACATTATTATGTTTTATGTTGGTGGGTTTAAAAGACTATAAATTATAAAATTTAAATACAATCTAAATGATATTTGACAAACTGACTTAACATATAAAATATAATTAAAAAATTCATAAATATAATAACCAAAAGCTAATTTACATGTGGTTAAAAATATAACATTTTCACTTTTAAATATTAATGGACATAATTCTAAGTAAAATAAAATTAACACAATATATATATTTAAATCGGGCTTCAAGTTTTTGAACTAAAAACCAAAGTTGGTAAGATCGATGTAGACTTTCGGTATTAGTTTTTAAAAAAATAAAATTGTATTATTTTACGAATCATTTTTTTTAAATACGTATATAAAAAAAACTCCTTAAAAAACATTGGATGTTAGAGAAGTACAATGAAGTGCACGTAAATAAATTTGAAAATCAAACATGTAAACCAGTGTCATGGAATTGGAACATATGAGACCGCTCATCGTTGGTATATAACCCACATCCCGCCGGAAGAGGGTCGTCGGAGATCAGGCGACGTACGGCGGAGGTCTGGGAAGGCCGCGGACGACGCCGCAAAGCGGGGTGTCGGCGGGGGCCTCGTACTCATCCCGGAGAGACCGCTCCGGCGACACCACGCTGATGTAGAGCTGCTGCCCCAGGTACGCCCTCTCCGCGATCCCCGACCTCAGGTTCCACATCCCCGCGTTGTCGAACGTCAGCATCACCGCCGCCCACGACCCCGGGTACACCTGGATCGTGTTCCGGCTCACCGCATCCTGCAGGTTGTAGTCCCGCCGCTTCTCCGGCGACCACGCCCCCGCCTCGATCCTGCCCACCACCAACACCCGCACAATCAATAACGACCACGGCGGCGCGTGATTCAATCCTGGAAACCAAACTTACGCGACGGGGAAGAACGAGTAACCCGCGAGGTGCCACGTCTGAACGCTTTTCTCCGGGTTCTCGAACACGACCTCTACGAACGTGCGGTAGGTCACGTTCAGGACGATCGGCTCCAGCCGGAGCGGCGCGCCGGCCGCCGGAGGCTCGTCGGGGATGTTATCGTACCTGAACACCCTGCCGGCGACGCCGTAGTACTCCGCGAGCTTCAGCGGCGTCTCGGGATCCACGTGGGAGACTCCGTTGATCGCGTAGCGGAGGTTCCCTCCGGCGTCGTACTCCGCCGAGCTCCGGAGGCGGATGGTGCGGGTGATGTTGATGGAGCCGTAGTGGTACGAGCCCTGGGGGTTGGGGCGGGCCGCGCTGGCGGTCAGGTTCCAGCGGAACGACCGGAACTGGTTCAGCGACCAGGCCCACCCCACGGGGGGCTCCGGGAGGGCGGGGTCGGCGCCGCCCTCCCCGCCGTCGTACCGGACGACGCCGGTGGCGGTGAGGACCTGCTTCAGGAACCGGGTGGAGGCGACCAAATGGTAGTCCCGAGGCTCCCGGTCGGCGGTGATCAAAACGGCGTAGCACTGGCCGACGTGCGCGTCGAGGGAGTCGTACACGTTCTGCACGGTGTGGGAGCCCTCCGCCTCCACGAGCTTCATGGTGTGGCCCTGGAACCGGAAGTTGAGAGTCGTCTTCATCCCCACGTTGCAGACCCGGTACTTGTAGGTCTTCCCGGGCTTCATGGTGAAGAGGGGGGAGGCGGCGGGATCATTCCCGGACTGGCCGTTGATGAGGACGCCGTCGGGACGGGCGAGGGTGCGGCCGGCTTCGAGGGTCCGGCGCAGGGCGGCGTGGCTCTGGGAGTACCAGTCGCCGATGAGGAGGGTGTAGTCGTCCTCGGGGTCGGCGTAGGGGACGGGGATGAGGAGGCGGCTGTTGATGCGGAGGCCGCCGAAGCCGCCGGCGGAGCGGTGGAGGGCGGTGGAGGGGTAGTAAAAGTAGCTGCCGATCTGATCCTTCACCTGGAATTTGTAGGTGTGGTTGGCGCCCGGCGGGATGGGACAGTTCGTCCCCGGAAGCCCCTCCTGCCATGAGTTCTTCCTCTGCTGCACGCCGTTCCTGAATAAAACACCATTAAAATTAAATCAACCCATAATATGAATGAATGAATGAATGAATACCAGGTCAAGAGGAAGGGCTCGTCGAGGTGATTGAAGACGTTGACGACGAGATTATTGTTGCTGGTGGAGTTGATGTTGGGTCCCGGGAACTCGCCGTTGATGAGGATCCCCTGCTGCGCCACCCCCAGCGGGGCGATGCTGCCGTACGTCACGTTCCAGGTGAAGTAAAAGTACGGATCCTCCGCCATGACCGCCGCCGCATTCAAGCACACCCAAAGAACGGCCAGCCTCAGCACCGCCGCCGCCCCACGCCGCCGCTCCCCCATTTCGGCCATCATCGGATCCCCGTTCCCCCGACCGACGCTGCGTACGCTCCGACGACTCTGTTTCCCTTTCTAAGGGGTTTTTTCTTTTTCTTTTTCTTTTTTGTTCGCTCTCTCTCCCTATTTCGGTGTCCGCGGCGGAGAGAGGGGGGAGGCGGAAGAGGAAGAAGGGGAAGGGAAGGTCTTCTCCTTGCTCTGTTTTTAGGCAGGATTTATATATAATGGCGCCCCAGATGGCCTCTCCGTAATTACAGGTCCACCCTCCCTCCTGCATCAATTTTAGAACAGGAGGTATTTTTATTTTATTTTTTAATTTAAAGGGTCAGTTTTTTTATTTTGAAAACGGGTGTGTATAGGGCCAATTATTTTGAAAACTGGTGTGTCTAGGGCCAATTCATTTGGCCCTAGATACTTTTACCCAAGAGCGCCAATTCATTTGGCGCTCTTGGAATTTTGTTTCCAAATCCCATGGAACCCCTCCCCAACCCCTTTATATATATATATATATATATATATATATATATATATATATCTTATTTATTATAATTATAATTATAATAAATATATTTATAATAAATATAATAACTAAAATAAATACAATAAATTTATAATAATGTTTAATATAATTATAACAATTATATAATTATAATAAATATATAATTATAATAAATATATAAATATAATAATTATATAATTACAATAATTAAATAAATATAAATATAATAAATATATAAATATAATAATTTTATATTTATAATAAATATATAATTATAAATATAATAATTATATAATTACAATAATTATATAATTGTACATATAATAATAATATAATTATAATAAATATACAATTATAATTACAATAATTATAGAATTATAAATATAATAAATATACACTTATAATTATCATATAATTATAATAAATATATAATTATAAATATAATTGTTATAATTATTAAAAATTATATAATTGTTATAATTATTAAAAATTATATAATTGTTATAATTATAATAAATATATAATTAGTGTAATTAAATAATTATAATAAATATTATAATATATAATTATAATAAATGTATATTTATATTAATATTTATAATAAATATTCTAATACTTATTATAATAAATCTACATTTATTTATTATAATAAATCTACATTTATTTTATACATTTATTATTATAAATATGTACAATAAATGTAATATGATACATTTATTTTTTAATTTTATTAAATGTATATTTATAATTATATAAATGTATAATAAATATAATAAATATAAATGTATAATTACATATTACATTTATTATAATAAATAAATAATTACATACTACATTTATTATAATAAATAAATGTATATATAATTACATTTATAAATGTATATTTATTATAATAAATAAATGTATATTACATTTATAAATAATTACATATTTATTATAATAAATAAATGTATATTACATTTATAATAAATGTATATTTATATAAATAAATGTATATTAATAAATATTATTAATGAAAATTAATAAATGAATATTTGTTAATAAATATTATGATAAAAAAATGTATATTTATAATTACATTTGTAAATGTATATTTATAATAAATGTATATTTATAAATAAATATTATTAATGGATATTAATAAATGTATATTTATTAATGAATATTATAATAAATAAATGTATATTTATAATTACATTTATAAATGTATATTTGTTATAATAAATAAATGTATATTACATTTATAAATAATTACATATTTATTATAATAAATAAATGTATATTATATTTATAATAAATGTATATTTATATAAATAAATGTATATTACATTTATAATAAATGTATATTTATAGTAAATGTATATTTATTACATATTTATTATAATAAATAATTACATTTATAAATGTATATTACATTTATAATAAATATCCAATAAATGTATATTACATTTATAAATAATTACATATTTATTATAATAAATAAATGTATATTTATAATTATATAATTATAGTATATAATTATTCATAGATATGATAATTATACAATAAAGATAAATAATTACATATTACATTTATTATATTATAATTAAAAAATAAATGTATTATAATATTTATTATACATTTATTATACATATTTATTATAATAAATGTATAAAATAAATGCAGATTTATTATAATAAATAAATTTATATTTATTATAAATATTAATATAAATATACATTTATTATAATTAAACTAAAAAAAACCCAACGACCTAAATTACCCCTCTCCCGCCTTTTGGGTTTTCTATAATTACAAGTATAAATGAATTACTAAACACTAAAAACGGGAATTCAATTACTACAACGGTGTCCATCGAGACCGGAAGTTTGTATTTTCCATTTTCAGGGGTCTCCTCCTCTGCACTTAACACCTCCACCATCCCCCAGATTCTTATGTTTCAGTTTTCTTTTATTACAAATATAAATGATTCAAGGAGTAATTAAATTACGAAACAATTTCTAAATAAATTAGCATCCCGTCAAAATGGAAATTCAATTATTTTCATTAATAATCAGATAATAATGGAAATATTAAATGAGTTTTATTCTAAACACGTAATAAAAATTTAAAATAATAAATAGAAACAGTTATTTAAATAGATCCAGGTTTTAAATGGGTATTGAATTTAGTGTTTGTGTTCAGGTTTGAAACAAGTTTTACCTTAAAACATTATAAAAATTAAAAATAATAATTATACACAGGTATTTAAATGGCTTTGCGATTTAAATAAGTATTCAATTTTGGGTTTGGGTACAGTTAAACGTAAGCGTGTTTCGGTTTGATGTCCACCGACCCCGTAAGTTTGGATTCTTCATTTTCATGGGTCTCCTCTCGGCAATTTTAGAACAGGGGGTCTTTTTATTTTTTTTTTAATTTAAACGGTCGGTTTGTTTTTTATTTTGAAAACTGGGTGTGTCTAGCGCCAATTCATTTGGCGCTAGATACTTTTACTCAAGAGCGCCAATTCATTTGGCGCTCTTGGGATTTTGTTTCCAAATCTCATGCAACCCCTTCCCAACCCCTTTATATATATATATATATATCTTATTTATTATAATTATAATTATAATAAATATATTTATAATAAATAAAATAACTAAAATAAATACAATAAATTTATAACAATGTTTAATATAATTATAACAATTATATAATTATAATAAACATATAATTATAATAATTATATAATTATAATAATTATATAATTATAATAATTATATAATTACAATAATTAAATAAATATAAATATAATAAATATATAAATATAATTACATATTACATTTATTATAATAAATAAATAATTACATATTACATATATTATAATAAATAAATGTATATATAATTACATTTATAAATGTATATTTATTATGATAAATAAATGTATATTACATTTATAAATAATTACATATTTATTATAATAAATAAATGTATATTACATTTATAATAAATGTATATTTATATAAATAAATGTATATTAATAAATATTATTAATGAAAATTAATAAATGAATATTTGTTAATAAATATTATAATAAATAAATGTATATTTATAATTACATTTGTAAATGTATATTTATAATAAATGTATATTTATAAATAAATATTATCAATGGATATTAATAAATGTATAAGTATTAATGAATATTATAATAAATAAATGTATATTTATTATAATAAATAAATGTATATTACATTTATAATAAACGTATATTTATATAAATAAATGTATATTACATTTATAATAAATGTATATTTATATATATAAATGTATATTACATTTATAAGTAATTACATATTTATTATAATTAATGTATATTATATTTATAAATAAATAATCATTTATTCAGCTAATAAATGTATATTACATTTATTATAATAAATGTATATTACATATTTATTATAATAAATGTATATTACATTTATATAAATGTATATTTATTACATATTTATTATAATAAATAATTACATTTATAAATGTATATTACATTTATAATAAATATCCAATAAATGTATATTTATATAAATGTATATTTATTATAATAAATAAATGTATATTACATTTATAAATAATTACATATTTATTATAATAAATAAATGTATATTTATAATTATATAATTATATTATATAATTATTCATAGATATGATAATTATACAATAAAGATAAATAATTACATATTACATTTATTATATTATAATTAAAAAGTAAATGTATTATAATATTTATTATACACATATTATATATATTTATTATAATAAATATATAAAATAAATGTAGATTTATTATATTAAATAAATTTAGATTTATTATAAATATTAATATAAATATACATTTATTATAATTAAACTAAAAAAAACACAACGACCTAAATTACCCCCTTCCCGCCTTTTGGGTTTTCTATAATTACAAATATAAATGAATTACTAAACACTAAAAACGGGAATTCAATTACTACATCGGTGTCCATCGAGACCGGAAGTTTGTATTTTCCATTTTCATGGGTCTCCTCCTCTGCACTTAACACCTCCACCATCCCCCCAGATTCTTATGTTTCAGTTTTCTTTTATTACAAATATAAATGATTCATGGAGTAATTGAATTACGAATCAATTTCTAAATAAATTAGCATCCCGTCAAAATGGAAATTCAATTATTCTCATTAATAATCCGATAATAATGGAAATATTAAATGAGTTTTATTCTAAACACGTAATAAAAATTTAAAATAATAAATAGAAACGGTTATTTAAATAGATCCAGGTTTTAAATGGGTATTGAATTTAGTGTTTAGGTTCGGGTTTGAAACAAGTTTTACCTTAAAAACATTATAAAAATTCAAAATAATAACTATACACAGTTATTTAAATGGCTTTGCGATTTAAATAAGTATTCAATTTTGGGTTTGGGTACAGTTAAACGTAAGCGTGTTTCGGATTGATGTCCACCGACCCCGTAAGTTTGGATTCTTCATTTTCATGGGTCTCCTCTCGGCAATTTTAGAACAGGGGGTCTTTTTATTTATTTTTTAATTTAAAGGGTCGGTTTGTTTTTTATTTTGAAAACTGGGTGTGTCTAGTGCCAATTCATTTGGCGCTAGATACTTTTACCCAAGAGTGCCAATTCATTTGGCGCTCTTGGAATTTTGTTTCCAAATCCCATGGAACCCCTCCCCAACCCCTTTTTATATATATATATATATATATATATATATATATCTTATTTATTATAATATATATATATATATCTTATTTATTATAATTATAATTATAATAAATATATTTATAATAAATATAATAACTAAAATAAATACAATAAATTTATAATAATGTTTAATATAATTATAACAATTATATAATTATAATAAATATATAATTATAATAATTATATAAATATAATAATTATATAATTACAATAATTAAATAAATATAAATATTATAAATATATAAATATAATAATTGTATATTTATAATAAATATATAATTATAAATCTCATAATTATATAATTACAATAATTATATAATTGTAAATATAATAATTATATAATTATAATAAATATACAATTATAATTACGGGAGGTATTTTTATTTTATTTTTTAATATAAAGGGTCAGTTTGTTTTTTATTTTGAAAACGGGTGTGTCTAGCGCCAATTCATTTGGCGCTCTTGGGATTTTGTTTCCAAATCCCACGCAACCATTCCCCAACCCCTTTATATATATATATATATATATCTTATTTATTATAATTATAATTATAATAAATATATTTATAATAAATATAATAACTAAAATAAATACAATAAATTTATAATAATGTTTAATATAATTATAACAATTATATAATTATAATAAATATATAATTATAATAATTATATAAATATAATAATTATATAATTACAATAATTAAATAAATATAAATATAATAAATATATAAATATAATAATTGTATATTTATAATAAATATATAATTATAAATATAATAATTATATAATTACAATAATTATATAATTGTAAATATAATAATTATATAATTACAATAAATATACAATTATAATTACAATAATTATAGAATTATAAATATAATAAATATACACTTATAATAAATAATTACATATTACATTTATTATAATAAATAAATGTATATATAATTAGATTTATAAATGTATATTTATTATAATAAATAAATGTATATTACATTTATAAATAATTACATATTTATTATAATAAATAAATATATATTACATTTATAATAAATGTATATTTATATAAATAAATGTATATTAATAAATATTATTAATGAAAATTAATAAATGAATATTTGTTAATAAATATTATAATAAAAAAATGTATATTTATAATTACATTTGTAAATGTATATTTATAATAAATGTATATTTATAAATAAATATTATTAATGGATATTAATAAATGCATATTTATTAATGAATATTATAATAAATAAATGTATATTTATAATTACATTTATAAATGTATATTTGTTATAATAAATAAATGTATATTACATTTATAAATAATTACATATTTATTATAATAAATAAATGCATATTACATTTATAATAAATGTATATTTATATAAATAAATGTATATTAATAAATATTATCAATGAAAATTAATAAATGAATATTTGTTAATAAATATTATAATAAAAAAATCTATATTTATAATTACATTTGAAAATATATATTTATAATAAATGTATTTTTATAAATAAATATTATTAATGGATATTAATAAATGTTTATTTATTAATGAATATTATAATAAATAAATGTATATTTATAATTACATTTATAAATGTATATTTATTATAATAAATAAATGTATATTACATTTATAAATAAGTACATATTTATTATAATAAATAAATGTATATTACATTTATAATAAATGTATATTTATATAAATAAATGTATATTAATAAATATTATTAATGAAAATTAATAAATGAATAGTTGTTAATAAATATTATAATAAATAAATGTATATTTATAATTACATTTGTAAATGTATATTTATAATAAATGTATATTTATAAATAAATATTATTAATGGATATTAATAAATGTATATTTATTAATTAATATTATAATAAATAAATGTATATTTATAATTACATTTATAAATGTATATTTATTATAATAAATAAATGTATATTACATTTATAAATAATTACATATTTATTATAATAAATAAATGTATATTACATTTATAATAAATGTATATTTATATAAATAAATGTATATTACATTTATAATAAATGTATATTTATATATATAAATGTATATTACATTTATAAGTAATTACATATTTATTATAATTAATGTATATTATATTTATAAATAAATAATCATTTATTCAGCTAATAAATGTATATTAAAATTATTATAATAAATGTATATTACATATTTATTATAATAAATGTATATTACATTTATATAAATGTATATTACATTTATAATAAATATCCAAAAAATGTATATTTATATAAATGTATATTTATTATAATAAATAAATGTATATTACATTTATAAATAATTACATATTTATTATAATAAATAAATGTATATTTATAATTATATAATTATAGTATATAATTATTCATAGATATGATAATTATACAATAAAGATAAATAATTACATATTACATTTATTATATTATAATTAAAAAATAAATGTATTATAATATTTATTATACATTTATTATACATATTTATTATAATAAATGTATAAAATAAATTTAGATTTATTCTAATAAATAAATTTATATTTACTATAAATATTAATATAAATATACATTTATTATAATTAAACTAAAAAAACCCAACGACCTAAATTACCCCCTCCCGTCTTTTGGGTTTTCTATAATTACAAATATAAATGAATTATTAAACACTAAAAATGGGAATTCAATTACTACATCGGTGTCCATCGAGACCAGAAGTTTGTATTTTCCATTTTCATGGGTCTCCTCCTCTACACTTAACACCTCCACCATCCCCCCAAATTCTTATGTTTCAGTTTTCTTTTATTACAAATATAAATGATTCATGGAGTAATTGAATTACGAAACAATTTCTAAATAAATTAGCATACCGTCAAAATGGAAATTCAATTATTCTCATTAATAATCCGATAATAATTTAAATATTAAATGAGTTTTATTCTAAACACGTAATAAAAATTTAAAATAATAAATAGAAACAGTTATTTAAATAGATCCAGGTTTTAAATGGGTATTGAATTTAGTGTTTGGGTTCGGGTTTGAAACAAGTTTTACCTTAAAACATTATAACAATTAAAAATAATAATTATACACAGGTATTTAAATGTTTTTGCTATTTAAATAAGTATTCAATTTTGGGTTTGGGTACAGTTAAACGTGACCGTGTTTCGGATTGATGTCCACCGACCCCGTAAGTTTGGATTCTTCATTTTCATGGGTCTCCTCTCGGCAATTTTAGAACATGGGGTCTTTTTATTTAATTTTTAATTTAAAGGGTCGATTTGTTTTTTATTTTGAAAACTGGGTGTGTCTAGCGCCAATTCATTTGGCGCTAGATACTTTTACCCAAGAGCGCCAATTCATTTGGCCCTTTTGGGATTTTGTTTCCAAATCCCATGCAACCCCACCCCAACCCCTTTATATATATATATATATATATATATATATATCTTATTTATTATAATTATAATTATAATAAATATATTTATAATAAATATAATAACTAAAATAAATACAATAAATTTATAATAATGTTTAATATAATTATAACAATTATATAATTATAATAAATATATAATTATAATAAATATATAATTATAATAATTATATAATTACAATAATTAAATAAATATAAATATAATAAATATATAAATATAATAATTGTATATTTATAATAAATATATAATTATAAATATAATAATTATATAATTACAATAGTTATATAATTGTAAACATTATAATTATATAATTATAATAAATATACAATTATAATTACAATAATTATAGAATTATAATTATAATAAATATACACTTATAATTATTATATAATTATAATGAATAGATAATTATAAATATAATTGTTATAATTATTAAAAATTATATAATTGTTATAATTATTAAAAATTATATAATTGTTATAATTATAATAAATATATAATTAGTGTAATTAAATAATTATAATAAATATTATAATATATAATTATAATAAATGTATATTTATATTAATATTTATAATAAATATTATAATACTTATTATAATAAATCTACATTTATTTATTATAATAAATCTAGATTTATTTTATACATTTATTATTATAAATATGTACAATAAATGTAATATGATATATTTATTTTTTAATTATATTAAATGTATATTTATAATTATATAAATGTATAATTACATATTACATTTATTATAATAAATAAATAATTACATATTACATATATTATAATAAATAAATGTATATATAATTACATTTATAAATGTATATTTATTATAATAAATAAATGTATATTACATTTATAAATAATTACATATTTATTATAATAAATAAATGTATATTACATTTAAAATAAATGTATATTTATATAAATAAATGTATATTAATAAATATTATTAATGAAAATTAATAAATGAATATTTGTTAATAAATATTTTAATAAATAAATGTATATTTATAATTACATTTGTAAATGTATATTTATAATAAATGTATATTTATAAATAAATATTATTAATGGATATTAATAAATGTATATTTATTAATGAATATTATAATAAATAAATGTATATTTATAATTACATTTATAAATGTATATTTACAATTACATTTATAAATGTATATTTATTATAATAAATAAATGTATATTACATTTATAAATAATTACATATTTATTATAACAAATAAATGTATATTACATTTATAATAAATGTATATTTATATAAATAAATGTATATTAATAAATATTGTTAATGAAAATTAATAAATGAATATTTGTTAATAAATATTATAATAAATAAATGTATATTTATAATTACATTTTTAAATGTATATTTATAATAAATGTATATTTATAAATAAATATTATTAATGGATATTAATAAATGTATATTTATTAATGAATATTATAATAAATAAATGTATATTTATAATTACATTTATAAATGTATATTTATTATAATAAATAAATGTATATTACATTTATAAATAATTAGATATTTATTATAATAAATAAATGTATATTACATTTATAATAAATGTATATTTATATAAATAAATGTATATTAATAAATATTATTAATGAAAATTAATAAATGAATATTTGTTAATAAATATTATAATAAATAAATGTATATTTATAATTACATTTGTAAATGTATATTTATAATAAATGTATATTTATAAATAAATATTATTAATGGAAATTAATAAATGTATAAGTATTAATGAATATTATAATAAATAAATGTATATTTATAATTACATTTATAAATGTATATTTATTATAATAAATAAATGTATATTACATTTATAATAAACGTATATTTATATAAATAAATGTATATTACATTTATAATAAATGTATATTTATATATATAAATGTATATTACATTTATAAGTAATTACATATTTATTATAATTAATGTATATTATATTTATAAATAAATAATCATTTATTCAGCTAATAAATGTATATTACAATTATTATAATAAATGTATATTATATATTTATTATAATAAATATATATTACATTTATATAAATGTATATTTATTACATATTTATTATAATAAATAATTACATTTATAAATGTATATTACATTTATAATAAATATCCAACAAATGTATATTTATATAAATGTATATTTATTATAATAAATAAATGTATATTACATTTATAAATAATTACATATTTATTATAATAAATAAATGTATATTTATAATTATATAATTATCGTATATAATTATTCATAGATATGATAATTATACAATAAAGATAAATAATTACATATTACATTTATTATATTATAATTAAAAAATAAATGTATTATAATATTTATTATACATTTATTATATATATTTATTATAATAAATGTATAAAATAAATGTAGATTTATTATAATAAATAAATTTATATTTATTATAAATATTAATATAAATATACATTTATTATAATTAAACTAAAAAAAAACCCAACGACCTAAATTACCCCCCTCTCGCCTTTTGGGTTTTCTATAATTACAAATATAAATGAATTACTAAACACTAAAAACGGGAATTCAATTACTACATCGGTGTCCATCTAGGCCAGAAGTTTGTATTTTCCATTTTCATGGGTCTCCTCCTCTGCACTTAACACCTCCACCATCCCCCCAGATTCTTATGTTTCAGTTTTCTTTTATTACAAATATAAATGATTCATGGAGTAATTGAATTACGAAACAATTTCTAAATAAATTAGCATCCCGTCAAAATGGAAATTCAATTATTCTCATTAATAATCCGATAATAATGGAAATATTAAATGAGTTTTATTCTAAACACGTAATAAAAATTTAAAATAATAAATAGAAACGGTTATTTAAATAGATCCAGGTTTTAAATGGGTATTGAATTTAGTGTTTGGGTTCGGGTTTGAAACAAGTTTTACCTTAAAACATTATAAAAATTAAAAATAATAATTATACACAAGTATTTAAATGGCTTTGCGATTTAAATAAGTATTCAATTTTGGGTTTGGGTACAGTTAAACGTGAGCGTGTTTCGGATTGATGTCCACCGACCCCGTAAGTTTGGATTCTTCATTTTCATGGGTCTCCTCTCGGCAATTTTAGAACAGAGGGTCTTTTTATTTTTTTTTAATTTAAAGGGTCGGTTTGTTTTTTATTTTGAAAACTGGGTGTGTCTAGTGCCAATTCATTTGGCGCTAAATACTTTTACCCAAGAGCGCCAATTCATTTGGCGCTTTGGGATTTTGTCTCCAAATCCGATGCAACCCCTCCCCAACCCCTTTATATATATATATATATCTTATTTATTATAATTATAATTATAATAAATATATTTATAATATATATAATAACTAAAATAAATACAATAAATTTATAATAATGTTTAATATAATTATAACAATTATATAATTATAATAAATATATAATTATAAAAAATATATAATTATAATAATTATATAATTACAATAATTAAATAAATATAAATATAATAAATATATAAATATAATAATTGTATATTTATAATAAATATATAATTATAAATATAATAATTATATAATTACAATAATTATATAATTGTAAATATAATAATTATATAATTATAATAAATATACAATTACAATTACAATAATTATAGAATTCTAAATATAATAAATATACACTTATAATTATTATATAATTATAATAAATATATAATTATAAATATAATTGTTATAATTATTAAAAATTATATAATTGTTATAATTATTAAAAATTATATAATTGTTATAATTATAATATATATATAATTAGTGTAATTAAATAATAATAATAAAAATTATAATATATAATTATAATAAATGTATATTTATATTAATATTTATAATAAATATTATAATACTTATTATAATAAATCTACATTTATTTATTACAATAAATCTACATTTATTTTATACATTTATTATTATAAATATATACCATAAATGTAATATGATACATTTATTTTTTAGTTATATTAAATGTATATTTATAATTATATAAATGTATAATAAATATAATAAATATAAATGTATAATTACATATTACATTTATTATAATAAATAAATAATTACATATTACATTTATTATAATAAATAAATGTATATATAATTACATTTAAAAATTTATATTTATTATAATAAATAAATGTATATTATATTTATAAATAATTACATATTTATTATAATAAATAAATGAATATTACATTTATAATAAATGTATATTTATATAAATAAATGTATATTAATAAATATTATTAATGAAAATTAATAAATGAATATTTGTTAATAAATATTATAATAAATAAATGTATATTTATAATTACATTTGTAAATGTATATTTATAATAAATGTATATTTATAAATAAATATTATTAATGGATATTAATAAATGTATATTTATTAATGAATATTATAATAAAGAAATGTATATTTATAATTACATTTATAAATGTATATTTATTATAAGAAATAAATGTATATTACATTTATAAATAATTACATATTTATTATAATAAATAAATGTATATTAACTTTATAATAAATGTATATTTATATAAATAAATGTATATTAATAAATATTATTAATGAAAATTAATAAATGAATATTTGTTAATAAATATTATAATAAATAAATGTATATTTATAATTACATTTGTAAATGTATATTTATAATAAATGTATATTTATAAATAAATATTTTTAATGGATATTAATAAATGTATATTTATTAATGAATATTATAATAAATAAATATATATTTATAATTACTTTATAAATGTATATTTATTATAATAAATAAATGTATATTACATTTATAAATAATTACATATTTATTATAATAAATAAATGTATATTACATTTATAATAAATGTATATTTATATTAATAAATGTATATTAATAAATATTATTAATGAAAATTAATAAATGAATATTTGTTAATAAATATTATAATAAATAAATGTATATTTATAATTACATTTGTAAATGTATATTTATAATAAATGTATATTTATAAATAAATATTATTAATAAATATTATTAATGGATATTAATAAATGTATATTTATTAATGAATATTATAATAAATAAATGTATATTTATAATTACATTTATAAATGTATATTTATTATAATAAATAAATGTATATTACATGCATAATAAATGTATATTTATATAAATAAATGTATATTACATTTATAATAAATGTATATTTATATATATAAATGTATATTACAATTATAAGTAATTACATATTTATTATAATTAATGTATATTATATTTATAAATAAATAATCATTTATTCAACTAATAAATGTATATTACAATTATTATAATAAATGTATATTACATATTTATTATAATAAATGTATATTACATCTATATATATATGTATATTTATTACATATTTATTATAATAAATAATTACATTTATAAATGTATATTACATTTATAATAAATATCCAATAAATGTATATTTATATAAATGTATATTTATTATAATAAATAAATGTATATTACATTTATAAATAATTACATATTTATTATAATAAATAAATTTATATTTATAATTATATAATTATAGTATATAATTATTCATAGATATGATAATTATACAATAAAGATAAATAATTACATATTACATTTATTATATTATAATTAAAAAATAAATGTATTATAAATTACATTTATTATATTATAATTAAAAAATAAATGTATTATAATATTTATTATACATTTATTATACATATTTATTTTAATAAATATATAAAACAAATGTAGATTTATTATAATAAATAAATTTTATTTATTATAAATATTAATATAAATATACATTTATTATAATTAAACTAAAAACAGACCCAACGACCTAAATTACCCCCCTCGCACCTTTTGGGTTTTCTATAATTACAAATATAAATGAATTACTGAACACTAAAAACGGAAATTCAATTACTACATCGGTGTCCATCGAGACCGGAAGTTTGTACATTCCATTTTCATGGGTCTCCTCCTCTTCACTTAACACCTCCACCATCCCCCCAGATTCTTATGTTTCAGTTTTCTTTTATTACAAATATAAATGATTCATGGAGTAATTGAATTACGGATCAATTTCTAAATAAATTAGCATCTCGTCAAAATGGAAATTCAATTATTCTCATTAATAATCCGATAATAATGGAAATATTAAATGAGTTTTATTCTAAACACGTAATAAAAATTTAAAATAATAAATAGAAACGGTTATTTAAATAGATCCAGGTTTTAAATGGGTATTGAATTTAGTGTTTGGGTTCGGGTTTTAATCAAGTTTTACCTTAAAACATTATAAAAATTAAAAATAATAATTATACACAGGTATTTAAATAGCTGTGCGATTTAAATAAGTATTCAATTTTGGGTTTGGGTACAGTTAAACGTAAGCGTGTTTCAGATTGATGTCCACTGACCCCGTAAGTTTGGATTTTTCATTTTCATGGGTCTCCTCTCGGCAATTTTAGAACATGGGGTCTTTTTATTTTTATTTTTAATTTAAAGGGTCGGTTTGTTTTTTATTTTGAAAACTGGGTTTGTCTAGCGCCAATTCATTTGGCGATAGATACTTTTACCCAAGAGCGCCAATTCATTTGGCGCTCTTGGGATTTTGTTTCCAAATCTCATGCAACCCCTCCCCAACCCCTTTATATATATATATATCTTATTTATTATAATTATGATTATAATAAATATATTTATAATAAATAAAATAACTAAAATAAATACAATAAATTTATAATAATGTTTAATATAATTATAACAATTATATAATTATAATAATTATATAATTATAATAATTATATAATTATAATAATTATATAATTATAATAATTATATAATTATAATAATTATATAATTATAATAATTATATAATTATAATAATTATATAATTATAATAATTATATAATTACAATAATTAAATAAATATAAATATAATAAATATATAAATATAATAATTGTATATTTATAATAAATATATAATTATAAATATAATAATTATTTAATTACAATAATTATATAATTGTAAATATAATAATTATATAATTATAATAAATATACAATTACAGTTACAATAATTATAGAATTATAAATATAATAAATATACACTTATAATTATTATATAATTATAATAAATATATAATTATAAATATAATTGTTATAATTATTAAAAAATATATAATTGTTATAATTATTAAAAATTATAATTGTTATAATTATAATAAATATATAATTAGTGTAATTAAATAATTATAATAAATATTATAATATATAATTATAATAAATGTATATTTATATTAATCTTTATAATAAATATTATAATACTTATTATAATAAATCTACATTTATTTATTATAATAAATCTACATCTATTTTTTACATTTATTATTATAAATATATACAATAAATGTAATATGATATATTTTATTTTTTAATTATATTAAATGTATATTTATAATTATATAAATGTATAATTACATATTACATTTATTATAATAAATAAATAATTACATATTACATATATTATAATAAATAAATGTATATATAATTACATTTATAAATGTATATTTATTATGATAAATAAATTTATATTACATTTATAAATAATTACATATTTATTATAATAAATAAATGTATATTACATTTATAATAAATGTATATTTATATAAATAAATGTATATTAATAAATATTATTAATGAAAATTAATAAATGATTATTTGTTAATAAATATTATAATAAATAAATGTATATTTATAATTACATTTGTAAATGTATATTTATAATAAATGTATATTTATAATAAATGTATATTTATAAATAAATATTATTAATGGATATTAATAAATGTATATTTATTAATGAATATTATAATAAATAAATGTATATTTATAATTACATTTATAAATGTATATTTATTATAATAAATAAATGTATATTACATTTATAAATAATTACATATTTATTATAATAAATAAATGTATATTACATTTATAATAAATGTATATTTATATAAATAAATGTATATTAATAAATATTATTAATGAAAATTAATAAAAGAATATTTGTTAATAAATATTATAATAAATAAATGTATATTTATAATTACATTTGTAAATGTATATTTATAATAAATGTATATTTATAAATAAATATTATTAATGGATATTAATAAATGTATATTTATTAATGAATATTATAATAAATAAATGTATATTTATAATTACATTTATAAATGTATATTTATTATAATAAATAAATGTATATTACATTTATAAATAATTACATATTTATTATAATAAATAAATGTATATTACATTTATAATAAATGTATATTTATATATATAAATGTATATTACATTTATAAGTAATTACATATTTATTATAATTAATGTATATTATATTTATAAATAAATAATCATTTATTCAGCTAATAAATGTATATTACAATTGTTATAATAAATGTATATTACATATTTATTATAATAAATGTATATTACATTTATATAAATGTATATTCATTACATATTTATTATAATAAATAATTACATTTATAAATGTATATTACATTTATAATAAATATCCAATAAATGTATATTTATATAAATGTATATTTATTATAATAAATAAATGTATATTACATTTATAAATAATTACATATTTATTATAATACATAAATGTATATTTATAATTATATAATTATAGTATATAATTATTCATAGATATGATAATTATACAATAAAGATAAATAATTACATATTACATTTATTATATTATAATTAAAAAATAAATGTATTATAATATTTATTATACATTTATTATACATATTTATTATAATAAATGTATAAAATAAATGTAGATTTATTATAATAAATAAATTTTATTTATTATAAATATAAATATAAATATACATTTATTATAATTAAACTATAAAAAAACCCAACGACCTAAATTACCCCCCTCCTGCCTTTTGGGTTTTCTATAATTACAAATATAAATGAATTACTAAACACTAAAAACGGGAATTCAATTACTACATCGGTGTCCATCGAGACCGGAAGTTTGTATTTTCCATTTTCATGGGTCTCCCCCTCTGCACTTAACACCTCCACCATCCCCCCAGATTCTTATGTTTCAGTTTTCTTTTATTACAAATATAAATGATTCATGGAGTAATTGAATTACGAATCAATTTCTAAATAAATTAGCATCCCGTCAAAATGAGAATTCAATTATTTTCATTAATAATCCGATAATAATGGAAATATTAAATAAGTTTTATTCTAAACACGTAATAAAAATTTAAAATAATAAATAGAAACGGTTATTTAAATAGATCCAGGTTTTAAATGGGTATTGAATTTAGTGTTTGGGTTCGGGTTTGAAACAAGTTTTACCTTAAAACATTATAAAAATTAAAAATAATAATTATACACAGGTATTTAAATGGATTTGCGATTTAAATAAGCATTCAATTTTGGGTTTGGGTACAGTTAAACGTAAGCGTGTTTCAGATTGATGTCCACCGACCCCGTAAGTTTGGATTCTTCATTTTCATGGGTCTCCTCTCGGCAATTTTAGAACAGGGGTCTTTTTTTTAATTTAAAGGGTCGGTTTGTTTTTTATTTTGAAAACTGGGTGTGTCTAGTGCTAATTCATTTGGCGCTATATACTTTTACCCAAGAGCGCCAATTCATTTGGCGCTCTTGGGATTTTGTTTCCAAATCTCATGCAACCCCACCCGAACCCCTTTATATATATATATATATCTTATTTATTATAATTATAATTATAATAAATATATTTATAATAAATATAATAACTAAAATAAATACAATAAATTTATAATAATGTCTAATATAATTATAACAATTATATAATTATAATAAATATATAATTATAATAAATATATAATTATAATAATTATATAATTACAATAATTAAATAAATATAAATATAATAAATATATAAATATAATAATTGTATATTTATAGTAAATATATAATTATAAATATAATAATCATATAATTACAATAGTTATATAACTGTAAATATAATAATTATATAATTATAATAAATATACAATTATAATTACAATAATTATAGAATTATAAATATAATAAATATACACTTATAATTATTATATAATTATAATAAATATATAATTATAAATATAATTGTTATAATTATTAAAAATTATATAATTGTTATAATTATTAAAAATTATATAATTGTTATAATTATAATAAATATATAATTAGTGTAATTAAATAATTATAATAAATATTATAATATATAATTATAATAAATGTATATTTATATTAATATTTATAATAAATATTATAATACTTATTATAATATATCTACATTTAGTTATTATAATAAATCTACATTTATTTTATACATTTATTATTATAAATATGTACAATAAATGTAATATGATATATTTATTTTTTAATTATATTAAATGTATATTTATAATTATATAAATGTATAATTACATATTACATTTATTATAATAAATAAATAATTACATATTACATATATTATAATAAATAAATGTATATATAATTACATTTATAAATGTATATTTATTATAATAAATAAATGTATATTACATTTATAAATAATTACATATTTATTATAATAAATAAATGTATATTACATTTATAATAAATGTATATTTATATAAATAAATGTATATTAATAAATATTATTAATGAAAATTAATAAATGAATATTTGTT
This sequence comes from Viscum album, assembly GCA_963277665.1. NCBI lineage: Eukaryota > Viridiplantae > Streptophyta > Magnoliopsida > Santalales > Viscaceae > Viscum > Viscum album. The sequence continues at coordinate 2,114,534,624 of OY728161.1, read as the reverse complement.
AATAAATATTTTAATAAATAAATGTATATTTATAATTACATTTGTAAATGTATATTTATAATAAATGTATATTTATAAATAAATATTATTAATGGATATTAATAAATGTATATTTATTAATTAATATTATAATAAATAAATGTATATTTATAATTACATTTATAAATGTATATTTATAATTACATTTATAAATGTATATTTATTATAATAAATAAATGTATATTACATTTATAAATAATTACATATTTATTATAACAAATAAATGTATATTACATTTATAATAAATGTATATTTAAATAAATAAATGTATATTAATAAATATTATTAATGAAAATTAATAAATGAATATTTGTTAATAAATATTATAATAAATAAATGTATATTTATAATTACATTTTTAAATCTATATTTATAATAAATGTATATTTATAAATAGATATTATTAATGGATATTAATAAATGTATATTTATTAATGAATATTATAATAAATAAATGTATATTTATAATTACATTTATAAATGTATATTTATTATAATAAATAAATGTATATTACATTTATAAATAATTAGATATTTATTATAATAAATAAATGTATATTACATTTATAATAAATGTATATTTATATAAATAAATGTATATAAATAAATATTATTAATGAAAATTAATAAATGAATATTTCTTAATAAATATTATAATAAATAAATGTATATTTATAATTACATTTGTAAATGTATATTTATAATAAATGTATATTTATAAATAAATATTATTAATAAATATTATTAATGGATATTAATAAATGTATATTTATTAATGAATATTATAATAAAGAAATGTATATTTATAATTACATTTATAAATGTATATTTATTATAATAAATAAATGTATATTACATTTATAATAAACGTATATTTATATAAATAAATGTATATTACATTTATAATAAATGTATATTTATATATATAAATGTATATTACAATTATAAGTAATTACATATTTATTATAATTAATGTATATTATATTTATAAATAAATAATCATTTATTCAGCTAATAAATGTATATTACAATTATTATAATAAATGTATATTACATATTTATTATAATAAATATATATTACATTTATATAAATGTATATTTATTACATATTTATTATAATAAATAATTACATTTATAAATGTATATTACATTTATAATAAATATCCAATAAATGTATATTTATTATAATAAATAAATGTATATTACATTTATAAATAATTACATATTTATTATAATAAATAAATGTATATTTATAATTATATAATTATAGTATATAATTATTCATAGATATGATAATTATACAATAAAGATAAATAATTACATATTACATTTATTATATTATAATTAAAAAATAAATGTATTATAATATTTATTATACATTTATTATATATATTTATTATAATAAATGTATAAAATAAATGTAGATTTATTATAATAAATAAATTTATATTTATTATAAATATTAATATAAATATACATTGATTATAATTAAACTAAAAAAAACCCAACGACCTAAATTACCCCCCTCCCGCCTTTTGGGTTTTCTATAATTCCAAATATAAATGAATTACTAAACACTAAAAACGGGAATTCAATTACTACATCGGTGTCCATCGAGACCAGAAGTTTGTATTTTCCATTTTCATGGGTCTCCTCCTCTACACTTAACACCTCCACCATCCCCCCAGATTCTTATGTTTCAGTTTTCTTTTATTACAAATATATATGATTCATGGAGTAATTGAATTACGAAAAAATTTCTAAATAAATTAGCATCCCGTCAAAATGGAAATTCAATTATTCTCATTAATAATCCGATAATAATGGAAATATTAAATGAGTTTTATTCTAAACACGTAATAAAAATTTAAATTAATAAATAGAAACGGTTATTTAAATAGATCCAGGTTTTAAATGGGTATTGAATTTAGTGTTTGAGTTCGGGTTTGAAACAAGTTTTACCTTAAAACATTATAAAAATTAAAAATAATAATTATACACAGGTATTTAAATGGCTTTGCGATTTAAATAAGTATTCAATTTTGGGTTTGGGTACAGTTAAACGTAAGCGGGTTTCGGATTGATGTCCACCGACCCCGTAAGTTTGGATTCTTCTTTTTCATGGGTCTCCTCTCGGCAATTTTAGAACAGGGGGTCTTTTTATTTTTTTTTTAATTTAAAGGGTCGGTTTGTTTTTTATTTTGAAAACTGGGTGTGTCTAGCGCCAATTCATTTGGCGCTAGATACTTTTACCCAAGAGCGCCAATTCATTTGGCGTTTTGGGATTTTTTCTCCAAATCCCATGCAACCCCTCCCCAACCCCTTTATATATATATATATATCTTATTTATTATAATTATAATTATAATAAATATATTTATAATAAATATAATAACTAAAATAAATACAATAAATTTATAATAATGTTTAATATAATTATAACAATTATATAATTATAATAAATATATAATTATAATAAATATATAATTATAATAATTATATAATTACAATAATTAAATAAATATAAATATAATAAATATATAAATATAATAATTGTATATTTATAATAAATATATAATTATAAATATAATAATTATTTAATTACAATAATTATATAATTGTAAATATAATAATTATATAATTATAATAAATATACAATTACAATTACAATAATTATAGAATTATAAATATAATAAATATACACTTATAATTATTATATAATTATAATAAATATATAATTATAAATATAATTGTTATAATTATTAAAAATTATATAATTGTTATAATTATTAAAAATTATATAATTGTTATAATTATAATAAATATATAATTAGTGTAATTAAATAATTATAATAAATATTATAATATATAATTATAATAAATGTATTTTTATATTAATCTTTATAATAAATATTATAATACTTATTATAATAAATCTACATTTATTTATTATAATAAATCTACATCTATTTTATACATTTATTATTATAAATATATACAATAAATGTAATATGATATATATTATTTTTTAATTATATTAAATGTATATTTATAATTATATAAATGTATAATTACATATTACATTTATTATAATAAATAAATAATTACATATTACATATATTATAATAAATAAATGTATATATAATTACATTTATCAATGTATATTTATTATGATAAATAAATTTATATTACATTTATAAATAATTACATATTTATTATAATAAATAAATGTATATTACATTTATAATAAATGTATATTTATATAAATAAATGTATATTAATAAATATTATTAATGAAAACTAATAAATGAATATTTGTTAATAAATATTATAATAAATAAATGTATATTTATAATTACATTTGTAAATGTATATTTATAATAAATGTATATTTATAAATAAATATTATTAATGGATATTAATAAATATATATTTATTAATGAATATTATAATAAATAAATGTATATTTATAATTACATTTATAAATGTATATTTATTATAATAAATAAATGTATATTATATTTATAAATAATTACATATTTATTATAATAAATAAATGTATATTACATTTATAAAAAATGTATATTTATATAAATAAATGTATATTAATAAATATTATTAATGAAAATTAATAAATGAATATTTGTTAATAAATATTATAATAAATAAATGTATATTTATAATTACATTTGTAAATGTATATTTATAATAAATGTATATTTATAAATAAATATTATTAATGGAAATTAATAAATGTATAAGTATTAATGAATATTATAATAAATAAATGTATATTTATAATTACATTTATAAATGTATATTTATTATAATAAATAAATGTATATTACATTTATAATAAACGTATATTTATATAAATAAATGTATATTACATTTATAATAAATGTATATTTATATATATAAATGTATATTACATTTATAAGTAATTACATATTTATTATAATTAATGTATATTATATTTATAAATATATAATCATTTATTCAGCTAATAAATGTATATTACAATTATTATAATAAATGTATATTACATATTTATTATAATAAATGTATATTACATTTATATAAATTAATATTTATTACATTTTTATTATAATAAATAATTACATTTATAAATGTATATTACATTTATAATAAATATCCAATAAATGTATATTTATATAAATGTATATTTATTATAATAAATAAATGTATATTACATTTATAAATAATTACATATTTATTATAATAAATAAATGTATATTTATAATTATATAATTATAGTATATAATTATTCATAGATATGATAATTATACAATAAAGATAAATAATTACATATTACATTTATTATATTATAATTAAAAAATAAATATATTATAATATTTATTATACATTTATTATACATATTTATTATAATAAATGTATAAAATAAATGTAGATTTATTATAATAAATAAATTTTATTTATTATAAATATAAATATAAATATACATTTATTATAATTAAACTAAAAAAAACCCAACGACCTAAATTACCCCCTCCTGCCTTTTGGGTTTTCTATAATTACAAATATAAATGAATTACTAAACACTAAAAACGGGAATTCAATTACTACATCGGTGTCCATCGAGACCGGAAGTTTGTATTTTCCATTTTCATGGGTCTCCTCCTCTGCACTTAACACCTCCACCATCCCCCCAGATTCTTATGTTTCAGTTTTCTTTTATTACAAATATAAATGATTCATGGAGTAATTCAATTACGAATCAATTTCTAAATAAATTAGCATCCCGTCAAAATGGAAATTCAATTATTCTCATTAATAATCTGATAATAATGGAAATATTAAATGAGTTTTATTCTAAACACGTAATAAAAATTTAAAATAATAAATAGAAACGATTATTTAAATAGATCCAGGTTTTAAATGGGTATTGAGTTTAGTGTTTGGGTTCGGGTTTGAAACAAGTTTTACCTTAAAACATTATAAAAATTAAAAATAATAATTATACACAGGTATTTAAATGGCTTTGCGATTTAAATAAGTATTCAATTTTGGGTTTGGGTACAGTTAAACGTAAGCGTGTTTCGGATTGATGTCCACCGACCTCGTAAGTTTGGATTCTTCATTTTCATGGGTCTCCTCTCGGCAATTTTAGAACATGGGTCTTTTTATTTTTTTTTAATTTAAAGGTTCAGTTTGTTTTTTATTTTGAAAACTGGGTGTGTCTAGCGCCAATTCATTTGGCGCTAGATACTTTTACCCAAGAGCGCTAATTCATTTGGCGCTCTTGGGATTTTGTTTCCAAATCCCATGCAACCCCACCCCAACCCCTTTATATATATATATATATATATATATATCTTATTTATTATAATTATAATTATAATAAATATATTTATAATAAATATAATAACTAAAATAAATACAATAAATTTATAATAATGTTTAATATAATTATAACAATTATATAATTATAATAAATATATAATTATAATAAATATATAATTATAATAATTATATAATTACAATAATTAAATAAATATAAATATAATAAATATATAAATATAATAAATATATAAATATAATAATTGTATATTTATAATAAATATATAATTATAAATATAATAATTATCTAATTACAATAGTTATATAACTGTAAATATAATAATTATATAATTATAATAAATATACAATTATAATTAAAATAATTATAGAATTATAAATATAATAAATATACACTTATAATTATTATAAAATTATAATAAATATATAATTATAAATATAATTGTTATAATTATTAAAAAATATATAATTGTTATAATTATTAAAAATTATATAATTGTTATAATTATAATAAATATATAATTAGTGTAATTAAATAATTATAATAAATATTATAGTATATAATTATAATAAATGTATACTTATATTAATATTTATAATAAATATTATAATACTTATTATAATAAATCTACATTTATTTATTATAATAAATCTACATTTATTTTATACATTTATTATTATAAATATGTAAAATAAATGTAATATGATATATTTATTTTTTAATTATATTAAATGTATATTCATAATTATATAAATGTATAATTACATATTACATTTATTATAATAAATAAATAATTGCATATTACATATATTATAATAAATAAATGTATATATAATTACATTTATAAATGTATATTTATTATAATAAATAAATGTATATTACATTTATAAATAATTACATATTTATTATAATAAATAAATGTATATTACATTTATAATAAATTTAAATTTATATAAATAAATGTATATTAATAAATATTATTAATGAAAATTAATAAATGAATATTTGTTAATAAATATTTTAATAAATAAATGTATATTTATAATTACATTTGTAAATGTATATTTATAATAAATGTATATTTATAAATAAATATTATTAATGGATATTAATAAATGTATATTTATTAATGAATATTATAATAAATAAATGTATATTTATAATTACATTTATAAATTTATATTTATAATTACATTTATAAATGTATATTTATTATAATAAATAAATGTATATTACATTTATAAATAATTACATATTTATTATAACAAATAAATGTATATTACATTTATAATAAATGTATATTTATATAAATAAATGTATATTAATAAATATTATTAATGAAAATTAATAAATGAATATTTGTTAATAAATATTATAATAAATAAATGTATATTTATAATTACATTTTTAAATGTATATTTATAATAAATGTATATTTATAATAAATGTATATTTATAAATAAATATTATTAATGGATATTAATAAATGTATATTTATTAATGAATATTATAATAAATAAATGTATATTTATAATTACATTTATAAATGTATATTTATTATAATAAATAAATGTATATTACATTTATAATAAATTATATATTTATTATAATAAATAAATGTATATTACATTTATAATAAATGTATATTTATATAAATAAATGTATATTAATAAATATTATTAATGAAAATTAATAAATGAATATTTGTTAATAAATATTATAATAAATAAATGTATATTTATAATTACATATGTAAATGTATATTTATAATAAATGTATATTTATAAATAAATATTATTAATAAATATTATTAATGGATATTAATAAATGTATATTTATTAATGAATATTATAATAAAGAAATGTATATTTATAATTACATTTATAAATGTATATTTATTATAATAAATAAATGTATATTACATTTATAATAAACAAATATTTATATAAATAAATGTATATTACATTTATAATAAATGTATATTTATATATATAAATGTATATTACATTTATAAGTAATTAAATATTTATTATAATTAATGTATATTATATTTATAAATAAATAATCATTTATTCAGCTAATAAATGTATATTACAATTATTATAATAAATGAATATTACATATTTATTATAATAAATCTATATTACATTTATATAAATTTATATTTATTACATATTTATTATAATAAATAATTACATTTATAAATGTATATTACATTTATAATAAATATCCAATAAATGTATATTTATATAAATGTATATTTATTATAATAAATAAATGTATATTACATTTATAAATAATTTCATATTTATTATAATAAATAAATGTATATTTATAATTATATAATTATAGTATATAATTATTCATAGATATGATAATTATACAATAAAGATAAATAATTACATATTACATTTATTATATTATAATTAAAAAATAAATGTATTATAATATTTATTATACATTTATTATAATAAATAAATTTATATTTATTATAAATATTAATATAAATATACATTTATTATAATTAAACTAAAAAAAACCCAACGACCTAAATTACCCCCCTCCCGCCTTTTGGGTTTTCTATAATTACAAATATAAATGAATTACTAAACACTAAAAACGGGAATTCAATTACTACATCGGTGTCCATCGAGACCAGAAGTTTGTATTTTCCATTTTCATGGGTCTCCTCCTCTACACTTAACACCTCCACCATCCCCCGAGATTCTTATGTTTCAGTTTTCTTTTATTACAAATATAAATGATTCATGGAGTAATTGAATTACGAAACAATTTCTAAATAAATTAGCATCCCGTCAAAATGGAAATTCAATTATTCTCATTAATAATCCGATAATAATGGAAATATTAAATGAGTTTTATTGTAAACACGTAATAAAAATTTAAAATAATAAATAGAAACGGTTATTTAAATAGATCCAGGTTTTAAATGGGTATTGAATTTAGTGTTTGGGTTCGGGTTTGAAACAAGTTTTACCTTAAAAAATTATAAAAATTAAAAATAATAATTATACACAGGTATTTAAATGGCTTTGCGATTTAAATAAGTATTCAATTTTGGGTTTGGGTACAGTTAAACGTAAGCGGGTTTCGGATTGATGTCCACCGACCCCGTAAGTTTGGATTCTTCTTTTTCATGGGTCTCCTCTCGGCAATTTTAGAACAGGGGGTCTTTTTTTTTAATTTAAAGGGTCGGTTTGTTTTTTATTTTGAAAACTGGGTGTGTCTAGCGCCAATTCATTTGGCGCTAGATACTTTTACCCAAGAGCGCCAATTCATTTGGCGCTTTGGGATTTTGTCTCCAAATCCCATGCAACCCCTCCCCAACCCCTTTATATATATATGTATCTTATTTATTATAATTATAATTATAATAAATATATTTATAATAAATATAATAACTAAAATAAATACAATAAATTTATAATAATGTTTAATATAATTATAACAATTATATAATTATAATAAATATATAATTATAATAAATATATAATTATAATAATTATATAATTACAGTAATTAAATAAATATAAATATAATAAATATATAAATATAATAATTGTATATTTATAATAAATATATAATTATAAATATAATAATTATAAATTACAATAATTATATAATTGTAAATATAATAATTATATAATTATAATAAATATACAATTATAATTACAATAATTATAGAATTATAAATATAATAAATATACACTTATAATTATTATATAATTATAATAAATATGTAATTATAAATATAATTTTTATAATAATTAAAAATTATATAATTGGTATAATTATTAAAAATTATATAATTGTTATAATTATAATATATATATAATTAGTGTAATTAAATAATAATAATAAAAATTATAATATATAATTATAATAAATGTATAGTAATATTAATATTTATAATAAATATTATAATACTTATTATAATAAATCTACATTTATTTATTACAATAAATCTACATTTATTTTATACATTTTTTATTATAAATATGTACCATAAATGTAATATGATACATTTATTTTTTAATTATATTAAATGTATATTTATAATTATATTAATGTATAATAAATATAATAAATATAAATGTATAATTACATATTACATTTATTATAATAAATAAATAATTACATATTACATTTATTATAATAAATAAATGTATATATAATTACATTTATAAATGTATATTTATTATAATAAATAAATGTATATTACATTTATAAATAATTACAAATTTATTATAATAAATAAATGTATATTACATTTATAATAAATGTATATTTATATAAATAAATGTATATTAATAAATATTATTAATGAAAATTAATAAATGAATATTTGTTAATAAATATTATAATAAATAAATGTATATTTATAATTACATTTGTAAATGTATATTTATAATAAATGTATATTTATAAATAAATATTATTAATGGATATTAATAAATGTATATTTATTAATGAATATTATAATAAAGAAATGTATATTTATAATTACATTTATAAATGTATATTTATTATAATAAATAAATGTATATTACATTTATAAATAATTACATATTTATTATAATAAATAAATGTATATTAACTTTATAATAAATGTATATTTATATAAATAACTGTATATTAATAAATATTATTAATGAAAATTAATAAATGAATATTTTTTAATAAATATTATAATAAATAAATGTATATTTATAATTACATTTGTAAATGTATATTTATAATAAATGTATATTTATAAATAAATATTTTTAATGGATATTAATAAATGTATATTTATTAATGAATATTATAATATTATAATAAATAAATATATATTTATAATTACATTTATAAATGTATATTTATTATAATAAATAAATGTATATTACATTTATAAATAATTACATATTTATTATAATAAATAAATGTATATTACATTTATAATAAATGTATATTTATATAAATAAATGTATATTCATTAATATTATTAATGAAAATTAATAAATGAATATTTGTTAATAAATATTATAATAAATAAATGTATATTTATAATTACATTTGTAAATGTATATTTATAATAAATGTATATTTATAAATAAATATTATTAATAAATATTATTAATGGATATTAATAAATTTATATTTATTAATGAATATTATAATAAATAAATGTATATTTATAATTACATTTATAAATGTATATTTATTATAATAAATAAATGTATATTACATTTTTAATAAATGTATATTTATATAAATAAATGTATATTACATTTATAATAAATGTATATTTATATATATAAATGTATATTACAATTATAAGTAATTACATATTTATTATAATTAATGTATATTATATTTATAAATAAATAATCATTTATTCAGCTAATAAATGTATATTACAATTATTATAATAAATGTATATTACATATTTATTATAATAAATGTATATTACAACTATATAGATGTATATTTATTACATATTTATTATAATAAATAATTACATTTATAATAAATATCCAATAAATTTATATTTATATAAATGTATATTTATTATAATAAATAAATGTATATTACATTTATAAATAATTACATATTTATTATAATAAATAAATGTATATTTATAATTATATAGTTATAGTATATAATTATTCATAGATATGATAATTATACAATAAAGATAAATAATTACATATTACATTTATTATATTATAATTAAAAAATAAATGTATTATAATATTTATTATACATTTATTATACATATTTATTATAATAAATGTATAAAATAAATGTAGATTTATTATAATAAATAAATTTTATTTATTATAAATATTAATATAAATATACATTTATTATAATTAAACTAAAAAAACCCAACGACCTAAATTACCCCCCTCCTGCCTTTTGGGTTTTCTATAATTACAAATATAAATGAATTACTAAACACTAAAAACGGGAATTGAGTTACTACATTGGTGTCCATCGAGACCGGAAGTTTGTATTTTCCATTTTCATGGGTCTCCTCCTCTGCACTTAACACCTCCACCATCCCCCGAGATTCTTATGTTTCAGTTTTCTTTTATTACAAATATAAATGATTCATGGAGTAATTGAATTATGAATCAATTTCTAAATAAATTAGCATCCCGTCAAAATGGAAATTCAATTATTCTCATTAATAATCCGATAATAATGGAAATATTAAATGAGTTTTAATCTAAACACGTAATAAAAATTTAAAATAATAAATAGAAACGTTTATTTAAATAGATCCAGGTTTTAAATGGGTATTGAATTTAGTGTTTGGGTTTGGGTTTGAAACAAGTTTTACCTTAAAACATTATAAAAATTAAAAATAATAATTATACACAGGTATTTAAATGGCTTTAAGATTTAAATAAGTATTCAATTTTGGGTTTGGGTACAGTTAAACGTAAGCGTGTTTCCGATTGATGTCCACCGACCCCGTAAGTTTGGATTCTTCATTTTCATGGGTCTCCTCTCGGCAATTTTAGAACAGAGGGTCTTTTTATTTTTTTTTAATTTAAAGGGTCGGTTTGCTTTTTATTTTGAAAACTGGGTGTGTCTAGCGCCAATTCATTTGGCGCTCTTGGGATTTTGTTTCCAAATCCCATGCAACCCCTCCCCAACCCCTTCATATATATATATATATATATATTTATATCTTATTTATTATAATTATAATTATAATAAATATATTTATAATAAATATAATAACTAAAATAAATACAATAAATTTATAATAATGTTTAATATAATTATAACAATTATATATTTATAATAAACATATAATTATAATTAATATATAATTATAATAATTATATAATTACAATAATTAAATAAATATAAATATAATAAATATATAAATATAATAATTGTATATTTATAATAAATATATAATTATAAATATAATAATTATATAATTACAATAATTATATAATTGTAAATATAATAATTTTATAATTATAATAAATATACAATTATAATTACAATAATTACAGAATTATAAATATAATAAATATACACTTATAATTATTATATAATTATAATAAATATATAATTATAAATATAATTGTTATAATTATTAAAAATTATATAATTGTTATAATTATTAAAAATTATATAATTGTTATAATTATAATAAATATATAATTAGTGTAATTAAATAATTATAATAAATGTTATAATATATAATTATAATAAATGTATATTTATATTAATATTTATAATAAATATTATAATACTTATTATAATAAATCTACATTTATTTTATACATTTATTATTATAAATATATACAATAAATGTAATATGATACATTTATTTTTTAATTATATTAAATGTATATTTATAATTATATAAATGTATAATAAATATAATAAATATAAGTGTATAATTACATATTACATTTATTATAATAAATAAATAATTACATATTACATTTATTATAATAAATAAATGTTTATATAATTACATTTATAAATGTATATTTATTATAATAAATAAATGTATATTACATTTATAAATAATTACATATTTATTATAATAAATAAATGTATATTACATTTATAATAAATGTATATTTATATAAATAAATGTATATTAAAAAATACTATTAATGAAATTTAATAAATGAATATTTGTTAATAAATATTATAATAAATAAATGTATATTTATAATTACATTTGTAAATGTATATTTATAACAAATGTATATTTATAAATAAATATTATTAATAAATATTATTAATGGATATTAATAAATGTATATTTATTAATGAATATTATAATAAATAAATGTATATTTATAATTACATTTATAAATGTATATTTATTATAATAAATAAATGTATATTACATTTATAAATAATTACATATTTATAATAATAAATAAATGTATATTACATTTATAATAAATGTATATTTATATAAATAAATGTATATTACATTTATGATAAATGTATATTTATATATATAAATGTATATTACATTTATAAGTAATTACATATTTATTATAATTAATGTATATTATATTTATAAATAAATAATCATTAATTCAGCTAATAAATGTATATTATATTTATTATAATAAATGTATATTACATATTTATTATAATAACGGTATATTACATTTATATAAATGTATATTTATTACATATTTATTATAATAAATAATTACATTTATAAATGTATATTACATTTATAATAAATATCCAATAAATATATATTTATATAAATGTATATTTATTATAATAAATAAATGTATATTACATTTATAAATAATTACATAATTATTATAATAAATAAACGTATATTTATAATTATATAATTATAGTATATAATTATTCATAGATATGATAATTATACAATAAAGATAAATAATTACATATTACATTTATTATATGATAATTAAAAAATAAATGTATTATAATATTTATTATACATTTATTATACATATTTATTATAATAAATGTATAAAATAAATGTAGATTTATTATAATAAATAAATTTATATTTATTATAAATATTAATATAAATATACATTTATTATAATTAAATATTATAATATTTATTATAATAAATATACATTTATAATAAATGTGTTATAAATATTTATTATAAATTTATTATAATAAATATTATAATAATATTTATTATAAATTTATTATAATAAATATTATAATAATATTTATTATAATAGATATTATAAATGTATATTTATTATAATAATATTCATTATACATTTATTAGATATTTATTTTTATAAATATTATAATATTTAATTATAATAAGTATTTATTATAAATATAAATGTATTATAAATATTTATTATACATTTATTATACATTTATTGTGTATTTATTATAATAGTATTTATTAATATTTATTAGATATTTATTATAAATATTTATTATAAATATTTATTATAAATAAATTATTTTATTTTATTTTTTGTATTTATTAGAAAAAATATATAATTATGCATTTATTGTATTTTTTATATTTATTATAATAAATAAAATTATATATATATATATATATATATGGGTTTTGGGGGTGGTGTGGGTCAAAGCGCCACTTGAAGTGGTGCTTTTGCCCACTTGAAGTGGTGCTTTTGCCCACTTTTTGTTCAGTGCCACTTGAAGTGGCGCTGAACAAACCCATTTCCCTAATTTATATAAACCCTACCCCATTAAATTAAAAAAAAACCCAATGACCTAAATTACCCCCCTCCCGACTTTTGGGTTTTCTATAATTACAAATATAAACGAATTACTAAACACTAAAAACGGGAATTCAATTACTACATCGGTGTCCATCGAGACCAGAAGTTTGTATTTTCAATTTTCATGGGTCTCCTCCTATGCACTTAACACCTCCACCATCCCCCAAATTCTTATGTTTTAGTTTTCTTTTATTACAAATATAAATGATTCACGGAGTAATTGAATTACGAAACAATTTCTAAATAAATTAGCATCCCGTCAAAATGGAAATTCAATTATTCTCATTAATAATCCTATAATAATGGAAATATTAAATGAGTTTTATTCTAAACACGTAATAAAAATTTAAATTAATTAATAGAAACGGTTATTTAAATAGATCCAGGTTTTAAATGGATATTGAATTTAGTGTTTGGGTTTGGGTTTGAAACAAGTTTTACCTTAAAACATTATAAAAATTAAAAATAATAATTATACACAGGTATTTAAATGGATTTGCGATTTAAATAAGTATTCAATTTTGGGTTTGGGTACAGTTAAACGTAAGCGTATTTCAGATTGATGTCCACTGACCCCATAAGTTTGGATTCTTCATTTTCATGGGTCTCCTCTCGGCAATTTTAGAACAGGGGGTCTTTCTATTTTTTTTTTAATTTAAAGGGTCGGTTTATTTTTTATTTTGAAAACTGGGTGTGTCTAGCGCCAATTCATTTGGCGCTAGATACTTTTTCCCAAGAGCGCCAATTCATTTGGCGCTCTTGGGATTTTGTTTCAAAATCCCATGCAACCCCTCCCCAACCCCTTTATATATATATATATCTTATTTATTATATTTATAATTATAATAAATATATTTATAATTAATATAATAACTAAAATAAATACAATAAATTTATAATAATGTTTAATATAATTATAACAATTATATAATTATAATAAATATATAATTATAATAATTATATAATTACAATAATTAAATAAATATAAATATAATAAATATATAAATATAATAATTGTATATTTATAATAAATATATAATTATAAATATAATAATTATATAATTAGAATAATTATATAATTGTAAATATAATAATTACATAATTATAATAAATATACAATTATAATTACAATAATTATAGAATTATAAATATAATAAATATACACTTATAATTATTATATAATTATAATAAATATATAATTATAAATATAATTGTTATAATTATTAAAAATTATATAATTGTTATAATTATTAAAAATTATATAATTGTTATAATTATAATAAATATATAATTAGTGTAATTAAATAATTATAATAAATATTATAATATATAATTATAATAAATGTATATTTATATTAATATTTATAATAAATATAATAATACTTATTATAATAAATCTACATTTATTTATTACAATAAATCTATATTTATTTTATACATTTATTATTATAAATATGTACAATAAATGTAATATGATACATTTATTTTTTAATTATATTAAATGTATATTTATAATTATATAAATGTATAATAAATATAATAAATATAAATGTATAATTACATATTACCTTTATTATAATAAATAAATAATTACATATTACATTTATTATAATAAATAAATGTATATATAATTACATTTATAAATGTATATTTATTATAATAAATAAATGTATATTACATTTATAAATAATTACATATTTATTATAATAAATAAATGTATATTACATTTATAATAAATTTATATTTATATAAATAAATGTATATTAATAAATATTATTAATGAAAATTAATAAATTAATATTTGTTAATAAATATTATAATAAATAAATGTATATTTATAATTACATTTGTAAATGTATATTTATAATAAGTGTATATTTATAAATAAATATTATTAATAAATATTATTAATGGATATTAATAAATGTATATTTATTAATGAAATTATAATAAATAAATGTATATTTATAATTACATTTATAAATGTATATTTATTATAATAAATAAATATATATTACATTTATAAATAATTACATATTTATTATAATAAATAAATGTATATTACATTTATAATAAATGTATATTTATATAAATAAATGTATATTAATAAATATTATTAATGAAAATTAATAAATGAATATTTGTTAATAAATATTATAATAAATAAATGTATATTTATAATAAATGTATATTTATAAATAAATATTATTAATAAATATTATTAATGGATATTAATAAATGTATATTTATTAATGAATATTATAATAAATAAATGTATATTTATAATTACATTTATAAATGTATATTTATTATAATATATAAATGTATATTACATTTATAAATTATTACATATTTATTATAATAAATAAATGTATATTACATTTATAATAAATGTATATTTATATAAATAAATGTATATTACATTTATAATAAATGTATATTTATATATATAAATCTATATTACATTTATAAGTAATTACATATTTATTGTAATTAATGTATATTATATTTATAAATAAATAATCATTTATTCAGCTAATAAATGTATATTACATTTATTATAATAAATGTATATTACATATTTATTATAATAAATGTATATTACATTTATATAAATGTATATTTATTACATATTTATTATAATAAATAATTACATTTATAAATGTATATTAAAATTATAATAAATATCCAATAAATCTATATTTATATAAATGTATATTTATTATAATAAATAAATGTATATTACATTTATAAATAATTACATATTTATTATAATAAATAAATGTATATTTGTAATTATATAATTATAGTATATAATTATTCATAGATATGATAATTATACAATAAAGATAAATAATTACATATTACATTTATTATATTATAATTAAAAAATAAATGTATTATAATATTTATTATACATTTATTATACATATTTATTATAATAAATGTATAAAATAAATGTAGATTTATTATAATAAATAAATTTATATTTATTATAAATATTAATATAAATATACATTTATTATAATTAAATATTATAATATTTATTATAATAAATATACATTTATAATAAATGTGTTATAAATATTTATTATAAATTTATTATAATAAATATTATAATAATAAATATTATAAATTTATTATAATAAATATTATATTAATATTTATTATAATAGATATTATAAATGTATATTTATTATAATAATATTCATTATACATTTATTAGATATTTATTTTTATAAATATTATAATATTTAATTATAATAAGTATTTATTATAAATATAAATGTATTATAAATATTTATTATACATTTATTATACATTTATTGTGTATTTATTATAATAGTATTTATTAATATTTATTATATATTTATTATAAATATTTATTATAAATAAATTATTTTATTTTATTTTTTGTATTTATTAGAAAAAATATATAATTATGCATTTATTGTATTTTTTTTATATTTATTATAATAAATAAAATTATATATATATATATATATATATATATATATATGGGATTTGGGGGTGGTGTGGGTCAAAGCGCCACTTGAAGTGGCGCTTTTGCCCACTTTTTGTTCAGCGCCACTTGAAGTGGTGCTGAACAAACCCATTTCCCTAATTTAAAAAAACCCTACCCCATTAAACTAAAAAAAAACCCAACGACCTAAATTACCCTCTCCTCTCCACACTCTTACTTTTCAGTTTTCAATTATTACAAATATAAATAACTCAGGGAGTCACTAAATTATAAATAATTTTTAAATAACTAACCTACCCATAAAAATGTGGGGGAAATACCGCAAGCAACGAACGTGCAAATAATAACCAAACAGATGTGCAACAGAAAATAATTTTTTTCCCTCGCAAAAGCAAAAGCGGATACGTAGAGATCAAAAATAAATGTACAGAAAATAAATGTTGATACCGAAAATTTTAAGTATAAAACTCAAAAAGATAAAAGCCACGAGACCTAGTACAGAAATAAAGATTCATTAAAAAGGAGTACACAGTAGAGACTCCCAAAAAATGAAAAAGATCTCAAAAGTAATACTCACATAAAACATATTTTTCGTAATTAAAATTGAGCTCTCGAATAAAAGTTTTCATCCACAACAATTCTTTGCACACCTCTATAGCTGTAATAAACTCTGACTTTGTGGCATATAAAGCAACACATCTCTACAATCTAGACAGTCAAGATACAACTCCCCCTGCAAAAAATGATCAAATATCCTGAAGTAAACTTACTCGAATTAATATCTCCTTCCACATTTAAACCTGTAAATCCATAAAGCATAGGTTCCCATATACCAAAACACAATATTAGATCAGAAGTGCCACGAAGATAACAAAATATATACTTCACTGTTCTCCTATGCTCTCTACTTGGATTAGATAAAAAGTGGTTGACCACACCAACAACATGAGTTATATCAGATCTAGTACATACCATCGCATACATCAAATATACAACGACAAACGAATAAGGTATGTGTTGCATCTCCACTTTCTCTTCATTAGTAGAAGGTGACTGACTCACACTGAGCTTAAAATGTAAATCAAGAGGAGTACTAACCACTTTCTCTCTATTCATAGAAAATATCTAAAGAACCTTATCAATATATATCTATAGAGATAATCATAATTTCTTGGTTTTTCTATCATGGGAGATCGACATGCCAAGAATCTGTCATGTTGTCCCCAAGTCTTTCATCACAAAAGAATGACAAAGATCCTTCTTCAATCTATTTATTCTAGAAGCATCATGGCCAACAATGAACATATCATCAACACAAAGAAATAATATAATTATATCATTATCAATAAATCTCTAAAAAAAAACACAATGATCAGAATATGTCTTCCTAAAGCCCTAATGAAAAATGACAGATTAAAACTTCTTATACCACTGTCTCGAAACTTACTTCAAACCATACAAACTTTTTTTTAACCCGCAGACATGATTCTCTTTACTTGTTTCAGCAAAACCTTCTGGCTGCTTCATATAAATCTTCACCTCTAAATCTCCATGGAGAAAAACCGTCTTCACATCCATATGCCCAATCCACAGATCCAAACTTGTAGCCAAACCAAAAACAACCCAAATGGAATACATTTTGACAACAGGTGAAAAAATCTCATCAAAATCAATATATTTCTTCTGATGAAAGCCTTTAACAACTAACCTTGCCTTGTATCATGGAACAAATCTGGATTCTTCATTTTTAATCCAATAAATCCATTGATTTTTCAAAGCTCTCTTACTTGTAGGTAAATTCACCAGCACAAAAGTATGGTTATCGTGCAATGATGTCACCTCATCATCCATTGTCTCAACCCATCTGTTCTTCTGTTTACTTTCCATTGCCTCATCAAAAGATTCTGGTTCTTCCCCTTCAGTGAGGAGCACATACTCCTTAGGTGAATACTGAGTAGATTCGATACGATGCTGAGATGACCTCCAGAGTGTAACTGTAGGTTCATTAATAACCCATGGAACCGAATCATCAGAATCAACAATATGACCTCCTTGAACATCATTCTGTATATCAACACGATCATCAAAATAAACAATATGAGGTAAATGTGAATCAGAACCTGGCTCAAGACAGACAAAGCCACCAGAAGTTGTAGAATTAGATTTTCCCCCTTATCAATATCTGTAATAGTGCAATCCTCATTAAACACTTAATCACAACTTCTGACAAGTTTCTTTAAATTAGGAACATGTAATTTGTACCCAAAATCATCGTGTCCATAGCCAATAAAAATACACTGGTGTGACTTACCATCCAGCTTAGATCACTCATCTCTAGGCACATGAACAAAAGTCTTGCAACCAAAAACACGCAAATGATCACAACTGATCTCTTTTCCATACCAAAACTTGTTGAGAGTGTTTATCTACAAAGCAACCATAGGTGATAAATTGATAATATAAGCAATAATAAGTAAAGCCTCACCCTAAAAATATCCAGACAACTTTTCTTCCGAAAGCAAACAACTAACTCTTTCCAACAAAGTCTTGTCCATTCACTCAGCTACATCATTCACCTAAGGTGTCTTGGGATGTAATGTCCTATATTTTTCTATATATTATTTTTAAATATTATATGGAATTAATTCGAGACCAGGCGCTGAGACGGCATACGATTCTGAGTCCTGGTGTGCCCAGAAATATAAGGGCACCATTGTGTTCAGAGCAGCGACTTTACCCTATGTGAGGCCTAACATCGGTTGGCATGGGTCGACTGCAAAAGTTAATTTTTGGACATTTTAAAGGATAAAATAAATTAATAATTTATTTTTATTTTAACGTTTCACAATGACGTAATAATGATTCTTTTAATTATCTTTTTAACCATGGATCCAGGGTTAGAATCACAACCCTTGAACTTCCTAGAGGCTCTGTAGAGAACCTAAAGAATTCCCTCGATGAAAAACAATGACAGATCTTGGATCAGAGATCGATGGACACCATTCTTGAAAAATCTTGCCAACAAAGACGACACGATGATCAAACCTCTTCAGCAAACAATCCAAACCTAAGGTAGGGTGTTGTATTTTTCAATTCCTTATTTCATCATTCTTAGATTTAATGACGAATGCAAACCAACCAACGAACAGATTGATTCACGGTTCGATTGTTCTTGTGGGATGGGCTTTATCTGCGAGATGTATGGGGTTGATTTATTGTTTGATTTTTTGATCATTCTTATGGGAATGGATTGAGACCGAAATGAAAAATGGTTGAGGTACGTTCCTTTAGTTTTTTTCCTTGTGCATATTTCTTCTCCCCCATATGTTCTACGCATTCTTCATTCTTCATGGATTATGAATGGATGATCGTTGCGCCGTCATTTCTTGGCACAACGATCAGAAATTAAAGATCCGACATCGGGACGACCTAATGAATGTGTGACAGTGATGATGACAAATGGGTTAGAGTGATTCAAAAAATATTATTCTTCGATCGATTTTCATTTGGGTGATCAAAATCAGATTTTGAAGCCGATCGAAGGCCTAAAACTCACTGATTCGGTGCTATGACAACGAGACGACCTTGGATCTCTAGTTTTGAGGTGAACAGACCAATGAATTGAGCACCATAGGATTAGACGAGGTGCGTTAAGTAAGAACAATGGTTCTGGAATTTTGCGATCAACACGACGTGTAACCCAGGGTTACACGGAATGTGGCCCTCACTCAGTGGTGGATAGGGTTTCGGGAGGCAATAAAGTGTCACACGATGTGTGACCCCTATCACATGGCGTGTGAGACCTTCCCCGAGACTCGGCGTGTATCTCAAGAGGTACAAAAACATGGTTTGGAGTATACAGCTTGCATACACTGCATGTACCCCACCACACGACCAGACCCAGACCATATACATGGGTTACCCCATGTACTAGTACACGGGTTGACACCATGTACTAGCACACAACTAGAGTACACGGGTGGACCCCAGATGAAAGGACATGACCTGTGACCATTATACTCGTTGTGTAATCTCTTTTTACACGACATGTTCTAAAGACATAGGTTGTTGTACATGGGTAGTACCTGGGGTCAAGGAACACAACATGTGTCCCTACTACACATCATGTATACCTTTCTACATGGATTGAATCACTTGTCCATCATATCCTAGATAATATTCATTAGGTTTCGTGCCCTTGATCATGTCCCTGAAGGTTGATGGGTATCATTTCCTACTCATAGGAGTATGATCCATTCAACAGTACTTTCTAGATAGAGTCTGGAATCCCCTCTGAGAGGCCTAGAGAAGGATCCTCTATCCATTCTTGTGCCCTAAGTAGAGTCTTGGTATTGGTGTAACCAATCATACTAGACGTTGATCCTCTACTTAGCAAGTGAATCCAGATGAGTTGTGGTATCACTCCATGGACCTAGAAGTGATCCTCATCTATGTATTGTGATCTTCCCCACTCATGGAGTGAGTTCTCCCAGAACGAGTGTATCATATTATCTCTTCATATATATCGGTGTATCTCTCTCATGACAGTTACCGAAGAACAATACTTCTTGGGTGGAAATCATCAATGCTATCAGAATCAGGAGTGTGTTCTCTCAGATGAGTGCTTTGTGGAATATTTGGACTGAATACCTAGTGATGGTATGCGATAGTTGTGACTTACCTCTAGACTATGGGTCTGAGTTTGAGTATATTCGAATATTCTTATTATATGTATTGTAGACATATACTGTGTAGAGATGACTGTTTCTTCCTTTGTGTATTGCTTTTTGGCTTCGGGGTGTCCTTCTGAGTATTGTTATACTCACCTCTACATGGGATTTACCTGAACGTGTCATATCTTATATATATGAACAGCCTTTTGATGGAGTCCAGGGTATACCAGGACCAGACAGAGTTTTGTGAGTTCATGTAGACCGAGGTGTTCCTATGGCTTCGAGCATCATTCCTAGTACCTATTTTGTTTATAGGTTGGACTTTATAGTATGTAGACTCTTTCTTTTAGTGGGCTTGTATTCTGGACCAGTTTACTTTACTTCACTTTACTTTCCCATTGTACTCTATTGGTTGGGTGTAGTGGTATGCATGCATTTTGTTCCTTAGTAGGTTTTACATTTTATCATTTTTGGCTTGGAGATGTGTGTGTGTGTACAGGTACTTAGGAAATACCTCCCATGTTAATGATACGCCTACTCGGTGCTAATCACCATCCCTTGGCCTATTGGAGGCTGGTTTGTGGAGTCACGATATGGGCCCCATTGGGACGGGTTGTGAAAAAGTGGTATCAGAGGTGGTCAGTTCTACTTAAGGACCGAGAGTCTATGAGATTGGTTTTGGGAAATAGTGTTAAGTGTTTCGAGTTTGGATTTCAAGCCAGGGACTCTAGTGTTAGTGCAGCGGCCGACATATCAATACACCAGGACTCTGATAACTTTCTTTTAAACTTGGTATATGAGAACGCTGGTTGTAGGTAAAATAATGGTACATGCATCATATAGGAATGAGTTGTGGTTTCCATGCCATTCTTGAGTTAGCTATCCAGATATACCCATTGACTGTGGTACATTTTGTTTTCTTATAGGATGCCTCCGCAATGCATACCAGCTAGGATTCAGCAGATTGATCATGAGGATAACCCCATCAGTGATGAGGTTTGAATACAGGGAACCATTTCCCAGATGTTACCTCTAGGTGGTGCACCAGCTATACCACCACTAGTGGAGAAAAACATGGTACCTACAGTACTGGAATATGAGGAGTGTAGGCTGAGAGCGCTCCACAAGTTTTAGAGACAGAGACCCCTCAGGTTCCGAGGCAATCCCAACCCTCAGGCGGATGAGGACTGTATTGAGGTGGTGACCAGAGTTTTCCATCTAGTGAGGACACCAGTGGACTGAATGGTGATCTGGGAAACGAGCCTACTTTAGGGTTCGGCAAGGTGATGGTGTATTTTCACCATGCAAACCCATGACGAGGAAACTCTTTTGTGGATGGAGTTTTAGCATCTCTTTAGAGAGGAGTTATCTTTGGTTACATTGATAACAGTGCCTATTCAGAAGCTTCTTCATATCTAGTAGGGTATCCTGACAGAGGATGACTATTCATCGAGGTTCACTAACATCTCAATGTAGTCGATGGATATGATCAGGGATTAGTACTCTAGAGACCAGACCTTCAAGTGAGGTCTATGTCAGGACATCAGAGCCGACATTATACCTCTATGAAATCCAACTTATGATGGAGTGCTTGAGTGAGCTTTGGTGTTCAAGAGCTTCTTGGATGAGAATATGCATCCAGTGATAGTTAGTAGTAGGCAGACAGGTGGAGAGACCTCGACAGCGGGGAGGCAACGTCAGACACAGAGATCTGGATATGGAAGATGTTATAGGAGGTCCTAAGATAGGGGATCTACAGTTCAGGGCTCTCAGGATAGATCCAGTCATCCTAGGGAGAGGTGATGATACACATGCGAAGGTAGGAGACATGTTGCTAGGGATTTTCCAACCCGTCGAGCTACTAATAGGGAGACGATGGATGGAACACCAAGGAAGAGGCAATGAGTGGAGCAGATAGATCTCCTGGGTGAAATATGTGGCAGAGAAGTTGGGAGAACTGCAGGAGGTGGTAGACATTTTGATACACTACTACCACCACCCCCAGGAGATCTATATCAGGCTTAGAAAGCTGGAGGATAGGTGCGAGGGTAGCTACATGCGATATAGGTGTATGACCCAGGGACTCCAGGGATGATCCGAAGTATGATCCGTGTCTTTTCTACCTTAGATTCTGTACCTATAGACACATGTTCTAGTCATTATTTTCTCACCACTTACCATGTATGAGACCTTGAGATTCTAATAGAACTGTTGACTTGACCCTTACACTTAGAGACACCTACAGGAAGAGACTCGATGATCACACACTTGTGTCGACAGTGCGATCTAACCCTTGGAGGTGAGAGTTTTAGATGGAACCTCTTGGTGGCAATGTCAATGCCTTATGACGTCATTCTTATTATGGATTGTCTATCTTCAGTCCATGCTCATATTGACTATATTAGGTGAAAAGTATGGTGTGTCCACAATGATGGGATGATTTTTTCCTTTGTTGGTGAAAGGGAAACCCAGACAACAAAGAATGGACTCATGCATAGGAGGGTGTAGCCAATCACTCATGAGTTTGAAAACCTTACCCTCAAGGAAATAGATGTTATGAGATTTCCATTCCCAATAGTAGTGGTGGAGTATGAGGAAATCTTTCCAGAAGATGTTCCAGGATTACCTCCCCATTGGGAGATCGACTTCTACATCAATTTAAACCCTGAAACAACACCGATATCAGTACTAGAATATCAGATGTCCCCCACAGATGTTCACGAGATAAGGGTGCAGTTATAGGACTTACAGAGGAAGGGCTTTGTGAGATCCAGTGTTTCACCCTGAGCGGGCCCAGTTTTGTTTACCAAGAAGGCATATGGGAGCTTGAGGTTGTGTGTGGATTAACAAAACATGAACCAGGTGACCATGAAGAATAAGTATCCACTATTGAGGATCGATGACCTCTTCGATTAGTTGAAAGGGGCACGATGGTTCTCGAAGGTTGATCTTCGATCAGGCTATCACCAAATATAAGTACGAGATAGGGATATACTGAAGATGACTTTCAGATGACTTTATGGTCATTATGAGTACTTAGTGATTCCCTTTGGCATGACGAATGCCCCAAAAGTGTTCATGGGACTCATGAACCATATATTTCAGACTTACTTATATTAGTTCATAGTAGTCTTCATCAATGATATCCTTATGTACTCGGTGTCTGAGGAGGAGAACACGAGACATCTATGGATGGTTCTGGACATACTCTGAGAGAACCAAATTTATAGGAAGCTCTCAAAGTGATAGTTTTTTATCTAGGAAATTTACTTCCTGGGACATGTTATCTCAGAATATGGAGTGGAAGTAGACCCAGCTAAGGTCGAGGAAGTGTTATCATGGGAGCCACCTAGGATCTTGATGGAGGTGCATAGATTCCTTGGGATGACAGGCTATTACTGGAGATTCATCCCTAGTTTCTCCAAGAAATTATCACCTATGATAGCTTTTAATTAAAATGGATAACCTTTTATATGGATAAAAAAGTGCCATTAGGATTTTCAGCAGTTGAGGCAGAGTTTGATGAGTGCTCCGATCTTAATATTGCCAAAGGTGGGTGTCGAGTATGTAGTGTTCTATGATGCATCAAGGAATGGAATTGGTCGTGTCCTGATGTAGAGTCAAGTGGTGATTTCATATGGTCCATGCTAGTTGAGATAAAATGAGTAGAACTACACAACCCATGATCTTGAGTTGGCAGTGGTAGTCTTCACGTTGATGATGTGGTGACACTACCTGATTGGTGAGTGGTTTATCGTCTACTCTGACCAAAAGAGTCTTAAGTATATCTTCTCTCATAAGGATCTAAACATGAGACAAAGGAGATGGCTAGAGTTCCTCCAGGATTATTAATTTGAGATTGTCTATACTCTTGAGAAGAGTAATGCCGTGGAAGATGCTCTCAATAGAAGATCTAGTTCACAGTTGCTGAACGAGGTGTCAGATTAGTGAGCCTCATTATAGTTATCCTTTGTGGATGGAGACGATGCAACTTACCTCTAATCTATGGTTGTCACCCCTATAATCTTACAATGAGTTAGGGAGGCATAACTTGGGAATACTAACTATAAGAACCTATGTGCTCAAATGTCTACAAGGTATGATTCTAATAGATATTCATAAGGTGGGGAGCACATCATCCTTTTTAGAGGACACATAGTAGTAATAAAGGCGTTATGAGAGGAGGTATTGAGAGAGTTTCATACATCCCCTTTGGCAGTGCATCCAGGTGTGGAAAATATGTTCTAGGACTTCCAGTTTTAGTTCTGGTGGCTGGGAATAAGAATAGATCTGTAGAGTTTATTTCTTGATGCCTCACTTGTTTGTAAGTGAAGGCTGATCACCAGGTTCCAGCGGGTTTGATTCAACCCCTAGAGGTTCTAAAATGGAAGTGGGATGGGATATCAATGGACTTCGTGACTGGTTTACCATGTACATCTAGGGGACATGATTCCATCTATTTTATCGTTGACCGAATCACCAAGTTGTCCAACTTCCTAGCTATCCAAGAGCAGAGTGCAATAGAGAGCTTGGAATGCCTCTACATTTAGGAGATAGTTTGACTCTATAGAGTCCCATCAATGATAGTTTCTGATTGTGATGCTTATTTTATATCCTGGTTATGGAAGGGATTATAGTAGGTTTTTGAGACCCAATTATGCTTGGACACAACATTTCATCCACAGACAGACGACCATATGAGGTGGACCATTCAAGTCCTAGAGGACATGTTGCGGGCTTACATGTTAGACTTCAACCATATTTGGAAGGATCACCTACCTATGGTGGAGTTTTTATAAAACAAATATCATTACACCATTAGTATGGATCCATTTGAGGCTTTGTACAAGCAACCTTGATCGTCACCACTTTGGTGGACTGACCCCGTAGAGTCAACATTCATGGGTCTGGAGTTGGTGTAAGCTACTACTGAGAAGGTGCAGATCATCCAAGAGTGGATGGCGACTACACATATCAATAATAAATCTTATGATGATAGATGGTGGAGACCTTTAGAGTTCGAGGAAGGAGACCATGTCTTTCTTCGGGTCTCACATCGATAAGGGTTATAGAGATTTGTCTGGGGAAAAAAGTTATCTCTGCGGTTTATCAGCCCTTTTTCAGATACTGTGTAAAGTTGGAGAGGTGGAATATTGCTTAGATATACCCCCATAGTTGTACCTGGTACACAACGTCTTCTACATTTCATAGCTGAGGAGGTATGTGTATGACCCATCACACGTCATCAATAGGGGCGAGCTGGACATTCAAGATGGAGAGACCTTTTATGAGTACCTAGTGGAGATCGAGGATCGACATGAGAGGATCCTACGTGGGTGAGCGATTACCTTGGTGTGTGTTCAGTGGTAGCATGAGAATATCTAGGAGAGAACATGGGAGTGAGAGGCTTAGATTTGTGCACAATACCCACATCTTTTTGTATAGCATTTTTTTGGATTTTTTGGGGACGTACAGCTCCAAGGTGGGGAGAATATAATGTCTCGTCTTTTTTTGTGTATTATTTTTAAATATTATATTGAATTAATTTGATACCAGGAACTAAGACGGTGTGAGATTATGAGGCCCAATGTTCCTGGAATAAATATTTGAAATATATTAAAATATTAAAATATTAAAATAGCACACACGAACAATTTTCCTAAAAAAGTGGAATAACTTATAAATAGGTGCCTAGATTTGAAATCCAAGGGAACCATTGTGTTTGGATCATCGACTTTACCCTAGGAGAGGCCTTACACCGACCGACACAGGTTGACTGTGAAAGTTAATTTTTTAATGTTTTAAAGGATAAAATAAATTAAGATTTTATTTTTATTTTAACATTTCACAACAAAATTGCAACATTTATTTTAATTATCATTTTAAGAAGGGATATAGGGTTAGGATCATAACCCTAGAACTTATTGGAGGCTCTGGAGAGAAGCTGAATAATTCTCTCGATGGAAAACGACGACAGATCTTGGATCAGAGATCGACAGATGTTGTTCTTGACAAATATCTCCAACAGTGATGAAACGACGATCAAAACTATTCAACGAATGATCCAACCCTGAGGTAGGGTGTTGTATTTTTCAATTCCTTCTTTCCATGTTCTTAGATTTAACGATGAACATGGACCAACCAACAAATAGGTTGATTTGTGGCTCGATTATTCTTATAGGATGAGCTTTAATTGCAGGATGTATGGGGTTGATTTATTGTTTGATTTTTTGATCATTATTATGGGAAAAAATCGAGATCGAAATGAACAATGATTGAGGTATGTTCCTTGAGTTTTTTCCTTGTGTGTATTTCTTCTCCCCCATATGTTCTACATGTTCTTCGTTCTTCATGGATTATGAATGGATGATATTTGTGCCCTCATTTCTTGGTGGAACAATCCTAAATTGAAGATCCGTTATCGGGATAACCTAAAATAGGTGCGAAAACGGTGGTGGATGATGGATAAGTGTGATTTTGGAGATATAATTCTTCGAGTGATTTTCATGCGGGTGACTGTAATCGGATTTCAGAGTCGATCAAAGGCCCAAAAATCACTGATTCAGTGCTATGACGACAAGATGACCTTGGATATCCAGTTTTGTTGTGAACAAACCAAAAAATTGAGCACTGGAGGATTGGATGAGGCACACAAAGGAAGAATAGTGGTTCTGGAATTTTGTGATCAACACGATGTGTAACCCGGGGTTACACGATGTGTGGCCCCCACTCATCAGTTTCTCGAGTTTGGGAGGCAGTAAAGTGTCACATGGCATGTGAACCTTATCACACTACATGTGGGACCATCCCTGAGACTTGGTGTTTATATCAAGAGGTACACGAACATGGGGTGGAGTACACGACCTTGCATACATGGTGTGTACCCCATCACACGACCATACCTAGACCAGATACATGAGTTACCCCATGTACTGGTACATGGGAAGGTGAACACAGGTTGTCACTGTGTACTGGAACATGATCAGAGTACACGAGTGGACCTCAGATGGAAGGACATAGTGTGTGACCCTTCTACACGTCATGTACTCTCTTTTTACATGACATGTTCTAAAGACACAGGCTGTTGTACACAGGTAGTACTCGGGGTCAAGGAACATGGTGTGTGACCATAATACATTCCATGTATACCTTTCTGCATGGATTGAATCTCTTTTACACCATATCTTGGACAATATTTATTAGGGTTTGTTCCCTAGATCGTTTCCCTAAAGGTTGGTGGGTGTTTTTTACTACTCATAGAAGTATGATCCCTTTAGCAGGACTTTATGGATAGAGTTTGTAATCCCCTATGAGGGGCCTAGAGTAGGATCCTCTATCCATTCTTGTGCCCTAAGTAGAGTCTTGGTATCAGAATGACCAACCCTAACGGATGTCAATCCTCTACTTGGCAGGTGAATCCGAATGAGTTGTGGTATCACTACATGTCCATGGTAGTGATCCTCATATGTGTATCATGATCTTCCCCACTCATGGAGTGAGTTCTCTTGAAATTAGTGTATCATATTATCTCTTTAGATATATCAATCTATCTCTCTCATGATAGTTCCTAACAAACATTGCTTCTCAAGCAGACATTATCTGTGCTATCAGACTCAAGAGTGTGTTCTCTTAGATGAGTGCTTTGTAGAATCTTCAGACCAAATCCCTAGTGATGATATGTGGTATTTGTGACTTACCTCTATACTACGGGTATGGGTTTGAGTATATCTGGATATTCTTGTTATATGTGTTGTAGAAATATACTATGTAGAGCTAACTATATCTTGTTTTTTGTACTTCTTTGTGGTTTTGGGGTGTTCTACTGAGTATTGTTATACTCACCCCTGTACGAGCTTTATCTGCACATGTTGTGTCTTATGTAGACAAGTGAACTTTTAACAAAGTCCTGGGTAGACCAGAACTGAATAGAGATTTGGGAGTTTAGGAAGGCCGAGGTGTTCTTACAACTTTGAGTAGCAGTCCCAATACCTATTTTTTATAGGTTGAATTTTGTAGTTTGTAGACCCTTTCTTTTGGTGTGCTGTATTCTGGCCCAGTTTACTTTAATCCACTTTACTTTTCTGTCATACACTATTGGTTGGGTTTAGTAGTATGCATGAATTTTGTTCCTTAGTGGTTTTTATATTTCAGCATTTATGGCTTGGAGATTTGTGCGTGTGTACAAGTACTTAGGCAATGCCTCCCATGTTAGTGATATACCTACTCGGTGCTAGTCGCCAGCCCCTGGCCTATTAAAGGCAAGATTGGAGAGTCGTGGCATGAGCCCCACTAGGTTGGGTCATGACATGGGATGCGTCTTATGATTCCAAATACCTTATTTCTTGCAATATTGATCAAATGAACCATAATAATCCCCCCCATTATCAGTGCGAATACATTTCAATTTCTTACCATATTCCCTCTCTAAAGAAACATGAAATTGATTAAAGACATTGAGCACCTGCATTTTGGAATTAAAAACCTAAACCCAAAACTTACGTGAGTAGTCAACAATAAAATTCACAAAATAAAGACTTCCACTAAAGGTATTATATTTCAAAGGATCACAAATGTCAGAATGCTCTAATTCAGGTACCTGTGACTTCCTGTGCATAGGATGACTACTAAAACTCACTCTGTAATGTTTTCTAGCCATACAATGATCAAACGTGTCCAATTTAAAACTCTTAAAATCTATAAGAATATTTATCTTGGCCAAAAAACCAATCCCTTTCTCACTAATGTGGTTGTGACACTTATGATATAACTTGGACGAAACACTGCACTCAACAATGCAAGAAGTATCACAAGAAATAGAAGCTCTAGTCCAATACAAACATTATTGATTCTTCCCTTGAGCCACAATCAAATAACCCTTGTAAATATTCCTTTAAAAATCACCAAAAATACTAATAAACCCTTCATCATCAAGAATTATTATAGAAATAATATTTAAGTGAACCTTAGGTGCATGTCGAATATTCTTCAAAATTAGCTTACTTCCCATACTGGTCTCTAAAAAATAGTCATGATACCTACATCATCATAATGAACATCATTACCCATATTAAAAATCCCAAAATTAGTTGGGATGTAATATGTAAAGAAATCCTTCTTCGATGTCACATGAAAACATGAACCACTGTCAATAACCCGGTAAGAATCATCAGAAGCAATATTAATGGAGTCATAGAAAATAACAAGATCACCCCCTATAGTGGAGGCAACATGATCATCTCCATCACCATTTTTATTTTGATAGTTTTACTTAATTATATTTTCTATTTTCAAATGATAAAAAAACTTCTTAACATGACCTTTCATACCATAATGATTACATTCAAATTCTCTATGCTTTGATCTATATTTTCTTCTACCTTTTCTCTTACCTCGACTGTGCTATCCCTAATTCGTTTCCTAGCCTCTCCACCTATTCTCTATGACTAAAATCTCTGAAGAGGATTTCTACTGAGTATGTATCCTGACCTATTTATTCAAAATAGATGACTTAACAAAACTGAATGTCACATCACCATTAGGAGTAGAGTCGGTTAGAGTAATAGATAAATTCTCTCAAGAATCGGGTAAAGTGTTAAGTAATAAATGTGATAAAACCTCATCTTGAAAATTAATACCCATATCATAAAATTGATAAAAAAATCCCTGATATTCACTCAGATAGTTAGAAATATTTTTACCTTCTATATACCTCAAATTCATCATTTGTTTGAGAATAAAAAATTTATTATTTCCTATCTTGGAAGCATAGGTATTATCAAGATTCTCCCATAAAGTTATGGCATGAGAGACGTTGACAATATGGTTCATCACATTATCTTTGAATCATTAGTGAATGAAACTAAACCATATCATGTTTGAACACACATTCTTCATCTGACAACCTTTCCAACTTCTAGGTACTAAACACTAGAAGATGCATTCTCTTGACAAAAATCAAATCCTTCATCTTTAGTATCCACATATGGTAGTTCGTACCATTCAAGAAAATCATCTGACAATAATTTAATTCCATAATAAATATGAAATAAAAACCAATCCCTATGATACCAGATGTTGGGAAAGACGACAAGCGATAAATGTGCAAACAATATCAAAGAGAACATGTAGTGGAAAATAAATTTCTGTCCCACCAAACAAAAGTGTATGCTCAATGAACAAAAATAAATTTGTAGAAAATAAATGTTGACACCAAAATTTTTACATGGAAAACCCAAAAAGGTAAAAACCACAAGAACTAGTCTAGAAAGTGAGATCCACTAAAAATAAGGAGTACACGATAGAGAATCCCCCAAAATGGAAGGTATCTCAAAATTAATACTCAGATAAAACATTGGATCCAAGGTGGAGACCGAATGAAATCTAAAGAAAAATGGTCATCAAACAAAGGTGATCAAAAAAATGAATCTACTCCTGTAGAGTTGGTGTGTCTCCAAAAGCCATGTCGTTTCATCCTTTTATAAGGAAAAATGTCCATGTAAAGATGATTTGTGTAGAAAAATGTAACCCAAAAATGCATCCTTTTTAAAAATCGTGTCTTTGACTCGTGTGGGAGCGCCATTTGAGGAGTCTCCCCAACAAAAAATGGAAATGTAGTTATTATGGTTAATAAAACTATGATATTGAAAAAATTCAACATTAATTATAAATATAAATATAAATTGTTATTATAGGATTTAATTTTATATGTAAATGAGTTTTATACTAAAAAAATTATAAAAAGTAAAAAATAAAAATAATAAAAATGAACACGTATTTAAATGTGCACAAGTTTTAAATGGGTATTGAATTTTGTGTATGGCATTAGGTTTGAAATAAGTTTTACCTTGAAAAAATTTTAGAAATAAAAAATAAAAAATATAAATAGATATTTAAACAGGTTCAAGATTTAAATAGGAATTGAATTTTGAGACAAGGTACCATTAAGTGGGTATCTAGCGTGTCCATGACGGTTGTCCATAGAGGCCATAAGTTTGTATTTTCAATTTTCATGGGTGTCCTATCCACACTTAAAGTTTCACCCACCCCTGATTTATATTATTAAAAATATAAATGATTTATTGATTAAATGAATTACTAAATAATTTCTAAATAAATTAGCATCCCCTAAAAATGGAAATTTAGTTATTCTCATTAATAAGCCTATAATAATAGAAATATTCAACATTAAATATAAATTACTATTGTAGGATTTTATTATTAATGTAAATGGGTTTTATCCTAAACACATTATAAAATTTTAAATGATGAATATAAACAAGTATTTAAATTGATTCATGTTTTAAATGGGTATTGAATTTCATGTTTGGGTTCAAGTTTGAAACAATTTTTACCTTAAAAACATAATAATAAAATCAATATATTGTTGGGATTCATCACATTAATTGATGAGAGAGAAAAATTTCAATGGGGAGATTTATCTCAACATTAATTTAGGGATTTTCTCCAAATATTAATAGATATTTATTCTCAATATTAATTGATGGAATAAAGAATGTTGACCACATTTATTGGAGATATGGACTTGGTTTATATATAAGGGGATGCATTAACATATTCTAAGGGTGTTCTAGCACGATGTAGCCAACAAGAAAGAACCGTGAAGGGTTTGATGAGTTTGCGGTGGCTTGTGTGACATGACGATGACACAATTATCTTATACATGTAGAGAGGTTATTGGAAAGATGTTCAAGATGTCATCCACTGAGAGTAAGAAGGGGGATACTGTTGAAATAGTGGGTTACCTATACCCAACTATATAGTGATTTTGATTACCATATTGTGTATATAAGTTAGTTATATATGATATACTACTTACCATTATAGTGTATACTTTTCTACATCCACTACTTAATGGTAATGTCAAAAGATTAATTTTCTATCGAAAGGTTATAGTAGATCCCAAGATATAATGAGAATCTCAAGATACTATGACATTAATCTTAAATATATATTATATGATCTAGATATATCTTACTGATTGGACACAATAGATGTTTGACTATCAGGTTCTAGGGAATTATAAGTATTAAGACTTCTTCTCATGAAGTTTGCACTTAGTGATCTCTAGTAGTGAGATCATGAGGGCATACTTGTAAATAGAAACACCACATGTTATGGTGTCATTGGTTGTTCCTATCTATGATCATGTGTAATGGTACCCTAACTTGAGATCATTTACAATGTATGTCATTTAATTTCATACTTTGATGCAAGATGAAAACCATGATGTTGAAATTGTGGTGAGGTAGTTTTTATTGGGTGTGTCATTGGTGGAATGACATTGGTTGAATGGTCAAGAAAGGATTTTTCACTTTCAGGTTATGGAAGTAATATATCTTAGTCCATGTTGATTAGGATGTTAATACCTTCATAAGACCATGGTCATGGTAGTTAACGGTAAATCCATCTAGTAGGATAAAAAAACAATAAATCAAGAAAAGGAAAATGACACAAGTGTACGTCCTACTTTATTAGATATCAAAGACAAAGAGATTATATTAAACAATGTGTGCTCGTAGGTTGGTTGTCGCTGCTATGAAAATCCTTATCTCTTTAGGGGCCATACTGAGTTGCTAGATCCCAATCATGGTCTGTGAATAATATTCACTACTATTAAGATAAGGTACTATAGGGTCACACACAATAGCATATTTGAGAATCTACCATATTCAATTGAATAGGAGCTTTGGACATGGTGGGACCCACCATTGGGGTCCGGGATTTTCTAAGGTTAAATGATCACCAATACAATAAATAAATTCATATTATTCAAGTTAAGAATAATTATCATTGAATTTATTTATTAAATGTATTTAAAAGTTTTAAGTAAATACATAAAAAATATTATTTCAACAAATATTAAATTATTCAAGGTTCAATTAATATTTATGGGAATGAAGAGTAGAGTTAATGACTCATTTATTATCACGTAATATATTTAATACATTATAATAAAGTGATAATAATATTCTTGATTTAGTTCAGTAGTCATAACATGCCATTTATAGTGCGTTAAGTATTTAGGGGTCGGAGAGGAAATACCAGGTATTTTAGTTACACACTATATATAGAAGAGGAGAGCCTCCCACTAGCGGCCATTCATGGATTTTATCTCTCCTTTTCTCTCTCCCATGTTATAGAGAGAGAGTCTCTAGATCCAAGGATCTTGGATTGATCTTTCTCTCAGGTATCGCAAGTAGAGCAATGTTGTGATCATCGAAGCATCAATGGTGTTGTCAGAATTTTGTGCTAGCACCCGGATTTTGACGATTGGCACTCTCGAACATTTTTGAAGCATGTCTAGATGATGTAGAGGAATTTTTATTTGGATTCTTCAAGCAATGATCGCCAATGATGAACAGACGTCATGCGTAGATTCAGATTTAAACCAGGTATTTTATGTTTTATTTTTATTATTAACTTCTTTCATGAGTGATCCTATAGAGGTCATCAGGCAGCGATTCGCCGACATCGACAAGTTCATGTCGGTCTTTGGTGAAAAATTTCAAAATCCCATTTTTGGGGCTTCCACTGTATGCCCAGTACCTTCAATTGGTATCAGAGGAATGCATGAAAGTTTCTAAGCCAAAACAGATTAAATTTTCATTAAACTTTATAAAGGGCCTCGGCATGATCCCACCGCCGCATACCACATTTTAATTCAATATCATATGAACATTATGAGATCATCCGAAGTTTTAGAGTAGATTTTAATTGGAAGTAATATAGTTTTTTTTTAATTTTTTTTGAAGAACACATATTTTACTATCTTTATGTAATATTTACCCGAATCCTATACCGATGAAGTCGATCAACGACTGGACCAACAGCCGGAATAGTATTTTTTGGTAAGGGTTTATAATTATAATAATAATAATAATAATAATAATAATTTATTATAATAATAATAGTTTTATTATAATAATAATTTTATTATTATAATAATTTTATTATAATATTATTATCATTTTCCTAAGCTTATATAAGCTTTAGGAAAATTTTAAAGGCTGGGTGTGTGGAATTTTTTTTGGTGGGGTTGGCTTATAATATAACCAAAAAAGAAGAAAAAATAATTATAAAAATTTTAAAAAAAGGAGGTGAAAACAAAATGGGGGCTGAGTGCCCCCTAACTTGTTAACCACACGGGTCCCTGCCCTCATCCCACCGCCTGGCCGCAACGGAGCACCGGCCAACCATCCCTGCTGAAAAACCCCACCCACACTGCCCTGCACTAGTTCCCTACACCGCCTTGGATCAGATCCCCTCCAACGTGCTGCCCGACGCTGCTCGATCCAACCGAGAGTCCTACAGCTGACTCCTCCACCCACTACAACCAGTTCCGCTGATTTACACCAGGATGCCGCACTATCGTCTGGCTATGATGAAGCCTCCCGGATCTTCCCTCGTTATATGCCCAGCTCCACCGACCAACCATCATGGCCAAGCCCTTCCTCCATCAGGTGCTCCCCAGATCTCCTCCCTCGAGCTCCTGAACTAGATCGGCCCACCGCCTGCAACCTCGACCACACAAATCCTACTGAACAGTCACCTCCCTAGATGATTGACTCCCTCAGGCGGTGACACTCTGAACAAGGGTCCTCCCTCCTCCTAGGTTCCATACTTACAAAATGAAAAAGGCTTACCCATAGCAGAGTCCCTGCATCAGATCTGGCTGCTGCCCAATCCTCCTAGCGGACAAGTAACCACAGATTAGTCCATTTTGCCACGAAATGGGATCAAATGGGTCTGCCTAGTCAAGAACAGGTTTGGTGAGATCTTTCTGGCCCATAATACTCATACATGGGGTTGGCACAACCCGGAATAGGACTTCGCAGGTTCGGCCTAACCCGTACAGGCCATGCCTGGGGTTTTCGGGGCCCATATAATTTTAATTTAATAAAAAATTAATTAAAAATTAATTTTTGGTTTAATAATTAATGCGGTGTAAATTAATTTAATTTGGTTTTTAATTAAATTAATTAATTAATTTAATTTTTAGTTTTAAAATTAAATTAATTAATTGGGACCAAACAACATAAATATTGAATTAAAAATATGAGTGAATTTTTAATTCAATTACAATTCCCTAGAGTATTATTTTAATTAAAGTTTAATTTAATTCTACATTTTATTTTAAATACACAAGTTTAAGTCACATTAGATTGGTCATTATCTATGGACTGACTAATGCATGTTTGGTGCATTTTTCATTTAATTAATTTATTGCAATGGTTTTGTAATAATTAGTTTAATTAAAAAGGCGATCTGTGAATCGTCTTAGTATCATTATATGTATAAGGAACTATGTGTCCACTACAAAGTTGTATTTTTACTCCCTAGTTCCCCTCTCCTGTATGTGAGTACTTTTGTATAATGGCGAGACGATAAGTGACATTTTCACGCCAAGTGATGGCAACATACCAAATAGGAGATGTGATGCATTGGGTGGGAAGACACTGCAATTTGATTTGCAAGTGACAAGGCTCAAGTTATATTCCTTATGGTCTAGGTTAACCCATAATTCACTCAATGGATCAACCAATATAATTGGATCATGATCAGGTTGTCATGTTATTATTTCATGGTTTATTATTTTGTGAATGTGTAGTTAATGAGCGATCACATAGAATAATAATAATCAAGCATGAAAGATAAAATGAACATGTGACGCGATAGATTTTTTCATGCATAGTCAGTTGTGAGTGTGATCACATAGTACATGATAATAAAAATAGAAAATTATTTCTTTCTTTACATTAAAAACAATAACAATATTAAGTCTAAACTACCTTCCATCATTCACATTTGGAAAAAACTGGCTATTTGGGGTGCCGGTCATGCCATAACTGAGGGCGCCTCTTACTACTGGGGAGTTCTTATGAGAGTGGTGGGTTGAATTAACTAAAGTGGTAGTAAGGATTAGCCATAGATAACTTGTTATCATTTTAGAGGAAAGTGTTGAGTAAATCAAATAACAATTTATGAAGCTGGGACTTGACTCAATAAATCAAGGAATCATAAGTTCATGCGGTTGACCATCCAAATGCCTACCTTGAACCCTCCAAGTAGTGGAGTAGTCATAGATTGTAGAATATGAGGGGAGGTTCATGGATCCTTTCCACTAGAATACTCAAGCAATATAGTATTACAATTATATCATTGAGGGTTCCTAGAATCTGATAAAATAGTGAGAGACATTTAATGATTTATTTTTTTAATCAAAATATCTAAATCAGTAATCCAGATAAAAGTACTAATATGCTAAAATTTATTCTTTTAGAAAAATGAGAAGTTATACCATAAGTTTAAAAGCTACAATAAATATTGGACCAAGTCAATGTCCTCACTGGCATGAGTATCCAATAATAGTATGGGCCCTTGCATATAGTACTATGATATAGGAAACTCAAGGTGCCAGTGTTCCTAAACACCTGTTAAGTTACCTCAAGAAACAAGGGAGAAATTTATTATAGGAGACTAATGGAAATATAATAGGATAGTTCTATCATTATTATTTCATCCACGTTTGGTGTTAGTTGTGGTCGCTACATCAGGACATGGATGATATAACATGAAGTCTCATCTCTGAGTGGTTTGTATGGAGAAAGCAAAGCAATGATATGAATAGGTAATAATTTACATTGGATCTATGTAAATTGAAAGGTAGGTTCTAATATTTTAACAAATCCTATTCTAATATCATATTCACTCCATTAATCAAGTTTCATTTTAAGTTACAAAACAAAAAAGTATTGAGTAAACGCTTCATTACCAATTTAGGTAAGGTTTGCCGAGTGAATAAAAATATAAAAGATAGATTCACCTTTAATTATTATGGAGAAAAAATTGAAGGGTAGGGAAAAAGGACAATGGTCAGTAATTCCATAAGAAAATTTTCAACATCCTTCAATGAAAGAGGTATTAATAAGAGGTTATTTTTATTACATATTATGAAATAAAACTATGGAAGTTTAATCGCAATAAACTGAATTAAAGAAGCAAGTTACCGCTTCTTATTCAGGAATATTCATTAATGTAATGTTTAATTTTTAATTCTTGGGTATTTAATACTATATGAATATCACATATATGTATGGAAATACAGTAACCAAGTATGAATAGAAATATTACTATAAGTCAGGTGTATTCTTTAAGTGTTTGAGAAAGGGTGATACCTAGGCCAGTGGTGATAAGTACACGACTTATTTATTTCCAGGTGAAATATTCATGTAGAAATACTATTGAGTATAACCAAAACATTTATCTCATGTTTCCTTTGGACATAATGATACATTATTCTAGGTTCTGAAATGAATGTTTTTTTTGGTATTTAATACTTAACCAATAGTTCAGTAATACTTGAATCATAGGAAATAACAGATGAATATAAATTATATGACTTATACCCAGTTGTGGTATGATAATTATTTTTAAAGAAACATTAAAAGTGGATGTCAAGAATATACCAAGTATGGTATTTAGGCTCAGAACAACTAAACACATTTGGTATTATCGACATCTTTAGTTTAGACAAAGAAACCTTTAAAGGTATGTCATAAAGATTTCAGAATTAGTTTAGCAAGAGAGTATGAAACATTCCAAGAATAAGCTAGAGGTATATATTTACTTCATAATATTATTTTAAGTAATTAAGGAATGGTAAAGTGAAGTAAGTACATGGTTATAAGACATGAGTTGCTTCGAGCTGGGATGCCTAAGAATATCTTGATTATGTAATTATCGATCATGATAATGCAGTGTGTAGAAATTACTAAACACACATTATCCTATCTACATCATGACATTGATGTTAATAAGGAGGATCTAACATGAAGTCTTACATGTTAGAATTGATCAACAAAATGTAGCATGGAGTAATTCCTAAACACATATTTTATACATCATAGTTATGATGTATGGAGTATCAATGTTGCAACTTGTAGAAACTTCCATTATATTTCATGACATGCTTCACAAATAATGGAGT
This sequence comes from Viscum album, assembly GCA_963277665.1. Taxonomy (NCBI): domain Eukaryota; kingdom Viridiplantae; phylum Streptophyta; class Magnoliopsida; order Santalales; family Viscaceae; genus Viscum; species Viscum album. The sequence continues at coordinate 2,114,493,817 of OY728161.1, read as the reverse complement.
TATCCTACAACTATATGCCAACTATAATGAAAATTGAATATCATATGATTCATAGTATGATATAAATCCATTATGTCATAAGGAAATGTGTTTAGATGCAAAAGTATGTTAGGACATAAAAAAACTTTCATCAGGAACAGACACGTTGTGCATCAATTGTAATTATCCTAATAGTTGGTTAGGATATTAAATAAATCCATAAGATAAAAAAGTTGTATTAAAGTGATATATTGTAGTTCTATAATAGGGTCCACATATCTTTTGAGATAGTAGGATCTATATTGACTCAGTTTTAGTCAATGCTATACATGTACAAGTAGTTGGCATATGAACTAGTTCCACAAGTGCATGTGGAACAAGTACGTTCTAGAGACACATACTGTGTAGGAAGGATAAAACCATAGTGATGGTTTTCTCATTCACCATGGTTGGTTATCTATTATTTATCATGAATAATATTTCCTACAAATAAGTAGTATATGGAAATTAGATAAGATTGACAAGATCAATCAAAATTCAATAATGGATGGTATAACCGTGCTACCAATAAGGCTTGATTGGTAATACCAGGTTGTTATGCCTAAATCCATTATAATTTTACTTGTCATATATAATTTCTATGATAATATTATTAGTAATTGGATGTCATGAACATAAATCATGGAAGGTGTCAATACGATGCAACCAAAAGGGGATGGTCACATCACAAAATGCTAATAAAGTTTGCAAGTTACTGAAATCCAGTTTAGGATTGAAGTAAGCAATGATATCATAGAATATAAATTTTCAATAAATTTTTTCCATGTGTCTATGAGAGGTTAATGGGAGCACCAAATTTTTTCAAGTAGACTATGTTCGACAACATATGGAAAATAGATAGGTCATCAAGTTAGTTAAGACCGGGATGAAATTTATTCTCCAGTGATTGACTTAAAGTAACAACATAAGTTCTAGGGAACGAGATCTAATGGGGTAGTCTAAAAGTTTATTAGACCTATTAAATTATACATATAGTGACATAGTATTGAAAAATACAAGTTAGAACAATTTAAGAGATGAATTGTTGCCAATTTCACATGGAATTCTCTCTCTAGGTTCACATGTTCGGGACATGGGAGGAGATAAATGCAATGAGTTAAATCCATACACTCAAGTGATTAATTAATCACATATGCCATGATATGTACAAAAATTTATATTTCCATAATATACTTTATAGTATAAAAATATCAATTAAATCTAAGAGTAATGAAAGAGTAACAGTCATAACTATTATATTGTACTTCAGCAAGTACAAACAATATGTACCTGGGAAGTGGAGATGAAAGGATACTAGTTTTTAGGGGACACAAACTAGTCTTCCTTATATCTATGTGATATACTATTGTAGTTAGGCTAAGGTTATGAGTGATACAAGTTCATATAAGCTAGTGGTAGCCATACCTATAAAAATTGAGTATGTTGCATCTTCCAAGGCAGCTAAGAAGCAATTATATACAATGATTTTTTCAAGTTCTTGGAATTGCACTTAATAAGAAAAGTGTTACCATAATGTAAATTATGATATTATTACTATCCAAGATGCCATGTTATGACAATGGATAAGAGGGATATACTCAGGGATACTATCTCTTGAGAAGTTTTACTCATGAAGATAAGATCACAAATAGCAGATATGCCATGCTGCAGAATCATGGAAGGCCCAATAGCTAAAGCTGTTACTCAGTAGAAACATGATCTTTATCACATGAGTAGCCAATAATTTTGGTTAGAAAGTTGGACCTAGTGCAAGTGGTAGTTTTGAAATAGTGGGTGCCCTAAACCCAACTATACAGTGCTTTCGATTACCATATCATGTATACAAGTTAGTTATACATGATGTACTACTTATAATTATACTGTATATTTTTCTACCACCACTACTTAATGGTATTTTCCAAAGATTAATTATCATATCGAAAGGTTGTAGAAAATCCCAATCTATAATGAGAACCTTGAGATACTATGAAATTAATCTTAAATATATGTTCTATGGTCTAGATACATATTACTGATTGGGAAAAGTAGTTGTTTTACTATCAAGTGATGGGGGATCATAAGCATTGTGTCATAAAGTTTGCACTTGGTGATATCTAGTAGTGAGATCATGAGGGAATACCCACTAATAGGAACACCACATGTTATGGTGTCACTGGATATTCCTATCTATGATCATGCATAATGGTCTCCTCACTTGAGATCATTTCCAATGTATGTCATTTGATTGTATACTTTGATGCAAGAAGAAAACCATGATGTTGAAATCATGGTGAGGTAGTTTTTGTTGGGTGTGTCATTAGTGGAATGAAATTGGTTAAATGATCAAGAAAGGATTTGTCACTTTCGAGTTATGGAATTAATATATCTCAAGCCATGTTGATCAGGATGGTAGTACCTTTATAAGACCATGACCATGGTAGTCAAGGGTAAATCCATCCAATAGGATCAACAAACAATAAAGCAAGAAAAGGATGATGACACAAGTGTGAATCCTAATTTATGAGATATCAAAGACAAAGAAATTATATTACAAAGTGCGTGTTCATAGGTTAGTTATTGCTATTATGATAATACTTATCTCTTTAGGGGAAATGATGGGTTGATATATCCCACTCTTGGTATATGAATAATATTTATTACTATCAAGATAATTTCCTAGAGGGTCACACATAATAGCATATTCAATAATCTTATTCATTCAGTTGAATATGATTTTCGGACATGGTGGGCCCTACCACTGGTGTTTGGGATTTGTACAAGGTTAAAATATCACCAATTTAATAAATAAATTCATATTATTTAAGTTAAGAATAATGGGAATTAAATTTATTTATTAAATGTATTTACATGTTTTGAGTAAATACATGAAAAATATTATTTGGACGAATATTTAATTATTCAAGGTTCAATTAATATTTATGGGAATAATGAGTCAAGTTAATAACTCATTTATTATCACATAAAATATTTAATATATTATAATAAAGTGATAATAATATTTATGACTTAGTTCAGTAGTCATAACATGTCATTTATAGTGTGTTAAGTATTTAGGGGATGGAGAGGCAATACTGGGTATTTTAGTTACAAACTATATATAGAAGAGGAGGTACTACCACCAGGTACCATTCATGGGATTTATATATCCTATCCTCTCTCCCATGTTCTATAGAGAGAGAGGCTCTAGATCTAAGTAGCTCAGATCAAGCTCTCTCTTAGGCATCACAAGCAGAGCAATGTAGTGATCGTCGGAGCGTCGAAGGTGTCATCGGAATTATGCGCTAGCACCAAGATTTCAAAAATCAGTGCTCTAATATATTTTTGAAGTGTGAGTGGAAGATCTAGAGTAATTAGGCTTTGTATTCTTTGAGTAGTGATTTTCAATAAAGAGTAGATGTCGTGCGCATATTTGGATTTAAACCAGGTATTTTACGATTTATTTTTGTGCTTAACTTCTTTCATGTGTGATATTTCAGAGGTCATCGAGCATCAATTCACTAACATCAACAAGTTCATATTGGTCTTCGGTGAAAAATTTTAAAATCCCATTTTTTGGGCTTCCGCTACATGCCCGATACCTTCAGGTACTGCATCGACGGTAGCATGTGTGCTGCATCAGTGTTTAACAAGTGCAAAGAAACAACGACATAATCAACGATCAGGGACATATATCTAAAGTTTTCCTGATATAGGTGATCAGGTGGTGTGTCCTGGTTAATGATTGGTAGTACATCATGATGGAGAGATCATGGGAGATAAATCCTTTAGGTGTTGTAAGATGGTGCAAGGCTGACCCATGTTTGGATGAAGATCTCTAAGGCAGTGACATTTTATTGACATAAGGGTGACACTTTATCAAAGATTGATCTTTAAATACATGGAATTGGTGAGATTTTTTATAGATAAGGTAGAGACGTATCAGGGTTTGGTTTTCACATAGGTTTTCTATGCTCACTCATTTGTAATTCAAATTCGGGCATTACCTAGATTATTTGTATTCTATGATTCATAGTGGATATTTGGAAATTCCCCCATGGATTTTTAATCCTCCTCATCTAAGGGTTTTTTCAAATTAAAAATACCACATGTTGATTTCTTTATTCTGCATAATATTGCTTCTATATTTTGATGGGTTTCTCACAATATTTTGGCAAGTAATTTTCATCCCAGAATCTAGATTCTCCCCAACAAGTGGTATCATAGGTGAAAGTTCATGATTGTAATTTATCATGAGAATTATGAAAGTTTCTAATAGGATCACTGATGTGTTCATAAAGAGGAATAAGGTATGGAAAATAAATCAGACTGAGAGAGAAGATGCACATGTCTGCTCAAGGGATGTTGAGCAGGGGTAATTAATTTTGGCAGGTGCTTCGGTTAATGTGGTGATCATGATTATGGGGGTGCCAAATGTTTTTAGTTTTAGTCTTATTCAAAAGGACCATGAAGATATAGATGTGATGAAGACTTCATCATTTTAATTTCATTTTTGTAGGGGGAGATGATATTTTTTTTTGTCAAAAGTGAAAAAGTGCATCATCATATTTTCTGCAGATGATGATGGTTGGTGTGATACCGACCTATTTTATTTCCAACTGGATTTTCTAGATGTTTCCATTATTTGATGTAATAAAGGAGGATATTGTTGGGATTCCTCACATTAATTTATGAGAGAGAAATTTTTTATGGGGAGATTTATCACAAAATTAATTAGATATTTTCTCCCAACATTAATGGAGAGTTATTCTCAATATTAATTGATGGAATAATGAATGTTGACAACATTTATTGGAGATATAGACTTAGGGTCTATATAAGGGGATGCAGTAACATATTCTAAGGGTGTTCCAGTATGATGTAGTTGACAAGAGAGAACCATGAAGGGGATACTGAGTTTGAAGTGGCCCATGTGACATGATAATGATGACACAATTATCTTGTACATGTGGAGAGGTTTTTTGGAATATGTTCAAGATGTCATCCATAGAGAGAAATAAGGGGGATACCGTATCAGTGGTAGCATGTGTGGTGCGTCAACGTTTAACAGGTGTAGTGAAACAACGATGAAATCGATGATCATGGCCATGAATCGGAAGTCTTTCTAATAGAGGTGATTAGGTGGCGTGTCCCTATTAATGATTGTAAGTACATCATGATAGAGAGATCATGAGAGAGAAATCCTTCTGGTGTCACAAGATGACGTGAGGATAATGCATGTTCGGATAAAGATCTCCAAGGTAGTGACATTTTTTCAACATAAGGGTGATGTTTTGTCACAGATTGATCTTTCAATGGCATTGGTGAGATGTTTTTCAAAGAGAAGGAATAGGAATATCAGGGTGTGGTTTTCACACAAGTTTTCTATGATCTCTCATTTATAATTCAAGTCCATAAATTACTTGGATTATTTTTATTCTATGAATCATAGTGGATATTTGGGAATTTCCCCATGGTTTTTTAATCCTCCACATGAAAGGGTTTTTAATGTTAAAAATCCTGTGCGGTGATTTCTTTATTCTACATAACATCGTTTCTATATTTCAATAGGTTTCTCCCAATATTTTTGCAATAAATTTTCATCTTAGAATTGGGATTCTCCCCAATATATATATTGATATTTAAATGGGTTTGGGATTTAAATATGTATTTAATTTCAGTTTTTGTTATAGTCAAACGACTATCTATCATGTCTGGGATGAATTTCTATTGAGGCCGTAAGTTTGTATTTTCCATTTTATGGGTCTTATTTCTACACTTGCAACATCACCCTCAATCACGTTTCTTTCATTTTAGTTTTATATTATTAAAAATATAAATTAATCATGGAGTAACTAAATTAATAAACAATTTATACATAAATTAGAGCCTCATAAAAATGGAAATTCAACTATTCTCATTAATAAGCATGTAATAATTGAAATATTAAACATTAAATATATATATGAATATGAATTACTATTATATAATGTCATTTGAGAAGTAAATTTTTATCCAAAAAATATTATAAAAATTAAAAATAATAAATATAAATAGGTATTTAAATGGGTCAAAGTTTTAAGTTAGTATTAAATTTTGTGTTTGTTTTTGGGTTTCAAATAAGTTTTAGCTTAAAAATAATATAAAAATAATAAATAATAAATATAAACCAATATTTAAATGGGTTCAGGATTTAAATATGTATTGAATTTTGGGTTGCATGTAAGTTATTTTCATTTAATTTAGGATCTTTAAAATATGTATTTATTACATATCTAGATAAATAAAATTAAAAAAAAGACATAACTTGATTCATTGAAGTTCTGGATTTGATTTTCCTCGATTTTCTCCCACTTAAAGGATTTATATCCTTTTTATATTCTCTATTCTGTATTATTTTTGATGGAACATACCAAAATTGTGATTGAGACATAATTGGAAAGAACATGACCCTTTAAATAGGGATAAAGTAGTTTTCATGGGTGTTTATTTAATTAACTATCAAAGTCCATTAATTTTAAAAGTTTATACCTCATTATCCCATTATAATAATATTGTACATAATATTATCCAACATTATCCCACTTAACTCATGTGATATTACTTCATAATGTTTAATATATTCAATAGGTCATTATACACATTTATATATATTCTATCATGTATACAAAGTTCATCATAATTAAGGATAATGTCCACATGAGTCATGGTATTCATGTATTCTCTATTAATATACTCCCTTACATGTACAATAATATTGACACACTACTACAGATATAGTCTTTTAAAGTGCACAAAAAGGCCATTTACAACACTGATAATTAAAGCGCTATTAAAAGGGGGTCTCTTTTATTAGCACTAAAAAAGCATCAATAAAGGACCATTTTATTAGTGCTAAAAAAAGCATTGATAGAAGGGTCCTTTATCAGTGTTTTTTAGAACTGATAAAAACCCCTTTTATCAATGCTTTTTTAAAATTGCTGATAGAAGAAGATTTTTTTTAGAAAATCGGAGGGTACACCCACCCCCTTTTAACAGTGCTTGACCCCTTTCAACAATGCTAGGAAGCCCCTACCACCCCTTTAACAGTGCTAGGTAACCCCTACTTTAACAACACTAGACCCGTTTCACCCGCCTGTGCGCGCCCCTACCATTGCAGACCTCCCCCTTATACCCCCACACCTTTTCCACTCACCTATATTGTTTTCTTCTATATTTTATGATATATTTATATATATTTCATTATATTTATTATCCACACACACACACACACATATATATATATGTATATTTAAACACATATATAAAATATGTTTTGTGTGTGTGTTTATAAATACATACATACATATATTTGTGTGCATTTATAAATATAATTATACATGTTTATATTTATTTACATATATTATATATTAATATTTATATACATATATTAGAATATATAGATAAATATATATTTGTTTTTCAATACACACAAATATATATATATATATATATATAAATTATATATATATATATATATATATTAATTATATAGGTATATAAATATTCATACATATTAATTTGTATTTTAAATAAAATGGATATTAATTTTTATTTATATAAGGATTATATATTGAGAAATATATTTTATATGTAAATATGTTTAATTATTTATTTATAAAATTAAATTTTTATGTTTGAATATAAAAATATATATATTGTTATATATTTGATTATAAATAATAGTACATTATGAAAAATGATAAAATTTCAAATCCACAACATCAATATAAATGTAATACCTAGGAATAAATTCAGTCCCTACTGAAAAATGGAAAAAAGACCCACTTAAATGAGGCTGAAATTCTATCCAATGTTAAAAATTTTGTGTATCCCGACTAAAAACTCAGTTTTGGAGGCCTTCCAGTCCTTTTTAGGGGTAAAAAAATGTGACTTGATCTCTATAATCTTGTCACTAGACCTCCACAGTATAGGGAATGCCACAAGCTTCAATTTGATATGTGGGAGATCCCAAAAAGACACCTGGATCAAAAGTTATGGTCATTTAAAGTTTGAGTTACATTTTCAACTTATTTTAGATCTTTAATTAATGTTTTTATTTTTTTACATTCAAATTTTTATTAAATGACTATTACTTGATAATAATTAGTTAATTATTAATTAATTTTTTTAAATTATTTTATAATCCATTTTCACTAAATATCTTATATATCAAGTGTAAATGCCTATTTACCTTATCATAAACATATTTAAAAAATATATATTATATTTATATCAATATAGATATATTTATATATTAATATATTATTTTTAATGAAATATTTTTTTTGAAATATACCCTTTATCGACGTTAGTAAAAAAACGTTGATAAAACCCTCCTTTATCAGTGCTACAAAAAAAAAGCGCTGATAAAGGGGGTCCTTTAACAGTGCTAAAAAAACGCTGATAAAGGGTACCTTTATCAGTATTTTTTAGCGCTATTAAAGGGTGGTGCTACATAAAGTTGTTTATATGGTAGTGAAATTTTTACTATCATAATTAAAATGGGATATATATAATTGCCCCAACAATAATGTCTTTATTAAAGTCTATTCCTAATATCATTATTTAATTCAAACATGTATACTTATTTAAAAAAAACAACATGATCAAAACATTTATAATTCCAAGTGTAAACTGTAATATAAATTTTTTTCAATACATACAATGAAACCTACTTAGTGATAATTCTCATACTTTCAACTTGTTTAATAAATTTCTTGGGTGGTAACCCTTTCATCAATGGGATGACAATCATAAGATCTATGCTAATATGTTTAATTGATACCTTTTGTTTTTTAGCATCCTATTTAACTGCAAAGTACTTTGATTACATGTGTTTAACACCTTTGGAATATCATTCATTCTTGGAAAAGAATACTTCTGTGGTATTTTCACAATACATTTTCATGGGATTGGTGATACTGTTGACAATTACAAGTCCTGAAATAAAGTTCTACACCCACATACCCTGCATTGTTGCTTCAAATCATGCTACAAATTCAGCTTCTGTGGTCGAAGTAGCTATAAATGATTGCTTTTTTACTTTTCCATGATATTTCTCCTTTGGATAGGCAATGCACATAACCAAAAATGGACTCTCTTGTATCAACACAACTAGAAAAGTCTAAATCAAAGTATCCAATCACCTCAGGATCATTGGATATTTTACAAGTAAGCATGTGATCCTTTGTTCCTTGAAAATATCACAAATTTTTTTTTGTATCTCTTCAATTATTCAGTTCAGGATTACTTTGGTATCTTCCCATCATACCAAATACAAAGATAATATCTAGATTTATACATGTTTGAGCATACATAAATCTTCCAATAATAGAAGCATAAATAACTCCTTTCATCTTTTTTCATTCCAAATAATTTATGGTACATTGATTGAGATTAAATTTATCTCCTTTCTGAATTGGAATCGGTGGTGCTAAAATTTTTTCCATCCTAAACCTCTCTAAAATTATATTGATGTATCAATTTTGAGATAATCCCAATAAACCTTGAGTTCTATTATGGAATATTTCTATTTCAATCACATACTTGGCTTCTCCCATGTTCTTCATTACAAAATTATTAGAGATGAATTTTTTGGTCTCAAATAATAGACTAAGATCATTTACAGCAAACAATATGTCATCAACATATAGAATCAAGAATATAAATTTACTCCCACTGATCTTTTGATATATACACTGATCAATGATGTTTTCCTTAAATCCAAAAGATATAATGGTATCATTAAACCTAATATACCATTGTCAGGAAGCTTGTTTAATTCCATATATTGACTTATTTAATTTACATACCTTGTGTTCCTTTCCTTTAATGGAAAAACCCATTGGTTGATCCATGTATACATATTCCTCTAAGTTTCCATTTATAAAATCTGTTTTAACATCCATTTGATGTAACTCTAAATCATACTAAGCTACCAATTCCATAATAATTATGAAATAATCTTTATTATAAACCAGTGATAAGGTTTCCTTATAGTTTATACCATCCTTTTGCGTGAATAATTTAGCAATAAGTTTGGCCTTGTAATATTCAAGGTTACCAAGAGAGTCATGTTTGGTTTTGAAGACCCATTTACATCTATCTCTCCTGCATCCTTCAAGGAATTCCATAAGGTCCTATAATTTATTTTGTTCCATGGAATTCAACTCACATTTCATGGAATATAAACATTTATCATAATTATCACACTTTATGGATTGATAATATGAAACTATATCATTATCAATGCTAAGATCATTTTCTATTTCATGTAGATATAGCACATAGACATCAGAAATAGCTGAACTTCTTTCCATTTGGGATCTTCTTAACACTATTTCTTGTGGTTCTTATACCATTTCTTCATTGTGAATTGGAGAAACATTATATTGTTGTTATACATGATTATTTTGTGATTCAATAATTTTAGGAACAACAACATGTGAAGTTAGAATACAATAAAATGGAACTTGAATTCTAAATTCTTTAATTTCCATATTTGTGGAAACTCACTCCCACTGGATTCACTATTCTCAATAAATCTAGCATTTACAGTTTCAACAATTATCATACTATGGTTAGGATAATAAAATCTATACCCCTTTTATTTCTTTAGATAACCAATGAAATGTCCAATGATTGTTCTTGCATCTAATTTTTGTGTGTGGATTATATGCTCTTTTTTCTTCCTGAAAACCCCATACATTTAGGTGTATTAAACCAGGTTTCCGACCATTCCAAAGTTCAAAAGGAGTCTTTGGAACTGATTTAATATAGTAATGAAAAATGGGCTGTTCGGGGTAGGGTAGGCCAAGCCTGAGCATGATTGATCCCACACATGTTTGTCCGCAAAAGCCTACATATAATACAAACAAATAAATTCAAACCCACCCCACCCTATATAAGACTATGGGTATCCCGTCAGCTTTCCCGCATTTTAAAAAATATACTATTTATAATAATTTAAATATTTTATATTTTTTTCATTATTAATGGTATTTGTGGGGAGAAGTGTGGATTGACAATAACTAGAGTTTTAAGGGAAGTGATGGAATATTTTTCAATGTGTTAATAGTGGCATGCAGCAACACTGATGTGGTGGAGAACTATTGTGATATAAAGTAGGTGAGTGATCAGTGAGGGGTAATGAATAATGATCTTAGTTGTGTGGTGATGCAAACTGATGGGCCTGTGAATGATACCACGTGCAGGGGAGATGAGTTCCATTTTTTGAGAGGTGAGACAACACATAATGTTAATATGGTTAATACTTACAATATAAATATTATAATATCAAATTAAAATAATAAATATAGACCTTTTTAAAATTCATATGTTAATGAATGGTGAATTAGTATGACCATTACATAGAGAAATCATATTTTATGGTTTAATAATTATTTAAAAAGAAACTAAAATGTTAAAGAAGCATATATTGTATTTTTTTTTAAATTAGGTCTGTGGGTAAGCCCACACCCACACGGGATCAACCTACATTAGCCCAAACCCATACATGCTCAACTCTCTTTGGCCCATGCTCTTAATAGTCAAATTTTTTAGGCCCACCCTACCCCACATCCTCCTCATACTCGCAAAGAATGCGAGCCTGTTTTTCATCACTACTTTACTAGGAACCCTATTCAATAAATACACGAATTTTTTTGAAGAACACATACACAAAGATAAGGGTAAAGAAGAATTACTTAACATACTCTTATCTATATCCCTTAATGTTCTATTACACCTTTCTGCTACACCATTTTGTTGTGGTATACCTAACATAGTATATTGTGCACATATTCCATGAATTTCTAGAAACCTTGCAAATGGACTAGGGTTTTTTCAAATTTCATCAAATATTCCATAATATTCACCACCACTATCAAACCTTATGACATTCACCTTTCTATCTAATTTCCTCTAATCTTCATTTACATAAATTTCCAAGGCATTTATTTCTTTTTATTTCTCATGCAATAAATAGGCATATCTATAACGTGAAAAATCATCAATAAAGGTGATACATTATTTTTCTTTACCAAAATAATTAAAATCAAAAGGTCCACATATATCAGTATGTATGATCTCAAGGAGTTGATTAATTCTTATGGCACATTTCTTTGTGTGTTTTGTGTTGGATTTGGTTTCCTAGGGCCAACTATTTGTACATTGATTACATAAATATTTGATGTATTGAATATTAAAAAAACTTCTTATTACCCATTGTTTGTTGTTCTACATGACTCCAATGTAATAATATCCTAGATTATACATTACATTGATAAGGTCATAGAAGTTCCCTGCTATGATGAGAACCTTGACGTGCTATGACAATATTCTTAAATAATGTTCTATGGTCGGATAATGTACTACGATGGGACACATAGTACATAGACTGTCGGGTGCAAGTATTTGTAAGCAGATGAGGCTTCTTCTCATGAATTTTACACTTGGTAATCTCTAAGATAAGAGATTATGAGAACACACCCACCAATAGGAATTTCACATGTTTTGGTGTTATCAGATATCCCTATCTATGAGCATGTGTGATGGTACTTATAGTTTAAGATGATTATTAATGCATGTTACAACTCACGTACTTAGATGTATTTTTTAAAACATGATGATAACAGTTCATGGAAAAGTTGGATACATTGGGTGTGTCATGAGTGACATGTCATTAATGAATAAGTTTAGGAAGGATTTGTCCCTTTTATCTTTATGGAAGCTGATATCTCAACTATTTGATTGGAATAGAAACATCACATTAAATTCCATGTCCATGGTGTAATGATGTGTTTATTTCAGATAGTCAAATAAATAAATATCAAGCATATAAGTTGGTGAAACAAATGTGCAACCTACTTTATGAGTATCAACATGCTTATTATTAATTCACGTTACAAATCGTATACTTAGATGTATTTCATAAACCATAATGATAACAGTTCATGGAAAAGTTGGATATGTTGGGTGCATCATAAGTGACATGTCATTAATGAATAAGTTGAGGAAGTATTTGTACCTTCCATATTTATGGAAGTTGATATCTCAATCCTTTGATTGGAATAGAATCTTCATATTAAATTCCATGGCCATAGTGTAATGACATGTTTATTTTAGATTGTCAAAGAAAGATATATCGAGCATATAGGTTGGTGACATGGATGTGTAACCTGCATGATGAGATATTTTGACAAAGAGATTATATTATACATTGATAATTCATTTGTTGTTGTCGATGTTGTGACATTAAGTTCTTTCTCTTGGGTTCCTTGACCCATTGCTAGACAATAATCTTGGACTTTAGGAAAGTCTACCTAATTCAAACGAGAAAGAATCCTAGAGGGATAAACACTAAATGTTTCTGTTGATCTTGATTAAATTCTATTTTAGTTTAATTAATGGAATAAATATTATTATCAAGTCCAAGGAATAATTTTATTCATGTTATATTGATTGCATAAATTAAATAAATATTTATTCTCCAACATGTGAATAAAATATTTCTTTTATTTATTGAATATTTTAATAAATATTTATTCTCTATATTGTAAATAAAATATTTATTTATGAATACAATATTTATTTATGAATAAAATATTTATTTAGTTATTCAATAAATGCTGGAGGAGTTTGAACGGACCAAAATCGAGTCTGGTAATAAATATTAATTAACAAGACCATTACATAATATTTGTTATTGTACAAGTTGGCGCACACCACAAAATAGTAATAATATGATTATATTATATGGAATGAAGTTTATTAAAGTTAATAAATGTTATTTAATGAATGATATGAAATTAAAGAATATTTTAACTCAAATAACAACTCTATAAATAGACAGCTATGTCTATTGTGTAGAGTATGAAAAATTGAGAATAGAGAATTGTCTCACACAAATAATTCTCTCTCAACTCCTCCTTCACTCTACCTATTAAGAAAGATAAGTTTAAGAGATATTTATTCAAGACTGAAGAAGGAGCGATCAAGAACAAATGACACAATACATTCAACTTACCACACTAGCACCCAGGGATCGAGTGGTGTTGCTTAGAGATCATAGGAGCACGTGTGGATCACCGATAGAGGGATTCTATCCTTGGATCCTAATAGAACAGTGAAGGTAATCTAAAAGGGTATTTTTAGATGATCAACATTCACCAACAAAGAAAGTTCCTAAGACCAACTATTTATTTCTTCAAATATTAAATAAATTAATTATAAATTTGACTTTCATGATCCTTACTATTGGTTTCAGACAATCATTATTAAAAGAAATTTTAATATATTTTCCACCTATGCATGCTTCCACTATGCTCAGAACCATCAAGTGGTATTAGATAATTCAAATTTAAATTTATAATTATTTATTTGGTTATATATTCATTTCATGATATTCGTTATTTAATCTAATTTGAATTAACATGTTATCAAAATATTAATCATGTTCGTTTAGTGATTCATTTTCTTAAAGGTTTAAGAACAAATGAAGAACAACTGGAGATTCCACCAGGAAGTGCCAAATCATTAGTCGGTAAAACTAGGTTACATGACGTGTGGCTGGAGCACACGCCGTATACCTATTCACATTGTATCTAGACATGACAAGAAATTAATTACATGCGGTTATTTTATTGCACACTATGTGTTGACTAGGCTAAACTGGAACATAATAACTGGATATAGGGTGTGTATCTATCATGTATACACCATGTAGTCTGGATGAGTTAACACACTGAAACCTGAGATGTGTGACTTGGATATATGAAAACTGAGGTAAATGGAGTGTAGATGAATGTACACGCCATGTAGTATCCCATTAATGGAAAAAATTAAATTACATTAAATTTGAAAATTGCAGCATTAAAACCTTATTTTATCGATTGGCACACCATTGTGTGTTTGAAAATTTAACAATGGTTTTAAAAAATTTTAAATGCTCAATTAATTTATTATAATTAATATGTCATTATTGGTTCTACTATTTATTTTCCATGAATGTCATTAATTATGGGTATCTCTAAATAAGATTGGATGATCATTAAGATCAAAGTGAATTAATTAAATAATTTATTGATTAATTAATGAAAGTGAATTTATCTTAAATAATAAAAGAACAAATAAATAAATGAATGATAACCATTTACTTTTTCATATTCGTTGCATGTATGACAGTTCATGAGCTTGACCAAGACTTGTGTATGTGTTGGATATTTTAATTTAATTCATTTCATGAGTTTTCAATTATTTAATATTAAATTAAACGAAGGCCTTCAATTCATCCCTCCCTCCATTATTATGTAGGATCTAAGTGTCCAAGGATATTTATGTAACCCCTTTAACTAATCATTTGGTTCCTCTCACCTACGTGTGAGTAATAAATATTTGTAATTAATCGAGCATCCTAAGGTGTGTGGAGGAGATTCAAGATGAAATAATAATGATGCCAACCCAGGTGATATACAAATGGATTTGTGAAATACTATAACTCATGCCAAGACTGGCAATAAGAGTTATTTTCCCTAGGTCAAAGGTTGATTTAATGTCCACTCATTAAATCAACTGTGATCTCAATCTCATGAATGGTTTATTTAATTAATTAATTAATTCTGTCTATGAATTTATTTATTTTATAGATTCAAGACCACAATAACATAAATAAATGAATTAATGTGCAAAGACAGAAATTAAATAAATTAATTATGCATAATTATTTTATCCAATATGGTTAATTAATTAAGTAACATCCACTTAATATTAACAAGATGTGTAAAGGACAAAACAAGATAAAATTTATGTATAATAAATTATAACCCCTAAATTAAATATTAAGTAATACTAAGCCTTTCATTATTTTATTGAGAATGAAACCAAAGAACTAAGTGTAGTACATGGCCAAATTCTAGACACTTACTTTTATCAGTGATTTCTCATGAGAGTTTTGGGTAGAATTAACCAAAATTGTATTGATTTTAATAGTCAAAGTCTATTAAATTAAAACTTGAAGGAAAGTGTTGAGGAAATCCATGTTAGGATTTCAAGATAGGGGAATCCACTCAATGAATTAAGGAGCTTCAAGTCCGCAGTTGGCAAGAACACTTACCTAATTACTTTATTATGGTTTTCATGGCCAAAGTCTGGATCATTAATAAAAGTAATGGGAATCCTTCCCACTAAAATGTTAAAGAAACTAGACATTTAGAGTTTAATGGTGAGGGATATTGAGACTTTATAAAATAGTGGGATATTAAATAAATAAATAAATAAATAAATAAATAAAAACATTTAATTTATTATATATCATGCATTTTGTAATCAAGCCTGAATGTCCTGAAGGCCTTCTTTTTTTTATTTTATTATAGATAATCCCCATTTTAAGGGTTTAAGGGGAACCCGAACATTACCCGTAGGCCCAAGGCATAAGGCCCGACATGATCCGAAATACATGACCCGAAGGCCTAGAGGCATACCATGCCCAATACATGACCCGTAGGCCCAGCCCACTAGAACTGCCCCTCCCCAGCTTCTGCATCATTGATTGCCTTTAGCTCCCCACCTGCATTGCTGATCGGCTAGCATTGCCCCGTACACAGCTGCACAGTTCCTGATCCCGATGGCGGTTTCCATACCCTCTCATTCTTCCAATCCGGTTATCTCTACTTCTGGTGACTCCTAATGGTGATCTGATCCTCATTTGGGGCCTGCTCTTTGTGAACTAGGCTAATTCATGGTCTTCAATAACCTGAAGGCCCTGTGGCCCAAAGGCCTTTGATGGGCCGAAGGCCCTGAGACCCGTAGGCCCAAACCGGTGGCCCGAAAGCCCAAATCAGGTGAATAGTTCAGCTGATACAGTACTGAACAGTTCCCGCTACAGTGCCTGCTACAGTGCCTGCTACAGTGCTGCTACAGTACTGCTATAGTACCCCCAGAAATTCACCTCCACCCAGTTTTGAACCTGGGTCTCTTGTATTCCAAGCAGAAGCCCTTACCACTTGGGTACAGGATCGTTGGCAAAAGTACTAATAATCTATTATTTTTTAATTATAGAATAAAATGACAAGTTCATCATCCACACTATCCCTATGATCAATATTGGATAAAGATAATCTGCTAACTAGTAGTAACTTCCAAGAGTGATTTAGATGCCTTTAGGTTGTGCTATTCCATGAATAGAAATATTATTTTCTAGAATACTTAATACCCGATCCACTTTCTAAATAGGCGAGTGATGAAGAATTCATTTTATATGAAAAAAATTTGAGTGGCATGGTCGATGTTCAATGTTTTATGATTTCATTGATGTCCAGTGAACCAATGAAGTCTCATGAAAAAATGGATGCATATAGAATACTTGAGCACCTCTGTGGTATCTATCAGGAGAGATCTAGATAAGAACAACTTGAGATTTCTGAGGTGCTCTTTCAGAGAAATCTTGGATAGGGTGCCACAGCTGGGCCTCATACAGTTAAGCTCATTGGATACACTGAGTGATTAGAGGTTTTAGGGTTTAAAATCTCTGAATATGCGTGAAGGTGGGGTGGTGCATAATTAGGAGGGATCATTGGTCTTTGCTTTCAACACTTTATTTGGTTCAAGAGATTCTCTCTCGACCAAATCTTATTCCATGATGAAGGGTTTAGAGTTGTTCCTCTTACATGGAATCTTGCTGAATGGTGTGGAAACATATTAATCTATTCTTCATGTTCCATTATGAATGATTTTTAAATCCCTTGGTCTATCATGTACACCATGTGTAGATGTAGAAGCCTTATCCACATCGGTATGGATTTCAATCATACTTAGAGGGAGGGTAACATGGTGGATGATTTCCTCGCATATCAGGACTCTCTTAGTAGTACTTTTATTATATTTGATTCTACTAGCTCCCTCCCATTGCTTGTATTTTCCTTGTTAGGGATGATGCTTTGGGGATGCATTATTTTAGACCTCCCTAACTTTTTCAGCCTTTGGTCCTATTTGCAATAAAAATTTCTTAATGTTGGATGGATGAACTCCCTGAAGAATTGGGAACCAAACTCATTCTGGAATCACTTCATTATATATTCTATAGCTTTTTTTTGAATTTTAATCTGAACAACATTGATAAGTCTCTTCCAGATCTTCTTAATCTTCTTAACCAAGTAGATAAGGATATGAAGCATGAAAAACCTTCCATCCTTATAGTGAAAAAATGGAAAGGGAATGAAAAGACCATTAAGCCAAAAAAATTTCACACCCTTCTAAGAAGAGAAAGATAAAGGGAAAAGTAAGGGAATATGATGCTGTCTATTTCACATATGGTAAGAAGGTACACTATTAGAAAAACTGTACCAAGCCAAAGAAATAAGAGGAAGCTTTAATTGAATTTTTTATTGATTGAAATTTATTTATTTCTACAAATTAGTTATTAGATACACCTTGTGACGTTCACATATGTATTCAAATATAGGAACCAATTAGATTTAGAAAGATTGATCGATTAGAGGTAGATCTTTGAGCATCCAATAGAGCTAAACTTGATGTTGTAGCTATCAGGGACTACCACCCCACATTTCCAATCAGAATGATCTGGGTTTTAAAGGGTTGTTATTATGTACATTAAGTTACCAAAAACATTATTTATATATCCAGACTTGATACAGATGGATTTATTTTCAAATTTGGGAATAAATGTTTCTTATTTTATAAATATAACATCTGTTATGGTAAGGAAAATTTAAATAATGGTCTTTATGTTTTGGATTACAAAAACCAAATAATGGAAATCGATAACGAAGTAACTTCACATGACTCATACCACACCCAACTTTGGAATCACTGGCTAGGTCATGTAAATGAAAAGTGCTTGTCTAAATCACATTAAGATGGATATTTAGATTCTTTTGAACTAAAACCACTTGGTGTATATTACACATGTTTACAAGGAAAAATGAATAAAGCCCCATTTAGTGGGAAAGGTGAAAGGGATAATTAGCTTCTTGAATTAGTTCATATTGATGTGTTTAGAACATTTTTTGTTTAAGTAAGGGGTGAGTACTCATACTTTATAACTTTTACTGATCATTTTAGTAGATATGGACATGTCTAATTAATGGGGAATAAGTCATATTGTTTTGAAAAATTCAAGGAATACAAGAATGAAGTTGAGAACCATCTTGGTAAGAATATAAAGAAACTTCACTTAGACCATGGTGGAGAATATCTTAATCAATAGTTCATTGATAATCTATATGATTTTGGGATTTTATCTCAACTCACCCTTCCTTATACGCCTCAGTGGAATGGTTTAAGTGAAAGGAGGAGCCGCACCTTATTAGACATGGTTAGATCAATGATGATTCATGAAATTATTTTATTATCCTTTTAGGAATATGCATTACAAACTGCAGATACATACTAAAATGAGTGCCAACTAAATCAATGGATGGTATACCATAACAATTATGGAATGGAAAGAAACCCGTATTGTCTTACTTACATGTGTTGGGTTGTGAATCATTTGTTAAGGCCTCTTCAGGTAATATGCTTTCAACTAGAGGTATAAAGTGTATCTTTATAGGATATCCCAAAGAAAAAAAGAGATACTACCTATACAATACTTCAGACAAAAAGTTTGTGATTGAAAGACGTTCCAAATTTCTTGATAAGGATCTTATCTATAAAAGATATAGTGGGAGTGAGATAGACTTTGATGAAGTACATGCTCAAGACACACAAGAGTTGGAACAATAAAAAATTACACAAAGCACCATGGAAGAAGAAATTATTCTAGAGACACAATTACTATATAGGAATAATAGAGAGGTTAGAGAACTATAATGGTATGGTTTTCTAGTCACTGAGGATGGTGAATCATTATTAGTAGATAATAATGACCCTCTAACCTAAAAGGAAGTAGTAAGTGGCACAAATGTTACCAAGTGGAAACAAGACATGAATTATGAAATGGATTCCATGTACAAAAACCAACTCTAGATTTTGGTAGACCCTCCAATAGATGTAAAGATCATTGGTTTTAAATGAGTATTCAAGAAGAAACATGACATGGAAGGACAAGTTAATACTTATAAGGCGTGACAGGTTTTAAAAGGGTTTAAACAACATCAAGGCATTGAATACAATGAAACTTTTTCACCAGTTTCAATGCTAAAATTCATAATAATTCTACTTTCCATTATGGTTTTATATGATTATGAGATTTGGAAAATGGATGTCATAATATCCTTCCTTAATGGGAACATTTAGGAATATGTCTATATGACACAACTTGAAGGGTTTGTGACTCCAAAGGATACCAAGAAGGTATGCAAGTTATAAAGATCCATTTATGGGTTAAAGAAAGCATCTAGTTTATGGAACATTCATTTATATGATTCCATAACAAAATTTGGTTTCATAAAGAAATAATGAGAGCTGTGTGTCTATAAATGGTTTAGTGGGAGTGAAATCATTTTCTTAATAGTATATGTTGAAGACATATTAATCATTGAAAAAAATAACAATCTTACAATATATTAATGTGTGGTTGAATAAATTCTTCTCTATAAAGGAATTCGTTAAGAAAAAATATATTATTGGTATCAAGATCCATCATGATTTATCCAATAGGTTTATCGACCTAAGTCAAAGTACATACATTGAAAAGATACTGATAATATTTAGTATGAAACAATCCAATAGGGAATTGTTTTCAGTGTTATATGGCATTAATATTTCCTAGACAATGCTTTCTTAAACACATGAGGAAAGAAATAGAATGACAAGGATTCCATATGCATCATTAATTGGTCCATTCATGTATTCTATGCTACGTACTAGTCTAGATGTCTCCTAAATATTAAGTGTGACAGGAAGATATAAAGCTGATCCAGGTGACTGCCCTTGGATGGAAGTCAAGAATATATTTAAGTATTTGAGGTGTATTGAGGATATGTTCCTAGTTTATAAAGAATATGAGGAACTATTAATCATAGGATATGTATATTCTAGTTTCCAAACTAATCAATATGACATGAAGTAATAAACAGGATACATATTTACTTTGAATAGAGGTGTTGTGAGGTAGAAGAGATCAAGGAAGTCTGTAGTTGCAAATTCTACAATAGAGACTGAGTATATTATGTCTTCAGAGGTAGATAAAGAAGAAATATGGATGCAAAAATTAATCCAAGATCTTGATGTGGTACCTATAAGTAAAGATCCTATCATACTCTATTATGATAATACTATAATGGTGGATCTTGCAAAAGAGACAAGGTCATATCAGTGGATGAAACACATAATTCATAAGTATCATCTCTTGAGGATTTTTCTCAGAGAGGTGAAGTTTCAGTGAGAAAAATTTCCATAGAAGATAATGCATAAGACCCCTTGAATAAATCCTTAACTTAGCAGAAACATGTCTATCATGTGAGGTCTAGCGGACTGAAGGTCGTAGGCAGATGGATCTAGTCTAAGTGGGAGTTTCTTGGAGTTGGTTTCCTAGGACCAACTTTTTATACATTGATTACATAAATATTCTATTTATTGAATATTAATAAAACTTCTTATTACATATTATTTGTTGTTCTGAATGACTCTAATGTAATAATGTCCTAGATTATACATTGCTTTGATAAGGTAATAGAAGATCCCCACTACAATGAGAACCTTGATGTGCTTTGATGATATTCTCAAATAATGTTTTGCGATTGGATAATGCGTTATAATGGGATTCATAATACATATAATATCAGGTGCGAGTACTCATAAGTAGATGAGGATTCTTCTCATGAATTTTTCACTTAGTAATCTCCAAGACGGGATATTTTGAGAACATACCCTCTAGTAGGAATTCAACATGCTTTTGTGTCATCCGAAATTCCTATCTAAAAGCGTGCATTAGGGTCCTTAGACTTTAATATTATTATTAATGCTTGTTATAATTCATGTACTTAAATGTACTTCATAAACCATGACAATAACAGTTCATGGAAAAGTTGTATATGTTGGGTGCATCATGAGTGACATGTCATTAATGAATAATTCGAAGAAGGATTTATCCCTTCTATCTTTATGGAAGATAATATCTCAACCATTTAATTAGAATAGAGATTTCATATTAAATTCCATGGCTATGGTGTAACACAATGTTTATTTTAGATAGTAAAAAAAGACATATCGACCATATAGGTTGGTGAAATAGATATGAAACCAGCTTAATGATATATTTTGATAAAGAAACTATATTACATAGTGAGCATTTGTATATGTTTTTTGACATTGATACATTAAGTTCTTTCTCTTGGGTTCCTTAACCCATTTTTAGACAGTAATCTTGGACTTTAGGTAAGTCTGCCTAATGCCAATGAGAAGGAATCCTAGAGGGTCACACACTAAGTGTTTCTATTGATCTCGATTAAATTCTAATTAGTTTTAATTAATGGAATAAATATTATTCTCAAGTTTGAGGAATAATTTTATTCAAGTTCTATTGATCATATTAATTAAATAAATATTTATTCTCCGGCATGTGAATAAAATATTTATTTTATTTATTTAATATTTTAATAAATATTTATTCACTAGACTGTGATTAAAATATTTATTTATGAATACAATATTTATTCAGTTATTCAATAAATTCTGAAGGATTTTGAATGGACCAAGACTGAGTCTAGTGACAAATATTAATTAAAAAGACCGTTACACAATATTTGTTATTGCACAAGTTGGATCACACCAAAAAATAGTAATAATATAATTATTATTATGTGTAATGGAGTTTATTAAAGATAATAAATGTTATTTAATGGATGATATGTAATTAAAGAATATTTTAAATTAAATTCTAACACTATAAATAGATGGCTATTTCTATTGTGCAGAGTATCCAAAATTCGGAATAGAGAATTTTTTCACACAAATTTTTTTAACTCAACTCCTCCTCTCTCCCTCTCAAGAATGAGAAGTTTAAGAGATATTTCTTCAAGACCAAAGAATGTGCGATCGAGAACGAACAAGTCATGACATTCGACTCTTCGTGCTATCACCTGGAGATCAAGTGGTATTGATCGGAGATCATAGGAACACATGTGAATCATTTCTAGAGGGATTCTATATTTGGAACCCATAGTGCAATGAAGGTAATCTGAGTGGGTCTTTTCGAATGATCAATATTCACCAATAAAGAAAGTTACTAAGCCTAGGTATTTATTTCTTTAAATATTAAATAAATTAATTATAAATTTAACATGAAATATCCTCAATCTTGGTTTTAGGAAATGATTATTAAAATAAATTTTAATATATATCTCACATTTTCACACTTCCACTGCACCCAAAACCATCATTTTTTTTACTTCAATAAAATTCAAACAAATTTTTAGGTTGGTAAAATCTAATTTTTAAAGGATTTAAATCTTAATCAATATTTCCAATATTTGTTTGGAAATATGACATAAATTTTTATTCCATAAATAAGCATAATTTTCTTTTAATAAACCATGTTTACTACCAGAATTATGATACAATGTCATAAGTGTTTCAACATACATATTATCAAGATTTATTTTATATAAACCATCATAAAATAAAACAGATCCAATCATTCATGCATGCTTAAAAAAACTAAAAAATCTATACCCAAAATTAAAAGAGTATCCAGCAGCATCAAGTTTTTCTAAGGAAACCAAATTCCTAGATATACTAAGCACATAAAAGGTTTCAAATAATTCCAAACTATATCCACTATCAAGGATTAAAGAGTAATTCTTGACAACTTTAACTAGAACCTTCACTCTATTCCCCATGAAAATGAAATTTTCAGTTGGGCTTATGATCTGGGTTGAAAGGAATCCTTACATTGTATTAGAAACATGAGTTGTACAACTAGAATCAATCCACCATGTATTATATGTAACTTCAGATCAATTTTATTAATAACATGTATAAGAATTTTTCTTACCTTTATTTTCAAACCAAGCCTTTCGTTTTAGGAAATCCTTTTGGAAATGTCCAATTTCCCACAAAAATGGAATTTAACCTTATTTGTGTTCTTTTGGTTCTTTCTAGAGAGCTCATTAACCTTAAATGTACCCTTTCATTTTCCTTGATTCTTTATAATATGATTCTTTCTTCATTGATGAACCACATAATGGACTGAGTGGATTCCTTGACTCTTTAAATGTGCTTCCTCTTGAACTAGCATACTATAAAATTAATTCACATTACATTTATATTTCATGGTGTTGTAGTTCATTTAAAATGGTCCATAATCAGATGGTAATGAGTCTAGTACAAATTGTACAAGTAAAATTTCATCCACTTCCATTCCTAAAGACTTAAGTCTTGCTGCAATATTTTTCATTTCAATGACATGATCATGCATCAACGAGAACCATAAAACTTCATGGAGGTCAATGTAATCATTAATTTCACAGTAATATATTTTTCAATAGTTTGAGATTATTCTCCCATATATCTCATAAATTCTTTAGTGCTTTCAGTTTTAGGGCGACCAGACTTGATGTTACTTTCTATGCTCATTCACATGAACATCAAACTTAATCTATTTGATCTTTCCCATGTTATATAACATACTCTATCATCATTGATACCATCATCCATTATAGTAGTAAGTTTTTTTACTCAGTGTGATAAATCAAGATCCAATACACCAAGTTGAAATTGGGTTTTCTCACTCCAAGAATAGAAATTTAATCTATTAAGGATCAGATTAGTTGATGTTTGTGAGTGTAAAGATAATGAAAATATAACTGTAATAAATACATGCTTAAAATAAATGCTTTTAAATGATAATAATACATTGATTCAGACAAATTATTTAACATAAATGTGTATTATTGTTCTCCTTTGGGTGATACAACAATACAAAATTATAATTGATACTAATTAAATTAACTTTATTTGGAAATAATATATGCACCAATTAGATTTATTCATTATATTTGGATATATAAATAAATATCATAATGAATATGTATCATCAATAATTATATTAATAAATTATAAGAATATATAAATTGCCTTTGGGAAATTAATAAATATCTCGTAATAATGAATTTCAATTACTCATAAAATAGAATAATAGTATCAAATTTATGAGCAATCAATATATATCATTTTAACATAATTTTGAAACAATTTTAACTTTATAATTTGACCACTTTGGTGATTAAAAAATATCATGTATTAATGTTCCAAATATAAAACATTATAATCATAACATAATTATAAAAAAAACTAAATTTTAATAAACGTAAATCCAAATTTTGTTTATGCTTTATTTAATTTGTTTGGCATAAAAATTAAAACTCTAATAACTATTTCAAATAATGAAAAATAAATATTATAATTTTTTTAATTACAACATTTTACACTTTCTCACATCTAAAATAGATAAAAAATTATAACAATAATCATTATTTTCTCATTTAAATAATGAAAATAATTTTTTTTAAACTACAAATTCATTCCATTTAATATATAATAATAATAAATAAATAAAACAAAATTCTAAAATCATGAGGAGGATTTAAAAAATTTTTCACAACATATTAGGATTTTTTTTAAAAAAACCATTATAAAATTTAATATTATTTATTTATTAATTAAATCTCATAACCATAACAACATCATAATAAAAATTATTATAATTTTTTTCTAAAAAAACGAGCAAAAAAAAAAAAAAAATGCACAACGATTTCAAAATATTTGCACAAGATTTATCTAAAAAATTATATATAAAATATTTGATTCTCATAGATTTTAAAATAAATTAAAAATAATAATAATAAATAAATAAGAGAGTTCAAAATCTAAAACATGATGAGAGAGGAATTGTTTTTGGATTCCCAAAAAAATTGCACAACAACATGCAAATTTTAAAGCACGTGAGGAGAGAGGCTGTGTTTTGGGATTCTAAAAACAAATTGCATAGAAACTTTCAAATTTTAAAGCACATAAGGAGAGAGGCAGTGTTTTTGGATTCCCAAAAATATTGCACAAAAACCTTTAGATTTATAAACAAAATTGCATAGTCAATTATCAAAATAATAATAATAATAATAATAATAATAATAATGTAAATGCACAATGGATTCAGATTTCATAAAATTCCATTGCTTGAAGAATGTAATCCATATTTTTGATTCATAATTTAAAGCAACACATAATAATTTTAAATATGGGAAGACACAAATTTCATAACCCCACTCTGATACCACACGCAAGTTATTTTTCATTTAATTTAGGGTCTTTAAAATCTATATTTATCACATATCTAGATAAATAAAATTAAAAAATAAAAGACATAACTTGATCCATTGATGTTTTGGATTTGAGTCTCCTTAATTTTCTCCCGCTTAAAAGATTTATATCCTTTGCCTATTCTCTCTTTTGTAGCAGTTTTGATGGAATGTACCAGAATTGTGATTGAGACATAATTGGAAAGGATATGACCCTTTAAATAGGGATAAAACAGTTTTCATGGGTGGTTATTTAATTAGTTGTCAAAGTACATCAATTTGACAAGTTTATCCCTCATTATCCCATTATAATAATATTAAACATAATATTACAGGAGTTAATCTAATATTTCATAGAGGTATTAAGCATCACTACTACATATCATGTTATATTCAACATTGACTTTTATCACTGCTCAACAAAAATCACTGATATTGGTGAGAATTTTATCAGTGCTATCTAAAATTACTAAGTAAAGTAACTTTTATCAAAACTGAAAAAAACACTAAGAAAAGGGCAAACTTTGTCTTTGATTTTGCTAGAAATGATAAATGTTCCACGTTATCTGCAATTTTCTTAGTGGTGATAAAATCTCCACCATTAACAGTATAACATCCCAAAATTTTTAGAATATTAATAAGTTCTTAATAAATGGGTTATTTTATAATTTAAATAAATTATGTTATTAACGATATATAAAACTAAGTAATATTATTTAATCAAAATAAAATTTTATTATAAGTTAAGTGTAATGATTAAAATTATAAAAACAATATTAAAAGTAATATTACTTTGTATTTTTTTTCAAATAATAATACCTTTATTATAAATGATGATATATTAAATTATTTTACTAATTATGATTTTATGAAAAATTTATAGTTTTGAAATATTATGTTATAATATTTTTAAATAAATTATTATTTTCTATAAGTAAGATTTGATTTTAAATTAATATTTAAAATTATAAACAAATACTACTTTTAAAAATGTGCTATTATTATTTTTAAAATAATATTTTATTATAAATATATGGAATTATGAATATTATTAACCTGTTTCATAAAATCTTGAATTATGAATATATTAAAATAATAAATTATGATAATTATGAAATTATGGATATATTAATAAATTAAATTAGGAAAATATGAGTATTATTAATATTTTTTTAAAACCTGAATTAATAATATTAGAATAATTGTATAAAAAAATAAGTCTTAGTATTATCATTGTATAGTTTTTGAAATTTTGAAGGCAATATATATTTATGCTAAATTATTAAAACATGTGGATTATTAAAATATATTTTATAAAATCCAAATTATATTAATTATTATTAAAATTATAATATAATTTTATTAAAAAAGTGAATAAATAAAAAATAGAAGGGTATATTTGGTTTAAGAGGAGTCAAACGGGGTTTAAGTTTTCTTGGGAAGAACCGAGCACAATGGATTGACTGCGGATGAGGGCTCGATAGGGTTCAAACATCGAAAGGAAATTGAATATGAGGGCTTCAATTTTAGGAGGCTGAGTGAGATGGAGGTCAAACACTGAAGGGGATCGAGTCAGAATTGACTGTATGAGGTCTCAAGTTTGGTCATCTTCCAAAGAGGGTTTGATTTTCTAAAAGGGGTTTCGAGCATGGTGATATCTTCGTCATCCTCCTGCAAATCGATTTGTAGTTATTTGGAGGTTAGTGTTTGTATTTCATTTTATTTTAGGTATCTAAATCCAATTTCTAGGGTCATTTTCAGATTATTATCTACCTATTCATAATTGTTCCGTCAATTTCAATAATAGTATCAAATTTAAACTGTTTTTTTCAACGATTTTGTTTGGATTTGGCAGTTTTGCATTTGGATGTAGTCCAAAGTGTAGTGAGGAATCCTCCAGTGAACTAAAATTAAACATATTATAATATTTTTGTAATTAATATAAATGCGTAACCAAATTAGTTGGATGAATACATGATATAAATTTTTCTTCTTCATTTTTCGCTTTGAATTCAACTTGTATGCATTGACCGAATATATAAACATATATTAGAACCTATCTATTTTTTCGGTGTGTCTTAAATAGTTGGATCATCATCCTTATTTCATTTTAGTTTTTGTATTATGTAAATATCCAGTTTAAGAGGGTTATAAATGCTCATGTTTCCTTTTTTCCTTCCCTGATACTCTAGTTGCAGCGGCAAATTAATATGAAATATATATAAATATTATATTTTGCATCAATGTATGAATACTTAAAACCTTGCTAAGACGTCTCACATCCTCAAGCTCAATTTTTTTCAAGTAATGTATTTGAGTTAGTAATGCAGCGTCGACTATATTTATTCTATTAAGTGCAGCAGGCATAGACAATTCCACAAAACTGCTATAAATAGATAACAATTCACCCTTGAAAACTCAACTTATTTTCCCCAAAAACTATCCCTCTCATATATTCAGTGTGTTCAAACCAGTAGCAGTTTCACAAACATTTCTTTGTCTAGAAATTATATAAGGGAGAAAATTTATGTAGAAAATTATTCTATTTTTAAGTTTATAAATTTTTTATTTTAAGGTAAGGTAAATTATCATTTTATGTTAAAACTTATATCCTTATAAAAAACCCTTTTGTAGGGATTATATTTTTCATCAAAAATAATTACGAATTTATGTTAAAAATTATATAAGGGGAGTTATTATTTTCAAAATATTTGTATTTTTCAAGTTCTACTTAATTATTTTCAAAATAAATTTATTTAAAATTTTGTATATACATGTACTATGATTTAAAAAGTTTTATTTTAAAATTATGAAGGAAAATAATTATTCTCAAATGTTTATATTTCAAAAGTATATTTTTGAAAGAAATATCCTTATTTTCAAAAATGAATGATTTTGTATGAATGTCATATATGTAAGTAGATATAACTATATTATTTCTCATGACATTTCATTCATTTTAATTTAAGAAATTCTCTTATTTTTAAATGCGTTTATAATTTCAAAAAATAGATTTCTCGTAACAATTCTCCAAAAAATCATATTTTTCAAAGATTATAAGTTATTAAAATTATTTTATTATATTAAAATAATACATGTAATATTTCAAAAATTATTTAATAGATTATTTATGAGAAAGAAAGATCTTCTAAAAATGTTTTCTTAAAATTAAAATTGGCGCTTACATATCAAATGAGATGATAAGCGGTAGGGAGTGAACCCACTACCTCAAGGGGATGTTGTCCTTTCAATGATACTATTAAGCGTCCGTATGAGTTTCATAAGATATGTCAAGTATTATTTTTAATTCATAAAATAAATAATACTTTCAAATGATTTTTATGGACAAATCCAAGTGTTTTCAAAGGATATTTTTGAATGGATTTCAAAATTATAAGTATTTTTAAAAGATTTTGAAAAGTATTTTATATATAAAATATATACATTTGATATAAAAATTTTTCAAATAGTTTTTTAAATAAGTATTTATAAAATTATTTTTCACTAGTTTTAAAACCCCTTACCAAGAAATTTTATGCTCATCCCATGTTTTTTAAAATATTTTTCTCAGGTAATTTAGAAGTTCTAAAATAGATTGTTTCATTTAAGGAGGTAGTGAATGCAAAGATAATTGGTTAATTGTATAAATTTTGTAAAAATATGAAAATTTTTAAGGACATGATTAATTTTCCAAAACCTATACTTGAAAATATCATCGATTGTATAAAGTACTGAATTTTTCAATTACATTTTAATAAAAAGAATACACAGTAAGTTTTTAGAACTAAATCTGAAAGTGTGGGTTTAGGCAGTCATAGCGGTATCAGAGCAATGGTCTAGATAAATTTGAAGAGTATGCATTTTCTTATGAAGGAAAAAAAATCTAATCGATATAACTTTCATTTGAAATTCTAGGTAGATAAATACCCTTAAGAATATATAAGTTCAGCTGTTCTAATTCTGAAGATATAAATTTAGAATTTTCTTAAATATGATGAACGAATTGAGAGGGTGTAATTCATTCAAGGGGGGGATGTAGTATCCCAAAAATTTTAGAATATTAATAAGTGGTTAATAACTGAATTGTTTTATAATTTAAATAAACTAAGTTATGAAATATATTTTTTAAAACTAAGTTATTTTATTTAATCAAAATAAAATTTGATTATAAGTTAAGTGGAATGTTCAAAATTATAAAAACAATATTAGAAATAATATTAATTTGTATTATTTATTTTCAACTAATAATACCATTATTATAAATAATGATATATTAAATTATTTTATAAATTATGCTTTTATGAAAAATTTATAGTTTTCAAATCTTATGTTATAATATTTTTAAATAAATTATTATTTTTATGAAATAATACTTGATTTTAAATTAATATTTAAAATTATAAATAAATAACATTTTTATAAATGTGCTATTATTTTGTTTAAAATATTATTTTATTATAAATATTTTAAATTATGAATATTATAAATTTGTTTTATAAAATCTTGAATTTTGAATATATTAAAATAAGAAATTATGATAATTATGAAATTATGAATATATTAATAAATGAAATTAAGAAAATATGAGTATTATTAATATTTTTTTATAAAAAAATATTAATTCAAAATATTAAAATAACTTTATAAAAAATAACAAGTATTAATATTATCATTATATAATTTTTGAAATTTTGAAGGCAATATATATTTATGATAAATTATGAATACATGTGAATTATTACAATATGTTTTATAAAATCCAAATTATGTTAATTATTATTAAAATTATAATATAATTTTATTAAAAAAATGAATAAATAAAATAGAGAAGATGATTTTCAATTTAGGAAGATTCAATTAGGGTTTAAATTTTCTCGAGCAAAACTAATCGTAATGGGTTGACTATTGATTGGGGCTCGAGTGTGGGGTGAGGTTTCAAGCACTGAGAGGAAATCGATCCCTAGGGATTTGATTTTGGGAGGCTGATCGAGATAGAGGTCGAACAATAAAGGGGATTGAGTTGGGATTGATTATATGAGGTTTTGACTGTGGTCAACTTCCAAAGTTGGTTCGATTTTCCAAAAGGGGTTTCGAGCAAAGAGATCTCACCGTATTCTTCCTGAAAACCAGTTTACAA
Organism: Viscum album; assembly: GCA_963277665.1. NCBI lineage: Eukaryota > Viridiplantae > Streptophyta > Magnoliopsida > Santalales > Viscaceae > Viscum > Viscum album. Next base: position 2,114,462,368 of record OY728161.1, on the reverse strand, counting down.
ATCTTCAGAGGTTGGTGTTAGAACTTTATTTTATTTTAGGAATTCAAATCCAATTTCTAGGTCTGTTTTCTTATTATTATCCACCTCCTCATCATCGTCCTGGTGATTTCAATGTTGGTATTAAATTGAAACCATTTTTGTCAATGATTTTGGTTGGATTTCACTATTTTGTGTTTGGATGTAGTCTAAAGCATAGTGAGGAATCCTCTATTGAACTAAAATTAAACAAATTATAATATTTTTTAATTGATATAAATTCACAAATGAATTAGTCTACTAAATACACACTTGATATAAATTTTTCTTCATCATTTTCCTCCTTGAATTCAACCAATAAACATCGATCAAATATATAAATATATATCAGAACCTCTCTGATTTTTCAGCTCATCTTAAATACTTAGATCTTCATCCTTTGTTTCATTTTAGTTTTTTTATTCTATTAATATCTGGTTTAAGATGGGCATAAATGATCATGTAGCCTTTTTCTTTCCCCGATACTCTAGTTTCAATGGAGAGTTTGTACGAAATATATATAAATATTATATTTTTCATCAATGTATGAATAATTCAAACCTTTCCAAGATGTATCACATCCTCAAGCTCTATTTTTTTTTTCAAGAAATGGATTTGAGTTAGTAATGATGTATCAATTCCTTTTATTCCATTAAGTGTAGTCAGCGTAAATAGTTACAAAAAACTACTATAAATAGATAGAAATCCACTCTTAGAAACTCAAATTCTTTTCCTTATAAACTCTCCCTCTCATCTTCTCAGTGTGTTCAAATTAGTATCAGTTGCCTAATATTTTCTTTGCTTAAAAATTCTGAAAGGGGGTTAATTCATATAGAAAATTATTCTATTTTTAAGTTTATAAAATTTATATTTTAAGGTAAGTGAAATTATCATTTTATGTTAATCTTTTATCCTTTTAAGAAACCCTTTTGTATATATTATATTTTTCATAAAGAAGTATGATTTTATGTTCCAAATTCTGTTAGGGGAGTTCTTGTTTTCAAAATGTTTATATTTTCAATGGTCTACTTTATTATTTTCAAAAATAATTTATGTCAAATTATGTATATACATGTAATCTATTTTAAAAATTTTTTATTTTCAAATTATTAAGGAAAATAATTATTCTCAAATTTTTATATTTTCAAATGTATATTTTTGAAAGAAATATCACTATTTTTAAAACATGAATGATTTTGTATGAATGTTTTTTGACATTACATTTTTTCAAGCAAGATAAAAATATTATGGAGAGAACCTAAAACATGTTGAATAAGTGAAGATCTCCAAGAAGAATCAAAGACACTTACCCAAGATGGACTATGCACACACACCTGCACATTGGAAGGCCTGCACAGCCCCCTACATGACACTAAAAGGAAGGTTACCCCTGTGCGGGGTATCTATGCCAAGTACCTATTCTCAGGACCTATGTGGGAAACTTCCTTCGACCAGGGTTTCCTTTTTTCCAATAAATAAGACCCTTGGGCTCATCATTTTCAAAACTAAAAAAAATTTGGAAGAAGCCCCAAGCTTTGGCCACACATCCCCTTCACCCAGCTCTCCAAAAATTCATCATGGGGCTCTCCAAAACCCAATAGAATAGATAATTAAGGTGGAAAAGTTAGATCAAAGTCCCTTCAGGGTCTAAAATGAAAGACACCTACACGAGGACCCCTTCTCCCCTAGTGGACTACCACATATGTGAAGCCCCTTCCCTAATCAAGGACCTGCATGATACCTATCCAGGGACACCATAGAAGACTCTTAGTGCCTAGGCTAAAGCCTCACCCAAGTTTTGTTTCCTAGATGGTCCATTTCCCAAGGAATACCTAGCTCATGCAGGCCTATTCCCCCTATATGAAGCAATTCTAGTTCATCTCAAGCCCTATGTGGAGCACCTTTTATCTCTAATCTAGGACGTACACAAGACCCCCTTTGAGTCCTTTTCCAAGCCACAAATGATAGGGCTCCTCTTCCTCTATATCTCTCACCATAGGGGGACCAATTTGAAACCTCCATCAAAGCCTCTAGACTTGAAAAACCATGGGAAGTGGAACATCGTTGTGTCTACCATTTGGATATGAATTCCTATGGTCATAGGTTTACCTCACTTGTCCTACGAGATAGTTAGGGTCCTCAGGGTTCATGTGAATATGAATTCCCATGGTCATGAGGACCGTGACTCTGGGGGTGGTGTTAGGGAACTCCTAGTCTGGGATACAAGGGGTAGGACCATTTTATCCTCTTACTATCTCTAAGACCCAGAACCTCCAATTCCATGAATGGAGGGTGAGGATTATGCCTTATTTTCAATTCAACATGGAATGAGATCCTCTCACCTTACTCCAGAACCAATTTTAGAGAATCCCTCATAGATTAATCCCCTATACTTTCTTACAGGAGGTTTCAATCTTACTTCTCTTTTCCTCCTAGGTTGTGTCTAGATGGGTAGTATTATGTGACTATCTTGGATATGCAACATGAGAGGGAATGGGTGCATCCAAGTCCCCTTTTATTCTCCTATATCCCCATCCTCTTCCACCAGTGGAAGAATATAAGTGTTTTGTTTTACAGATCTACTACTTCATCTTGTTTTTCACATTCAATTACGACTCATTATGACTTGTGGTCTTATAGGATATCCATGACCACAAAATCCACACATCCGGTTGGATGTTTGGAAAAAAAATCTTCTTCAATATCTTTCTCTCAACTTACTTCAAAGTTCCTCCATAGGAATGGGTCCTCAAGGTCATGTATCCACTCTCAAGGCAAAGCAGATCATGTGGTTTCTCAAATCATCTGATTCCTATTATTTCTCACTTCGATCATGACTCATGTGGGATTAGAGGTTGGCGGTGGTCATGAAACCCACATGATCCCTAAAACTTATGGGAATTATTCTAAGTGTAAATCCCAACCGAATCTAGGAACCCTACTCAGTATAAGCCCCAAACTTTCACCAACATGGGTTTCATCCTTAGGAGTAATCCACAATCGAACCTATCATGGGAAACATTTCAAGTGTAACCCCCAACTCATCAATAATCATCCTATTTGGTATAAGCCCCAATTATAACCAATGCATGGGAATTCTCCTTAGGAGTAAGCACCAAACAAGCCTCCAAATATCTAGGAGTCAATAAATCACTCTTGGACCCTTTAAACATGCCTCCTTTTTAGTAATAATCCCCAACTTAATCATATCAAAGGGACATACTCCCCTACGAGGAAAACCTGAGGGCCTCTATAAGCATGGGTCCTCATAACTAAACTATGAAGGATTTGATTTCCATTTAAATGGGATACGTAGGAATAATTCCTAAGGTAAAAAACCAATACCATTAATCAATCCTATTATATAGTCTACATTCCCGGTAGGGTCTAATTCAACATGGGAATCCATATCCCTTTTAAGTTACTTGGGGTGCTTCAGTGTAAGTCCCACAATAAACTTTGACTAGGCACCTTCCGCATAGATTAGCTTGCTGCATGATGTTAAAATGCACAGTTTAATTCTCATCACATGACCATAAAAGGTATGATGTGTCCCATTAAGCAACACCAAAATACATGGGTTCTGATTCCTTTCACAAGGATATGTAGGAAGCCCATCCATGGGTCCGATCCCAACATAAAAAAACTCCCGTCTCCCTGGATGACAAAACACTCCAGAGCACCCCACTGTGTGGCTAGAAAACCAGCATCATCCCAATGATGACCAAATAATCTCTAATTAGTATATAAGAGGATAACATTGATGGAAAATATTGGATACATATAGATATCTCCATTTATGAAGACCTTAGATACATATATATATCTCCATTGATGAAGACCTCAAATACATATAGATGATTCTAAATTCCATACATGCTAATAATTGATTGTTAATCAAAGGGTGACCCACATCATACTTGAAAATTATTTAAGGATTCATGAACATATCTTAAATATATAAGAGATTCCCAGAGTAGGTAATAATTCCCCCTAAAAGGGTGTGATGAGCCCGACCTTCCATCCTCTCAATAAAAGTAGGTTCTTAAGTACCATTGGTCAAACCCCCCAATGAGTGCTTGACTTTAGAAAGAAGGTACCTCATGGATATGGAACTGTTGGGTATTTTTAGTTTCATGAATAAACCTATTGGAAACCATTCAGAAATAGTGAACCTAACGTGAATGATTGCACAATTCAACCCCCCACAATTAGCCATCGGTCAAATGGGTGTCCCCATCAGAAACCAAAATGGTGAACTCTACATGAATGACTTAACTACAACATATCCTTCACAATATAAAAAGGATATACTGCCCAGTCCTCATTAGACCATTCCATTCCTGACCCAAACATATTTTCATTAGAAATAAAAAATGGTGAACCAGATGTGAATCCTTAACCAAGATGATAGTATCATTCACCTGTCAGGCCCCTTTATCTCTCAAAATGATAGAGGTACAAACAATACAATCAATAATTCATGTGTTAATTCAAATGAGATGATGATTTGATAGGGTTTTGTTGTTTGTGTTTTTCATATATCTAGGAACTCTCTCTCAAGACTCCCTTTAATCCTATGAAATCCTTCTAGATCTCACCAAAAAATTACATGGCTACTGCTCATGCCGGGTCTTCATCCAAGAAAAGGTCACCATCACTAAACTAGCATATTCAATGATGGGTCTTAAATGCACTGGTCCATTAGTACCATCAGAATGATACAATCCTAAACCTAGAGGCCACTCTACATGCCCTCCACCTCATAAATCCCCACTGATCTCCCAACCAGTGGCGTTCAGTGGTCCATAAGTAGGTGACACATATCATTGTCTTTAACTGTTTCAAGATTTTATCCCCAAAACACTATAATCATTCCTCCCTTACCTCAGGGAGATGGATCAAGATGCCGCATACAGTCTTTTCTAGAAGACACATGGGTACTTCTAAAGGACTTCTGTAATTTCACATATTTTCTATGTATTATTTTTAAATATTATATAGATTAAATTTGAGACCAAGCACTAAGACATCATACAATTCCAAGGCCCAGTGTTTCTGATTTTTTTTTGAAAAATATTAAAATATTAAATATCATGCACACACATTTTTCCTAAAAAATTGGAATAAATTATAAATAGGTTCTCAAATCAGAAATATGAGGACACCATTTAATTTAGAATAGTGGATTTACCCTAGGCACAACCTAAAATTGGCCATCCTGAATCAATTATGGAAAGTTATCATGAGAGTTTTAAATGAATAAAATAAATTGATATTTTTTTTATTTCATTTATATAGTGATAGGTTTCTTTTAAATAAACCCTTTATTAGAGATCTAGGGTTAGTACCATAACCTTAGAATCCTCTGGAAGCCCTGGAGAGAGATATCTAGAGAATCTTATCGATAGGAGATGATAGAACTTCAGATCATAGATCTATGAACACCGTTATTGGTAGATCTCACCAATAACAATGATGCAGTGACCAATCTTCATTAGTGAGTGATCTAAAATATAGGTAGGATGTTTTATTTCAATTATTATTTTCCATTCTTGATTCCTACGATGAACGCAGACTAATCCATGAATAGATTATCCCACGGATCAATCATACTTGTGGGATGAGATGATATTTGCGGGGTTTATCGAGATTTGGTTCTAGATATTTATTTTTGATTCATTCATCATTCTTACGGGAACAAATTGAGGTTGTAATGAACAACGACTAAGTTTCATTCCTTGGGATTATTTTTTGTGCCTTTTCTCCCTCGATTTTTTTTGTGTTCTTGACACATGTTCTTTGCTCTTCCCCCAAATTTGAACAATCGATCATTGCACCTTCGATTATTAGCAAAACGATCCAAAACTAGAGATCCATTATCGGGAAAACTCTTTAGAGGTGCGATGATGATAACGATGGGTGGATTGAAGTGATTCAAAAGAACTTGTTCTTTGGTTGAGTTATGTTGGTATGGATTAAATTGGATTTATGAGCCGATTGAAGGACAGAAACCCATAGATTTTATATTTGGGTGGTGAAATGACCTTAAATATAGAGTTTTTGGGTGAACATACCACCAGAATGAGATTCAGAAGATTGAACAAGGTGTGCAAAGGAAGAAGATGAGTTTCTGGAAAACTCGATACACATAGCTTGTTGTCTCAACTACATAGCATGTGTTCATAGTTGGACAAATCGGTGTGTACATGGGAAGTAAATGAACATGGGGTGGAGTACATGGGTTTTATACACGGTGTGTACTCCCCCACATGACATGGATTGGACTGAGTACACATGAGACGTCATGTACTAGTACATGGGTAGGTGTACACAGGATGATGCCATGTACTGGTACACGACCAGAGTACACGGGAAGAACCCAAGTGGATAGACATGGCATGTGACTCCTTCTATACTCCATGTACCCCTCTTCTACATAAAATGTTCTAAAGACACATTCCATTGTACACAAACAGTTCCCAGGGTCAAGGGACACAACATGTGACCCTACTACATGTTGTACACCCCATTTATACATAGGTTTATTCTCTTATCCTTTATATATTGGACAAGTTTCGTTAGGTTTCATTCCCTTTATTGTTTCCCTAAAGGTAGGTATGAATAATTTCCTAATCATAGGACTATGATCCCTTCATGGGACTTCATGGATAGAGTTGTTGGAATAACCTGATAGGCTTAGAGTAGGATCCTATATTCATTCATCATGCCCTAGGTGGAGTTATTTGTATTGATGTGACCAACACTATCTGGGCGTCGATCCTCTAATTGTAGGGTTAATCCAAATTGAGTTGTTGGTATCATCCCATGGCCTTATCTATGATCCTAATCTTTTTTATTGTATATCTCTATTTATATCTATTAGCATATATTTATCATGTAGAAACCCAACAAGCAGTACCTCTCGGATGGACATCATTGGTACTATTGAACTTAGCAGTGTGTTCTACCAGATGACTGCTTCGTGGAATTTCCAAGATGAATTATTAGGGTTGGTATGTAGTGGTTACAATTTACCTCTAGACTAAGTATCTTGGTTTGAATATATCTAGACATTATTGTTATATGTACTGTATAAATATACCTATATATAGCTAACTATATTTTTCCTTTATTGTATTTCTTTATGGTTTCAAGGTGTCCTACTAAGTATTGTTATACTCACCCCTGTATGGGATTTTCCTACACATGTCATGTCTTGTGAAGATGATTGACCTTTTGATGGAGTCCTAGGTGGACTAGGACTAGTCGATGCTTTGTGATATCAGGAAGGACGAGGTGTTCCTACAACTATATACAATAGTACCAGTACCTTTTCTTACAGGTTGGACCTGTGTTTACATAATTTTTTGGGTGGGCTTTTATTATTTCTCTGTTTAATTTAATTTAATTTCCATCATACTCTAGTTGTGGGATATAGTGGTATGCATGCATTGTTTACTTGGTGTTTTTTACATTTCTGCATTTTGTGGGCTTGGAGATGTGTGCGTGTATACAAGTACATAGATAATGCCTCCCATGTTAGTGATATGCCTAATCATTGCTAGTAACCAACCCCTAGCCTATTGGATGAGGGATTAGGCAGTCACGACATGGGTCCCACTAGGATGGGTCGTGACAGAGTGGTATCAAAGGTGGTCGATTCTACTTTAGGATAGGGAGTCTGTGAGATTGGTTTGGGGAAACAATGTTAAGTCTTTCGAGTTCGTATTTCAGTCCAGGGACTCCAGTGTTGGTGCGGTAGCTGACGTATCCATACAAAAAGACTCTGATAACCTACTTTTTGACTTGGAACATGAAAACAATAGTTGTAAGAAAAAATAATGGAACATACATCATATAGTAATGGGTTGTGGTTTCCATGTATTTATTGAGTTAGCTCTCTAGATATACCCATTGACCATGGTACATCTTGTTTTCTTATAGGATGCCTCCATGATTCATACCATCTAGGTTCAATATCTTGATCATGATTGTGACCCCCTCAATTATGAGGCTTCGATACGAGGACCAGTTCCCCATATGTCACCTTCAGGTAGTGCACTAGCCATACCACCACCTATAGAGTAACACATGGCACCTGTAGTACCAGCGGATGAGGATAAAAAGATGAGAATGCATCATGAGTTTTAGTGACACAGATCCCTCAGGTTCTGAGGCGAACCTTCTCCAAAAGAGGTTGAGGACTGGCTTGAGGCGATGACTTAAGTTTTTCATTTAGTCAGGGCACCATCAGATCAGGTGGTGGTCCTGGCGGTGAGCCTTCGACATGGATCAGTAGGGTGATGGCTTGGCTATCCAGACTCATTATGAGGTGACTCTTTCATGGATAAAGTTCAAGTTCCTCTTCAAAGAGGAGTTCTCACCAATTATGTTGAGATATGTGTGTATACACAAGCTTCTTCATCTTCAATAGGGTAGCATTGTAGTGGATTATTTTTCATCAAGGTTCACCAACCTTTTCAGGTACTCAATTGATATGGTTTGAGATTAGTACTTCAGGGCTCAGAACTTTGAGTGAGGGATACATAGATACATTCGAGCCAACTTTATCCCTTTATTAATTCCTACTTATGCTGGGGTGATTGAGTGATCTTTAGTGGTTAAAAGCTTCTTGGTTGAGATGATAGAACCAGTGATAGTTAGCAGCGGAAAAGTAGGAGAAAATCCTCGATAGCAGGGAGCTGACATCAGTACTAGGGAACTGGACATAGGATAAATTTTAAGAGGAGGTACCAGGATAGAGGATCTATAGTTCAGGGCTCACAGGGTGGGTCTAGTCAGCTTAGAGAGAGGCAGTTCTATTCATGCGATGACATGGGTCATCTCACTTAAGATTTTCTAACCTGCTGTACTATTGATAGGGATATTGTGGATGGACCACTAAGGAAGTGAAATTGATAGGAGAAGGTAGATCCATAGGGCGTCCAATGTGGTAGAGGAGCTAGGAGAGTAGAAGGAGGTGGTCGATGTTTTGAATTTCCACCACCACCACCCCCAGGTGTTCCAAAATAGGCTTAGGGAGCTAGAGGACAAGGGCGGGGATAGCTGTATGCGGTCAAGAAATATGACCCAAGGGATCCATGAATGATTTGAGGTATAATACATGTATTTTATACTTTATCTACAATATTTATATAAATAGGTTCGAGTCATTTCTTTCTTACCAAATATCTTGTTTGAGACCTAGATATTCCAGTTGAACAGTTGAATCAAACCTTATGCTTGGAGACACCTATGGGAGGAGACTCAGTGATCACACACTTTTGAAAATAGTGTGACCTAAACCTTGGAGGCAAGAGTTTCTATTGGAACCTCTTGATGACAGCGTTGAGGCCTTACAGTGTCATTCTTTGTATGACTTTTTTTATCTATAATCCATGCCCATATTGACTGTTTTAGGAAAGGTGTGTGGTGTTTCTATAGTGATGGAATGAGTTTTACCATTTTTAGTGAAAGGGAAACCCAACATGATGGAATCATGCATAGGAGGGTGCAACTGATTACTCATTAGTTGTCTAGACAAACCCTCAGTGCAATAGAAGTTATGAACTTCCAGTTTCTAGCAGTGGAGTCAAAGTATGAGGAAATATTTCTTGAAGATGTTCCAGGATTACCTACCCACCAGGAGATAAAATTTTGTATTGATTTACACCCTGGGAAGACACTAAGATCTACACCATCATATCGGATGGCTCCTGCAGAGCTTCGCGAGCTGAGGGTGAAGTTGGAGGACTTTAAGAGAAAGGTCTTCGTGAGAACTAGTGTTTCACCCCGAGTAGTCCCAATTTTGTTTTCTAAAAAGGAAAATGGGAGCTTGAGGTTGTGTGTGGAATATTGGCACTTGAACTAGGTGACTGTGAAGAAAAATTATCCACTGCCAATGATTGATGACCTCTTGTATCAGTTGAAAGGGGAATGATGGTTCTTGAAGGTTGACCTTATATTATACTATCACCAGTTATGAGTATAGGATGAGGATATACTGAATACAACCTTCAGATGTCATTACAGTCATTATGAGTACTTATTGATTCCCTTTGGCATGAAACCCAGCGGTGTTCATGGGACTCATGAACCAGATCTTTCAACCTTACTTAGAACAGTTCATGGTATTATTCATCGAAAATATCCTTGTATACTCATCATCTGAGGAGAAACACACGAGACACTTAAGGATAATTCTGGACATGCTCCGAGAGTACCAGCTCTATGGGAAACTCTCAAATTTATAGTTTTGGATTCCAGAGGTCCATTTTCTGGGAAATGTTATCTTAGTGGATGGAGTGGCAGTGGACCAGACCAAGGTTGAGGCGGTGTTAGCATGGGAGCCACCTAAGAATGTAACGGGGGTGCGAAGCTTCCTCGGTCTAGTAGGCTATTATCGGTGATTCATACACGATTTCTCTAGGATATCAGCATCTATGACAACTTTTAATTGAAAGGGGAATCCTTTCATGTGGAAATAGAAGTTCCAAAAATATTTTCAGTGGTTGAGGCAGAGTTTGATGAGTGCTTCAATCTTGAGATTTCTGGAGGAGGGTGTTGAGTACGTAATGTTCTATGATACATTAGGAATCGGGCTTTGTTGAGTCCTGATGCAGTAGATAGCAGTTATTGCCAATAGTTCACACTAGTTGATTCTATATGATTAGAAATACATGACACATGATATTGAGTTAGTAGTAATAGTATTCACATTGAAGATGTGATGACACTACCTGATGGGTGAGTGGTTTATCATTAACTATGATCATAAGTGTCTCAAGTATATCTTCTCTTAGAAGGATCTAAACTTGATAAAAAGTTGATGGCTATAGTTCCTCTAGGACTATGACTTTGAGATTGTCTATAATCTTAGAAAGGGGAATGTGGTGGTAGATGCACTCAGTAGGGGATCTAGTTTTCAATTTTTGAACAAGGCATCAAAGTAGTTGGCCTCGTTATAGTTATACTTTGTGGATGGAGATGGAGTATCGTACCTCCAGTCAATGGTTGTTACCCCTCCACTCTTACAGTGAGTCAGGGAGTCATAGCCTGGGGATATCGACTATGAGACCCTACGTGCTTAGATTTCCATAGGGCATACTCATGATGGATATTCAAAATGTGGGGAGTAGGTCATTATTTTCAGAGAACATAAAGTAGTTCCAAGGATGTTATAGGAGGAGGTAATGAGGGAGTTTCACATGTCCCCTTTGGTAGTACATCTAGGTGTGTTGAAGATATAATAGGACCTCTGAATATTTTTTGGTTTCCAGGGATAAAGAAGAGAGTGGTAGAGTTTTTTTCTCGATGCCTTTCTTATCAGCAAGTAAAGGTTGAGCACCAAGTTCCAGTGGGTTTAGCTCAACCCCTTGAGGTTCCATAATGGAAGTGGAATGGGATATCGATAGAATTTATGATGGTTTTACCATGTATGTCTAGGGGACACAATTCCATTTGGGTGATCCTTGAACAATTGACCAAGTAGACCCACTTCCTAGCTATTCGAGAGAAGAGTTTAGTAGAGAGATTGGTACGCCTCTATGTGCAGAACATAGTTAGACTCGATGGATTTCCATCAACGATTGTTTCATATTGTGATGCTCATTTTACATCCTAGTTGTGGAAGGGATTACATGAGGAATTTGGGACCTAGTTATAGTTGAGCACAATGTTCCACCCTCAAATGGATGGACAGACAGAGTGGACCATTCTGGTTCTGGAGGACATGATGTGGGCTTGAATTTTAGACTTCGAACATAGTTGGGAGGATCACCTACCACTTGTGGAGTTTTCATACAATAATATCTACCATTCCACCATTGGTATGGCACTATTAGAGGCTTTGTACGGGTGACCATGAAAGTCAACACTTTGCTACACTAACCCAGGAGAGTCAACACTCATGGGCCTAGAGTTGGTGCGAGCTACTATAGAGAAGGTGAAAATCATCCAAGAGAGGATCAAGACTTAATAGAGCTATCGAAATTCTTATGATGATAGGAGACAGAGGCCTTTGGAGTTTGAGGAAGGAGACCATGTGTTTCTTCAGGTTTCACCATGACACGAATTATGAATATTTGACCAAGGTGGAAAGTTATCACTGAGGTTTATCAGACCTTTTTAGATACTGTGTAGAGTTGGAGAGGTGGTGTACCTCTTACCTATACCCCCCACAGTTAGACTAGGTACATGAAATCTTCCACATGTTTCATATGAGGAGGTATGTGAATGATCCATCACACATCATTGACTGGGGAAAGCTGGACATCGAGGATGGATAGAATTTTGCTGATTACCCAGTAGAGATCGAGGATCAGTAGGAGAGGATACTTCATGGATGATGGATTCCTATAGTGCGTGTCCGGTGGTAGTATGAGAATCTCCAGGAGATCACTTAGGAGTAGGAGGCTCAGATTCATGCTCAATATCCACATATTTTTGACTAGCCTTTGTTTTAGATTTTTAGGGAAATAAATCCCCAAGGTTTGGAGAATGTAATGTCCTAGATTTTCCATGTATTATTTTTAAATATTATATGGATTAAATTTAATACTAGGCACTAAGATGACGTGCGATTCTAAGGCCCTATGTGCCCAAAATAATTGTTTGAAAAATATTAAAATATTAAATAGCACGCACACATAATTTTCCTAAGAAAGTGGAATAACCTCTAAATGGGTGCCTGGATAAGAAATATGAGGACTCTGTTGTGTTAAAAACATTGGATTTACCCTAGGTACGACCTAACATTGGTTAACATGGGTCGATTTTGGAAATTCATCATGGAAATTTTGAATAAATAAAATAAACTGATAAAAATTTATTTTATTTTTATTTCATCGATGCAGTGGCACAACGATAGGTTTATTTTAAATAAAACCTTTGGTAGAGATCCAGGGTTAGGCTCATAACCCTAGAATCATCTAGAGGCCATGGAGATAGAGATATGAAGAATCCACTTGGCAGACGATGGCAGAACTTCAGATTAGAGATCGACGAACACCGTTCTTGGTAGATCTTACCAACAACAACAATTTGGAAACTAATATTCATCTGTGAGTGATCCAAAATCTAGGTAGGATGAATTATTTCTATTCTTATTTCTCATTCTTGATTCCTATGATATACACAGACTAATCCAAAAACAGATTAGTCTGCGGATTGATCGTACTTGCGAATGGGATGATATTTGCGGGGTTTATCAGGATTTGGTTCTAGAGATTTGTTTTTTATTTGTTCATCATTCTTATAGGATTAGATTGAGTCCATAATGAATAATGGATGAGATTAATTCAATGAAATTTTTCCTTGTTCCTTTTCCCCTGGATTTCTTTCTTTCTTGACAGGTGTTCTTTGTTCTTCCTACAAATTTGAACAATCAATCATTGAAACTTCAATTTTTAGTGTAATGATCAAAAAATGGAGTTCCAAAATCAGGAAAAATCAATAGAGGTGTGATGAAGATAATGGTGGATGGATCAAAAATATTTGTAAGAACTCGTTCTTTAGGCGAGTTATGTTGGGATAGATTAAATCAGATTTCAAAGCCAATTTAAGGCCCAAAACCCATAAATTTAGTGTTGGGGTGGTGAAATGAACTTAGATATAGAGTTTAGAGGTGAAAAACAACCAAAATGAGATTTGGAAGATCGTCTGAGGTGTGTAGAGGAAGAATACATGTTTCTAGAAAACCCAATACACACTACGTGTAGTCCCGATTACATGGAGTGTATTTATCATTAGACAACTCGGCATGTACATGAAAAGTACATGAACATGGGGTGGAGTAAATGGGTTACTTACATGGAATGTAATCCCCCACACAGCATGGCTTGGACCAAGTACATGGTCTACCCCCATGTACTGGTACAAAGGAAGACGCACATGGGATGATGTCGTGTATAGGAACATGACCAAATCACACAACCATACCCTTGATATATGGACACTACATGTGACTCCTTCTACATGCCATATACCCATATTCTATATGATATGTTCTAAAGACATGGTCCATTGTATAGGGGTAGTACCCAGGTCAAGGGACATGTCATGTGACCCTACTACATGTTGTATAACTCCTTTATATATGGTTTGATTATCTTATCCTCCATATATTTGAAAAGTTTCATTAGAGTTCATTACCTTTATCATTTCCTTGAAGGTAGATATGAATTATTTCCTACTCATTAGACTATGATCCCTTCAGAAATTCTTCCTAGATAGAGTTGTTGTAATCCCTCAAGAGGCCTGGAGTAGGATCCTCTATTAGTTCTTCGTGACCTAGGTGGAGTTATCAGTATCTACGTGACCAACACTACAAAGGTGCTGATCCTCTACTTGGTAGGTTAATCTATATTGAGTTTTTGGTATCACCCCTTGGACTTATCTGTGATCCTCATTTATTGTATTGTATATCTATCTTCAGATTTATCAGCATATCTTTCTCATGGAGAGACCTGATGAGTAGTACCCCTCATACAGACATCATCAACACTATCAAACTTAGGATTGTGTTGTCTTGGATGAGTGCTTCGTGGAATCTTCGAGCTAAATTCCTAGGGTTGGTATGCAGTGGTTGTGACTTACCTCTAGACTGAGTGTCTTGGTTTGAGTATATTTGGATATTCTTGTTATATGTATTGTAGATGTATACCTATGTAGAGATGACTACATTTTTACTTTATTGTATTGATATATGGTTTTGGGGTGTCATACTGAGTATTATTATAATAACCCCTACATGGGATTTTCCTACACATGTCATGTCTTGTGCAGACGATCGACCTTTTGATGGAGTCCTAGGCAGACCAGGACCAGATGGTGATTTGTGAGTTCATGCAGGCTGAGGTGTTCCTACAGATACAAATATTAGTCCCAATACCTTTTATTATAGGTTGGACTTGTGTTTACAAACTATTTTTAGTGGTCTTGTATTCTGACCCTTTTTACTTTACTTTAATTTCAATCATACTCTAGTAGTGGGATATAGTGGTATTCATGCATTGTTTACTTGGTCATTTTTATATTTCATCATTTTGTGGGCTTAGAGATGTGTGCATGTGTATAGGTATATAATAAATGCCTCCCCTATCAGTGATATTCCTACTTGGTGATAGTCACCATACCTTGGCCTATTAGAGGTGGGATTGGGGATTCGCAGAATAGGCCCCACTGGGATGGGTCATGAAAATTACTTCACACAGTCACCTCCACCAAAGTTGTGTGGTAGTGAGCTCTAAACATGATGAGGACGCCGTTCTTGGTAGTCTGACCCAGGTCACCTAGACTTGAGCATGAAATATGTGCAGCTAGAGACTGTATCCATTCAAAAAGGAGAAAGGTCACACCTATCCACCCTCCAAAGAATCTCACCAACCCAATTTGGTGGAAAACTATGAGCATGAATATACACATGCCCACCTTAATTCAATTATCCACAAGATTCATTCAGTAACATCCAAGGAAGCCCGTCGTTCAAATCTAGTGGAAAACCATGACCAGAAATATACACCTGCCCATACTAAACAAGACTTCCTACAACCTCACCTGGAAACAATCAATGAATCCTGCTAACCATATTTGGTGGCTAGCCACAAGAAGACACACACACATGCCTACATTCATCAATCTTATCATCAGTTTCATTTGGAAGAAACTAGGGAAGTTAGTTGGAAAGTCCCAATGATGAATAGGGGGTGGACCTAGCTCTCTTCCCCCACATATGAGTATTGTCAGTATCCATCAGCAGGAAAGGGAGAGAAGTAGCTGAAACATACCCCTGATCAAAATAAAAAATGGGAATATATCCCTATTCTAGTCACTGAAGTCACCAAGCAAATCCTAAACGTGGTGAAAGGGAGGAATCAAATCCCTACCCCCATTATAAAAACCTATTAGGAAATCATAATGGTGAAAATATTAGTGCTATAGGGATGGACACACAGTTTTATCCCCACAAATGGGATGGCTCACCAGCATGTTTCCTCAAAGTAGATACACACCTATGCTCCTGCCTAGGAGGTTCATGGGGGAAAAATCCCCCAGAATATATGTTAAACTAGATCGAGTTCATACACTCATTCCAAAAAGAAGTAATCAGCCTATTCCAAGGTAGGAACAACCCCCCGTATATGAAAACTACTTCTCTTAGTAAGTGTCCCCAGTTTATCACATGAAGGCATCTGAAAATAAGCCTCACCAGAGACAACTAGAAAAGAAATATCTGATCTATAATCCCACTCTACTTAATAATGGAGTTCATGAATCCCTGAGATTCTTATTTGTGATATCTCAAGACCCTTCTCCCCTATTGCCAAATTATAGGGGAAGTAGTAGTAATTTCAAAGGTCATCCCCATGTACTTAAACTTGAAGTATTTCTTTATGACCACAATCCAGTTGATCACAAGAGCCCATCTTCTGATGAGAGTCACATAATCCATCTGCATGGACATAAGATCAAGGATAAAGAGGGTTTTCCCATTTATATAATCCACCATGGTAGTCCTCCCCATGATGAAATTTTCTATGAAATTTCTCTCCACAACAACATTTCATGATGTCAGAAGGGTCCTCCCCTTAGCGATGTAGTGATGAGAAAACAACCTACCATAAGGAACTTGGGAAAATAAGTAAAATCATGTTTTATGCCTTGTCATTGGAAAGTGAAATACTTTCTTAACTAGAAGATATCCCAAGGTGATGGTCATTCTCCGAACCTCCCTTGGATTGTCTGCCTTACAACATAATAGAGGAAGTCCCAATCAATCACACCACTTATGATAAAGCAGTCAGAAAACTTCCACTCTGGTAGGACCAGGTAGAGGAACCTATAGAGAAATATGAGGAAACAACAGGCTAAAGATGACATTCCAGTCATGTTTTGGCCTTTATCCACCCCTCAATATAGTATTCCAGAGTCAATGTTAGAAGATTGTGTGTACGACATACACATCAACATATAGAAAACACTTCATCACTTTAGATAAAAGGTATTACCCTATAAAAATTATCAAAGACACATTAAAGTAATAAAAGGTCTACAAAACCAAATTGAATTGAAAACTCTCTTGGTTGTAAAAAATAAAAATCTTGAGAAATAGCATGGAGACCTTCAGCGCGCATGCCTAATTCTGTTATAAATATTGTGATGGTTGATCACAGATAACCCATTCGGTGTTCATATTAGAGGATGGGGTGCACAAAAAACGTTACATTTAACTATATTACCCAACCAGAAAAGACAGCCAAAATTGGTTTCATGAAATGTTATAACTTAAGGCTAGCTTCAACAGATGAACTCCATTCACAGCTGGAGATGTGCTCAACAAAAATAGGTCCCAACCAACTCTCACTGATATCTAACTAGAATAGAGAATGATATTGAGAGATTTTTTCATCAATCATCTGAAAATATCGATCAAGCCTCTCGTTTAGGAGAAGTTATCCATCGAATAGTGAAAATGTTAGAAATATCGCTATGATCTTCAGAGGTGGAGGTGAGTGAATTAGGTGCATACCAAATGATGCATCGAACCCATGTTCAGAAAAAACTCTATAGAATCAAAAGGAAAACCATGATAGTATAATCCATGATAGTTCAAGAGAAACCCATCCTGTAGGGATGGGGGATTTTTTAACCCAAATCTTGATTTCAGCAAATTAGGTCTAAATAGTTGTTAAAGGGGAACAATAACAACCCCATCCCTTAGGGTTGAGGGATTTTTCACCTAAAACCCTCCCCATCAGTGGAATTCATTCTTCTCTTAATTAGGATAAATTCTATAGAATGTATCCTCCTAGTTTGTCACATCCAGTGACCTGGTACCTTCATTAGGATCACACATGACTGAACTATCTGAAGGTTCCCTTCGAATTACTATCCTCTAAGAAGCTCCTAGAGAACTAGAAAAGAAGAGGATAATACCTCATGGAGAGAATATAAAGTGTTAATATCACAAATACATTGATAGAATAATTACAATGCATTACACATTGGTAAATGTCATTAATTCCTCCCTCACAGATTCTATAGAACATGAGGTCAATTTAGAGGGGGTATAAGAGGAAAAAGTTCTGGTTCATAATGTGGTACAAACCAAAACAATTGAAGGAGGTGTGAATACCTGGAACAAGAGGATTTCCCTAAATCTAGGCATTCTCATAAATAATCCAACATAACCTCTTCAAAAAGCATCCAACATGGAAAAGGGTAAGGGATGGATTGTTCCTCACCCAAATCTATAGAATTTAACCCCCTTTCACTTGAGGAAATATTTTTTTAGAAGTAGGATGAGATGAAATAATTGAGGAGTATCAACATAGAACTACTTTGAGGCAGCCTTCTAGTTGGATACACTCTATAAGAAAATCCTCAAATTGCACTCCCAGTTGGTGCACATCAATTAAGAGGGTTCGCTGTAGCAACTAAAATAGATCCGAAACATTTGCTCAATGTGGGATACCAACAAAAAAAATATTTGGATCTTGCAATAGTATATCGAGAGTTCCCTACACATGGTGCACAACCAGAATAGATCTAGGTGCATCCTTACTAGCCCACCCCTATGAGATACCTATGATAAATACCAGCTATACCACTACAGATGGCCCTACCATACACTACACTTATTTAGGATCCAACTCATCCAGATATTCCCTAGGGGTTCATGAACTCTCTTGATTAACTCATGGATCAATTGGAAGAAATGGTGGAACAATGCATGCTGATACAACTGGAAAAGAATTCTTACCTAGAATGGGTATATTCGAATCTCCCCCAACAAACTTTGGGAATCCTAAATTTAAAATTTTTAATGGTTCAGGAGGTCTAGAGAAGAATTTGACGCATTTCATCTATAATTGTGAACCCATGATAGATACCCATGAATAACAGGAGGTAGTAAAACTCAGGTTCTTAATGAAATCACTGTAGGGACCAGCCTTTGTATGAGACACTAGCTTGTAGGCTCAGTCAATTACGGGGTGGGAAGACCTCCTCTAGAAGTTTCTCTTCCAGTTCATCTCAACACTGTTGAATACAATAGTACTTGATCTCTCAAATTGAAAAAAAATGAGAGAATGAAAGAGTCTCATAATTCATTGCTTAGTAGAAAGGGTTTACATACTTCTTAAACCTACCGCTCCCTCAAGAAGACTTACTACCTATATGAATAGTAAATCTTCATGATGAGTTTCACACACCACTTATCCCTGTAAAATATAAAATAGGGTTTCAGAACCTCTCCACAATTTCTCAAAGGGTAGAAGAATCCATCATAACGACTAAAACTAAGTCCTGAGTAATTCCATAATCTCAAGTAATGAGAGTAGAGAAAGGAGAGGCCACTACAGTTACACTTAATCAAGCCCCTATACCCTCTCTCCCTCCAAATCCTGCACCATATCATATGAATCCACCCCTAAGCATAGAAAATTTACCTGCCTCATTAGGATGATAAAATATAAAATAGGGAAAAAATAGTTTGATTAGCTGAAAAACAAGGTATATTCTTTTATAAATGAAAAAGTCCCTAAATACTTCATCTTAGCATTAGAAAACAACTTGGTCAAGTTTCCAAAGCCTTGGAAACCCAACAAATATGGTGAAAATAATCTCTCAAACTATTGAATCTTCCATAAAGTACTATGGCACAAAATTCATGAGTGTCTTTTTCGAAATAAAACCTAAAAAAGATGGTGGAATCTAGAAAAGTGAAGTTGAAATATTTTCCTACCTAGGTAGCATATATTTTCACCACCAACCTAGAGGAAGAAATTTAATGGAAAGAAATTAACATTATGGGTAAAAAGAAGTTAAATAATTGGATGTCTAGAAATATGATCAACCAAACTCATGCTATCCTTAGAACACAGTTGAAATAACCAACTATGCCTTCAGCTACTTTCACTACAGTGCAACCAACTTCAACAACAACTTAGTCCTCTGAAATTAGGTCTCCCAAAAAATGACATGGATGAAGAGTAAGAAGTAAAAATAGGATTTTTAGATTGTTCCAAATCTGAATATGTCTTTAACAACATGCTTATAGTCCTAGAAGCCTGGTCCCCGCCTCACCAAATAGTAAAACAAGGGTCAACCCACCAGATGGAACCTCCATCAGACTAGGAGTTGATCTTTAGTTTCATTAACGTTATTCACTTGATGGACCACTTCTCAGATGATGAGCATGATTATTAAATATAATTACCTACAATAGATTGGGGAACTAGGGGAAGAGGCTGTTAGGGTCGAGGATACTATAGAAGATGTGGTTGTTCCAAGAGTTACCACTTTAACTACATCTATCCTTGAACCGTCTATGCTGCCAAAACTTATAGAAGAGATCTCTATCAATCACAGTATTAGAAAGGAAGTTCCCCCACACATGAAAGGGAATTTAATAACAAAATAATCCTAGAAGATGGGTTAGGGGACACATCATCACCTAATCAACCTCAACATGTAGGATGACCTAGCCGACCTCATCCACCAAGAGCAGAATCACCTTTATCTCCTGTTCTAAGTGCTGGTCCATCCTCATAATGTTCCTAAGTTATTAAATCACCTTAAAAATAACATTCCCATGCTGGGAAGCATAGAACTTTGGGACAAAATTATAATGTTTTGAAGAAATTAGCCTTATTTCCATCCAATTTTTAAATTCTGGATGCTCTGAGTCTATCAAAAGACCCATGTGAAGCACTTATAGAGGCCTTGTCAAGTCCTCATGAATTTAAAGTGGAATTTTCCACTTCTTAAGTGTACGGTCCATTGAATGACCCCACATAATTTAAAATGATCATATATTTCACTAATCAAGATGAGAATTCCATCATATAGGGACACATTAGACCCCTTTATATATCTAGAAAGATAAATGACATCAATATCTGACAAGACTTCATTGACAATAACTCAGGATTCAACCTCATTCCAATCTGAATGCTTTGACAACTAGGTTTCAATGAATATCACTTTTCCCCCTCTACTTTAAATTTATAAGGTTATAAAATGAATGAGAAAAAGAATCTTGGGGAATTCAAACTTAGGAATATATTTGGGGATCTCATGTCTGACTCAGGATTCATGGTTGTTAGGCAGGATATGACCTTCAACATTCTTCTAGGAAGACATTGGCTACATCAACATACAGATATCCCTTCATCATACCACCAATGTATCAAATATTGTTTCAATGTAAAAATAAGGACATTTCAAGGTGAAAAATCTCCATTTAAATTATGTTAATTATAATCTATTGGTGCAAGAATCTACCACAAAGAAGGGAAATAGTCTGTGGATGAATATGTATCTCAAATCAATACCCTAAATGGTTTAGAGATGATCATTGATAATACTTTCAAGAAAATAAATTCAAAGTATATGTTACCCATCAATTGAATAAAAAATGTGAGTCTAAGGGTGAGCACACATTCAATGACTTCAGTGATGTAAATTGTGACATCTAAGCCTAGTGACATTGGAGTAGATGTCAACTCTCCAACCAATAGTGAAAGATTTGATAAAAATGTATTCATTCCATCCCCTAAACTCTAATAAAGCCTTGTTTTTTTATATTGTATAGAATAATTTATCATGTTAATAGAGGAAAATGGATATGATCATTCTCTATACCTCATATACCCTTTGGAGCTCCAAAAAATCCCTACACCATCATTTGAACCAGAAATGGCTGCTTCATCTTCTGAATGTAAAAATTACGACTCCTCCCCTAACTCTAAGAAATTTTATTCATCACCTACTTCCTAGGAAAATGTGAAAGAGGTAAATCATGTGGAAGATAAAGAGGAGGATGACCTTAGGGATTCCACTCCATAATTTAAAGAAGGTGTCTCCACCACTATTGATGAGCTCATAGAAATAAATATGGGTACAAATGAAGACCCACAAACCACTTTGATAAGTGTAGAAATGAATTATAAATAATATGAGCTATATAAATACTTCCTGAAGAAACATTATGATTTTTTCTTCTATAATTACAAATATATTCCATGCCTTGATCCCAAGGTGGACACCCATAACTTGGTTTTTCCATAAGACCATCGGAGATAAAAACAATAATCTAGAAGGACACACCCAACTCACTCCTTAAAAATTGAGGCTGAAGTCAATAATCTCATCAAGTATAACTTCATTTACAAGGTAAAATATCCAAAATGGATATCCAAAATTATCTTCATGAATAATAAAAATGAAAAAATTATAGTTTGGATTGACTTCTGAGATTTCATCTAGAACTGTCTAAAAGATGAACTCTCGGTTCCAATCACAAAAATCCTGATTGATGCAATGGATGGCTATCAATCTGTCTCCTTCATGGATGGATTTTCAGGGTACAAAAAAATTTGGATGGCTCTAAAAGATGAAGAATCCATTACCTTTATCCTCCCTAGGAAGTATTATGATATAGGGTAATTCCCTTTGGATTGAATAACTTTGGTACCACATACAAATGTTACATGCACTGTATCTTCAAACCCTTCCTTAGGATGTTTATCGAATTCTACATTGATGATTTAGTGGTTAAATACCATCAAATATATGACCACCTGGACAACTAGATACCATATTCAACAAGTTATGACAACATATCCTAAAGATAAACCCCTTAAAATGTGCTTTCAGGGTAACCATATGAGAATTTATTGGCTTCATTTTATTCCACTGCGGTATCAAAGTTGATCATGGGAAAAAAATACCCCCATAATGTCACCTCCTTGAAACCTTAAATATTTGAGTGTACTTAAAGGAAATTTGACCTACATTCAGTGCTTCATATCCAACCTTGTAGGAAATTGTTTTCCCTTCACCAAGATAATGAAGAAGGGGGTCACATCTCAGTAGACCAGTTACTGTCAGGAAGCATTTGAAAACCTCAAGAAATACCTCTTGAGTCCACCAGTTATAATGCCACCCATTGAGGGAAAGCCACTCATTCTATATGTGATGACCCTGGAGTGATCAATGGGTGCCTTACTTGCACAAAATAACAATGATGGGAATGAAAACGACCTTTATTACCTTAGCCGAACCATGATTGATACTAATACTTGTTATTTAGATATTTAGAAGAGCTGCCTATAATTAATATTCATGGTTCAAAAATAGAGGCAAAACCTGCAATACCATGATGTACAATTGATTCCTCATAGTAAACTACTCAAATATATCCTCAGTCGTAATATATTGATAGTAAATTTGGCATGGATGGTGGTTATACTTCTATAGTTCAATATACAATTCATGCCTCAGAAAGTAGTGAAAGGATATGCCTTGGAATATTTCCTTATAGAACACCTATTTATAGAAAGAATGTTATTAAATACTAAATTTTCATATGAAGAAATATCATCCATTCAAGGAGGCCCCCAAAAATGGGGAATATATTTTGATGGTTCATACAGGATTCCAATAGGGAGGATAATGTAATTCCCTAAACTCAATAAAGTTGGGTTTGTGATCATGCTTATATCCCCAGAAAAGGAAGCTTTACCTTAATTATTTCCTATTATCAGAAGGTTGTAACAATAATAAAGTGTAATATTAGGCTCTCATTGTAGGACTAAAACTAGAACTCTAAATACCACTGGACCATTTAGAAGTAAAATGCAATTCACAGTTAGTAATCAAGCATATCAATGGGGATTATTCCATTAGAAAAGAAGAGCTAATCATTTTTCTTGACTGTGTATGGGGGTTAATGGAAGAATTATCTTCTGAGCCAACATTTACCCATATCCCGTGATCATAGAATTCCCAGAAGAGTGCATTGGAAAATGCAGCTATGACACCAGTAGATCCAAATCGAGATGAAATAGTCATCTTCATTTCTCATTGATGAATGTTCTTGCCTTTTTTTCAATTTAGGATGGAAGAGATCAAATAATTCAGTATTATCCATGAACCATATGGTCCTAACACTGGTTTGATGATACCCATCATGTACTACCTTCATAATAGAGTATTCCCACTAGATAGAGTTGGGAAAGAGAAAATCTGATGACGAGCAACCAACTTATCTCTTTATGATGGTCCAAATCACCAGAAAGTACTCTATAAATGAGGATTTTATGAATTACTTCTCATATGTATTGATAGAGAAGAGAATAATATTTTCATAAATGAGGTGAACATTGGGGACTATGGTTCTCATCGGTCTAGATATAATATTTCCAACTAAATCTGAAGGCTTGGATACTTATGGATATCAATGATGTAGGATTACACAGAATTCACCAAGAAGTGTCATTCCTGTCAAGTGAATGCCAACTTCATCCATCAACCCCTAGAGTTTCTATATATATCCAAATAATCCTAGTTATTATCAATATATAGATTTGATATTGTGATACCATACCCTTAAGCTATGTTCAATTAGTTCAATTATATCATAATTGCTACCAACTTATTCTCCAAATGGGCTGAGGCAATACCCCTCAAAGAAGTCAGGGCCAAAATAAATGTTGGATTAATGAAATCCAACACCATTACCATATTTGGTGTCCCTCACACAATACATATGGAAAACGACACCAAATTCTATTATGTTGAGGTGGAGAAACTATATAAGAAGTTCAATATCAAATACAACCATTAATCCTGCTATCATGAAATGGATAATGGATAGATAGAGGCCTTCGACAAGACCCTATCAACCATACTCTAAAAAATGGTGGATAAAGATAAAAATTCTTGGTCTGGCAAGCTCTTTAAAGCCTTATGGGATTACCAAACTACAACTCATACTGCTATATGAAAAACCCTGTATTCCATGGTATATGGAATAGAAACAATCCTTCCCATCAAGGTCTATTTTTCATCACTTTTTGTTTCCATATGTGATCAGTTATCCATAGACGACAAATTATAGAAATGATTGAATTAATTGGGGTGACTAGATGAAAATGATTACATACCTCACATAACTTATAGGTTTATCAAAATTGGATAGCACAAGACTTTAACAAGAAGGTATACCTTCACTCATTCCTCCAAGGAGAATGTTTATTGGTCCTCATAACTCTGATGATACCAAGAAATAAGCCTCCAAATCTTGAACCAAAGTGAGAGGGACCTTACTCCATACACAAGTTCTAATATAATAGATCTTATTCCTCAATATCAATGGAAGTGAAGATAATTACGACCCCAACCAATGGAAAATTATTAAATAAATATTTCATGTAACCACACAAAGAATGTATAATCCAAAAGATATTAAACTATGTAGTTAGTATTTGTCACAAAACCCTAAAAGGAATGACATAACATCCATTCCACATGACATTAAACTTCATGAAATCATTCTCTTTGTCGCATGATGATAAACTACATGACATAAGGTCCTAGTCGTATGACCTAAAAAATTGAATGATTCCACTCTTCCTCACCACATGATATTAAACTACATGGTTAAGTACCTCTTATTAAATGTTAATAAACCACCAAAGTACCATGAGTCAAGACACTCCTCATAGGTCTCTTAAATATGGTCTTCCATCTCAGGTGTAAGTCCTAATTACATCCCTCTAACCCCTCAGTGGGTCGAGATGCCATATTATCTAGAAATGATGAAGAAAAGGCGATAAACTCACATGAATAATGACCACTCACATAATTGACACTTCATAGTGGAAATTGGTCCCCCTTTATGGGTATAATTCCTAACATTATCACATCCTTACCACAAGATGCTAAATTTCATAAATGATGTCCTCATTGCATGATAATAAACTGCATGATATTTCAAAGTAATACATGTGGCTTGATTATAATTATGATAGGATATATAGTGATGTCTGAATCTATGATCTTGGGCCCAACCACAACAAATAAATACCCCCCATTACCTATGTATGAGTCATATATGCATAGGGAACCTTTCAATAACTACGTGTGGATTGATTATCATTAAAATGAGATATATAGTGATTTCCGTAACTTATGTATAATACATAACCATCATACTATAGGATATAAAAGCACCTTTTACATAATTCATAACCTAATTGATGTAGGTAAATATTTTCAATAACTATGTGTGGTTTGATTATTTCTCCAACAAGATACATATTGACATCCAGATTTCCAATCTTGGGTCCAACCACAAAAAAATATGAAAAATTACCTATCCCTATGAATGTACCAGAACCATACAAGTAATATTTCAAGAACTATGTATGGCTTTATTATCATTCAAATTTGATATGCATTGACTCCTAGATCTCCAATATTAGGTCTATCCACAACATTTCCCTTATTTCACATCAGTTTCTCTTTGTCCTTACCACATGAAATTAAAATGAATGGGATTTCAATAACTATGTGTGGATTGACTCATTCCAACAAGATATATTGTGATTTTGAGATCATATCTCCTATAACATCCACCAAAAAAATTTATATTCCCCTATCTTTCCCTTGTATTTCCTTTGAGTAGTGGAAGAAACCTTTTCCAGTCCTTGTTTATCACACTAAGCATAGATCACATGAGCTTAAGAGTTTTGGAAAGATAATACCCTGTATGAGTAAGAAATATCAATTCACATTAGGTCTATTAGGGTCCTAGATAGAAGAATTTAAAAATCACAACATATTTCTCCATCACATGATAATAAACTACATTATTTTTTCAAGAACTACGTGTGGATTGATTATCATTCCAATGAGATATATAGTAACATCTAGATCTTCAATGCTGGACCCAACCAAAACATAATATGGGAAATTACCCCAATCTCCTATGTATGAGTCATATCTATATAATATAATTCATTATGGGATCTCACCCTAGGCATGGGACCATACTAAAAAAATATACCCCTCTTTCCTCTACACATGAACTCAATCAATGTGGGGGGATCTTTATTTTAGAACTATGTATGAATTTATTCTTACTCAAACAAGATATGTAGTAATGTTGAGGTTTTATACCTTGGAACAAACACAATCACATCAAGGCAACTTCTGTCTGAATGTCTTTATTGCATGACATTAAACTGCACGATTAATGTCCTGACCGCATGACTTAAAATTGTGTGGTACCTCAAGAACTACATGTGTCTTGATTCTCATTCTAGTGAGATACGTAGTGATACCTAGGCCTCATGTATTATTTATATCTATAGGAAAAATATAAATTTCCCCTCTCCTATATAAAAATAAAGATCTATGTTGGATCTCTTAATTCGGGTCCCCTCATCAGGGGGCTCAATAAGGAAACAAATATGTCCCCCATCTATATACAAGTCAGATCTATGTATGGGAATCTTCAATCCATGGAAAATATCAGTCCAAATTCTATCTTTATTCTTAGATATATCACCTCCACATGGAATAATCCTAATATTGGACACTTTCAGATCATCATAATATTTCTTCAGCTTTTGATGATAGAATGTATGATACCTGAGGACTCCTTTACCCGACTACATTATAACACACTTCAATTGGGTTTGCATAATGTTAGAGTTGGTTTCATAGAACCAAGTATTTTTAATTTTATTACATGAATATTTTATGTATTAAATATTAAATTAAACAAATTATTACATATTGTTCATTATTCTGCATGAATTTAATGTAATAATGTTCTAGAGTATTTGTTGTATTGATAAGGTCATAGTAGTTCCCCACTATTATGAGAACCATGAAGTGCTATGAAAATATTATTAATATAGTTCTGTGGTTGGATAATATACTATGATGGGACACATAATATATAGACCATCAGGTGTGAGTACTCATAAGAAGGTGAGACTTCTTCTCATGAATTTCTCACTTGGTAATATCCAAGATAGAATATTATAAGAACAAGCCTTCTAGTAGAAATTCCTCATGTTTTAGTGTCATCAGATATTCCTATATGCAAGCATGTGTAATGGTCCTTAGAATTTAAGATTATAATTAATACATGTCATGATTCACGCACTTAGATTTTCTGATGAAAACTATCATGCCATATATTGGTGGGAAGTAGGGTACATTGGGTGCGTCACGAATGACATGTTATTAATAGATAAGTCAAGGAAGGATTTTTCCCTTCAATATTTATCAAAATTGATATCTCAACCCTTTTATTTAAATAGAATCGTCTCCCTAAATTCCATGCCCATTGTGTAACGATGAGTTTATTTTAGATAGTCAAAGAATGATGTATCAAACATATAGGTTGATGACACAGTCATGAAACCTGCTTGATGAGATATTTTGAAAAAGGGATTATATTATATAGTGAGTATTCATATGTGGTTTTCATCATTGTGACTTTAATTTATTTATTTGGGATGCATTGACCCGTTTCTATATAGTAATCTTGAAATTTAGGCAAGCCCGCCTAATGCCATCGAGAAAAAATCCTAAAGGGTAACACACTAAGTGTTTCTATTTGTCTTAATTAAATTCTATTTGAATTTAAATAAAGGAATAAACATTATTCTCAAGACTAATGAATAATTTTATTCAAGTTATATTTATTGTATAAATTAAATAAATATTTATTCACCAGATTGTGAATAAAATATATTTATTTATTTAATTGAATATTTATTGAATATTTATTTACTATTTTGTGAATAAAATATTTATTTAAGAGAATAAAATATTTATTCGGGTGTTTAATAAATTCAAAAAGAGTTCGAATGGGACAATGCTGTTTCTAGTGATAAAATAATTATTTACGAGTCGGTAAATATTATTTATCCATTTTATGTAAGTTGGATCATAATAAAATAATATCAATACTATTATTATTATTTGGAATGAGATTTAATTAATTATTATTATTATATTTAATGGCTATTATGCAATTAAATTTTGTAACCAAAATCCCAGCTCTATAAATAGACAGCTATGTCTATTGTGTAAAGCATTCAAAACCAATTCTAGGTTTGGGAATAGATAATTATTACACACAACGAATCATATCTCGACTCATCCTACTCTATACCTCTCAATAATGAGAAACCCAAGATAAAATTTCTTTTAGATCGAAGAATTAGTGATCAAGAACAAACAATGCAAGACATTTGATTCGTCGTGCTAACTCCCAAAGATCTAGTGGCATTGCTCGGATACCATTAGAGCATGTGTGGATCACCGCTAGAGGGATTCTACCCTTGGATCCTTAGAAGCATAACAAAGATGATCTTAAAGGTCATTTTAGGACAATCAAAAATCATCAACAAAGAAAGTTCTTAAGACCAGGTATTTATTTTTTCAGATATTAAATAAATCAATTATAAATTTGATGTGAAATATCCTCACTCTTGGTTTCGGGAAAAAATTATTAAAATAAATTTTAATATATTTTCCTTCTCTACACACTTCCACTACACCCAAAACCATTAAGTGGTATCAGAGTGGTCACATATAAATTTATAATTATTTATTTGATTGTTGATCTATGCACAATTATGGATAGATTTTTATTTAATGTTATTTTTTCTTTAATCCAATTTCAATTAACATGTTATTAAAATTTTAATCATCATTAAATGTTTCATTTTCTTAGATATTTAAGAACAAATGAAGAATGCCTGGAGATGCCATTGTGAAGTGCCAAATCTTTGGTCGGTAAAGCTGGGTTACATGATGTGTGGCTAGAGAACACACCGTATACCCATGTGCATTGTATCTAGATGCGTCGAGAAATTAAAAACACGTGGTGATTTTATTTCACACCATGTGTTGACCAGGAAAACCTGTCACTTAGCTAGCAGATACAAGGTGTGTAGCTAGAATGTATACACTGAGTAGTTTTTCTTACTTAACACACTAAAGCCCCAGGTGTGTGACTTGAATATACAATAACCAACGTACATGGAGTGTAGCTAGATGTATATGCCATATAGTCTCCCATTAATGAAAAAAATAAAATTACATTAAATTTGAAAAATTGCAACATTAAAACCTTATTTTATTGATTGGCACACCATTGTGTGTTTGAAAATTTAATAATAGTTTTAATTAATTTTAAATTCTCAATTAATTTACTATAATAAACATGTCATTAATGGTTCTGCCATTTATTTTCCATGAATGAAAAATTGATGGGTATCTCCAATTAAGTTCGGATGATCGTTAATATGAACAAGAATTAATTAATTAATTAATTAATTAATTAATACAAGCATGTTCATTTTAATAATAAAAAATAAATAAAGAAATGAATTATAGCTAGTTACTTTTTACATATTCCTTGCATGTACGATCGATCATGATCTTGAACAAGACCTATGTATATGTTGGAATTTATTTAATTAAATTTATTGCATGGTTTTTAAATTATTTAATATTAACTTAAAATATGTCCTGTGAGTCATCCCTCCCTCCATTATTATATAAGACCTACATGTCCAAGGATATATGTAACTCCCTTTAACCAATCCTTAGGTTCCCCTCACCTACATGTGAGTAATAAATATTTGTAATTAATAGAGCATTCCAAGGTGTGTGGAGATAGTTAAAGATGGAACCATAATGATGCCAACTCGGTGATACATAGGTGTACATAAGGGAAGTTTATAGCTCATTCCAAGCCTGATATAAGGAGTTATTTCCCCTAGTTCATATGTTGATTTAATGTATGCTCATTAAATAAACTATTAGATAAGCTCATGATCAGGTTGTTTAATTAATTAATTATTTTCTATCTAATGCATTAAAATTATACTTATTGATGAAAGACTGTGGTCACATAAATGAATGAATTAATATACAAATACTGAATTTAAATAAAATTTATTATGCATAAATGTTTTAACCAAACATGGTTAATTAATTAAGTAAACATCCACTTAAATTATTAACAAGACATGAAAATGATAAAACAAGATAAAAAATTATGTATAATAAAATAAAATCCCTCAATATAATATTAAGTCAGACTAAGTCTTTTGTTACTTGATTAGGAACAAAACTCAATGGAACTATGTGTTTAACCAACCCTTGTTAGGGAACTTACTTTTATATGGGGAGTTATTATGAAGGTTTTGAGTTGACTTAACCATTTTACATCAAGAGGAGTATCTCTTTCTAGAATTGGTGTAATTTGGAGGTAACTATTGAGAAAATCCAAGTCAGGATTTTTGGATTGGGGAGTCCACTCAACAGATCAAGGATATGCAAGACCGTAGTTGGAAAAGACTTTCCTAACTAAATACCTTCAAAATAGCTTGACCATACCTTATTGGGGTTATGCGAAGGGGAATATGGATCATTGACACTAAAATGCCCTAGAAAATAGTCATTTCAAGTTTAATGGTGAGGGATATTGAGACTTGATAAAATAGTGGTAGATTTAATAAAATCAATAAATTTATTATTTCGCACAAAATTTGTAATAAAGAAAAGTACTAATAATCTGATATTTTACTTGTATAATAAAATGAAAATATATTCACCCACACTATACATACAATCAATACTGGATAAAGACAATCTCCTCATTGGCAGTAACTTCCATGAGTGGTTTAGATGCTTTAGGTTGTTCTACACCATGAACATAAATCTTACATTCTAGAATTATCAATGCCCAATCCTCTTACTCAATAGGTGAGTGATGAAGAGTTCCTAGTATACAAAAAAAATATGAATGATGAAGTTTACATTAAATTTTTGATGCTTTCATATATGTCTAGTGAACTCAAGAAGTATCATGAAAACATGGATGCATACATCATGCTCGATCAACTCTGTGGTCTTTACCAGGAGAGAGATAGAAAATAATGATTTGATATTTCAAAGGTTCTATTTTAGAGTAATATTGGATAGGGTGCCCCATCTAGGCCTCATTTAGTCAAGCGCAATGGATATATTGAGTTCCTAGAGGTTCTGGGGTTTAAACTCCCCAAAGAACTAGGAATAAATCTCATTCTAGAATCACTCCCTCATATCTTCACTAAGTTTTTTGAATTTTAATATGAACAACATTGAGAATTCTTTGCTAGATATTATTATCTACCTTCACCATGTAGATAAATATATGAAGTGAGAAAATACTTCTGTCCTTATGGTGAAAAAATAGAATGGGAAAGTAAATATATTTAAGTCTAAAGATTCTTCACACCCTTCTAAGAAAAATAAGATCAAAGGGGAAGAAAGGGAACAAGATGATTTCTATTTCACATGTGGAAAGAAGGGCCACTAGAAGGAAAACTGCACCCAACTATAGAAGAAAGGGGAATATTCAAGTACATTTTTTATCAATTACAATTTATCCACTTCTATAAATTGGGTATTAGATATATCTTTTGGTGATCAAATATGTATTCAAATACAAGAACCAAGTATATTTAGAAAAATTGACTGAGGGGAGGTAGATCTATGAGCATCCAATGGAGATAAACTTGTTGTTGTACCTATCAGGGACTACCACATCACATTAATGTCTGGAATGATCTTAGTTTTAAAGGGTTTTTATTATGTGTCTTTAGTTACCAATTTTTTCTATATTCATACTAGATACAGATGGATTTATTTTCAAATTTGGAAATAAATTTTTCTTTTTTTGTAAAGACATCATTTTTTATAGTAAGGCACATTTACATAACAGTCTTTACATGTTGGATTACATGAACCAAGTAATGTCAATCAATAACAAGGTTACTTCACATGAATCATACCACACACAACTTGGCATCAACGACTAAGTCATGTAAATGAAAAACGATTGAAAAAATTACATGAAGATGGATATTTATATTCTTTCCAACTAAAACCACTTGGTGTATATCACACATGTTTAAAAGAAAAAATTACCAAATCCTCATTTAGTGGGAAAGGTGATTGGGCTAAAGAGATTCTTTAATTATTTCATACTGATGTGTGTAGACCATTTCCTATTGAAGTAAGGGGTGGTCACTCATAATTCATAATGTTTATTGATGATTTTAGTTGATATATATATATTTACTAAATAAGTTATAATTTAGATTATTTTGATAAATTCAAGGAATATAAGAATGAAGTTGAGAACCAGCTTGGTATTAAGATTAAGAAACTCTACTCAAACCATGTTGGATAATATCTTAATCAAGACTTCATTGGTTACTTATGGGAGTTTGGGATCCTATCCCAACTCAATTATCCTTACATGCCTCAGTGGAATGGTGTAAGAAAAAGGATGAACCACACCTTTTTGGACATAGTGAGGTTAATGATCAGTCATGAAAGTCTTCCATTATCCTTTTGGGGATATGCATTACAAAAAGTGGCACACATACTAAACCAATTACTAACTAAATAGATAAATGGTATTCCATATGATTTTTTTAGTGGAAGAAAAACTATGTTATCAAATTTACATATGTAGGGAAGGGAATCATTTGTTAAGGAATATTTAGGTAAAAACTCACACTCCAAGGCATAAAGTGTATATTTATTGGATACCCCAAGGAAAAAAGGGAATATTTCCTATACGATCCCTCAGAAAAAAAGTTCATTGTGGCAAGACATGCCATATTATTTGAGAGGGATAACATATCCAAAAGTGATAGTAGGAGTGAGATAAACGTCGATGAATTCAAGGCTCAAGGCTCATAAGAGTTGGTACAAGATCAGATTTTACAAAGCCCTATGGAAGAAGAAACTATTCTAGAGACACAAGTCCTACGTATGAGTAAAACAGAGGTTAAAGAACCATAATGGTATAGTTTTATAGTTAGCGAGGATGGAGACTCATTATCAGTTGATAATTATGATCCTATAACCTATAAGGAAGTAGCAAGTGACACAGATGTTTCCAAGTGGGAAGAAGACATGAATTATGAAATGGATTCCATATACCAAAACCAAGTCTAGATTTTGGTATATCCTATAGAAGATGTAAATCCCATTGGTTTCAAATGGGTATACAATAAGAAACTAGACATATAAGGACAAGTCAGTACCTATAACGCATGAATGGTTACAAAAGGGTTTAAAAAATGTCAATGCATTGACTATGATGAAACCTTTTCACTAGTTACAATGATGAAATCTATTAGAATTATACTTTACATTATGGCTTACCATGACTACGAGATTTGGAAAATGGATGTCAAAACAGACTTCCTTAATGGGAACCTTCAGGAAGATGTCTACAGGATGCAACCTGAAGGGTTTGTGACTCCAAAGGATTCCAATAAGATATGCAAGTTGAAAAAATATATTTATGAATTAAATAAAGTATCTAGGTCATGGAACATTCATTTTTATGAATCCATAACAAAATTTGGTTTTATAAAGAATGAATGTGAGCCTTGTGTCTACAAATAGTTTAGTGGGAGTGAAATCATTTTCTTAATAGTATATGTTGATGATATATTACTTATTATAATTTAAATAGCAGTCTTACACTCTATTAAGGTGTGGTTGAATAAATTATTTTCTTTAAAATACTTGGGTGAGACAAAATATATTCCTGGGATCAATATCCATCATGATATATCTAAGAGGTTGCATGATCTAATTCAAATTACATAAATTGAAAAGATAATGAAGAGATTCAGTATAGAATAATCTAGGAGGGGATTGTTTTCAGTGTCAAATGGCATTCATCTTTCTAAGAAAATGAATCCTTAGACCCATAAGGAATGAAATAGAATGGTAAGGATTCTATACACATTAGAAATTGGGTCAGTCATGTATTCTATGCTATGTACTAGGATAGATGTCACCAACACATTAAGTGCGATAGGCAAATATCAAGATGATTTAGGTGACTGCCATTAGATGGAAGTCAAGAATATACTTAAATATTTGAGGTGTACTAAGGATATGTTCGTGGTTTATGGAGGAGATGAAGAACTAGTCATTAGAGGATATGTATATGCTAGTTTCCAAAATGATTAATATGACATGAAGTCACAAACAGGATACATATTCACTTTGAATAGAGAGTCTATGAGCTGGAAGAGCTCAAAGTAGGACGTGGTCGCATATTCTATAGTAGAGTCAAAGTATATTTCATCTTCTGAGATAGCTAAATAATAAGTTTGGATGTGAAATTTTATTCAAGAGATTGATGTGGTACCTAGAAGTAAAGATCCCATCACACTCTATTATGATAATACTGTAGCGGTGATTCCCACAAAAGATCCAAGGTCACATCAGCAAAAAAACACATAATTCAGAAATATTATATCTTGAGGGATTTTTCTCAGATGGTTGAGGTTGTAGTGAGTAGTATTTTTATGGAAGACAATGTGGTGGAACCGTTGACTAAATCCTTGACTCAGTAGAAACATGATCATCATGTGAGGTCTAGAAGGATGATAGTCTTAGGCAGTTGACTGTAGTCCAAGTGGGAGTGTTTTTAGAGTTGGTGTCCTAGAACTAACTGTTTTTACTTTGATTACATGAATATTTGATGCATTAAATATTAAATTAAACATCTTATTACATATTGTTCATTTTTATACATGACTTTAATGTAATAATGAACTAGAGTATTTTTTGCAATGATAAAGTCATAGTAATTCCCCACTATGATGAGAAACTTGAAGTGCTATGAAAATATTATTAATATAGTCATGCAGTTGGATAAAATACTATGACGGGACACATAGAATATAGAACTCCATGTGCAAGTACTCATAATAAGATGAGTCTTCTTCTCATGAAGTCTACACTTGGTAATCTCCAAGATGAGAGATTATGAGAATAGACCTACTGGTAAGAATTCTGTATGTTTTGGTGTCATTGGATATTCATATCTGTAAGAATGTGTAATGGTCATTATAATTTAATATTATCATTAATGCATATCATGATTTGCGCACTTATATTTTCTGATGAAAACCATCACACCATATGTTGGCGGGAAGTATGGTACGTTGGGTGCATCACGAATGACATGTTATTAATGGATAAGTCAAGGAAAGATTTGTCCCATCCATATTTACAAAAATTGATATCTTTTCCATTTTATTAAAATAGACTAATGTCTTTAAATTCCATGGCCATGGTGTAATGGCGAGTTTATTTACGATAGTTAAAGAATGATGTATCGAGCATATAGGTCGATGAACCAGTCATGGAACTTGATTGATGAGATATTATGAATAAATGATTATATTACATAGTGATCATTCATATGTGTTTTTTGTTTGTGCAACTTTAAGTTATTTCTCTTGGGTTTCTTGACCTATTTCTAGACAGTAATCTTGGACTTTAGGTAAGCCTGCCTAATTTCAATGAGAAAGAATCCTAGAGGGTCACACGCTAAGTGTTTCTATTGGTCTTGATTAAATTATATTTGAATTTAATTAATGGAATAAATATTATTCTCAAGATCAAGGAATAATTTTATTTAAGTTATATTTATCACATAAATTAAATAAATATTTATTCACTAGCTTGTGAATAAAATATATATATTTATTTTATTGAATATTTAATAAATATTTATTTACTATTTTGTGAAAAAATATTTATTTAAGGTAATAAAATATTTATTCAGGTGTTCAATAAATGCGATAAGAGTTTGAATAGACTAAGACCATGTCCAATGATATAATAACTATTTACAAGCTAATAAATATTATTTATCCATTTTTGCACAAGTTGGTGCACCAAATAATAATAATAATAATAATATTAATAATATTATGTGGCATGTGATTTCATAAATTTTTATTGTTATATTTAATGGATGTTATTCAATTAGATTTTGTAATCGAAATCTCATCTCTATAAATAGACGGCTATGTCTATTGTGTAAATCATTATAAACCAATTCCAAGTTTGGGAATAGAGAATTATTGCACACAATGAATTCTCTCTTGAATCCTCCTCCTCTCTCCTTCTCAAGAATAAGAAACACAAGAGAGAATTTCTTCAAGACCAAAGAATGAGTGATCAAGAATGAAAAATTCAAGACATTCAATTCCCCACACTATCACCCATAGGATTAGTGAAATTGATCGAAGACCATTGGAGTATGTGTGGATCACCTCTAGAAGAATTTTTCCCTTGGATCCTCACAAGAACAATGAAGGGAATCCATAAGGTAATTTTTGGATGATAAAAAACCATCAATGAAGAAATTTCCTAAGACCAAGTATTTATTTCTTCAGATATTAAATAAATTAATTATATATTTGATATGAAGACCCTATATATTGGTTTTAGGCAATGATTATTAAAATAAATTTTAATATATCTCCATCCTCTACATGCTTCCACTGAGGCCAGAACCATCACATAAAACAGAACAAAAAATAGGTTTTTCATCCAAAGTATGCCATGGTTTGACTATATAGTAATACAACTTAGCTGAATTTGTATAAAATAATTCACAAAATGAGTTTGTCAACTAGTAGTAACTTCATCCTCAGAAGAAGCCTCTTCTATATTTGTAAGCATTGATAGAATTATTTTGGAACTTGTGATTCGAATTAGTTCATGGTTATCCATTTTATATTTTTCCCGTATCCTTTCTCCTGATATCAAAACCCCCAAGAACATGATTTACAATTTTCTCCATCATGTTAAAAGTATGTGGAAACAATCTTGGTCCGGTAGGCCACATATCAACTATTTTTTCAATAATTCTATGGTCATAGATGTGTGACCTACAACTACAGAAACCATATTTCCTGTGTATGGGTCAGACCTGCATGGGGGAAACTTTTCCCCCAATTCTTAGGTAATTTGATTTGAAAGGACCCCCTCTTATTTAGGTACCTTACTTCCACAAACCAAACCTGATGCCTTAGGAAATCTGAATCTCCATAAACCTTTTTCAACCATAAGTAATAGAATGTTGGAATTCCTAAGAACTTCTTTACCTAACTACACTATAACATGACCCAGATATATTTGCATAAAGTATCCCACAAAACAGGTTTTTCAGCTAAAGGATGACACTATTAAATATGCTGTAACATTCCCCAATTGTATTTTCATAAAGTATCCCACAAAATGGGTTTGTCAATCAGTGGTAACTTCATCCTTATGAGAGAACTCCTCTATCAACATAAGCCCTTTCTTTATACCATTCCTTGAATCCAAATATCCCTAGACCAAAAATTACATCATTCCCCTACTCATACTTAAATATGATGGTATATTCCCAAAACAATTACCAAGGGTGGGGAATCATTAAACTTTTGGTCAAAGCTAAAGAACTTAAATTATATCCCCCTAATGTTATTTATGCATGAATTCAAACTACATATAATAATTTCCTTGATATAAAACTTTAAATTTCATAAAATAATGTCCTTACCATACAACTTTAAACTACATGACATAACATCCCTTCTATATGACATTAAACTATATAGTATAATTTCCTAGTCACAAGGCATTAAACTATACAATAATTTCCTCACCATAAGAAATTAAACTACATAGTCAATATCATGGATGCATGATATTAAATTTCATGATGTTTCAAACCTTTCTAGAAAGGGTCCTTCCCCCTGATATTGGTCATTTAATAAAATGTACCATCCTTCACATAGACCAAATTCATGTAAGAGTGGTTTCATATTCATGGAAAATTCCAATATAGATACTCTCTTCATTCTCAGACACTTTCCTTTGGTAAAATCACTCATTGTGGTCTTGAGAAATCCAAATATCTATAATTCCTTTAGCCATCAGTAACAGAATGTCATAATTTTGGTGAATTCCTTTACCTGAATATGCTGTAACACACTACCAGTTAGCTTTGCCTAAGTCACCCACAAAAGGGCCTATCAGCCTAAGGATACCGTGATCTAGCTATAAAGTAACATGACTCAATTGGTTTTGCATAAATTATCCTTTGAAATGGGTTTTTCAATCAATGGTAACTTCATCCTCAGGATATACCTCCTCTATTCCAGAGTTCTATGTTTTAGATTTGGAAACTGCAAAATCGTGGCTCAAAATTCACTATTAGATATCAAATTTTTTTTGGAACATTCTTGGCCCACAAGACTTATTTGGGTCATCATTTCAATAATTTTTGTCAAAGATGTTCAGACTAAAACACTAGTCTCACTAGTATGTCTTTTACAAATTTAAACTACCCACAAAAGCGACAATACTTACCAGGTTGAAAACCCGAAAAGGGAAATCTAGAAAAAATTCAAGTCTTTATTCGCTAAACCTGCACCCCATATGGTTTAGGAAAAAATTATCAATGAAAATAAAAAGACACAAAACTTGTTAGGTTGAAAAATCAAAAAGGGAAGTCTAATAAAAATCCAAGTCTCTCCCTCTAAGTCTTACTTATATTGGACTTAGGAAAAAAATTAGGGTGATGACATAAAAAGACACAAAGTTTGTGAGGTTTTTTTATAAACCTTAGAAACAATCAAACTATGCTCTCTAGGACCCATGGATTAGGAAAAAATTAGAGCTCTCTCTCATCCTAGTCATTGTAATCATAAAATAATTATGTTTAATTAAACAAGTAATTTTTCAATGTTGTATTAAAATATTAGTAAGGATGTAAACACAATAATTATTGATTGTAAAAAACAATCATTTTCATTTATGTTTCAAAGTTCAAGAGAATTTCTACATGCTGGAGCATCTCTACCAAATTTTATAGTTTACCCTCAATATAGGCTTTGAGAAGTTGAATTTTACCCTGAGAAATTCCTAAATATTCCCATAGCTCATTCATTTGTGTAACAGTAGCCTTATAATCTTTATGGAGTTTCTACCGCTTGATGCTGATAACATATCTTCTTTGTTCCAAATCCCTTGCCAAGGATTTGTGGATATGGACTACCTCCTCATTTGTGGAATTTAGTTATTCTTTGAGGTGAATTATTTGGAGAGAATTCTCATCAAGGAAATATTAGTACTTATACACCTTCTTGGAATGGCTGACCTTATCTTGGATTATGATAGCTATGAGTTCCCAAAACTGGCCTGCCAGCTACACCTCAACCTGCTGCGATCTTCAATCCTCTTCCCTTTTCCAGATGATTATTTTAACAATATTATGGATCTATTGGTAATTAAATCCTCCACTCTACAGCATGATAAGATTGAATGGAATTAGGTGAAGCTGTGATGATAGGACTTCAAGAGGCGTCTCTCTAATTATTTTCCAGATATCCTGCTAGACCAAAAGGCATGTAGTTCAGAAAGCCTCTCATTTCTATATATTAGACTCAAAGCCACTCTTGGAGGTAGAGACATAATCCAGGATTAGTGCACTCAATGTGTCACCTTGTCTTGGTCCCTCTAAAATAGCCTTAGCTTCACCTATAGATGTTGGTGGAACAAGAATGGAAGCCCTCATCTCAAGACCAGTCACTGAAGCTGATGGAACTGAATGACAGGTGACATTTATCATCAATTTGAGGAGGTTAACAAGTAGAAAAGGCATTGAAGTGACAAAAAAAATTGTTGACACTCACCTATTGTTGGGTTTATTGTTGGAATAAATACCTGTCCAACACCTCCAGGCTTAACTATTAGAGTTGGGACCTCCTAATGAGGAACATCCTCTTGAGTTTTCTCAGTATCTAGGATCAGCGGCTCTTGAGATTATCCCACTTTGGGATTATCGGTCACCATTCCCTCAGAAATTGGAGTAGGGTGGACTTGTATTCCTTTTTCATGAAGTGAATTGGAAACATTCTCTATAGAAAAAGATGCACAAGTTCAGATTTAATGAGAATCATTAGATAAAATAAAGTCAACTATGTCTAAGAAAAAAAATAAAAGAATGATAAAACTCATGACCTTACAATTCCTTATGAAAATCTCCAAACTTCTTGATGGAACCTAGTATATGAATTTCTAGATTAGTTAGATCCATCAGTTCATGATACATAGTGTCAAGTATCATAACATCCTCACTAGTAAGGGTATCTAATATGCATTGCTCATGAACTGAATTGGATCCACTAACAACCCCCTCTATCAGATTTTTAGAAGATATAGCACCGTCAGGACCTATAAAGTCCGGGTCAGAATACGCACCTTCATCAGACCATCTTAGATTCTTGTCAACCCCTTTTGGGGAAATAATGGGACCAACTTTAATTGTTGTAGGGTCCTATATTAGTGAAAATAGATCTAAAATATCACGAGTATAGGAAATTCAAAAACAACACATGAAACCTAAGGTATCATGTTTGAAATTACCATGGAATTATCCCCTATCTGAAGAAATGGGGGTAGACATGACTGTATCTCTTGATGCTTCATCCATAAAAAATGAAAGATTCATAATCATGAGTTCATTTATTCCCCAAGGTATCCTCCTAGATCCTTGAAGGACTAGTGTCAGATCCCTTAAGTTAGGAAAGTGACACAGATTCTGAAAAATAAAAGTACAGTCAGAAATAGGATGTTGATCAAGTCATGATATCAAATGACAACACAAGGATTTAATATGGTGTATGTGCCGAGCCAGCTTTAATACCCTCTTTCACTTTCTCTCCTGAGATTATGAAGATCCCATCAAAGTCCTCTTGGTAACATGGACTTGGTGAGATGGTCAGGGAGTTCCCACCACTATATCCTCTATCATGGTACTCTGGATTAGGGATAGTTTAGGGGACCCAAGAGTCTCATTCACTACCCCAATGGGGGTTCTCATGGGTCCATACCTTGGCGGCTCAAGCGCCTCTGTCACTACTACTCCTCCTCCTCCTCCTCCTCCGAGCTATAAAATAAAATCCCCTCTAGATTAATAATAGTGGGTAAAAGAGAAGAAAATGGAAGGGAGAAAAGAAAAATACATCAAAAGGGTCAAGGTAGTCATTCCATTCCACCTTTGGATGAACAACTACCCCCTTAAGCATTCCTCGGTCCAGAATTTCAGAAACTCGCTTTGTGACCGAGATATGATCATCAATTGCATATATCAAAGCCTCCATCTCTTGAAGATACCTCGTCACCTCCACTAAATCACTATAAGGGTGGATATTAGAGGGTTTTATGATATTTACCATCTCTAGTATTCTCATTCTATCATAAAAAACAACCATTGATCTCTGAAATCATGATTTATGCTCTCCCAATCTCAGATTTCTAAGGGTCACACAAAATTTGGATCTGATGTGGCTGGAAGTGAGGAAGACCCAGCACCTTTTGACTTGGAAACCTATTCAGGAATCTTTTATCTTTAAGAAGAATTAGGGGATGGAACACGATACTCCTCTTAATGGTGATGATTGGACCAACTTGGTGCAAGAGGCATGATCTTTTCAAACCTAGACTACTTAGTGGTCTTTGCCCGAGATCACCTTGAAGTCCCCAGAGCTTCATGATCATAATCTTTATCTTGAGCCTTTATAGAAATCATACCATGACCAGTAGCTATCATGGCCATAATTTCGTAAATGCCTTTCTTCAATACCCATGAGGGTATGGAGATATCCACACAGTGGCATACCTGAACTCTAGCCTGATTGATGCATCCGATAGAGGCAACGTGATTAACATTTTGGATACCTCCATAGAAATTATAATATAGAACTTTTGAGACACCATCAGATGTTTTTCAAGACTAAAATTCATGGGGGGGGGGAGATTCTTGATTGGTTAAGACATTTAAACTAGAAAAAATATTAATACAGAGCATAAGCCTCATAGATGATCTCACTATCAATAAGAACCGCAAGTATGCTGTCTTTGAATGATATCATGTACGACCTTAGTTTGTAATTATTTTCTTTACTATCATTGATGAATGTATTTATTTGTGGGTTACCAATTAGAAATAAGTTGAATTCCCCTAACACATTTAGTATCCTATGTACATCATAATATGTTAGGCTCAAAGGCTGGATTCCAGAGACAACATGAACAAATACGAGAAATCAGATATCATGGATTTTAAATATTCTTAACACTACATATGAACTAAAATGTAATCAAATCCTCCCCTAAAACACTTGAAATGACCCTACAATTCTAAACGAATCCTTCCCATTGCATGTATACAACAAGAATTGA
Organism: Viscum album; assembly: GCA_963277665.1. NCBI lineage: Eukaryota > Viridiplantae > Streptophyta > Magnoliopsida > Santalales > Viscaceae > Viscum > Viscum album. The sequence goes on along the minus strand of OY728161.1, from coordinate 2,114,419,417 downwards.
TATATTTCTTCTAGGACAGGGGAAACCAACCCTATGTACCTCCCCTCTTCTAATATGTCCATGATGAAAAAAGTCCCTGGACTCACACCACCATTTGTATCATGGACTGGAAGTAGATAAATTCTTAGAAACATAGTAAGGAATCTAGCCAAGTGGGTCTTTACATCAACCTTGGGATTGACCTTATAACCCCAAAAAGCATATTATCCCATCTTCATTGTAGGAAAGAATGTGCTAGGAGCACCCTGATTCTCTATGGTGGGTTATAGTGTAGGGTGCGCGCAAGTGGGACCTTATCCTATTAGTTCTAGTAAATCATTCATCCATGTTCTAGCATTGATGGTAGCCCTAGGGTGAGGATCTTTGCCCAGCAATTTCTTTGCCACCTTAAAAATCTCATGGGACAATGGTGCTATCCTTTTAGTGTCATCCCACATTGTCTTTAATGGGATGAAATCATCTTACATTTACCCTATAATGGGAGCTACAAAAATTATATAGACATCCCATAGGCTAACACCAACCTCACCATGTATTAGATAAAAATAATTTGTCCACAGACTCCATCATCTTAGTAATTTAGGGATGATCCATGAGTTCTTGTAAATAAAAGTTTTCCCTACCCAAACACCCTCATAGATATGGATGTATTGAAGATCCTTTTTGAATTAAAAAAAGTCTAGTGGACCCAGTATGCCCACATCCACTCCGGCATGACTCCCCCTCCAGAATGAAAATCCCATCATCCCTTCCATCCTTACGTATGATCTGTCTATGAAGTATAAAAGGTTGAATCATAACAATGAGGCTTCTATTCTTGGATATGTGGATTAATATCTATAATTTAGCTACTATAGTGAATTATACATACAATGGGAACCATTCCTTACTTAATTTAAACACCCTTGTAGGAAATGTTAGTGGAATTACAGTTGGTACACTTCAGGAACTAGGGATTCATGAAGTAACTCCGAACCCCAAGAATGGAGGCATCCCTCAGAAGTCTATGATAATATAGGGGAAGGTAATCACTTTTTGGATACTCATTTTTATATGGTTCTAAGTTATTTTCCAGATCTAGGATATTAGCCTCAACCATATCATAGTAATCTGTCCTAACAGCTTTGATCATCTCAGAAGAACATGCAACAACTTGTTTAGTAGAAGTCATCAAAGAAACCATTGAAAACATACAAGAAAAAAAATCAATTTCTCCCATTAAGTTAAAATATTGACTTTGAAAAGTTAAAATTTTGAATCAGAAGAATCCTTGATTTTGTAAAAGGAAATAACTCACACATTCCCTTTGAACATGCACCACATGCAGCCCTCTTGACAAGGCCTCTTACACAAGCCCCTCGACCAGCTTTCTTTCCAAGATGACTCCGCACATTACCATTACTCAAGTGGTTAAAGCTAAAAAAAATCTTTGGGAGACCATAATGAAAAGAGAAGTGCATCATGTATGGGAGGATGAGCTGTATGAAGAGAGAAAAAATCACTAACCTAGAATACGAGGAAAACAATAAAGGGGGTAGCAGTATTTATAGAAACCACTATCCTATGAAATTAACCTAAATTGATGATATTAACCATGGACCTAAATCCTAGACTTTCACATTGGGACTATTTCCTCGACCTATGCCGATTACCTACATGGTTGACCATCACCCCTCCACAATATTTTCCCCATTTTAACTTGAGACTAGGCCCTCCTCTTTTAATCAGATCCAATCCTGAGGGGGATATTTTGTTGAAATTACTTTTTGTAAAGGAGGATGAAAAAATTATTAAGATGAACACAAAAATGTTGAAGAATTGAAGATCCCCAAGAAGAATCAAAGTCACTTACCCAAGCTCACCTACACACACACACCTTTGCATTAAAAGGCCATTATAGCCCCCCTACGGGGTACCTACACTGAAAAAATATTCCTGGAACCTGTGCGGGAAACTTACTTTGACCAGGATTCCTTATTTTCCTATAAATATGACCCTTGGGATCCTCCTTTTCATAATTGAAAAAATAAGAAGAAGACCTAATCTCTGTCTGCACAACCCCTTCACCCAACTCTTCAAAAATTCCTCAGGTAGCTATTCAAAACTAGAGAGAAGAGAGAATAAGGGGGATAAGTGAGATAAAAGTACCTTCAGGGTTTGGAATGAAATAAACCTTCATGAGGACCCCTTCCAACTCATGTAAGACCACCTGCGTAAAGTCCCTTCCCTAATTAGGGACATGTACGAGACCCATACAGGGACACTAGAGGAGACCTGTGGTTCTTAAGATAAATCCTCTCCCATGTTTTGTTTCCTAGGTGTTCTATTTCCCAAGTCATACCCAGCTCACACATGCCTATACCCCCTATGAGAAGCACTTAAAGTTCCTCCTAGGACCAATTAAGAGCACCTTTTCTCTCTAATACATGACCTTCATGAGTCCCCCTTTGAGTTATTTTCCAAGATGCCAGTTAAAGGGATCCTCTTCCTCTAGATCACTCTCCCAATAGGGACTAATTTAAAACCTCCACTGAAGCCTCTAGAATTTCAAAAACATGGGAAGAGGAACACCAGTGTGTATCCCATTTGTATATGCATTCCTATGGTTAGAGGTTTCCTGAAATTGTCACACCAGATAGTTAGGGTCATTGGGGTGAATGTGAATATCCATTCCCATAGGAACGAGGACCCCAACTCGAGGGGAAGTGTTAGGGAACTCCTGATCTCAAATACAGGGTCTAGGACCAGGTTATCCCCTTGTAATCTCTAAGACCTGGAGCCTCAAGTTACAAGCAAGGAGGGTGAGGAATATTATTTATTTTCTATTTAACATGGAATGAGATCCTCCTCTCTTAATGTGGAACCAATTTTAGGGAATCCATCATGGATTAATCCCCTATCCTTTCTTGCAGGAGGTTTCACTCTTTCTCCTATTCATCTTCTGGGTTGTGTTTGGATGGGTAGTCTGATGTGGATATCCTGGATACACAATGGGAGAGGGAAAGGGTGCATCAAAGTCTATTTTCCTTCTCCCATTTCCATGTCTTATTCCAACAGTGGAGGAGGAGAAGTGCGTGGTTTGTAGGATCTTCTACTTCCTCTTGTTTCTTAAATTCAAACATGAATCATCATTACTTTTGGTCTTAGGGGATAGCCATGACCACGACATAAACACAGCTGGTTTCATGTTTTGGTAATGAATCTTCTTCTGGATATTTACCTCTCCTTACTTCAAAGTTCCTCCATAGGAATGAGTCCTTAAGGTTTTGTATCCAACCTTAGGGAAAATAAAATCATTTTGTTTCTTGAATCATCTTCTTCCTCTTGTTTCTATCACCGAGAATAAATTATGTGAGATTAGTGGTTAGTGGTGGTCATGAAACCCACATGATACCCAAACCTTAAGGGAATAATTTCAAGTGTATGTCCCAACCGAATATGGGCCTCCTACTCAGAATAACCCCAAACCTTTCACCAACATGGGAATCCTCCTTAGGATTAATCCCTAATTGAACCTATCCTAAAAAAAATTCAAATCGTAAGTCCCAAATCATCAATGGGCCTCCTATTCGTTATAATCCCCAATAATAACCAATCTATGGGAATCCTCCTTAGGAGTAAGCCCCAAACAAGCCTCCAAATATCCATGAGTCAAGAAATCACTCATGGATTTTTTCACTAGTCCTCATTTTATAGAATAAGACCCAACTTAATCCTCTAAAAGGGTTATTCTCCCCTAAAATGCAAACCTAAGGGCCTATAAAGCCATGAGTCCTCATAACCAAAATACACAGGCTTTGGTTATTATCTAAATGGGATATGTAGGAAGCCTTCATAAGGTCCAAACATGAAACCCTTAATCAACCATATTCTCTAGGTCACATTCTTGGTAGTGTCTAATTAAACATGGGAATCCATATTATTTCCAGGTTCCCTATGCCACTTTAGCGTATGTCCCACACCAAACTTTGATTAGGAATATTCCAAATATATATCCTAGCTACATGACATTAAACTGCATGTTTTGGTCCTCATAATATGACCTTAATAGGTATGATGTATCCCATTAAGTGGAACCAAATTACATGGGTTCTGATTCCTTTCACAAGGACATGTTGGAATCCCATCAATGGGTCTGATCCAAACATCAAAATAACTCCCATATCCATGGATGATAAAACATCCTAGAGTGGCTCACTGTGTGAATAGAAAACCAACATTTTCATAATTTTGACCAAATAATATCTAATCATGACATAATAGGATACCACTAATGGAGAATCTCAGATACATACGGATATCTCCATTGATGAATAAAATCAAATACATATAGATGATTCTAAATTCCAAACATGATAATAATTGACTGTTAATCCATGGGAAATCCACAACATACTTGAGAATTAATAAAAGATTCATGAACATATATTAAATCTATAAAAGAGTCACGGAGTAGGAAATAATTCTCCACCAAAAGGGTGTGATGATCCTGAAATCCCATCCTATCAACCAACGTAAGTTATTAAGTATAGTTGGACAAACTCCCCAATTAGAGCCTACCTTTAGAAATAATGTCCCTCATGGATATGGAACATTTGTGTGTTTATGTTTCCACAAATAAACCTATTGGAAACCATTTGGAAATATTGAACCTAACATGAATAATTTCACAATTTACCCCCCTACAATCAGCTGTCTGGAGAACTCATTTCCCCATCAGAAACCAAAATAGTGAACTCAATGCAAATGACTTAACTACAACATCCCATTCACAATATAAAATGGATATAATGCCTAGTACTCATTGAACCATTCCATTCTTGAGCCAAACACATTTCCATCAGAAACAATGTCATACATGTAAGTAGACATGTCCATATTCGTGCTCATGACATTTCATGCATTTTAGTAATTTTTTTTAATTTTAAATGTGTTTATAATTATGGAAAATGGATTTATCCTAACACTTATCCAAAAAAATATGATATTTTATCAAGATTTGAAGTTATTAAAATTATTTTCTTCTATAAAAAAATATATTTAAGATTTTGAAAAGTTTTTAATGGTTTATTTATGAGAAAGACATATCTTCTAAAAATGTTTTCTTAAAATTAAAATTGGTTCTTGCATATAAAATGAGATGATAAGGGGTAGAGAGTGAACCCAATTCCTCAAGGGAATATTGTCATACTTGTTATACTACTAAGCGGCCACATGGGTTTCATAAGATCTTTAAAGTATCATTTTTAATCCCTAAAATAATTATTATTCTCAAATGTTTTTAAGGATAAATCCAAGGGGTTTTAAAAGGATAGATTTGAATGGATTTAAAAATTATAATTATTTTTAAAAGTTTTAGGTTCACTAGGTTAGATACCCTGATAGGGGGGGGGTGAATTAGGGTATGACAGATTAAAACAACTACCCTTATTGATCTTATTTTGTTGTTAAGAAAAACTCTCTTCTCTCTCTTTATTGTAGAAAAGTATAAACATTATATAAATCTTTCACATGACACAACAATTTTTACTTGATTCACCCTCACCAGGCTATATCCAAGGAGAATACACTGGTGATGTGACGATGTGCCAAATACACTAAAAGCACACTACTATTTAAAATGTTCGAAGCAGACTCACTCTTCTTTATGGTTTACAACCAATCATGAAGTGAAATATCACTAATCTCTCAACTAAAGTGTTCTAAATATTTCTTTAGAAGATCCACTCATAGTTTATAGAAATGTAGGTCTCGTTATTATCTATAATAAAATCTGCATCCTTAACTATTGATAGATGCTCTGTTGATGTCCAACTTTCATCAACAGATGAATCTCTCTTTGCATCGAGTGTACTGGGAAACCCCAATTTTTACACGCAAACTTCATTAGACCTTGTGCATAATTCTATACTTTTTCACGAAATCCAATTTTTACACAACACCTATTTTACACTCAACTAATTATTTTATGCGCAATAGCCTTCTTTTAAGTGCAACTTTTTATTTACATGCAAAAACCTTTTTACGCACATCCTGATATTTACACACAAATTTTTTTTATGTGCAACCATTTATTTACATGAAAAAAATTCTTTTACGAGCAACAACCATATTTTATGCGCACATTTTTCTTTACGTGCAAACAATTATTTTAGGTGAAAACTTGTCGTGTACATGTAACTCCCTTGCATATTCCAATTTCATGCGATTGAGCTCAGATACTCTCTAAGTATTGAGATTATTCAAATGAGGTAGGTCACTTCATATTTATAGGTAAAATCAACCCCTACATGAAAAACCATCATTGCACGTGTAATCCTCTTTGAGTACAAAAAACTCATCTTCTATGCAACACCATATTTCACGCAATGCTCCAATTTTTCACACACCTCATGATTTTTCCAAATTTCAAGCTTCTGATCTCAAAATAGATCTTGTGCAAAAAAATTCATTCCTATATTTCACACAACACTTTCTTTTTATGCGCACCTCTCTATTTTTTCACGCACCTCATTCCTTTGTCAATTTTCGAGCTTCTGATCTTGAAACACCTCTTGCGCGTAAAACTCCATTCCTATATTTCACGCACCATGCCAATATTTCATGCACCACTCTAATTTTTCACGCACCTCCATTTTTCAAAAACACATCTCTCCATTTTCTATTTTTGAGTCCCAAAAATTTGGAAAACACAGGAAAATGACACCACCTTATATCTACTCTTTTTGTACCACCTCCAGATCTTCCATTCCTTTGTCTAGATTCTTCAATCAAACATGGATTGTTGACAACATCCCTTGAACTCAAAAACTCACCATGTAAATCCCCTTTGTCAAAAAATTTGTATATCGTGGTCTGCTTTGTCAATAAACATAACACAGATGCCTGCTTTGTCAGCAAACACAATCACCTCAAAAAACTCTTCAATGATTCCTTGAGGGATTTTTTCCCAAAAATATACCCCTTTGAGTTTTTTGACAACTATTCTCATAAATGATTCTATGTGCTTTGATACCTCATTGAATCTCCTTCCATAATCAACGATCATTAAACTCTTTCAATTCAGATAGTGATCAAGGATTCAATCAACACATACTCTAAGCTCGCATGAGCAATGCTCGACATGAGAAACAAGAGTAAATAAAAAGTTCCTCAATGAAAAAATTCATTTATGACACCAATTGTTGATACCAAAATGACACCAATTGATAAACTGATACCAATTATGGATCACTAGAAACCTTCTCACACTATTCCAACATCACTCTACTTTTATCACAATCCTAAGCTATTGTGATATCTACTCTTTGATCGATCACCTCTATCATCGTCAGATTTAAAAAAAACTCCCCCCTATCTCATTGCTCCCCCTATCTCGCTGCTCCACCTATCAGCTTCTCCCCATGTCTTTGACTAAGAAATTTTCTCCCTTCCTTATCCATAGTTTCTCTCCCTTGAGGAGTCACTATTTACCCCCCTTTGTCAACAAACTAAAATGTCACTCCTCTTTGGTCTGAGAAATTGACAAAAAGACATATTAGCACATTAGAGAAAAACACACCATACCTCGGTGGGGGGGGGGGGTCACATCCACACTTTTTCAAGTGTGGGGAGTTGACTAGACTTTTAGATCCAGCCGATGCCTCTCAAATGCATCCTTGGGTAGGGCCTTTGTCATAATGTCTGCAACCTGTAGCTCTGTAGGCACATACTCCAACTTTACTAGTCCTTGCTCCACTTTCTCCTTGATAAAATGATATTTTATATCAATGTGATTTTTCCTTGAGTGATGGACTGGATTTTTTTAAGATTTATAGCACTTGAGTCATCACACTGGATTCTGATTAGAGACGCCACTTCAACTCCCATATCATCAATTTTCTTCTTCATCCACAATAACTGTGTGCATTCTTGAGTGGCCACAATATACTCATCTTCTATGATGCTTAATGAAATGCGATATTTCTTCTTTCTTATCCAAACAATACACAATCCACCAAGATAGAATGTACCTTCTGACATTGATTTCCTATCATCCAATGAACCGACCCAATCTGCATCAGTATATCCCAATAAATCTTTCTGAGATTTTTCATTATACATCAAACCAAAATCCACCATTCCCTTGATATACCAAAGTATTCATTTCACTGCAAGCATGTGTCTTTCCTTGGGATTTCTCTAATATCTTACTTCTTGGCATGTGGCGAATACAATTTTAGGCCCTGTCATGGTCAAGTAAAGTAAAATCCCAATAATCTGCCTATACTCTTTGATATTAACTACCTTTCCATTATCATCTTTTAATAATTTCATTCGAGTAACAACCAGAGTCTTTATCTCCTTGGAATTTTCAATTCCAAATCTTCTCAGAACCTCCTTAGCATATTTATATTGAGAAATGAATATTCCATTCCTTCCTTGTGTCACCTGTAAACCAAGTAAAAACATCAGTTCTCCAATCATTGAGATTTAAAACTCACTTTTCATGAATTCAGAAAACTATCTGTACTGAGCTTCATCTGATCCTCTAAATATTATGTCACTGACATAAACCATCACCATCATCCTTTGATTACTTTCATTGTTGAAATAGATATTTTAATAAACTCCACCATGCTGGAAACCAATTTTCTTCAAATACTGATCAAGCCTTGAGTACCATGACCCTGGTGCTTGTTTTAGTCTATATAATGACTTCGTCAGCTGACAAACCTTGTTCTCATCCTCATGAATGAGAAAACCATCTGGCTACTCGATATACACTTCTTCCTCTAGAACCCCATTCAATAATGCATATTTTACATCCATCTGGAACACTTTGAACTTTTTTTTGCACTAAAATGGATAAGAATAATCTAATTTTCTCTAGCCTTGAAACTAGTGAAAATGTCTCATCAATATATATACCCTCTACCCAGGAGTATCCTTTTCACATTAGTTGTGATTTGTTTTGAATTACTATTCTATATTCATTCATATTGTTGTGAAAGACCCATTTAGTCCTGATGAAATTCTTATCTGCTAGCCATGAAACAATATCCCATGTCTGATTCTTCTCAATCTGATTGAGATCTTCATTCAATGCATGAAACCAATTTTCATCTTCAGCTGCATCAACAAAGCATTTCGGATCTACCTAAGATAGGAAAGATGTTTGCTGTAAATATCTCATTCTTCTTGTTTGAATTGAAGATGATTGATCACCAATGATATTATGCCTGTCAATTTCATATTGAATTCTTAGATTCTATACAGATACAGATTTTACTTCCTCATGCTCATCATCGATATCTTCTTCTGAATCAACATCAACCACTTCAGCTCCCCCTGCACTGATTTCCTCCTCATCACTTTCATCATGAAATTGTTCACTGTGCTGTTGAACATTTTCATCAATTTCCATAACAGTGACATTTTTTCTCTAAACTACTTTTCCCAACATTTTGTTAAAGAATTTATATTCTTTTATTTTTCCTCAGTAGCCAAGGAATATCCCCTCATCTCTATATGACTCAGATTTCCTATGTTTTTCTTTGTTGAGAATGAAGCACTTACTTACAAAGATTCGAAAGTATTTCACTGTTGTATTCTTTCCATACCACATCTCATATGGAGTCTTTCCTTCCTTCGGACACAACAGAGCCCTGTTAGAAATGTAGATCGATGTCAATACTACTTCCTTCAAAAATTTATCTGGCAGGTCTTTTTCTATGAGCATCAATTTGGCCATGTTGTTGATGATCTGATTTCTATTTTAATCCCCTCCATTCTGTTGGAGAGTGCTCACTAAGGAAACTTGATGCCTTATCCCATGTTTCTTGAGATAGTATTCTACCTGACTATTAGTGAATTTCGTACCATTGTCAGTATGAAACTTCATAATTTTCTATCCAAGCATCCTTTCACACTCCCTCCGGTACTGTTTTAAGCAGCTGAACACATCAGACTTATGGGAAATAACAAATACCCATGCCATTTTGCTATAGTCATCAATAAAAATAATATAGTACCTCTTTTATTCAATTTATCTAGGTGTGATAGGCCCACACACATCAACATGCACAAATTCGAGCACTCTAGTTGACTTATTTTCTTTTTTACTTATACATATTTCTGATGAGATTCCCTTGTTGGCATGCATAACACGTATGATTAAGATCTCATGATATCTTAGGGAGGTCTCTAGATACATCACACTTTAACAAATCTTCCAGGTATGGTTGGAATAAATGACCAAGTCATTTATGTCACAACTTATTTTCTTCTTCTCTGGATAAAAAACACATATCTTCTTCTCCACTTACCAAGTAGAGATTTCAATTTGTCTTTTTTTCTTATAGGAACATTGTACCATCTCTTACCTTGACAACACACTCCTTGGTAAACCGTGTATAATGCCATGAGTCAGACAGTTGACTAACATTGATTAAATTGTTACTGAGACCTTCTACAACCAAAAAATCAGTACATCTTATTTCTTTACCCCCAAACCCGGCCTTTCCTGATCCAATAATCTTTAGGAATTAATCATTTTCAAACTTGAAAACATATTCTTTGTCATATTTTATGCCTGTAACCAGATCCTTATTGCTTATCATGTGAGACATGAAACCACTAAAAAGTATCCATACACCAGAACGGTCTGATGATTTAAGGGAAATTTCAGCAACCACTTCCTTATCTTCTCTCTTCTTCTTGGTCCAAATTTTTGTCTTCACACTCGTTATAGATTAAGACTTCTAATCTTTCTCAGAGTATGATAGACTGAATTCATCTTGCAAAGTTGCAAATCAATTTTTCATTTTCAACTCACCTGTTGGTTTGTTGATTTTCTATTTGTGACTATTTTGATTCTACTTTGGAACATTCCTCTATATGGTTGACGTATAGTATCTAGCCATGTGCCCAAATCCTCCACACCAAAAGCAGTGCCCTTCAAAATATATTCTAGAGAACCATTCTCGGTTTGGCTACCACCTATGGTCTTGTGCCCTTCTGTGTATTCTAGCTATAGAACACACATTTTTTGAGTGTCCCATCTTTCCATAGTAATTACACCAGATGAAAGGTTCATTCCTACATGACACTTTTATACTATCAGTTGTCCCTTGGGTTCTTTGAATTTCCTGATTCTGGTTTGTACCCACATCAATTTTCATCCTCAAAATAGGTTCTTGTGGTCTGACTTCAACCCTAACTATTTTTTGTTTTTGATCGATCCCCAAATCAGCCTTAACATCTGGATTCGATTGTTACGTCTTTCCTGCTAAAATAATAGGCTCCTATTTCATCTTTTTAGTCTTCTAAATGATCTTCTTTCCTGATAACGTACTGTGAATCAGAAGTTTTTCTTATTCCTTAAATTTTTTTCTCAAACCAAAAAATTCTCCTTCAAGTTAATTAATATGCTTGATATTATATTTAATCATGTTATTCAAGACATCAATCTCCCTTTTATGTTCTTCAATCTTGATTTTATACTCACTAACCAATTTTGAGTCCTCTGGTGTTGATGAATTGAGTTTTTCAATTTCTTCCATCAACTCAGACTTCTCTTCTTCTTACTACTGCATATAGAGTTTTGGCCTCATGAACAACATTATTGGTTTCTTTGTTTTAGCTCTCCAAATATCTATCTCTTCAAGAGAAACCTCTAACTCAGCTTCCATATCAACTCTTCTTTCAACTATTTATTTTTCCTCAATACCAATTTCTTCCTTTTTCTAAGTACTTATGACAACTGCCACCATAGAATTTTCTCCACGATCTTTGAATTTATCTATCTATTCAACCTCCTTAACCTCAGACTCATCCGGACTATCACATTTTTTTGAAAAGAGATTATTATTCTTAAAGAAATTTCTCTTGAACCACTTCTTGAATTTCCCATAGGTTGAAGACTTCTTCTTGGAAATTTCAACTTCATAGAAATCATCATCTTCTTGGAACTTTTTCTAACACCATGTTTTAAGATGACCAACCTTTTCTTTTCAAAAAAATCCCATGGAATTTTCCCCATGAACTTTCCTTTTCCTCTTTGCAAATTTGAAGAAAGAAATGACATCACCTAATCTATCTCTTTATCCTCCTGAGAATATTCAATGGTGAGCTTCTTCATGGCCTTGAATGACACCTACTTATATTTTTCCTTTTCCATAGCCTTTTTATCATCATTACTCATTTCATATGTAACCAAGGTACTGTGAAAATTGTCCAGTGTTAGCTCCTTCAGATCTTTATCTTCTAGTACTGAGACTTTTGGATTGAACCGAGGTGGAAGTTTATTCAAGATGCGCTTTATGATCTTAATGTATTCAATGACTTCTCCAAGATCCCATATATCTTCCACAACAATATTTACCCTTTCAAAGAATGCATTAACAAACTCATTTGGTTTTATTTTCAAATCTTCATACTTGTTCCACAGAACTTGCAGCTTTGCCTATCTGACCTTTGTATCTCCCTCATATATATTAAATAGCTTTTCCCATATGGCATGTGATGTTTTTAATGACATCACCTTCATATATATAGCATTGGATAGGGTTCTCCCTAAAGCATTTATTCTTTTATCATCAGTATCCAATTACCTTATTTCATCCTCTGATAATGCGCCACAATTGATGTCTGCTGAGATACCATGCATTGCTACTGTAAACACATCCATTCCCAAAGATCGGAAGTAGGGTTGCATCCTATTATTCCATAACTGAAAATTGTTCCCGTCAAAGATTGGAATCCCTTTATTATTGGTGGCATCCATTTAAGAGAGAAACACTAATATTAACCTTTTTCTATGATACCAATTTTTAGTTCCACTAGGTTAGATACCCTAAGAGGGGGGTGAATCAGGGTATGATAGATTAAATAAACTTCCCCTATTGATCTTGTTTTTCTGTTAAGAAAAACTCTCTTATCTCCATTTCCTGTACAAAAGTATAAACATAATCTAAATTATGCATAAGAAACATCGATTTTTACTTGGTTCACCCTCACTGGGCTATGTCCAAGGATCATACACTGGCGATGTGCTGATGTACCAAATACACTAAAAGCGCACTGTGGTTTACAATGTTCAAAGCAGACTCATGGTCCCTTCTAGTTTACAACCAATCACGAAGTGAAAGCTCATTGATCTTTCAACTGAAGTGTGCTCACTACTTCTTCAGAAGATCCACTCACAGTTTATAGACTGGAAGGTCTATTCGTTATCTCTAATGAAATATTCCTCTTTAACTGTTGAAAGATGTTCTATTGATGTCCAAATTTCATCTGTATGTGAATCTATCTTTGCACAGAGTGTACCGGGCAACCCCAATTTTTACGTGCAAACTTCACTAAGACTTGCGCATAATTCCCTAATTTTGCGCGAAATCCACTTTTTGTGCAACACCACTTTTACATGCTACCAATTATTTTACGTGAAATAGCCTTCTTTTACGTAAAACTTTTTCTTTACACGCAAAAACTATTTTATGCACAGCCTGAGATTTACGCACAACAACCTTTTTACGCACAACCTTTTCTTTTCAAGCAAACACTTCTTTTACATGCAACAACCATATTTTATGTGCACCCATTTATTTACATGCAAACAATTTTTTTTACGCGCAAACTTGTCATTTACGCACAACTCCCTTACGTACTCCAATTTCGTGCACCAGAGCTCGGATACTCTCTAAGTCTTGAGCTTATTTGAATGAGGGGGGTCAATTCATATTTATAGGCAAAATCAACCTCTTCACAAAAAACCCTCCTTGCACGCATAATAGTCTTTGAGCGTGAAAAACACATCTTCCGCGAAACACCATATTTTTCACAATGCTCCAATTATTCATGCACCTCATGCCTTTGCAAATTTTAGAGCTTCTAATCTCGAGACAAATCTTGTAAAAAAAACTTCATTCTTCTATTTCACGCAACACTTTCTTTTTCCACACACCTCTATAATTTTTCATACACCTCATGCCTTTTTCAATTTTTGATCTTCTCATCTCGAAACACCTCTTGTGCGAAAAACTTCATTCCTCTATTTCACGCACCACAATAATATTTCTCACACCACATTATTTTTCATGCACCACTTTAATTTTGAACACACCTCCATTTTCAAAAAACACATCTCTCCATTTTCTGTTTTTTAGGCCCAAAAATTTGGCAAACAGTAGAAAATGGCACCACCTCATATCTTCTCTTTTTGTACCACCTCCAGATCATCCATTAATTCTTCTAGGTTCTTCAATAAAACATGGATTGTTGACAACATCCCTTGAACTCAACAAATCACCTCATAAACCCCCTTTTTCAACAAATTTGTATATCATGCTCTGATTTGTCAACAAACATAACATGAAGTCCTTCTTTTTCAACAAACACAATCACCTCAAAAAACTCTTCAATGATACCTTGAAGGATTTTCCCAAAAAAAAGGGTTTGAAAAGTATTTTATATATCAAATATATATTTGATATAATTTTTTTAAAATAGTTTCTAAATAAGTATTTTTAAAAGTATTTTTCACTGGTTTTAAAACCCCTTATTTGGAAATTTTATGCTCATACCATGTTTTTAAAATATATTACACAGGTATTTTAGAAGTTCTAAAATGGACTGTTTTTAAGGAGGAATTGCACAAAAAGATAATTAGTTAATTATATAAATTTTGTACAACTATGATAAATTGTAATGTTATGCCTAATTTTACAAAACCTATATTGGAAAAGATCCTCAGTTGTATAAAGGATTATGTATTTTTCAATTACTTTTTAATAAAAAATGAAAAAAATATTTTAGTACCAAATCTAGAAGTGTGGGTTTGGGATATCACAATAGTATCAGAGAAAAAATCTAAAAAACTTTGGAGATTAGGCATTTTCTTTTGAAGAAAGAAAATCTAAGTGATATAACTTTCTTTTGAACTTCTAGGTAGATAAATACCCTTAGAAATATATAATTCTAGCTGTTCTAGTTCTAAATATAAAAATTCAGAATTTTCTTAAATATGATGAACAAATTATGAGGGAATAATTCCTTTAAGGGGGTGAGAATGTAACATCCCATAAATTTTTGAATATTAATATGTTAATCAAAATAAAATTTGATTATAATTAAAGTAGAATGTTTAAAATTATAAAAACAATATTAGAAATAATATTACTTTGTATTAATATTTTTTCAAATAATAATACATTTATCATAAATGATGATTTATTAAATTATTTTATCTATTATTCTTTTATGAAAACTTATAGTTTTCAAATATTATGTTCTAATATTTTTAAATAAATTATTATTTTCAAGAAATAAGATTTTATTTTAAATTAATATTTAAAATTATAAAAAAATACTACTTTTATACATGTGCTATTATTTTGTTTAAAATAATATTTTATTATAAATATATAAAATTATGACAATTATAATTTTATTAATAAAATCTTGAATTGTGAATATATTAAAATATGAAATTATGATAATTATGAAATTATGAATATATTAGTGAATAAAATTATGAAAATATGATTATTATTAATATATATAAATATATTTTAATATTAAAAAAATTTATAATATATATATATATAATAAGTCTTACTATTATCATTATATAATTTCTGAAATTTTGTAGGCAATATATATTTATTCTATATTATGAAAACATGTGAATTATTTAAATACATTTTATAAAATCCAAGTTATGTTAATTATTAATAAAGTTTTAATATAATTGTATTAAAAAAATGATTGAATAAAATAAAGAAGAGGATATTCATTTTAGAAGGAGTCAAATAGAGTTTTAGTTTTCTCGGGAAGAACCGAGCGTAGTTTGTTTACTACAGACGAGGGATTGAGTGTGGTCGAGGTTTTATGCACTAAGATGAAATCAAACCTAACAAATTCGATTTTGGGAGGCCGAGAAAGGTAGAGGTTGGACACCTAATGGGATCTATTCAGGATCAACTATATGAGGTATTGAACGTGGTCAGATTATGAAGGTGGTTCAATTTGTCGAAACAAGTTTTGAGTGTGGAGATCTCATCGCCTTCCTCATTCAAATCGATTTATAGATTTTATGAGTTTTTTGTTTGTATTTTATTTTAGGTGTCCAAATCCAATTTATAAGGTTGTTTTCAGATTATTATCTACTTATTAATCATGGTCCAGTTGATTACAATGCTGGTATTAAATTGAAATTGTTTTTCAATGTTTTTGGTTGGCTTTTTCTATTTTGCGTTTGGATGTAGTCCAAAGCATAGTGAGGAATCCTCTATTAAACTAAAATTAATTAGATTATAATATTTTTTCAATCGATATAAAGGAATAAAAAAATTAGTCTTGAATACATAATTGATATAATTCTTTCTTCAACATTTTCCTCCTTGAATTCAACCTATAAACATTGACTGAATATATAAATATATATCAGAACCTCTCTAATTTTTTAGTGTGTATTAAATACTTGAATCATCATCCTTATTTCTTTTTAGTTTTTTATTCTCTCAATATCCAGTTTAAGAGGGGTATAAATGCTCATGTGTCCTTTTTTCCTTTCCTGATACTCTAGTTGTAGTGACGAATTAATATGAAATATATAGAAATATTATATTTTGCATCAATGTTTGAACACATAAAACCTTTCCAAGCTGTCTCACATCCTCAAGATATATTTTTATCAATCAATGTATTTAAGTTAGTAATAAAGTGTTGAATTCATTTATTCTATTAATTGAATCATGCATAGATAGTTCCATAAGAACTACTATAAATAGATAGTAATTCACTATTGGAAACTCAACTTATTTTCCCCCAAAACCCCCTATCATCTTATTAGTGTGGTCAAACCATCAGCGGCTATCCAAGATTTTATTTCTCTTCAAATTCTGTAAGGGAGTTAATTTATGTAGTAAATTATTATATTTTTTTGTTTATAAATTTTTTATTTTACAGTAAGGGAAACTATCATTTTATGTTAATCTTTTTACCTTTTAAAAAACCATGTTTTAGGGATTATATTTTTCATAAAAACAAGTATGATTTTATGTTCCAAATTCTAAAAGGGGAGTTCTTATTTTCAAAACACTTATATTTTCAAAGTTATGCTTTATTATTTTTAAAAATACTTTATTTAAAATTATGTATATACATGTATTATTTCTTAAAAATTTTATTTTCAAATTATTAAGGAAAATAATTATTCTCAAATGTTTATATTTTCCAAAGTATATTTTTGAAATAAATATCATTATTTTAAAAATATGAATGAATTTGTATTAATTTCATTCATGTAAGTAGATATGGCCATTTTGTTGCTCCTGACATTTCATGTTTTTAAATACAATCAATTGTTTTAATTTTAAATGTGTTTATAATTATGGAAAATGGATATGTTTTAACACTTCTCTAGAATATGATATTTTTCCAAGTGAAGAAGTTATTAAAATTATTTTCTTTTTTGAAAATAATATATATAAGGTTTTGAAAAGTTTTTAATAGATTATTTATGAGAAATACAGATCTTCTAATTTTTTTTTCTTAAAACTAAAATTGGTTCTTACACATCAAATGAGATGAAACAGGGTGGGGAGTGAACCCACTACCTTAAGAGGATTTTTTCCCACCAGTTTTACTTCTAGGCACCCACATGGGTTTATAAGATCTATCAAATATAATTTTTAATACATTAAGGAATTATTATTTTCAAATGATTTTAAAGAAGAAATCCAAGTGTTTTTTAATGGATATTTTTGAATGGATTTCAAAATTATAATTATTTTTAAAAGGTTTTGAAAAGTATTATATATATAAAATATATAAATTTGGTATAAAATGTTTTAAAAGATTTTTTAAATAAGTATTTATAAAATTATTTTTCACTGGTTTTAAAACCCCTGACTGGGAAATTTTAAGCTCATCCCATATTTTTAAAATATTTTTGAGAGGTATTTTAGAAGTTCTAAAGTTGATTACTTCATTTAAGGAGGTAGTGCATGCGGAGATAATTAGTTAACTGTATAAATTTTTTAAAACTATAATAAATTGTAAGGATATGCATAATTTTCCAAAACCTAGACCATAAAATATCCTCTATTGTATAAAGGGCTATGTATTTTTCAATTAATTTCTAATAAAAAATTTAACCACATGTTTTTAGTATCAAATCTAGAAGTGTGGGTTCAGGATTTCCAAACAGCGTGAAAAAAGCACTGATAAAGGACACCATGAATAATTTTATTTATATTTACATATCTATATATTTTTAAATAATATGTATATTAAAATAAGTATATATATATATATATTTAAATACAATATATTAATATGATTTATATAACATATAATAAAAATTATTAACAAATAAATATCATTAAAATATGATTTATAAGATTTATATAAATATAAATTATATGATAATTTATATAAATTTGATAATTTATATAAATATGATTTATATGATTTATATAACATATAATAAAAACATTATTATCAATCTTATTTTCATAATTTTATATAAAATATTTATCAAATTTAAATTAATAAATAAAAATCTTTAATAGTACATTTATATACATTAATTACAAAAAATTTATATATAATTAATATAAATATGATATATTAATATTTTATTTAATAAATTATATAAATATATAAATGAGTATATTTATTTAAATATGTGATTCGTATTTGAATTTATATATTTATATTCATATTAAATATTTTAAAATATACGCACATGTATTTTTATGTATATGTATGCATGTTTATTTATGTGAATGTATATATATATTTTCATGTGCATGTATGTACATGTTGTATGTTTATGCATGTGTTGTTTTTTGTGTGTACGCGTGTGTTTTGTGTATGTGTATGTGGTTAATTTTTTGAGTTTTTTGAAACTGTTTTTAATGCTAAGAGCATGTTTAACTTTTGATAGGTTGTAATAACTTGATGCCTTATGTTTGCCATAGTTGGAACCTATAAATAATGAATCAGTTAATTCAAGATAGGATAAGAACCAATTGTTTGATAAAAAAAATTCTAAGTTTGGAATCTCCCATATGCTGAGGAATCCCAAATGCCTTGAGTTTAGATCTATGCGAGCTCATTTATGTGTGAAGGCATGATGCCTTATTTTAGGGCCTAGATTTCCCTATTGGGAATTATTTTTTGTTTCCTGCCGCTATTTTGATGTTCTCTTGATGTGATTTTTTCTTCATGATGTGATATCTGCTGGGATGGATGAGCCTATGATGGTTGATGTGATGTGGGTGGGGAGGGCCAAATGATGTAGCATTTTTTAACGACTATGATAGAGAAATGCATCAAGATATGCCTGTGGTAGTTGGGGATGAAATTGTAGATGATGGAATGGGTTAAAATTGGGTTTACCTATTTATGTGATAAAGTTTTATGCTTTAATGAAATGAATATGATTAATGGATTATTACCTGGTTTCTTGTTTTATCTTTATTCCTTTCCCCACTGCTTGAGGCAGCTGGGTGTGTTTGGTTTCATGTTTCATTTAGGCGCTATCTTATGATGGTTTTTCTAGAGAACCTAGATTATATAATGATTCTAATAATTAATTAATAATTATTAACCCATGGGGTTGGTGTTAATGAATTGGAAATAATGAATATATGTTGGTCTTGGGAAACCGTGGACTTGATTTGGATTATTCCTAGAGGGCATGGATTTTATGTTTTTGGTTAATGAATATTTCTTCAAATAATGTTAATGGTTGATTTAATGGCTAATAAATTAATTAATTAAATGAAATGTTAAAAATAAAATAATAAATTAATGTATCTCTTTAAATTATTGTGTGCTTATAGGATATCTAGTCCCTAATAGTGGTATTTGAGTGTCTGAGAGATGATAGGTTTAGTTGAGCTTACGACTTGGTTTTTCTCATAGTGTGGTTATGAGCTATATTATATCTTGTATATCCAATGATTTATTACGCTACACCACCCATGTTGGTTAGGAAGATTGACACCCAATGGACCACGGGAGGGTGCTTTCCACAATATACTAGTGGGAGGATAGATGGCTGACTACCCCCTCTGGCCCCACTCTCTTCACTTGGAAGTTACATGTGCTGGTATGCATGGTGGTTAGTTTCCCCATATATGTTCCCAGTGGGATATGATGGCTTGTGGTTGTTGCACACACAAGACTCTCTGGATATAGTATCCAAAGGATTATTATAGGTATGAAGTGTATAGGATGTTATGGCTTGAGGTATAATACCTGATATATGATACATGTCATTAAATACGTGTTGGATCCCAAAATCTACTTGGTTACTATATAAAAATATGTGGAAGGTATGATATTATGATATGGTTCATGAGATGCATGTTTTGATACATAGATTAGGTGTCTGTGGGCCAACTTATTTTGGAGAGAGATGGATCAGGATGTGTGACATTGGAGGAGAGTGGAAAACTAGTGGGGAAGTGGGAGCGGGGTACCCTTAATATTTCATTACTATATTATATAACCTATTTTATGTGATACTAGGTGAGAGATATCCATGGTGAGTCTGAGAACCTAATATACCTATTTAGGTGATGAGTTAGTTTAAGTGTTGTTCACTATCCTTTATCATGCTTTATTTATCTTGTGTATGATAGGCTCTAGGGAGTATCCCATTGAGTGTACTGTTATGCTCAACCTATGTATATATAAACCGTTTACTAGTCAACAAGATTAGGTTGGAGATCAAGCTAACTGTTATTAACTTGTGGTTTTGTAGGAGATTTTTAGGCTTTATGGTCGCTATCACCTTTACCTTTTTAGTACTTTTAGTTTCTTTTCCAGTTGTTTCAACACTGTATGTCATTTAATTTTTTTACTTGGTATATATATATATATATTTATGTTTGATTAGGTGTTGATTTGCATGTCTGTATTATATCTCTCTTCTACATGTTCTCTTAGAGGTTAATTACTCCCACATGTATGTTTATTATACCCTCGATGATAGTCTCTAACACAAGGCCCACTGAAGGTGGGACTCAAGCAGTCACTATCCCCCTTCTCTCATTTTCAGACTAGGTGGGGTACTCTTTGGGGTGAGGGGGTCATGAAAGAGTGGTATCAGAGGTTTAGTTTGAGGGACATGATGGAGTTTGGAGTTAGGTACATGTAAGATTGCATGGGTTGGTAGGAAAATAGTGTTAGCTAAGTTTAGTAAGCAATGTAAATATGGGAAACCAGTTGAGAAATGGGTATTTAGGGACCCCTATGATTTGATGCATAGACCTTATGTTTACCAAGTATACTCAATGAAGTGATACTAGTTGTAGAGTAGAGACTGTTGACCTACCAGACAACTCTACCTCTATACGCCTGAAATCTCACTTGGTTTACAGATTCATTACACTATTAGTGTTGAACTCTAATTTTGGTATACAAGTCATGTTATTCTTGATTCATGGGAAACAAACCCTGTTTTAGGGTTTTTAATTTTGATAATAATCATATATGAATTATCTTGATTCGACATTTGATGCATAATTGACACATTTATTTTATGAAATGTTGTTGTATTATGGTAAAAAATTTTCTTAATGGGAAAATATTTAAATTATAATCGTTTTGTATTCAAAATTAAATTCTTTATATTTTCCAATTGGAAATTGTAAATTTTGGGTTTAATTTTTTAATGTTTAGTATTTTAAATCCCATATATTTTTTGATGAATTTTTTGATTAATTAAGTTGAATTTTAACAAAAATATTATTTTTAACTTGTTTTATTTTGTTACAGTTTTGGAATTTATATTTCCATTATTCCATGTTTTTATTTTAGATATAATCTATTGAAAAATATTCCAATTTTGATTTTTGATTCTTGAAATCTCATGTTTGATCTGATTAAGTTTTGATAATTTTATGCATTGTATTTTTTCTAATTTTTTTTCTTTATTTTAAACCCACGATAGATTTATTAATGTTAAATAGGATATACCTATGAATGATATGAATTTATAATGGTGTGAAATAGTTTATTCATTTTTAAAATCTATTAAATGATTGTTTGGATAAATATTTTAACCAAATTAATTCAACCTTGTTGACCAATGACATGATAGTGAAGAATAATTCTAGTTAGATCATTTTCTATTATTCAAAAATATAATTGAGTGTTCACATTAATTTTCTACTCATATAAATTAACTACTCACTAATATTTTGTTATTAACATATCAATGATAGTCGAGTAACATGATAATATTATACAATCTAGTGTTTTTATAACTATATTTATAAAATATCCATTAGTCATATATTAATATATATATATATCTATCTGATTTTTTTTAAATTTTATTGTCTTCCACTTCTTTATAATTGAATATCTATAAAATATTTATTCATTTACAAAATAAAACATTAAAAAAATAAAAGGTATAAATAATAAAATATAACTTAAAATGCGATGATCATGTCATTTGTGATTTTTTTTTTATTTTGGATGAGTATGAATTAAATTCCACATGAAATTGTTTAGTCTTATTTTAAATATATTTTGTGATATGAAATTCTAAAAATTCATGAAATATAAAGTCTTTTATAATTGTTACTACATATTTTACACATATGGATATGGATAAGATTTGAAATGATTATCCAAATTGAACGTCTAGAGAATATTTTGAGGGAATTATACCGTTTATTAATTTCACTAGAGGATTAAATAGTGAATATATTAGTTTTATGTGTATAAAATGTGAAAACATATATAAATTCACACTAGACACTTCGAGGGAGAACCTATTCTTGAATGGTTTTCTGAAAAATTATAATATCTGGACTCATTATAGGGAAGAATATATCCATTTTCATCAAACAAAAACTATTCAGATGGATATTGATGTAAGGAATATTGATCAAATGCTTGAAACACTTAATTAAATGGTATGTGGGTTGGATTCTAAAGGAATTAACATCTATAATATTTAGATTGGTGAGATTAATCCATGATCTGGTGTAGATCACAATTTTTTAAGTTTTTATGAAATACATGATGATTTAAAAACTAAATTATTTTTTTGGTGTACTACTTAAAAAAAATTTCATTTGTCATGGAGTTGTTTTACTTTAAGGCTTTGAATCAGTGGTCAAAAATATCATTTGAAAAGCTGTTGGTGTTATTTAAAAAGTACTTCTTGACAATTCTAAGATTTATTAGTCATATTACCATTCTTATAAGTTTATGGAGAAATTAGGTTTCAAATATTAGATTATATATGAAAGTGAAAACAACTATATGATATTTAGAATGAAAAGTGGCCATTTGGATAATTGTATGGTCTATGACTCTTCTATGTAGAAAGATAATGGGGGAAATCAGACTCAACAAAGTCAGATTACAAAATAGGGGAAAATGATTTCCATAACGAAAATTCATTACTTTTCGACTAAATATGACATTGAAAAGATTATTAATGTCATATAAATGTTCTAAATTAATGAGATGGTATGTGGAAATAAATAAGAAATGTGATATGCTAACCCACATGATAGACTCTTCTACATAAAAGGAGTTTGATCAGAGGCACCTAGAATTTTCTAAAGACAGTCGTAATGTTTGATTATGGTTGACTATAGTTGGTTTCAATCACTTATAGTCTATGTTTGGTGAAAATCATTTCACATGCCCCATGGTGTTGGTTTTTTATAATCTTCATGTGTGCATTTTTATAAAACAATAATTTATTTTACTTTACACTCTTATTGATAGACCTAGAAGTCCTAGGGATAAGATGGATGTTTACCTTCACCCATTTATTGACAAAGGTGATGCTGTGATGACTTACGATTATTAAATGACTAAAGTGTTCAAACTTCATGCTTATTTATTATGGAAAATCAATAAATTCCTCACTTATGAAAATTTATCATTTTGAAGTATGAATGGTAAATTTTCTTTCCCTTGCTGAAATTAAAGTAAAAATTATACATGGATTAAACATTGTAATAAATGGGAATACATGGGTCACAAACAATTTATTCCCCCATAGAACTAGTTTATAAAGGATATATTGACATTTTATGGTTCTAGTGAATTGAACCCAACACCAAATATCATGACATGAGTAAAAATATTATCATAGATTAAGTAATAACACATCCCCATGGTTTATGAATTTCAGGATTTGGTGGATCATCCATTACACTCTATTCGTGGTGCAGGTAGATATCCCAGTCACAATTGGATGAATGATAGTATTATTTTTAATATCCCTTATTGGAAAACTAACATACTAAGTCATAATCTAGATGACATGAACATTGAAAAAATGTTTGTGATAATATATCATGGACCATTTTGGGTGTCAGTGGAAAATCAAAGGACCATATCAATGTATGATAATATTTATAAGAAATAGGTTTAAGGAAAAAATTCCATTTATAGTTTTGTGAGGGAAATAAGTCATACATGCATGTTGTATAGTATATGATGAGTGATAATGAGAAAGAGAAATTTCTTTCCATTTTGAATATTCTCAAGGTGCTTGATGGTTACCGTTTTAATATTTCTAAGTGTATAGATGCGACAAATAGGACATTTCAAGGGTTTAAAATTCATAAGAATAAAATAACACTTAATAAGTTTATTCCAATCACAATTCATGATTTTTTATCACCCAATGTTGTTCTACCATTGATTGAGATGAGTAATTTTTTAGACAACATTGTTTAAGAAATATAAAAATGGGTGATTTAAAATTTTTATAGGATTGAATTATACTTATGATTTATCACTTAGCAAAAATATTTACACCCTCATTTTTAGATTCTATGGTTCACATGATGGTGCACCTAACTGATGAATTAACGAGTGATGGTATAGTTAAATTCATATGGATTTATTTTATTGAGTGGTATGAGAATAAATTGAAATTATTTTCACATAAAATAGATCTTCTATAGGAATAAATATCCAATTGTTATTTGATAGATGATTATACTACATTTTTGCTAAATATATTATGGATTTTGAAACAAAAATAGATAATCCATCTTGGATTCATGATGGGATAATTGGGGAGGGAATTATATTTGATATAGATAACATCTAGTGGTACAAGATCATCAATACATCTTATTTAATACTTCATTTGTTTCACCATTTCTATAGTAAGTGTCTTATCAATTTTAATATTTAAATTTTACATGTTTTTTCAAATATAATTTTAACATTTAAACATGGATTTTTCATTTACTAGAAACACATTAATGAGATAAAATAAGATATGACTCATGTGAGTTATTATTAGATTCAATAGTCCCATTATGCATCATGATTAGTTTAAGTGTTTTGTATGTATAAATGGATTTTCATTATGATTGAAGTATAATACTAATTTCTTTATGTATAACTTTTTTGTTGAATTCTGTGAAATATATAGGTCCATATCCTGAGAGAGTTAGGTGACCCTACACAAACATAAGAATTTAATCAATTATCTAAGGGTCTATATATAAAGACTCATTATTATAAAGATTTATATTATAATGAATTTTAGTTTCTAATTAACTATATTAATGAAAAATGAGAAAAATAAAATTGTGGCATTGGTTGTCCGTATATAAATTATGCTTATTACTATGGTCAATTTAAATACATCATTGAAGTTGTATATGTGAACATATTGAAATACATATGGTTAAAGTGTAATTGGGTTGATACAGTATGTGGAACTAAAGTAAATCATTATTAGTTTACATTGGTGAAATTTAATAGTATTTTATATAGATATAAACCATCTAGTAATGAACCATTAATTTTAACATCATAGGTTTTTTTCATTACCTTACCATCTAATCCAAATAGGAAAGTTTCTTTAAAAAAGTAAAGGTAGGGAGTATTTTTAATTGAATGAGATAAACCCAATACTATTGAATTTATTTTGAAATAGATTGATCAACACACCATAAATATATGTGAAAAATATATTCATTAGGTTAGAGAGACTTTTGAAGGTGAAATAATCAATTTTTATGTTTAATGAAAAGGTATTAATTTTTCCAGTTCTTCAGTTCGAAACCCATTTTAACTGTTTAAATATTTATGAACTATTTAAATGTTTTTATGAATTTAATATCTCTTTCTATGATATATAGTCTTTCTGTGCTTAAATAACAATGCTTTCTTTGACCATAAAAATGTTATGAAAACCAACTCTAGATCCACATCATTCTGTAGAGGAATATGTATCTAAGGGTTGAGGTATGTATGAATATAAATGTATATTTTTAATTAAGTGTTAAAAATATTTATGTACATATATATAATTATGTATGAAATTTCTTTTTTAGTAGGGTTTTAATCAACCACTTCTTCCTCTCATAGGAGATGCCCTAGTCATGGGATTTCATCATGGGATTCTGACACGATCCTTGATATATCATTTAACAAGACGTACCATCATGTGGGAGTGGGTTAACCTACATTTATTTTCCAGTTGGCCATATAATATGTGACCCACATATATTTCCAATGAATACACATGACTAGGCTTCATTTCCTCAGTTTATATTAGATATACTATAGAGGTATGTTTAGGTAAGAAGATTATTTTAGTTTCTTAGATTTATTTAAAAAAATTTGTCTTTGTGATAATTTTTTTCGTAAATAAAATAATCTAAGAGTGTTCCCCAATGATTTTTGTCCAATTTATATGGCCAAATTTCCTTAAATTTGGAAAGATTATAAAGGTAGTGTAAAGAGGGATCATTGGGTACTAAATGTGGGAGCCCTAGACACTTTGGAAAGAGTCCTGAGATGTGTTCTCCCATCTCAGCGGCATGAATTGGTTTCATATTGGTCCACTTGTGATGACAATCCTATTTATTTTGATTTACATATTTTTAACAATTTTTATAATTTTATAGGTTTCAAATTTTAAGTAATTAAATGTAGGTGGTGGCATGTGTCATTCCAAGAATCACACATTGAAAGGACCACCTCATAGGCTTGGGACTCATCATGTGTCCCAGATTTGAACTGATTTATTTTTCGTTTACTTTTTATGATAATTATTTAATATGTTTTTATATTCTATATTTATATCTTATTGTTATATAGTTATGGGACCAAGGTGCACTGACTGTTAAAATGTTGGTGTGGATGATGAATCGTGATTGAAATCATCCTGAGGTTGTAGCTATTATAGTAAGTTCTTGTACTAATTATTAATACTTACATATATAAGTATATATTTTTTATTTTTATTTATATATTACATAGGATAAATTTTATATCAAGTTAGAACTGCTTCTATAGGACCAACAACAACTTTCCATGTGGAGGGATGAAATATTTCATCACATTATTGGTCGTGATTGACATGGATAAAACTTAATATATGGCATGTGGATTCCTCATTTTATAGTTTCATGTTCCTAGGAAATTGATCATGTTACTAATATTTTGAAAAAGTAGGTGTAAAAATACAAGATTTTTCAATTTTTTTTTCAAATGAATACAATCATTTCAATATTTTTCATTACATGAAACACCGAGTTTAAATGAAACATGACATGATATTAAAATATTATTATTTAATTTTATAGTTTTTACCTAGCCATTAGAATAGCGAGTATGAATAGGATTAAATAAACGATGAAAATATATGGTCTAAATATGTAAATAAAACTAATTCTTTAGTGATCAATTAATAAGAAATGAAAATAAAAAATATTTGAAAATAAATGAAATCTTCTTATGGAAAAATATTTTTATGAAAACAAACACATTTTAACTCAATAAATTAAACAAATAAATTTTGGAGAATTATTTAAATGAAATTTATATATTATATATTCAATCAAATTTTTAACATTCATTCTCTGTGTTTTCTTTACAAGAGATAAGAATTAATCCATTTTTTCAATTAAAAACTGTATTTTTCTAAAAAACGGCTTTGTCACATTTTGCACACTTATTTTAAAAATATTTTTTGAAAATTTTAGAAATTTTTTTTGAAAAAATAAATTTTTTTGAATCATATTTTAAAAATTATCTTAGGGTGAAATTTTGATAATTTTATAAGAAGATAAAAGTTTCAGTGAATAGTGAAAAATACTGATTTTTATTGAAAACTTCCTTTTCGTTTAAATAATTTATAAGGTTAACTTTTTTAAAATGGGTTTTAATGTAAAATTAGTTCAATTATATATAAATTAATATAATTTAGGTCATTATAATATTTTTCATATTGTATTTTGGTATAATAACTTTATAAACTTTTGAACATTTCACATTGAAAACCCGCTTTCTCGTCGCATCTGTGTGATTAATTTTAAATTACAATTTCCACCTATATTAAGGGAATTTTGAAAAATAAATTTAATATTTTAAATCATAATAATATATATTATATAATAATGATAAATTAATTTTTCACTGTAATGAATAGTAAAAAAAATAAAAATTATTTACTACGGTCAAGGTAACAATGGGTTTACCGGGGGCGGGGGTGAAACTAAAAATATAAGGTTTAAAAATGAAAAAAACTTTTAAAACACCCATTTTATGGTAATATTTTGACCTTATTTGTTATATTTTTGAGAATGACCCATTTTGGGTCTTATAGAATGTAAAAAACATTGGCACACCTTTTTCTTTTCAAAAATTACAAGTGTGTCACTCACCTCACTTATAAAAGGACACCACTTATCTTCTCTTCACACTTTAAAAACCCATTGTTTAGTCAAATAACTGAAAAAATAAATAAATTAATTATACCCTCTCATCATATAAGTATTATTTTAGTCATAAATCCAACCAAATAATCTTTTTAGTGGAAATCAAAAGGAGTTTTCTGAAGAAGAGGTAACATCCCTAATCGAGCGTATTATTCTATTTCTTCCACCACCTCCTTAAATTATTGTTAAAACATGATGACATGATAAAATGAATATATTTCATATACTTATAGGTTATTATGTTAATTTAATAACCTAAATCCTTCTCCTATTCTATAAAATGGATCATAAAATCATCATTTGTGTGTTTGACAGACTAACACCTTACAAACTGATGTTAACCGTTTTCCATAACCACCTCTCACGAATTAATATAATTATGTATTTATTGTTTATATATGATATTTTTGATATTATTATTCTTTTGTAATACTGATATGACACTTTACTTATTCCTTTCCATTTCACAGGAATACAATAACTTCATTCATGTGTATAGCATACTACCACCTAATGAAGTGGTGTGATTCTTTCAGGATTTATATGGAAGGTAATATGGATTATTTTAATAAAAATATGTGATATATATTACATAAAAATTATTTTTTAGTGGAAATATATTATTTAAAAATATTTCTTTCAACCAATTGAGAAAATGGAAATAGCGTTCATGCCTATGTACGACTTACCATCTCCATGAACGATATATATAATTTTCTATCTATAAATTTTCTAGATCACTTTAAATACATTTATAATGAATATATGTTATATTTATATTATTTCATCAAGTTTTTTTAGATGTGGAATGTGGTGTGGGATTTCCCTTGATGGTTTGATTGAGGGGTATTTTGTGACCTCTCTCAATCACATACATTAGGCCCGCCATTTGTTTTGTCCTCCCTAGAAACATCCAACGGTTCCCTTATCCATAGCTAGGTATGAAAATCCTTTCCAAAGGACAATGGTCTTCTGGGTTTTTAGGTCCAATGACTCTTGGGGACTCGCGTTGGTCGAGAGGATGGGAGGTCAGGCTCATCGCACCCTTTTGGGGGGAATTATTGCTTACTCTGGGACTCTCTTATAGATTTAAGATATGTTCGAAAATCTCTTCCTCATCCCAAAATGAGAACAATTACCCTATACAAATGGTTTATTGGTTAATTCTATCTTCAGATGAATAAGGGGGTATTATTGAGGTATCCATATGTATTTATCCGAGGTTCTTCATCCGTTTCCCCAATAGGGAATAACTACTTTATGTGCAGTAACCATATAACCAAGTTCTTAGAAATATGCTACCATATGAGGATGAAGTTGATATTCTGAGGAGGGGGTTGGGCCATTATGAGGCATCCTACATATCCTAAATGTACTAGGAATAAAATCCTATATAGTTATTTGAGGTTCTTAGGACTAATACCAATGTATATACCCTTATATGAGGGGTATTCATTCATGATGCCTAATGAGATATTCATTCATACCGCCTTAAGCCCATGTGAGCTACACTTGGTGTGAGAAACAAGGGGAATAGATGATCAGCCTCACAACGCATATGTATGGGACTTGAATACTGGGACAGTCCTTGGGGTGTTTGGTATAAATCTTAATCCCTAAGAAGGCGTCCTATATATCCTGAATATGGTAGGAATAAAATTCTTCATAGTTCAGTTGATGTATGGGACTTACATACTGAGTCTTCCCTATACAATGAAGATTTATGATGCATAATTAGGTGTTCATTTCATCCCCCTAAGCCCACATGATCTATTATTGGTGTGAGAATCAAGGTGGAGTGGATGATCAGCCTCACGATGTATGGATATGGGACTTGTGTATTGGGACGGTCACTGAGGATGTTTGTCATAGAGCTTGGGACTTGGAAAGGCATCCTATATATCTTAGTTATGTTGGGAATCAGATTCATCATATTTATTATAATTTTGGGGCTTATACACCGAGTATTCTCTATACCATTATAGGGGTTTATAGGGTATATTATATGTCCATTTAAACTCCCTAATCTTACATGATCCATGCTCATTTGTGAGAAACAAGGGATAAAAAGCAGTAAATGTAATTTATTTGGAAAAGGGACTCATATGATGATCCCTACATGGATAATCAATATGGATCTCAAACCTTAGAGGGAGTAGGCCTATGTATCCTGAATATGGCATAAATCAGAGTCGTCATAGTTCCCTTTATGTCGGGGCTTACACACTGAGGATGCCCTTTTGATCAGGGTTTACACACTGAGGACATAAAACATTGTCAAATACTGGGAGTCCCTGATACCCATCACATGACCTAGCTTGAAATACATATAAGGTGTCATGAGAGTTAGTGTGACACAGTTTTAGGGGTGTTGGGTATCTTGGATAAAACCTCTAGGACTCATCACGAGACCTGGCTAATATGTCTGGAGGGCATTGCGGGTCTCAGCTGACTTTCTCGGAGGGCGTCGTGAGAGATTAGTTTTCATGTTCGGATGCTTTCACGAGACTTGGATGATATGAGAGAACATCGTTATGTGAGTTAGAAAATATGTTATAGGGATTTCACAAGTCTTGGGTGATGGACCCAGAGGGTTCACAAGATCAAAGTGGTACTCATGGGGGCACTGTATGATGTGCCCTAACATGTCTGGAGGACTTCCTGTCTCCCAGATGACATGTCGAAGGGGTGTTGTGAAATCTAGGTGAAATTCCCTGGTTTTGTCTCATGTCTTTGGATGAAACACACAAAGAGAAATAGGGGAAGTGAGCATATCTTTCTCTTAAGCCTTCCACCTTTGATATTGGTTCTAACCCTTTTCTTGAGAATTCCTTGGTTTTGTTTAGTGTTAGTTTGTCCTGAGTATCATGTGATCTAGTAGGATTGCATAACAATATTCATATAACCTACTAGATATCCTTCGTGTGATCTATGAATGATTACGCAAAGTGATTTATGCCTAGCACATAACTACTTTGGCTATCTTCGAGTGTATTACCTGACAGAAAGTTAGCTGATCACGTGATCACTTAGAGAAGTTTATAGAAGTCGAGAGCCGAATCCTACAGATTCTAGGTGTCAATAATTCAACCAATGTCTTAGTAATTTTTATGAGGGGTTGGGGGATTTATAAGAATCACCACCTTAGATACTCCCCGTTTTTTGTGGTGTATCTGGCGCAAGTCCAGGCTGGAGCTGGTGGAGGGGCTTAGTGCCATGCGGTTTCTCTAGTCTCTGTCATGGACTACTTCAGGCATGTTTCCTAATTTTCTATGATCATGAGTATCTTCCTTTATTGAATTATTTACAAATATTGGAGACTTGTTTGATCATTCAAACATGTCAAAGGACTCTCGTGTTGTTATGTTTACATGTTGTTTGATCATTCAAATGTGTCGAAGGACTCTCATGTTGTTATGTTGACATGTGTGAGGGCGTTCAAAATATCCAAGTGCCTATGAGAAGACACTCATGAGACCTTGGGTGACTTGTCCTGGGGTCTCGCAGGACAGTGCTACAGGTGTTCTGGGCACATCTCATGCCATTCAATGACCGCAAGTACCTCTCTCCTTGTGAAAATTGAGTCACTGTGATAGCACAGACACCCCTCATTAACATGGTCATTGGGTTCTAGCCCACCAGGTACCACCAGTTTCCCTACAGACATGTGGTCCCCACCTAAGGGTCCACCCA
This sequence comes from Viscum album, assembly GCA_963277665.1. Classification (NCBI taxonomy): domain Eukaryota; kingdom Viridiplantae; phylum Streptophyta; class Magnoliopsida; order Santalales; family Viscaceae; genus Viscum; species Viscum album. Next base: position 2,114,386,997 of record OY728161.1, on the reverse strand, counting down.
CATGCCTGAATGGGTCATATGACTAATGAGAGTCCCCACACGCCAAAAAATATCCTTTTCAGTGTTCTTTGTCTTCACTCACACACACCCTAGGAAAATTCTCAAAAGGTCACTCATCCTGATCACTACTCCAGGCCAAGAACGCTTAACTGTGGAGTTCTAATTAGACAGACTCCCAAAAAATAAGGCGTACCTTGTTGACATGAGTCATATAATTTAGTCATTTAACCCTTTATCATTTGGGCTGTACAATCACCCCCATTTAGAGAAAAAATCCTCATTTTGGGCCCTAAATCTCAACCCAGGTAGTGCACCTCACTTAAGGCTAGGTACTAGCTCTAATACCAAATGTGACACTATTGATATTTTATAAAAATAACATATTATTAAATTGTTTTAAAATCACAAAATTTTAAAAAAATTATAATTTAAAAATTATATGGTCGAAAATATCACAACGTATGCAATTATGGACAATTAAAAACACATAAGTACGTATTTATAACTATTTAAAATTTAAAATATTATTAACACAAATAAAATTAAATAGATTAAATAAGGATAAATCAAAATGATAAGGTTTAAAATAAAATCAAAACATGTTTAAATTTTATTGGTTTATGATATTACAACCCTATATAATCTCATATTAAAAGTTGAGTAATTTTGGAGGGTTTTATGTGGCGTTTGAGTTTATTATAAATTAATATTTTTGAGGTTTTTAAAAGTTCCCCTCTCCTCTCTTATAAAAAGGCACCTACTTCTTCTCATATTCACTCCATTTAGAGCCTTCAAACTCAACCAAACCATGTCCATTTCCCTTATACAATTCTCTAGAAACATACTAGAGGTCCTCATCTTCTTCAAAGGCCAACTTTAGTGCCCTAATAGGAGGTTTAGAAGAGGCACGTCGAAGAAGAGGTAATATCCTTTATTGATTCTTTCAAACTTTTTTCTTATTCTATTTCCTCTATATGAGTTGTTTCTTTATTAAGTAATATTTCTAGTATCAATTGTATACTGATATGTTATTATGAATATTAATCAATCATATTCCATCTTCTATCCATCCTACGAAAAATGAAATCACCACGCAAGCGTACGTATAACCTACCGTCTCCACGCCGTGGTGTAATATATTTTTCATCACCAACATACTTGGATGGGTATAATGATGGAAGAAATAACTATATATGATTATTTTAAAATTATATTAATTCCTAAATATTATACACTTCAATACAATTCCACAATCATGGGAATGATATCGTTGCTCATGCGTACGTACGACCTTTCGTCTCCACGATGTGATGTGATTCGTTCTACACGATCATCATTGAAGAATGATTATGTAAATGAATTGTATTAATAAATATGATATATATTATAATAATACAATTCTGAAAATGATATAACAATAACCTAAAAATAGGAATAAGAATTTATTCGACAAAACTTGTATAAGAACATAAAGCAATTAACACCCAAATAACGAGTAAAAATGAAATGTTACTAATAAATAGATAAGAATATTACCATATATGATATTATAAAAATGAATATGATTATTAAACAAGTAAATGAAATTATTTAAATCATTATACAGAATTTTTGGATATGTACAAATCATATCAAACCTAAGATAAGGGAAAATCTCGCAATCTCATTTTTATCTGAGATTGTTTATACTTAAGTATTTACTGGGGAAGATTTATCATCCATGTCCATAATTCCTAAATATGTAATATTATTTCTATCCTACTATTTTTTTTAAATCCAATTTTACCCATTGGTGAATTTTTATTAAAATATATTAAGGGATTTTTTTTTTCATTTTCAGTACAAGATAATATTTTATAAACTTATACAACATGAATGGATTTTTGTGGTTTAATAATTCCTTAATTATATGAAGATTACTCTACAATATTTTATGATTATTTAAAAAAAAATTATTTTCTTTTAAAATTGCACAGAATTTTGAGAAAAGAAAATTATTTTGAAGAAGACAAGATATTTTCCTCAAGAATTCATTTCAAGTGTTTTATCAAAACTATTTTCCATCTAAGATGAAATTATTTAATATGGTTATGTTTCAAGTATAATGTCCCTATTATTTACATGGTTTGATTTTGTTTATGATGAAATGATATCCATTGTTTTATATGGATTATGTTATGATGGGATGATGGTTATGAAACCCATTTTATTCATTGGGATATGATGAATGATTTATGTTTATTTTGTGGAACACGTAAAATGATTTCATTATGATATGGGTGATACCTATATCTCCTTTCAATGCATTGGGTAAATATTTATATCTCATGATATAGACATGGATGCAATGGTAAGTAAATCTGGTTCAGTAGTACAGGGATAGAACAACAAGTAAACCCGATTCAGTAATGGACTTCGTCCACTATGATGGTCTTGGTAGAAATGCATTGGCTACTATGGAAATAATAATATGTTCTTATTAGTTTTCCATAATTACATGTTTTATTCAAATGATATTATTTCACGGACAATGTTCCTTTATTATCCATTCCTTACCTACTGCCAAGATTTATATCATCGCTCAAGATTTTGATGTTTAAATTTTATGTCCATGTTTTTACATTCAAATGTTTATGGTTTTTTTTATGTTATCCATGTTTTCCCTTGCCGAGCATTTGAGCCCTCACTTTATATGTTTTTTTTACCCAGGATATAAAGAAAGGTTTTAGGTAAAAAAACAAAAGGGGAAGATCTTTCTGGGAGATGTTGAAGATATTTCACCATGATTATAAGATTATGTTCTGAGTTTCCAAAGACACTAAACTAATACGGTCTTTGGGAACATATTTTTGTTATGTATTAAGTATTATACAAAAGTAATGCAATGTCCATGTACGTCAAGCTTTGGTCTCTATAGTTGGTATCAGAGAGAAGGTTTAGTTAACCTTTGGAAACTAGGATGTGAAAACTTTTGTGAGATCCCTAAATATATTTCTAAGGTATGTCTTGGGATGTCCCCAAGGTTAAAGTATAGTTTAAAATCCTATAATTATGATAAATATCATGAATAAAATATGATTAAAACTAAGATTTTAGAGATTGAAAGTACTCCCCCTTGATTATGTTGTTTTCCTAGTATGATTTTTGCCTCTCACACTATTCTTTTTGGGTTTTAGATAATGGATGGAACCTGAAGAAACCATGTTAATGATCAATACATTGGTAAATGAAATTATTTTACTCCTGAACAACAAAATGTTATGTGAGATGGAGTGTAAAATCTTATTTCTATACTTACACAAGCTATGAATCATTCTGGACTTCCAAATGATAAGTGAAGGTAATAATATTCTATTGAGTCCTTCATGAGGCAACGCCCATCTTCTTTCGATGGGTCTTATGATCCACTTGTTTCTTAACAATGGATCAGTACCATTGAAAAGATATTTTCCATACTTCACTATTCAGAACATGAAAAATTCATTCCAGCTGTTTACCATTTAGAAGGTATAGCGGACCAGTGGTGGACTCTAATTAAGAATACAAGGCCCCAAGATGAAATTGAATCCATGGAGTGGGATGAGTTCAAGAACTTATTTTTCAATAATTACTTTACTAGTATTCTTCAAACAAAGATGGAAAAGGAGTTCCTTGAGCTTAATAAAAAGGAAGATGAATCTGTTGGTATATACGAGGCAAATTTTACAAGGATTGCAAGGTATGCATCTGCCTTTGTCATCCAACCTGAAGGTAAAGTTGATCGATTATTCAGTGGATTAAAACCAAGTCTTCGAAGGGAATTAGCTATAAGATAATTCAGTAACTATGAAGATATTGTGAATTATGCTATCAAGGTAGAACTGGAAGTTAGTGTTAATATCCATCTCATGGTTTTGACAAGAAACAAAAGATGGAGTTCAAGGAAAAATCTTAAAACAATGGTGAAAAGAAGATAAATGTTTCGTTATGCTCAAAATGTGTAACAAAGCATGGTGGAGATTTTCTTAAAGAGAATAGAAAATGTTTTAAGTGTGGAAAAGAAGGTCATAGAGAAACTTAGTGCCAAAGTAAATGGAGAAATAAAGATAATTATGTGAATATATAAAATACTACAGGGAACGCACCGCCAACACCTCAATGCTACAAGTGCAAGGAAATGGGGCATTATGCTAACTAGTGCCCTAATACAAGGGTTAATGATGATTGACATCAACAACCTCTTAAGGCAAAGAACAAAGTTAAGTCACATGCGATCACTATTGGAGATGTTAAGTATTACAACAATGTGGTGTAATGATTAAGTGTTTATGTAACGAGATTCCAAAAAAGTGTTGTAGAATCTCATTTATAGTATCGTGGAATATTGGAATATCTATGTATTGGTTTATTGTGGTTTTCAATAATTATATGGTACTGGTAACCATGAAAAGTGATTGAAATATTTTTAGAAAGTAGATGATATGTGCATAATGAAGGGATAAGGAGAAAATAATATGTTTGATAGTATAAATGAGCTCATGAATGATATAAGGACAAAGTGATATCATGGGTTTATTATATAGAATTTTTGGGATTTTGTTATATGGAAAGAGTTAACTTTTTACTGCATTCATGTTTTCACTAAGGTTCTATGGTAATTCATGTTTCAAGACAATACATGATTAAGGTATTCACATGTTTCGAATGTGAGAATCAAGAACTTCCTTATGTGATATGGGAGATGAATGTTAAGTAGATTTAGTTTACCTCCTTTTAAATTTTTTAAATTTTTAGTTTTTGGAAGAATTATAATGTTATCCATTTATGGATAGTATAAATTATTTTACATTTTAAGATTAATTTATTATCTCACTATAGGTGGAATTATGCTTATTTGATAATATGTTCTAACCTTTTTGTTGAGATAGATGGAAGATGGAATGACCTGTCATTCTATCACATGATCTGATAACACTTCACGAATGAAAAATTCAACTTCATTTCTTTAAGAGATGAAGTGGAAATTGTTTAAGGCACGAAAAACAGTGAGATTTTATAAAAATCAAGTAAGTATTTCTTTTAATTGAAAAAAAAATCTTCAACTTTAGGGAAATGATATTGAATACCAAAAAATTTATCCTAGTACCCTCATATATAATGAATCAGATGGTACATTATATCATCAAAAATTTATGGCATTGTGATTGTTGGATTTTTCTTAGCCATGTTTTCTACCACCCTCCATTAGAACTTGTTGTTTCAATTTCTCTTCCATATCCATGTTTTCTCCTATGTTCTCCTATGTGAAAACCCAATGATGAGTTACTTTGGGTAACCATTATGTTTCTAAATTTCCTTTTTAAAATTATGTTTTAGTATTCCTTTTTATGATGTGAGTTTCCATGAAAGAAACATTCAAGTAGAAAACCTTTTATAACCTCGATGAATTCTGAGGGTAAAATTCATTTTAAGGGGGGGGGGGTAGAATATAACACCTAGAGATTTTATGAGATAGATTATTTTTAATTTCATTGATGTATTTTTATTTACACTAAACCAATATTATCTTGCACTATATGCAATACCGTACTATCATGCAATATATGAAACACTATTCTTGGCTTGTGTTGCACACAATTACAAGTTATTTTGATAGAATTCATTTCACGTAACATCGAGTATAGATTTTTTTCAATATATAAAATAAGTTTTGATTATGTTATACGAAACATCAAAAGAATATTTCACTACATTTAAAACTGACTTGGCTTGCTTTACACGCAAGAGCGACCTTCCTTGATCGCTTGTGCTGTACGCGATACTGAGTTTCAAAAAACGTCAATATATTATTATATTATTATTTAAATGGGATATAAACTAGACGTTATAAATACTATTAACCAAATTTTTAATTTTATAATATTATAATTCATATTACACCTTTTCTAGAACATGTTATGAGAACAAAATTGATTTTTTTAGATAAAAGAAGTATTTTTTTAAAAATGCTGTTTTTCCGCCTTTTGATGGCACACCCATTTTAAATCTAATTTTTGAAAATTTTATAGGTTTAATTTGACAAAATAAACTTCTTATTTTTAATCAGGATATAAAATTTTATGTTCTATAGTATTTTGATATTTTTTCGATAACTTTCATATTTTGATGAATAGTAAAAATACGCTAAATTTTTAATTAAAAACAACTTTTTTCATCATGATAATTTATATTGATAAATTATAACATTGAATGGTTTTAAAGTATAAATAGAATATATTTTTACCATTTAATAAAATTTATGTCATTATAATTAATTTTACATTGAATTCATAGGTAAAAAAATTTCAATCTTTTGTAATGTTTTAGATTTTAAAACCCAATTTCTCCACAACAAGATTAATTTTAAATTAATTACTACAAATTTTGGGTCTTGAATTTGGAAAAATTTATTCAATATTTTTAATCAGTAGGTCCAAATTATGTTAATAGGCTACTTTTATTTTTGGTCATTATGAATATTAACTATGGTAAATTTTATTTATCATAGTTAAATGTAAATCAGGTAATTAAAGGTAAACATAATATTATAAAATTACCCTAACACTTGTATTAATATAATTGGATGATTATATTTCTACTTAAAACATAATTGGGTTGAAATGGAATCTATTGGAACCCAATTGGATGAGATTAAGACATTTAATTTATTTTATTTAAAGAAAAGTGATATATGTCTCACTCAAACTTTAATAATTAAATTATTTTTAATATAAGGCTATACAGAATATAAATTCAATTATAAATAATCATTCTAAAGCTAATTTTTTTTATTTGTCATGGTAATTTATTTTTAATTTTAAGAAATATATAATTACTTTAATATCTTATACATTAATGATGCATAAATTATTTATTTAGTGAGAAATCAATAATATAGTTTTTATTAAAATAATAATAACTATAAAAGGCCCAAAAACTTGACCAAAACTTATTGGTCGAGTACATATAAAACATAATAATATAAGGGTATAATGTTTGACCATTTGGAGCCTTATAAAAGAGATTATAACACTTATATTATTTTATTTTAAATGATGTCAAAGTTGTTACCTTCATAATTTAATAAATATAACATTTTAAATTTTAGGTTTTTTGAAGATAAATTTGACTAAATGTATTATTATGAAATATATTAGATTTATATTTATCATAGTATTTTATTTTTAATTTTTATGCAACAAATAAGTATATTAAATAATTATACAAAAAAGTTATAGTAATTATTTTATTAATAGAAATATCAAATAAATGGTTTTAAAAATATTAAAATAAATATTATATGAACTAATTAATGTGATTAATGAATTTTATAGATTAATATGACATGTTATAAATCTATTAAATATTTTGGTTTGAATTTATATTTTTTATGGATTTTATGTAAATTCAAATAAATGAATAGTGTCAAAACTAACACTATTGATATTTTATAAAAATAACATATTATTAAATTGTTTTAAAATCACAAAAATATATAAAAATTACAAATTGAAAATTATATGGTCTGAAATTTCATAAAGTATCCAATTATGGTCAATTAAAAACTTATAAGTATGTATTTATAACCATTTAAAATTTAGAATATTATTACCACAAAAAAAATTAAATAGATTAAATAAGGATAAATCAAAATGATAAGGTTTTAAATAAAATCAAAACATGTCAAAATTTTATTTTTTTATTATATTAAAACCCTATCTCATTAAATATTATAATTTTATCCATTTTGGAAGTTTTTATGTTGGGTTTGAGTTTATTATAAATTAATATTTTTGAGGTTTCCATAAGTGCCCCTCTCCTCCCTTTTAAAAGGGCACCTCCTCCCTCTTCCCTAACTCCATTTTGAGCCTTCAAACTCGGAAAAACCCTGTCCATTTACCTTCTCCACTTCCCTAGAAACATACTAGAGATCCTGGTCTTCTTCAAAGACCAACTTTAGTGCCCTAAGAGAAGGTTTAGAAGAGGCACGTCGAAGAAGAGGTAATATCCTTTATCGATTATTTCAAACTTATTTCTTCTTATACTTCTTATATATGTGTTGTTTAATTATTAAGTAATATTTAAAGTATCACTTGTATACTTATATGTTATTATGAATATTAAACAATCATATTCTATCTTCTATTCATCCTATGAAAAATGAAATTCCCACACGTGCATACGTACGACCTACAGTCTCCATGCCATGGTGTAATATCTTTTTCAGCACCAACATACGTGGATGGGTATAATGATGGAATAAATAACTATATATGATTATTTTAAAATGATATTGATTCTGAAGTATTATACACTTCAATACAATTCCACAATCATGAGAATGATATCATCGCTTGTGCGTACATGCGACCTACCGTCTCCACGATGTGATGTGATTCGTTCTATATGACATTCATTAAAGAATGATTATATAAATGAATTGTATGAATAAATATGATATATATTATATTAATAACATTCTGAAAATGATATAACTATAAACTAAAAAGAGGAATAATAATTTATTTGATAAAACATGCATAAGAACATAAAGTAGTTAACACCCAAATAACGAGTAACAATGAAATGTTACTAATAAAAAGATAATAATATGACCATATATGATATAATAAAAACTAATATTATTTTTGAGTAAGTCAATGAAATTATTTAAATCATTATACAGGAGGTTCAGATACGTACAAAGCATATCGGACCTACGGTAAGGGAAAATCTCGCAATCTCATTTTTATCTGAGATTGTTTATACTTAAGTATTTTCTGGGGTAGATTTATCATCCAAGTCATTTTTTACTAAATATTTAATATTATTTATATCCTCATAAATATTTTTAAATCTAATTTTATCCATTAGTGAATTTTTATTAAAAGGTATGAAGTTAATATTTTTTAGTTTTCTGTACGAGATACTTTTTGACTTTTCTGGCAAAAGTATGAGAAAAATGTTTTTTTAAACTTATACAACATGAATAGATTTTTATGGTTTCATAATTCCTTATTTAAATAAAGATTCCTATATAATATTTCATTATTATTTTCAACAAAATTCTTTTCTTTTTAAATTGCAAAAAATTATGATAAAAGAAAATTATTTTGAAGAAGAAAGGATATTTTTCTCAAAAATTCATTTCAAGTGTTTTTTCAAAACTATTTTCCATATAAGATGGAATTATTTAATATGGTTATGTTTCAAGTATAATGTCCCTATTATTTACTTGGTTTGATTTTTTTATAATGAAATGATTTCCTTTGTTTTATATGGATTATGTTATGATGGGATGATGTTTATGAATCCCATTTTATTCGTTGGGTTATGATGAATGATTTATGTTTATTTTGTGGCACACATAAGAATGATTTCATTAGGATATGAGTGGGACCTATATCTCCCTCCAATACATTGGGTAAAAATTTATATCTCATGAGATAAATATGGTTGGAATGATAAGTAAATCCGATTTAGTAAGACAAGGCTGGAATGACAAGTAAACCCGGTTCCGTAATGGACTTAGTCTACTATTATGGTCTTGGTAGCAATGCCTTGGCTACTATAGAAATAATAATATGTGATTATTAGTTTTACATATTTAAATATTTCATTCCAATGATATTCTTTCAGGGATAATGTTCCTTTATGATCCATTCCTTACGTACTACCAAGATTTATGTCATTGATCAAGATTTTGATGTTTAAATTTTATATTCATGTTTTTACATTCAAATTTTTATGGTTTGTTTTATATTCTCCATGTTTACACTTGCTGATAATTTTATCTCACCCTATATATATTTTTATTTCCCCCATGATATAAAGAATGGTTTTAGGTAAGAAAACAAAAGGGGAAGATCTTTATGGGAGATGTTGAATATTTTTCACCATGATTAGAATATTATGTTCTGAGTTTCCAAAGAAACTAAACTAATACAGTATTTGGGAATATGTTTTTTATGTATTAAGTATTCTACAAAATTAATTTAATGTCCATGTACATCAAGCTTTGGTCTCTACAGTTGGTATCAGAGCGAAGGTTTATTTAACCTTTGGAAACTGGGATGTGGAAACTTTAGTGAGATCCTTAGAGATATTTATAAGGTATGTCTTAGGATGTCCCTAAGGTTAAAGTATAGGTTCAAATCCTAGAATTATGATAAAGATCATGAATAACCAATGATTAAACCTAAGATGTTATAGATTGAAAGTACCCCTTGATTATGTTGTTTTCCTAGTTTAATTTTTGCCTCTCACACTATTCTTTTTGGGTTTTAGATAATGGATGGAACCCAAAGGAACCGTGTTAATGATCAATGCACTGGGAAATGAAATGATTGTCCTTCTGAAAAACCAAATGTTATGGTATATGGAGTGTAAAATCTTATTTCTACACTTAAACAAGCTATAAATCATTCTGGAATTCCAAATGAGCAGTGAAAGAAACAATATTCTATTGAGTCCTTCATGAAGCAACATCCACCTTCTTTTAGTGGGTTTTATGATCCAATTGTTGCTGAACAATGGATCAGTTCCATTGAAAATATATTTTCCGTACTTCACTATTATGGACATGAAAAAATTATTCTAGCTATTTACTATTTAGAAGGTGAATCAGACTGGTGGTGGGCTCTAATTAAGAATACAAGACCCCAAGATGAAATTGAATCCATAGAATGGGATGAGTTCAAGAACTTATTTTTCAAAAAGTAATTTACTCATATTATTCGAACACATATGGAAAAGAAGTTCCTTGAGCATAATCAAAAGGATGATGAAACTATTGGTATATATGAGGCGGATTTTACAAGGCTTTTAAGGTATGCATCTGGCTTTATCATCTAACTTGAAAGTAAAGTTGATCGATTCTTAAGTGGATTATAACCAAGTCTTCGAAGGAAATTATCTATAAGAGACTTTAGTAACTATGAAGAGATTATGTGTTGTTCTATCAAGGTATAACTAGAAGTTTGTGTTACATATCCATATCATGGTTTTGATAAGAAACGAAAGATGGAGTTCAAGGAAAAATATAAAAACAATAGTGAAAAGAAGACAAATGTTTTATTATGCTCAAAGTGTGGAATGAATCATGGTGGAGAATGTCTTAAAGGGAATAGAAAATGGTTTAAGTATGGAAAAAAAGTTCATAGAGCAGCTGAGTGATAAAGTAATGGGAAAAAGGTAGCTAATGATGTGAATAGATAAAATACTAAATAGAACTCACCACCAACACTTCAATGCTACAAGTGTAAGGAAATGGTGCATTATGCTAACCAATGCCCTAATCCAAGGGTTAATAATGATTGAAATCTAATACCTCTTAAGGAAAAGGACAATGTTAAGTCACATGCGATCACTATTGGCGATGTTGAGTTTGACAACAAAGTGGTGGAATGATTAAGTGTTTATGTAATGGGATTCCAAAATAGTGTTGTGAAATCTCATTTATAGTATCGTGAAATATTGGAATATTTATGTCTTGGTTTATTGTGGTTTTCAATAATTATATAGTACTGGTAACCATGTAAAGTTATTGAAATATTTTTTGAAATTAGATGATATGTGCATAATGAAGGGATAGGGAAAAAATAATATGTTTAATTTTATAAATAATCTCATGACTGATATAAGAAAAAAGTGATATCATGGGTTGATTATGTATAATTTTTGGGATTTTGGTATGTGGAAAGAGTTAACTTTTTACTGCATTCATGTTTTCAATAAGGTTCTATGGTAATTCATGTTTCAAGATAATACATGATTAAGGTATTCACATGTTTGGAATGTGAGAATCAAGAACTATCTAATGAGATATGGGAGACGAATGTTAAGTATATATAGTTCACCTTCTTTTAAATTTTTTATATTTTTAGTTTTTGGAAGTATTGTAATGTTATCTATTTACGGATAGTATAAGTTATATTCCATTTTAAGATTAATTTATTATCTCACTATAGGTGGACCTATGCTTATTTGATAATATGTTATCACCTTTTTGTTGAGATAGATGGAATGACCTATCATTCTATCTTATAATTTGCTAACACTTCACGAATGAAAAATTCAACTTCATTTCTTTAAGAGATGAAGTGTAAATTGTTCAAGGCACGAACAATGGTGAGATTGTACCAAAATAAAGTAAGTATTTCTTCTAATTCAAAAAAAATTATTCAACTTTAGGGAAATGATGTTGAAAGCCAAAAATGTTATCCTACTACCCTCATATATGATGAATCAGATGACACCTTAGATCATCACAAATTTATGGCTTTGTGATTATTGGATTTGTCTTAGCCATGTTCTCTACCACCCTCCAACAGAACTTGATGTTTAGATTTCTCCTCCATATCCATGTTTTCACCTATGTTCTCCTATGTGGAATCCCCTTGATTAGTTACTTTGGGTAACCATTATGTTTCTAACTTTAATTTTTAAAATGAAGTTTTAGTATTCCTTTTTACGATGTAGGTTTCCATGAAATAAACTTTCAAGTAGAAAACCATTTATAACCCAAATGAATTTCGAGGGCGAAATTCATTTTTAGGGAGGTAGAATGTAACTCCCCGAGATTGTATGAGATAGATTATTTTTAATTTTATTGATGTATTGTGTTGTACACTACACCAAGATTAGATTGCGCTATATTTAATACCACATTATCTTTCAATATATTCAACACTATTCTTGAATTATGTTGCACATAATTACAAGTTCTTTTGATAGAATTAATTTTACATAACACTGAGTATAGATTTTTTTTCAATTTATAAACTAAGTTTTGATTATGTTATATGCAACACAAAAGGAATATTTCATTACTAGAAAAACTGACTTGGCTTGTGTTACACGTAAGAGCGACCATCCTTGATAGCTTGTGTTGTACGCGATATTGAGTTTCACTAAACATCGATATATTATTATATTATTATTTAAATGGGATATAAATTGGCCATTATGATTAGTATTAACTATATTTTTTAATGTTATAACATTATCATTCATCTTAAACATTTTATAGAACATGTTATGAGAAAAAAATTGATTTTTCAGATAAAAGAAGTATTTTTAAAAAAATGCAATTTTTTCACCTTTTGATGGTGCACCCATTTTAAATATAATTTTTGACAAGTTTTTAGGTAAAATTTGACAATATAAACTTCTTATTTTGAATCAAGATATAAAAATTTATGTTGGATAAAGTTTGGATATTTTTCCGATAACTTTCATATGTTTATAAATAGTAAAAATATGCTAAATTTTTAATTAAAAACAACTTTTTTCATCAAGATAATTTATATGGATAAATTATAATATTGGATGTTTTTAAAGTATAAATATAATATATTTTTATCATTTAATATAATTTATGTAATTACAATTTATTTTACATTGAATTCATAGGTAAAAACATTTAAATCTTTTGCAATGTTTTAGCTTTTAAAACCTGATTTCTCAACAGTGGGATTAATTTTAAATTAATTACTAAAACTTATGTGTCTTGAATTTGAAAAAATGGATCCAATATTTAGAATCAGTAGGTACAAATTATGTTAATAGGCTACTTTTATTTTTGGGTATTATGAATAGTAATTGCAGAAAATTTTATTTACCACAGTTAAAGGTAAATCGGGTAATTATGGGTAAAAATAATATTATAAAATTACCCTAAAACTTTTCGTAATATAATTATATGATTATATTTCTCCCTAAAATATACTTGGGCAGAAATGGAATCTATTGGAACCCACTTGGATGATATTAAGACATTTAATTTATTTTCATTAAAGAAAAGTGAAATATGTCTCACTCAAACTTTAATAATTAAATTATTTTTAATATAAAGTTATACAGAATATAAATTCAATTATAAATAATAATTTAAAATAAGAAATGATCTTATTTATCATATTAATTTATATGTAATTTTAAGAAATATATAATTACTTTAATAGCTTATACCTTAATGATGTAGAAATTATTTATTTAGTGAGAAATCAATAATATAGTTTTTATTAAAATAATAATACCTATAAATAGGCACAAAAACTTGACCAAACTTTATTGGTTGAGTATATATAAACCATAAGAATCCAAGGGTAGAATTTATGACCATTTGGAGCCTTATAAAAGAGATTATGACATTTATATTATTTTATTTTAAATGATGTCAAAGTTGTTACCTTCATAATTTAATAAATATAACATTTTAAATGTTGGGTTTTTAGAAGATAAATTAAACTAAATGTATTATTATGAAATATATTCAATTTATATTAATAAAATTATTTTATTTTTAATTTTTATGCAACAAATAAGTATATTAAATAATTATAAAAAATGTTGTATTAATTATTTTATTAAGAGAAATATCAAATAAATGGTTTTAAAAATATTAAAATAAATACTATATGAACAAATTAATGTGATAAAAGAAATTTATAGATTAATATGACATGTTATGAATCTATTAAATATTTTGGTTTGAACCTATATTCTGTATGGAGTTTATTTAAATTCAATTAAATGAATAGTGTCCAAATTGACACTATTGATATTTTATAAAAATAACATATTATTAAAATGTTTTAAAATCACAAAAATATTTAAAAATTACAAATTGAAAATTATATGGTCTAAAATGTCATAAAGTATCCAATTATGGAAAATTCAAATCACATAAGTAGGTATTTACAACCATTTAAAATTTAGAATATTATTACCACATATAAAATTAAATAGATTAAATAAGGATAAATCAAAATGATATGGTTTAAAATAAAATAAAAACAAGTCTAAATTTTATTGGTTTATGATATTAAACATCTATATAATCTCATATTTGAATTTGAGTCATTTTGGATGTTTTTAATTAAGGTTTGTGTTTATTATAAATTAATATTTTTGATGTTTCCAAAAGTACCCCTCTCCTCTTATATAAAAGGGAACTTCCTCCATCTCCCATTAACTCTATTTTGAGCCTTCAAACTTGGAAAAACCCTGTCCATTTATATTTCCCACTTCCCTAGAAACATACTAGAGGTCCTAGTATTCTTCAAAGACCAAATTTAGTGCCCTAAGAGGAGGTTTAGAAGAGGCACGTCGAAGAAGATGTAATATCCTTTATTGATTCTTTCAAACTTATTTCTTTTTGTAATTACTCTATATGAGTTGTTTCATTATTAAGTAATATTTAAATTATCACACGTATAAATAAATTTTATTATTAATATGAGACAATCATATTCAATATTATATCCATCCTATGAAAAATGAAATCGCTACGTGTGCGTACGTACGACCTACCGTCTCCACTCCATGGTGTAATCTGTTTTTCATCCCCAACATAATTGGATGGGTATAATGATGGAAGAAATAACTATATATGATTATTGTAAAATCATATCAATTCTCAAATATTATACACTTCAATATAATTCCACAATCATGGGAATGATATCATCGCCCGTGCGTACGTATGGCCTACCGTCTCCACAATGTGATGTGATTCGTTCTACATGATTGTCATTGAAGAATGATTATATAAATGAATTGCATGAATAAATATGATATATATTATACTAATAAAATTCTCAAAATGATATAACTATAACCTAAAAAGAGGAATAAAAATTTATTCGACAAAACATGCATAAGAACATAAAGTAGTTAACACCCGAATAACGAGTAACAATGAAATGTTACTAATAAATAGATAAGAATATGACCATATATGATATCATAAAAATGAATATCATTATTGAATAAGTAAATGACATTATTTAAATCATTATACAATAGGTTCATATATGTAAAAATCATATCAGACCAAAGGTAAGTGAAAATCTTGCAATCTCATTTTTATCTGAGATTGTTTATAATTAAGTATTTAACGGGGAAAATTTTTCATCCACATCCATGTTTCCTAAATATTTAATATTATTTATATCCTCCTAAAATTTTTTAAATACAATTTTACCCATTGGTGAATTTTTATTAAAATATTTTATGGGAATATTTTTTCATTTTCACTTCGAGATACTTTTTCACTTTTTTGGAAAAAGTACAAGAAGAATGTTTTTTTAAACTTATACAACATGAACAGATTTTTACAGTTTCAAAACACCTTATTTACATGAAGATTCCATCCATCCAATATCCCTAAGGACTTAATTTTTTTTATTATTATTGAAAAATCCCCTTTTAAAAGAATAATAGGGAAACCCAAACATCATAGACATAAGGCATTCAACAACCTAAATGTCAAAGAGATAAAAACTAGAAAAACAATATGGAGGAACCCCACCCTAGCAATTAAACATGATGAAGCCCGTCACCTTTGCATAGCAGTTCAACAAGCAAGTGTCCTGTGTCAAAGCACAGGCCCAATCCGATGGATTACGCCATACCCTCTTAGACAACCAAATCCGAAAAGCTCTACAAAGATTAACAACCATCTCTAAATCTTCTCATGGGTTGTTCCATGTGGTCAGATCCATCTGCACCCACTAACTTCAAGTCCTAAAGAAAGTCATCCATCGTCAAAATTCCAAATGAAAACCACCACTATCTTCAATTCCAAGAAGCCTTCCAATCCAACAACAATATAGATCCCAAACACATAGCTGAGTCCAGCCGCATCCCACCACATCCAAAAAAATCCTCCAGCCTCATCCATAGAAACCTGAATAAGAATACAATCCAATGAGAATGAAGGTAGGTCTTCATCTCCCAAGACTGGAAGAACCAACAACGCCTTGAGGGAAGGTCTCCATTGAGGGGATCTGAGCAGAAATGACCTAGGAAAGCCTCTCTGGGCTGGATCTGGACAAATCAAAACACCAGAAAATCCCTCAATGAATTCCTAAACAGGAACTATGGAAAGCTGGAGGAATCGAAGGGCAAGAGGATACACCGAAAAAGGCACTGTCGCAAGAGCATTGGAAAGCAACACACACCAACCTCCAGAATCCCCAAGACAAACACCATCACAGCCACACTGGAAAGCAACACACACCAACCTCTTGAAGATTCCTCTACAAGATTTCACGATTATTTTGAACAAAATTATTTTCTTTTAAAATTTCACGGCATTTTGAGAAAAGGAAATTATTTTCAAGAAGAAGGGATATTTTCCTCAAGAATTCATTTCAAGTGTTTTATCAAAACTATTTTACATCTAATATGACATTATTTATTATGGTTATGTTTCAAGTATAATGTCTCTATTATTTAAATGGTTTTATTTTTTTTATGATGAAATGATATCCATTGTTTTATATGGATTATGTTATAATGGGATGATGTTTATGAAACCCATTTTATTGGTTAGGTTATGATGAATTATTTATGTTTATTTTTTGGCACACATAATAATTATTTCATTATAAGATGGGTGAGACCTATATCTCCCTCTAATGCATTGGGTAAATATTTATATCTAATGATATTGACATGGCTGGAATGAAAAGTAAATTCGGTTCAGTAATACAGGGTGGAAATGATAAGTAAACCCGGTTCAGTAATGGAATTCATCCACTATGATGGTCTTGGTATCAATGACTTGGCTACAATGAGAATCCTAATATGTTATTATTAGTTTTCCACAATTACACGTTTTATTCCATTGCAATTATTTCATGGTTAATGTACCTTTATGATCCATTCCTTACGTACTGCCAAGATTTATGTCATTGCTCCAGATCTTGATGTTTAAATTTTCTGTTAATGTTTTTACGTTCAAATTTTTATGTTTTGTTTTATGTTCTCCAGGTTTACCCTTGCTGAGAATTTGAGCCCACCCTTTATATTTTTTCTTTTACCTAGGATATAAAGAAAGATTTTAGGTAAGAAAACAAAAAGGGAAGATCTTTATGGGATATGTTGAAAATCTTTCACCATGATTAGAAGATTATGTGTTGAGTCAATAAGGTTTCCTTATGAATTTTCTATTCCTTTATGTTTTGAAAATCACAAACTCTCTTTCTCAAGGAAAATTTTATTTCCCTAAAGATTCTTCTCAATAAGGAAAAATTTCTTTCTCCAAGGAAATTTTCTCCTATCTTTGTTTTCATTTTTCATGATTTACTTTCACTAAATATAACTCCTTTTATGTCTAAGTGTAAAATTCAGTTTCATTTATAAAACCTCAAAATCCTATAAATACTTAGATATAAAGTATTCTGTTTTCAGGTTCTGAATTTAGATTATGAATACTCTGAAATTCAGATTTCAAATTCTCTGAAATTCAGATTCTGAATTCTCTGAAATTCAGATTCCGAATTCTCTGAAATTCAGATTCCGGATTCTCTAAAATTCAAATTCTGAATTCTCTGAAATTCAATTTCCAAATTCACTGAAATTTGGATTCTGAATTCTCTGAAATTCAGATTCCGAATTCTTTGAAATTCAGATTCCAAATTCTCTGAAATTTAGATTTCAAATTCTCTGAAATTCAGATTCTGAATTCTTTGAAATTCAGATTCAGAATTCTCTAAAATTCAGACTCTGAATTGCTTAGAATTCAGGTTCTTAATTTCTTAGAATTCAGGTTCTGAATTACTTAGAATTCAGGTTCTGAATTCCTTATAATTAAGGTTACAAATTCCTTATATTTAAGGTTCCTAATTCCTTAGATTTTAGGTTCCTAATTCCTTAGAATTTAGGTTATGAATTACTTATATTTCAGGTACTGAATTCCTTAGATTTCAGGTTCCGAATTCCTTAGAATTCAGGTTCTGAATCCCTTAGAATTCAGACTCCTAAATCTATAGAATTCTGATTCTGAATTCCTTGAAAAATAGAATCTGAATATCCATGTAATTTAGACTCTGAACTTTATTTTTTATTAGATTCCAAAAAAAAAATTATTTGAGCAACCATATTTTACTTAATCATGTTATAGTTATGAAATGATGTAGTGCATTCTATTTCTAACTAACTGTTATTTGAGTGACATGTGTATAGGTCCCTCCAAAATTCAAGAAAAAATATGACCGTTGGAGGAGAGAGCCGATCATTGAAGAAATTCCTATAAATAGGGACTCATTTGAATGAGCACAAAACTTAGACTGATTGTTCTACAACTCTAGAGATTACATGCTGTTGAAGTAATTTCTAGAGAGAAAGACTCTCATGCTTTGTGTGTACAGAACATCTTGTTCAGATTTCTTCATGTGACTCTGATTTTTGCTGTGTATAATCGAGGGCTTCCGAAGATAGGAAGATAGAGGTTCCAACTACCTTGAAGTTCAAGGGCTTGCGGGGATATCAAGTCAAACTCTGATATTCCTATCGATGGATTACCCTGGTATGGGTAAGAAAAACTTTCTTGAAAGTATAAATCAAGGGACCTTTATCCAAGGTTGTTAGATACCCTTCTCTTTGTGTTAGAAGATTCTATACTTGTTACTTGTTTTGTTTCAAGTTTATTTTTCCACTGTATTTTGATTAATAAGGAAAGTATAAAAATCTTATACTTTCATGTACCTTTACTCTTATTAGTAAGATTCTATATTCTTTAAGGTAGAATCTTTGTCCTTGTAAAATTTTCTTAAGTTTCATTTTCAAGACCATATTTCTAGAATCTAGCATGTTTTTAGAACCAAGTGGTTTTGTGAATTTACCTTGTTTAACTTTGTTAAATAATAGAATGTTTTATATCAACTTTAAAAGTTCCAAAGGAATTTTTTAAAGGATACAATTCACCCCCACTTTTATATTGAACATCTACATTATTTTCTAATCCTACATTATGTTTCAAGTTTCCAAAGACACTAAACTAATATGGTCTTTGGGTGTATGTTTTTGTTATGTAATAAGTATTTTGAAAAAGTAATGTAATGTCCATGTATGTCAATCTTGGGTCTCACAAGTGATCTTTTCTTTTTCGTAGAAACCCTAGCACTACGACCAAGGCCTCATAAGGCATGTGATACCAGATTACACACCGTTTAACTTGAAAATTTCTAGAACCCTTGGTTTCTACTCCACATAACCATCCATTCTACTTACACGATGATTCCAATTGGGAATCATAGATCTAAGTTCATCTAAACTTATTATCATCATAGATCTAAATCTGGGCTTCGAATACACTCAAAAATGCCCCCAATGATCCATGCCATCATGGATGCGTGTCAAAATAGGAAGAACATTAAATGTCAATCCATTTTGATCTACGCCTAATCATACTCCATCATCACCACACCTCAATAACACCATCGATCACAAACTTCACCTGTGATACTGATCCATTGCGCTGAAGAATGGTCGCACCAAAATTATATACTCGATATTGATCTAATCCAATGTCATCTACCAATAATCCTTCAAAATCTCCTCTCCAAAGGATCCTCTAAATCCCAAGGTTATGTAGTTAAATTTAGGGATTTAGGAATATCTATTTTTAAATATAATATACCAGGTTGCTGCATTGAAATAAAGAAATAAATAAAATAAAATAATTTATTTTATTGTTTACACCCTCCATATAACTTTACTGAAACACCCAACACTGAAAAAGATTATGTCATGCCTAGTGTAAATCCGACACTCTAAACTCAACAGAGGCCTCATATTTCTGATCCAATCCTCCATTAAATAGTTATTCCACTTTTCTAGGAAAATTGAATGTGAAAGATAATAATATTTTTAATATTTTTCAAATTTTAATTCTGAAATCACCAAACCTCAGAATATCATACTGTCTCAGTATCTGGCTCTGAAAATAATCTATATAATATTCTGAAGTAATAATTAGAAAAATATGTGCGGTTACATTCTCTACACCCTATTTATTTTCTTACCAAAAAAATGAAAAACCTATGAAAAAAGATGAGGGTATTAATCTCACATCTGGGTCTACCACTCTAAGATTATTTCCCAAAGATTCCCATATTGCTATTGAACATGCACTAGGGGAATAAATCACCCACAAAGTATCATGTCCTGCAGATCCTTGATCTCTATTGGGTACTCAACAAAGGAATACCCATCATCAATGTCTATATTTTCCTAGTTGATAACATGCAATGGTTCATGAAAATACCTCCTCATTCACAACACATGGAATATATCATGTACCTAGTCTAACTATAGTGGTAGAGCTAAGCCGTATACCACCTCACCAACTCTATGCAGTATCTAGAAAGAGACAATGAATCTCAAATATAGCTTGCAACCCCATCAAAATATCTATAATCCACATTGAGGAGAAACCCTCAGGAAGATATGGTCTCCCTCCTTAAACTCCAAAGGCATCCTTCACCAGTCTGTATAAGACATATGATAGCTTTATGCAGTCCTCATTCACTCCTAGATGATCTGGACCTTCTCTATTGTATCTCGTACCAAATATGGGCCCATGAGTACTGGATCACATGGATCAGTCCCACCAAGTGGTTTCCTAAAGGGTCACCCATACAAGGCATTTAATGGTGCTATAATGATGTTGGAAGTTAGATAGTTTTGTACACAAATTCCACTAATGATAAGTGATCCTTCCAACTATTGAAAAAATATTTTCATGAAATCCTACAACATGTCCTCCAAGACTTGAATGATCTTCTCAGTCTAGCCATCAATATGGGGGTGAAAAACCATGCTCAAATTCAACTAAGTCCCAAAGTCCTCCTACAATAATATTAATAATCAATACATAAACCAAGAATCATAGTCTGAAACAATCATCTAGGGAACTTCATGAAGCCGGATTACCTCCTACACATATAATCACCCTAAGTTCTCTACTGAACTCTACTCTTGAATAGCTTGGAAGTGGGTAAACATGGTAAGTTGGTCTATGATCACCTAGATGAAATAATGTCCTATGGAAGTATGTGATAACACATTTATTAATCCCATGTATATCTCATCCCACTTCCACTCTAGCACCTCACAGGGTTGAGCTAAACTTACTGAAACATAGTTCCGATCCCTCAGTTACTAATAAGTGAGGTATAGAGAGACAAATAAACAACACATATCTTAATTATTTTCCATAAAAAATGAAATTTTATTTCTTGGTAGATCTTTTACACACTTAGATTTACTGCTAAAGGGGATGTATAAAACCCTCTGATCACCTCCTCCCATAATGTTGCTTGTACCATTGTGTGTCCTCAGAAGAGGATAATGTGATCCCACTATAAAAAAATCCATCATAGGAATATCCAGTGGATATCTAAGTATCTAAGATCTATCAATTGGTATCTCCAAGATGATCTTTCCTAAAAAAAAAGTGGTGGGGTAATATCCATCGATTGAAGATATGAAGCACCATCCCTATCGTCTAAGGAAAACTACAACAAATTTAATTGGTCTGATGCTACACCCAAAAACTAAGAGCAATATCTCCTATAGAGAATGTCTTCCACCACATTACTCTTCCCAAGAGTATATACAATCTCAATGTCATAGTCCTATAGGAGCTCTATCCATAGCCTCTGTCTCAAGTTAAGATCCTTTTGAGAGAAGATATATTTGAGACTCTTGTGGTCAGATTAGATGATAAACCACTCACCCATAAGGTAGTATTGCCACATATTCATAGTGAATACTACCACTTCTATCTCAAGATTTTGAGTTACATAGTTCTAATCATGTGGTCTCAACTACCTGGACCCATAGTCAATCATGGACTGCCTCTATATTAGAAAAAATCCTAGTCCATTCTTTGAAGAATCACATAAGAATACGTACTTGAAACCCTCCCCCAATAATCTCAAGTTTGGGGAAATTTTAAATATCTACCTCAACTTCTAAATTTTTTTTGGAAATTTTATATCCACACAAAAGGATGCCCATTTCCATTCAAATATTTCAAAGGTGCTGTAACTCTAGATAAATCAGGTAAAATCATCTGATAGTTACCTACTAACCCAATGAAACTCTGTACCTCACTAACACTCTTGGGTGGATCCAAAGATAGTACTACCTCAACCTTTGATGGTTCCATTTACACTTCTACCTATGAGATGACGTTTACCAGGAAGTGAACCTCTCTAATCCAAAACTAAGACTTTAAGATCTTCCCATATAGTTAGTGCTCTCAGAGTGTGTCCAGGACCATCCTCAAGTGTCTCGTATGCTCATCCTCGAATGTTGAGTGCATTAGGATATCATTGATGAAGAACACTAAAAACTAGTAAAATAAAGGCTTAAATATATAGTTCATGAGTCCTATAAACACTAATGGGGTATTCATCACACCGAAAGCCATCACTAAGTACTCATAGTGATCATAGTGACATCTAAATTCTATATTCAATATATCCTCATCCCATACTCATAGCTAGTGATAGATTGATCTGAGGTAAATCTTTGAGAACCATATTACCCCTCAAAACTAATAGAAGAGATCATAGATCCTTATTATAGGATATTTATTATTTATATCCACCTGGTTCAAGCACTGGTAATCCAAAAATAACCCGAATCTCCCATCTGCCTTCTTGGAGAACAACATTGGGGATACCTAGAGGGAAACACTAGGTCTCATAATTCCCTTCATCTGTAAGTCCTCCAAACACAATATCAGATCACAAATATCTAAGAGATCCATTTGATATGATGGTGTTGACATCAAGGAAATCCTAGGGTGTAAGATAATGAATAAGTATATCTATCAGTAGGGAGGTAAGTCTATCATGTCTTCAGGAAAGATGTACTCATACCTCTCCACCACCACCACAAAGAACTAGTATCCCGTATCATCCACTGCTCAAAGAGTCATACTAGCTAACTAGTGAGTAATCAGATGAACTTTCCTATTCCTGATCTTTTCCTTCTCTACTAGGTTTTCATTGTTTACTTATAAAGGAAAAACTCATCCCATAACTACAAACACACCACATCCTTCACCTAAAATAATCAATCTAGGCATGAAATATGGATAGAAATTCCATATATAAGATGAAATCATAAGGCCTCATCATTGCTATAAATATATCCCACATAGAGTTCTCACCTCCAAGAATCAGATCATACTATCATAAAAAGTGTGAAACATCCGAGTCACATCCTTTTAGAGTCTCCAAGAATAAGGGTCTAGCTAAAGGATCCATTATAATCTCTAAGTCTCAAACTAGAGAATTGGAAAGAAATGAATAAATCCCACCTATATCTATCATAACTTCAACTATTGTATAAAATACATAGAACATACCTCATATCATCCATGGATCCTTAGGGTAATATATTTTTGTAACCAACAACCATCCTTGTCCTTGAACACCAACTCCATGAGCCTAGAATGGACCACCTGGGGGCGATGGCGGTGGTAATAGGTCAAACATCTAACCACCTCCTTCTGCTATACCTTCCCCCTTTCCACATCCACCACCCAATGTAACTACTTTCTATTGCATCTATCTTTTACTGGGTGGTCCCTCGATCATCTCTCAATCAACTATATGAAAATTCAAAAAATTTCATTCAATATTTCCTCGACCATTCCAAGAGAAACACCACATATACCTAGGATAATTCGAGTAATCCCTAGAGCCCTTAATCCCTAATCCTTTATCTTGGGATCTTCTTCTGAAGTTTCAAACATTTCCAGATCCCTATGACTGCTATCAAATACTTGCTGTTGAGGTCTTATATCTTGGGTTCCCTCTACCAACACCAACTATTTATGTTTTCTTTACTTGGAAGGTCTCCACTACTAAGGCATTATCAAGAACTCCAGTATAGATGGGAATAGAAATAGATATCATTAAAGTCCAAAAATCTCAAAATAATCCCTACTCAGAGGTATATTTTCTGAAGAATGGGTCCTGTACCATATCCATAGAGTTTTGAGAAATTAGTAAACCTCAATGAATACCCTGTCATAGTCATACTTCCCTTATGTAAATGCAGAAGCTCCTGGATTCTCACTGATTGAAATGTTTCCAGATAAAACTTCTCCCTAAATAGATGCTCTAAATATGACTAGGAGAGAGTCGTATCATCATGTAATTGATTCACCGGACCCCACCATCACCCAGTGAAGTCCTAAAGAAGAATCCCAGTGTGGACTTCCATATGATCTATATGCATTCTCACAAGGATGAAAACTCGAGTTTCTACCTCTAGATTGTCCCTAGTCACTTGTGGGATTGGATTTCTCCAAAACCTAGGAGGTCTCAACATCTAGAACTTATGTAGCACACTTATACTATGTGAATTATCAACCAGTACTTTCAGTACTAACTACTGATCAATGGGTTATTTTATAGCTGGTAAACCACCTATGGGTACTATCTCCTATAAAGGACCCTATACTAAAGAATTTACACTCGGTGGATCATCCTCATGATCACATAGTGGAATCCTAGTTGGATATCTTCATGAAGGAATCCTAAAATAAACAATATGCAACACCATCATCGAGTATATTTGAAGAGATGAATCAAGAAGGATATGGAAACAATAACCCATTATTATATGATGCACGTACCAATTGTTTTCCCTAAAATCAATGTATACGTGTACCAAGTCAATAAGAAGGTTTTCAAAGTTATAGTGAACGAATATGTCAGTTGCTGCACCAACACTGGGGTCCCTAGATTGAAATATGAACTTGAAACACTTTAACACTATTACCATAAATCCTAAATGAATCTCATATATTATAGTCCTAAGGTAAAACTGACTACTCTGATACCACTTTGTCGCAATCTGTCTTGATGGGTTCCAAGATGTGATTACCCCAAGACCACCTTCAATAGGCCAGGGGATAGAAACTAGCATCAAATAGGTATATTAAACACATAGTAGGAATTAACCTAATATACCTACACACACACATATCCAATCCCATACAATGCTAAAATTTAAAACAACTGATAACCATGCATGTATACATATATAATCCACAAATCAGGGTACGACAATAAGGTATTGGAAAACAAGGTCCAAATAAAATCCCACCAAAAGAAACTAAAAAACTTTAACCTACTAATTAGGATAAGACTACTTTAAAATATAACCCAGAACAAACCGTAGTCTATCTATATCACCAAGCTCATCCTCGTCCTGGTACCTATAAGACTATCAAAATTTTGGTCATCTCCATAAGACATAACATGTACAGGAGGAGTCCATGCATGGGTGAGTGTAACAATACCCAGTAGGACACCCCAAAATCACTAAACATAAATCATAAAGAGTACTTAGCTCATAATAGTAATAATACAATGAAAGTAGAAAAAAAAACCTAGATATACTCAGGAAGGACACCATGCCTCCATACAATCTCAACCAAATTTAAGACCATGGTATTCTACTTGAATCTTTTAGGAAATTCTTGTTCTGGGAGAACCCACTCCATGAGCCACACTATCATTGAGGATAGTCATCCAAGAGGTCATGATCATTTGGCACCATACAAGAAAACTCACTAGTATATGAATATCTCTATATATAGATAAGGAATCACACCCAAGACTGCTGAAGGGAACTACAAACCCAATATGAATATACCCACTATATAGTGGATCATATGCTAATGATACAATAAACCCTACTAAAACATCATGCTAGATGGGGAATCAATGCCTTATGCTAGGAGGTCACACCAATTATAAAAATCCCACATTGGATATAAGAAGGAATGATAGAGGATCACACTCTAGCATTATATAAGGACACAAAAAACTCTATCTGAGATTTATCCTCCAGAGGGTATCAAAATCTAGAGTTCTAGATGAGATTCTACACTACACCCTTGAGTTTATAGACCAAGTGAACACACTAAACTGATACCAGTCTAAAATAAAGAAATGAAGTGGTACAAACACCCTAAAAGGAGGTACACGACATATAATGGGGGTATAAAACGTGTCTAGTCAACCCCTGGTCTGCTCATGCGTTGATGCCTCACATGACATATAAACCTCAAAATACGTGGCATGTCTTATAGGGGTATACGATGTGTAGTGTTCGAGATGACACTCTTTCAATGACACTATCTCATGCCTATTTACTTATGGCCATGCCCATGTACCAACCCATGTACACCTAGATATACCCATGTACACATAGACGTTTCCAAGTACACATACCTTCCTGGGTGTTATAACCATGTACGTGTACCCTAGCTTACCCATTCCCATGTATCCTTTGAGATATATGTCGAGTTGCCAGCATGGGACACATGACATGTGACCCGTGTCATACTATGTGTAATATTTTCTTGTCTATAGAAATCCTAGTGCTACAGTTAGGGAACAACATAAAATGTGATCCTAGATCACACACCATGTAACCCTGAAATTTCCATAACCATCATGTTCTAGTTTGAATCATAGTCCATGATACCACAACTGTGATTCAAGCATGGAATCACAGATCTGAGGTCATCTGACCTTCCTATTTCCATAAATCTAAATATGATATTTGAATCTACTCAGAAAACACCACTATTGAGAAATTATGTCACCACCATACATCAAACATGGAAGAACGATAACTATCGATCCATTATGATCTACCTCTGATCATCCCCCATCATCATCACACCTTGATCACACACTCAATCATGAACTACACCCGTGGTATTGATCGATTGTGCCAAAGTATAGTTACACAATGATTATATACTCGACATCTATTGAACCATTTGATAAAGAAAATAATAATGATGAACATGCGAATATATAGGGGATAATACAAAAAACCATAATCATGAGGAATGAAACTTTAATTTTTTTTCTTTTAGACTCCATTCATTGTCAAAGAATCAGATGAACAAAAAGGTAATAATCTATGAATAAATAAATCTACCATAAATAAATCCACCATCGATGCACGAATCAATTATTGTTCATGAAATTGATCCATTTTTTACTGGGATAAATAAATGGGATGGAATCACATAAATACAACATCCTAACTAGATTTTGGATTGATCACCTATGAAGAATGATCCTGTATTTTCATCATTGGAAAAATCCATAAACTCTAATGGTGAAATGATCCTTGATATCGATCTGTCCAGATGTCTTATTCTAACAATCCTTCAATGGATCCTCTCCAATGGCTCTCCTCAATCCCTAGTTTGAGATTAACCCTAGGTATTTATGCATAGGCATGTTTAAATTGAGAATGATAGGTCGCTTTGTTGAAATAAATAAATAAATAAAACAAATTAATTTATTTTATTATTTGTGTTCGTGATATCAGTTTATCGAAATACCCAATGCCGACAAAGATTATATCACACCTAGGGTAAATCCCATGCTATGAAATCAATGGGGACCTCATAATTTTGATTTGAGCCTAAATTTAATTGTTATTCTACTTTTTCAAAAAAAATATGTGTGTTTGATATTAATATTTTTAATATTTTTCAAATACAAATTTTGGGCTCATTGAGCCTTATAATATCACGCCGTCTTAGTAAATAGATCTGAAAATAATCTATATAATATTCTAAAGTAATAAATGAAAATATAAGATCCATTACAACCCTTTAGGTACATAAGTGTAGAAATAAAATGTATTGGAATGAAGTTGTAGAGAGAAAGCTATTGGGAACTGTACAAGATGATGAGGTGACAGAGAAGGTTATAGTTATTCAGTAACATGTAAGGAAAATAAAAAGTTGACATAAATTTTATAATGATAACCATATACAAGATCTATAATTTGAATTTTGTGAGAAGGTATTTCTATGAATTTCTCCATGGAAGAAACAAGGGCCAAATAATCCCTAGGTATATTAGTACCATTAAAAACACTTGATTATATTGGGAAAAAATATTATCATTTGGAAATTTCACCAAACCTCTCTTAGGATTATGATATATTCTATATACCTCTCTTGAGAATGTACATACCAAATCCTTAACATGTACTAAACTCAGAGGTTTTACTGTTAAAACATAATATTTCTTATAAGGAAAAATAAATTGAGATTTTAGATCATACATAGAAAGTTCTATGAAATAATACGACTCACTTGGTCAAAGTTTTGTGACAAAACCACCAGCTTGAAGAATCTATGTGAGAATATAAGGATGTAATGAAGCAAAAGTATACCCATTTTTTGGTACCAAAGTGACAAATTTCATAGGAGAAATTAATTTTAAGGGGGTAGAATGTTATACCATGAGATTTTGTGATTTGTTTCTTAAATAAATATGATATTTTAGATATTTTGTGATACACTCAACTATGAATCTAGCTTTCATTACACATAACACTGAGTTTAAATGAAACAAGACATATTATTTAAATTTTATTATTTAATATGATAGTTATCACCTAGTTGTTAGAATAAAAGGTATGAATAAGATTAAATAAATTAAGAAAATATATGGTTTACACATGTATATAAAATTAATTAGTTTTAGACCAAATAATTATAAATTAAAATAAAAACTATTTTAAAATAAAGGAAATCTTCTTTTAAAAAACTATTTTAGGCAAAAAAACGTGTTTTACCTCAGTAAATTAAATAAATAACTTTTGTTGAATTATTTTAATGAAATTTATATATTATATATTCAAACAAATTATTAACATTCATCTTATGATTTTTTCTAGAATAGTGATATGAATTAATCCATTTTTAGCTTAAAAACTTTATTTTTCTAAAAAGTTGTTTTGTCGCCTTTTTTGAAATTATTTTAAATATAATCTTGGAAAATTTTAGAATATTTTTTCAAAATTTTTTTCCATTTTTTAAATCATCATTTTAAAATTATCTTATTTTGAAATTTTGATAATTTTCTAAGAAGATGATTTTTTTCTGTGAATAGTGAAAAGTACTGGTTTTTATTGAAAACTATCTTTTCTTTTAAAGAAATTATAAGGATATTTTTTTTAAAATGGATTTAAAAGTAAAATTACTAAAATTATATATAAATTATTCCAATTTATTTCATTAGGATATTTTTCATATAGAAATTTGGTATAATTTTTTTAAACTTTTGACATTTTCTCTTTGAAACCCCACTTTCTCATCACATCTATAGGATTAATTTTAAATTAAAGTTTTATAATTATATAAATGGAATTGGAAAAATTGATTTCATATAATTAATAATAATAATTTAAATTATCTAATAACTTATAATAAAAATTTTACCCTAATAAGTAGTAAAAGTAGTAAAAAATATTTATCGCGGTTAAGGTAAAAATGAGTTTTCTGGGGAGGGGGGTTAAACTAAAAATATAAGGATTAAAAATGACTTATAACTTGTACAATAACAATTTTATGGAAATATTTAGACCTTGTATCTTATAGGTTCTATAATATACCATTTTGGATCCTTGTGGCATGTGAAAAACATTGGCACACCTTTTTCTTTTCAAAAACTATAAGTGTGCCACTCACCTCACTTATAAAAGTACACCCCTTATACTCTCATATTCACAATTTGAGAACCAATTATTCATCCAATAAAAACCCAAATAAATTCCTTACTTATATCCTCCCATCCTATAAGACTTATTTTGGTCCGAAAAACAACCTAAGAAGCCTTTTGGTGCAAACCAAAATAAGTTGTTCGAAGAAGAGGTAGCCTATATAATCAATATTTTTATTTCACTTCTTCCCCCTCCTCATAAAATTTTTATTAAAAAATAATTATATGATAACCTTATAATATTAAATTTACTTATATTTTATTATTTTAATTTCATAACCTAAATCCTTCTCCTATTCCATCTAATGGGTCACGAAATCATCATTTGTGTGTACGGTGGACTTTCACCTCACAAACCGATGTCATTCATTTTCCATAACCACCTATAAAGTATGGATATAATGATTTATTTATTGTTTATATATGATATATGTGATATTATTATTCTTTTATAATAATAACATCACATATTACTTCTTACTTTCCATTCCGTGTGAATATGATAACGTCGTCCGTATGTACGATGGACTAACACCACATGAAGCGACATGATTCGTTCATGATTTATATGGAAGGTAATAAGGAAGATTTCAATAAAAATATGTGATATATATTAAATTAAAATTATTTTTTAATGGTAATATATTATTTAACTTTTTTATTTCAACCCGCTAAGAAAATGGAAACAACATTCATGAATACGTATGACCTACCGTCTCCATAAACGATGTATTCCATTTTATATCTATAACTTTTATGGATCACTATAAATAAATTTATAATGAGTATATATTATATTTATATCATGTTTAATATTAAGAATATTATTAAACCATGGTCAAATTAATAGGACTTGAAATAACAAATCAAAACATACACAAAAAACAAAGCAGTTATTACCTGAAACATGATCTTAACAAAGAATTATTAACAAACAGGTAATAAAAGGTCATAAGTAAATCTTATATTATATTCTATATGTAATTATTTTTATTTAATATATTTATAATAAACCAAAATTTATTATACATGAGGTTTTAATGTGAATGAAGGAAGTCAAGATTTAAGGTAAGATATTCCTAGTCACTCTTTTATTTCTAGGAGACATATGAAAATTCACTACTAGTTTCTTTTGAGTGGTGTATATACTGAAATCCTAACATTTTATATAATAAATATCAATATATTTATGATATTTAAATTTTATTTTATTCTCTATTGAGGCTTACAGTCCAAAATATTACTAAATGATAAGGAATTTCCGTCACACTTTTTACTTCTGTGAAACACATTCCATATTCACCACCTATTAATTTTATGTGGTGTATATAATAAACATGAATTTAATTTGTTATTATTTTCCTTAAAATTACCTATATTTATATGTCCAATTTATTATATCTCTTTAATGGGGTTTACGGTCTAAAATTTACCAAAATAGTTAGGGGGTTTTGTCTTAATTTTCCTTCTTTGAGATATATGTTATGTTATAAACCCATATTATTTTATGAGGTTTATATTCGTACAATTTGACATGTAATATCATGAATTTATTTATTCTCATGATATTCTAATTTTCATTTAATGTGAATTTTTTATGGGGCTTATGATTCAAAGTTACCAAAGTGGTAAGGGTTTTATGTTACAATCTCACTGTTTATTATGATTACTCATGATTATGCTTCTAATGATGAAAACATATGATACATATATCAAGAAACTAATTTATTTTATTATCCTATGGTTATTTATAGAAAATAAATATTTTACCTTCATTTTTCTCTCTTTACATACTGAAGAGTTCAAAATGATGTTTTTAAGAAAAACTCTATGTATTTCTCTCTTCGGTCAAAAATCATTTTTCTTCCAAAATCATGTTTTATAATTTTTTTTTCCAAAATGTTTTCAAAATTATCCAAATGATTTATTAATTTCATTTTTATATATGTTTTCATTTTTACTAAATTATTTTAAATTAAGCTTCATGTTTTTTTCCAAACAATTCCTATTTGGATTTTACCAAATATGTGAAAGGAATATTTCTTTTAACATGCCCACCATGAATGGGATTTATTTCTATCATTTTCTTTGAAGATTACTTTATAATTTTATAAGGTTATTTTCAAATAAAAGTATTTTAAAAAAGTTTTATGTTTTAAAAATAGTTTTTTAAATAAGAAATATTATTTTCATCAATAAATGATACAAATTATTTTTAAATATTTCTTTATAAGTTTCCAAGGTTATATTAAAAGAAAAGTATATTGATTATTTTTTATTTTTTAAAAAGTTTTTTTCAAATTAGAAAATATATTTTTCTAAATATATTATTTAAATTATTTTTAAATATTCCTTTATATGTTTCCAATTTTATTTTCAAAGAAAAGGATTTTGAAAATGTTTTATGTTTTAAAAAGTATTTTTCAAAGTGGGAAGGGTATTTTCCTCAAGAAATATCCCATGTGATTTTTCAAAATCAGTTTCCATATAAGATGATATCCTTTGATATTAATTATGATTTAATAGGGATATTATCCAAGTATACCATCCTTATTATGTATCTAAATGGTTTATATTTATGTAATGGGTCTCATTCTACCCAGTCTAAAGAGGTATATGCTTTAAATAATAAATTGAGGCTTCGGACCCAACCTTTAAAAAAAAATTATGATGACATTATGTTTATGAAACCCATTTCTATTCCACAGGTTATACCATGATAAAATTATTATGAAAGCCACTTATATTTCTATGTGTTATTATTTTATAAAATAATGAAATTATTATTAAATATTCTTCTTTTCCATAGGTTATTTTATGATGAGATGTTTATGAAACCCATTTCATTTCATGAGTTCTAATATGATGATTGTTTTATGATCTTATTGAACACATATGTATGATTTTCATTACATGAATGTTAAGACCTATATCTCCCTCTAATTAATTGGGTAAATATTTATATCTCATGAGATAATAATGGGAAAAAATTTGATGGGGTTGATCCACTATAGGGAAAAGGTGCATTCAAATCCATTATGAGAAACAGGTGCATCTAGATCCACCATGGGAAATAGTTTATGAGACCCGATCCACTATATTTATGGTCTTAGTAGTTATCCTTAAAATATGAAATGGTTTTATATATTTATGATGGTGACACAGTTTTATGACATGGTCATGGTCAATGATTTATTTATGATTATTTCTCACTCTTATGGGCCATTTTTTCATAAATGATAAAGTTTTATGCCATGAATCATGTTTATGATCTATGAATGGTTTGGTATGAACTTCATAAGTTATTTTCATTGTAATATACCCTTATTATTATCTTATTATTTCATTTGATCATAGATTTATATCTCTTATGTTTACCCTTACTAAGTATCTAAGCTCACCCTTTCTTATTTTCCCTTCCATAGGTTATGAAGAAAGGTTTAAATAGGGTATTATTAATAGTAGTACTATGTGAGAGGATATTTGTGGGATATGGTGAAGTTATTTTTTGAAATTATAAGATTGTGTTTTAATATCTAAAGCCACCAAAATATTATGGTGCTTAGGCATGTATTTATAAAATGTATTTAATATTCATAAAAAATGTGATATCTATTTATGATAAGTATTGGTTTTGATAAAAGGTGTCCTATTTAGAGGGAGAATGTGTGATTCTAAGGAGGTAAATGCATACTTTTTAGATGAGGTCATAACACTATAGAAGTATATGTGCTGAGGTGTTGGTGCATGGGATCCTGCGGTGTAGGTTTATACTATATTTTTTATTTATTTTATATTACATTAATTATTATAGTATTTATAATTTCTATTTTTTATAGTCCCCTACCTATCATAGGTTTCAGTTGTGGCCCTACTTGATGTATCAGATTCAGGAGGTGTGTTTCATTTTATCTTTCTATTTTCTTGTTCAAATTGACCATGTCATTTTTTTCATATTTTTATTAAAGTTTAAAATAATATTTTTATTTTCATTAAAATAAAATTTGAACAAGTAAAGATTAAAAAGAAACTAAATAAATTTATATTGATGAGAAAACTTATAAAAATAATTATTAATTGATTTTTTATCTTTAGATTTCAACCACATGTCAATTAGATGCCTGAAATGGTTAGTTCAATTTAAAGTAAATTTTAATATTTATTTCATTCATAAAAGGACTTATTACCAGTTTAAGAGTCAAAAATGAGAAAGAATATTTGGATTAATACATATAAAATGCACCTATATTTACTATAAATCTTTAGATAATGGTCACATAGTCATTTTGGAACTGTAGGAATCAACACCACATCCATCGAAAGTTTGTGTCACTCAGTATGATGGAAAATGAAAGGTAATTTTGTATAGTTTTATTAATATGACATATCTCCCACCAAGGGGTCCAAAATGAGAAAATTATTTTGGCTTACATGAAAATATAGTAGGACATTACTCAATTCATTTTTGATCTATTGGAATCAATCACATTTCAATCCGATGCTGTATTGGT
Source organism: Viscum album (assembly GCA_963277665.1). Classification (NCBI taxonomy): domain Eukaryota; kingdom Viridiplantae; phylum Streptophyta; class Magnoliopsida; order Santalales; family Viscaceae; genus Viscum; species Viscum album. The sequence goes on along the minus strand of OY728161.1, from coordinate 2,114,352,100 downwards.
TAGTATGACATAATGTATGATTTGAAATTATTAATGTTTTTTAATAATTATAAAATCATGTGTGTAGGGTTAAAAACTAACCAAATTATCTTATAATGATAATAAATAGTAGAAAAATGTTCTTTAAGTCATTTAAAATCTGTACGAATCATCGTTACGTCAATCGGATACCTGAATTGACCAGTATGATCAACAGTGGTGTTGGTCCCTCAAATTTGGAGTTATGTAAAGAATCATGTAAAAGGGTTTAATAATAATAAAACATATTTTTATTGACATGAAATCATGGGACAAAAATCACTGAGTCATTTTTTATATGTAGGAATCAATACCACATCAATCGGATGATCATGTCACTTGGTATGGTGGAAAATTATGAGTAACACTAAATAGTTTTATTTAAAAATAAATATCTTCTATCAAGCAGTTAAAAATAAGAAAATGATTTAAAATTTATATGAAAATATCAAATAAAATTCCTCGAATCATTTTTGAGATACTAGAATCTATCGTGCTTCAATTCGATGCTCATATTAATCAATATAGAATAAGGTATGATTTGAATTTTTTTTGAAATAATAGGAAAATCATGTGTGTTGGGGTCAAAACTGGTCAAAAGAGATTTTATTAACACGAAATATTAGAAAAATTATCTTTAATTCATTAAAATATATACGAATAATCAGCACATCGATCAGATACCAAGATTACTTATTATGATCAAAAGTACTATTTGTTCGACAAATTGGGAGTTAAGTAATAAATAATTTATAATGGATCAATACCAATAAAAAACACTTGGATTTAAATGAAATGGTGGGATAGTGTTCATCTTCTAAATTTTTATCTATAGGAATAAATTCCACATCTATAAAATTCATTTTTTGCTTAGTATGATGAAAAATGACGAGTAACATTGTATAGTTTTATTAAAATGAAATATCTCTCATTATGGGGTCAAAACTGATAAAATCTATTTGGATTAAAGTGTAAATCTAGGATAAAATTCCATGAATCATTTTATATATATAATAATCGACCATTAATAAATACGATGTTTGGATAGATCGATATGGATTAAGGTATGATTTGACATTATTAACATTTTTTAATAATGGGCTAATCATGTGTGTAGGGGTCAAAACTGACCAAATGATCTTTTATTGTCATGAAATATTAGTAAAATGATATTTAATTCATTTAAAATATATAGTAATCTTCACCACATCAATTATATACCTTAATTTATTCATATGTTTGAAATTGGTGTTTGTCCAATAAATTTAGGCTAAAGTGAAAAATCATGTAAAAGTAGTCAAAAATCAAGAAAAACTACTTATATTAACATGAAATCTTGTAATAATTACTATAAATATGTTTTTGATCTATAGGAATAAAAAACATATCGATCAGATTATCATGTCATTCGATAATATGTAAAATGATGGGTAATGTTGTATAGATTTATTAAAACAACATATCTCTTATACAGGGGTAAAAAATGAGAAAATGACTTTTTATTTATGTGATAATCTAGTATAACATTCTACAAATCATTTTTGATATATTTCAATTAACTGTGCATCATTATGATACCTGTATTGATCGATATAGCTTAAGATATGATTTGATATGATTTACATTTTTATAATAATGAAAAAATCATGTGTGTAGGGGTTAAAACCAACCAAACAAGATCCAATTGACATGAAATAATAGGGAAAATGAGATTTTAGTTATTTAAAATCTATAGTAATGATCAACACATCAATATTATGCCTGAATTTCTTTGTATGATCAACAGTGGCATTTGTGCTTAGATTTGTAGTTAAGTGTCGAAATACATAAAAGGGGTTAATAATAAGGAAAAAAACTTTTAATGACATGAAATCATGGGATAATGATCAATGAGTCAATTTTGATTAGTAGGAATCAATATCTCATCTATCGGATGCTTGTGTCACTCAGTATGATGGAAAATAAAAGGTAACATTGCATAGTTCTATTAAAATGACATATCACCCACCATGGGGTTAAAAATGAGAAAAAAATTCAAATTAATGTTCAAATCTAAGATATCATTCATCAAATCATTTTTTATATATTATAATCAACTTTTCATTAGTCATATTACCAAATTGATCACTGTGGCTTGAGGTATTATTTGATTTCGTTAACATTTTTGTAATAATGAGAAAATCATAGGTGTAGTGTCCAAAACTGACCAAACAAGTTACAATTGACATAAAATCTTAAAACAATGATATATATTTATTTTAAAATCTATAGTAATCATCATTACTTCATTCAGATATCCACATTTCTTGGTATGGTCAAAAGTGGAGTTTATACCTTAGATTTATAGTTAAGTGAAAAATAATGTAAAAGATATAAATACCAAGAAAATTCACTTGTATTAATTTTAAATAATGGTAGAATGATCATCATTTCATTTTTTATCTTTAGGAATAAACACCAAATCAATATGATGCCTGTGTTACTCAGTATGATGGAAAATGATGGGTAATGTTGAATAGTTTTATTAAAATGAAATATCTCTCACTAGGGGGTCAAAAATGATATAACAAAATTATATTGAAATGAAAATCTATGATAACAGTTTTTGAATCATTTGTGATCTATTTTAATCAACTATGAATCAATATAATTCCCAAATTGATCGGTATGTCTTAAGGTATGCTTTGAAATTATTAAATTTTTTATAATAATGGGAAGATTATGTTTGTAGGGGTCAAAGCCAACCAAATATGTTTTGATTGACAATAAATATTAAGAAAATTATCTTTAATTCATTTACAATATATAGTAATTGATAAATTTATTATATAATCGAATATCTTAGTATGATCAAAAGTGGAATTTTCCCTCAGATTTGGAGTTAAAGTGATAGATCACATAAAAGGAGTCAATACTAAGAAAACACAATAAGATTTACATGAAATAATGAGATAAAAAAGGCTAAGTCATTTTTATCTATATGAATCAATGCCATATCAATCCTATTCTCATGTTTCTTGGTACAATTGAAAATTATGGGTAATGTTTTATAGTTTTCTAAAAATTACATATCTAACATTAGGGGGTAAAAAATGAGAAAATAAATTTAGATTGACATGAAAATATTTGATAAAATTCCTTAAATCATTTGTGATACATTAAAATAAACCACGTGTTAATCCAATGCATATATTAATCAGTATGGCTTAAGATATGATTTTACATTATTAACATTTTTGTCATAATGGGTAAATATTATGTGTAGTGGTCAAAAATGACCAATTGAGCTCTGATTGACATGAAATATTAGGAAAATGACCTTTAATTCATTTAAAATATATAGAATTCATCAACATATTGATCAAATTCCTTAATTTATTTGTATAATATAAAGTTTCATTTGTCCCTCATATTTGGAGTTAAGTGAAAAATCAAGTAAAAGGGGTTAATACCAATAAGACACACTTAGATTGATATATAATATTTGGAGAATGTTAAATGAGTCTAATTTGAGGTGTATGAATCAATAATGTATCCATCAGGTGTTCGTGTGTCTTAGTATAATGAAAAAGTACAGGTAACATTGTATAATTTTATTAAAAATGACCTATCTCCTACATAGGGGTAAAAATGAGAAAACAAATTTTTTTTAACAAGAAAATATAAGAGAATATTACTTGAATCATTTGTGAGTTTTTGGTATCAACTATATATCAATACAATTCCAAATTTATCAGTATGTGGTAAACTTAGATTTTAACTTTAATATTCATTTCTCAGCTAATAATTTAATAGTTTACTTAGATATTTTAGATGAGCTTTTCACAATTTCTATATTTATGATTCTTTATGTACATAAAACTATATAAAATGTATTTATTATTCTATATATATTAACTGAATAAATTTGATTTTAATTTTAATATTAATTTATATTTTCTTTGTTTAATTTTTTTGTATCGCAACTGTAGGTTGATAGGGAAGGAAGATTGGAAGGGCTGGTATCTGATTAGATCATTGTTTGGATTTATGGTTTTTTATTTTTTGATTTTGTGATTTAGCATGGATTTTAAAATGTATTTTTTTGAAAAAAATTTCCTCATGGTTGTGACTGCCTATGGAAGTCACTTAAGTCCCGCCCAACAACCACCAACATAGTAATCTATGAACCCCTATAACGACTTTCATTGGTTGTCGTTATTACCTTTTAATTATGGGGAAACTACGACTTCCAAAATTGACCACATGGTTTTCTATAAAGGTCAAATTTATATTAGTGAATTATATAGGGTAAAAATGATCATAATTTATATCTATCAACACCCACCCATATCCTTATTTTGAGGGATACAAAGTAAAATATCCAAGTATATATTCTACACAAAAAATAACTTATAAAAGGTCATGTGAGAGTCAAAATTCATGCATCACATAAACTGAGTGCTGATCTCCCTATCCCACTTGATGATTTTGATGTTAACACAGTCAAACTTCCAATTATAACTTTTATGGAATGGAATTTTAATCTTATAAAAATTCATGTTTACAAGGAGGAATTGTTTTCCAATTTATTTTTTGTGAAAAAACATTAGCAATTAATGAAAAATTCATAAACTTAGGAATGTTATTTGAGATAGATAAAAGGATGTAAAAATAGAAGGTCAAATCAAAACAATATAAAGGATCAACCAATCAAATAAAAAACCTTCATAGAGTACTTTTAACCCACCAATTTAACTTCTGTATTTAATAATATTACAAGTTTACATAGATAAAACATTAAAATATAGTGATATAACTATCATTTTTAAGAATAAATTTATGTAGAGGCTATTACATAATTTCTTATTCTTGAAAATGTATATGAAATCCTCAAGCATGGATGGATTTGAGTCTCAGTTGTAAATGTTTACATGAGGTGTTCTTTCATAATTTGTTTGTCCAATATTTGATATAATATATTAATTATAGTTGAATACTCTTTATATTTTTTAGGTTCATATATCCATAGTGTTTGATAATAAAACCTTGTTAAAAATGTTTTGACTCGTTACACCTCACATCACTTTTACACAAGAAGGTTATGGGAAGAAGAGGAATCTTCAGTAATAGTGAAAAACTATCTATAATGTTTGAAAAAAACTTTCAGATAACAGACTCTTCTTAATAGCCATGATATAGGGGAACATATCTATAACTTAATCATATCAAATATATTTTCATTCATTTTATTAATTATTAATTTTTAATGGATCATTGGTATCTTATTGAAATAAATTTGCATAGTCCAATGAATTATTTTTTGGATTCAATATATATATACCCAAAAAATCAATCTCACATGATGATGATAAACTATGTGAATAATTTTACAAATAAAATTCATGTTATACATTTTATAATATATTTTAATGAATTTTTTTTATGAAATGGTGGTTTTTAAAAAATATCAAAAATATATCATGAGAACTATCCATGAGCACAAGAATCCTATTGAATTCTACAAGTGGTTAATTATTAGGTCATATATAATAATATTTCACTATTTAAATATATATATATAAAAATATTACTTATTTTTCTCAATATTTCTACAGTGTACAAAACAAACTAATGGAAAATATTATGGTTATTACATTTCTAAATTTATAAAAGATATCACATTCCATATAAAAATAGCATCCCTAAAGAGGTATTTCTCATGATAATTATAATTTCATTTAAAATATTTACTAATACTCTATTTATTTTTATTTTTTAAATACTACTAAGACCATATATATTCTAAGTATTCAAAATTGGAAATACATTTTTTTGGAAATGAATGTCCAGAATACATAGTGTTAGAATATATGTAGACATCATAGAGAGGTGACTTATTACTACTTATTTAACTAATTTATCATTATTTTATCTAATTTTTTAGTAAATTTTCATATCATTTTTATCTATTGCTTGTTTATTTAATTTTCATAGAGATCGTCAAAAAATTAATTCATCAAGAATTGTTTTTTCTTTTCCCATTTTGTACCATATTAAGAGTATAAAATGATTAGAGAAAAAACAATTATTGAAAAAGTATTCAATAAGAATGATTCACTTAGGTACTACTTGTTCTGTTCATAGAGATAATTTTTCTTTATTTGATCCACTTTTGTTCATTAGAGTGTTTTTTTAGTTTATAAAAAACTTGATGTGTCTGTTTTCAGTATAAATTGAAATTTTAGTTTAGAACATGTGTCACTCACTTAAAACTAAGAAAAAACACTCATATTGTGTTGATAATTTTGTAAAATGATTCATATAGAATTATTTTATTTTTATGAATCATCCACATGTCAATCCGGAACATGATGTTGTTGGTATAACTCAAAGTGCATGTTTTTATTTAAAATAAACATTTTATTAAAAAAAATGCACAACATACTCACAAATAAAATAATAATATTTTATTGTACTGTTATTTCAATATATTGATCTATAAATCATTTTTAACATGTAAGAATCAACCACACATCAATCTAACACATGATGTGGATGATATGACTCAAATTTTATTTTTATTTAAAATTGAAATTTTAGTTCAAATGACACATGATATACTCAAAAATAGATAAAAACATTAATATTGTCTTTATACTTAAGTAAAATGATCTATAATTCATTTTTATGTGCAGGAATCTGTTGCAAATCAATCTGACACATAGTTTAATTGACATGACTCAAAGTTCTTATTTTAAGTTTAAAAATGACATTTTAGTTAAAACATGTGTCACTCATTAAAAAATAAGAAAAAACACTCATACAGTCATGATAATTTAGTATAATGATCCATAAGTCATCTATTATGTATTGTAATCAAACACACATCAATCCAACACATGATGTGATCTGTATGAGTCAAAGTGCATGTTTTCAGTTTAAAAATGAAATTTTATTTAAAAATGTGTTTCAATCACTGAATAATAAGGCAAATCACCTAGATTAACTTAATTTTGGAAAATGATTTATAAATAATTTTTTACATATAGGAATCATCTATATATCAATATGAAACATAGTGTGATCAGTATAACTCAAAGTTCATGTTTTTAGCTTAAAAATGAAATTTTAGCTATAAATATGTTTCCATCATTGAAATTCTATCAAACACACTTGTATTGTCTTGATAATTTTAGAAAATTATCCATAATCCATTTTTTATGTGTATAAATCATCCAAATGTTAATCTAATACATGGTGCCACCGATATTACTCAAAGTGCATGTTATGAGTTTAAAAATGAATTTTTAGTTAAAAACATGTGTCATTGACTAAAAACTAATAAATAACCCTCCAAATGTCTTGATAATTTAGGAAAAGTATCCGTAAGTCATTTTTGATGTGTAAGAATCAACTGCATGTTAATCTACACACAGTGTGGCTGATATGATTCAAATTTCAAATTTTTATTTAGTATTTATATTTTTGTTCAAAACACACATCTCATACTCAAAAACTAGAAAATGAACTCCTATTATATTGATACTTTATAAAAATGATCCATAATTCATTTTTTATATGTAAGTATCAACCTCACATCATTCTGACACATAGTATAGATGATATGACTCAAAGTATAAATTTTTTGTTTAAAATTGACATGTTTCATACTTAAAAGAAAGATTTTTTTTATAATTTTGGAAAATGATCAGTAAGTAATTTTTTACATATAAGAATTAGTCACAACTCAATTTGATTTACGGTGTGACAGGTATGACTTGAAATGTGTGTTTTTAGTTTATAAATTAAGTTTTAGTTAAAAATGTGTGTTGCTCATTGAAAATCAATAAAACACACTCATATGGTTGTGATACTTTATTAAAATGATCCATAAGTTATTTATGATGTGTAGTAATTAGCTGTACATCAATCTGACACACGATGTAACCAATATGACTCAAAGTTTTTATTTTTAATATAAAAAATGAAATTTTATTTAAAAACATGCGTCGGTCATTAAAAACTAATAATAATTTCTCTAATTTTATTATTACTTTTTAAAAAATGATCCTTAAGTCATTTTTGATACGTAGGAATCATCAACACATCAATTTGACACACGATGTGACTCGTTTGACTCAAAGTGCATGTTTTCATTTTAAAAATTGAATTTTAGTAAAAAACATCCTTCACTCATTTAAAACTAAGAAAATACACTTAGATTGAGAGGATAATTTATAAAAATGATCTATAAGTTATTTTTCTCTTTTAAGAATCAATTTCACATCAATCTGACATACGGTGTGGTCACTATGACTCAAAGTACATGTTTTTCTTTAAAATTTAAAATTTACTTCAAAACACACTTCACATACTCAAAACTAATAAAATGATATTATATTATCTTCAAAAAATATGACAATGATCCATAATTCATTTTTGATATTTAGGAATCAACCACATTTCAATCTGACATAAGGTGTAACTGGTATGACTCAAAGTGTGTGTTTTTATTTAAAATTAACATTTTAGTTCAAAAGACACATGATATAATCAAAATTAAGAAAACAAATTCAATTTTTTTGAAACTTTATGAAAACAACCCATAACACATTTTTACATATAGGAATTAGTCTCAGATCAATATGATATATAGTGTGATCGATATTACTTGAGATGTGAATTTTTAATTTAAAAATTTCATTTTAGTTAAAATCATGTGTCACTGATTTAAAATAGAGAAAATACACTCATTTTTTCTTGATAAATTATAAAAAATATTCATAAGTCATTTTGTGTCCTATAAGAATCAACCTCACATAAATATGACACATGGTGTGACTGACATGACTCAAAGAGTGTGTTTTATGTTTAAAAATTACAATTTAGTTAAAAACGTTCATCTCTCACTAAAAATCAAGCAAGACCACTCAGATTTTACTAATATTTTAGGAAAAGATCCATAAATCATTTATGATGTATAGGAAGTAGCTGAAAAACAATTTGACACGATGTAGCTTGTATGTATCAAAGTGTATGTTTTTATTTAAAATTGACCTTTTAGTTCAAAACACATGTTTCATACACAAGACTAAGAAAATTCACTCAAATTTTATTAATAACTTAGGAAAATTATCCATAAATCCTTTTTGACATATAAAAATAAACCACATGTTAAATTGATACATGATGTTCCTGATATGACTCAAAGTGCATGTTTTCAGTTTAAAAGTGACATTTTATTTATTAATTGTATCATATTTATGTTTTATTTATTTATTTTTTCTTTTAATAACTTATTTTTTTATATAGGTACACACTTTTGCTTGATATGGGGTGGTTTTTAAACAACTGGTAGCATTACCAGACTCTTTTGAGAGGGTTTCATGGTCTAAAGACTACAAAAATTAATGTATTTGAATCTGTTGATGTTTCTCATAAATTTTACATACCAATGTAATTATAGGAACCAATTTTTGAAATGTTTATAATATAATGTTTTTTTATTTTATTTTTGATTTAAATTTAATTGATATTAAATTTTTTATTTTCTACTAAAGTGTGTTGTAATTTTAGCATCACACTATTGCAAAATGACTTTAATCAGTACTAAGAATAACACTAATAAAATGTTATTTTATTAGTTCTAAAAACATATTGATAAAGTGTCCCCTTAAATATCACTAAAATAGAACTCATAAAGGACCCAATTTATTGGTGTTTTCTTATTTCTAATAAAGGGTCATTTTATTAGCACTATTTTTAGCACTAATAAAATCCATTATATTTTAAATATTTGTACAACATAAACATTTTTTAGTGCCGATAAAGGGTAATTCTAGTGCTATTAATTCCCATATATATAGTAGTGCCTATTTGGGATGGATTTCCATCAAAGATGTAAGATTGAATTTACATTTTCATGGGTCTCCTCTCCACACTTACTGAAGGAGATATACCTTAAATCTATATCTAGTATATGATTCATGGCTATATCAAGTGTATGGTATATCAATATGCATGCACAAAATAGTATTTCATGCATGTCACTTCCTTTAATCAGATGAGAACCAAAATATTAATTGTGTTAATATTTTAATGTATCGAACTCATTAAATTATATCATTTATTTAAGTTGTTACATAATATGTAACAGATTGGGAGTTATACATGCATTGGATGCATGAGTTGGCTGAATTGGTATTTATTCATGTGTTATAAATGCATGAATAAATGAAGAATCCCAAGAAATGTTATGGTGCATTATATACATATATATTACTTCCATGAAATAATAGTATGTGTTCTTTTTGATAATTCATGGATGAAATCCCTAACATCCAAAATCTCTATTTGTTTTTCCTTCTTTTCATATGAGATGCTAGCACATCATGGAGGATAAAGAGTCCTACATGTACAAAATGCAATTCAAATTAGCCCATTGATTCCTATAGAGGTGGGATGATTTTATTTACCACTATTTTGATCTTTATAAAGAAAATTATAAGATATTATAAGGTAAATTAGATGATGTAGTGGCTCTTCGGTGAATGGTATGCTTTCATTTACAATATTTATTAAATTTTGTTTTATACACAGTTTTTATATTATCTTTCATGGAGATCCTAAGGAAAGGGGTTTTAATCGCTTCCATGTGATTTGATAAATTTTATTAGACTCTAACAAAACCCTTCAGTGGTATCAGAGTGATCCATGTTTAGTTTTATGAAACTTGTGATGAAATGAAGAAGAAACCGAAAAAATAGAGCAACATTTCATTTTTGGGAAGTTTAGTTTGCTAAAGGGGTTTACCCTTAGGTAGCTAGGCTACATAAAGGTAACCAATATCTTACCCTTACATATATGAGATGCATAAGTGTCTCGAAGGATTTTTCCTTACCCAAAGTGATCTATGTAAGGTTTAATTATCCTTACCCTTACATAAATCAATCATCATAAGGGTTATAAATCTTACCATTATATGTAATAGGTTATTTAAGGGTAATTCGGTTTTTACTAAAGTCATGTAATGCTAATTGACTACCTACTCTTACATAAAACATGATTATGTAAAGGTTATAACCTTAAAAAATTAGGTTTCTTGGTGTTATATTAAGGTATCAGAGTTGTGTAAGGTAAAATGGTGTCTTACCATTATGCAACAATTCTAGAGGGTCATGTAAAGGTATATCATGACTTACCCCTATGTGAAGTGTTCACATAAGGGTATTACCCTTATTCATCGTATTAAATTTAATCTAATTAAAGGTAAAAAGCGACTTACTTTTATGAAAGGACTCTAGAATCAGATTACCCGTACACAAAGTGTTTGTATAAGGGTAGAGTGATCTTACCTTTATGTAGGAATGTGTTCTTATGTAAGGGAAAATAGAAAAATTGTTAAAAATTGTTTTTAACATATAAAATGATATAGATGGTTTATAAAATGTTTATAAATCATTATAAAAGTTATTTTGGGAATATTTAATTTATATAGGGTTTATAAATAAATAAATTAATTTTAAATGGGTTATAACTAATTAAATAAATTTTTATTAAAAATTTTATTTCCAAATATTAAATATTAATATTCTAAATACCCTTTAACCACTTTATATGGCATAAATTTTGATCTATAAATAAAAGTGTTTATTTAGAAATCATAATAAATTATTTATAATGGGTTATAAATTATGAGATAAACCAAAAAATATAAAATGTTTATATTTAAATTATGAATTCATAATTAATTATTTTGAATTGATTCAAATAAATGGGGACCTTATTTGTATATTATTTTAGCCACATCAAAAATGTTTTAATGATTTATATGATCAAGGTCTAAATAATGATTAAGTATATGATATTTAGATTATATAAAATCTTTTCATAATAAATATGGAATTCTAAATTGTTTATAATTCATATAATATCATATATTTAAAATGGAATTTCTATATAATGATTAATATGAAAGAGTTCATATTGAAATGAATATAAAATTTTTATATTCAAAATGTTAGAATTTACATAACTTTAAAGTTTTAATTATAAAATTTTTATAATTATATTTTATTTATGAATTGTTCAAAAATGTTTATCTCAAGTTTAAATATTTGAATTTTTCATTTATTTAAAGGTTATTCCTTGATTTATTCATATTTAGAATTTTTTTAAGAAATTTGAATATTGTGTATGCTTTAGGTTAATTTTTAAACTACTTTTAAAAATAGACTTGCATCACATGCTTGGAATGAATCCTTAATGAATTTAGTTTTTCATCTACCTTGACCTCAAATTTTAATTAAAGTTATTAACTTGAATTAAGTTATTGAATATAGTTTGTGTATATTAGGTGTTAGATTTATATTGAATTGATTTTATCTTGAGTTAATTATCCCTAGGTAGAGGGACTTGGAGTTAGAATACCCACCCACCTGGAGGTTCATGCCTTGTATAGGAAAGTGAATGAGGCTAGTTATATTTTTCTAAAAGATTACCCATTTGCATATTTCCAATTTTATGTAATTTTAAACCTTTACACGAAGTTCTCATGTACGTTATTCATATGATGAATTTGGATATGTATGAATTTGTTTGACTTATATTTTTGGGTAAGTAACAAAAACTTGTGGGTTATGTAAAGAGTTACATGTCAATATGGTTTGAACATATTGGTTTAGTGGAGGGAATGAGATTTTAAACAAAATTAATAGAAGCATACATACATAAAAGGGAATAACATGAGATAATATGGTGAGATTAAAATCCCATTCAAATACTAAGTGTGATATTCCTTCCAAAGTGATACTTGTTAAGACCTCATTCATCCAATTGGGTATTATCATGCCAAATATAGGTTCCCTTGGATTATCTTGTGTAAGAAATGAAAGTAATAAGTAAATTTGGATTGTCTTATTGGGTAGTTTCTATCACGAACCATCTCGGGTACCCTGGTAACCCGATAACTGAGCCGGACTTGACATAACCCGTGGGACATTCCCAATCCCCCTGGGTTGGCGACTAGCACTTGAAATCATAAAACATGAAAGTGGGAATGAATTTTCCAAAAAACTTAGCAAAATCAAGACAATCATTTCAATATGCATATAAAAGAAAATCCATTGGGAGTAAAGTGTCAGAATACAACAAGGCTTAAAAGCCCAAGGTACAACAACACAAGTACCAAAGTAGATGGAAAATCCCCAAGTCCCTAAGTATAAAACTCACCAATTCCAAGGTTTAATAGCAGGATCCACCTCCAAGAGATCCTTTCCCCTTGCTCAAACTTGGAAGGAGAAAGTCTACAAACATCTGAAGTCAAAAGTAGGGTTTGAGACTAAGCCTAATAGGATACCACTAAATATTCCTTAACAAATTACAAATATAGATTAACTAAAGAAAAGATTTCAATTTTTCAAAATTAACAGGTTTAGAAATTCAATATAATATTAAAAAAACATGCTATACATTTTCAAAAGGATGGGAAAAAATACTTTTAAAGTACATGATTTACTTTGACATAGATGTAATATTTCTAAAACAATGTCTTAAATAAAATAGTTACATAAAAAGTTTATGTAAATATAGTAAAGGCATGTAAAGAATTTTTACAACATTAGAATACATTTATATCTCAAATATTAATAAAAAAGCTAATAACATGGTCATATACCAAGTAAGAATGATAGTATTAACTAGCTATAGGATTCCACACTCTCTAAGTGATCACAAAAAAATCCAATTGATACTATCCAGAGGAGACTCGTCACCCTTCCATCGGGGATGTGACCCACCACATGTATGTTTTTGAATGTCTTAATAGTGTAGAGTGTATCCAAATAACTCACTAACTACATAAGGTTTGCATGTTCTCTTACATGATGAGAAAATTATTTTAAGACTTCTTAAAATAAAATAAATTCCATCCTTCCATTTCAAAAATTCCAAATTATTTCCATTTAAAAACAAATGTGTTTTTAATAAAAAAACATGCCCTTTCTACAAGATAAAACCATTGAGTTTCTATAAAATCATTTAAATCCATTTTCACATGTTTTAAATCCATTCAAAACCAATTCCATCCTTTTCACAATTCATTTCAACAATTAAATTCATCAATTTAATCGAAATAATTTCTATCAAATCCATAATTGAAATTCAAAAATTTAATTTAACTAGTTTCCACAAAACACACCCCAAATCAATGGAATTTGGGGTTTTCCAGATTATCAAGACAAAACCATTTCAAATCTCATAATTCACTAGAATTGGGTTTTATCAAACCAATTGAAAGAAATTTTGAGTAATTTAATTTAAATAAGAAATTTTAATAAATTAATCAATTTAGGAATAATCAATTTGGCTAATCGGGATGGAACCAACTACCTCTTCCTGAAACTCAACACTCACAATGACACCCGTCAACGAGAACTAAGGTGGATAAGGGCTCGAATCACAACCAAGAAATGTGATCTAACACCACATGGCATAAATAAATCACTATCAAGATGATATATGAAAAATCCAAAATGGGAGAAAGAGAGAAACGAGGTCAAATAATTACCTGAAAGACACACTTCAAGAGTATTTATGATCCAAAATCCAAATGAAAGGGTTTGGATGGTCATGACAGGTCAGAGATCGCCCAGGGGATTTCTTTGGTTGAGGGAGAAAGAGCTACAGTAGAGGAAAGAAGAGAATTCCGTCAACACTTCCTATTTTAAAAATGTAGTCGGGGTATTAAATTATGTGTAATACTAATACACAATGTGTAATAATTATATTTCATAACCATCATAATGTGAACCACTCATCATTTAAAACCGATGCTCCAGGTTAAAAACCATTCATTAACTCCATCATAATGTGTAATGAAAACTCACAAAGTTTACCAATCATGGAATGAAGCAGATCATGATTTGTTTTGTAGGATCATTACACAACATTTCAGCCTATTACATGACATGTAACCCTTTGTCCTCATGTAAAAAAATCTAGTTATGTGTGAGAATCCAAAAAATCTCAGACTTCACCATTATAGGAATCCTCCCAAACCAAACTCAAACCTTACCCAAAAAAAATAAAAGGAAAACAAAGACAAGGTTTAATGTGTACCTATTAGAGTGGTAATGGGATGTTACAACCTCCCCAATATAAAAACTTTATATCCCCATAAATCCTATGAATAATCTTATATGCCAAAGAGATGAGGCCACTGGTCTCTCATCAGTGCCTCATGTTCCCACATCTAGTGACTATCAGAACCATGCTGACATAGAAAACAAATCAAAGGTATCATCCTCCCATGAAGTAACTTGGTCTTAGAATCAACTATCCTGACTGGTCATTCATTCAAAAATAAATCAGGATTGATCTCAAGATTATTCCAGCTCAAAATGTGATATGGATCATATAAATACTTTCTTAGCTACAATACATGGAATTCATTATGTATCAGTGTTAGATTAGGTGAAAGTACCAAATGATATGAAACCTTCCCCACATAATCAACAACCTATAAAGGTCCCAAAAAATGAGGAACAAGCTTCCCTTGCCTCCCAAGCCATTGATGACCCAACCAGGGTGGAATGTTCAAGAACACCTGGTCACCAACTGAAAACTCCAAAGTTCTACAATGAAAATCAATATAAGATTTATACATGATTTATGCTATCAAAATTATACGATGAATCAACTGAATCTTTGATGTCTTCTCTTGAACCAAACTCAGTCCAACCAAGGAACTTTCACCAAACTCTGACCAGCATAATAGAGATTTATATGGTCGACCATACAAGGCCTCAAAAGGTTCCATTCTAATCCTGTCCTGGTAACTATTGTTATATAAAAACTCTACCATCCCCAAGTTATCATCCCAATCCCCACTGAATTTGAGAACATAAGTACGAAGCATATCATCAAGAATATGTATTGCTCTTTCTTTCTGGCCATCTGACTGCGGATGATAGCCTATGATCAAACGAACCTGAGATCCCAATGAATTTTGAAGGCCTCTCCAAAAGTGAGAAGTAAATTGAGGTTCCCTATCAGAGACTATAGAATATAGAACTCCATGAAAATGAACAATATATTTCACATAGAGATTCATCAACTCCTAAACTTTGGATGTATCACAAATGGGTATAAAGTGATCTGACTTGGTCCACCTGTTGATCACAACCCAAATCACATTCTTCTTTATTTGGTTACGAGGCAACCCAACAACAAAGTACATAGAGATTTCATCCCATTTCCTAGTAGATAATGGATGTGATTGAAGAAAACCTTAAGGTTTCTGGTGATCAATTTCACCTGTTGGCATTTAGATCAATGAGAGATAAACTCAAAAATGCCTTGTATCATATCTGACCACCAAAACTGCCACCTCATTTCATAGAACATATTTGTGGTTCTTGGGTGTACAACCCACTGGGAGTTATGTAAATCGCCCATCACTTCCTTCTTTACCGCTAATGACACAATGAAGTGATATCAATAGCATAAAACACATTCTTTAGAGAATGACCATTGGACAAATGTCTCCCCACCATAAAGTGAATGCCTAATTCTACAGAATTCAATATCAAGTTGTTATTCCGAAAGAATCATATTGAGAAGAATATGTGTCAAATGAATACTGGTTAAAGAAACATAAACCCCCTTCTTATTAACTCTAATATGAAACTATGAAAAAAAAATCAAATTTCACTCTTTTAAAGATTATTTCATTTTTTGGGTTGGAAGTTCCCTGATCAATTCATTTTCAATGACATTCCCTTTCCCATGGGTATAGGAAATGTCAAAGTAGAAATATTGTAGGTACTCCAGTAAATTCCTCTAATTAAGACTCAAATATTTTTGGGAGAATATATAACTCAAGATTTTGGGGTTTGAATACACTGTAAACCTTTCACTGAAAAGGTAGTGCCACCAACTCTTAAGCATGTTCATCACTGCTTCAAGTTCTAAGTTTTGGGTTGGATAATTCTTCTCATGTGGACTAAGTTTATGATATACTTATACTACTACATGAACACCCTGCATAAGAATGTATCCCAATCCTGAACCTGATGTATCACCAAATACTAAATAGCCCTACCCGGCTTCTAGAATATTTAACACCAACATAGTAGTCAAAGAACATTTTAAATCAATGAAAGAATTATAACATTTATCATTCCACACAAACATCACCCCCTTCTGAGTTAGATTAGTAATTAGAGAAGCCAACTTCGAGAAGTCCTTCAAAAACCTATGGTAATATCCAGATAATCCCAAGAAGCTCTTAATCTCAAAGAAAAATTGTGGTTACTCCCAAGTCATAACAACCTTTACTTTCTCAGGATTGATTAATATTCCTTGTTATAAAACCACGGGTCCCAAGAATTTGACTTCCCAAATTTATAAATAACACTTTGAAAGCTTGGAATAAAGGCAGTTATTTCTCAACATACTCAGAACTATTCTCAGATGTTTCACATGATCCACCTCATACTTGAAGTAGACAAGAATTTCATCCACAAAAAACTACCACAAAGGCATCCAGATACTTGTGAAAAATATTATTCATTAAATCCATGAAAACTGCATGATAATTTTTTAGAACAAAGGTCATAACAAGGTACTCAAAGAGGACATACCTATTGTGAAATGTGTTTTTTTTTGAATTTTAGATTCTTTTATCCTTAACTGATGGTAACCAGATCGAAGTTCGATCTTTAAAAACCACTTCACCCCTTTCAGCTGATCAAATAGATCATACATCCATGGTAATAGATACATATTATTTATCGTAACTCAATTGAGCTTTTTATAGTCAACACATAGGTGAATAGAAACAACATCCTTCTTAGAGAAGAGAATCAAAACCACCCAAGGTGAAGCAATAGGGTGTATAAATAATTTCTCAAGAAGATTGTCTAACTGAGACTTTAGATATTTCAGTTCATCAATAGAAATTCGATAAGAGAGAACAAATACTGGTTGAGTTATAGGCATTCAATAGAAAACTCATCCTCTCTTACCGGTGGTAGACTAGATAAATTAGAAGGAAACACATCAGGAAAATTGATGATGACTGGAGGGAGATCACCAATCATTTAATATCACTCTAGATCAAAATAAAACACAAATATCATTTTCCTCAATTTTGGATAAGAAGGTCTGGATCTACTTGACCTTGGGTCCCTATATCCTTGAAAGACAAGAGACACACTACTAAGAGCAGTAAAGAAAACCTACCGAATATAATAATAAATTCAGGCTCTAGTAAAAATTAGACAATCAATACTAAATATGACATTAAGATATTTCATGTCAAGGACCAAAAAACTCCAAGATAGCTTAACATTTGGAAGAGAGAAGAGATATGAAGGACTACGAAGACCCTGCTCTCTCTTTATACCAAGGGGTGTAGTAATATATGTTTTTCAAGATAAAATCCCCATATGAAGATTAATTAGATTAATAATATTGGTTGAAATAAATGAATGAGATGAACTAGTATTGAAAATGGTAGTCACTAATGATGATACTATAGTAATGGTACCTATTAGGGTTATTGTACCCATGTATGACTTCTTTGGAGACTCTTACACTACGTGAAAAATATTTGTTTTGGATGAATATGGATAAAACCATTTTGTACATGAAGCATTTGATTTCTCCATAGTTTTAGGAGGATCTGATGATCCTGTTCCAATATACAGAGTAGAGAAGTGATGTAAGAATCTCTTTAAGTTCCCTAAATTTTTGAAAGCGCTATAGTTTTTGGGAATCTCAGTGCAAACCATCTTCGAGTGTCCTGGATTTCCACATTGATAGTAAGTCATAGAAATTACTCATGGAATTATAAGAGGTCTGGAAACACTATTCCATTAGGAGATTTCATGAGAATCATCACAATTTCGTTTTCCTTTTAAGGAACTCACTCTGCCACTGGGAGAAAAAGGAACTCCTGTCAACCCTAAATTGCCAGCCAAGTCCATCTCAACCATTATCTCCCTATCCAACACATCAAAATAAGTGGGTAGATTCATAAAGAAAACCTGATAATGAATATATGATCGAATCCCTATCTCTAACCATCAAGGCTTAATCCTATAATTAGATACAATATTAGGAGACAACTACACCAACTCAGTAAAGTGACTTGAATACTCGATCATGGTTCTTTCAGCTTACTCATTCTTAAAAAATTACATATCATTGGACAACACCATTGAATCTAGATAGAACTGGTTGTTGAAAACAACCTTTAATTCTTTCTACTCTAATCCTTAATGTTTTCCAACCATCACCATTGTGTCCCACCATCTTCTTCTCGGTATTTCCAGCACGGAGGTGGAACACTTCACCTTGATCATATCCAATGTCTCCAAGAAGTCAAACATAAGTTCTATCATTTCCAACCATTCATCAACATGTTTAGGATCAATGGATCCATTGAAAAATGGTGGTTTTTGGTGAAGGAACTTTTGAGAATTATTTAGAAGAGAATCACATGATTTCCATAGTTGGAGCCTGAATGGAGAATATAGGTGGTTCCTTTCCCAAAGCATGGACAATGCCCACAATCACCTCAACTATATTCAGATCAACAATAGGATTTTCTTTCTAAGGTTCAACAAAAACCTCTTCTTTTATCTAATTCTCACGTCATCTCAGAGGCATGATTCTACTCTACATCAACAAACAACAAATAAGACACTATATTAACACTAAAATTGAGTAAAAAACAAAATTATTCTCAATAGAAGGAACAAATAGAATTTTTATTTCACTATATCCAAATTACAATAGGGAAAATATTCGAACTAGTCCATAAGATGCCCCTCCCTAACCACCCCTAGTGACTTAAGGTTCATTACGGTGAGAGCTAGCTAGACACTAAATTGAAACTACCTCCTAAGTACCAAAAATATATTAAAAAATGCATACTGATTTCAAGACAAAAATATGAAAAACCTCACAATGATACCAATTTTTCATGAACTAGCCTAGGTAACCTAGTAACTAGATAACTGATCTATCCCTAACTTATCCTGAGGGGAATTCCCGATCCCCATGGGTTGGTGACTTGCACCTAGCATCATACAACATGTAAGTGGGAATGGATTTTCCAAAAAACAAAGCGGAAGCAAGATAAGAAAGTCAATATGAATATAAAAGAAACTCCACTAGGAGTAAAGTATAAGAATACAATAAGGAATAAAAGCCCAAGATACTACAACACAAGTACCAAAATAGAGGAAAATAACCTAAGTCCCTAAGGACACAACTCACAAAGTCCATGGATCAACAGTAGGATCAACCTCTAAGTGATCCTTTCCCCTTGCTCAAACCTAGAGGAAGAAAGTCTATAACTACCCAAAGGAAAAATAGGTCGTGAGACTAATCCTAGTAAGATAACACCAAATAATCCATAACATATTCCAAATATATATTATCTAAAGAAAAGATTTCAAATTTTCAAAATAAATAGGTTTAGAAATTCAAAATCATAAACAAAAAAAACATGCTATACAATTTCAAAATGATATAAAAAATAATTCTAAAGCACAAGATTTACTTTACAGGAGAAGGAATATTTGTAAAACAATGTCTTAAATAAAAAAGTTACATAAAACAATTTATGTAATTCCAGAAAAGGCATGTAAAGTAGTTTTAAACATTGGCATACATTTATATCTCATATTAAATAAACAAGTGAGCAACATGGTCATCTTCCAAGTAGGTATGGTAGTATTAACCAGCTATATGATTCATTAATCTCTCAGTGATCATAGAAAAATTAGTATACTCACTTCCCCCTGACACTATCTAAAGGCAACTCATCACCCTCCCATTGGGGATGTGACCTGCTGTAGGTATGTTTTAGAATGTTGTCATAGCATAGAGTGTATCCAAATAACTCATAAACTAACTAAGGATTGAATGCACTATTATATGATGGAAAAAATATTTTAATAATTCTTAAAATACAATAAATCCCATCCTTCCATTTCAAAAATTCAAACTTATTTCCATTTAAAACAAAAATGGGTTTTAATAAAAAACATTCCCTTTCTACAAGATAAAACCAATGGGTTTCTTTAAAATCATTTTAAACCAATTTTCACAAGTTTGAAATCCATTCAAAACCAATTCCATCCATTTCAAAATTCATTTCCACAATTAAATTCAACAATTTAATTGAAATAATTTACATAAAATCCATAATTTAAATTCAAAAATTTATATTAACCAGGTTCCATAAAACACACCCTAATTCAATGGATTTGGGGGTTTATCAAATTCTCATGCTAAAACGATTTCAAATCTCTCAATTCACTAGAATTGGATTTCATCAAATCAATTAAAATCAATTTTTTGTAATTTAATTTAAGTTTGAAATAGAAAGAAATGAATTAATTTAGGAATAATCAATTTGGCTAATCGGGGTGGAACCACCTACCACTCCCCAAAAATCAACACTCACAATGTCACCCATTAATGAGAATGAAATCACAGAAGGCCTATAAACTCAACCTAGAAATGAGATCCAACACCATAGGGTATAGATACATCACTATCAAGATGATATATTGAAACTATAAAGGGGGAGAAAGAGATAAATGAGGGATAATACTTATCCAGAAAACAAAAAACAAGAGTATTGATGATCCAATTCCAAATGAATGTGTTCAGAAGAGTGGAAAGGTCCGAGATCACCTGGGGGATTTCTTAGGTTGAGGGAGAAAGTGCTAGAGTGGAAGAAAGAAGAGAAGGCCAGTCACACTACCTATTTTAAAAATAAAACCGAGATATTACACAATGTGTAATACCAATACATGACGTGTAATACTTAAGTTTTATAACCATCATAATGTGAACCGCTCAACATTTAAAATGGATTCTCCAGGTTAAAAACCATTCATTAACTCCATAATGACATGTAACAAAAACTAATGATGTGTACCTATCATGGTGTAAATAATACCATGAATTGTTTAGAAGATCATTACATAACGTGCAAGCCTATTACACTATGTGTAAACCATTGGAAGACTACAAAAAAAATCCAATTAAGGGCGAGAATACAACAAATATTTAACTTCACCATTATAGGAATCCTCCCAAACCAAACTCAACCCTTACTCAAAACAAAAAAAATGAAAAACAAGACATGGTTTAAGGCATACCTTTTAGAGCAGTAATGAGATGTTACAGTTTCATAATAAAATCGAGACCCCTATAATGTCCTAGGTTAAACTATTTTTGAAAATTTCTTTAGGTAAAATTTATCTAGGAATCAATAATGGTTAGTATATTATAGTAATGAAGTTGAGATTTTTCATATGATAGATTGGGAAAAGGGTTGTCTACTCAACTATGCAAGAATACTATATAATATGATTAGGAAAATGAACTTCCTAAATAATTAAATGGTGAGATGAATACCTAAGAAGAATTATTTATTAGTTAAATATGGATCATATTCCACTAATGGTTATGATGATTTTTGAAAAAATGTGTCATTATTTTAGAAATATAAATTTTAATAAAATCCCTTATTAAATGGTAATAACACATGATACTCATATAAGAAAATATTATTATTTTAGATAAAAACATCATTATCAAACTAAAATTTGTGATTAATACTTAATAAAGAGAATAATAATGTAAATTACATATAATAATGGTGAATTAAGAAAAATTTATTGAGAAAGAATAGTTATTTAAGAAAAGTTTTTAAAAAAAATTATATGTTTCCAAACAATTAATTACCTAGTAACCAAGTGTTGAAATTATTCAACAAGTGAATCTAAATGCTTATGGAATCATAGAATTATTCTTTCAAGGTTTTGAAGGAATTCGATGAAAATTGAATTGTTCTGGATAGGGAATTTATCATATTTTCAATTATGGAAATGTTATGACAATATGATTGAATTGAATAAAAAATTAATCATTATTCTCAAAGTATTGAGGATGGATAAACTCAGTATATGATGTTTATATTATATTACTATGTGAATAATAAAAGTTGGAAAAAGTTCAAACCATAAGAATAATATTTAGTTGAAAAATTCAAAAAAAAATCTTCAAGAATCCAATCAGGGTCATCAAAACCTACTATTATCATGGAGAAAGATTAATAATTTAGTATGATTGGATTATACAATATATACTAAATGGTGTTTTTGAAAATCAATGGAATGTATATGTTAGGTATGAATTATATAGAAATAAATTCTTCGATTTTTAATAGTGTGCAATACTGAATATATATTTTATAAAGTGATGTAAATATAGAGGAGTTAAAAATCAAATGAATAATTTATTGATCTTATAGTTTATATTCATGATATTAAGTACATATTTACCACATAATTATTTGAACCAAATAGATTTTATCAAGATAAAATGAATCTAAGTAAAAGATGTGTATCTTTATTTAATTTCTCCTGTAGATAAGATAAGTTTTTTTTTGATTACAATGATTTATTTTGAACAAGTATGATATGATTAAAGGTATATGCAAGTTTTATGATTAATCAATTTACATAACATGTTTTGAGAAGAAGACCCAGATAAAGCAGTTGGGGTAGATCCTGAGTTGTAAGCCCCATAATATTATATCTGAAAGACTAGGGTTTGAATCCTAGAAATCCCCTTAGGAGATTTACATAATAGGTGGTGATGAATGCATGAATTAGGAATGCAATGACACAAGTGTGATATAGGTAGGTGATGATGTTGGCATGATGCAGGCTTTGTGATGTTAATAGGAAGAAGTAGGCTTGATGCTGCACTGGGTCTTTGAGCCATGTTCATGGGACACTTGGCCTTGGGCCTATGGGAAATGTAATGGGTATCCCTATACCTATATATAAAGAGATATTTTCATGAAAAAACCATAATCTTTCATCAAAAAGACAAGGCTTCGAATCCTGGAAAGCCCCTTGGAGGGTTTATGATAAAAGAGGTGACAAAATCATGATGAGGGAAGATGATGACGCATGCATGATGCATGTAGGCGATGACGTAGGCATGATGTAGGAATGTTGTAGGCCTGGTGATATAGGTAGGATGATGCAGTCATGAAATTGCACTGGGTCTTCAGGTTATATTCATAGTTCAATTGGCCTTGGGTTTTATGAATATTTAATGGGTCTCTCTCTACCCAGATAGAAATAGGTATTTGATTTTATAGTAAAAATTAGATTTAACCCCAACTTTTATATAAGAATACATGAATAAAAGTGTTTTATCCAAGATAAAATGTTTATACAAGTATTTGTTAAAATATATGGGAATACATTCCCACCACCCATTGGTGGTATATTTTTAATAAAGTATAAGGATCCGACCTTAAACATTACATAATCTTTAATTAAATGAATAATTAACATTGAGGATATTTTTAGGTTTAGATTTTTAGAGAATTAGGCCATAACTATTACATTGCATCTAAAAAATTACAAGGTAGACACTTCTCCTCAGTTTCTATTTTTTTCATAAAATAAAAACTCTTGAAAAAAAGTGTCATGTCTAGTCCCATGTTTTAGAGAGAATAACTTTTCCTTGATCCCATCCTTGACCCTATTTATATTTAGGTCCTATGAAAAACATTTCAAAACTTGGGATGAGCATAAAAAGCATAGTAAGGGTTATAAAACAAAGAATGAAAACGTTAGTTCATCATTGCATACATAACATAAGCTCTTTAACATACCTCATGAAATCATAAGATTTATGAATAACACATAGAAAAAATAAATAATAATGGTAAATTGTGGCATCCATATCATACTTACATTGTAGCTATCATAGCTACGTAGGGAGTTACATTTGGAATAACCATCACAGTATATTCCCAAAATATCTTAGGAGAAACATTCAAGTTTACCTCTATCACGTTACCCAATGCATTGGAGAGCTATATCGGGCTCACCCGCCCTAGGTTTATCATGGAACTACTTATATATGTAACAATTCCAAAGAACCATAACATATTCATAACACATAAAACAAACATAAATAAAAGATAACATTTCCATATTTCAATAAAAATATATCATTTAAAAATATTGAAATAATCAATCCATTATCAAAACCATTTTCAATACCAATATACGTAAAAATATTAAATGGTATTTTATTTCCTTTTAAAAACATTACAGCTTTTCAAGGAATCCATAGATCAAATAATACTCATGGTGGTGGAAAGGGTCGTTGTCACCCCTTACGTTAAAAAGAAAAATCCCTTTTTGTCATTTAGTAAAACGATTCACAAAAAAAGATTCCCTTTGAATTAAATGAAATGTCAAAGGGGTTTATACACTGTATAAAAGAAAGTTGTGTATAAAACAAAATATGCCTCAATGAAAGGAGATTGATACTAAGTCCCTTACCTCATGTCTGACTTGACCTGTTTGTTCTTTAATCTCCTAAATAATAAAATAAAGTTAATTTATACTTGCTTAAGAACCTTTTTCAAGTTTATTATTCCTTTTATATCACTTATTATCATGTTATAAACATTATGTAATCATTTAAGTTAATAATGGTCATTTTTTTGATATTTTGGTACTTGAGTCAAAATGGACTTCTTATAATTACAAGTTGTTCACGTGGTCAAAAGATCATTATATCTAGAATGATATTCATGATTTTGATATCATATATATCATATATATCCAGTATATACATGTATTTATAATAGTACATAATATTTAGAGGTAAGAAATGAAATGCACTGTTCATGGAGACGGTAAGCCGTACGTACGCAAGAACGCTACTTTCATTTCTATTTCTTATTTTAATGGAATTAAAACATAATGATAAACATGTATATTATAATTCCAGTAAAATATCATATATAAAATCATTAACTATATCTTTTATATGTCCCACATATGCCATTAACGAGTTATATCACTTTGAGGGGGCAGTAGTCCGCACTTCCTCAAATGAAATTATCGTGTTTACCCATAATGGAAAGCAAAAAGGTATGCTATAAATGAAAAATATAGAAGAATAAAGAAAAAATAAACAAAATATATATCATATATAAATATAGTTCCATCTTAATGTCCACTATGAGACGTGGTAGGATATAATTGAACAATCATTGTTTCGTGTGGTGTTAGTTTTCCATCCACAGAAATAGTATGTTCTTTACCCATTAGATGGAGGTGTGTGTAAGTGTAGTTCGAATAATTCTCATAAAAACATCATAGTATATTTAGTATATTGGTGTTTTTATAAAATAAAATAATAAAAAGATTTTATAGGGTTGGATAAGTAAAATAAAATAAAATAACTTAAGAGAAGGCGTTACATTTAAATTGGGTAACTCTCTTTGGTTTGAACCAAAAGGACTTATTGAAGTGCCTTATGTCAATTTTTAGTCTTCTAGGTGGAAGAGAGGGATCTTGAGAGCTTATTTGGGTAGGGGTTGGATGAGACAATGGGATTTAGAGGAGTTAAAAATGGTTTAGATGTGAGGGCTTTTTGCAAGGGGGAGGAGGGGTGCTTTAGGAAAGTGTGAAAATATTATTTTATTATATAATGATTTTCAGTTTCTAAAAGTCCAAAACTTTTTAAAGTCGAAGATAATAAGACTCATGGTTGAAATAAAATCCTAAAATAATAATTGGACAGGTTTTTGATATTATTTTAATCTTTATAATTTTTATTATTTAAATCATTTATTAATGAGGTAAACACTGCATCATTATTGTGTCATAAATAATTTTATTTATTTGATGTTTAAAAATTATAAAAAAATAACATGATGTATTTTTAGCTTTACAATGAATATTTATATTTGAAAAGATAATTTATATAACCTCTTGTAAAAATTTATTTACAAAAAGATATTTGTTTATGTCATTTTTGTCTTTACTTTAAGTTAATTAAAATAATATGTCATTATCACTCTTAAGTGGCTCCATGAGGTCCCAAAATAGACCCAAGGATAAACATGGTCGGCCATGACTCATCCAATAAGATTGAAACAAGTGTTATGGTAATTTTGTATTATTATGATATTCTTTTTACCTTGAATTACCCTATTTACCTTTAACCGCGGTAAATAAAAGTCAAAAGTTACTATTCACCAAAACTTATTCTCATATTATTGAACCAAATTTTACTTAATAATAACAACCATGTATGTCGGATTTTTGAAATTCAATTTACAGAAGCGGTAAAATTTAATTTAAATGAAAAAGTCAGTTTTTAACTATTACTTAGTGGTTTCACTATTCATCAAAAATTAATTTTTTTAGAAAACTACCAAAAATTCAGCCTAAGATATATTTGATATTAAAAATTCAAAAACGATTTCTATTTTACCAAATTCAAAAACATAGAAGTTGGATTAATTAATTTAAAATTAATTCCCTTTGTCAAAACAAAAAGCATGTTTTTAAGAAATATTAACCATCAAAAGATTGACCCTTGTTTGTGTCCAATTTCAAAGTGAAACTAATTTCAATGACCAAAATTGGATTAAATGGTAAAAATATAATCTAATTACACTTTAAAACAAATTAAAAAGATAACCAAACCATATAAATAAATTATATTAAAAGGCAGTTTTGAATTAAAATACAGTATTTTTCATTATTCATCAAAAAATAAATTTTATCAGAAAATACCAAAAAATTACCCAAAGTAAATCTTGATGTCCCGATTTTGAAGAAGAATTTTATTTTCTAGAAAAGAATATATAAAAGTGACCAAAACTAGATTTAATGAGGGTTCTCCATCAAAAGGCGGTGAATCAGCATTTTAAAGAATATTAGAGTATTTGTGCTTAAAATTAGATTAATTCACATTTTAGGCATCTAAAATTTAATAGATAAATGTAAAAACATTTAACGAACATTTATAATCATATTATAATTAGTTATATTTATTTTTGCTAATATAATGGTTAGGCATTAACTACATTTAAAATAATAATATTATATTATTAGTGTGCAACATAAGATTTCAAAGAAACCTGTTGTTGCATATTGGGTACGCCAATGAGCATATCAACCCCTTTAAAGTAAAATTAATATTTATTTTACAAAATATTAATTAAAAAAATGTATTATTTCTTTATTTACCTGGGATGTTACATGCTTCCCCCCTTTTGGAAATTTCTTCCTTTCAATTTTATTCACTTATCAAATAAATGTGGGTATTTATCCCTCATAGAATTTTTAGATTCCCACATTGCCTCTTCAACCATATGGGTTTTCCACAAAACCTTTACCTGGTGAATTACCTTATTCTACAACACTTGATCTCTTCAGTTAAAAATATGGATTAGTTGTTCCTCATAAGAGATATTCTCTTCAAACTGAACTACCTCTAGACATAAAACATGAGATGGATCTGGAATATACTTTCTCAACATTGAAACATGAAAAACATTATGTACCTAGGATAAACATGGAGGTAAATCTACTCTGTAAACAACTAATCTAACTTTCTCAAGGATTTCATAGGGTCTAATGAACCTCAGACTCAGCTTTCCCTTCTTACCAAAATGCATCACACTTTTCCATGGAGAAACTTTGAGAAAGACATGATCACCAACCTCAAAATGAAGATCCTTCCATTAGTTATCCGCATAACTTTTATGCCTGCTCTGAGCTGTTCTCATGTGCTTCTAAATCAAATGAACCTTTTTTCCATCTCTTCTACTAATTTTGAACCCATCAACTTCCTTTAACCTACTTCATCCCAAAAATTTGGTGTTCGACACCGCTTTCCATATAATGCCTCAAATGGAGCCATCGGTATACTGGAATGAAAATTGTTATTATAATAAAATTCAACCAAAGAAATATGTTGGTCCCAACTTCCCTATTAATCTAGTGAACAAGCATGTAGAATATCCTCCAAGGTCTAAATTGTTCATTTTGACTGCCTATCTGATTGCAGATGAAAAGCTGTACTAAAATTTAATTCAGTACCCAATGGCTTCTGAAGACCTTTCCAAAAGTTAGAATTAAAACTAGGATCAAGATCAGATACAATGGAGAGGGGAACTCTATGAAACCTGACTATCTCTTTAACATAAAATCGAGAAAGTTGATCTAGAGACAATGTATATTGAATAGGATGGAAATAAGTAGATTTAGTTAACCAATCAACAATAACCTAGAATGTATTATTACCTCGAGATGTCTTCGGTAATCCCAGAACGAAGTCCATGGATATATTTTCCCATTTCCACTCTGGTACCAGTAAAGACTGAAGCATCCTTTTCAGTAATTTCCGATCTGCTTTAACCTACTAACAAGTCAAACACTTCACAGTAAAATCATTAATATCTATTTTCATTCCATCCCACCAGTAATAATCTCGATGATCTCGGTATATCTTAGTACTGCCAGGATGAACTGAAAATAGGGAACTATAAGCTTCACATAACAATTCATTATTTAACAATGAATCACAAGGAACACATAATCTCTTTCTAAACCTCAAAACACAATCATTATCAATGTTAAATTCAGGCAACTTACCCTTCTAAACCAAATATACCTTTTTCTGCAACTCACTGTCTTCCTTCTACACTTGCTTTATTCTGTCTGATAGAAATGATTTCACTGACACCTAAAACAAGACAGAAGAATTTCCTACACCAACAAATTATATTCCAAAGTTCATCAAATCAAAAGCCAAAGGATCTCATTCCAAACATAACATGGTTAATGAAGCATTAATTTTTCAACTCAAAGAATCAGACACTTTATTTGATTTTCCCAAATGGTAAAGGATCGTGCAATCATAATCCTTGATTAATTCCAACCATCTCCTCTATCTCATGTTCAATTATTTCCAAGTGAATATATACTTCAAAATTTTGTGGTCAGTATATATTTCACATTTACTCCATACAAATTATGCCCCTAAATTTTTAAATAAAAAACAACAACAGCTAATTCCAAATAATGTGTAGGGTAATTTAACTCATGAGGTTTCAACTGTCATGAATCATAAGAATTAACCTATCATTATGCATAAGGAAACAACCAAGTATTTTCAATGAAGTGTCACTATAAATAAAAAACTCACCATTTCTGGAAGGTAGTTCCAAAATGGGATCATTCACCAATCTTCTTTTCAATTCCTGAAAAAAATCATCACATTCTTTTGTCCAAACGAACTTAACACATTTTTGAGTTAAATTAGTCATTGGTCTAGATAAATGTGCAAAATTCTCAACAAACCTCAGGTAATAACCTACCAAACCAAGAAAACTACAAATCTCAGTTATATTTGTGGGTCTTTTCCATTCTTCAACAACTTTTGTTTTAGTAGGATCAACAATTATGCCATTTTTTTTAAACAATGTGACCAAGGAAAGAAATTTATTGTAACCAAAACTCACACTTTCTAAACTTCCCAATTAGTTTCTTTTCTTTTAAAGTTTTCAATACAACCCTTAAATGACTTTCATGCTCCTCTTTAATTTTAGAATAAACCAAAATATCATCAATGAACACAACCAAAAACTTATCTATGAACTCACAAAAAATTCTATTAATAAGATCCATGAATATAATAGGTGCATTGGTTAAACCAAAATCCATAACTAAAAATTTATAATGGCCATATCTAGTATGAAACGAGGTATTTGGAATGTATGCTTCCTTTACTTTCAAATGATGGTACCCCGACCTCAAATCAATCTTCGAAAAATACTAAGCTCCCTGGAGCTGATCATAAAAATCATCGATATGAGGCAAAAAAAATTGTTCTTAATATTTATGATATTAAATGTTCTATAATCAATAAAAAGTCTCATTGAACCATATTTTTTTAACAAAAAAGACAGGAGCACTCTATGGTGATGTGCTAGGTCGAATGAAACCTTTATCTAATAACTTTTGCAATTGCTTCTTTAACTCTAAAAGTTCAATTTGAGCCATTCTATAAGGGGGTTTTGAGATTGGATTAGCATGAGGAACTAAGTCAACAATAAATTCAACTTCCCAATCAGGTATAATACCAGGAAACTCATCAGAAAAGACATCAAGGTACTCATTTACCACTGGCACATCATTACTCTGAATAGATCTTTTTTTTCAACAATATGTGCAAGGTAACATTCATTTCCATCTTTTACTAGTTTCTCAGCTTCCTGATATGTTATCAAAATTTAGGGTTCATTCCTATACAAAAACTGAAAATTATTCTGAAAATAAACCTCTTTAGATCTGCAATCAATCTTAGTATGATAAAAAGAAAGCCAATCCATACCCAAAAAAACATCAAACTCTACTTGAAGAAAAACAATAAGTTTTAATGGTAGATTCTTTCCGCACACAAGGACATGAATGTTCTTATAATTTATTTTCGTTTCAACATTTTCTCCTGGTGTTTTTACCATAAGTTTAGGATTCATATCTTGATATGGAATTCCCAATTTATTAGAAAACTTCTAAAAAATGAATAAATGTGTAGACCCTGAATCAAACAAAACATAGGCATAATCTGAACAAATAATCAGTATTCCAGATACTACTTCATTTAATGGCCCAACATCTGCTGAAGTAGTTGTAAAGAACTTTACCAACCCTTTATGCTTGTAGTCTTTCTTCTTTCCCTCAATTTAGTTATTCGTTGGACACTAATTTACATAATTACCCATTTTATTTCACTTAAAACATTTTACTGATTGTAAATCAGATTTTGTCTTACCATTACCATGCTATTTTTTATTGCAATTACGAGCTTTATGTCCCATTTTACCACATCGGTAGAACTTACCATAATTTAAAAGTCATTCCCCAACATTCTTTTTACCACAATTTTCACAAAATGCAAACTTAAGTTTCTTACCATCCAACTTTTTTGATGAGTTTTCCCTTTCACCTACCACCTTGACCTCTTATTCTGTTGTTTGTCAAAGAAGAACATATCATCGGCAAACTCCATTTCCACCTTATTTGCACATTAATTTTTTTTCATAACTCTTGAACTCACGAGAAGATAAAGTAATACGATACTTTGGATTTAATCCTGAGTAAAATATGGTTGATTTTACTATCAAGATCTCGTATGAAATTTGGAGCATACCTTTCCAGTCGAGAAAATTTTGCTTCATAAACAGCCACTGAGTCATTCTCCTACCCCAATTATAGGAATTGTTTTTCCATCATAAGATGAACCAACTTAGGAAAATATTTCTCAAGAAACATACCTTTTTAATTGATCCCAATCAAGAGAATTAATCACCTCACTATCCCTGATATTTTTCACCATCGACCACCATTGATCAGCTTCACCTTCAAAACGACAAACAACGAGACTAACCTTTTGATGTTTTGAACACCCCATGACATCAAAAATATTCTCAAGTGCTTTAATCCAGCCTTCAGCTAGTATAGTGTCATATTATCCTCTTAATTATTGGGGATGTTGCCTCATGAAATGCTCCATGATTGACATGTTCCTCTGTGGTTGATCTAGATGATCACATGCATGGATACCACCACTATTTATAGCCTGAGTCAATTGTTCCATCACTGCAAAAAACTATTCAGTTTCGATTCCAACCATATCAGGTTGCTGATTTGGAAGGTTCACTTCCTCCAGATTCCATCCTAATATAGCTACCCTGTTTCCTATGTGGAAAAACATTCTAAACACAAAACTATCTTAGGTGAAGCAATATGGTAATCTGTAAATTCTATATCACTTAAATCTTACCATAAATTAATTTATGGAAATTAATTTAACAATATCCTAACTTCTAAAATTATCTAACCCGACCTCTGATACCAACTAAAAAGACCCGACCTTAAACATTACATAATCTTGAATTAAAAGAATAATTCACATTGAGTATTTTTTTAGGTTAAGAGTTTTAGAGAATTAGGCATTGACTATTACATTATATCTAAAAAATTACAAGGTACACACTTCTACTCAGTTTCCATTTTTTTCATAAAATAAAAAATCTTGAAAAAAGAGTCATGTATAGTCCCATGTTGTAGAGAGCATAACTTTTCCTTGATCCTATCCTAGACCCTATTCATCTTTAGGTCCTCTGAAAAACATTTCAAAACTTGGGATGAGTATAAAAAGCTCAGTAAGGATTATAAAAAAAAGAAATAAAACATTAGTTCATCATTGAATACATAACATAAGCACTTTAACATACCTCATGAAATCATAAGATTTATGAATAACACATATAAAACATAAATAATAAAGGTAACTTGTGGCATCCGTATCATACTTACATTGTAGCTATCATAGCTACGCATGGAGTTACATTTGGAATAACCATCACAGTATATTCCCAAAATCTCTTCAGAGAAATATTCACGTTTACCTCTGTCAGGTTACCCAATGAATTAGAGAGCTATATCAGGCTCACCCACCCTAGGTTTATCACAGAACCACCTATATATGTAAAAATTTCCAAGAACCATAACATATTCATAACACATAAAACAAACATAAAGGAAAGATAACATTTCCACATTTCAATCACAATATATCATTTAAAAATATTGAAATAATAAATCCATTATCAAAACCATTTTCAATACCAATATACATAAAAAGAGTAAATGGTATTTATTTTCCTTTTTAAAACATTACTGCTTGTTAAGGAATCCATAGATTAAATAATACTTGCAATGGTGGAAAGGGTCGTTGTCACCGCTTACGTTAAAAAAAATTTCTTTTTTTTGTTTAGTAAAATGATTCATAGAAAAATATTCCATTTGAATGAAATGAAAATTCAAATGGATTCATACACCCTATAAAATAAATTCATGTATAAAACAAAATATGCCTCAATGAAAGTATATTGAGATGAAGTCCCTTACCTCGTGCCCGACTTGAGTTGTTTGTTCTTTAATCTCATGAATAATAAAATAAAGTTAATTTCTACTTGATTAAGAACCTTTTTTGAGTTTTTTATTCCTTTTATATCACTTATTACCATGTTATAATCATTATGTAATCATTTAAGTTAATAATGGTCATTTTGTCGATATTTGGTACTTGAGTCAAAATGAAATTCTTATAATTACAAGTTATTCACGTGGTAAAAATTTCATTATATCTAGAATCATATTCATGATTTAGATATCATATATATCATATATATCCAGTATATACATGTATTTATAATAGTACATAACATTTGGAGGTAAAAAAAGAAATGTACCGTTCAGGGAGATGATATGTCGTACGTACGCATGAACACTACTTTCATTTCTATTTCTTATTTTAATGTAATTAAAACATAATGATACATATTTATATTATAATTCCATTATAATATGATATATAATATCATTAACTATATTCTTTATATGTCCCACATATGGAATTAGCGAGTCATATCACTTTTAGGGGGCGGTAGTCCGCACTTCCTCAGATGAAATTATCACGTTTATCCATAATGGAAAATATAAATGTATGATATAAATACAAAATACAGAAGCATAAATAAAACATAAACATAATATATATCATATATAAATATAGTTCCATCTTAATGGCCACCATGAGAGGTGGTAGGAGATAATTGAACAATCATCGTTTCGTGAGGTGTTAGTTTTCCATCCACAAAACAATATGTTTTTTACCCATTTGATGGAGGTGTGTGTAAGTGTAGTTATAATCCTTATCATAAAAACATCCTAGTACATTTAGTATACTTGTGTTTTTATAAAAGAAAATAATAAAAATAGTTTACGGGTTTGGAGAAGGAAAATAAAACAAAAGAACTTAAGAGAAGATGTTACCTTTAAATCGGGTAACTCTCTTTGGTTTGAACCAAAAGGACTTATTGAAGTGCCTTATGCCAAAGTTTAGGCTTCTAAGAAGAATAGAGAGATATTGAGAGCTTATTAGGGAAGGGGTTGGATGAGACAAGGGGCTTGAGAGGAGTGAGTAATGGTTTATAGGTGAGGGATTTTTATAAGTGGAGGAGGGGCTCTTTAAGAAAGTGTGAAAATGTTATTCTATTATATTATGATTTTCGGTCTCTAAAGGTCCAAAAATTATTAAATTCTAAGATAATATGACTTATGTTAGAAATAAAATCTTCCAATAAAATTTTTACAGGTTTTAGATATTAGTTAAATCTTTATAATATTATTTATTTAAATCGTTTATTACTGAGGTAAACACTGCATCATTATTGTGTCATAAATAATTTTATTTATTAGATGTCTAAAAATTATAAAAAATATCATGATGTAGGAAATTTATTTATATTTATAATAAATATTTATATCTGAAAATATAACTTATATAACCCCTTTTAATTTTTTTTTACTAAAAGATATTTGTTTATGTCATTTTTGTCTTTACTTTAAGTTAATTAAAATAAAGTGTCATTATCACTCTTAAGTGGATCAATGGGGTCCCAAAATAGATCCAAGGATTACCATGGTCTGACATGACTCATCCAATAAGTTTAGGACAAGTGTTAAGGTTGTTTTTTAATATTATGATATTCTTTTTACCTTGAATTACCCTATGTACCTTTAACCGCGGTAAATAAAAGTCAAAAGTTACTATTCACCAAAAATTATTTTTATATTATTGAACCACATTTTACTTAATAGTAACAAAAATTTATGTCGTATTTTCTAAATTCAATTCAAAGAAGTGGTAAAATTTAATTTAAATGAAAAAGTCAGTTTTTAACTACTACTTAGTGGTTTCACTATTCATCAAAAATTGAAGTTTTTCAGAAAAATGCCAAAAATTAAGCCTAATCTATATTTGATATTCTAAATTCAAAACATAGAAGTTTTATTAATTAATTTAAAATTAATTCCCATAGTAAAAATAAAAAGCGTGTTTTTATGAAATATTAACTATCAAAAGATTGACACTTGTTTATGTCCAATTTCAAAGTGAAATTAATTCCAATGACCAAAATTGGATTAAATCGTAGAAAGATAATATAATTACAATTTAAAACCAATTAAAAAGATAATAAAACCATATAAATAAATTATATTAAATGGCGGTTTTGAATTAAAATACAGTATTTTTCACTATTTATCAAAAAATGAATTTTATCAGAAAAATACCAAAAATTTACCCAAAGTAAATATTTATGTCCCTACTGTGAAGAAGAATTTTATTTTGTAAAAAATAACATATAAAAGTGACCAAAAATATATTTAAATAGGGTTCGCCATCAAAAGACGATAAATCGACATTTTAAAGAATATTAGAGTATTTATGATTAAAATTAGATTAATTCACATTTTAATCCTCTAAAATATATTAGATAAATATAAAAACATTTAAAAAACATGTATAATCATATTTTAGTTAGTTCTATTCATTTCCACCAATTCAAAGACTGGGAATTAATTATATTTAAAATAATAATATTATATTATTAGTGTCCAACGTAAGATTTCAAAGAAACCCGTTGTTGCGTATCGGGTACGCCAATGAGCATATCAACCCCTTTAAAGTAAAATTAATATTTAATTTACAAAATATTAATTAAAAATAAAATGTATTATTGCTTTATTTACCTGGGATGTTACATAAAGTCTTATTTTCATATAAAAAAGTTCCAAAAACATAGAATATCATATATGATATAGTTTATTTGTTTAATATTCCTATTGAAAGGGAGTAAATATTATTTCATAACAAAAAAGGGTTTATGTGTCTCAGTGAGATATTTTGAAAAGAATATAATGTCTAATAGGGTAGTAGGAGTATGTTTAGACTTAGATAATATCAAAATTAACAAATAAGGACTATAATAATCTTAATTTAAAGTGATTTTCACTTATTATCCTAATTTTTTTAGGATATGTGATGATAAAGAAAAATTTAATGAGTTAAATTTAGTTATCTTGAAAAATTAAAGACAATATTTCTTAAAGAATTACATCAATATATATTTAATGTAAGATTTACATAATAACCTAATAGAGTTAAGGCATATTAGTAAACAATAATGTTAGTAGTTACATTATTTCAAAAAAAAAAGATTCATATAATAGGGTTCCAATAAATATTATGATAAAATTAAAAAATATTTATATGTATAAAATAATTTTACATCGTAACATTTGAGTTTGTGAAATTAAGAAGTTTGAATATATTCATAAAGGTGAAAAATTAGAAATATGATTCTTATATCTCACCATTATTCAAACTGGCTTACTTCATAGATTTTTTTTCACTAAAAAGATTAGTGGGAGGGATTTATAAAATGTTCATATAGAGATGTTACATAGATTACATATGATGTAACATGTTAAAAAAACCTCTGAAGTACAGAAAACTTAAGTTTGATATAGTATTTTATCATATATGATATGATAAACCAATGATTACATTGTTTTTGTTAAATATTATTAAATAATTTAAGAATATTAAAATGAATCATTTTAAATAAATCCTACATTTTATTGTTATTTTACATTGGATATAAAAATGTATATAAAAATATACATTTTATAAAGTGTAATGATAGTTGACTTCTAAAATTATGACTTTTTTGTTTATTGCTAACCAATGTTCATAATGGATTATTATAGGTTATTAAGAAATGTTAAGGTTAACATGGGTATGATTCTTGTATAGAGATAAAAAATATGCACATGAGGCTCAATAAAAAGAATATGATTATTTGTGTGAGATGGATAAACCACTATGTATACTACATGGAGTAACATATAGAATTCATTGGTATACTAGGGGTGCATGAATCATATTTTAGTACCAAATACTTAAGGTTAGTGGGATACTTATCATGAGAAAATTTATACTTTGATACAATACTTACACAAGTTTACATATTGACTTAGCTAATATGGTGGTGGTTGGATTTATTACTGATCATGTCATTGATTAGAGCTTAGCCAAGATGAGATATATCCTCTCATATGACGATCATGAAATATGGGCCCTCGATTGAGATAGATTGTGGGCTATTCAGCCACTCATAGATATTGTATATCTATATTTATAAGGTCTACGTGTTGTGTTTATCCATAAGGTTAAATGACATGTGATGTATTCATCAATCAGATCATTATATTCTCTGATCATCGATAACAGACGAGTTAACTATATGGTATTGACGTGATCCATGTCTCACAGCCACTTGATGTTTTGTAAAAAGGAAAAATATGAGAATTTATATTTTCATATTATATATACTACTGGAATCTTGTATAGAGAAATATTTTTTTTAAAATGATCACTCTAGATCCATTTATAACTTGAGTAGCATTAAAAGTTTTCTAGAGGAAACTCTTTACAAACAGATATTAATCCAAAGATTTGTTGTTTTTCAATTCTAAAAAGTCCCATGGGGTTACACTTTGTGGTTTAATGAAGGAGGATTGAGTTTTTCCCAGAGAGATACTCTAAATTTTTTTTATAGTTAATTCTAAAGTGTTTTAGGCAGACATTCACAAGTTGTTACATAAGATATAATATAAGGTTAAGTTAATGATGGTTTTTCAAAAGTGTTTTTTAAGATATCCAAAATAAGGTTTGGATATTGTTTTATAAATTATTGTATACGATATAATAAAATAAAAAATGGAACAAACTCTATTAGGGTTTAGTGAAAATTGTATTTTTAAGGAGATATTTTCTAAATATATAGCTAGTATATGATGCATTTCTATATCAAGTGTATGGAACATCGAGATGCATATATGAAATAAGATATCATGAATTCCAATACCTTTAATCGAATGAGAAAAAAAATATCAAGTTTTTTAATATTTGAATCAATAAAAATCCTTAAAATATATCATTTATTTAAGATATTACAAAAGTTTTAATGGATTGGGATCCATATATGTATTTTATGCATGAGTTGGCTGAGTAAATATTTATTCTTGTGTTATAAATGCATGAATAAATGAAGAAGCCTGAGAAATATTCTCAATGATATATATATATATATATATATATATATATATATATCACTACCATGCGATGGAAGTATGTGTCAGTTTTGATAATGCATAATGAAACTCCCCAACACCCAAAATTTCTCTTTCTTATAAGGTGAAGGAGATGATGGAGTGGCTCTTCAGTGAACTATACAATTTCATTTATAGTACTTCTTTATTTTAATTTTAGTTACAGATTTTGTATTATCTTGAATAAAGATCTACAAAAAGGGTTTTTAATTGATTCCACTTGATCTGATAAATGTTATTAGACTCTAAAAATTCCCATCACTTGAAATTCAACCTCCCTCTCATTTATTCCATTTCAGTTTTATATTTTTTTCAAATATAAATGATTTGTGGAATAAAAAGATTAAAAAGATTTTCTAAAAAATTTTCATCCTATAAAAATGAAAATTATAACATTTTCATTAATAAGACTATAATACTTAAAATATTAAATACTAAATATAAATATAAATATAAAATATTATTTTGAGATTTCATTTGATATATAAATGTGTTTATCCTAAAAAATTATAAAAATTAAAAATAATAATTATTAAAAAAATATTTGAACGGGTTTGGGTTTTAAATTTCTACTAAATTTTGTTTTTATATTTGGGTTTTAAACAAATTTTTTCTTAAAATAATTATAAAAATTAAAACTAATAAATATAAATAAGTATTTAAATGGGTTTCAGATTAAACATGTGTTGAATTTTGGGTTCGAGTATAATTAAACAGGTATCAATCATGTTTGGGATAACTATCCATTGAGGTTGAATGGTTGTATATTTAATTTTATTAGGTATCCTCTTTGTAATTATAACTTTACCCCACCTTATGATTATGCCATTTTAGTTTTCTATTATTTGAAACTTGTACCCCCACCTATTCACTTGCATGAGATGAGAAAGATTATAAATCAAATAAAAATAACATTTTTCTATTTAAACTTATAGGAAAATACATTATAGGAAGAGGGTAGAAGAGTAAATATTATTTAATACATAAAATGAAATAAAAATTATTGGGTTTCAATGATCCATAAAATGTTTTTCTAAGTATTAAACCTTTAAAGTCCAAGAAAATAATTAATTATATAATCTAACATTTAGTTATTCTATTCAATCATTATTTTTTATATTACATTTATTTATAGTGAACTTCTTTGTAATCTAGGTTAATGTTGAACTATCTTAGGTGAAATCTATTTTGACTTGTTTTCATTCATCAAAACATTCCGGATCGAATCACGTTCTAACCATATCTAGAAAGAATACATTAAGTAATATTTTATTCAAAGTTCATAGACAAAAATAGGATAAATAAGTTAACATTATTTCAATAATTTTAACTTAGTGAAGTGTCACCTATACTGTCACTATATAGTATCAATATAGGGGTACAATCACCTAGTCAACCCACATCCATTTTAGAATTGAAAAAACCATTATAATGGATAAATCATATACGTAAAAGAATAAATACAAATTTTCAAAATAATAAATTTTATTGAACATGTACTGAAATAATCCCAGGTATTTTAATCACAAGGTACAAAATTGTATATTCCAAATGTTGAAAACAATACTTGGAACAATTTTAGTAATGGTTTCAATCTTCAAATAACTACATGCATAAACCAAGTAGTTTAAAGAATATATATTTCATGTTCTAAAAAATTAATTGAAGAAAAAAAATCAATTAAAAATATATAATATAAATAATATTTTTATCCCAAACTTATCTTTTATTCTAAAAATGAGAGGTGACATCTAATTTTCAAGTGAAAAATTGATTTAAATCAAAATTGTTTTTTTCATATAGAAAAGAAGTTAAATATCTAAATCACTTTACCCAAATAATCCTTGAAAAATTATCAAATGAAAGATGAATGTGGCTCTAGGCTTGTTGTATCGAAACTGATCTAAAAAATTTACACATAGAGGTATAATTTTTTTATAATATCATGTAATGATTTCAAATAAAAAGAATTACATGCTTCTTAATTTTAGGGTAGGTGAAATAGAATAAATATACATTATAATGACATAAATATCTGATAAGATTTATAAATAAACATATGAAAATATGAGGGTATTTAGTAAAATAATGTATGAACAATTAAAACATCAATAAAATGGTTTTATAAAGTAAAAACATTAATTATAGAAAATCCATAAGTATTCAACATATAAAATATAAAAAAAATAAAAAATATACTTTTTATAGTAAATTTTTTTCACTTATATTGATACTTGAATGTAAATATACAATCAAATAAAATAGAATACCAGAGGAAACTTGTAAATACCCTGACCATAGTATCCTAGAGATAGTGGTTACTTTGTTAAATTGGTACAAGATACAAGTAATTGCATCCCAAAGGACTGAATAATTTATAATGGTTTTGGGAGAAGTGGAAGCCTATTGAGGTGGGAGATATATTAGAATTTATTTTAATAATCATTGAAGGAAACCAAGATCAAGGATATTTCATGTCAAATTTATAATTTTTTTTTATAAAATAAAAACCCATGCTTAAAAGTTTTATTCATTGGTGAATGTTGATCATCTGAAATGACCCTTTCAGACTGAATTAATTGTGCAGTGATGATCCAAGGTTAAAATAACTCCAGTGGTGATGCACACATGCTTCTATGATATTTGATAAACACCACCCGATATTCGGGTGCTAGTGTGGCGAGTCGAATGTCATGTGTTGTTTGTTCTTGATCACTCGTTCTTTGATCTTTAAGAAATATCTCTTACACTTCTCGTTCTTAAGAGGGAGTAAGGAGGGTTTGAGAGAGATTTTTTTGTAAACAACAATTCTCTATTCTCAATTTCTGGATGATCCACCCAATATGCATACTATCTATTTATAGATTTAGGATTTAATTTTAAATATTATTTAATTACATACCAGTTATTAAATAATATTTCATACTTTAAATAAACCCCATTCCACCTAATAATAATTATATTATTATTATTTTGTGTCATGCATCAACTTGTGAAATAAAAAATATTATATAATGGTCTTGTTAACTAATATTTATCACCAGACTCAGAATTGGTCTGTTCAAAATCCTCTAGAATTTAATGAAGAATTGAATAAAAATTTTATTAAAAATCTGGAGAGTAAATATTTTTTTAAAATATTTCGTAAATAAAATAAATATTTTACTCACAAGATGAAAAATAAATATTTATTTAATTTATGCGATCAATATAACTTGAATAATTTTTTTCTCATTATTAAGAATAATATTTATTCCGTTAATTAAAATCAAATAAAATTTAATCGAGATCAATTGAAATAATTAGTGTGTGACCCTCTAGGATTATTTCTCATTGGAATTAGGCAGGATTGCCTAAAGTACAAGATTATTTCCTAGCAATGGGTCAAGTCACCCAAGAGAAAGAAGTTAATGTCACAACATCAAAAACCACATACGAACACTCACTGTGTAATATAATCCCTATGTTATAATATCTCATCAAGCATGTTGCACATCCACTTCACCAACCTATATGATCTATATGACTTTATTTGACTATAAAAAATAAACATGTCATTACACCATGGCCATGGAATTTAATGTGATGGTTATATTCAAATAAAAGGGCTGATATATCATTTTCCATAAAGATGTAAGGGACACATCCTTCCTTGAATTATTCATTAATTACATGTCACTATTGACACACCCAACATATCCAACATTTCGATGAATTGTTATCATCATGGTTTAAGAAATAAATCTAAGTACATGAGTAGTAATATGCATTAACAATAATCTCAAAGTATAAGGACTATCACACATTCTCGTTGATAAGAATATATGATGACACAAAAAACATGAGAAGTTACTACTAGCAGGTCTGTTCACATAATATACCATCCTGGAGATTACCAAGTGTGAACTTTAGGAGAAGAATCATCATCTTTATATGAGTACTCTCACCTGAAAATCTATGTAATATGTGTCCTATTTTATTATGTTATCCAACCAAAGAACATTATTTGAGAATATCATCGTAGGACATTAGGAATCTCATCATAGCAGGGAACTGTTATGAACTTATCAAAACAACATATACTCTAGGATATTATTACATTAAAGTCATGAAAAAAACAATATATAATAAGGCATTTTATTAATATTCAATACATTGAATATACATGTAATCAAAGAAAAAATAGTTGGCCCTAGGACACCAACTCCAAAAAATTTCCACTTAGACTAGAGATAACTACTTATAAACTTTAGTCTAATAGAACTCACGTGATATTCATGTTTTTTCCAAGTAAAGTCCTTATTCAATGGGTTTTCCAAGTTGTCTTCCATAGAAATAATATGCACTGTAACTTCACCTCTCTGATAAAAATCCCTCAGGAGATAATACTTCTGAATTATGTGATTCATCTATTGATGTGACCTTGTATTTTTTAAAAGATCCACCACTATAGTATTATCACAAAATAGCATGATAATATCTTTATCACTAGATACCACATCATGATCTTGGACAAATTTGTGCATCTATACTGCTTCTTTAGCTGCCTTAGAAGTTGTAATATATTGGGACTCTACTGTAGAATCTACAACCACATCCTATTTTGAGCTCTTCCAAATCACAACACCTCTATTCAAAATGAATATGTATCCCATTTTTTAGTTCATGCCATCTTAATCAGTTTGGAAACTAGAATATGCATATCCTTTTATGACTAGTTATACATCTCCTATATAAATGAAGAACATATC
This sequence comes from Viscum album, assembly GCA_963277665.1. Taxonomy (NCBI): domain Eukaryota; kingdom Viridiplantae; phylum Streptophyta; class Magnoliopsida; order Santalales; family Viscaceae; genus Viscum; species Viscum album. The sequence goes on along the minus strand of OY728161.1, from coordinate 2,114,308,392 downwards.
CTCAGTATGCTTAAGATACTTAAGGATAGTCTTGACTTCAATCTAATGGAGGTAACCTGGATTATATTGATATCTTCCCACTATACTTAATGAATATGTGAAATATAGCCTAGTATTTAACATATAACACATGACTAAGCCAATTTTTGATCCATATGGAATTCTTTTCATTCAGTTTATTTCTTCATGTGTCTAAGTACACATTTTCCTGGAAAGTTGAATTCCATGTGATGTTGGAAACAATACCCTATTATATTATTCTATACTGAATATCTTCATTATCTTGTTAATGTATATACTTTGACTTAGGATAAGGAGCCTGTTGGATCAATTAATATGGATCTTATTCCCAAGAATATGTGCTACCTTTCCTAAGTCCTTCATAGAGAAACATTTATTCAACCATGCCTTAATAGACTATAGGGGTATTTTGTTTCCAATGAGTAATATTTCATCAAAATGTACTATTAAGAAAACAACCACACTCCCACTAAAATATTTATATATACATGGATCACATTCATTCTTTATGAATCGAAATTCTATTATGGCCTCATCAAAATGAATGTTCTATGACCTAAATGATTTCTTTAATCCATAAATTGATCTTTGTAATTTTCATACCTTCTTGGGATCCTTTAGAGTCAAAAACCCTTCAGGATATGTCATATAGACATCTTATTGAAGTTTACTATTAAGAAAGGATATTTTGATGTATAGTTTCCAAATATCATAATCATGTAAAGACTTAATTATGATGTATTTTAACATTGAAATTGGTGAAAATTTTTCATTGTAGTAAATTCCTTGACACTGTTTAAATGCTTTGGAAACCAATAATGCCTTATAAGTACTGAATTGTCCTTCCATGTCCAGTTTCTTCTTGAATACCCCTTTGAAAACAATGCAATTTAGATCTACTGGAGGGTCTACCAAAATCCTGACATGATTTTGGTATGTGAAATCCATTTCAAAATTCATGGATTCTTTCCACTTGGCAATATCTGTGCCACTCACTACTTACTTATTTGTTAGAGGGTCATTATTATCAACTAATAACGAGTCACCATCCTCAGTGACTATAAAACCATATCATTCTAGTTCTCTAACCTATCTAGTAATTCTACAAAATAATTGTGTCTCTAGAAAAATTTATTCTTCCACATGGATTTGTGGAATTTTTTCATGTTCAAACTTTTATGTATCTTGATCCTGGACTTCATCTAAGTCTATATCACTCCCATCATCTCTTTTAGAGATAAGACCCCCATATGAAATGTGGGACATCTTTCAACCTCAACCATTTTTTCTGAAGGATTGTATAGGTACTATCCCTTTCACCATTCCCAATAAATTGGGATTTGGTCATTTTTCCTTATAAAAATTCACGACACACACCAATTGGTTTTAGTTCAAAAGAATATAAATATCCATCTTTATGTAATTTAGGTAAACAATTTTCATTTACATGACTTATCCAGTGATTCCAATGTTGGATGTGGTATAAATCATGTGAAGTAACTTCATTATCAATTTCCATTATTTGGTTCATATAATCCAACACATAACGAACATTATTTAAATTTTCCCTACCATAAAAAATTATATCTTTATAAAAGAAGAAACACTAATTCCTAAAATTGAAAATAAATCCATCCGTATCAAGGATAGAAATATAAATAATGTTTTTGGTAACTGAAGGCACATAATAACCATCCTTTAAAATTAAGATTATTATGGTCGGTACTATTAGGTGGTAGTACTCAATAGCTACAACAACAAGTTTAACTTCGCTAGCTTCTTGAAGATCTACCTTTCCCCAGTAAATATTTATGAATATACATGGTTCCTATATTTTAATACATATGTGAGAACCCCAAGATGTATTTAACAAAAAAAATTTATAAATAGATAAATTTCTCTTGATAAAAAATGAACCTGAAGATTCTCCTTACATATTTGGTTAAGTGCAGTTTTTCTTCCAGTGGACCTTTTTACCACATACTAAATAGAAGAAATCATATTCCCTTTCTTTCCCCTTGATCTTACTCTTCTGTAAGGGTGTGAAGATGATTCAGGCTTAAATCTCTTCACTTTCCACTTATGTTTGTTCACTATAAGGACATAAGATTTTCACCCTTCGTATCCTCATAAAATTGGAGAAGAAGAGTAAGAATATCTAGAAGAGACTTATCAATGTTTTATATATTAAAATTCATAACAAAGATAGAGAATCTCTGAGAGAGTGATGCTGGAATGAGTTCAATTCCCCGTTCTTAGAGGATTTTAAACCCAAGAACCTCAAAGTGCTCAATATAGCCAATTATCATGGCTATGTGAGGCCCATATGGGAAACCCTATCCAAGATTACTATGAAAGAGTGCGTTGGAAATCTCCAAATGTTTCTGTATTGCAATCTCTTGGTAAATTTCATGGAGGTTCTCATAAATTCAGTATATATCTATGTTTTCATGAGAATTTATTAGTTCACTAGACATAAATGAAAGAATAAAATATTGAAAATCAAACGCATTGATCAAATGTTTTTCATAGAAAATAAACTCTTCATCACTCAAATATTTATAAGGTGGATTAGGTAGTAAGGATTCTAGTAGGTAAGATTTCTGTTCATGGAATAGTAGAACTGAAAGGCATCTAAACCACTCATGGAAGTTACGACCAGTTAGGAGTTTATATTTCCCTAATATAGATCGTATGGATAGTGTGGATGATGAACTTGTAATTTTATTCTATAAATAAAAAGTGTAGATTATTTGAACTTTTCTTGATTAAAAAATTAGTGAGTTATAATAAATTAAATATTTTTTATTTATTAAATCTCCCACTATTTTATAAATTCTCAATAGCCCTCAACATTGAACTTAGAATGTTAAGTTTCATTAACATTATAGTGGAAAGTATCCCCATTATTTTTCTTAATGATATTGAATTTGTCCTTGAAAACCATAATAAAGTGATTATGTAGGTAGTCTTGAAAACTATGGACTTGAAGATCCTTGATATGTTGAGTGGATTCCCCTATCTTGAAATCTTGACTTATATTTCATCAACAACTACCTTCAAATTTGTATTGAATAGACTTTGGTCATTAAAATCAGTATATTTTTTCCTAAGTCAACCTAAAACTCCCATGAGAACTCCCCGAAATAAGTGTCCAAACTTTGTCCATGTACTACCCTTAACTCTATGGTTTAATTCCCTATCAATTAATGGAAGGATCAGTTTGAATTAATATTTAATTGAGGGATTTTAATTTATTATGCATAAATCATATCTTGTATTATTCTTAACACATATTTTTAATAATAAGTGGATGTTACTTAATTAATTAACCATGTTAGATAAAACATTTATGCATAATTAATTTATTTAATTTTCTTATTTTAACATTAATTAATTTATTTATGTTGTCACATCCTTGAATCTATAAAATAAATAATTTTACATATAGAAATAATTAATTAATTTAATGACCCGCTCATGAAATTTATGTAATAGTTGATTTAATGAGAACAAATTAAATCAAACTTTGTCCTGAGAGAAATTACTCATATTTTCGGTCTTGGCATGAGTTATAGTATTCCTCCTATCCACCTGTGTATCACCTGGGTTGGCAACATTATGTTTCTGTCTTGAATCTTCTCTACATGCCTTGGGATGCTCTATTAATTAAAAATATTTATTACTCACCTATAGGTGAGGGGAACTGAAGGATTGGTTAAAATGGATTATATAAATATCTTTCAACATGTAGGTCCTATATAATAATAGAGAGAGGGATGAGTCACAGTCATCATTTTTTTAATATTAAATAATTTCAAACTCATGCAATAAATTAAATTAAAACATCCAACCCATAATTAATGAAATTCAAGGAAAATAAATTATAGAAAAAATAATGTCATATTAACTACATTAAATTAATTGGGTATTTAAAATTATTTAAAACCATTATTAAATTTTTAAATACACAACGGTGTTCTAATGAATAAAATAAGGTTTTAATGTTGCAATTTTAAAATTTAATGTAATTTTAATTTTATCAATCAATGGGAGACTACACGATATGTACATCCATCTACATGCCAAGTACCTCAGTTATAGTATATCCAAGTCACATGATTGGGGCTTTAATATGTTAACTCGAATAGACTACATAGTGTGTAAAAGCTAGCTACACACCCTTTATTCGCTAGCTGTGTTCCATGGTTGAACCAAACTACATGTGGTGTGAAATAAAAGAACAATGTGTAATTAATTTCTCAACACATATAGATACAATGCACATGGGTATAAAACATGTTCCTCATCCGCATGCCATGTAACCCGGTTTTACTGACCAATGATTTGTAACTTCCCAATGGAATATCCATTTGTTCTTAACTTATTCATAAACCTTTAAGAAAATAAAACACTGAATGAACATGATTAATATGTTGATAACATTCTAATTAAAATTGGATTAAATAAATAATAACTTGAAATGAAAATATAACCACAATTACACATAGATAAATAATCAAATAAATAATTATAAATTTAAATGTGTCCGCTCTGATACCACTTGATGGTTCTAGGTGTAGAGAAAGTGTGCAGAGGTGGGAGATATATGAAAATTTATTTTAATAATAATTTCCCAAAATCAAGAGAGACGATCTTGCACAAAGAATTTATAATTAATTTATTTAATATTTGAAGAAATGAATACCTGGGCTTAGAAAATTTTCATTGGTGAATTTTTATCATAAAAAAACCCTTTCATATTACTTTCATTGTGCAGTGAGGATCCAATGATAGAATACCTCTAGCAGTGACCCACACATGCTCCTATGATCTCTAAGAAACACCACTCAATCTCTGGGTGCTAATGCATTGAGTCGAATATCTTGTGTTGATCATTCTTGATTGATCATTCTCTAGTCTTGAATAAATCTCTCTTTTACTTCTTATTCTTGAGAGGGAATGTGAAGGAGGAGTTGAGAGAGAATTCATTGTGTGTAACAATTATCTATCCTCGTTTTTTTAATGATCTACAGAATAGACATACTGTCTATTTATAGATTTAGGATTAAGTTAAAATATTATTTAATTTCATACCATCCATTAAATAACATTTATTACCTTTAATAACCCCATGCCACATAATAATAATTGTATTATTATTATTTTATGGTGCATGCCAAATTTCACAATTAAAAATATTATGTAATGATCTTGTTAATTAATATTTGTCACCGAACTCAGTCTTGGTGCATTCAAATTCCTCTAGAATTTATTGAACAACCAAATAAATATTTTATTCATAAATATACATTTTATTCATAACATAGTAGATAAATATTTATTATAATATTCAATAAATAAAATAAATATTTATTAATTTATGCGATCAATATAACTTGAATAAATTTTTTCCTCAAACTTGATAATAATATTGATTACATTAATTAAACTCAAATAGAATTTAATCAAGATCAATATAAACACTTAGTGTTTAGATCTCTAGGAAAATTTCTTATTGGGATTTAGGTAAACTTGCCTAAAGTCCAATATTACTGTCTAGAAACAGGTCACAACACCAAAGTTAAAGAATTTAATGTCATAATGTAAACAACCACTTATAGACTTTCACTATGTAATATAATCCCCTTTTCATAGTGTCTCATCTAGGAGGTTTCACATCTATTTCACCAAACTATATGCTCGATATGAATTTCTTTGACTATTTGAAATAAAAAAGTCTATAAACCATGAACATGAAATTTAATATGATGGTTCTATTACAATCAAAGGTCTTTGATATCAGCTTCCATTAAGATGGAAGGAAATAAATAATTTCTTGACTTATTCATTAATCACATGTCACTCATGACACACCCAACATATCCAAATTTACCATGATCTATTGTTGTCATGGTTTTCAAAATGAATCTAAGTATATGAGTTATAATATGAATTAATAATAATATTAAAGTCTAAGGACCATCACACATTCTCATAGATAGAAATATCCAATGACACAAAGACATGTGAAATTTCTAATGGTGGTTATATTTTCACTATACCCCATCTTGGATATTACCAAGTGAGAAATTCATGAGAAGAACCCTCATCTTCTTACAAGTACCCACACCAGAATGTCTATGTACTATGTTTCCCATCATAGTACATTATCTAATCATAGAACATTATTTGAGAATATCTTCATAGCACATCAAGGTTTCCATAATAGAAAGGAACTTCTATGACCTTATCAATGTGATGTAGACTCTAGGAAATTATTACATTAGAGTCAGGTAGAATAATTGAAAATATGTAATAAGAAGTTTTATTAATATTAAATACATCAAATATATATGTAATCAAAGTAAAAACAGTTGGTACTAGGACACCAACTCCAATAGTTTAGTAGTCTTGAAGAACTATATACATACATATTTCCCATATTATATTGGAAATATAAAATACATTACATAAAAACATTATTTAATCCTTAATATTATTTATAATATCCTTCTACATATCCTGGGGAAAAGAAAACAAATTAAAGGGTGAGCTCCGATGCTCATTAAGAGTCACATACAATGGAAGATATCATGAGTAAATATGGCATAATCAATATGGAAAGATAAATAACTAAAATTATATTCCATTAAATCAATAAATTGATCAAAAAAAGCATCCATGGATAAGATCAATGCAGGAATCTCCTGAATGATTATAATAAATGAATTATCAATGAAGGAAATATTGAATATTTGACTTTATGGTCTCATAAATGATGGTATCTATACCATCAAGAACTTGTTCCAAGATAGTTTAAAAATATGGGTAGGAATACACTAAAAACCCATTTAAATAATTATTACTCTTTTTTTCATGATACCTATTGATGTATTAGGGGGATATATAATTCTGGGCCCTACACATCATTGCATGTCCAATGCATTTTTCATATATTGAATGATTAATTTAATTCAGGAAAAATATGTCTTATTAAAAGTATCCATATTTATTGAATACTATGGATTTATCAACAATTTACCAATAAATAAAATACTTTCAAAGTATAACAAAAAATTTAGAATTGGTCTATGGTTTAGGTAATAACTAAATACATGATATAATGAATATGGATATTTAAGAGAAAGGTAATATCTAATGATTAAAATTAAGTGAATGTTTTGAATATGGTATCATTTTAACTTATATCCAATGTTGAATAAGTAAAATAAAGGGTTTTTGTCATTGATGAATAGAAATTCCATTAAAATATTATTAAAACATTCATTCTAAAAAAAGATTTCCATTTTTGAAATCACTTATTTAAAATCAATTTGTGTAATTATAAAGAAAAAAAATTTATTTGAAAATAAACTTTTAATATTTGAAAGGATGATTCAAAGAAAATAATATTTATAAAGGTCAGAAAATTATACCATGCTATACATGATACTAAAAATTCCTTCCAGTACCTCATTTTAGGGAAACCTTATTCTTTCCTGGGTTTCCAGCTCCAAACATCTCATTCATAGAGGCTAGTACGCTTCTATCATTTATAAATGAAATTATGAAAAAAAGAAGAATTTATATGAGAAAATTTTTTTGGTTGATGAACTGGGAATGTTCATTTTTTCAAGCCTAACTTCAAAGAACTTTAGCAGTTAGGATTTTAGAAACTTGGTGCATACTAGAAGTGGGACGAATGTTTGGGAGTCCAATCTATGATATGAAGATATTACGAGAAAGATAAATTTTTTATCATGTAGAATGAGAAATATTGTGCTCCCTATAGATTCAAATGTACAGAAGAAGTGTGTGTTCATGGATTATAGATGCCAGTGTTGTGCTTCACCACATCTGGAAACAACATGGAATGTATTTCTTGAAGGAGACTGGGTAAAAGGGATATGAAATTTAATGTGTCATGGAATGAACATCTAGGGATGTGGGGATACTATATAGGACATCATTGATTCCTGGTTTTATGTTTTAGGCCAATAAGTTTTAGAGATTAAGATAATAAAAACGACCATTTCATCGGTATTTTGGTCCCTTTAGGAAGCCAAGAATAAGGAAAGGAATGATAAAAGGTTATATTTTTCTTTTCCTTTAGGTCTGGGAGAAGGAATTAGTGGTAACAATGGGTTCACTTATCAACAAAGTGTTATATTATATAAAATTATGAGTTTTTCTACCAATTATTAAAGAAAACATTAAAGGTGGCCAAGGCAGTTTGGATCGATGGGTCAAATGGAAGGCACTAATCATGGGGATAGAACTGAATGTGAATCGATCATATAATTTAGAGACATGAAATGGGGAAGACTAGTTATAGAAAATATGTGATAAGTTATTCTCATATTCAATTCCTATTATGGTTCATTTAATTCCATAGAAGCAGAGGCAAGAGCAATGGCCATTGGCCTTATGCTATGTAGGATCTACAATATTCATATTACAGAAGTAGAGTCTGATTACATATTAATGGTTTGTTTATTTTATTATAAGAATATATCTTTATATATGTTTTATTACTTTATCAAGAAGTTAATTTTTTTTTTCAAACATGGTATTCATGTTACCCACACCTAGAGAGAAGATAATTTTGTGGCTAATGTGCTCACCAGTAAAGGGAATATAGGATATCATCTTATCTTTTATAATGGTTTTGAGTATTTACTTGAAACCTATAAGATTATTGTGAAGGGTGATTCCCTTGGACTTCATCATTTTTTCCTTAATTGAGCGGGAGTATCCCTGTGTTTTTTTGTTTATTCCCAAGGGAAAAAAAAATCAATTTTCAGTCAGTCAAACCGTTTTGTAAAATGTAAAACTTGGGTAAAAATGTTTTTTTATAATTCACTGTAGAAGTGTAAGAACATTTTTGAAAAAAATTTTGAAAAAATTTTAAACCTGAAATAAAGTTTAATCATCATGAATAACTATATATTCATGTTAAATGTAACATCTCAATATTTTTAAAAGGAAATACTATGTTCGATAGCATACATGATACGCCAAGTCAAGTTTAAATGAACAATTAAATATTATTATTTAAGTGTTACCATTATAACATAGCCGTTAGAATGACATGGACAAATAGTATTAATTCAATTATGAAAATATTTTTTACACATTTATATATAATTCTTTGGTGACCAATTAATTATAAATAAATGAAAAATCCTTTTTAAAATAAAAGGAAATGTTTTTCTGAAGAACTATTTAAATGTGTAAAAGTATATTTTATAACAATAAATAAGAAAATAAATATTTTTGGATTAAATTAGTGATATATATATATATAATATTAAATATAACATTTAACTTTATTTTTTTATAAACATGATATATGATAAAATCCAATTTTACACATAAAACATATATTTTTCCCAAAAGGCAATTTTACCGCCTTTTGATAGTGCACCTATTTTAAATCTAGTTTTTACACCTTTATAAAGTATATTTGAAACAATAAACTACTTATTTATAATTATAGTGTCAAAATTTATTTTGGATGAATTTTTGGTATTTTTCTGAGAACTTTCAAATTTTTATGAATAGTGAATAATACAAAATATTAGTTCAAAATTTATTTTTCATCCAATTTATTTATATAGTTAAATTATGTTTTATAATTAGTTTTAAATTATAATTAAACATTTTTTATCATTTAATTCTATTTAGGTTATAGAATGACATGGACAAATAGTATTAATTCAATTATGAAAATATTTTTTACACATTTATATATAATTCTTTGTTGACCAATTAATTATAAATAAATGAAAAATCCTTTTTAAAATAAAAGGAAATGTTCTTCTGAAGAACTATTTAAATGTGTAAAAGTATATTTTATAACAATAAATAAGAAAATAAATATTTTTGGATTAAATTAGTGATATATATATATATAATATTAAATATAACATTTAACTTTATTTTTTTATAAACATGATATATGATAAAATCCAATTTTACACATAAAACATATATTTTTCCCAAAAGGCAATTTTGCCGCCTTTTGATAGTGCACCTATTTTAAATCTAGTTTTTACACCTTTATAAAGTATATTTGAAACAATAAACTACTTATTTAGAATTATAGTGTCAAAATTTATTTTGGATGAATTTTTGGTATTTTTCTGAGAACTTTCAAATTTTTATGAATAGTGAATATACAAAATATTAGTTCAAAATTTATTTTTCATCCAATTTATTTATATAGTTAAATTATGTTTTATAATTAGTTTTAAATTATAATTAAACATTTTTTATCATTTAATTCTATTTAGGTTATTGTAATAATTCTCACATTGATATTGGATATAAACCCTTTGTTAACTTTTGAACATTTTTTACTTTAAAAACCCATTTTCTCAATCCATCAATGAGAAAATCTTTTAATTAATTTTACAAATTATGTGTATTTAATTTGAAAAAAATGGATTCTATATTTGTAATCCTAAGGTCTAAATTATTTAAATAGTTCCCTTTTATTTTTAGACATTATGAATAGTTACTTTAGAAATATTTTTATCACCAAGGTTAAGGGTAAATCAGGTAATTAAAGGTAAAAATATTATTATAACTAATATAAAATAAGCATAAAACTTGTACTAATTTCATTGGGTGAGTTTTTATAGACTAAAATAATCCTTGTATTGAAGTTATATACTTTTTAATCCACTTCAGTGTGAATAAGACATTTATAATATTATATTCAAGGATAGGACAAAAATTTCCACACCTTACTTTTTAACAAGTAATGTATTTCTAATATGGGGTTATACATGAGATATATTAGAATATAAATAGTATTTATAAATATATTTTTTTACCTACATCATGGTAATTTAATTAAAATTGTTAGGAAATAAATAATTAAATTAAATGGTGACCCAAGGATGATGCAGTAATTTATTAGTTAATAAAAGAATCAAATAAATGATATTTAAAATATTAAAATAAATATAATTTGAGTGAATTAATATAATGATATAATTTTATGGATTAATTTTACATGTTATTGATATCTTAATAGAGTCTGTTTTAATATATCATGTTATTATTATATTTCTAAAAATTCAAGAAATTAATAGTGTTAAAATTGACACTAATGTTATTTTAAAATATACAATATTTTATTAAATTATATAAAATTTATAAAAATTAAAATTTTGGGAAAATTATTGAGATAAGTTATAAAATTTGAATAATTTCTCATTTAGTGGTCTTTTTTTAGTAATTATATTAACCCTCAAAAATGTAAATTACATGATATCACAATAAGAATTAATAAGGGTTAAAATAAAAAGATAAGGATAAAAAAAATAGTCCAAACTAATATAATTTTCCTTAGATGAAGGTAATGAAACCAAAAATCGTCATATCTTAGGAATAAATTAGTTTTTATCCATTTGGATTTGAAAATTAATTTATATTAATTTAATATTTTGAATTATTCCTAGAGTGCCTCTCCCTTAAACTATTAAAGGTCACCTATTATTCTCTTTTATTCATAATTAAAAACATTTTTTGTTCATAAAAAATCTACCTAAATTCCTTCATATAATCCCTAACCACATTCTATAGTCCTTATTTTAGGATTAAAACCCTTATTAGAGGTGTTAAGGTGTTAATCAAAGGAGATCATATGAAGAACAGGTATCATTTTTAATTATGTGTTTCTATTTTATTTATCATATTCCTTAAAATATTCTTAAAAAACTATGAAATAATAACATAAGTATCCTCAATATACTGAGATGTTATTATTTTAATATTATTTCCTATATCCATATCCTTTTTTATCAAATGAAAAAATAATTAATCATTCGTATGTACGTGTAAACTACCACCTCCACGAACCAATACAATTCGTTTTCTATCACCGTATCTCAATATTGGTTATAATTATGGAATTAATGTTTATATATGATACTAATGAAATATTTATCATTATAATTTAATAATATATCAATTATGTTCTTACTATCCATGCACTTGAAAATGATAACATAGTTCGTGCGTACATGTGAACTATCACCTCCACGAAGCGATGCGATTCATTTTTCATCACCACACCACATGGGTGATATATATAAGTATATTTAAATTATTAATATTCTATTAATAATATTATGATCATTTTTGAAGGATAAAATAATACTTACCTTCTTTCTATAATGATCATTGAAAAATGAAAATGTTACTCACGCGTATATACAACTTACCATCTCCATAATGGTAACATAGTTCATTTTTCATATAAATATTTAATAGATGGATTTAAAAGTATAAATTATTTATAAAATAGATTATAATTTAATTAATATTATTTTGGAGATGATGGACTAATGAAATATTTGACCCTTTTCGACTTACTAAAGTCATTTTGGACTCATATACTGAATATCATCAAAACATCCGACATGAACTTAAGTAATTAATTAATTGTTATAACATGATAATAAGTGATATAAAAGGAATAATAAAATTTGAAAAGGATATAAATAAGGTAAATAATTAAATTAAGTTTATTATTTAGGAAGATAAATATTATACGTGATGTGTCATAATCAAGGTAAGAGATTATTTACCTAAAACATCATTTTAAATGCTTTAAAGATTTAATCTTATATAGATTTATCTTTCATGTCCATATTTTAAAAATGTTTTTAGGGATTTATTTATATTTAAATTAATGTTTTAAAATTTTAATTTATTTAAAAAATTTAAAGTGGCATGGAACACTTTTATTCAAAAAACTATTTTTTAAATGTTTTAAAATGGGGTTTAAATAGATTGATTATTTCAATAACATGGAATTTTTTTTACATATACCAAATGAACAAAATGTAATGTTTTCATGATTATTTAATTATTTAATGTTTCATTTATATTTTTTCAGAGTTCTTTCCAAATAAATTATCTTCTTTCTTATGTTAATGGTTATTATATTTTTAAGTTATTTTTATGTGAAAATGGTATTTGGATATCTTGAAGTGTTTGAATCATGGGTTTAAAAGTATTTTTAAGGGTTTTATTAATGATTTAGTCCTTGGAAATTATAAATGAAAGGTTGGATCACATTATAGCTCACGGGTGAGCCTGATATAGCTTATACGAAGGGTTAATCCCCATTATATCTCATGAAATATGGGTGATCCCAATATAGCTTATGAAAAGGTTGAGCCCCATTATTGATCTCCAATGAATTGGGTACTCTATGGGTGGAAGTCGATCGTATGGTTATTCCATTGGTAAGGGTTAATGTAAGAGTGATATGATAATGATCTCCTAATTTACCATTGCGATTTTTCTATTCTTTCTAATAAGTTTTTTAAGAAAAGGTTTTTAATGGTTTTTAATGTTTTCACTAGACTAAAACTTTAATTTCTTTATGTCCCTTACTGAAATTTTTGTTCTCATCCCAAGTTTTAATTTTTTTTCACAGGTCTTGAGAGTATTAAGAACAGGGAATATTATATGATGATAGTATTAAATATTTGTCTTGAAAATAAATCATGATTTATTTTTAAAAGGTTTCCTTAGATATAAAAAATGGATACTGAGTATAAGTATCCACTTGTAATTTATGGGTTTACTATGTAAGAGTTTTTCATAATTCTCTAAAACTCTAGATCTAAAAGATCTTTGAGAATAAAAGAAAATAAATTCTAGTCAAAATTAACTTGAATAATTTATTTTTAAGTCCAGGTAATTATATTAAATACCTCAAAAGGAAATAATATACACCAAATAAAAATAAATAGGTGCATATTACCAAATATGTCTCAATGGAGTGAAAATTGAGACAAAATCACTTTCCTCAGGTTTTACTTCCTTTTTATGTGTTCTAAAATCATATATAATAAATATATATTTATCATAAATCTATTAAATAATAATTATCATATATATAATACCATATATGACTTACATATAATCTTTTATCACTAATTTATTAACAATTATTTTGTTTAAATCACTCTTCCAAGTGATAACCGCTTCATTTTTCACATATGTTTTAATTTGGTAGTTCTAGTCCCTGTACATTGATCATGGTTACATAATATTAAAAATTTATTCATGATATATATATCATATATATTCATTATATAACTATTTATAGTTATCTATACAATTTATAGATAGAAAAATTAATTACACCATTCATGGAGATGGTAAGCCATACATAAACATGATCTTTATTTTCACTTTTTGACTGATGAAAAAAGAAAGTTAAATTATAAATCACCTTAATAGAATCATTATTACATTATATAAATCTTATATATTAATAAAATTTATCATCATTACCATATAATTAAAATATTAATAAAAAATGACTCACATCGCTTCGTGGAGGTGGTAGTCCACATGTACGCATGAGCGACATTATCATTTTCTAGTGGTTTGGAAGGTAAGAAGGAAGGTATAATATTATCATTAAATAATTATATTTATTTTATAGATATAATATATAAATATTAAGCACATAATAACCCCTACCCATAAAATATGGTGATGAAAAATGAATTTCATCGCTATGTGGAGATAGTAAGGCGTACATACACACGAGCGATACTTTAATTTCCTATTTAATGAGAAAGTGGATGGATAATGGTTGTTAAATAATCATGATAAATTTAATTATATTCAGGATACTTATGTTACCATTATTTTATATATACTATATATTTATTATATGTAAAAGAAGAAATAAATTGAAAGAGGTTGGGAATGATGATTACCTCTGATTCAGGAGACGTCATTTAGATCCTTCCTTAATGAACCTAAGATTAGTATTTTGGGGATACCAGAACCTCTATAATGTGTCTATGGAAGTTTATAAGAGGAATGGGTAGATTTTGGTTAAGATATATGGATCAAAGTGACGTAAATAAGGGAGGTAGGAGGTTCCCTTTTATAATTTAGGTGAGGGACACTTTTGAACTTTATTTAAAAAATTATAATATAATAAAAAAATTCTAGAGAAAAATAAAAAAAATTTCATTAATTTAAACAAAAAGTTTATTGGGTTTAAATAAAACCATCCAATTAAATTTAAACAACTTTTGATATCATTTTAGTCCTTATCTTTTTTATTAACCACTTGGTTAACCTATTTTAACATTAACTGCAGTAATTTCTTCTTCACTCTTATAAGATTATAATTTTACATATAAGTTAACTATTAAAATATAAGTGGAAAATGGATGAAATTTTAGACCATATATTAGCCTAATTTTCCACTTTAAATATTATTTTATAATTTTTAAATAATTTAATATAATATCATTTTGATAAAATATCATTATATTAAATTTGGACACTATTAATTTAATTTGACTTCAAATACATCAAACAAAAGTTGTATTTTGAATATAATTCATTTAAAAATCAATAATATGTCATATATTTTTTAAAATTAATGGTACATATTATATAATTCAAATTATGTCATATTTAATAATTTTAAAAGCATTTAATTTATTTTTATTTATATTAAATATATACTGGATTAGCATTTCACAAGAATTTAAGGTAATTAAATATTTTATAAAAATTAAAAATAAATTTATGTCATAAAAATAATTTCATTAATCTAAAAATATACATTTAGTTTCATTCATATATCTATTTTTTTCTATGTTGATGCAAAATAGATATTAAAAAAAGAGTGACATTTTGTAAGTTCCTTTGAATTAAATAAAATATTTATCATTTTCATAGAAATGTGTTCATTAAAAGACTAAATTTCAAGAATAATGTGTTAAGGTTTGAATTAAATTCATTCAATAATAATTATAAAGAAAAATTATGTCCTTATAATTCATTTTTAACCTAGATTATCCAAATTTACTCTTTAGTGAGCTGATGAATATCACCATAATTACTATTCACACAGACAAAAGATAAAAGGTAAATATTTAAAAAATTTAAGCCACCTGATTCCAAATATGAGATAAATTTTATCAAATTAAATTTCTACAAATTTTATAAATTGATTTTGGAATAAGGGCACAAAACATACTGAGAAAAACGTTTTAGAAAAAATAAAGTTTTCTTTAAAAAATGTCATTTTGTATAAAAATGTTTTTATATAAAATTTAAACATTTAATTGATTAAAATTAAAATAATTGGATTATTAATAATATATAGAATAAATTTTACGTTAAAACCATTTTAAAATAGAATAAAACTTTTCAAATGGTTGAAACAAAAATGCACCTTTAAATAAAAATCAGTATTTTTCACTATTCATAGAAAAATATTTTTTTTCAGAGAAATATAAAAGTTTTACTCTATAATAATTTTGATATTTATATTTTAAAAATTATATTATTTTTATAAAAAAAAATTTATATAATTTTTAGAAATTAATTATAATATTTTCTCGCAAAAAACAATAAAAATCATTTTTGAAGAAAATGTATTTCTAAAGCATAAAAAATATTTTTTTGAAAATTGAGTACTTATTTAATAATAATTAATCAATTAATTTTTATTGAGTATTACCTATATGTATATTTTTCATAATTTGGTTTATACTATTCATACCCTCCAATTTAAGGATTAAGTTATAAAAGTTATATTTAAGTAATAATATTTCGGGGTTTGTTTAATCTCGATACTGTGTATTGTATACACTATAAAACATAATGTTATTTTAAAATCATAGGGTGGAAAATGATTCCCTTATTAAATAAATAATTCCGTATAAGTTTGAAATTATTTGTGGCAATCAATGGTTTAATGTTTTCAAACACCTTTGTGGTAAACAGAGATCATAAAAAGGGTTAATAAAACTTCCTCTTAAAAAGGGGGAAAGTGAAGTACGATTATCACCACAAAACATGGTTTTTGAATGGGATAAAATATATGGGAAGTAAAAATATGGACATTGAATAGAAAATTAACACCCATGGATTAATAGATAGTGATATAGAATATGTTCATGAGAAATTTCACCACCAGAAACCATAATTTTTTTATGGGTTAAAAGGACAATGATTTTTTTGTAAGAAAAGTAAATTAATAACATTTTTATTTCACATTACTTTTCCTAAGTCATAAAATTATTTTAATATCAAGATAAATTAATCAAGGAAACCCACTTACATGATTTAATTCTTTTTCATAACCACAATATCATCCTTTGGTTGTGCTTTGATCAATTTCCACATCATCTATTTCAATAGGAAATGATTTTTTATGCTTGAATCACTTTTTAACTAATCATAAGATCCAGAAGTCATTCATTCAGCCTCTAAATATTTACTAAAACAAAAAATGTTATCATAGTTTATCCAATATGATAAATTATACTTTATCCTCAAACAATAATATTCAATGTTCAACTAACTCCATTCTATAAGTAGTTAAACTTAAGAGACCACCAAAATATTTCATACCATATTCAAAACCCAAAAATTTAATAAAAAATGTGTCCCTAGACAGCATAAATTAGTTGAAAATGTCACATTCCAAACATGTGAATACCTTGATCACATATACTAATATCCAGAATCACCGTGAACTTTTTCCTTATTCCATATATCCCATATAATACTAACAACCTATATATTAAATGTTTTTAACCATAAAGGTTATCTTATACTCTTTATCTTTCACTTCAAAAATCATAATAGAATTCATCCCAAATAATCCTTTATGTTAAAACTAAAGGTTACATATACTTTTACCCAATAAAGCATCTCCTGGAATGTTAATAATAACATAAAAATAAAAAATTATAATGATTTGATCCTATAATATGATTCACATAAATGTATCCCAAAATATCATGTTAAACTCCTATCACATAAAAATTAAAAAGGGGTATATGTAAACTTTAAAATATGATAAACTACAGACTTATTATCCCAAGACACTTTTGGATTATCCAAATATCAAACACATATTAAGGGTTATCATTCCCTCATTAACAGGCTTCCATAAAATATTACTTTATCATTAAATTACTTTTATTGGCTATCAATTCCATTTAATATATACTTTAAAATACTTAAAGAAAAATTATTGTGGATAAATCCTTAGATTTTTCAGGATTCCTTTAATTATAATACCATGGAAAAAAATAATTTTACAACAAAAACACTTCAATCATTTTATTTTATATTTTTTTATAGTGTAGGTCCTTATTTGCTCTTGGGAGGTCTTTGACTAGGATAATGACCATGTTCCCTGTATATATGACATTAAATTACTTGTAAATTTATTACTCTATGACCTTTATTTACACATAGAAAACATATTTCCTTTTATTTGAGATATTATTCTAGGAGATTATTCCCACATTATCGATACAAAGGAAACTGAACTTTATTAACTACATGATCATTTCCACTTAAAATTATATAAAATTCAATTTTACAATTATTTTATGTTTTATGAATATTAATGAAGTTTAAATTATTAATCATATATCAAGATATATTATTAACCCTAATCACAATATTTTTCTTCCCTGTCGTCAACCAATTTGGTTTCTCATAATCATTGGTTTTCCCATCACGTTTAGTGTTCACATGATTCCTCCTAGTTCTAGGCAATAAATAAAACAAAAAAGAAAATTGTATTTATAAAAGTAAAATAATAAAAATTAGCTATCAAATAATAGTTAAATAATATTCAATTGATATTTAAATTAGGACACATGCTTCTAAATCTATGAGTCTTCTTGTTTAACATAGTCTATCCATGGTCATTACCAAATTTATAGGATGTTATCCTATACTTAGACTTGTCATTAAAGTCAATTATAGGGTTATATTCCCTAATATATGTTTTCTTAAATACAGTTTCCAAGTTGTTTACTAAATTTTCTCTAATACCAACTATAAATACCCCAACCTTAGTAGCCTAGAGATGGTGGTTAATTTGTTACATTGTAATAAGAAACAAGTAATCACATACTAAATACATAAATGATTATAATACTATATTGAAAATATTAAATATGTAGCTTAAAAAAATTCTTTCATCATTTATATTATTTATAATATCCTTATTTATATCATGTAAAAAAAATAAAAATGCGAGCTCAGATGCTCAATAAGGGTTATATATTATGGAAGCTATCATAAGTAAATAATTCATAATTAATATGGAATGGTAAATAAATGAAAGATCATTTCATTTAATCTATAATTTGAGTAAAAAATTAATCCATGGATAATATCAATGCAGTAACATCATGAATGATAATAATAACTGAATTCTCAATGAAATAAATTCTTAATATTAGACACAATGATCTCAGACATCATGATATCTATACCATTGAGGTCTTGTTCTAAGACATTTTAAAACTATGGTTAGAAAGACACCAAAAACCCATTTTAATTATAACATAAAAATTTGTATCAATATACCTTTGAATACCTCAAGGGGTTGTACAATTTCAAGCCCCACCCATCATTTCATATCCAATTCATTCTTTATATATCGAATGATCAATTTAATTCAGGAACAATATCCCTTATCAAAAAATATCCATATTAATTAAATAATATGAATTTATGAATAATTATCCATTAGATCAAATACTTTTAAAGTATTAAACCACATGTATAAATGATATATGGTTTAGAAAATAATCATATCCAAAATACAAATAATATGCGCATTTAAGAGAAAAGTAATATCCAATGATCAGAAGTGAGTAAATATTTAAAAGTATGGTGTCATTAGAATATATCACCAGTAGTGAATAAGTAAAATAAAGTGTTTTTGTAATTGACGAATATAAATTCCATTACAATAATATCAAAACACTCTTGAGGAAAATGACCATTCCTTTTTTGAAATCACTTTTTTAAAAGAAACTGCACAATTATAAAGAAAAAAATTTTATTTCAAAATAACATTTTAAAATTATAAATAAAGATTCAAATAAAATATTACTCATGATGGTGAAAAAATCCTCTCATTCTGTATAAGTTAAAAGAACATTACTTCTATACTTTTTTTTGAAAAATTATCAAAGTTCTTTATTTGGAAAACGACAAAAAGATTCCTTTAAAATCATTTTGTAAAAAGTAAAACAAAGGTAAAAATATATTTTGATAAATAATTTTTGAAGAATAAATATTATTTTGAATTTTTTTTATAGAAATTAAAGATATGGAAGAAAAATATATATGATCAAAATAGAAATAAGATCTATTTTTATTTTAAACATTTATTTTCTTGATTCAAGTTCCAAAGAGAGGAAAAGTTAGACGAAAAATTGGAAAATATTTAAAATTTAAAATTTTTAAATTAACTATAATAACAATTAATAAATATATATTCATTTTAAATACCTAAATTTGTTAGTATATACTCCAAAAAAATTAATTGATGCATATTACAAAATATGTCTTAATATAGTGGAAATTAAGATGAAACCCCTAACCTAGGGCCTGACTTCCTTCATAAGTGTTTGGAACTCCTATATAATTAATATATATTTATTATAAATATATTATAAAACCATTATCATATATATAATACCATATACGACTTATGTATAATCTTTTATCCCATATTTATTTACAATTCTTTTCATAAAATCACTCTATCGAGTGAGAACTATGTTTTTCATGAATGTTTTGATTTGGGTGTTTCAGTAATTGTACATTGATCATGGTTAAAACATATACTTAATGTTAATAAAGATATAAATATAATATTTATTCATTATATACATAATTATAGTTATCCAAAAAAGTTATAGATAGAAAAATTAATTAAACAGTTCATGGAGATGGTACACCATACATACACATGAATGGTGTTTTTTTTTCTTTTAGATTGATGAAATAAAGAAAATATAAATAATAATTATTATGTAAAGAATAATTATTATATCATATAAATCATATAAATTAATCAAATCCTTTCTGATTATGATCTAATTAAAATGGAAATGAAAAACGAATCGCATCACTTTGTGGAGGTGGTATTCCACACATACAAATGGAATCTATTTTTATTGACTTTCAAGATAGACACTTTTGAAAGATTTGTTGTAACTAAGAAAAAACCTAGAGATAATCCAAAACAATATACATAGATTTAAAATTCAAGGTTCAAAAATTAAACAGTACACACACACCGAACCCAAGGAAATCTCAATCTTGATCGTATGCGTCAGCAAAGGTCACTTTAGAAGCCCAACTCATCATGAGAACCACCATTGTCTCTAGAGAAACCCAACCCCATCAGATCTAGAGATATATAACAAACCACCATTTATGAAAAACACATTTAACCACAAAATTTGGCACTACATCACTAGAAAGATTCCAATGAACAATGCCCCATCACATCATCAAACCACCATCAAAGAAAATTCAACCACAATAAAATGTTACCAACATCAGTGTATCACCATCTTAGAATACCAATGGTTCCAGGGACTAGTACTTCCTCATTGCTAGAACCACATCATCTATACCTTCAAGAAACACCATATCCACAGTCACCAAAAATCACCATATCCACAGTCACCAAATAACACCATATTCGCAAGCGATATCATCATTTACCAATGGTTTGGATAGTAAGAATGTAGGTATGATATTATCATTAAATAATTATAATTATTTCATTAATATCATATATAAATATTTAATCTATCATAATTCCCATACATAATAAAATGGTGATGAAAAATGAATTGTAATTCGATGTGGAGATGGTAATCTGTACATATGCATGAGTGATACTTTCAATTCCCATTTGATGAGAAAGAGGGTGGATAATAGAGGTTTCATAATAATTATAATATTTAATTATATTTATTATAATTATGTTATAGTTTTATATACCATAGATTTATAATAGGTAGAATAAGAAATAAATTAAAAGAGGTCGGGTAAGATGATTACCTCTTCTTCAGGTGACCTTCTTTAGATGATTCCTTAAGAAACCTAAGGTTGGTATTTTGAGGATACCAATACCTCTATAATGTGGATATAGAATATTATAATTGGAATGGGTAGGTTTTGGTCGGGATATATGGCTTAAAGTGGTTTAAATAAGTGAGGTAGGAGGTGCGCTTTTATAATTGAGGCGAGGGATACTTTTTGACTTACAAAATTAAAATATAATAAGACTAATCTAATGAAAAATGCTTCCAAATAGACATGAATTATAATAAAAATTATATAGTTTTGAAATAATATTTTCCAATGAAATGTATACAAGTTTGATATAATTTTAATCCTTATCTTTTTTATTAACCCCTTGGTTAACCTATTTTAACATTAAATACTGTATTTCCTTTTTCAATCTTAAAGGGTTATAATTTTATATATAAGGTAGAGATTTACCCATAAATGGAAAATATATAAAATTTTAAACCATATATTATCATTATTATCCACTTTAAATATTTTAATATTTTTTAATTATTTAATAAAATATTATTTTGATAAACTATAATTATTGTAAATTTTGAAACTATTCATTTAATTTGATTTAAATTACATCAATAAAATGTTATATTTGGAAAATAATTAATTAAAAAATCACTAATATGTCATATAGATCTATAAATTTTTTGGTACACATTATATAATTTAAATTATATTAATTTTTATATTTTTAAAATCATTTATTTAATTTTTATATTAATTAAATAAATACAGTATTAGAGTTGCACAAACATTTAAGGTATTATATAATATCTAAAAATAAGAAATTAATTTCCTTAATCTAGAAATTGATTTTTTTCATTCATATCTTTATTTTGTCTGTATGTTGACAAATAAGATATATTAAAATCCAAGAGTGTGACATTTTGTAACTTCAATTGATTTAAATAATATATAAGTCATTTTCATAGATTCATGTCCATTGAAAAACTAAATTTAGAGACTAAGTTTTCAAGGGTAGAATTATATTCCTTCAAAAAGAATTTGTATTAATAATTATGGCCTTATAATTTAGTTTTAATCTAGAGTAACCCAACATTCCATTTATTGAGGTGATAAATTTTACCATAGTTACTATTTAAATTGAACAAAAATAAAAAGGAACTACTTAAAAAATTTGATCCATATAACTACATATATAGAATCCATTGTAACGTCCCGGTTTCAGAAGCCACTAAAAGGTTCCCCGTACTCGGTTGGTAACATGGACTCAAGCACATTTCCCCAAATTTCAGAGGCAGCCGACTAGCAGCGAGGCCCTTGGGTGTGATAGTGGGGAAACTATTCCCTCATTGGCAGAGTACACAATGGAAATAAATAAACATGCAATAGCGGAAGTAGTGAATAACCAACAATAACAAATATCAGAAGACTAAATCAACAAATTGGAGCACATATGTATATATGGAATGATGAAAGATACAAATCTAGGAAAGAATCCAAACAAGTCACAATGCTGAAAACACCACAGTACCAAAACAAGTACAAAAGAAAAGTAAACAACTCCTCAACATCACAATCCAAAGCTTGGTCCCTTTCTCTCTTGCTCCAAGAAATCAAGTTCAAGAAGTCGAAGGGCGTTTGCCCTTGTCTATAACTTCAACAACATAGTCTGCTTAGGCCTAAAAGCATTTCCCAAATAGGGTGTGAGATAAAATCCTAGTAGACAACCACCCGAAGATCTATGCCTAACAGTCAGTGAGTATAGGGAATGTAAAAGTACGATAAGCAGTAAACAACAACAACAAGAAGTAGGTAGTAAGAAGTAAGTAGTGAAGCAGGATGATACACAACAATAATCAACCACAACAACAGCAGCAGTAAATAAAAACAGCTAACACAAATAGGAAACCCACTCGGAAGTACCCGCAACCATCCCCTCTGGTCCTAACTAAGAAATACCATAACCCTCTTGGCAATGCACTCAGCCTAACACCTCTGTCTTGGTCATACGAAATTATGATACTCTCTAGGGAATTTCACTCGGTCAATTCCCCTTATAGTCTAGGGTAGTCAAGGACTCTCTGAGGCAGATCACACGGTCTAAACCTCTTATCCCCATGGTCTAGAGACTCTCTAAGGAAGCTATCTCAGTCAATTACTCATATAGCCTTAGGTATACCACAAACTCTCTAAGGAATCTCACTCGGTCAATTCCTCCTCAAGCCTAGGAAGGTTCTTAAAAAGATTCAAACAAGGTAAGACTCTCTAAGGAAGTTCACTCGGTCTACCCTCCTGTAGTCTATAATATCCAAGACTCTATGGGAGCTCACTCGGTCTATCCCCTATAGTCTATAATGTCCAAGACTCTCTGAGAAAGCTCTCTCGGTCTACCCTCCTGTAGTCTATAATATCTAAGACTCTTTGGGAAGCTCACTCGGCCTATCCCTTATAGTCTATAGCACCAGGTTCTCTCAGTCTCATGATATTCAGTGCATAATAATTCTATAAGAACAAAGTACACCTATAGAGCTACTTGTCTAACCAAAGTACACCTTATAGAGCTACTTGGCTAAACAGTCTACAGGGCAACAAACATGTTATGAATTTCACTCCAACCTATAATCACAAGGCATGGAAACAGGTGTAACAACCAAAGGTAAACGAGACCCAAAGTTTGTAAACAGATAAAATCATGGGAAAACATCCAAGCACAACAATTTATCCTTCAACATGATTAAATTACCTCTACACAAGAATACAAGCAAGGCAGGAAAACAACAAGGGAAAAAAGATAAACACGCAATACCCCGTTCACAGGTATTGGTGGAATTTTCACATAAAACTCAAATACTTTGAACAGTAAGGCACAAACCACCTACCTTGATCCTGGGATATAAATATACTTGAACCATGATGAAAGATTTTCCCTTGAATGTCATAGATCTGAGAAAATTCCCAAAACTTTTAAACCATGATAACTTGAGAAATAAGAAGAATTGGAAAACAAGGCTGAAGCAAAAGGAAGAACTCACCGCTGCGATTCCAACGCAATTAACGGTGCTCGAATCGGAGAACGGATGGAGGCTCAGGAATCTAGAGAAGTTTCATGAATATGAGACGTCTCTCGGTCAAACTAAACCTAGAAGAAGACGTTTATGGCGATTGGGCGCAACCCCGGTCCGATTAATGAAAAAAATAAAGTACATGGCATGTACTTTTAGAGTACACGGAATGTACTAGGTCTTTTTGTACTCTGCCAAAATTGGCCTCCATGTCACCCCTACACACCGTGTATGTGGCCCAGATATGGCCAACACATGGCTTCGAGTGGGAAGAGAGTACATGGCGTGTACTCAAAAAGTACACGGCGTGTACTTAAAAAATTTCTAGAAACTTTATTTTTCTCAAAAAATACCGAAAAAGGAAGGACATACCTAAAACGAAGATCCAGGTTCTTACAAACTTCCTCCCTTAAAGAAATTCATACCTAAATTTCCCTAGAGAGGCGTAAAAGAAGAAACCCCGAACAGCTCCTACCACTGCGATCGAACCTCGGCCTCCCTTTACCAAGTCTCATCCTGTACTCGCCCATGCCGCCATAACACCTGTACCAGAGGAATAGACCGGCCTCGGAGAACCTTCGTACTGCGATCAAAAATCTGGATG
Organism: Viscum album; assembly: GCA_963277665.1. Taxonomy (NCBI): domain Eukaryota; kingdom Viridiplantae; phylum Streptophyta; class Magnoliopsida; order Santalales; family Viscaceae; genus Viscum; species Viscum album. Next base: position 2,114,282,802 of record OY728161.1, on the reverse strand, counting down.
GGATGCACCTCAAATGATGCATCCGCTTCGAGCTCAACCTCCTCAGGCTGAAAGACATGTGATGGGTATGAAAAGTAATGTTGGAGATGAGAGACGTGGAAGATGTCGTGCATGGCCTGGTACCTCTGCGGTAACTGAAACCGATAGGTAATAGACCCAACTCTCTCCAACACCTCAAATGGCCCAACGTACTGCGGTGAAAGCTTAACCTGTCTTAAAATCCTCTTGTGTCCCAACCTTGGTGCGACATGCAGGAAAATCTGATCTCTGACCTTGAACACCAGAGGTCGTCTCCACTGATCAGCATAAGACTTCTGTCGAGACTGTGCTGTATCCATCCTCTTCCAAATCAACTCTATCTACTCTGAGGTCTCCTGAACAAGACGAGGTCCTAGCAAAGCTGCCTCTCCTGCCTCTATCTAGAATAATGGTGATCGACATGGCCTATCGTACAGAGCCTCATAAGGTTCCATCTGAATGGTATCTTGAAAACTATTGTTGTAGGAGAACTCCACCAGAGGGATATACTTCTCCCAAGAACCGCCAAAGTCTATAATGCAAGCTTGAAGCATATCCTCAAGCACCTAGATCGTGCGCTCGGACTGGCCATCTGTCTGGGGATGGTATGTTGTACTCAAAAGAACCTGCATACCCAAAGCCTTCTGAAGTCCCTGCCAGAACCGAGAGGTAAAAAACACATCCCTATTTGAAACAATGGAGTGTGGAACTCCATGTAGACGTTCAATCTCTCGGATGCACAGTCATCCCAGATCATCAACACTGAAGGTCTCCTTGATCGAAAATAATTGTGAAACCTTTATAAGCCTGTCGACGACAACCCAAACAATATCACTTCCCCAAGGTGACCTCAGTAACCCAGTCACAATGTCCATCGCACCATCATTACACTTACACTCGGGAATGGGTAACTGCTGCAAAAGCCCCACTGGTCACTGATGCTCTGATTTCACCTACTGACAAGTAGAACATCTCATGACAAAACCGGCAACATCTTTCTTTATACCTGGCCACCAGTACTGGTGGTGTAGGTCACAATACATCTTGGTGATTCCAGGATGAACTTCCCAAAATGAGGAATGAAAATCCCGCATCAGCTCCTCGTGTATGTCTGTTGGCACCCATACGCGTCCCTGTAAACACAAGATCTCATCCTCGCCCACTATCTATCTAGGAAGAGGGTCCTCTACTAACACACTCTCCCGCAAGACTATGCCTTCTAAGTCTAATAGCTGCCTCATCCGTACCCAATCTAGTAGTGTAGAGGTAATAGATTCAGAAGATAGGATAGTCTGTCCTTTCCTGTCGTGCACCTCCAGATGCATCTCAAAGAACAGAGCCATCAGCTGCCACTCACTACTAGCCTCCTGAACTGCCTGAACCTGGGTTCTCCTGCTCAATACATCTGCCACTACATTTCCCTTTTCAGGCGTATAGGTGATTTTGAAGTAAAAATACTGAAGATACTCAACCCACCTACGCTGTCTCAGATTTAGATCACGCTGAGTGAAGATATACTTGAGACTCTTGTGGTTGGTGAAAACCATGAAGTGCTATCCTAGAAGGTAATGTCTCTAACATCGTAAGGCATGAACAACTACTGCCAACTCCAGATTGTGCGTAGGGTAATTCCTCTCATGTGGCCTCAATTGCTGAGACCCGTACACAATGACTCCATCTCCTTACATAATCACAACTCCTAGCCCGATACCTGAAGAATCAAAATAAATAGTGTAGCTCTTGCCTGGCTCTGGAAAGACTAGTATCGGTGCTGACGTCAACCTCCCCTTTAGCTCCTGAAAGGCAGAATCACAAGAATCTGACCATAAAAACTTCGCCCCCTTCTTGGTCAGACCTGTCAAAGGTGCTGCTAGGCGTGAAAAGTCCTGAATGAAATTCCTATAGTATCCATCCAGACCTAGAAAACTCTGTTCCTCAAATATGTTCTTTGAATGATCCTAGAAAACTACATCTCTCACTTTCTGTGGGTCCACAGATACTCCTGCTTCTGAGATGACGTGACGCAAGAAGTGAATCTGGTCTATCCAAAAGTGGCACTTCAAGAGTTTAGCATACAGCTGATGCTCTCTCAGTGTAATCAGAACGATCTCAAGATGTGTGGCATGGTCGTGTCGAGTGTGAGAGTACCCCAATATATCATCCATGAAGACCATGACGAAGGAGTCCAAGTACAGACGGAACACTCGGTTCATCATTGCCATAAAAACTACAGGTGCGTTCGTGAGACCGAACAACATGACTGTATACTCGTATAGACCATACCTTCTCCTGAAGGCTGTCAGAGGTATATCTGATGGTCTAACACGCAACTTATTATAACCAGACCTCAAGTCGATATTTGAGAACACTCGAGATCCTCGAAGCTGATCAAAGAGGTCATCTATCCTCGGCAAAGGATATCGGTTCTTGACCGTCAACTGGTTCAGCTTCCGATAATCCACACAAAGCCGAAGGGTTCCGTCTGCCTTTTTCGCAAACAGGACAGGCGAACCCCAAGAAAAAGTACTGGGTCAGATGAAACCCTTTTCCTGTAACTCCTCCAACTGCTTCTTGAGCTCCTGAAACTCAGGTGTAGCCATCCTATAAGGAGGAATGGACACCGGTGCTGCTCCAGGCACAAGATCAATCGAGAAGTCTACCTCATGCTCCAGAGGAAAACCTGAAAAGTCCTCTAGAAATACATCCCTAAAATGATCCACCACTGAGGGAAATTCTAACTGTGAAGTCCCCTGGTCATCCAGATAAAGACTGAAAATATGGGTTTTAGCTTCCCTTATCCCATGATGCTTGGGTCTAGCTCTACCTGCCTAAACATACCACTCGCCTCTATGAAGAAAAGATACGCCCTCTGGTGATACTAAGCTCACCCTGTGGCGATAGCAATCGACGACTGCCGGGAAGGGAACCAACTAGTCCATACTGAGAATGACGTCATAGACCGTCATCTCTAGGACATAGAGGTCCCATAAGAAATGACACCCCGCAACCTCAAGAGGGAACTCTCTACACTGATGTACGCTAGATGTCCTTGTCCCCAACGGCGTGTCAAGAGTCAAAAAGTCGACAGACGAAAAGATACAGAGCCCAAGGCTCTCCATAACTGCAATAGAGATAAAGCTATGTGAAGCAATAGTATCGAAAAGAGCTGAAGATAAAACTAAGGATACTAAGTGAATACCTCGAACTATAGAAGGGCCGAGATCCTGATCCTAATATGTCTGCTCCATGGCGAAAGACTGGCCTGCACCGCGGCCCTACGCCCCTGGATGACCGCTCTGAGCTGATC